>JAJTJO010000038.1:4331628-5775505 GCA_024550625.1 Dendroctonus valens | reverse complement strand
GCCATACAAGGAACCCCAACGACAGCGAGACGACACACAGCGCGGCACAGATTATTTCCCATATTCAAACGAAAGGCAACACAGTACCAACAGACCAGTATTAACTACGTCGGAGACAGGAAAATATTAACAGGACGAACACAATGAAAGTGATACAATTTAACGCAGACAGAGGGAAGAAAGCGACAGCACTATTGAATCAATATGTTAACAACAACAACATATACGTAATATTGAAACAGGAACCGTATACTAAACACCAGACAGAAGGACAGATAAACAAGATAAACAATGGAACAACATCGAAGGCACAAATCTGGACACGAGAAGAAATAGAATACATCATAATAACCGAACTCACGGACAATAACAAACAACCATACAAATCAATACCAACAACAAAAATAAAGAGATATACATAACATCCATATACCACGAGCCTGAAGGGAACAGAAACATTAGGACAGAACAATTCGACAGCAAGCAGCGAGAATGAGATTCACGAATGGACCAACACCTACTGGGAGGAGACTTCAACGCTCATACTGAGATATGGGGAGGAACCTCAAATGACCAAAGAGGGGAGGAACTCACCAATTGGATAATACAAAACAATTACACATTGCGGAATAAAAAGACGGACCAATGACCAAGGACCAATGGGAAACAGTTACGTGGACGTAACCATAACAAAAGGAATAACAATAACAGACTGGAAGGTAGGAGATGAAGAAACGCTCTCCGCCCACAAGTACATTTCTTACGAAATAGAAGGGGAAATCACAACAAAAAGCCGAAAAAAACAAAACTTAC
The DNA here is from genome assembly GCA_024550625.1 of Dendroctonus valens. Taxonomy (NCBI): domain Eukaryota; kingdom Metazoa; phylum Arthropoda; class Insecta; order Coleoptera; family Curculionidae; genus Dendroctonus; species Dendroctonus valens. The sequence continues at coordinate 5,774,692 of JAJTJO010000038.1, read as the reverse complement.
GATTTTATTAACACGGACTGGACAAGTTGCAAGGACTACATCAACAGACACACCGAAAACATTAACTGAAGACAAACAACAAACGAACTGGCAGAGAAAGCATTAAAACAAAGACACGAAGAAATGGCGATGAAGAGGTATGGTGGAATGAGAGCCTGGAAAAAACCAAAAGAAGACTGAACAAAGAAAGACGGAAAATACAAAACACAACAGATGACATGGCTAGGGAGGAAATGAAGGAATGTTATAGAGCATTGAGAGCCACCTACAAAAACAACATCAGACAGTACAAACAGGAAAAATATGACGAACAAACCACCGACATGTTAAGACTATCTACATGGCACCAAGCCTGGAACCGACTAGCTGGCAAACAACACACGGACATAAACAGGACAATAAGGAAAGAAACGGTACATACAGAACAACAGATAAGAGAAACAAGAATATCTCGTAAATAAGTACTTCCCACACGAGACTGAAGAGAAAGACAACGATTTCAAGAAGGAATTAAGAAAAAAGGTCCACAAATTCAAGGAGGAGATAGAGTAGAGCCACGAATAACGATAACGGAGATACGAAACGTACTGGACGGACTACAACGGAACAAAGCGACAGGAACTGAGAAAATACTAACGAGCGACAGGACATATACTGGACACGAGGGGACAGACTGCTGACACTGTACAACAGATGCCTGGACGAACAAACATTTGCGGCCCCCTGGAAAATATGCAAACTGAGACAATAAGTCACAGAGACAATAATGAACAACAGAACGAGAGGCCTATATCAACAAATAATAACGCTAGACTTAGCGAACGCTTATAATACCGCATGGAAGCCCTACATTATGAATGAACTGGCAAGGACTAACACGACGAGAATGCTGGCGGGAACGATAGAAAGTTACCTGACGGGACGGAAACTCAAGATAGGAAACGATACATACACGACCACAAAGGGATGTCCACAAGGATCCAGCATGGGACCAACGCTGGGGCTATTAGTCATGGAGGGCTGGTTCAGGGTCATAGACGAACAAGAGCGAACATGGAGACAGGCAAAACCGACCCGAAGGACGTAACAGAGGACAAGAAAAGACGAGCTATCGCAGGTACAAGCATTCGCGATCAGATATCATCATATCGGGCCCTTCCGCCAAGAAAATAGAAAACAAGTGGACGTACACATGGGAGGCATTTCAAACCTGGGCCATGCAAAGCGGATCAACATACAACGAGAGGAAAACGGAGGCGATGTTCGTACATACTGAAAAGGTTAGACCACCAACACTAAAGGTAAACAACAACACCATACAACAACGCGACACAATAAAATACCTCGGAATTACACTGGACAGATAGTTTAACTTGACGGAACACATAAGGCAACCAGACATAGAGTGGAGGAGACAGCTGCAAAACAGACAACACAAAACACTACCTACATAGATTCAGAATAACAGACAACGCGACATGCACATGCGGTACGGAGGACGAAAGGGTCGAGCACATTAAGTACTTCTGCACTGAAATAGACAGACAAACAGCACGGGACTACATAATGGACAAATACAGTACACTAACACTGACACTTAGACGACAAGACGGAACTAATGATACAACACAAATAGAGAAGATGAACGAGTTGGCGGAGATAGCAATGAAATCGGATGAAAACCTCGAGCAATAGGATTAGGTCAATAGGTTTAATAGGAGAAATAGGATAAGGATTAGAAATAAGAAACAGGCTAGGAAGAATGTACATCAATTAGGTTAAGGTCTTCTTTCCCCCTAAATGGAGGGAGGAGGTCCAAGGTACGGCGAAAGGTTTCAAGTGACTGTTTTCGGCAGATAGTGGGTGGCTTACGCACAAAAAGAGGAAAAGGGGTATACCGGAAGGTAGGCACCCGGGTAACAAACTCATCAACATGTAAACACAGTTTATTTATACAGTTCGGTTTATACAACGGAAGAGAACGGTCGGATTTTTGGGAAAGGGCCTTTGGGCACAGTGCCGCGAAAAGTGGATAGTTTAAATCGAAATCGGTATCTAATTAAAGAGGACAATTTAACGAAATGGGGTGTGCTTGTTTGGTGAAAATCGAGCAAAAGGATTAAGAGTTATCAATAGATAAAAGTCAGAAAATTCCATTTAATAGTGCATAGATAGGGCGAATAAAGCTAGAGAACGGCCACTTTTCTATCTTCGAAGGGTAGGGATCCGACCTTTTTTCAGGCTCGCTCGACCCTTCAGGCAAGAGGTGGTGCCGTTGTGAACTTTTCGCTAGTTGGACGAAAAGTGCGAAGCTGCCGATGTGACATTTCAATATGACAATTTATTACTATTGGTTTATATTTGCTTATTTGTTTGTTTGCGTATTTGTTTATTTGTGTATATTTGTTAGTTTACCTACCGCGTTTCGCTGACGGTTGACAGTTGACGGTTGAAGGTGGACGGCCACCGTGGTTTACCCGCGCATTGCTGACAGCTGACAGTTGAGCTGACAGCTGAAAGCTGACTCTGAAAACGGCACCGCGATTGACCCGCGCGAAGTGAAGTCAGTGAAATGAGTGACACACGAGGAAACAACAGCGAGGGAGGCAAAAGGAAGAAGGATTGGGAGTTACTGGCCAACATGGGAACGGAGTTGGCAGCAATCCCGAAGACACCAATGCTGGCAAGGTCACCTGCAAGAGCGAGCAAGAACGGAGGACCGCAGTACGCATAATTCACTCTCACCGCCGTCGGCTGCCAGCAACCAAGACAATCAGTCCGGAGGAACAATCCAACCTGGTCTCCCTGCTGGCAATCGTCAGCGCACTGCACGCAACGGGCGAAGATAGGGAGGCGGCATCAGGAATACATGAGGAGGAAACGGAAATGGAAACGGTGGAACACACAAAAGCATGGCTGACTGAAAAAATGGACAAGAACACCGTCGAGCGAAAAAGAGTCAAGCCAAACGACGGAACAAGCGATAAGGGCCAAACAGTCCATAATCGAAGCAGTTAGCAGATACCAAAATGGAAAACTGCAATTCAACAAGAGGACCTAGGAAACAGTGCTGCGCAACGTCACGGAACTGACGGACATATTGATAGGTCTACGACGGACAGCCAACAAGGGGGGTACAATGGCGCAACAGCAGGATACAAGCGGTATCATGGCCCAACAGCACAGCAAATGATGACACAAATGAAGGCAATGGCAGCTAGATCCAGAAATCAGGAAGGATCTGAAAGCCACAACAGCACCGAGCAGAGTGACAAAAGAAAAACTATCCAGACCGGTCACGGGGATACTGAGCAGGCTAACAGCCAAACATCTAGCCACCCAAAGCACCCAAGTAGAGACGCCAACGGACACGGAAACTGAAGCCGAATGGCAAACACAAAGCCTCAGAGGAGACCAGGAGGTAAGTAAGCGGACCTACGCTGACATAGCAGGACGGGGAAACGGCAAAAAGGAGAATGCACCGGGATGGAAAACACCAGAGAAACGAGAGAAGGTCATCACCCTGGTGCAGGTTGTTACGTTCAAATATTTTGCCGTAAACGACTTAATTTGCTTTCGACCTCGGTATGCGTTTTCAAGTTATTTGCCAAGCATATCTGTTTTGGTTTTTTCATTATAGAGTTAAATTTTGGATGTAAAATCCGAATCAAACAAATTTGGCGATTCTTATCGCAGGTGAAAGAAATGTTTAGCAGATTGCGGGAGCACGTGTCCGTTAGGGCCAATGCATTTGGTGATTTTTGATTCCTGCGCCAACGGAAGGATGGGGGGAGGAAAAACTTCTACTGGTGTAACGGTAGATTTTGGGTTGAGAAGATTTAATTAGGCCATGACGATCAGATCGGCAGGTCTTTCGAGTTTATTCCGCATGGTCGGGTTTTGAATTTTTGATAGTGTTCAGCGCTACCGCATGGTCGGTTTTTGGAGGACTTTAGAATCGAGAAATTCCTTGATGGTTGCATAGATTGCAAGAAGCGTTTTTTTCACTGGGAAAAGCAATTACCTAATGACGAATCCATGATGGCCGATATGACTACGTGTAGAAAACCAGCTCTTTTGGGGAACCTCAGCGGACCATTGGACTTTTGACGTTGAGACTGATTCTGGTGTTTTCCATTTTGGTAGACTTTCCATTTTTGTATGCTACTTGCAGCATGCTGGCGGCCATCTTTTGGTGAAGACTTTTGTTTTTTATCAGTTTTTTATCACATTATTTTTTATAACTGGACTTATTAACGTTTAATAGTTAACTGCTTGTGCTGAAACATTCAAGTTCGACTGGATTCAGTTCATTTTGTTTTTTACTTTAATTGCAATTCACAGTCGGACCTGAGTCCTCCTTATATATTTTGGAACCCCTTTACTGTGGATTTTTTTAATTTATGATCACGGCCGATCCCCTTTGGAAGACCAGCGAGGCCACTGACTGAAGTGATCACTCCAGCCAGTCCCCCTCAGAATCCTTCCCCTTCACCATCCAGGCTAGATTGAAGTTAAGGTATCCATAGATTAAGGGTGCAACCAAAAATATCCGAGTTATACACTCTAAGTAAATTTATATATTTTGTAATTTTCTTTCTCTCAGTAAAATTGTTAACTTGTTTAAATACAACAGTTGTGCAGTTCAATTTGAGTTTGCGTAATTTTGTATTGTCCATTGAGCGTTCCAAATATTGTTCACTAGCCGCAAAGTACTAGTTAGCTCTTGCTCTAACTCACGCCCGAGATAAAATAATTATAGTTAGAAGTAAAATTTATAACAAGGTACCAGAAGGCAAGAAACCTGCAGAAGTCATCCAGATCATCAAAGAGGTGGCACAGGAAGAGGCCCGAGACACGGGAAAGATCCGAGGATTCGCCCCAACGAGGAATGGACAGATAGCCATACAGTACAAGCATGAGGCACAACAGAAGACGATGAACGCAAAGATAGGAGGGCGACCAGACATCCAACTGAAGCACCTCACACGTACACTGCCGAGGCTGACCGTCATAGGAATCCAGGCCGGCTACATGGACGAGCAGCTGATACAAGTGATCACGGCAGAGAATCCCGAACTCTGTGAGCAACTGGGATGGAACCTCGCAGGGAGAGCTAAGGTCCTCAGACGGTGGGAAATCCGCTACAGGAACAACAGGGAAAATGTGGTGAAAGAGCTCGAAGCCTTCAAGATAATGGTGCGAAAGGGAAGGATCTACCTGGACCTCAGCGAAGTCAGGATTGTCGAGGAGGTAAACGACGCTCAGTGTTTCAACTGTTGCATGTTTGGACAAGTGGCCAAGCACTGCAAAGAACAGGCAAGATGCTACACGTGCGGAGGAGCGCATGCCGGTCGCAAATGCCTATCGCAGGACCTGGACTGCCTTAACTGAAAAGGCAGGGAATTGCTAAACAGGAGAGGCAGCACGCGGCCAGGGACTGGCTGTGCCCAATATACGCCCGCAAGGTTGCGTTACACCAACAAACCAGGGTGACCTGCGGCGCTGATAGGGAGAGTGCAAACAACGCGACCCCAAAAGAAGGTGCTGCGTTTGACGCTGATAGAGGAAAGGCGGCAACCGGACTAATGGAGAGGTACATGCAGGACAACGGCATTGACCTGGCATTGGTGCAAGAGCCATACGTCTTCCACAAATCAGACGGGACATGCAGGCGAGTGAGGCACGGTAACAAATCAAAAACGGAGCTGTGGATCAGGATCAACATTGGCCACGACAAAATTAGATATTCGCGGATTAAATAGGGCAAATAAAGCAGCAGAAAAGGTCAAATTCCTCCCTTGGGAAGTTGAAATTTGGCTCTTCTGCTGCTTTATTTGCCCTATTTAATCCGCGAATATCTAATGTTCTGACCTTTTTCTGGTTTTTTTCTGCAAGCCCAATTGCACGATTTGCACAGCACAAACACAAACTTATTCACCAACTCTCTGTCCTCGGCAGGCAGATATAAATTTCACTTCCAAAATCAACTTTGTATGTAACTATACCCGAAGGCTCCGATACGTGACTCAAATTATGCCTTTCGGCGACCCTCCTGGCTTTCGCCTAATGGGTCCTATTTTCCCTCAATCTAGCCAAATCACTGTACCAAGCAAACGAGCCCGAAGAAACCAGCGACCAAAAAAAATAACCCCGAAACACCAGGCCTGCAAGGCGTCCACCCACCCTATGCATCAGAAGTGAGGACAACATCCCTCATGACCTTCATTCTCCAATATATGACATTACTACGTTGCCACTCTGATCTTAAGCTAATTAGAGAGAAAAAGATAAAAAAATAACAAAAACAAACTGCCTTAAACCTACCCTAACCAACCTAACCCAATACGATACACTAGAGAGCTACCGTTGATCTAGCTCGAATGAGACTGTGTTTACATGTGTTCCGAACGTCGCCGCTCTCCTCGGGTTCCCATCTTGCGGCCTACCCCATTCACCCGTGTCGCGTTTCCGCACACCCACTATCTTTGAGAATCCCCTACCATGCTAACTCCTTCTTCGTATCTTTGACCTCCTCCCAACCAATTAGCGGGGCAAGAGATCTATCCTAATCTTAACTAATCCAACTGTGTACACTTTCCCTGCAGGATCCTTATTATCTAGCCTATTCTATTTGCGCATTGTTTTTATTATCTGTTCGCGCATTGTCCTAGTTTTCCTTATTTAGTCCTTATCACTACTTTGTCTACTTATGGCGCAGTGTCCTGATCAGTCGTTTCGCGCCATTTCATCGGGGAGAATAACCATTTCGGCCCACTTATTTAGTTTGTAGATATCACTTGTTATTCTTCCGTCCTTGCGCAGTTGAAAGTCCAGCGACCCGAACTCGCTGCGCACTTGACATCTTGGCGCGTATCTGTCCGCCCTTGTGCACCTGAACTTAATGTGTTCCACAGTCCCTTCGCCGGTTGCGCAAGAGCGCTGCACATTGTATCTTTTTGCGAAGGGCTTTAGGTGCGCTCGGTTGTGCCCGTGTCCTGTCGCTAGCTGGATCGCCTTGAAAGAAAGGCTCAGCACTCCCCGTCCTACCTCCTTGCAGATCTGGAGGAGTTCCTTTCCTTTGTCCGCGGAGGTCCACTCCTTTTGCCACTCCCTCATGGTATAGGTACACTGATACACAGAGCTAAGATTGTCTGTATCTGATCTGAAATTTATTGCAATCTGATGTTTCTTAATTTGTATCATTTCATGGATTCATCTCTTATTATAGTTGTCCTCATTGATCAATATTTGTGTGTTATTGAAATCAAAGTCATGCAACTTTTGTTGTGCATGTTGTGCTAATGCTGTTGCACAACATGCACAACAAAAGTTGCATGATTTTGGTTTCAATAACACACAAATATTGATCAATGAGAACAACTATAATAAGATAAGAATCCATGAAATGATACAAATTAAGACACATCAGAATGCAATAAATTTCAGATCAGATACAGACAATCTTAGCTCTGTGTATCACACATTAATAAGATGATCGCATGCATGAACTGAATGGACCTGGTAAATAAAAATTAAACTGCAGATATTGAAGAATTACAGAGCAATTCCAAGAATGCAAAGAAAAGGCGAAATATAAACAGGTTTTTCGGGCCCTCGCTCGATATCGAATAAAATAGGTAATTCAATGTTAAACCAAATGTAAAGGTAGAAACATCTAGACATGTAAGTCAAATTTAGATATCTAAACAATAGATTCTAGTCTTTTCCCGAACATGTTTATCCCGACTCATCACCTGAGAACCAAGGTCCCAAATTGTACTTTTTAATATGTGTGTGATTTGAATTTTAATATGTTAATTTTGTGAAAGTTTTTTTTAAATTAAATTGATAATAAATGTAAAATGTATATTTTAGACAAACTGATGATGGTGGAGAAAGTCACCGAAACGTATTTGTAACATTTTAAATAATAAACAATAAAATTGACTGAAACCCAGGAATTTTGAAATAAATTGAAGTACAGTCAGGAAAATATACACAACAACTTATATAGGATATATAAGGCGTTCTTCAGATCGAGCGTTACTACTTGCTGATGTGTGTCAATCTGCTCAGGACGCCGAGCGTGCTTCTGCCCTCTCTGAACCCGTGTTGTCTGGGATACAGGTGTCCGCCGTCCTCAAGCAGGTGTTGGAGCCTCCCGTTCAGTAGGTTGTCCAGGATCTTTTCTAGCGTCGGTTGCAGGCTGATTGGCAGCAGGGATCCGTCTTTCTTCGGCAGCCATACGACCTTGCTAGACCTCCAACACATCGGAAATACCCGCTCCTTGATGCATGTGTTGTACAACTGGAGGAGCCTTTCGCCCATGTCCCTCATTATGTGTCTTTCCGCTTCGTTGGGGATCTTGTCAGTTCCCGTCGCCTTATTGGGTTTCGCTTATAGACCACATTCTCCAGCTCAATGCTGGTTATAGGTGGCTCTTCGTTGTTGCTGAAGGTGGGCGTTTGACCTCTGATCGCTGCCATCGAAGCCGTGTCCAGTGTTGGGTCGTCGCTGGGAAAGTACTTGTCCGTGAGGTATTTGGATTTATCCCTCTCGGACGTGGTATAGGGCCCGTCCTCTTTAAGGATGGTGCAGTTACTGGGCAGGTGTCTCTTCCACGCGTTGTGCCAGGATTCGTCGCTTAACAGCGCCGCGCTTTCTTCGTCCGCTGCCTGTTGTTTCGCTGCCTCTACTTGCTTTTTATAAGCCCGGCGCATACGCTTGTATTGCTCCTGGGCCTGCTGTCTTGAGCCAGGGTCCGTTTCCAGTTGGGCCTCTCGAATTTTCCGGTGGATGCTCTTCTTTGAGGCTTCCAGTGCACTGCTCCACCAGCCCATCTCGACACCTCGTCTTTGAATTTTGGTCGTTATGCGAGATCTGCATGCTCTCATGCAGATCCTGCTGACCTGGTCCTCCAATGTTTCGGCATCGTCGTCCCAATCCAGGTCGGCGGTTGCCCTGCCGATGTCCTTTCCGAACTTGGCCCAGTTGGTGTTGATGAAGTCGTATATTCGCGCTGCTGGTGTTGCAACAGGGTTGCCGATTTCCACTTCAAACCGTACGTAGTTGTGAAGGGAGAGCGTCTCGTGTGTCTCGATGTTCCAGTTTCGAGCCGCCGTCCCTCTCGCCATCGTTAGGTCGATGTAACTGTTGCCTCGTGATTCTTGGAAAGTCGGATCTTTGTGTTCTCAATCAGCCAATTGACTATTTCCTCGCCTCTCGCGTCGGTTGACGTTCCGCCCCAAATCGCATGATGTGCGTTGATGTTGCTCCCGACAATGTGTCTCCCCATTGCGAGCCCTAGCTTGCTGCCCTTATCCCGAAATTCCTGGAGTCTGGTATTGGTGCGGCCTCCCGTCTCGTCGTAGATCGTCGTGACGTATAGCTGTTGCCCTTTTTGCTCCAGTAGTGCGGTGGCCATGTTGTCGCTCGTGAGGCCCGTTATTACGGTGTGGTCAATGTTGATCCTGATCCACAGCTCCGTTTTTGATTTGTTACCGTGCCTAACTCGCCTGTATGGCCCGTCTGATTTGTGGAAGACGTATGACTCTTGCACCAATGGCAAGTCTACGCCGTTGTCCTGCATGTACCACTTCATTAGTCGGGTTGTAGCCTTTCATCTAACAGCGTTAAACTTCAGCACCTTCATTTGGGGTCGCGTTGTTTGCAGTCTCCCTCGCAGCGCCGCAGTTCGCCCTGGTTTGTTGGTGTTGCGCAAACTTGCGGGCGTATATTGGGCACAGCCAGTCCCTGGCCGCGTGCTGCCTCTCCTGTTTGGCAATTCCTTGCCTTTTGCAGTTAGGGCAGTCCAGGTCCTGCGATAAGCATTCGCGACCAGCATGCGCTCCTCCGCACGTGTAGCATCTTGCTTATTCTTTGCAGTTCTTGGCCACATGTCCAAACATGCAACAGTTGAAACACTGAGCGACGTTTACCTCCTCGACCATCCTGACTTCGCTGAGGTCCAGGTAGATCCTTTTCTTTCGCACCATTATCTTGAAGGCTTCGGGCTCTTTCACCACATTTTCCCTGTTGTTCCTGTAGCGGTTTTCCCACCGTCTTAGGATCTTAGCTCTCCCTGCGAGGTTCCCTCCCAGTTGCTCACAGAGTTCGGGATTCTCTGCCGTGATCGCTTGTGTCAGCTGCTCGGCCGTGTAGCCAGCCTGGATTTCTATGACGGTCAGCCTTGGCAGTGTACGTGTGAGGTGCTTCAGTTGGATGTCTGGTCGCCCTCTTATCTTTGCGTCTATCGCCTTCTGTTATGCCTCATGCTTGTACTGTATGGCTATCTGTCCATTCTTCGTTGTGGCGAATCCTCGGATCCCTCCCGTGTTTCGGGCCTCTTCCTGTGCCACCTCTTTGATGATCTCGATGACTTCTGCAGGTTTCTTGCCTTTTGGTACCTTGTTATGAATTTTACTTGTAGCTATAATTATTTTATCTCGGGCGTGAGTTAGAGCAAGAGCTAACTAGTACTTTGCGGCTAGTGAACAATATTTAGAACGCCCAATGGACAATACAAAATTACGCACACTCAAATTCAACTGCACAACTGATGTATTTAAACAAGTTAACAATTTTACTGAGAGAAGAAAATTATAAAACATATAAATTTACTTAAAGTGTATAACTCGGATATTTTTGGTTGCACCCTTAATCTATAGATACCTTAACTTCAATCAAGCCTGGATGATGAAGGGGAAGGATCCTGAGGGGGACCGGCTGGAGTGATCACTTCAGTCAGTGGCCAAAAATCCACAGTAAAGGTATAACAAAATATATAAGGAGGACTCAGGTCCGACTGTGAATCGTAATTAAAGTAAAAAAAAATGAACTGAATGCAATCGAACTTGAATGTTTCAGCACAAGCAGTTAACTATTAAGCGTTAATAAGTCCAGTTATAAAAAATAATGTGATAAAAAACTGACAAAAAAACAAAAGTCTTCACCAAAATTTGGGCGCCAGCATGCTTCCAAGTAGCATACAAAAATGGAAAGTCTACCAAAATGGAAAACACCAGAATCAGTCTCAACGTCAAAAATCCAATGGTGCGCTGAGGTTCCCCAAAAGAGCTGGTTTTTAATTGCTCCACGGATCTCGTATCAATTACACGTAGTCATATCGGCCATCATGGATTCGTCATTAGATAATTGCTTTTCCCAGTGAAAAAAAAAATGCTTCTTGCAATCTATGCAACCATCAAGGAATTTCTCGATTCTAAAATCCCCTAAAAACCGACCATGCGGTAGCGCTGAACACTATCAAAAATTCAAAACCCGACCATGCGGAATAAACTCGAAAGACCTGCCGATCTGATCGTCACGGCCTAATTAAATTTTCTCAACCCAAAAATCTACCGTTACACCAGTAGAAGTTTTTCCTCCCCCCATCCTTCCGTTGGCGCAGGAACCAAAAATCACCAAATTCATTGTCGCTAACGGACACGTGATCCCGCAATCTGCTAAACATTTCTTTCACCTGCGTTAAGAATCGCCAAATTTGTTAGAATCGGATTTTACAGCCAAAATTTAACTCTATGATGAAAAAACCAAAACAGATATGCTTGGCAAATAGCTTGAAAACGCATGCCTATGTCGAAAACAAATTAAGAGGTTTACGGAAAATATTTGCACGTAACAACCTGCACCAGGGTGATGGGTTTCTCTCGTTACTCTGGTGTTTTCCATCCCGTTGCATTCTCCTTTTTGCTGTTTCTCTGCCCTACTATGTCAGCGTAGGTCCGCTTTACTTGCCTCCTGGTTCTCCTCTGAGGCTGTGGCTATTTCTGCCCCGTTCGCGTACAGGCCGCTGATGTTGATCCATTTTTCATAAACACCAATAGGGTGTTGCTAATGGGAGATTTCAACGCCCGCCATCCACTATTCAATAACCCTGGACATTAAAACGCAGCCGGCAATTTCTAGCCGACTACGTTCGCGACAATGGCCTACCCGTTATGCCCACTTCATCCCCAACGCATTACCCGAACAGTGGAGGGAATCCATCCTACCTCGACTTCGGAATTGCCAAAGGACTCGCCATTCTCACGGAGATGGTGGTTATAGACGCCCTCAGCAGTGACCTTTTGCCCATTTACCTTGAGATTACGGATTTAAAGCGCACACAAACTAACGACTTTCGATATTCATACGAAAATTTCGATTTTCTTGAATATCGAAAAAGACTACAAGACCTGACGTGTATTCCGGGCCAGATTGATACTGTCGAAGCTCTAGAGCATGCGGTAAAATGTCTGACCGGAAATATACAACGGAGACAGCAAGCTTTGGCCAAAAAATTCCGAACAGACAGCGGCGCGACAATCTTCCTGAGGAAATTTTGGACCTTGTTAAGGCGAAAAATCGAATCATGAAGCGTTGGCAGCGATTCAGGCAATCTGCCGAGCGCATAATGGCAACAGATCTAGCACGAGACATACAGCGCGAAACCTCCGCATACAGGAATTATATGAGCTATGAGCAAGTCCCCGCTCTAGAAAAAGAGGGGCGGAGTTATATTACCACCAGTGACAAGTGCGAGCTGCTCGCCGACTTTTTGGCAGAAGTACACAAGGTCCAACCAGCCCTTCAGGATAACGAAATTGAAAGACAGTCCGCTGTTTTTGTAGAACGGAAGTATCCTGTACCACCCTCGATTTTGCATTCGTATATAAGAACCCCGTCCGAGATACAATCGTGTCTTCGGCGCCTCCCTAGCCGAAAAGTCCCCGGTCCAGACGGCATCCCTTATTTACACCTCAAAAACTTACCGCTGGTGCTAATAGTACAAATAGTCAACGCAGTCCTTAAATTGCAGCACTTCCCACAGGAAAGGAAAAACGCTATAATAATTCCCATCCTAAAGCCGGGCAAAAACCCGACCGTACCCGCCACTTATAGGCCAATTTCCCTCTTGAACACCCTCGGTAAATTAACCGAGAAGGTCATCTATTCGAGATTACAGGCAGCAGCCGAGCTTCAAAGTTTAATCTGGGATGAGCAGTTTGGCTTTCGACCAAGACACAACACAACCCTGCAGACTGCTAGGATCACAACGGATGCCAATGCAGCATTTAATAAGCTTCAAAGTACGGTTATGCTGCTTCTCGACATGCAAAGGACCTTTGACACAGTCTGGCACACAGGCCTGCTGTACAAGTTGTTTGCCGTGCATTCACTGCCACTCTACCTAGTTTCCCTGATAGCGTCTTACCTAAAAAACCGTTCCATCCAGGTGAAAGTGGAGAATTCCACTTCTGCCAAAAGACGCATCGCGGCAGGAGTATCACAAGGAACAGTGATTTCGCCGCTGCTGTATACATTGTTCAGCAGACATTCCAAAATTCCCACTTCAAAAATGGCACTATACGCTGATGATACGGCTATCTACGCATCGTCTTTTTATGCTCAGGCTGTGAAATCTCGCATTGCACATAACCTGAGTTTATTGACGCCGTATTTTGACAAATGAAAACTTAAAGTGAAACCTCCCAGGAAGACGGAACTTATTATCTTTTCGCGCAAATTCACTAACAACAAAATCTTATCACCACTCGTGGTTCAGAATACTCCTATCAAACCAACAAAAGAGGTGAAATAACTGGGATTCAAACTAGACGCCCGACTCCATTTCAATAAGCATGTTGACTATACTGTACAAAAGTTTTACTCTCTTCTGGCGCCAAATTCTTTCCTATCACCTCGAAATAAACTTCTGCTCTACACCTCCACTATAAGGCTCTTACTTACATACGGCTCCCCTATCTGGCACTCTGTAAGCGACACCACCAGGCGGCGTCTTCAGGTGACCCAAAACAGATTCCTAAGAGGCGTATTATCCGCTGACGGATACACCAGAATATCTGAACTGCACGAAGCTACAAGGGTGGCCTATATAGGCGACTATACATATAAAGAACACGTGACAACAGACGAACATTTCCTGCATAATGCAGGTTTAGTCGTTCCTAGCAGGCTAGAAACGCACAAGAGTCCAACATGAAGCGACTGACCGAATCCACGCTGACTTGTTCCGAGGGATGCAGGCTGGTCCTGCACCAATCGGCGCGAGGAGGCGTGGCCTAGGCCATATATACGTTGAAACATCAGCTGGCGAAGGCCACGGCTGGCGGAATCAGACTTAAACGCCGAAGCAAAAGGGGTTTTTGGCTTCCCTTTAGAAAGACCTTTTTTCCTCAATGAATGCCCCTGAATAAAACAAAACCGCCATTTTAAGATTGCTCTCCTTTCGTTGTCGTGCGGATGCCAGATCGGCGAACGTCCATGCAAGGGTAACCCCAGGAAATGGACCGGTGGGTTGCCATTTAGACATGCTGAACGGAGGGAACTGGGCCGAATATCAGGCTAGCCACAGCTGCGGCGTTTATCCGTCTTGGCGTGAAATTTTTATACTGTAATTTTTAATAAATGTTTTATGTATTTATGTGTCTCCTCTGAGGCTTTTGTGTTTGCCATTCGGCATCAGTTTCCGTGTCCGTTAGCGTCTCTACTTGGGTGCTTTCGGTGGCTAGATGTCTGGCTGTTAGCCTGCTCCGTATTCCCGTGACCGGTCTTGGATGGTTTCCTTTTGTCACTCTGCTCGGCGCTGTTGTGGCTTTCAGATCCTTCCTGATTTCTTTGATCTCAGCTCCCATTGCCTTCATTTGCGTCATCATTTGCTGCTGCTGTTGGGCCATGATAACACTTGGATCCTGCTCTTGCGCCATCGTACCCCCTTGTTGGCTGTCCGTCAGTAGCCCTATCAATATGTCCGTCAGTTCATTGACGTTGCGCAGCACTGCTTCCCGGTCCTCTTTGTTGAATTGCAGTTTTCCATTTTGATATCTGCTAACCTCTTCGATTATGAACCGTTTGGCTCTTATCGCATGTTCCGTCGTTTGGCTTGACTTTATTCGCTCGACGGTGTTTTCGTCCATTTTTTCAGTCATGTTTTTGGTGTTTCCACCGTTTCCGTTTCCGTTTCCTCCTCATCTATTCCTGATGCCACCTCCCTATCTTCGCCTGTTGCGTGCAGTGCGGTGACCGATGCCAGCAGGGAGACCAGGTTGGATTGGTGCTCCGGTCTGCTTGTCTTGGTTGCTGGCGGCCGTCGGCGTGAGAGTGAATATGGGTACAGCGGTCCGTTCTTGCTCTCTCTTCCGGGTGACCTTGCCAGCATTGTTTTTTTCGGGATTGCTGCCAATTCCGTTCCCATATTGGCCAGTAACTCCCAATCCTTCTTCCTTTTGCCTCCCTCGCTATTGTTTCCTCCTGTCACTCCGTGGTGCCGTTTACAGAGTCAGCTGTCACCCGTCAAATGTCAGCTGTCAGCAATGCGCGGGTAAACCTCGGTGGTCGGCCACCTTCAACCGTCAACTGTCAACCGTCAGCGAAACGCGGTCGGTAAATAAACAAATATATACAAGTAAACAAATACGCAAACAAACAAATAAAGAAATATAAACCAATAGCAATAAATTCTCATATAGAAATGTCACACCGGCAGCGTCGCGCTTTTCGTCCAACTAGCGAAAATTTCACAACGGCACCCCCTCTTGCCTGAAGGGTCGAGCGAGCCTGAAAAAACGTCGGATCCCTACCCTTCGGAGATGGAAAAGTAGCCGTTCTTTAGCTTTATTCGCCCTATCTATGCACTATTAAATGGAATTTTCTTACATTTATCTATTGATAACTCTTAATCCTTTTGCTCGATTTTCACCAAACAAGCACACTCCGCTTCGCTAAATTGTCCTCTTTAATTAGATACCGATTTCGATTTAAACTATCCAATTTTTGGCGGCACTGTGACCAAAAGGCCCTTTCACAATGGAGGAGCGCTCGAAAATCCGACCGTTCTCTTCCGTTGTATAAACCGAACTGCGTAAATAAACTGTGTTTACATGTTAATGGGTTTGTTACCCGCGTGCCTACCTTCCGGTATACCCCTTTTCCTCTTTTTTTGCATAAGCCACCCACTATCTGCCGAAAACACTGTCACTTGAACGCCTTCGCCCTACCTTGGACCTCCTCCCTCCATTTAGGGAGAAAGAAGACCTTAACCTAATTGATGTACATTTTCCCTAGCCTGTTTCTTATTTCTAATCCTTATCCTATTTCTCCTATTAAACCTATTGACCTAATCATATTGCTCCAGGTTTTCCTCCGATTTCATTGATATCTCCGCCCACTCGTTCAGCTTCTCTATTTGTGTTGTATCAGTAGTTCCGTCTTGTCGTCTAAGTGTCAGTGTTAGTGTACTGCATTTGTCCATTATGTAGTCCCGTGCTGTTTGTCTGTCTGTTGCAGAGCAGAACTACTTAATATGCTCGAGACTTTCGTCCTCCGTACCGCATGTGCATGTCGCGTTGTCTGTTATTCTGAATCTATGTAGGTAGTGTTTTGTGTTGTCTGTTTTGCAGCTGTCTCCTCCACTCTATGTCTGGTTTGTCTTATGTGTTCCGTGAAGTTTAGCTGTCTGTCCAGTGTAATTCCGAGGTATTTTATTGTGTCGCGTTGTTGTATTGTGTTGTTGTTTATCTTTAGTGTTGGTGGTCTAACCTTTTTAGTTTGTACGAACATCGCCTCCGTTTTCCTCTCGTTGTATATTGATCCGCTTTGCATGGCCCAGGTTTCACATGCCTCCCATATGTACGTCCACTTCTTTTCTATTTTCTTGGCAGAAGGGCTCTATATGATGATGATCTGATCGTCTGCGAATGCTTGTACCTGCGATAGCTAGTCTTTGTTGTACTCTGTTACGTCCTTCGGGTCGGTCTGTGCCTGTCTCCATGTTCGCTCTTGATCGTCTATTACCCTGAACCGGCCCTCCATGACAAATAGCCCCAGCGTTGGTCCCATGCTGGATCCTTGTGGACATCCCTTTGTTGTCGTGTATGTATCGTTTCCTATCTTGAGTTTCCGTCCCGTCAGGTAACTTTCTATCGTTCCCGCCAGCATTCTCGTCGTGTTAGTCCTTGCCAGTTCATTCATAATGTAGGGCTTCCATGCGGTATTAAAAGCGTTCGCTAAGTCTAGCGTTATTATTTGGTGATGTAGTCCTCTCGTTCTGTTGTTCTTTATTGTCCCTGTGACTTTGTTTATCGCGTCCGTTGTATTTTGTCCTTCTTCTGAACCCATATTGTCGTTTATCTAGGTTGTCGTCGCTCTCTATCACGTGTTGTAGTCGTTTGTTTATCACTCTGTCCAGTATCTTTCCGAGTGTTGGCTGTATTGAGATGGGTCGCGGTGTGACGTCTGTCTTGGGGATCCAAGTCAGTTTACATGTTTTCCAGTGGGCCGGAAAGGTTTGTTCGTCCAGGCATCTGTTGTACAGTGTCAGCAGTCTGTCCCCCATCGTGTCCAGTATATGTCCTCTGGCCTCGATAGGTATTTCGTCAGTTCCTGTTGCTTTTTTCCGTTGTAGTCCGTCCAGTACGTTTCGTACCTCCGTTATCGTTATTCGTGGCTCTATCTCCTCCCTGAATTTGGGGACCTTTTTTCTTAATTCCTTCTTGAAATCGTTGTCTTTCTCTTCAGTGTCGTGTGGGAAGTACTGATTTACGAGATATTCTTGTTTCTCCTTAACTGTTGTTCTGTATGTACCGTCTTCTTTCCTTATTGTCCTGTTTATGCCCGTGTGATGTTTGCCAGCTGGCCGGTTCCAGGCTTGGTGCCATGTAGATAGTCCTTAACGTGTCGGTGGTTTGTTCGTCATATTTTTTCCGTTTGTACTGTCTGATGTTGTTTTCATAGGTGGCTCTCAATGCTCTATAACTTTCCTTCATTTCCTTCCTAGCCATGTCATCTGTTGTGTTTTGTATTTTCCGTCTTTCTTTGTTCAGTCTTCTTTTGGTTTTTTCCAGGCTCTCATTCCACCATCCCTCTTCATCGCCATTTCTGCGTGTCTTTGTTTTACTGTATTTCGCGCACGCTCTCTTACATATGTTCGTTGCTGTCTCTGCCAGTTCGTTTGTTGTTTGTCTCCCATTAATATTTTCGGTGTGTCTGTTGATGTAGTCCTTGAAACTTGTCCAGTCCGTGTTAATAAAGTCGTAAGTTTAGTTTTTTCGGCTTTTTGTTGTGATTTCCGCTTCTATTTCGTAAGAAATGTACTTGTGGGCGGAGAGCGTTTCTTCATCTTCTACCTTCCAGTCTGTTATTGTTATTCCTTTTGTTATAGTTACGCCCACGTAGCTGTTTCCCATTGGACCTTGGAATGTTGGGTTTTCTGTCTTTTGATTTCCCAATGTGTAATTGTTGTGTATTATCCAATTGGTGAGTTCCTCCCCTCTTTGATTATTTGAGGTTCCTCCCCATATCTCACTATGAGCGTTGAAGTCTCCTCCTAGTAGGTGTTGGTCCATTCGTGCATATTGTCCTCGCTGCTTGCTGTCGAATTGATCTGTCCTAATGTTTCTGTTCCCTCCAGGCTCGTCGTATATGGATGTGATGTATATCCCTTTATTTTTGTTGTTGGTATTGATTTGTATGGTTGTTGTGTTGTTGTCCGTGAGTTCGGTTATTATGGTGTATTCTATTTCTTCTCGTGTCCAGATTTCTGTCTTCGATTTTGTTCCATTGTTTACCTTCTTTATCTGTCCTTCTGTCTGGTGTTTAGTATACGGTTCCTGTATCAATACTACGTCTATGTTGTTGTTGTTGTTAACATATTGATTCAATAGTGCTGTCGCTTCCTTCCCTCTGTCTGCGTTCAATTGTATCACTTTCATTGTGTTGGTCCTGTTAATGTTTTCCTGTCTCCGACGTAGTTAATCCTGGCTCTGTTGGTACTGTGTTGCCTTTCATTTGTATATGGGACATAATCTGTCCCGCGCTGTGTGTCGTCTCGCTGTCTTTGGTGTTCCTTGTATGGCACAATTGGGACGGTCCATGTCACTTGCCTGACACTCGTTCCCCTGGTGTGGGCATCCACAAATGTGGCAACGCGCCTTGTCCTTGCAATATTTCGCAGGGTGTCCATATTTGTGGGAGTTGAAACATATAATAATTTCCACCTCTCCTTTGATATAGACCGCGCTGAGGTTTATAAATATTTTCTCCATCCTGATTAGTTTTTTAAATAGTGTCGGTTCTGTCTCTATCGTAATGTTTTCTTTCGTCCTGTTCACACATGTTGTTCTTTTCCTTATTATCGGCTTGTCCTTGATGTTTTCCCCCACCTCTCTTTGCAGTTCCCTATTTTCGCTTATTATTATGTCCAGTAGTTCGTCGTCCTTGTACCCCTTTGTCACTCCCGTAATTAGCAGTCGTGGGTTTGATCGTTGCGTCTTCGTTATCTGGAGCTCCGGTCTGCTGCGTATTTTTTCGTCGATTATTTTTTGTTGGTTTTCGTCTCTGTAATTGATCGCTAATTGTCCTTGGTGAATTGTTGAAAATCCTTGTATTCCCCCTGTCTTCCTTGCTTCCTCCTGTGCTGTGCCTTTGATTGTTTTTATTACGTCCAATGATTTTTGTCCCTGCGGTATCTGCATTAGTGTGATGAGTTTATCCTTTCTCTCCGGTGTCTTCCATACTTCCGTTTTGTCTTTGGGTTGTGGCTCTTGGCCTGTTATGTCTGCATATGTTTTTCTTGTTTCTGTTTCGTGTTCTTTGTGTCTGTTTGGGGTTCTGCTTGTATATTGTCCATGCGTGGTTGCCTTTCTGGTTGCTTATGTATCGGTCCCGTTCTCGACCGTGTGCCTTTTATTGTCCTTTTGTTTATTTCTGTGCTAGTGCTCTTTTGTGTATTTACAATCCCATCCTTCTTTAGTTCCCGTAGCTCTTTAGTTAGTTTTTGGGGTTGTTTTCTTTCTTGGCTTCCTCGTATATCTCCCCCAAGAGTCTGTGGACAATGTCCGTCATTTCGTTCACCCTTGCGATCACGGTCTCCCTGTCCTCCCTGTTGAACTGTACTTTGCCTGATGTGTAGCGGCTTACCGCCCGTAGTATAACCTGTTTGCAGGCTTTCACCTGACCTACCCTTTGTGCCCCTCCTATTGTTGTCCTTTTTTGTCCTTGTGTTCCTAGCTGCGTTTCGGAGCTCTCCATTCCGGATTCTCATTCTGGCGTATTTAGTTCCCTTGCCTCATCCTCATTCAGAATTTCCCCTACTCTTGCGATCAGGGATGCCACTTTCTCCTGTTGCTCCGGGCTTAGGTTCTTTGCTGGGGATCGCCTATCTGTTTCCATTTATTCTTTTTTAGTTACTCGTGCTGGCGATCTCGGCAGCGATTGTTGCTTAGGGATTGCTCCCATTTCTTCTCCATGCTGGGCCATTGCTTCCCATTGGTATAGCGCCGATTGTTTCCTTTTTCGCTCTTCCGAGTCTTCCATGCTTGCAGTTGGCGTGTCTCTCTTGCTAGTTTGTTACATTTGCCCCCTTTTTTATGGGGGGGTAGCCGCCGAGCTCCTGACCACTTTTCCCTTTATGACCACCTTTGTCCGACACACGGTTTCGCCGGAAATCGCGCTCGAAGCCGGTAACGTTATTTCCGGGAAGGGGCTGTGCCGCCGGTTGTCTTTCCCTTTATGAGAACCCTGTTTCAACGCGCCGTTCTCTGAGTATTCGTCGAAAACTTTTTGTCAAAGTGGACCTTTCCGTCTATTGCCGGTGGACCCCTTTTAATCGTTGGCGATCTCCTCCGACTCTCGGTTTGCCAGAAAATGATAAATTTCGTTTTGTTCTTTTTTGCCCTAGCCTGATTTATTTCCCAACTTACTCTCTCGTAGGGTATCCTCCGCAAAAATTGTCTTTTGCCACCTGTTGTTTCCAAGTCCCCTTAAACCTTGCGCACTTGACGTTCGTCCGGTGGTGCAAAACTAGCCCGGTTTTTCGGACCAGTTTGCTTTAGTCCGCACTTCCTTACCGCGGTTTATGTATCGTTTGTCAACTGATCCTTGCTCGATTTGCTCGATTTTATCTGATAATTTTAACGGTATTTCAATATCTACTATTCACTAATTAATTAAATCTAACTTATTGTCTATCTTGACGTTCTATATTTGTCCACGGTTTCCCGATGGCACTTGTTCTAATGTTCGCTTGATCTTCTTTTTAACTCCCGGTTTTGTACCACAAAATTCGCCGATTTAATTCTAATTTTCTCCGATTTTAAACTCGTATTTCCGCAGTCCGTTTAGCTTGGTTCTTGCGTGAATGAAACAGTGTTTACATGTTGATGGGTACAATACCCGGGTACCTACCTTTTGGTATACCCCATTTGTCCCCTTGTGTTATGCACACCCAAAATTCGCGAAACGACCACCAATAGAAATCCTTTCTCCGTTCCTTGGACCTCCTCTCTCCAAATTAGGGGAAAAAACACCTTATCCTTTTCGAACTGTTACACTTTCCCTACGCTAAACCTTAAGTTCTAACTATTATCTGTTTATCCTAATTCCTCCTTGCGCATCACCAGTTCAGCCCATTCGTTTAGTTTCCGTATGTCCTCGTCGTTGTTCCCGTCTTGATGTCTTAGTGTTACGTTGTGGTTGCCGTACTTAGTCCTTATATGTTGTCTTGCTTGCTGTCTGTCGGTCTCTGTACAGTTGTGCTTAATGTGGTTGATTGTTTCGTCCTCCGTTCCACATGTACACGTCGCGCTGTCTGTCCGTTTGAATCTGTGTAAGTATTGTTTGATATTTCCATGTCCTGTTGCGAATTGTGTCCTTTTGAATGTTGTTATAATTGTATCTCGGCCCCCCGTCCTGCAAATGTCGTAGACTTGTCGTCCTTTGTCACTTTTGTCCCAATAGTCCTGCCATCTGTCCATTGTCATGTTTAGTCTTGTCTTGGCCCATTCTTTGTTTGTCTTAGTGTTGTATCTGGTTGTGTCTTCTGTCTCGTCCGTAAGTTCGGCGCCGTCACTCGCCAGCCTGTGCGCTATAGCGTTGTATATGTTGTCCTTGTCGTGTCCTTTCGCCCATGCTGTCCTCGTCTGCCATGCTTTCTTGTGTCGTTGTTCCATGTGTCGCTGTAGTTCAGTGATTGCCTTTGTTGTCGTCTTTCCTCTGTTGATGTTCTGTGCTGTTTCTTGTGTATCCGTTAGTATCGTAATGTTGGTGTATTGTCTCGTATTGGCTCTTAAAATGTCTCGTTGCGTCCTTGGTCTGTATCCGTCTGTCTGTCAGGAAGTTGTCTGTTAGTCCCGCTAGGTTGGTTGTAATGTTTGTCCTTGCCAACTCTCCCATAATATATGGATTCCATGCCGAGTTGAAAGCGTTGGCAAGGTCCAGCGTGACTATTTTTTGATGTAGTCTCTTGTTCTTGTCTGTCTGTATTTTGTCTACAAGTTGTCCTATTGCGTCGATCGTACTTTTCCCATCCCTGAAGCCGTACTGTCGTTTGTCTAACCTGTCCTCCGTCTCGAGTAAGTGTTGTAGCCGTCTGTTTATTAATATGTCGAGTATTTTCCCAAGTGTTGGTTGGATGGAAATGGGCCGTGGGTTGCCGCCTTTCTTGGGGATCCAGACGAGACGACATCGCTTCCAGCAAGCTGGAAACGTGCGTTCGTCCAGACATCTGTTGTAAAGTCGCGCCAGTTTGTCGTCCGTTGCGTTCAGTAAGTGTCTCGCCGCCTCGTTGGGTATTTTGTCTGTTCCGGGCGCTTTGTGTTTTTGTACTCCATTCACAAAGTTGTGTATTTCTGTCATCGTTATTGTTGGTTCGGTGTCCTGTTTGTATTCGTGTTTCGTCGTTCTTATTTCCCGCATATTCTCGTTGTTGTCCTCTAGTGCGTCCTGCGGGAAATATTTCCGGGCAAGGTATTCCTGTTTGTCCTCCTCTGTCTCGGTGTATGTCGCGTCGTCCTTTCGTATCGTTTTATTTATGTCTGTATGTTTTTTGCCCGCCAGGATGTTCCAGACTTTGTGCCAGGTGGCGTCCTTCAGTGTGTCCCTGATGTCTTGGTCGTATGTCCGCTGTCTCGTTTAGTTGATGAGCTTCTTGTATTCCTGTCGGTGTTCTCTGTATTGTCGTTTCCTTGCGTCTCTCTCGTCGTCGTCTGTTGTTGCTTGTAGTTCCCTTCGTTCCCTGTTGAGTTGTTTCCTCTGTCTGTCCAGTCTCTCGTTCCACCATCCTGTCTCGTCCCCTTCTCGTAACGTCTTTGTCCTAATCTGTCGGCGACATGCTTGACTGCAGATCTTGTCAAAGCTGTCCGCTATGTCGTCGACACTCCGGTCCCAGTCTAGTTGGTCGGTTTGTAGTTTTCTTTGGTCCTCGTAGCGTGCACAGTTTGTATTAAAGAAGTCATACGTGGTCCTTTTGCGTTTGGTTGTCATGTGTTCAATGTCTATTTCGTATGTTATGAATTTGTGTGTATATGTCACTGTGTGCATTGATGTCTCCGCATAGTAGGTGTTGTCTAATTTGCGTTGTGTGTTCGCGCTGTCTTCTGTCGTATTCCTCTAGTCTCGTGTTTTTATTCCCCCCTGGTTCGTCGTATATGGATGTTATGTACGTGTTGCCCGCTTTGTTGTTTATTCGTATTGTCGTTGTGTTGTCGTTCGTAAGTTCCGTTATTATCGTGTAGTCTATGTTGTCCTTTATCCATATTTCCGTCTTTGAGTTCCGTCCATTGTAGAGTTTCTTTGTTTCTTTTTTATGTTGTGTATGGTTCTTGCAACATAACGATGTCTATGTCCTGGTCGGTTTTGTATTTGACTAATAGTGCTGTAGCTGCCTTCCCTCAGTCTACGTTAATTTGTAGTATTTTCATGTCTGTCTGTTAGTGTTGCTTCCGTAGTTTACGTTTTTTTGTTGATATTGTCTTGCCTTCCTTTGGTACACGGGGCACAGCCTGTCTCTCGCCGTGTGGTGTCTCATGTCCCTGGGCGTTCCTTGTGACGCGCAATTAGGACAGTCCGGATTGCCAGACGTACACTGGCGACCCTCGTGGGGCCCCCCGCACACATGGCAGCTTGCCCGCTCCGTGCAATATTTGTACGGGTATCCGAACTTGTGGCACTTGAAGCACAGTGCCACGTTCACCTCCACCCTTATGTAGATTTCCGTCAGGTCTATATATATCTTCGCCTTTCTCACCATGGTCCTGAATGACTCGGGTGTTGCTTCCATGGTCACGTTCTCCTTTGCTTCGTTTATACAGGTTGTCCTCCTCACCACTTTCAGTTTGTCTTTTATGTTGTCTCCCAGCTACCGTTGCAGTTCCCTGTTTTCTGTGATTATTGCGTCCATAAATTTGTCGTCCGTATATCCCCTCATTGCACCCGTGATCAGTAGTTTCAGGTTTGTCCTCTGTAGTGGTTTTATCTGTAATTCGGGTCATGTCTTGATTTTGTCGACTATTAGTTTCTGTTGTGTCCCGTCATTGTAGTGGATTGCCAGCTGTCCCGAATTGGTTTTGGCGAATCCCCGGATTCCGCCCGTTTGCCATTCCTCTTCTTGTGCTTTCTCTTTAATTGTTTTTATTATGTCCGCTTGTCTTTGTCCTTCTGGTATATGTATGAGCGTCGTTAGCCTGTCCTTCCTCTCTGGTGTCTTCCATCCGTCCGTCGTGTCTCCTTGGCGGTTTCCTTGTCCTATTGCATCCGCGTAGGTTTTCTTTGTTCTGTCCTGTCTTGTCCTTCTTTTTTGCGCCCTCCAGTCACCTTCAGTCTCCGTGTCCGTTTGTGTCTCCGTAGGAACATTGTCCATGCGTGGTCTATCATTTGTCTGTCCCGTTTTTGTCCGTGTGCCTTCATTTGTCCTAATTTTTTTCTCCGTGGTGGTGCCTTTCAGTGTGTTTGCCGTTCCGTCCTTTTTCAGTTCCCTTATTTCCCTGGTCAGCGCCTGCATCTCTCTCTTTTGTTCCTCAGTTTGACGTTCTATGTGGGTGAATGCGATGTTTGGCCTGGATTCCCTCCTGGTGTCCTCGTAGATCTCACCCAGGAGTTCTAGCACGATGTCCGTCGTTTCAGTCACCCTTGCCATCACTGTCTCCCTGTCCTCCCTATTAAACTGCACCTTTCCCGAGGTGGACCTGCTGACCGCTCTTAGAATGTCCTGTTTGCAGGCTATCACCGGCCCCACCTTTTGTGCCCCTCCTGTTGTTGTCTTCCTCTGTCCTTGTTGCCCTGATTGATTGTCCGAGCTGTCCATCCCGGATTCGCACTCTGTCACATTTGTCGGTCCTGCCTCATCCTCATTCAGGATCTCTCCCACTTTAGCTATCAGAGACGCCACTTTCTCCTGTTGCTCCGGACTGAGGTGTTTGGCGGGAGACCGCTTCTCTGCCTCCATCCGCCCTTTTTATACAACCTCACTGGCGATCTTGGTAGGGACTGCCGTTTTGGGATAGCGCCCATGTCTTCGCCCTGTTTTTCCATGTCTTCCCAATTGTAGGTTGTTTTTCGTATCCTTTCTTCTTCCATTTCCTTTGCTGCGTTGTCCCCTTTGTATTGACCCCTTTGCGTTGACCCCTTTGCCCCTTTTTTTATGGGGGGGTAGCCGCTGTGCTTCTGTTCACTTCCTCCTTTGACGGTCCCCTGTTCCGACGCACGGTTTCGCCGAAAATCGCGATCGAACCCGCCGCCGTTAAATCCGGGCAGAGGCTGTACCGCCGGTCGAACTTAACTTTATAAGTACCTCTCTCCGACGCACCGTTCTCGTGTTATTTCCGCTTTAAAATTTGTCAAAGACAAATTTTCGGGGTAGGTCCGGTGACCACTTTTTAACTATTTTGGATTTCCTCCGACACCCCGTTTGTCCGCAATTGATGGAAAACTATTTTCAAATTTTCCCGCGCTCACAACACCCTTATGATGATCCCGTATTGTTTTTTTTTAGTTCCGGCCCTTAGTTTGTCCGTCTAAATTAAAACAAAATGTTTTTTTATTTTTTTCTCTGGGGTGGTCGGTACGACCCCTCTGTACTTCCTCCAACTCTCGAAAGTCCTTCCGCGTTCACGCGCACCCTTGTTTTTGAATTTTTATTATATATCGCGCATTCACCACTGTTTCGTGAATTATCTGTTATAAAATTAAAGTCCCTTAACCGTAAGTATCCCTACTTACCAAGCTTAAGTCCTTACAGATGTGGACTGGTTTATTTTCGTCCACGCTGCAAAACTTGGCCGATTTCTCGGACCAGTTCACTTTCGTCCTCACTTCGCTTATCGTGAATTGGTAATGTTTTTCTGCCGATAGTTCACCCACAAATGTCTCTGAATGTCCAATTCTACAGTACAGGCGTATGCGCCGGGATTACAAGCCGCAGATTGAGGCAGCCAAACAACAAGCCATAGACCAGGAAGCAGAGGAGCTGCTAAGAGACGGATCCTGGCAGAACGCGTGGAACAGACTGGCAGGGAAAAACATAGGCCCAACAACTGTACCATCCTCAAAGAAGACGAGACCTACACGATGACCGAGAAGGACAAGTACGATTACCAAACGGGAAAGTACTTCCCCAGCGACGACCTAAGCCGGGAGAACGACAGTATGGCAGCGATAAGGGAGCAAACGCACACCTTCGGCAACGACGACCAACCACCAGCATCGAGCTGGAGAACGTCGTGCTCAAACTGAAGCACAAAAAGGCAACGGTCATCGACAAAATCCCTAACGAGGCGGCACAACACATCCTGAGGGCAATGGGCGATTGGCTACTCCAGCTCTATAACCTCTGCCTCAAGGAGCGTGTGTTCCCCGCCTTCTGGAAGATCAGCAAAGTTGTGTGGATGCTAAGGAAAGACGGCGCCCTAAGACCAATAAGCCTAGATCCAACGTTGGGGAAAATATTGGACAAGGTCATTAATGGAAGGCTGCAACACCTCCTGGAGAACGGCGGACACCTGGACCCTAGACAATATGTTTTCCGAGAATGCAGATGCACGATTGGAGCCCTGAGTAGGCTGGTCGATGAAATTCGACAGAACAGAGCAGGAACACACCAGCGGGTCGTAACGCTCCTTCTGAAAAACGCCTTCAACATGGCATGGAAACCTTACATCCTACATCGGCTCGGCAAGACCAACATCAGTACAACATTGTCCAGCATAATCAACACTTTCCTGACGGACAGGAAAATCATCATGACATATGCGTCCACAAGGATCCAGCATGGGGCCGACACTATGGATGGTCGTTATGCAGAGCTGGTTCGACAAACTGGACGCGGCCAGGGAAGCTTGGGCAGAGGAACTACACCAGCAGCAGGACAGGTGGGAAGAGCTGACGGATGAACTCACATACCTGCAAGCCTTCGCCGACGACCAGCTGCTAATCATGAAAGGGACACCGGCGAAACAGATATAGAGGAAGTGAAGCATCGTCTGTACCGCATGTCAGGAGTGGGAGGCCGATAGTTGCGCCACCTAAAACGAGGGCAAAACGGATGCCATGTATGTGTCGGCAAAATCAATACAGAACACACATCAACAGTCGTGTAGAACACCACAATTGAACAGGGCAGTTGCCTGAAATACCTGGGCATATAAGTGGACAGACAACTGACGTACACGAATCACGTCAACTGCGTTCGGCACAAAATTGAAGATATGGCCATTTGGATCGGCCACAAAACAAGAAGAGTGTGGGGATGCAACCCGGAAACCCTCATACACATAATGCAAAGAGCACTCGAACCAGCAGTGCTCTACGGCAGTGAAATGTGGGGCACAAGCATGGCAAAGGAGGCGGCAATGAGAGCGGCACCGACCATGGCAATCAAATACTATGCCACGACACCCACGGCGGCACTACAGGTTCTGGCCGGAACACCGCCATAGTGGATTGAAGCACAAGTCAGGCAAAGCTGCTTCAAGCAGACAACCTCCAACGAACAAGAAAGGACGACAGGCCACAAATAGAAGCTACACCCGAGCATGGCGATTCTTCTGGAGCGCATCAACGACAAGTAACCAGTGTTCCAGATGCACACCGACGCCACACTGAAGAGCAACGGAAGAACAGCAGTGGGCATAATCATGCCAGGGCGCGAGGTAGCACTCAGACTGGCGAACAACACCAGGATAGGGTTTGCGGAGGCATTCGGAGTACTGAAAGCCATACGAGATAGGCATGGCAGACAACGAGCCACACATAGCGATCAGGACGGATAGCCACGAAACAACCGAGGCTATAAACAAGGGCAGCGATAGGCCACGAATCCACGCGGACATCCTCAGGCTCATGGAACAACGCCATTCGAGAGGATGGACGACGACAGTAGCCTGATAAGAAAGACAGATAGATAGATAAAAGGCAGACAACAGTTCAAATGCTAGATCCCACGCGTCAGCAAATTAAGGGGCAGGGGTGGGCACGCATACAACTGAGACAGACCTGCGACTGCGCCATAAGTAATCAAGTAAGATAAAAAATCAGGACAGCGCGAGAATAGACAATAAGGACAATGTGCGGATAGAATAGGGTAGACAATAAGGACAGTGCAGGGAAAATCTAAATAGTTGCTATATTAGGTTGGACGATAGATGTAGTAGATTAGAGTAGAATAGGTCCACCCTTTCTCCGCGAATTGGTTGGGAGGAGGTCCATGGTATGGAGAAGGAGTTCCAATGGGAGCGGTTTTTTTAACCCGGGCAGAGCGGCGAAGTTCGAATACACACACATGGGGGGCGCTGCTGAGACGAATGCGACGAACCGAGGCGTTGGTGGTTGGGGACTTCACCGCCAAGTCGCCGGAATGGGGATCACCCATCGAGGATCGTAACGGGGCCTTGCTAGCATGATACCCTTCGGAGGCACTCGACCTCTTGACGGAATCCTTCACGGGACTGCTGATGAACATTTTCAATGGCTTGCTGAAATCGCAGAGTTTCCCGAAGAGCTGGAAAACTGGTAGACTAGTTTTGATTCCTTAGCAGGCGAAGCCGCTGCTCGAGGACACCAGGGCCTTTGTGCCTGATTGATGATTAACACCATCGCCAAGCTGTTCGAACACCTAATTAACGCCCGTCTAGAGGAGGAACTGATGCAAAGGGGAGATCTGGACGATAACCAGTACGACTTCAGGAAGGGCAGGAGAGCGGTGCAGGCTGTGGAGCGGGTCATCAAGATGACCCGGGCTGCAAACCTGGGACGCGACGGGATAGGCGGGAACAGATGGTGTGTCTTCATCATCTTGGATGTCCGGATAGCGCCTCGTCGCATCACAAGCCACCCTGATCAGGGCATCGGAGCTTTGAGAAGTGTCGGGATACCTGATGAACATCCTCAAGGACTATCTCTAGGTTAGAGAGATATTTCTAGACTCCAAGTGTTTGCAGACGCTGAGGCTGACTGTGGGCATCCCCCAGGGTTCTGTACTCGGCCCCCTCCTCTGGATAATATTGCATCACACGGTTTTGAGGCTGAAATTGTCACCGGTGGCCCGAACCACAGGGTTTGCGGATGACATAGGGCTAGTGGTTTCTGCAGCTTGCAGACAAGACTTGATTGATAAGACTGATAGTGCGCTGGACACAATCACAGCATGGATGCGGGACAACTGCATCACCATTGTGCCGGAGAAGACAGAGTCTGTCATTCTGTCGGGAAAGAGAAAGAGTGACGACATATCTTTCATCGTCGGCGGAACCCTAGTAAAACCTCAGCACACGGTGAGGTATCTGAGAGTGTCCATCAGCCACGGCACGTCGAGGGGGCCACACAAAGGGCGTCAAAGAAGATCGGGGACTTGTCCAGGCTGATGTCCAATATCGGCGGCCCGGACTCCGCCAAGAGCAAGGCTCTATATACGGTCGTGGAATCAATGGTTCTGTATGCGGCTCCCGTGTGGCATGACTGGGCAACCTTCGCCAAATATCGCATAATGGTCAATGGGGTACAACGGAGAGATCTCCTTTAGGTCGCCTCTGGATACAGAACCATGTCGGGAGCTCAGGTGATTACGGGGATGCCACCTATGGACCTCCTGATGAAGGAGTAGACGCAGCTTCACGACGGCGGTGGCGGGCATTTGTGATCTGCGAAGGAAAGCCGCGAGGACGCATTTGTGATCAGGGGCGCTGTGGGAGGCCAAGTGGGATGCCCTCTTGGAAAAGGCCCAGTGGATTAGGAGGCTGATTGGGGACCTCCGACCGTGGCTGAACTGTAAACACTGTTTCATTCTAGCAAGAAACAAGCTAAACGGACTGCGGAAATGCGAGTTTAAAATCGGCGAAAATTAGTATTAAATCGGCGAATTTTGTGCTACAAAAGCGAGAGTTAAAAAGAAGATCAGTATACATCTGGATTTTAAACCGAGCGGTCGACATTCCAGAGGTACGGAATAAAACACGGAGATATTTAAGATATAAGTTAAATATAGAAAGGATAAATTAGAGTGAGTTAGTAGTGAGTAGTATAGTAAGACAATAAGTTAGTTAGTAGTGCGACCTGGAAACAGCGGACAAATATAGTGAAATAAGTTAATTAATAGTGTAGAATAAGTAGACTTAAACCATAAAATAGTGAATATATAGCATAAATTTGGACATTCGAAGGCAATCGAGTGCGGATTATCGATCAAAAAATCAAAACATTTCGCGATAAGCATAGTGCGGACGAAAGTCGACTGGTCCGAAAAATCGGCCGAGAATTGAAGCAGTGGACGAAAGTAAACTGGTTCAAACTTGTAAGGACTTGTTAGTCAAGAGAAGAAAAAGAAAACACCCTATGAAACGAGGGTAAGTAGGGATATTTATGGTATAGGGATACAAAGAGTGGAGAAATCATAAAAAACACTTAAAGGCAGTTAACAAGTTGGCAACAAAATAAACAATTAAGGAAATAGTGGCGAATGCGCGATAATTCCAAAAAAATACAAAAACAAGGGTGCGCATAATCGCGGAAGGACTTTGAGGGTAGGCCGGAAGAACTGAGGGGCCGTACTGTCCACTCCGAGGGAAAAAAAATTAGAAAAAATTTGTTTATTTTTTCACAGACAAACCGAGGGTCGGAATTTAAAAAAAACATAAGGAAAGTCACTAGACGGGTCGTGAAAAAGTATGAAAATACTTAAAAAGTTTTTCGACATTTGCGGACAAACGGAGTGACGGAGGTAAACAAAAATAACTAAAAAGTGATTAACAGACCCACCCCGAAAAACCCACTTGGAGCAAAAAATAAAGTGCAAATAACAAGAGAACGGTACGTCGGAGAAAGGGGCTATCAAAGTGAAAGTCGACCGGCGGAACAGCCCCTACCCGGAAATAACGACATCGGACTCGATCGCGATTTCCAGCGAAACCGTGTGTCGGAACAGGGGTCCATCAAAGGGAAAAGTGTTCAGGACCACGGCGGCTACCCCCCCATAAAAAAAGGGGTAAACGCAACTAAGGTAATGGAGGAAGGCGAAGAAGGGTATAGTATCAGGTGATAGCCAGCAAACAGGATATACTACGGGCGGTAAGCCGCTACACATCAGGCAAAGTACAGTTCAACAGGGAGGACAGGGAGACCGTGATCCCAAGGGTGAATGAAATGACGGACATTGTCCTCAGACTCCTGAGGGAGATATACGATATAACCAAGAAGGAAAACAACCCGAAAATGTCGTTCTCCCAAATTGAGAGGCAGATTGAGGATCAGAAGCGGGAAATACAAGCCCTAACGAAAGAGATACGGGAACTAAAGAAGGATGAGATTGTAAATACACAAAAGAGCACTCGCACAGAAATAAACAAAAGGATAATAAAAGGCACACGGTCCAGAACGGGACCGATACATAATCAACCAGAAAGGCAACCACGCATGGACAATATACAAACATATACCTAAACAGACACAAAGAACACGAAACAGAAACAAGAAAAAGACGTATGCAGACATAACAGGCCAGGAGACACAACCCAAAGACAAAACGGAAGGATGGGAGACACCGGAGAGAAAGTATAAACTCATCACACTAATACAGATACCGCAGGGACAAAAATCAATTAACGTAATAAAAACAATCAAAGGCACAGCACAGGAGGAAGCAAGGAAGACAGGGGGAATACGAGGATTTTCAACACCACACCAGGGACAATTAGCGATCAATTACAGAGACGAAAACCAACAAAAAATAATCGACGAAAAAATACGCAGCAGACCGGAGCTCCAGGTAACAAAGACGAAACGATCAAACCCACGACTGCTAATTACGGGAGTGACAAGGAGGTACACGGACGACTAACTACTGGACATAATAATAAGCGAAAATAGGGAACTGCAAAAAGAGGTGGGGGAAAACATCAAGGACAACGCGATAATAAGGAAAAGAACAACATGTGTGAACAGGACAAAAGAAAACATTACGATAGAGACAGAACCGACACTATTTAAAACACTTATCAGGATGAAGAGAATATTTATAGACCTCAGCGCGGTCTATATCAAATAAGAGGTGGAAATTGTTATATGTTTCAACTGCCACAAATATGGACACCCTGCGAAATATTGCAAGGACAAGGCGCGTTGCCACATTTGTGGAGGCCCACACCAGGGGAACGAGTATCAGGCAAGTGACATGGACTGTCCCAATTGTGCCATACAAGGAACCCCAAAGACAGCGAGATGACACACAGCGCGGGACAGATTATGTCCCATATACAAACGAAAGGCAACACAGTACCAACAGACCAGGATTAACAACGTCGGAAACAGGAAAACATTAACAGGACCAACACAATGAAAGTGATACAATTGAACGCAGACACAGGGGAGGAAGCGACAGCACTATTGAATCAATATGTTAACAACAACAACATAGACGTAGTATTGGTACAGGGACCGTATACTAAACACCAGACAGAAGGACAGGTAAAGAAGTTAAACAAGACATAACAGAAATCTGGACATGAGAACAAATAGAATACACCATAATAACCGAACTCACGGACAATAACACAACAACCATACAACTCAATACCAGCAACAAAAAAAAGAGATACACATAACATCCAAATACGACGAGCCTGAAGGGAACAGAAACATTAGGACAGAACAATTCGACAGCAAGCAGCGAGGATGAGATGCACGAATGGACCAACACCTACTAGGAGGAGACTTCAACGCTCATAGTGAAACATGGGGAGGAACGTCAAATGACCAAAGAGGGGAGGAACTTACCAATTGGATAATACAAAACAATTACACATTGCGAAATAAAAAGACGGAAAACCCAACATTCCAAGGACCAATGGGAAACAGCTACGTGGGCGTAACTATAACAAAAGGAATAACAATAACAGACTGGAAGGTAGGAGATGAAGAAACGCTCTACGCCCACAAGTACATTTTTTACAAAATAGAAGGGGAAATCACAACAAAAAGGCGAAAAAACAAAACTTACGACTTTATTAAGACGGAGTGGACAAGTTTCAAGGACTACATCAACAGACACACCGAAGAGACAGCAACGAACATATGTAAGAGAGCGTGCGCAAAATACATTAAAACAAAGACGCAGAAATGGCGATGAAGAGGGATGGTGGAATGAGAGCCTGGAAAAAACCAAAAGAAGACTGAACAAAGAAAGACGGAAAATACAAAATACAACAGATGACATGGCTAGGGAGGAAATGAAGGAAAGTTATAAAGCATTGAGAGCCACCTACAAAAACAACATCAGACAGTACAAATAGAAAAAATATGACGAACAAACCACCGACATGTTAAGACTATCTACATGGCACCAAGCCTGGAACCGACTAGCTGGCAAAGAACACACGAACATAAACAGGACAATAAGGAAAGAAGACGGTACATACAGAACAACAGATAAGGAGAAACAAGAATATTTTGTTAATAAGTACTTCCCACAAGCCACTGAAGAGAAAGACAACGATTTCAAGAAGGAATTAAGGAAAAAGGTCCACAAATTCAAGGAGATAGAGCCGCGAATAACAATAACGGAGATACGAAGCGTACTGGACGGACTACAACGGAACAAAGCAACAGGAACTGACAAAATACTTAACGAGGCGACAGAAAATATTCTGGACACGATGGGGGACAGACTGCTAACACTGTACAACAGATGCCTGGACGAACACACCTTTGCGGCCCCCTGGAAAACATGCAAACTGACTTGGATCCCCAAGACAGACGGCACACCGCGACCCATCTCAATACAGCCAACACTCGGAAATATACTGGACAGACTGATAAACAAACGACTAAAACACGTGATAGTGAACGACGACATCCTAGATAAACGACAATATGGGTTCAGAGAAGGACGAAATACAACGGACGCGATAAACAAAGTCACAGAGACAATAAAGAACAGCAGAACGAGAGGACTACATCAACAAATAATAACGCTACACTTAGCGAACGCTTTTAATACCGCATGGAAGCCCTACATTATGAATGAACTGGCAGGGACTAACACGACGAGCATGCTGGCGGGAACGATAGAAAGTTACCTGACGGGACGGAAATGCAAGACAGGAAACGATACATACACGACCACAAAGGGATGTCCACAAGGATCCAGCATGGGACCAACGCTGGGGCTATTAGTCATGGAGGGCTGGTTCAGGGTCATAGACGAACAAGAGCGAACATGGAGACAGGCACAGACCGACCCGAAGGACGTAACAGAGAACAACAAAGACGAGCTATCGCAGGTACAAGCATTCGCAGACGATCAGATCATCATCATATCGGGCCCTTCCGCCAAGGCAATAGAAAACAAGTGGACGTACATATGGGAGGCATGTGAAACCTGGGCCATGCAAAGCGGATCAACATACAACGAGAGGAAAACGGAGTCGCTGCTTGTACATACTAAAAAGGTTAGACCACCAACATTAAAGGTAAACAACAACACCATACAACAACGCGACACAATAAAATACCTCGGAATTACCCTGGACAGGCAGCTAAACTTGACGGAACACATAAGACAAACCAGACAAAGAGTGGAGGAGACATGCTGCAAAACAGACAACACAAAACACTGCCTACATAGATTCAGAATAACAGACAACGCGACATAAACATGCGGTACGGAGGCCGAAAGGGTCGAGCACATTACGTACTTCTGCACTGAAACAGACAGACAAACAGCACGGGACTACATAATGGACAAATACAGTACACTAACACTGACACTTAGACGACAAGACAGAACTAATGATACAACGCAAATAGAGAAGCTGAACGAGTGGGCGGAGATAGCAATGAAATCGGATGAAAACCTGGAGCAATAGGATTAGGTCAATAGGTTTAATAGGAGAAATAGGATAAGGATTAGGAATAAGAAACAGGCTTGGGAAAATGTACATCAATTAGGTTAAGGTCTTCTTTCCCCCTAAATGGAGGGAGGAGGTCCAAGGTACATCGAAAGGGTTCAAGTGACAGTGTTTTCGGTAGATAGTGGGTGGCTTACGCAAAAAAAGGGGAAAAGGGGTATACCGGAAAATAGGTACCCGGATAACAAGCCCATCAACATGTAAACACAGTTTATTTATACAGTTCGGTTTATACAACGGAAGAGAACCGTCGGATTTTCGAGCGCTCGTCAATTGTTAAATGGCCTTTGGGCACAGTGCCGCGAAGTGTGGATAGTTTAAATCGAAATCGGTATCTAATTAAAGAGGACAATTTAACGAAACGGGGTGTGCTTGTTTGGTGAAAATCGAGCAAAAGGATCAAGAGTTATCAATAGATAAAAGTCAGAAAATTCCATTTAATAGTGCATTAGATAGGACGAATAAAACTAGAGAACGGCCAATTTTGTATCTCCGAAGGGTAGGGATCCGACCTTTTTTCATGCTCGCTCGACCCTTCAGGCAAGAGGTGGTGCCGTTGTGAACTTTTCGCCAGTTGGACGTAAAGTGCTACGCTGCCGATGTGACATTTCTATATGACAATTTATTGCTATTGGTTTATATTTGCTTATTTGTTTGTTTGCGTATTTGTTTATTTGTTTATATTTGATGTTTACCTACCGCGTTTCGCTGACGGTTGACAGTTGACGGTTGAAGGTGGACGGCTACCGTGGTTTACCCGCTCATTGCTGACACCTGACAGTTGACGGCTGACAGCTGAAAGCTGACTCTGAAAACGGCACCGCGATTTACCCGCGCAAAATGAAGTCAGTGAAATGAGCGACACAGGAGGAAACAATAGCGAGGGAGGCAAAAGGAAGAATGATTGGGAGTTACTGGCCAACATGGGAACGGAGTTGGCAGCAATCCCGAAAACACCAATGCTGGCAAGGTCACCCGCAAGAGCGAGCAGGAACGGAGGACTGCAGTACCCATATTCACTCTCACGCCGTCGGCCGCCAGCAACCAAGACAATCAGTCCGGAGCAACAATCCAACCTGGTCTCCCTGCTGGCATCGGTCAGCGCACTACACGCAACAGGCGAAGATAGGGAGGCAGCATCAGGAATAGATGAGGAGGAAACGGAAATGGAAACGGTGGACACACCAAAAGCATGACTGACTGAAAAAATGGACAAGAACACCGTTGAGCGAAAAGAGTCAAGCCAAACGACGGAACAAGCGATAAGGGCTAAACAGTCCATAATCGAAGCGGTTAGCAGATACCAAAATGGAAAACTGCAATTCAACAAAGAGGACCGGGAAACAGTGCTGCGCAACGTCATTGAACTGACGGACATATTGATAGGGCTACTGACGGACAGCCAACAAGGTTGTACAATGGCGCAACAGCAGGATACAAGCGTTATCATGACCCAACAGCAGCAGCAAATGATGACACAAATGAAGGCAATGGCAGCTGAGATCCAAGAAATCAGGAAGGATCTGAAATGACAAAAGAAAACCATCCACGACCGGTCACTGGTATACTGAGCAGGCTAACAGCCAAACATCTAGCCACCGAAAGCACCCAAGTAGAGACGCCAACGGACACGGAAACCGAAGCCGAATGGCAAACACAAAAGCCTCAGAGGAGAACCAGGAGGTAAGTAAAGCGGACCTACGCTGACATAGCAGGGCAGGGAAACGGCAAAAAGGAGAATGCACCTGGATAGAAAACACCAGAGAAACGAGAGAAGCTCATCACCCTGGAGCAGGTTGTTACGTGCAAATTTTTGCCGTAAACCTCTTAATTTGTTTTCGACCTCGGTATGCGTTTTCAAGTTATTTACCAAGCATATCTGTTTGGGTTTTTTCATCATAGAGTTAAATTTTGGCCGTAAAACCCGAATTTAACAAATTTGGCGATTCTTATCGCAGGTGAAAGAAATGTTTACCAGATTGCGGGATCACGTGTCCGTTAGGGCCAATGAATTTGGTGATTTTTGATTCCTGCGCCAACGGAAGGTTGGGGGAGGAAAAACTTCTACTGGTGTAACGGTAGATTTTTGGGTTGAGAAGATTTAATTAGGCCGTGACGATCAGATCGGCAGGTCTTTCGAGTTTATTCCGCATGGTCGGGTTTTGAATTTTTGATA
Source organism: Dendroctonus valens (assembly GCA_024550625.1). NCBI lineage: Eukaryota > Metazoa > Arthropoda > Insecta > Coleoptera > Curculionidae > Dendroctonus > Dendroctonus valens. The sequence continues at coordinate 5,737,327 of JAJTJO010000038.1, read as the reverse complement.
GTGTTCAGCGCTACCGCATGGTCGGTTTTTGGATGATTTTAGAATCGAGAAATTCCTTGATGGTTGCATAGATTGCAAGAAGCATTTTTTTTCACTGGGAAAAGCAATTATCAAATGACGAATCCATGATAGCCGATATGACTACGTGTAATTGATCCGAGATCCGTGGAGCAATTAAAAACCAGCTCTTTTGGGAAACATCAGCGGACCATTGAACTTTTGACGTTGAGACTGATTCTGGTGTTTTCCATTTTGGTAGACTTTCCATTTTTCTATGCTACTTGGAGCATGCTGGTGCTCAACTTTTGGTGTAGACTTTTGTTTTTTATCAGTTTTTTTATCACATTATTTTTTTTGTAACCGGACTTATTAACATTTAATAGTTAACTGCTTGTGCTGGAACAGTCAAGTTCGACTGGATTCAGTTCATTTTGATTTTTACTTTAATTGCGATTCACAGTTGGACCTGAGTCCTCCTTATATATTTTGGTACCCCTTTACTGTGGATTTTTTAAATTTATGATCACGGCCGATCCCGTTTGGAAGACCTGCGAGGCCACTGACTGTAGTGATCACTCCAGCCAGTCCCGCTGAGGATCCTTTCCCTTCACCATCCAGGCTTGATTGAAGTTAAGGTATCCATAGATTAACGGTGCAAAAAAAATTATCCGAGTTATACACTCTAAGTAAATTTATATATTTTGTAATTTTCTTTCTCTCAGTAAAATTGTTATCTTGTTTAAATAAATCAGTTGTGCAGTTGAATTTTAGTGTGCGTAATTTTGTATTGTCCATTGAGCGTTTCAAATATTGTTCACTAGCCGCAAAGTACTAGTTAGCTCTTGCTCTAAGTCACGCCCGAGATAAAATAATTATAGTTAGAAGTAAAATCCATAACAAGGTACCAGAAGGCAGGAAACCTGCAGAAGTCAACGAGATCATCAAAGAGGTGGCACAGGAAGAGGCCCGAAACACGGAAAGGATCCGAGGATTCGCCACAACGAGGAATGGACAGATAGCCATACAGTACAAGCATGAGGCACAACAGAAGACGATGGACGCAAAGACAGGAGGGCGACAAGACATCCAACTGAAGCACCTCACACGTGCACTGCCGAGGCTGACCGTCATAGGAATCCAGCCTGGCTACACGGACGAGCAGCTGATACAAGCGATCACGGCAGAGAATCCCGAACTCTGTGAGCAACTGGGATGGAACCTCGCAGGTAGAGCTAAGGTCCTTAGACGGTGGGCAAACCGCTACCGGAACAACAAGGAAAATGTGGTGAAAGAGCCCGAAGCCTTCAAGATAATGGTGCGAAAGGGAAGGATCTACCAGGACCTCAGCGAAGTTAGGATTGTCGAGGAGGTAAACGACACTGAGTGTTTCAACTGTTGCATGTTTGGACATGTGGCCAAGCACTGCAAAGAGCAGGCAAGCTGCTACACGTGCGGAGGAGCACATGCCGGTCGCGAATGCCTATCGCAGGACCTGGACTGCCCTAACTGCAAAAGGCAGGGAATTGCTAGACAGGAAAGGCAGCAAGCGGCCCGGGACTGGCTGTGCCCAATATACGCCCGCAAGGTTGCGCTACACCAACAAACCAGGGTGAACTGCGGCGCTGACAGGGAGACTGCAAACAACGCGACCCCAAATGAAGGTGCTGTAGTTTGACGCTGATAGGGGAAAGGCGGCAACCGGACTAATGGAGAGGTACATGCAGGACATCGGCGTGGACCTGGCATTGGTGCAAAAGCCATACGTCTTCCACAAATCAGACGGGACATACAAGCGAGTGAGGCACGGTAACAAATCAAAAACGGAGCTGTGGATCAGGATCAACATTGACCACACCGTAATAACGGGCCTCACGAGCGACAACATGGCCACCGCACTACTGGAGCAAAAAGGGCAACAGCTATACTTCACGACGATCTACGACGAGCCGGGAGGCCGCACCAATACCAGACTCCAAGAATTTCGGGATAAGGGCAGCAAGCTAGGGCTCGCAATGGGGGGACACATTGTCGGGAACGACTTCAACGCACATCATACGATTTGGGGCGGAACGTCAACCGACGCGAGAGGCGAGGAAATGGTCAGTTGGCTGATTGAGAATCACTACACATTAGCCAACGACGCACACAAGGGTCCGACCTTCCAAGAACCACGAGGCAACAGTTACATCGACCTAACGATGGTGAGAGGGACGGCGGCTCGAAACTGGAACATTGAGACAATCGAGACGCTCTCCCTTTACAACTACGTACGGTCTGAAGTGGAAATCGGCAACCCTGTTGCAACACCAGCAGCACTAATATACGACTTCATCAACACCAACTGGGCCAAGTTCGGGAAGGACATCTGCAGGGCAACCGCCGACTTGGATTGGGACGACGATGCCGAAACATTGGCGGACCAAGTCAGCAGGATCTGCATGCGAGCATGCAGATCTCGCATAACGACCAAAATTCAAATACGAGGTGACGAGATGGGCTGTTGGAGCAGTGCACTCGAAGCCTCAAAGAAGAGCATCCACCGGAAAAGGCGAGAGGCCCAACTGGAAACGGACCCTGGAGCACGACAGCAGGACCAGGAGCAATACAAACGTATGCGCCGGGTTTATAAAAAGCAAATAGAGGCAGCCAAACAACAGGCAGTGGACGAAGAAAGCGCGGCGCTGTTGAGCGCGAATCCTGGCACAACGAATGGAGGAAACTGGCAGCGAAGAGACACCTGCCCAGCAACTGCACCATCCTCAAAGAGGACGGGTCCTACACCACGTCCGAGAGGGATAAATACGATTACCTCACGGACAACTACTTCCCCAGCGACGACCCAACACTGGACACGGCTGCGATGGCAGCGATCAGGGGTCAAACGCCCACCTTCAGCAACAACGAATAGCCACCTATAACCAGCATTGAGCTGGAGAATGTGGTCTATAAGCTGAAACCCAATAAGGCGACGGGAACTAGCAAGGTCCCCAACGAAGCGGCAAGACACATAATGAGGGAAAAGGGCGAAAGGCTCCTCCAGTTGTACAACACCTGCATGAAGGAGCGGGTATTTCCGAAGTGTTGGAAGTCCCGCAAGGTCGTATGGCTGCCGAAGAAAGACGGATCCCTCTGGCCAATCAGCCTGCAACCGACGTTAGGAAAGATCCTGGAGAACCTACTGAACGGGAGGCTGCAACACCTGCTTGAGGACGGCGGACACCTGTACCTCAGACAACACGGGTTCAGAGAGGGCAGAAGCACGATCGACGCCCTGAGCAGATTGACACACATCAGCAGGTAGTAACGCTCGATCTGAAGAACGCCTTCAACACGGCATGGAAGCCGTATATCCTGCACCAACTCGGCAAAACAAGCATTAAAAACACACTGGTCAGCATGATAAACAGCTTCCTCACGGGAAGAACGATTACCATGAGGGGCATGACCTACGACATAAGCAAGGGGTGCCCACAAGGCTCCAGCATGGAGTCCACTCTCTGGCTGGTGGTCATGCAGGGATGGTTCGAAAAATTGGACGCGGCCAGGGAGGCTTGGACGGAGCAACTCCACCAACAACAGGACAGATGGGAAGAAACAACGGACGATCTAACATTCCTACAAACCTTCGCAGATGACCAGGTGCTAGTCATCAAAGGAAAATCTGCGAAGAGGATCGAGCGGAAGTGGGAGATCATCTGGACCGCTTGCCAGGAGTGGGCGGCCAAAAGCGGCGTTCACTAAAACGAGTGACAGCGTTCACTACAATTCGCACTCCGGTACTGAAAATCGCGAACATTACGGTCGACTATCGAAGTTGTGTGAGGTACCTGGGAGTCCAGATGGATGGACAGCTCGACTTTCAGGAATCACATCAGCAGTGTTCGCCACCAGACCGAAGAGATGGCCATCAAGATTGGCCACAAAACCAGAAGAGTGTGGGGACACAACCCGGAGACCCTAGTCCACGTGATGCAAAGAGTACTCAAACCTGCAGTGCTTTATGGCAGTGAAGTGTGGGGAGTGTGCATCCTCAGGCTCATGGAATAGCGCCATGCGAGAGGATGGACGACGACAGTATAGTGGGAAGAAGGTCACAAAACGTCCAACGTTGCGAACGCCAGAGCACACGCGTTAGCGCACCAAGGGGCTAAGGCGGACATGCCCACCACCGATGCGGACCGCTATAAACTCAGGACGAATAAGGACTGGGCGAAAGAGCGGAATGCCACCACCATGAGGGAGTAGCAAAAGGAGTGGACCTCCGCGAACAAAGGAAGGGAACTCTTCCAGATCTGCAAGGAGGTAGGACGGGGAGTGTTGGACCTTGCTTTCAAGGCGATCCAGCTCGCGACAGGACACAATAACATCCGAGCGTACCTAAAGCGCTTCGCAAAAAGAGACAATGGACAGTGCTTTTGCGCAACCGGCGAAGAGACTGTGGAACACATTAAGTTCAGATGCACAAGGGCGGACAGATACGCGGCAACATGTCAAGTGCGCAGCGACTTCGGGTCGCTGGACATTCAACTGCGAAAGGACGGAAGAATAACAAGTGATACCCACAAACTAAATAAGTGGGCCGAAATGGATATTCTCCCCGAAGAACTGGCGCGAAACGAGTGATCAGGACACTGCCCCAAAAGTAGACTAAGTAGTGATAAGGACTAAATAAGGAAAACCAGGACAGTGCGCGAACAGATATTAAAGGCAATGCGCGAATAGAATAGGTTAGATAATAAGGATCGTGCAGGGAAAGTGTACACAGTTGGATTAGTTAAGATTAGTATAGATCCCTTTCCCCGCTAATTGGTTGGGAGCAGGTCCAAGATACGGAGAAGAAGTTTGCATGGTAGGGGTTTCTCAAATATAGTGGGTGTGCGGAAATGCGACACGGGTGACAGGGGTATGCCGCAAGTTGGCAACCCGAGAAGAGCGGCGACGTTCGGAACCCATGTAAACACAGTCTCATTCGAGCTAGCTCAACCGTAGAGAACGGTCGAAATTCCGGGAGCTCTCTAGTGTATCGCATTGGGTGGGGTATGAATGGGGCCAAGGACGGGAGTGTAGTAACTGCATTCGAGGCGTATGCCGAGCCGGTCGTCAGTGACGATGACTTCGGCTAGGCATGCGGAGCGCGGTGGCGCTTCTGTCGGCCCACTGGATGCAGAGTGTGTGACGTGTCTTTGGTGAGTTAGTCAACCATATCCTCCGTGGTCAGGGGCGTGCCCCGGGACACGTCGCGTGAACCCACGGACGAGGTTTGGGTAGACGAAGATGACCGCCTCCTACGAGTCGAGTTGAGTAACGTCAGGGTGATGATAGTCTCCCGGGGCCGTATGTGGGCCAGGGGCTAGGGACTGTGAGGCTTCTCATGCAGTGCGCGGGTGTTTGGACGCGAAGGTGCGGCATGGCCCGGAAGCCCAAACATTGCAAAGGACGACGGTGCGGGAGTGACAGTAGACACATAGTAATAGTTAGGAGTAGACGATGTTAGGTTAAGTTAGGTTAGGTGCGAGCCAGAGGATCCGAGCCTGTGCCGGACTTCTAGCAAGCAAAATAGTATAAGTAGGGTAGGAATAGGGTAGGATAGGTTAAGCACAGGCGCAAAGCTTTCCCGGCCGTGTGGCAAGGAGGGGTAAGAGGCGAGGTGCAGAAGCCGCAAGGGTGTTTCCTTCTCAGGTTAGGGTGATTTGGGTAGGTTAAGGAAGGTTAGGTAGTTCGAGTTAGGATAGGGCCAGAGTGGCATAAGTAATAGTATTAATTAATAGGGGAATAAAGGCCATGGGGGATGTTGTCCTCGCTCGGCGTGCTGCTGACGGGTGGTCGCCTTGCAGTGTCTGGGGTTCTGGGGGCCTCCTTTGGCCGCTCGTTTTTTTGGGCGTTTGCTCGGTAATGTGGTTTGGTTAGATAAAGGGGAAATAGGACCCAGTAGGCGAAAGACATGAGGGTCGCCGAAAAGGCAAATTTAAGTCATGTATCGTATTGGGTTAGGTTGGGTAGGGTAGGTTTACGGTAGTTTGTTTTTGTTATTTTATTTATCTTTTTCTCTCTCGGTAGGTTAAGGCCAGAGTGGCAACGTAGCAATATCATATATTGCAGAATAAAGGTCATGAGGGATGTTGTCCTCACTTGTGATGCAGAGAGTGGGTGGACTTGCAGGGCGTGGTGTTTCGGGTTTTTTTTTTAAGTGAAAATTATATCTGCCTGCAGAGAACAGAGAGTTAGTGGATGAGTTTCTGTTTGTGCTGTGCAAATCGTGCAATTGGGCTTGCAGAAAAAAAAGAGAAAAAAGGTCAAAAAATTAGATATTCGCGGATAAAATAGGGCAAATAAAGCAGCAGAAGAGCCAAATTTCTACCTGCCAAGGGATGAGTCAAATTGTGCCTTTCGGCGAACCTCCTGGCTTTCGCCTAATGGGTCCTGTTTTCCCTCAATCTAGCCAAACCACTGTACCAAGCAAACGAGCCCGAAGAAACCAGCGACCAAAAAAAACCCCGAAACACCAGGCCCTGCAAGGCGTCCACCCACTCTCTGCATCACAAGTGAGGACAACATCCCTCATGACCTTTATTCTCCAATATATGACATTTCTACGTTGCCACTCTGGCCTTAACCTTCCGAGAGAGAAAAAGATATAAAAAACAACAAAAACAAACTACCTTAAGCCTACCCTAACCATCCTAACCCAATACGATACACTGGAGAGCTCCCGGAATATCAACCGTTCTCTACTGTTGAGTTAGCTCGAATGAGACTGTCTTTACATGTGTTCCGAACGTCGCCGCTCTTCTCGGGTTCCCACCATGCGGCATACCCCAGTCACCCGTGTCGCGTTTCCGCACACCCACTATCTTTGAGAAACCCCTACCATGCGACCTCCTTCTCCGTATCTTGGACCTCCTCCCAACCAATTAGCGCGGAAAGGGATCTATACTAATCTTAACTAATACAACTGTGTACACTTTCCCTGCACGATCCTTATTATCTAGCCTATTCTATTAGCGCATTGTCTTTATTATCTGTTCGCGCACTGTCCTGGTTTTCCTTATTTAGTCCTTATCACTACTTAGTCTACTTATGGCGCAGTGTCCTGATCACTCGTTTCGCGCCATTTCATCGGGGAGAATAACCATTTCGGCCCACTTATTTAGTTTGTGGGTATCACTTGTTATTCTTCCGTACTTGCGCAGTTGAATGTCCAGCGACCCGAAGTCGCTGCGCACTTGACATCTTGCAGCGTATCTGTCCGCCCTTGTGCACCTGAACTTAATGTGTTCCACAGTCTCTTCGCCGGTGGCGCAAGAACACTGCGCATTGTCTCTTTTTGCGAAGCGCTTTAGGTACCCTCGGATGTTCCCGTGTCCTGTCGCGAGCTGCATCGCCTTGAAAGTAAGGCCCAGCACTCCCCGTCCTACCTCCTTGCCGATCTGGAAGAGTTCTCTTCCTTTGTCCGCGGAGGTCCACTCCTTTTGCCACTCCCTCATGGTGGTGGCATTCCGCTCTTTCGCCCATTCCTTGTGCGTCCTGAGGTTATAGCGGTCCGCCTCGGTAGTGTCCATGTCCGCATTTGCCCCTTGGTCCGCTAACGCGTGTGCTCTGGCGTTCGCAACGTTGGACGTTTTGTGGTCCTCTTCCCACTCCACTGTCGTCGTCCGTCTTCTCGCATGGCGCTGTTCCATGAGCCTGAGGATGTCCGCGTGGATTCTGGTCCTGTCGTGACCTTTATGGATTGCCGCCGTTGTTTCGTGGCTGTCCGTCCTAATAACCATCTGTGGCGCGTTTGCTGCGTCTCCCAGTTGTATGGCTTTCAGTACTCCGAAAGCCTCCGCAATCCCTATTTTGGTAATGTCCGCCAGTCTGCACGATGCGTCGCGCCCTTGTACTGCTATGCCCACGGCGGCCCTAACGTTGATTTTCAAAGTGGCGTCAGTGTGCATCCGCAACACTGGTTTGGTGACGTCGATGCGCGCCTGGAGAAACGCCTTGCACGGGTGTGGTTTATGTTTGTGCCCTGTCAGCTCTGCCTTTTCCGCGCTTGTTCTCTTTGTGTGGCTGTCATACCTGACCGGCGCTTCAATCCACCATGGCGGTGTTCCGGCCATGACCTGAAGTGCCGCTGTAGGTGTCGTGGCGTAAGATTTTATTGCCATTGTCAGTGCCGTCCGCATTGTCGCCTCCATGTTCTTTTTCCAGGTCTCTTTTGCCATGCACACTCCCCACACTTCGCTGCCATAAAGCACTGCAGGTTTGAGTACTCTTTGCAGCACGTGGACTAGGGTCTCCGGGTGGTGTCCCCACACTCTTCTGGTTCTGTGGCCAATCTTGATGGCCATCTCTTCGGTCTTGTGGGGCACGCTGCTGATGTGATTTCTGAAAGTCAGCTGTCTATCCATCTGGACTCCCAGGGACCTCACGCAACTTTGCTGGTCGACCGTAATGTTCGCGGTTTTCAGTACCGGAGGGCGAATTGGCTTTGCCGACACAAACATCGCTTCAGTCTTTCCTTCGTTGTAGTGAACGGCGCTTTCGGCCACCCACTCCTGCCAAGCGGTCCAGATGATCTCCCACTTCCGCTCGATCCTCTTCGCAGATGTTCCTTTGATGACTAGCACGTGGTCATCTGCTAAGGTTTGTAGGAATGTTAGATCGTCCGCTGTTTCTTCCCATCTGTCCTGCTGTTGGTGGCGTTGCTCCATCCAAGCCTCCCTGGCCGCGTCCAATGTTTCAAACCATCCCTGCATGACCACCAGACAGAGAGTCGGCCCCATGCTGGAGCCTTGTGGGCACCCCTTGCTTATGTCGTAGGTCATGCCCCTCATGGTAATCGTTCTTCCCGTGAGGAAGCTGTTTATCATGCTGGCCAGTGTGTTGGTAATGCTCGTTTTGCCGAGCTGGTGCAGGATATAGGTAGATAGGGCGAAAGAGCGGAATGCCACCACCATGAGGGAGTGGCAAAAGGAGTGGACCTCCGCGGACAAAGGAAGGGAACTCTTCCAGATCGGCACGAAGGCAGATCCAGATCTGCAAGGATGTAGGACGGGGAGTGCTGGGCCTTTCTTTCAAGGCGATCCAGCTCGCGACACGACACGGGAACATCCGAGCGTACCTAAAGCGCTTCGCAAAAAGAGACAATGCGCAGTGCTCTTGCGCAACCGGCGAAGAGATTGTGGAACACATTAAGTTCAGGTGCGCAAGGGCGGACAGATACGCGGCAAGGACGGAGGAATAACAAGTGATACCCACAAACGAAATAAGTGGGCCGAAATGGTTTATTCTCCCCGATGAAACGGCGCGAAACGCGTGATCAGGACACTGCGCCATAAGTAGACTAAGTAGTGATAAGGACTAAATAAGGAAACCCACAACAGTGCGCGAACAGATAATAAAGACAATGCGAGAATAGATAGATAGAAATATAAAAATTTATTGAACATTCCCATTAATAAAACGCAGAAACAAAGTTAAAAAACATAACTCCCATGTCTAGCCAGATGTTCGGCCGGTTACTGTTTGCCCATGATCTAAATAGGCGCGCTATGTCGTCCATTACCTGGGCAGTGCCCTAACATGGACATTTCCGAGCTAGCCATACGTACGACAACGTCAGGAGATAGTCTTGAAGTGGCGGTGTTGGTTTTATTCGAGGGTCATTCATTAAGGAAAAAAAGTCTTTTTTCGAAGCCAAAAAAACCCTTTTACTTCGACCTTTAAGTTTGATACTGTCAGCCGTGGCGTTAACCTCCGGCAGTTTCAACTAGGTGACCAAATCCATCCGCCCCCGCCCCGATCGGTGCAAGGACCAGCCAACACCAACCGGAATGAGGCAGGACGAACCCGCAAGTCAAGTTATGTTGGATTTGTGCGTTTCCAGCCTGCTAGAAACGACTGTCTGCAACTGGCAGGCAATGTTTGTTTGTCGTCACGGACTGTCAGAGGGCAAAATCGGATTGGAAAGACGATGTGTAGATAGCCGTATCATCCGCGTATTGTGCTATTTTTGTAGTGGGAAGTTTTGGAATGTCTACTGTATACAATGTATACAGCAACGGCGAAATCACTGTACCTTGTGGTACTCCTGCCGCGATGCGTCTTTGGCAGAAGTGGAATTCTCCACTTTCACCTGGAAGGTGCGGTTTTTTAGGTAAGACGCTATAAGGGAAATTAGGTAGAGTGGCATGTTGTTATGGGTACAATGCCCGGGTACCTACCTTTCGGTATACCCCCTTTGTCCATTTGTGTTATGCACACCCACTCTCTGCGAAACGACCACCAATGGAACTTCTTTCTCCGTTCCTTGGACCTCCTCCCTCCAAATTAGGGGAAAAAAGACCTTATCCGATTCGAAAACTATACATTGTCCCTACGCTAACCCTTATTTCTATCTATGATCTACTTAACCTAGTTCCTCTTTCCGCATCACTAGGTCGGCCCATTCGCTAAGTTTACGTATGTCCTCGTCGTTGTTCCCGTCCTGATGTCTTAGTGTTAAGTTGTAGTTGCCGTACTTAGTCCTTATATGTTGTCTTGCTTGCTGTCTGTCGGTCTCTGTACAGTTATGCTTAATGTGGTCAATTGTTTCGTCTTCCGGTCCACATGTACATATCGCGCTGTCTGTCAGTTTGAATCTGTGTAAGTAGTGTTTTATGTTTCCATGTCCTGTTGAGAATTGTGTTCCCTTGAATGTTGTAATAATTGTATCTCGGCCCACCGTCCTACAAATGTCGTAGAGTTGTCGTCCTTTGTCACTTTTGTCCCAATAGTCCTGCCATGTGTCCATTGTCATGTTTAGTCTTGTCTTGGCCCATTCTTTGTTTGTACTTAATGTTATATTTGGTTGTGTCTTCTGTCACGTCCGTAAGTTCAGCGCCGTCCCTCGCCAGCCTGTGCGCTATAGCGTTGTGTATGTTGTCCTTGTCGTGTCCTTTCGCCCATGCTATCCTCGTCTGCCATCCTTTCTCGTGTCGTTGTTCCATGTGTCGCTGTAGTTCGGTGATTGCCTTTGATTGTCGTCTTTCCTCTGTTGATATTCTGTGCTGTTTCTTGTGTATCCGTTAGTATCGTAATGTTGGTGTATTGTCTCGTATTGGCTATTAAAATGGCTTTAATTGCCGCGTACGTCTCTGCGTTGTGTATTTTGGTCTCGTCCGTTATTCGTACTTTGTGCGTCGTCAACGTCTTCAATGTGTATCCCTACTGCTGTCCGTCCGTTCGTCTTCACGGTGGCGTCTGTGTGTATTCTTCTGTTGATGTGATGATGTGTCTGTGACTTGTCGGTGTCCCATGTTCGGGTGTGGTCTGTCTTTGTGTTTTATTTTATGTCCCTGTCCGTTGTCTCGTCTGGCCTTGTATATGTCGTGTCTTGCCATAGCTTCGATCCACCAGGGTGGTGTACCAGCCAGCGACTTGTAGTGCAGCTGTTGGTGTGGTGCTGTAAGATTTAAAAGCTATGCGCAAGCCCTTCCTCATTGTAGCGGCAAGTTGTTGTCGTTGTTTTGTCTCGTCTGCCCTGTGTCCCCATACCTCGGAACCGTACAGCACTGCCGGTCTTATTGCTCTCTGCACTATTTGTACCAGAGTCGTCTGGTTTGTCCCCCATAGTCGCTTTATCTTGTGTCCGAGTTTTAGTGCTGTCTCCTCTACTTTGTGTTTCGTCTTGTATATGTGTCTGGCAAAGATTAGTTGTCCGTCGATTGTGATTCCAAGGTATTTAATGTTGTCTGTGTTAATGTTATTTTGTCATTGTCTGTTTTCAATGTCGGCGGCCGGATCTTCTTGGTGCCGATGAATATAAGCCTCCGTCTTTTTGTGTTGTATTTCATCCCCTGTCTGTCTTGCCCATTTCCTGCACCCGACCCATACGTGTGTCCATTTGTTTCAATCCTTTTCGCGGATTCCCCCGTGATAATGATCACTTGGTCATCCGCGAATGCCTGAATGTATGTCAGTTCGTCCACGTATTGTATGTCCACGTCCCTTAAAGTCGCTTGTGCCTCCTTCCATCTCTGCGTTATTTGGTCCATAGTTCGGAACCACCCTTCCATCACCAGCAGCCAGAGTGTTGGGGCTCATGCTGGATCCTTGTGGGCAGCCCTTCGTCATGTTGTATGTTGCGTCCTTGGTCTGTATCCGTCTGTCTGTCAGGAAGTTGTCTATTAGTCCCGCTAGGTTGGTCGTAATGTTTGTCCTTGCCAACCCTCCCATAATATATGGCTTCCACGCTGAGTTGAAAGCGTTGGCAAGGTCTAGCGTGACTATATGTTGGTGTAGTCTCTTGTTCTTGTTTGTCTGTATTTTGTCTACCAGTTGTCCTACTGCGTCGATCGTACATCTCCCCTCCCTGAAACCGTACTGTCGTTTGTCTACGCTGTCCTCCGTCTCGAGTAAGTATTGTAGCCGTCTGTTTATGAGTTTGTCCAGTATCTTCCCAAGTGTTGGCTGGATGGAAATGGGCCGTGGGTTGCCGTCTTTCTTGGGGATCCAGACGAGACGGCATCGCTTCCAGCAAGCTGGAAACGTGCGTTCGTCCAGACACCTGTTGTAAAGTCGCGCCAGTTTGTCGTCCGTTGCCTTCAGTATGTGTCTCGCCGCCTCGTTGGGTATTTTGGTCTGTTCCGGTCGCTTTGTGTTTTTTGTAGTCCATTCGACAATGTTGTGTATTTCTGTCATCGTTATTATTGGTTCGGTGTCCTGTTTGTATTCGTGTTTCGTCGTTCTTATTTCCCGCATATCCTCGTTGTCGTCCTCTGGTGCGTCCTGCGGGAAATATTTCCGCACAAGGTATTCCTGTTTGTCCTCCTCTGTCTCGGTATATGTCCCGTCGTCCTTTCGTATCGTTTGTTTATGTCTGTATGGTTTTTTCCCCGCCAGGATGTTCCAGGCTTGTGCCATGTGGCGTCCTTCAGTGTATCCGTGATGTCTTGGTCCTATGTCGCTGTCTCGTTTGGTTGATGAGCTTCTTGTATTCCCGTCGGTGTTCTCTGTATTGTCGTTTCCTTGCGTCTCTTTCGTCGTCGTCTGTTGTTGCTTATAGTTCCCTTCGTTCCCTGTTGAGTTGTTTTCCTCTGTCTGTCCAGTGTCTCGTTCCACCATCCCCGTCCTCGTCCCCCTCTCGTAACGTCTTTGTCCTAATGTGTCGGCGACATGCTTGACTGCAGATCTTGTCAAAGCTTTCCGCTATGTCGTCGACACTTCCGGTCCAGTCTAGTTGGTCGGTTGTAGTTTTATTTGGTCCTCGTAGCGTGTCCAGTTTGTATTGATAAAGTCATAAGTGGTCCTTTGCGTTTGGTTGTCGTGTGTTCAATGTCTATTTCGTATGTTATGTATTTGTGGGCCGAGAGCGTCTCGTCTGCGTTAACCGTCCAGTTTTTAGTGCGTAAGTTTTTTGTTAATGTCATGTCTACGTAGCTGCTTCCCATGGGTCCTTGGAAAGTAGGTTGTTCGTGTTTTTGTTTTCCAATGTGTAGTCGTTGTCTATAGTCCAGTTGATCAGGTCCTCCTCCGCGTTGTGTCATTAACGTCGCCGCCCCATATGTCGCTGTGTGCATTGATGTCTCCGCATAGTAGGTGTTGTCTAATTTGTGTTGTGTGTTCGCGCTGTTTCTGTCGTATTCCTCTAGTGTCGTGTTTTTGCAATGCTGCCGGTTTGCGTTAGTGAGAAAAAGAAAAATTTTGCCGATTTCCGTTAGGGAGAAAAAGAAAAATTTCGACTCATGAACCCATGTTATTTCCTAAACGAAAGGAAGCTGCGGGCTGCAAATGCTCAAAAACATATCAAATCGGCGAATTAATACGTTTTTGATGCTTAGGTATGATCTGCCGCTTTCCGTTAGGGAGAAAAAGGAAAATGTCGACTAATGAACCCATGTTATTTCCTAAACGAAATTAAGCTGCGATCTGCAAATGCTCAAAAACATGTCAAATCGGCCAACTAATACGTTTTTGATGCTTAGAAATGATCTGCCGGTTTGCGTTAGTGAGAAAAAGAAAAATTTTGCCGATTTCCGTTAGGGAGAAAAATAAAAATTTCGACTCATGAACCCATGTTATTTCCTAAACGAAAGGAAGCTGCGGGCTGCAAATGCTCAAAAACATATCAAATCGGCGAATTAATACGTTTTTGATGCTTAGGTATGATCTGCCGCTTTCCGTTAGGGAGAAAAAGGAAAATGTCGACTAATGAACCCATGTTATTTCCTAAACGAAATTAAGCTGCGATCTGCAAATGCTCAAAAACATGTCAAATCGGCCAACTAATACGTTTTTGATGCTTAGAAATGATCTGCCGGTTTGCGTTAGTGAGAAAAAGAAAAATTTTGGCCGATTTCCGTTAGGGAGAAAAGAAAAATTCGACTCATGAACCCAATGTTATTTCCTAAACGAAATGGAAGCTGCGGGCTTGCAAATGCTCAAAAACAATTATCCAAATCGGCGAATAATACGTTTTGATGGCTTAGGTATGACTCTGTCCCGCTTTCCGTTAGGGGGAGAAAAAGGAAAATGTCGTACTAATTAACCCTGTTATTTTCCTAAACGAAATTAAGCTGGCGATCTGCAAATGCCTCAAAAACATGTCAAATCGGCCAACTAATACGTTTTGATGCTTAGAAAATAATTCTGCCGGTTTTGCGTTAGTGGAGAGAAAAGAAAATTTGCCGATTTCCGTTAGGGGAGGAAAAGAATAAAATCTTTCGAACCTCATGATCAACCATGTTATTTCCTAAACGAAAGGAAGCTGCGGGACTTGCAAATGCCTCAAAGAACAGTCATCCACTAAATACGTTTTTGATGCTCGAAAATGGCACCTTGCCCGCACGGTGCAGTATTTATACGGGTGTCCGAACTTGTGGCACTTGAAGCACAGTGCCACATTCACCTCCTCCCTTAAATATATTCCGTCAGGTCTATGTAGATCCCTCTTTTTACTATGGTCCTGAATGCCTCGGGTGTTGCTTCCATGGCCACATTCTCCTTTGTTTGATTATGCATGTTGCCCTCCTCACCACTTTCAGTTGTCTTTTATGTTGTCTCCCAGCTCCTGTTGCAGTTCCTTGTTTTCCGCGATTATTGCGTCCATAATTTCGTCGTCGTATATCCCTCATTACACCCGTGATCAGTAGTTTCGGGTTTGTCCTTAGCAGTGGTTTGATCTGTAGTTCGGGTTGTCTTGATTTTGTCGTCTATTAGTTTCTGTTGTGTCCCGTCTTTGTATTGGATTGCCAGCTGTCCCGAATTGGTTTTGGCGAATCCCCGCATTCCGCCCGTTTGCCTTGCCTCCTCTTGTGCTGTCTCGTTAATTGTTTTTATTATGTCCGCGTGTCTTTGTCCTGCTGGTATTTGTACGAGCGTCGTTAGCCTGTCCTTCCTCTCTGGTGTCTTCCATCGTCCGTCGTGTCTCCTTGAGTATTTCCTTGTCCTATTGCATCGGCGTAGGTTTTCTTTGTTTTGTCCTGTCGAGTCCTTCTTTTTTGCGCCCTCCACTCACCTTCGGTCTCCGTGTCCATGTGTGTCTCTGTCATAGGAACATTGTCCGTGCGTGGTCTATCATTTGTCTGACCCGTTTTTGTCCGTGTGCCTTCTTTTGTCTGTTTTTTTCTCTGTGGTATTGCCTTTCAGTGTGTCTGCAATTCCGTCCTTTCTTAGTTCTCTTATCTCCCTGGTCAGCGCCTGCATCTCGCGCTTTTACTCCTCAATCTGACGTTCAATGGGGTGAATGATATTGTTGTTGGCCTGGATTCCCTCCTGGTGTCCTGGTAGACCTCACCCATTCGTTCCAGCACAATGTCCGTCATTTCATTAACCCAATTTATTTCCTAACGAAATTAAGTGGCTGCGATCTGCAAATGCTCAAAAACAAATGGCAATCGGCCAACTAATACGTTTTTGATGTCTTAGTAAATGATCTGCCGGGTTTGCGTTAGTGAGAAAAAGAAAAAATTTTGCAGATTCTCCGTTAGGGAGAAAAAGAAAAATTTCGACTCATGAACCCATGTTATTTCCTAAACGAAAGGAAGCTGCGGGCTGCAAATGCTCAAAAACATATCAAATCGGCGAATTAATACGTTTTTGATGCTTAGGTATGATCTGCCGCTTTCCGTTAGGGAGAAAAAGGAAAATGTCGACTAATGAACCCATGTTATTTCCTAAACGAAATTAAGCTGCGATCTGCAAATGCTCAAAAACATGTCAAATCGGCCAACTAATACGTTTTTGATGCTTAGAAATGATCTGCCGGTTTGCGTTAGTGAGAAAAAGAAAAATTTTGCCGATTTCCGTTAGGGAGAAAAAGAAAAATTTCGACTCATGAACCCATGTTATTTCCTAAACGAAAGGAAGCTGCGGGCTGCAAATGCTCAAAAACATATCAAATCGGCGAATTAATACGTTTTTGATGCTTAGGTATGATCTGCCGCTTTCCGTTAGGGAGAAAAAGGAAAATGTCGACTAATGAACCCATGTTATTTCCTAAACGAAATTAAGCTGCGATCTGCAAATGCTCAAAAACATGTCAAATCGGCCAACTAATACGTTTTTGATGCTTAGAAATGATCTGCCGGTTTGCGTTAGTGAGAAAAAGAAAAATTTTGCCGATTTCCGTTAGGGAGAAAAAGAAAAATTTCGACTCATGAACCCATGTTATTTCCTAAACGAAAGGAAGCTGCGGGCTGCAAATGCTCAAAAACATATCAAATCGGCGAATTAATACGTTTTTGATGCTTAGGTATGATCTGCCGCTTTCCGTTAGGGAGAAAAAGGAAAATGTCGACTAATGAACCCATGTTATTTCCTAAACGAAATTAAGCTGCGATCTGCAAATGCTCAAAAACATGTCAAATCGGCCAACTAATACGTTTTTGATGCTTAGAAATGATCTGCCGGTTTGCGTTAGTGAGAAAAAGAAAAATTTTGCCGATTTCCGTTAGGGAGAAAAAGAAAAATTTCGACTCATGAACCCATGTTATTTCCTAAACGAAAGGAAGCTGCGGGCTGCAAATGCTCAAAAACATATCAAATCGGCGAATTAATACGTTTTTGATGCTTAGGTATGATCTGCCGCTTTCCGTTAGGGAGAAAAAGGAAAATGTCGACTAATGAACCCATGTTATTTCCTAAACGAAATTAAGCTGCGATCTGCAAATGCTCAAAAACATGTCAAATCGGCCAACTAATACGTTTTTGATGCTTAGAAATGATCTGCCGGTTTGCGTTAGTGAGAAAAAGAAAAATTTTGCCGATTTCCGTTAGGGAGAAAAAGAAAAATTTCGACTCATGAACCCATGTTATTTCCTAAACGAAAGGAAGCTGCGGGCTGCAAATGCTCAAAAACATATCAAATCGGCGAATTAATACGTTTTTGATGCTTAGGTATGATCTGCCGCTTTCCGTTAGGGAGAAAAAGGAAAATGTCGACTAATGAACCCATGTTATTTCCTAAACGAAATTAAGCTGCGATCTGCAAATGCTCAAAAACATGTCAAATCGGCCAACTAATACGTTTTTGATGCTTAGAAATGATCTGCCGGTTTGCGTTAGTGAGAAAAAGAAAAATTTTGCCGATTTCCGTTAGGGAGAAAAAGAAAAATTTCGACTCATGAACCCATGTTATTTCCTAAACGAAAGGAAGCTGCGGGCTGCAAATGCTCAAAAACATATCAAATCGGCGAATTAATACGTTTTTGATGCTTAGGTATGATCTGCCGCTTTCCGTTAGGGAGAAAAAGGAAAATGTCGACTAATGAACCCATGTTATTTCCTAAACGAAATTAAGCTGCGATCTGCAAATGCTCAAAAACATGTCAAATCGGCCAACTAATACGTTTTTGATGCTTAGAAATGATCTGCCGGTTTGCGTTAGTGAGAAAAAGAAAAATTTTGCCGATTTCCGTTAGGGAGAAAAAGAAAAATTTCGACTCATGAACCCATGTTATTTCCTAAACGAAAGGAAGCTGCGGGCTGCAAATGCTCAAAAACATATCAAATCGGCGAATTAATACGTTTTTGATGCTTAGGTATGATCTGCCGCTTTCCGTTAGGGAGAAAAAGGAAAATGTCGACTAATGAACCCATGTTATTTCCTAAACGAAATTAAGCTGCGATCTGCAAATGCTCAAAAACATGTCAAATCGGCCAACTAATACGTTTTTGATGCTTAGAAATGATCTGCCGGTTTGCGTTAGTGAGAAAAAGAAAAATTTTGCCGATTTCCGTTAGGGAGAAAAAGAAAAATTTCGACTCATGAACCCATGTTATTTCCTAAACGAAAGGAAGCTGCGGGCTGCAAATGCTCAAAAACATATCAAATCGGCGAATTAATACGTTTTTGATGCTTAGGTATGATCTGCCGCTTTCCGTTAGGGAGAAAAAGGAAAATGTCGACTAATGAACCCATGTTATTTCCTAAACGAAAGGAAGCTGCGGGCTGCAAATGCTCAAAAACATATCAAATCGGCGAATTAATACGTTTTTGATGCTTAGGTATGATCTGCCGCTTTCCGTTAGGGAGAAAAAGGAAAATGTCGACTAATGAACCCATGTTATTTCCTAAACGAAATTAAGCTGCGATCTGCAAATGCTCAAAAACATGTCAAATCGGCCAACTAATACGTTTTTGATGCTTAGAAATGATCTGCCGGTTTGCGTTAGTGAGAAAAAGAAAAATTTTGCCGATTTCCGTTAGGGAGAAAAAGAAAAATTTCGACTCATGAACCCATGTTATTTCCTAAACGAAAGGAAGCTGCGGGCTGCAAATGCTCAAAAACATATCAAATCGGCGAATTAATACGTTTTTGATGCTTAGGTATGATCTGCCGCTTTCCGTTAGGGAGAAAAAGGAAAATGTCGACTAATGAACCCATGTTATTTCCTAAACGAAATTAAGCTGCGATCTGCAAATGCTCAAAAACATGTCAAATCGGCCAACTAATACGTTTTTGATGCTTAGAAATGATCTGCCGGTTTGCGTTAGTGAGAAAAAGAAAAATTTTGCCGATTTCCGTTAGGGAGAAAAAGAAAAATTTCGACTCATGAACCCATGTTATTTCCTAAACGAAAGGAAGCTGCGGGCTGCAAATGCTCAAAAACATATCAAATCGGCGAATTAATACGTTTTTGATGCTTAGGTATGATCTGCCGCTTTCCGTTAGGGAGAAAAAGGAAAATGTCGACTAATGAACCCATGTTATTTCCTAAACGAAATTAAGCTGCGATCTGCAAATGCTCAAAAACATGTCAAATCGGCCAACTAATACGTTTTTGATGCTTAGAAATGATCTGCCGGTTTGCGTTAGTGAGAAAAAGAAAAATTTTGCCGATTTCCGTTAGGGAGAAAAAGAAAAATTTCGACTCATGAACCCATGTTATTTCCTAAACGAAAGGAAGCTGCGGGCTGCAAATGCTCAAAAACATATCAAATCGGCGAATTAATACGTTTTTGATGCTTAGGTATGATCTGCCGCTTTCCGTTAGGGAGAAAAAGGAAAATGTCGACTAATGAACCCATGTTATTTCCTAAACGAAATTAAGCTGCGATCTGCAAATGCTCAAAAACATGTCAAATCGGCCAACTAATACGTTTTTGATGCTTAGAAATGATCTGCCGGTTTGCGTTAGTGAGAAAAAGAAAAATTTTGCCGATTTCCGTTAGGGAGAAAAAGAAAAATTTCGACTCATGAACCCATGTTATTTCCTAAACGAAAGGAAGCTGCGGGCTGCAAATGCTCAAAAACATATCAAATCGGCGAATTAATACGTTTTTGATGCTTAGGTATGATCTGCCGCTTTCCGTTAGGGAGAAAAAGGAAAATGTCGACTAATGAACCCATGTTATTTCCTAAACGAAATTAAGCTGCGATCTGCAAATGCTCAAAAACATGTCAAATCGGCCAACTAATACGTTTTGATGCTTAGAAATGATCTGCCGGTTTGCGTTAGTGAGAAAAAGAAAAATTTTGCCGATTTCCGTTAGGGAGAAAAAGAAAAATTTCGACTCATGAACCCATGTTATTTCCTAAACGAAAGGAAGCTGCGGGCTGCAAATGCTCAAAAACATATCAAATCGGCGAATTAATACGTTTTTGATGCTTAGGTATGATCTGCCGCTTTCCGTTAGGGAGAAAAAGGAAAATGTCGACTAATGAACCCATGTTATTTCCTAAACGAAATTAAGCTGCGATCTGCAAATGCTCAAAAACATGTCAAATCGGCCAACTAATACGTTTTTGATGCTTAGAAATGATCTGCCGGTTTGCGTTAGTGAGAAAAAGAAAAATTTTGCCGATTTCCGTTAGGGAGAAAAAGAAAAATTTCGACTCATGAACCCATGTTATTTCCTAAACGAAAGGAAGCTGCGGGCTGCAAATGCTCAAAAACATATCAAATCGGCGAATTAATACGTTTTTGATGCTTAGGTATGATCTGCCGCTTTCCGTTAGTGAGAAAAAGAAAAATTTTGCCGATTTCCGTTAGGGAGAAAAAGAAAAATTTCGACTCATGAACCCATGTTATTTCCTAAACGAAAGGAAGCTGCGGGCTGCAAATGCTCAAAAACATATCAAATCGGCGAATTAATACGTTTTTGATGCTTAGGTATGATCTGCCGCTTTCCGTTAGGGAGAAAAAGGAAAATGTCGACTAATGAACCCATGTTATTTCCTAAACGAAATTAAGCTGCGATCTGCAAATGCTCAAAAACATGTCAAATCGGCCAACTAATACGTTTTTGATGCTTAGAAATGATCTGCCGGTTTGCGTTAGTGAGAAAAAGAAAAATTTTGCCGATTTCCGTTAGGGAGAAAAAGAAAAATTTCGACTCATGAACCCATGTTATTTCCTAAACGAAAGGAAGCTGCGGGCTGCAAATGCTCAAAAACATATCAAATCGGCGAATTAATACGTTTTTGATGCTTAGGTATGATCTGCCGCTTTCCGTTAGGGAGAAAAAGGAAAATGTCGACTAATGAACCCATGTTATTTCCTAAACGAAATTAAGCTGCGATCTGCAAATGCTCAAAAACATGTCAAATCGGCCAACTAATACGTTTTTGATGCTTAGAAATGATCTGCCGGTTTGCGTTAGTGAGAAAAAGAAAAATTTTGCCGATTTCCGTTAGGGAGAAAAAGAAAAATTTCGACTCATGAACCCATGTTATTTCCTAAACGAAAGGAAGCTGCGGGCTGCAAATGCTCAAAAACATATCAAATCGGCGAATTAATACGTTTTTGATGCTTAGGTATGATCTGCCGCTTTCCGTTAGGGAGAAAAAGGAAAATGTCGACTAATGAACCCATGTTATTTCCTAAACGAAATTAAGCTGCGATCTGCAAATGCTCAAAAACATGTCAAATCGGCCAACTAATACGTTTTTGATGCTTAGAAATGATCTGCCGGTTTGCGTTAGTGAGAAAAAGAAAAATTTTGCCGATTTCCGTTAGGGAGAAAAAGAAAAATTTCGACTCATGAACCCATGTTATTTCCTAAACGAAAGGAAGCTGCGGGCTGCAAATGCTCAAAAACATATCAAATCGGCGAATTAATACGTTTTTGATGCTTAGGTATGATCTGCCGCTTTCCGTTAGGGAGAAAAAGGAAAATGTCGACTAATGAACCCATGTTATTTCCTAAACGAAATTAAGCTGCGATCTGCAAATGCTCAAAAACATGTCAAATCGGCCAACTAATACGTTTTTGATGCTTAGAAATGATCTGCCGGTTTGCGTTAGTGAGAAAAAGAAAAATTTTGCCGATTTCCGTTAGGGAGAAAAAGAAAAATTTCGACTCATGAACCCATGTTATTTCCTAAACGAAAGGAAGCTGCGGGCTGCAAATGCTCAAAAACATATCAAATCGGCGAATTAATACGTTTTTGATGCTTAGGTATGATCTGCCGCTTTCCGTTAGGGAGAAAAAGGAAAATGTCGACTAATGAACCCATGTTATTTCCTAAACGAAATTAAGCTGCGATCTGCAAATGCTCAAAAACATGTCAAATCGGCCAACTAATACGTTTTTGATGCTTAGAAATGATCTGCCGGTTTGCGTTAGTGAGAAAAAGAAAAATTTTGCCGATTTCCGTTAGGGAGAAAAAGAAAAATTTCGACTCATGAACCCATGTTATTTCCTAAACGAAAGGAAGCTGCGGGCTGCAAATGCTCAAAAACATATCAAATCGGCGAATTAATACGTTTTTGATGCTTAGGTATGATCTGCCGCTTTCCGTTAGGGAGAAAAAGGAAAATGTCGACTAATGAACCCATGTTATTTCCTAAACGAAATTAAGCTGCGATCTGCAAATGCTCAAAAACATGTCAAATCGGCCAACTAATACGTTTTTGATGCTTAGAAATGATCTGCCGGTTTGCGTTAGTGAGAAAAAGAAAAATTTTGCCGATTTCCGTTAGGGAGAAAAAGAAAAATTTCGACTCATGAACCCATGTTATTTCCTAAACGAAAGGAAGCTGCGGGCTGCAAATGCTCAAAAACATATCAAATCGGCGAATTAATACGTTTTTGATGCTTAGGTATGATCTGCCGCTTTCCGTTAGGGAAGGGAGAAAAAGGAAAATGTCGACTAATGAACCCATGTTATTTCCTAAACGAAATTAAGCTGCGATCTGCAAATGCTCAAAAACATGTCAAATCGGCCAACTAATACGTTTTTGATGCTTAGAAATGATCTGCCGGTTTGCGTTAGTGAGAAAAAGAAAAATTTTGCCGATTTCCGTTAGGGAGAAAAAGAAAAATTTCGACTCATGAACCCATGTTATTTCCTAAACGAAAGGAAGCTGCGGGCTGCAAATGCTCAAAAACATATCAAATCGGCGAATTAATACGTTTTTGATGCTTAGGTATGATCTGCCGCTTTCCGTTAGGGAGAAAAAGGAAAATGTCGACTAATGAACCCATGTTATTTCCTAAACGAAATTAAGCTGCGATCTGCAAATGCTCAAAAACATGTCAAATCGGCCAACTAATACGTTTTTGATGCTTAGAAATGATCTGCCGGTTTGCGTTAGTGAGAAAAAGAAAAATTTTGCCGATTTCCGTTAGGGAGAAAAAGAAAAATTTCGACTCATGAACCCATGTTATTTCCTAAACGAAAGGAAGCTGCGGGCTGCAAATGCTCAAAAACATATCAAATCGGCGAATTAATACGTTTTTGATGCTTAGGTATGATCTGCCGCTTTCCGTTAGGGAGAAAAAGGAAAATGTCGACTAATGAACCCATGTTATTTCCTAAACGAAATTAAGCTGCGATCTGCAAATGCTCAAAAACATGTCAAATCGGCCAACTAATACGTTTTTGATGCTTAGAAATGATCTGCCGGTTTGCGTTAGTGAGAAAAAGAAAAATTTTGCCGATTTCCGTTAGGGAGAAAAAGAAAAATTTCGACTCATGAACCCATGTTATTTCCTAAACGAAAGGAAGCTGCGGGCTGCAAATGCTCAAAAACATATCAAATCGGCGAATTAATACGTTTTTGATGCTTAGGTATGATCTGCCGCTTTCCGTTAGGGAGAAAAAGGAAAATGTCGACTAATGAACCCATGTTATTTCCTAAACGAAATTAAGCTGCGATCTGCAAATGCTCAAAAACATGTCAAATCGGCCAACTAATACGTTTTTGATGCTTAGAAATGATCTGCCGGTTTGCGTTAGTGAGAAAAAGAAAAATTTTGCCGATTTCCGTTAGGGAGAAAAAGAAAAATTTCGACTCATGAACCCATGTTATTTCCTAAACGAAAGGAAGCTGCGGGCTGCAAATGCTCAAAAACATATCAAATCGGCGAATTAATACGTTTTTGATGCTTAGGTATGATCTGCCGCTTTCCGTTAGGGAGAAAAAGGAAAATGTCGACTAATGAACCCATGTTATTTCCTAAACGAAATTAAGCTGCGATCTGCAAATGCAAATGCTCAAAAACATGTCAAATCGGCCAACTAATACGTTTTTGATGCTTAGAAATGATCTGCCGGTTTGCGTTAGTGAGAAAAAGAAAAATTTTGCCGATTTCCGTTAGGGAGAAAAAGAAAAATTTCGACTCATGAACCCATGTTATTTCCTAAACGAAAGGAAGCTGCGGGCTGCAAATGCTCAAAAACATATCAAATCGGCGAATTAATACGTTTTTGATGCTTAGGTATGATCTGCCGCTTTCCGTTAGGGAGAAAAAGGAAAATGTCGACTAATGAACCCATGTTATTTCCTAAACGAAATTAAGCTGCGATCTGCAAATGCTCAAAAACATGTCAAATCGGCCAACTAATACGTTTTTGATGCTTAGAAATGATCTGCCGGTTTGCGTTAGTGAGAAAAAGAAAAATTTTGCCGATTTCCGTTAGGGAGAAAAAGAAAAATTTCGACTCATGAACCCATGTTATTTCCTAAACGAAAGGAAGCTGCGGGCTGCAAATGCTCAAAAACATATCAAATCGGCGAATTAATACGTTTTTGATGCTTAGGTATGATCTGCCGCTTTCCGTTAGGGAGAAAAAGGAAAATGTCGACTAATGAACCCATGTTATTTCCTAAACGAAATTAAGCTGCGATCTGCAAATGCTCAAAAACATGTCAAATCGGCCAACTAATACGTTTTTGATGCTTAGAAATGATCTGCCGGTTTGCGTTAGTGAGAAAAAGAAAAATTTTGCCGATTTCCGTTAGGGAGAAAAAGAAAAATTTCGACTCATGAACCCATGTTATTTCCTAAACGAAAGGAAGCTGCGGGCTGCAAATGCTCAAAAACATATCAAATCGGCGAATTAATACGTTTTTGATGCTTAGGTATGATCTGCCGCTTTCCGTTAGGGAGAAAAAGGAAAATGTCGACTAATGAACCCATGTTATTTCCTAAACGAAATTAAGCTGCGATCTGCAAATGCTCAAAAACATGTCAAATCGGCCAACTAATACGTTTTTGATGCTTAGAAATGATCTGCCGGTTTGCGTTAGTGAGAAAAAGAAAAATTTTGCCGATTTCCGTTAGGGAGAAAAAGAAAAATTTCGACTCATGAACCCATGTTATTTCCTAAACGAAAGGAAGCTGCGGGCTGCAAATGCTCAAAAACATATCAAATCGGCGAATTAATACGTTTTTGATGCTTAGGTATGATCTGCCGCTTTCCGTTAGGGAGAAAAAGGAAAATGTCGACTAATGAACCCATGTTATTTCCTAAACGAAATTAAGCTGCGATCTGCAAATGCTCAAAAACATGTCAAATCGGCCAACTAATACGTTTTTGATGCTTAGAAATGATCTGCCGGTTTGCGTTAGTGAGAAAAAGAAAAATTTTGCCGATTTCCGTTAGGGAGAAAAAGAAAAATTTCGACTCATGAACCCATGTTATTTCCTAAACGAAAGGAAGCTGCGGGCTGCAAATGCTCAAAAACATATCAAATCGGCGAATTAATACGTTTTTGATGCTTAGGTATGATCTGCCGCTTTCCGTTAGGGAGAAAAAGGAAAATGTCGACTAATGAACCCATGTTATTTCCTAAACGAAATTAAGCTGCGATCTGCAAATGCTCAAAAACATGTCAAATCGGCCAACTAATACGTTTTTGATGCTTAGAAATGATCTGCCGGTTTGCGTTAGTGAGAAAAAGAAAAATTTTGCCGATTTCCGTTAGGGAGAAAAAGAAAAATTTCGACTCATGAACCCATGTTATTTCCTAAACGAAAGGAAGCTGCGGGCTGCAAATGCTCAAAAACATATCAAATCGGCGAATTAATACGTTTTTGATGCTTAGGTATGATCTGCCGCTTTCCGTTAGGGAGAAAAAGGAAAATGTCGACTAATGAACCCATGTTATTTCCTAAACGAAATTAAGCTGCGATCTGCAAATGCTCAAAAACATGTCAAATCGGCCAACTAATACGTTTTTGATGCTTAGAAATGATCTGCCGGTTTGCGTTAGTGAGAAAAAGAAAAATTTTGCCGATTTCCGTTAGGGAGAAAAAGAAAAATTTCGACTCATGAACCCATGTTATTTCCTAAACGAAAGGAAGCTGCGGGCTGCAAATGCTCAAAAACATATCAAATCGGCGAATTAATACGTTTTTGATGCTTAGGTATGATCTGCCGCTTTCCGTTAGGGAGAAAAAGGAAAATGTCGACTAATGAACCCATGTTATTTCCTAAACGAAATTAAGCTGCGATCTGCAAATGCTCAAAAACATGTCAAATCGGCCAACTAATACGTTTTTGATGCTTAGAAATGATCTGCCGGTTTGCGTTAGTGAGAAAAAGAAAAATTTTGCCGATTTCCGTTAGGGAGAAAAAGAAAAATTTCGACTCATGAACCCATGTTATTTCCTAAACGAAAGGAAGCTGCGGGCTGCAAATGCTCAAAAACATATCAAATCGGCGAATTAATACGTTTTTGATGCTTAGGTATGATCTGCCGCTTTCCGTTAGGGAGAAAAAGGAAAATGTCGACTAATGAACCCATGTTATTTCCTAAACGAAATTAAGCTGCGATCTGCAAATGCTCAAAAACATGTCAAATCGGCCAACTAATACGTTTTTGATGCTTAGAAATGATCTGCCGGTTTGCGTTAGTGAGAAAAAGAAAAATTTTGCCGATTTCCGTTAGGGAGAAAAAGAAAAATTTCGACTCATGAACCCATGTTATTTCCTAAACGAAAGGAAGCTGCGGGCTGCAAATGCTCAAAAACATATCAAATCGGCGAATTAATACGTTTTTGATGCTTAGGTATGATCTGCCGCTTTCCGTTAGGGAGAAAAAGGAAAATGTCGACTAATGAACCCATGTTATTTCCTAAACGAAATTAAGCTGCGATCTGCAAATGCTCAAAAACATGTCAAATCGGCCAACTAATACGTTTTTGATGCTTAGAAATGATCTGCCGGTTTGCGTTAGTGAGAAAAAGAAAAATTTTGCCGATTTCCGTTAGGGAGAAAAAGAAAAATTTCGACTCATGAACCCATGTTATTTCCTAAACGAAAGGAAGCTGCGGGCTGCAAATGCTCAAAAACATATCAAATCGGCGAATTAATACGTTTTTGATGCTTAGGTATGATCTGCCGCTTTCCGTTAGGGAGAAAAAGGAAAATGTCGACTAATGAACCCATGTTATTTCCTAAACGAAATTAAGCTGCGATCTGCAAATGCTCAAAAACATGTCAAATCGGCCAACTAATACGTTTTTGATGCTTAGAAATGATCTGCCGGTTTGCGTTAGTGAGAAAAAGAAAAATTTTGCCGATTTCCGTTAGGGAGAAAAAGAAAAATTTCGACTCATGAACCCATGTTATTTCCTAAACGAAAGGAAGCTGCGGGCTGCAAATGCTCAAAAACATATCAAATCGGCGAATTAATACGTTTTTGATGCTTAGGTATGATCTGCCGCTTTCCGTTAGGGAGAAAAAGGAAAATGTCGACTAATGAACCCATGTTATTTCCTAAACGAAATTAAGCTGCGATCTGCAAATGCTCAAAAACATGTCAAATCGGCCAACTAATACGTTTTTGATGCTTAGAAATGATCTGCCGGTTTGCGTTAGTGAGAAAAAGAAAAATTTTGCCGATTTCCGTTAGGGAGAAAAAGAAAAATTTCGACTCATGAACCCATGTTATTTCCTAAACGAAAGGAAGCTGCGGGCTGCAAATGCTCAAAAACATATCAAATCGGCGAATTAATACGTTTTTGATGCTTAGGTATGATCTGCCGCTTTCCGTTAGGGAGAAAAAGGAAAATGTCGACTAATGAACCCATGTTATTTCCTAAACGAAATTAAGCTGCGATCTGCAAATGCTCAAAAACATGTCAAATCGGCCAACTAATACGTTTTTGATGCTTAGAAATGATCTGCCGGTTTGCGTTAGTGAGAAAAAGAAAAATTTTGCCGATTTCCGTTAGGGAGAAAAAGAAAAATTTCGACTCATGAACCCATGTTATTTCCTAAACGAAAGGAAGCTGCGGGCTGCAAATGCTCAAAAACATATCAAATCGGCGAATTAATACGTTTTTGATGCTTAGGTATGATCTGCCGCTTTCCGTTAGGGAGAAAAAGGAAAATGTCGACTAATGAACCCATGTTATTTCCTAAACGAAATTAAGCTGCGATCTGCAAATGCTCAAAAACATGTCAAATCGGCCAACTAATACGTTTTTGATGCTTAGAAATGATCTGCCGGTTTGCGTTAGTGAGAAAAAGAAAAATTTTGCCGATTTCCGTTAGGGAGAAAAAGAAAAATTTCGACTCATGAACCCATGTTATTTCCTAAACGAAAGGAAGCTGCGGGCTGCAAATGCTCAAAAACATATCAAATCGGCGAATTAATACGTTTTTGATGCTTAGGTATGATCTGCCGCTTTCCGTTAGGGAGAAAAAGGAAAATGTCGACTAATGAACCCATGTTATTTCCTAAACGAAATTAAGCTGCGATCTGCAAATGCTCAAAAACATGTCAAATCGGCCAACTAATACGTTTTTGATGCTTAGAAATGATCTGCCGGTTTGCGTTAGTGAGAAAAAGAAAAATTTTGCCGATTTCCGTTAGGGAGAAAAAGAAAAATTTCGACTCATGAACCCATGTTATTTCCTAAACGAAAGGAAGCTGCGGGCTGCAAATGCTCAAAAACATATCAAATCGGCGAATTAATACGTTTTTGATGCTTAGGTATGATCTGCCGCTTTCCGTTAGGGAGAAAAAGGAAAATGTCGACTAATGAACCCATGTTATTTCCTAAACGAAATTAAGCTGCGATCTGCAAATGCTCAAAAACATGTCAAATCGGCCAACTAATACGTTTTTGATGCTTAGAAATGATCTGCCGGTTTGCGTTAGTGAGAAAAAGAAAAATTTTGCCGATTTCCGTTAGGGAGAAAAAGAAAAATTTCGACTCATGAACCCATGTTATTTCCTAAACGAAAGGAAGCTGCGGGCTGCAAATGCTCAAAAACATATCAAATCGGCGAATTAATACGTTTTTGATGCTTAGGTATGATCTGCCGCTTTCCGTTAGGGAGAAAAAGGAAAATGTCGACTAATGAACCCATGTTATTTCCTAAACGAAATTAAGCTGCGATCTGCAAATGCTCAAAAACATGTCAAATCGGCCAACTAATACGTTTTTGATGCTTAGAAATGATCTGCCGGTTTGCGTTAGTGAGAAAAAGAAAAATTTTGCCGATTTCCGTTAGGGAGAAAAAGAAAAATTTCGACTCATGAACCCATGTTATTTCCTAAACGAAAGGAAGCTGCGGGCTGCAAATGCTCAAAAACATATCAAATCGGCGAATTAATACGTTTTTGATGCTTAGGTATGATCTGCCGCTTTCCGTTAGGGAGAAAAAGGAAAATGTCGACTAATGAACCCATGTTATTTCCTAAACGAAATTAAGCTGCGATCTGCAAATGCTCAAAAACATGTCAAATCGGCCAACTAATACGTTTTTGATGCTTAGAAATGATCTGCCGGTTTGCGTTAGTGAGAAAAAGAAAAATTTTGCCGATTTCCGTTAGGGAGAAAAAGAAAAATTTCGACTCATGAACCCATGTTATTTCCTAAACGAAAGGAAGCTGCGGGCTGCAAATGCTCAAAAACATATCAAATCGGCGAATTAATACGTTTTTGATGCTTAGGTATGATCTGCCGCTTTCCGTTAGGGAGAAAAAGGAAAATGTCGACTAATGAACCCATGTTATTTCCTAAACGAAATTAAGCTGCGATCTGCAAATGCTCAAAAACATGTCAAATCGGCCAACTAATACGTTTTTGATGCTTAGAAATGATCTGCCGGTTTGCGTTAGTGAGAAAAAGAAAAATTTTGCCGATTTCCGTTAGGGAGAAAAAGAAAAATTTCGACTCATGAACCCATGTTATTTCCTAAACGAAAGGAAGCTGCGGGCTGCAAATGCTCAAAAACATATCAAATCGGCGAATTAATACGTTTTTGATGCTTAGGTATGATCTGCCGCTTTCCGTTAGGGAGAAAAAGGAAAATGTCGACTAATGAACCCATGTTATTTCCTAAACGAAATTAAGCTGCGATCTGCAAATGCTCAAAAACATGTCAAATCGGCCAACTAATACGTTTTTGATGCTTAGAAATGATCTGCCGGTTTGCGTTAGTGAGAAAAAGAAAAATTTTGCCGATTTCCGTTAGGGAGAAAAAGAAAAATTTCGACTCATGAACCCATGTTATTTCCTAAACGAAAGGAAGCTGCGGGCTGCAAATGCTCAAAAACATATCAAATCGGCGAATTAATACGTTTTTGATGCTTAGGTATGATCTGCCGCTTTCCGTTAGGGAGAAAAAGGAAAATGTCGACTAATGAACCCATGTTATTTCCTAAACGAAATTAAGCTGCGATCTGCAAATGCTCAAAAACATGTCAAATCGGCCAACTAATACGTTTTTGATGCTTAGAAATGATCTGCCGGTTTGCGTTAGTGAGAAAAAGAAAAATTTTGCCGATTTCCGTTAGGGAGAAAAAGAAAAATTTCGACTCATGAACCCATGTTATTTCCTAAACGAAAGGAAGCTGCGGGCTGCAAATGCTCAAAAACATATCAAATCGGCGAATTAATACGTTTTTGATGCTTAGGTATGATCTGCCGCTTTCCGTTAGGGAGAAAAAGGAAAATGTCGACTAATGAACCCATGTTATTTCCTAAACGAAATTAAGCTGCGATCTGCAAATGCTCAAAAACATGTCAAATCGGCCAACTAATACGTTTTTGATGCTTAGAAATGATCTGCCGGTTTGCGTTAGTGAGAAAAAGAAAAATTTTGCCGATTTCCGTTAGGGAGAAAAAGAAAAATTTCGACTCATGAACCCATGTTATTTCCTAAACGAAAGGAAGCTGCGGGCTGCAAATGCTCAAAAACATATCAAATCGGCGAATTAATACGTTTTTGATGCTTAGGTATGATCTGCCGCTTTCCGTTAGGGAGAAAAAGGAAAATGTCGACTAATGAACCCATGTTATTTCCTAAACGAAATTAAGCTGCGATCTGCAAATGCTCAAAAACATGTCAAATCGGCCAACTAATACGTTTTTGATGCTTAGAAATGATCTGCCGGTTTGCGTTAGTGAGAAAAAGAAAAATTTTGCCGATTTCCGTTAGGGAGAAAAAGAAAAATTTCGACTCATGAACCCATGTTATTTCCTAAACGAAAGGAAGCTGCGGGCTGCAAATGCTCAAAAACATATCAAATCGGCGAATTAATACGTTTTTGATGCTTAGGTATGATCTGCCGCTTTCCGTTAGGGAGAAAAAGGAAAATGTCGACTAATGAACCCATGTTATTTCCTAAACGAAATTAAGCTGCGATCTGCAAATGCTCAAAAACATGTCAAATCGGCCAACTAATACGTTTTTGATGCTTAGAAATGATCTGCCGGTTTGCGTTAGTGAGAAAAAGAAAAATTTTGCCGATTTCCGTTAGGGAGAAAAAGAAAAATTTCGACTCATGAACCCATGTTATTTCCTAAACGAAAGGAAGCTGCGGGCTGCAAATGCTCAAAAACATATCAAATCGGCGAATTAATACGTTTTTGATGCTTAGGTATGATCTGCCGCTTTCCGTTAGGGAGAAAAAGGAAAATGTCGACTAATGAACCCATGTTATTTCCTAAACGAAATTAAGCTGCGATCTGCAAATGCTCAAAAACATGTCAAATCGGCCAACTAATACGTTTTTGATGCTTAGAAATGATCTGCCGGTTTGCGTTAGTGAGAAAAAGAAAAATTTTGCCGATTTCCGTTAGGGAGAAAAAGAAAAATTTCGACTCATGAACCCATGTTATTTCCTAAACGAAAGGAAGCTGCGGGCTGCAAATGCTCAAAAACATATCAAATCGGCGAATTAATACGTTTTTGATGCTTAGGTATGATCTGCCGCTTTCCGTTAGGGAGAAAAAGGAAAATGTCGACTAATGAACCCATGTTATTTCCTAAACGAAATTAAGCTGCGATCTGCAAATGCTCAAAAACATGTCAAATCGGCCAACTAATACGTTTTTGATGCTTAGAAATGATCTGCCGGTTTGCGTTAGTGAGAAAAAGAAAAATTTTGCCGATTTCCGTTAGGGAGAAAAAGAAAAATTTCGACTCATGAACCCATGTTATTTCCTAAACGAAAGGAAGCTGCGGGCTGCAAATGCTCAAAAACATATCAAATCGGCGAATTAATACGTTTTTGATGCTTAGGTATGATCTGCCGCTTTCCGTTAGGGAGAAAAAGGAAAATGTCGACTAATGAACCCATGTTATTTCCTAAACGAAATTAAGCTGCGATCTGCAAATGCTCAAAAACATGTCAAATCGGCCAACTAATACGTTTTTGATGCTTAGAAATGATCTGCCGGTTTGCGTTAGTGAGAAAAAGAAAAATTTTGCCGATTTCCGTTAGGGAGAAAAAGAAAAATTTCGACTCATGAACCCATGTTATTTCCTAAACGAAAGGAAGCTGCGGGCTGCAAATGCTCAAAAACATATCAAATCGGCGAATTAATACGTTTTTGATGCTTAGGTATGATCTGCCGCTTTCCGTTAGGGAGAAAAAGGAAAATGTCGACTAATGAACCCATGTTATTTCCTAAACGAAATTAAGCTGCGATCTGCAAATGCTCAAAAACATGTCAAATCGGCCAACTAATACGTTTTTGATGCTTAGAAATGATCTGCCGGTTTGCGTTAGTGAGAAAAAGAAAAATTTTGCCGATTTCCGTTAGGGAGAAAAAGAAAAATTTCGACTCATGAACCCATGTTATTTCCTAAACGAAAGGAAGCTGCGGGCTGCAAATGCTCAAAAACATATCAAATCGGCGAATTAATACGTTTTTGATGCTTAGGTATGATCTGCCGCTTTCCGTTAGGGAGAAAAAGGAAAATGTCGACTAATGAACCCATGTTATTTCCTAAACGAAATTAAGCTGCGATCTGCAAATGCTCAAAAACATGTCAAATCGGCCAACTAATACGTTTTTGATGCTTAGAAATGATCTGCCGGTTTGCGTTAGTGAGAAAAAGAAAAATTTTGCCGATTTCCGTTAGGGAGAAAAAGAAAAATTTCGACTCATGAACCCATGTTATTTCCTAAACGAAAGGAAGCT
Source organism: Dendroctonus valens (assembly GCA_024550625.1). Taxonomy (NCBI): domain Eukaryota; kingdom Metazoa; phylum Arthropoda; class Insecta; order Coleoptera; family Curculionidae; genus Dendroctonus; species Dendroctonus valens. The sequence continues at coordinate 5,704,239 of JAJTJO010000038.1, read as the reverse complement.
GCGGGCTGCAAATGCTCAAAAACATATCAAATCGGCGAATTAATACGTTTTTGATGCTTAGGTATGATCTGCCGCTTTCCGTTAGGGAGAAAAAGGAAAATGTCGACTAATGAACCCATGTTATTTCCTAAACGAAATTAAGCTGCGATCTGCAAATGCTCAAAAACATGTCAAATCGGCCAACTAATACGTTTTTGATGCTTAGAAATGATCTGCCGGTTTGCGTTAGTGAGAAAAAGAAAAATTTTGCCGATTTCCGTTAGGGAGAAAAAGAAAAATTTCGACTCATGAACCCATGTTATTTCCTAAACGAAAGGAAGCTGCGGGCTGCAAATGCTCAAAAACATATCAAATCGGCGAATTAATACGTTTTTGATGCTTAGGTATGATCTGCCGCTTTCCGTTAGGGAGAAAAAGGAAAATGTCGACTAATGAACCCATGTTATTTCCTAAACGAAATTAAGCTGCGATCTGCAAATGCTCAAAAACATGTCAAATCGGCCAACTAATACGTTTTTGATGCTTAGAAATGATCTGCCGGTTTGCGTTAGTGAGAAAAAGAAAAATTTTGCCGATTTCCGTTAGGGAGAAAAAGAAAAATTTCGACTCATGAACCCATGTTATTTCCTAAACGAAAGGAAGCTGCGGGCTGCAAATGCTCAAAAACATATCAAATCGGCGAATTAATACGTTTTTGATGCTTAGGTATGATCTGCCGCTTTCCGTTAGGGAGAAAAAGGAAAATGTCGACTAATGAACCCATGTTATTTCCTAAACGAAATTAAGCTGCGATCTGCAAATGCTCAAAAACATGTCAAATCGGCCAACTAATACGTTTTTGATGCTTAGAAATGATCTGCCGGTTTGCGTTAGTGAGAAAAAGAAAAATTTTGCCGATTTCCGTTAGGGAGAAAAAGAAAAATTTCGACTCATGAACCCATGTTATTTCCTAAACGAAAGGAAGCTGCGGGCTGCAAATGCTCAAAAACATATCAAATCGGCGAATTAATACGTTTTTGATGCTTAGGTATGATCTGCCGCTTTCCGTTAGGGAGAAAAAGGAAAATGTCGACTAATGAACCCATGTTATTTCCTAAACGAAATTAAGCTGCGATCTGCAAATGCTCAAAAACATGTCAAATCGGCCAACTAATACGTTTTTGATGCTTAGAAATGATCTGCCGGTTTGCGTTAGTGAGAAAAAGAAAAATTTTGCCGATTTCCGTTAGGGAGAAAAAGAAAAATTTCGACTCATGAACCCATGTTATTTCCTAAACGAAAGGAAGCTGCGGGCTGCAAATGCTCAAAAACATATCAAATCGGCGAATTAATACGTTTTTGATGCTTAGGTATGATCTGCCGCTTTCCGTTAGGGAGAAAAAGGAAAATGTCGACTAATGAACCCATGTTATTTCCTAAACGAAATTAAGCTGCGATCTGCAAATGCTCAAAAACATGTCAAATCGGCCAACTAATACGTTTTTGATGCTTAGAAATGATCTGCCGGTTTGCGTTAGTGAGAAAAAGAAAAATTTTGCCGATTTCCGTTAGGGAGAAAAAGAAAAATTTCGACTCATGAACCCATGTTATTTCCTAAACGAAAGGAAGCTGCGGGCTGCAAATGCTCAAAAACATATCAAATCGGCGAATTAATACGTTTTTGATGCTTAGGTATGATCTGCCGCTTTCCGTTAGGGAGAAAAAGGAAAATGTCGACTAATGAACCCATGTTATTTCCTAAACGAAATTAAGCTGCGATCTGCAAATGCTCAAAAACATGTCAAATCGGCCAACTAATACGTTTTTGATGCTTAGAAATGATCTGCCGGTTTGCGTTAGTGAGAAAAAGAAAAATTTTGCCGATTTCCGTTAGGGAGAAAAAGAAAAATTTCGACTCATGAACCCATGTTATTTCCTAAACGAAAGGAAGCTGCGGGCTGCAAATGCTCAAAAACATATCAAATCGGCGAATTAATACGTTTTTGATGCTTAGGTATGATCTGCCGCTTTCCGTTAGGGAGAAAAAGGAAAATGTCGACTAATGAACCCATGTTATTTCCTAAACGAAATTAAGCTGCGATCTGCAAATGCTCAAAAACATGTCAAATCGGCCAACTAATACGTTTTTGATGCTTAGAAATGATCTGCCGGTTTGCGTTAGTGAGAAAAAGAAAAATTTTGCCGATTTCCGTTAGGGAGAAAAAGAAAAATTTCGACTCATGAACCCATGTTATTTCCTAAACGAAAGGAAGCTGCGGGCTGCAAATGCTCAAAAACATATCAAATCGGCGAATTAATACGTTTTTGATGCTTAGGTATGATCTGCCGCTTTCCGTTAGGGAGAAAAAGGAAAATGTCGACTAATGAACCCATGTTATTTCCTAAACGAAATTAAGCTGCGATCTGCAAATGCTCAAAAACATGTCAAATCGGCCAACTAATACGTTTTTGATGCTTAGAAATGATCTGCCGGTTTGCGTTAGTGAGAAAAAGAAAAATTTTGCCGATTTCCGTTAGGGAGAAAAAGAAAAATTTCGACTCATGAACCCATGTTATTTCCTAAACGAAAGGAAGCTGCGGGCTGCAAATGCTCAAAAACATATCAAATCGGCGAATTAATACGTTTTTGATGCTTAGGTATGATCTGCCGCTTTCCGTTAGGGAGAAAAAGGAAAATGTCGACTAATGAACCCATGTTATTTCCTAAACGAAATTAAGCTGCGATCTGCAAATGCTCAAAAACATGTCAAATCGGCCAACTAATACGTTTTTGATGCTTAGAAATGATCTGCCGGTTTGCGTTAGTGAGAAAAAGAAAAATTTTGCCGATTTCCGTTAGGGAGAAAAAGAAAAATTTCGACTCATGAACCCATGTTATTTCCTAAACGAAAGGAAGCTGCGGGCTGCAAATGCTCAAAAACATATCAAATCGGCGAATTAATACGTTTTTGATGCTTAGGTATGATCTGCCGCTTTCCGTTAGGGAGAAAAAGGAAAATGTCGACTAATGAACCCATGTTATTTCCTAAACGAAATTAAGCTGCGATCTGCAAATGCTCAAAAACATGTCAAATCGGCCAACTAATACGTTTTTGATGCTTAGAAATGATCTGCCGGTTTGCGTTAGTGAGAAAAAGAAAAATTTTGCCGATTTCCGTTAGGGAGAAAAAGAAAAATTTCGACTCATGAACCCATGTTATTTCCTAAACGAAAGGAAGCTGCAGGCTGCATTGCTCAAAAACATACAAATCGGCGAATTAATACGTTTTTGATGCTTAGGTATGATCTGCCGCTTTCCGTTATGGGAGAAAAAGGAAATGTCCGACTAATGAACCCATGTTTATTTCCTAACGAAATTAATCTGGGCGATCTGAACAATGCTCAAGAACAATGTCAATCGGCCACTCATTAGTTTTTTGATGCTTAGAATGATCTGCCGGTTTCGCGTTAGTGGAAAAAGAAAATTTGCATTTTTTCCTTTAGGGAAAAAAGAAAATGTCGACTAATGAACCCGTTTTTCCTAAACGAATTAAGCTGCGATCTGCAAATGCTCAAAAAATGTCAAATCGGCCACTAATACGTTTGATGCTTGAAAGGTATGTCTGGTTTGCGTTAGTGAGAAAAGAAATTTTGCCGATTCGTAGAGAAAAAAATTGTCGACTCATGAACCCATGTTATTTCCTAACGAAAGAAGCTGCGGCTGCAAATGCTCAAACATATCAAATCGGCGAATTAATACGTTTTTGATGCTTAGGTATGATCTGCCGCTTTCCGTTAGGGAGAAAAAGGAAAATGTCGACTAATGAACCCATGTTATTTCCTAAACGAAATTAAGCTGCGATCTGCAAATGCTCAAAAACATGTCAAATCGGCCAACTAATACGTTTTTGATGCTTAGAAATGATCTGCCGGTTTGCGTTAGTGAGAAAAAGAAAAATTTTGCCGATTTCCGTTAGGGAGAAAAAGAAAAATTTCGACTCATGAACCCATGTTATTTCCTAAACGAAAGGAAGCTGCGGGCTGCAAATGCTCAAAAACATATCAAATCGGCGAATTAATACGTTTTTGATGCTTAGGTATGATCTGCCGCTTTCCGTTAGGGAGAAAAAGGAAAATGTCGACTAATGAACCCATGTTATTTCCTAAACGAAATTAAGCTGCGATCTGCAAATGCTCAAAAACATGTCAAATCGGCCAACTAATACGTTTTTGATGCTTAGAAATGATCTGCCGGTTTGCGTTAGTGAGAAAAAGAAAAATTTTGCCGATTTCCGTTAGGGAGAAAAAGAAAAATTTCGACTCATGAACCCATGTTATTTCCTAAACGAAAGGAAGCTGCGGGCTGCAAATGCTCAAAAACATATCAAATCGGCGAATTAATACGTTTTTGATGCTTAGGTATGATCTGCCGCTTTCCGTTAGGGAGAAAAAGGAAAATGTCGACTAATGAACCCATGTTATTTCCTAAACGAAATTAAGCTGCGATCTGCAAATGCTCAAAAACATGTCAAATCGGCCAACTAATACGTTTTTGATGCTTAGAAATGATCTGCCGGTTTGCGTTAGTGAGAAAAAGAAAAATTTTGCCGATTTCCGTTAGGGAGAAAAAGAAAAATTTCGACTCATGAACCCATGTTATTTCCTAAACGAAAGGAAGCTGCGGGCTGCAAATGCTCAAAAACATATCAAATCGGCGAATTAATACGTTTTTGATGCTTAGGTATGATCTGCCGCTTTCCGTTAGGGAGAAAAAGGAAAATGTCGACTAATGAACCCATGTTATTTCCTAAACGAAATTAAGCTGCGATCTGCAAATGCTCAAAAACATGTCAAATCGGCCAACTAATACGTTTTTGATGCTTAGAAATGATCTGCCGGTTTGCGTTAGTGAGAAAAAGAAAAATTTTGCCGATTTCCGTTAGGGAGAAAAAGAAAAATTTCGACTCATGAACCCATGTTATTTCCTAAACGAAAGGAAGCTGCGGGCTGCAAATGCTCAAAAACATATCAAATCGGCGAATTAATACGTTTTTGATGCTTAGGTATGATCTGCCGCTTTCCGTTAGGGAGAAAAAGGAAAATGTCGACTAATGAACCCATGTTATTTCCTAAACGAAATTAAGCTGCGATCTGCAAATGCTCAAAAACATGTCAAATCGGCCAACTAATACGTTTTTGATGCTTAGAAATGATCTGCCGGTTTGCGTTAGTGAGAAAAAGAAAAATTTTGCCGATTTCCGTTAGGGAGAAAAAGAAAAATTTCGACTCATGAACCCATGTTATTTCCTAAACGAAAGGAAGCTGCGGGCTGCAAATGCTCAAAAACATATCAAATCGGCGAATTAATACGTTTTTGATGCTTAGGTATGATCTGCCGCTTTCCGTTAGGGAGAAAAAGGAAAATGTCGACTAATGAACCCATGTTATTTCCTAAACGAAATTAAGCTGCGATCTGCAAATGCTCAAAAACATGTCAAATCGGCCAACTAATACGTTTTTGATGCTTAGAAATGATCTGCCGGTTTGCGTTAGTGAGAAAAAGAAAAATTTTGCCGATTTCCGTTAGGGAGAAAAAGAAAAATTTCGACTCATGAACCCATGTTATTTCCTAAACGAAAGGAAGCTGCGGGCTGCAAATGCTCAAAAACATATCAAATCGGCGAATTAATACGTTTTTGATGCTTAGGTATGATCTGCCGCTTTCCGTTAGGGAGAAAAAGGAAAATGTCGACTAATGAACCCATGTTATTTCCTAAACGAAATTAAGCTGCGATCTGCAAATGCTCAAAAACATGTCAAATCGGCCAACTAATACGTTTTTGATGCTTAGAAATGATCTGCCGGTTTGCGTTAGTGAGAAAAAGAAAAATTTTGCCGATTTCCGTTAGGGAGAAAAAGAAAAATTTCGACTCATGAACCCATGTTATTTCCTAAACGAAAGGAAGCTGCGGGCTGCAAATGCTCAAAAACATATCAAATCGGCGAATTAATACGTTTTTGATGCTTAGGTATGATCTGCCGCTTTCCGTTAGGGAGAAAAAGGAAAATGTCGACTAATGAACCCATGTTATTTCCTAAACGAAATTAAGCTGCGATCTGCAAATGCTCAAAAACATGTCAAATCGGCCAACTAATACGTTTTTGATGCTTAGAAATGATCTGCCGGTTTGCGTTAGTGAGAAAAAGAAAAATTTTGCCGATTTCCGTTAGGGAGAAAAAGAAAAATTTCGACTCATGAACCCATGTTATTTCCTAAACGAAAGGAAGCTGCGGGCTGCAAATGCTCAAAAAACATATCAAATCGGCGAATTAATACGTTTTTGATGCTTAGGTATGATCTGCCGCTTTCCGTTAGGGAGAAAAAGGAAAATGTCGACTAATGAACCCATGTTATTTCCTAAACGAAATTAAGCTGCGATCTGCAAATGCTCAAAAACATGTCAAATCGGCCAACTAATACGTTTTTGATGCTTAGAAATGATCTGCCGGTTTGCGTTAGTGAGAAAAAGAAAAATTTTGCCGATTTCCGTTAGGGAGAAAATTTGCCTGCTGAATTTCGTTAGAATAAAATGGTTCATTAGCACATTTTCAACTCCCTAACGGAAATCGCAGATCATTTTACGTCAAATATAATGCCGTCTTGGGAAATTCTGCGAGCTCTAAGCATTGTTGAAGCACTTTAGGAAATATTGTGGTTCTGCAGCGATGCACGCTGCCAGACCTCTGAGGTAAATGCCGTCCGGTCCAGGAGCTTATTCCTTTCCTGCTGCTGATGGCGACCTGAAGTTCCTCCAGTTGGAGGGTGGAATCACGTCCCGTCTATCCCTTCATTTTCTTGCCAGACAACTTTTCCGGTGGGAACAGCTTTTGGATTTGATGGACCGTTTTTTCGTCCAGGGCTGATCTTGTTTTAGGTTCAGCCTCTTGGTATAATCTGTAAGCTTTCCCCAGGCGTCGTTATCCATCGGTCTTCAAGAGTGTTCCACCTTCTCTCTTACCTCGACTTTTAGAGCTCGCAGTTCGTGCATCGTGATATTCCAGCAGAGTTGGGGCTAATTCGATCTTTGTGGAGGCGTCCTCTTGCCCGGTGATTCGCCTCGCAGTGTGAAGCATTTGTTTCTCTGTTCGGCGATCTCCTGGTTCCACCAGTATGTTGGGGTGTGTCCCCTGCTACCTCTCTTCCTGAAGTGTTTGTCCATCAGCATTGAGATTGTTGCCATTAGGTGCTCCGGTGATGGGCTGGCTTGGTTCCGAACGTTGCGTTGGAAATCCATAACGAGGAGTTGTATGTTCGAGGGGTTTATATACCATCCTCCTTGGTGTGGCGTGGATTTTAATGCCTTTGCACTACTTATCGTAAATGTGATGTTATTATGGTCGCTCAAGTTCTCAGTATCTGAGTCGACCTTCCAGTTCGCAACTCTAGTGCTGATGTTTTCGGTTGCAACAGTGAAATCAATCACCGAAGTTCCGTTTGCGTTACTGAATGTTGGTTCACTTCCCACATTATGATCACTAGACCGTTCGCTAGTATCCAGTCCTCTAGTTTCTTCCCCCTTTGGTTCACGGTTTAGAGCCTATCATGCTGGATTTCGCGTTCAGGTCTCCCCCCAGGATTACTCCTTTAGTGGTGCCTTTTATTAGGTTTTCCATGTGAGACAGTAGCACTTCAAAGTCCGCGATATCCCCATTTGGGGAGAAGTAGCAGGAGATCATAACGAGATGTTCCAGCTCGACGAACACAAACCCTCTACCTTTTCCACTGCTTATCACGCTGTGGCGGTTTTGGATCGTGATGAAGCTGTTGCTGTCTTGGTCGCTGAAGTCTGCTCGTTGGCTCGAGTTTGGTTCCTGTCCCAGGACTATGTCAATTCTCTCCGTCGCCATGGTCCTCGTCATTAGTTCGTGTGCCAGCCTGCATCTGTTAAGATTTATTTGCAGAACTGACACCGTCTCCGGGCTGATGGCCACTCTTCTACATTTGCCTTTGTTCATCATCCTGTGGAGTTGGCGCCGCGGAGACTAGGCGGGATGTCCGGGATGTCTGTTTTCTTAGCTGTGACAGGGCGCTCCGGAAGGATTTGCAGCTAGCCGTGCCCAGCCGGTGCTCTCTGTCGCACACCAGGCATGTGTGTGTTGTTGCCTTGCACTCTTTGGCGATGTGGTCGCCCTTCCCGCATTTGAAGCAAAGCTTCCTCCTATCTGGGCCTGTGCACCCGTTTCTCAGAATGGCTGTAGTCCCAGCACCTTCTGCATCTTGAGACTCTGATGCGCCGTTCCATCCTGGCGCGGGATAGGCCGACGCGCAGGTATGGGTTTCCAGCAGTTTTTCCGCCTTTTGTTTTTCAAGGGTGATTGTTACTGCCTGCGTGTTTCCCGTGTTTGGCCTTAGGTCGCTTATCCTCAGGTCAGCATCTTCCAATTTGCCCAGCACCCTTCTCAGTTCTTCAGCCACCTCCTTCCGGGTTACCGTTTCCTCGAGGCCTCTCACATGGATGGTTCGGTCTTCCTGCTGGTGTCCCTTATGGACATTTGTAGCTCAGGGTCCTCGATAGCTCTCTTTAGGGGCTTCCAGCTGCTCTTTGTTGTGATCTGTTGTGATTATCACCTGGTCCTTTTTGTTTTCCTCACGGTTTTGATAATCTTTGCCGCGTCATTATTACTTAGGCGGGCTTTAATTGTTTGAGCGCATCTCCATACGAGCGTCCACCCGCGTTGATGATTAGTGCGGGTGCTTTTCGCGCGCGTGTGCTTCTTGCTGCATTGCGTGTCTCGTTGGTAAATATCACCACTCTTGTGGTTCGCCATGGAAGATGGCCTCAACCATTCTTCTTAGTCTGGCGGTGGCCGCATCGCTTTATACTGTGGAGGGCCACACTCTCGTCGTCCTTTGTCTCATTTCTGAGCAGCTCTATCTGTCCCACAGGTCGCTTTCCGTATCGCCCTGTACTATTCGGACGATCTTTGACTGGCCACTGGAGTCTCGTGGTTTTCGCCATCTGGAGTTTTGCTCCAGCACCGCGAAGACGTCTTCTGCTTCCTTGAGCTCCGGGTAGCGCTGCTTATAGAGCAGTTGGATTCCTCGCTCCATGTTCGCGTCGGAGGGCTCAGTGAGGACTGTCTTCACCATGGAAGACTTTGTTTTGAAGCGGGTTGCCTTGTATCACCTCCGTGTTGGTGAAAAGGCCAGCGTCCCATTTGACTTTGGAAACCTCCTCCCATTTTCGGTAGCTGTCAATGTTGCTCAGGGACTCCAAGACCTGCTCAGTGGAGTTTCTTTGCCTCGCGTTAGTCTGGGTGGCTGTTTCAGCCTTTGCTGGCTGGTCTCTTTTGCATGTGGGGCAGGTTTGCCCTGGTGATATTTCAGGTTGGGTTTTACTCCGCTCCCTGGTCTCGAGTTGATGCTTTCTCATCCACCCCAGTACGTCTGCCCGTTCCAGTTTCTCCACTTCCCGTTTCATCTTCCTGGCGATCTCCTTAATCTCCCTTTTCGTGTTTTGTTCTATTCCTTTTCTAGGTTGGTCCCGAGTTTAATGAATAACTCCAGAGCCTCCCTGACGGTGGAGAGTTCAGGCTTTCTTTTCCCGTTTGTACCCTCTCCTCATGGCTTGTGTCCCCCGTTTCTCTTTCCGCACTCGACCTGATCTTCGTGCCGGTCAGTGATGTCCTGTCATGCGACCTCCTTACTCCCTCGTTCCGGGAGAAAGTCGCCGAGCTCGTGGAGGGGGGCTTGTCCCTTTCAGGTCCGCCCTCACGCTTGTGCATTGTTGTTTTTGTGTCTATGCCGCCTGAGTCCAAAAACCGTTTTATAATTTTAAGATAAAAACGTCACTACGGCAACCGCGCCCTCTGCGTCCGAGTTTCCAAAATCTCACAGCGGCAACGCCGTCCGCTCTGTGCGCGCTGGCCACCCCGCTGGGAGGGTCGAAAGTATCCTGTCCGGGCCCTTCGGCAGGTATAAAATAGAGCAAAAATCCGCGTTTACTCAACTCAATGGCTATTTATGCATGCAATTATTTGTCAATTACGGTCTATATCTCAGCCTCCCTATCCGCTGGAGGGCTGAATTTTGTGCTATGTACTTGGCCTGTTGTGTCCGCTGCGAACTGTCGTCTCAGATTGTTCAATTTTACGGCGCTGGACGTTATTCCAGCTGTTTAGTCTTTGAATTTTCCGAAAACCTCACTATTTCCGGCCCGATTTCCACCAGAACTCGCACGGATTTTCCAGAGTCCTGTATGGCTTTCACTAGCCACCTGGGCTTTTTCACTTATCGTTCGATTTCACTAAAAACTTCGTTTGGCTTTCACCACTGCGGAGCGCTCGAAATGCGACCGCTCGTCTCGGATGCTCAACACCAACTCAACCCAAACTAACCCTTTTTGTTTTTTTTTTTTTTTTACCGAGTTTGAGAAATCTGTTGGACAGACTGCCCAGGCTGGTGTTCTGGGCGCCTGGGGGCGTGCCGGGATGACGTTCCGTTCCAGGAAACATCGACCGGCTAAAACTCTTTCCTCCTTCTAACCCCCCTTCTCCTCCCGGAACCGTGTTAACATTACTTCAGGGGAGAGGGTTTGCGTGCCGGACGTCGGCGTGTCCTGTCTATTGCCGTGGGGATTGCCTTTTCCTTTCCAGGTCGCATTTGGTCGTCATTATGTCCTGGATCATTGGACGTATGACGTCCCATCCTTCTCTGGTCTTTAGAATGGTCCCCCATTGCATCTTTGGTGATGCGTTCGCCGCATCTATCTGCGGCTACCGCTCTGATGCCTTCAAATTGGCGGCATACGAATATGGTGTGCTCCGGTGTGTCCGCATCTTCGCAGAACCAGCATTGGTCGGATTCTTGCTTCCTGATCGTTTTTAAGATAGCTGCCGAAGGCTTCCGTGGCCGCTTATTGCCTGCGTGACGAAGTGATTCACGTCCTTGAATCGTTCCTCCTGCAGCCATACGTTCAGGTCTGTGATGAACACCTTTGCCCATCCTTCGTAGTCGCCCCATCTGTCGGTCCATTTCCGGGTTAGGGTGGACCTGTGTAGCTTTCTGGAAGCCTTTCCGTCCTCCTGGATACTGATCCTCTCTTCCACCATCAGATCCAGTGGAGGGCAGCCCGGCCAGCACTTGCGCCACCTGTGTATTTATAGTCCGGTACGCTGCCGTGATGCATATAGGCCAGCCTTCTGTTGACTCTGTCGAGAAGCGTTTTGTACCCTTTGTACCTTAATGTCTTCTGCCAGGCCTTTGCTCCGTACAGCACCACCGACTGCACCGTGCTGGCCAGTAGCCTTTTCTTCGCCGCTCCAGGTCCGCCTATTTTCGGTGTGAGGCTCATCATGGCGTTGATTATTCCGTGGGCCTTGTTTGCAGTTTTTTGGACATGCGCAGTCATCCGCATGTTCCGGTCCATGTAAACGCCCAGGTATTTTGCGGCCTCTTGGGTCGCTACTGATCTCGCCTCCTATGCTCACCTCCGCGGTCCTAATTTTCCTTCTGCCAGCTACAAGTACGATTTGGGTTTTCTCGGGAGCGATCCTAATTCCCATATCGTTAAGCTTCTTGCTTATTAAGCCCATGTTGTAACTGGCCTTGTCTTGGAGTCTCTCCAGATCCTTTGCCTTAACCACTAGCGCTATGTCGTCTGCGTAGCCGGTTATCGTCACCCCGTCCTCCAGCTCCTCCTCAGGATATCGTCATAAAAGATATTCCAGAGTGTGGGGCCCAGCGTGGATCCTTGCGGGATTCCACACGTCATGTCAAATGCGGATCCTTCAGGGTCAATTATCCTGCGGTCTTCTAAATATGAGCATAGGATGTTGATGAGGTACCGGTCAACTCCTCTTACTTCCATGGCCTCCCTTATCTTGCTCCACTGTGCCGAGTTGAACGCGTTCCGTACGTCTACCAGGATTAGGAGAGCAAAGTCTCGATGTTGGGGGGCTTTGCTTTCGGTCTCCCTGACGATTTCCTGTACTCGGCAGATCGCGTCCAACGTGCTCCTTCCTCTCCTGAAGCCATACTGGGTGTCCTGGATGATAGGCCTTGTGTCTGTAATCTCTTCGAGTCTCCTTTTTATCAGTTTTCTCGAAGAGTTTCCCCATTGTGTTGATCAGGCACAGGGGTCTGAAGGACCTTTCCGCTCTATCGTCCTTGCCTGGTTTTTCGATGAGGACCAGCCTAGCCCTCCTTCCAGATTTTTGGGAAGTTGCCGTCGACCAGGCATTTGTTGAACACCTGCAGTAATCAGTTCCCCTTGAGCTTTGACACTTTCAATGACGACCTCGGGGGGTACGCTGTCCGGGCCAGGGGCTTTCTTTTTCTTCATTTCTGAAGCAGCCCTGTTCAATTCCTCCAGGCTGAATGTTGGAATCTTTCCCTTATCAATATCGTGGCGTTGCCACTGAATGACCGGGAAAGTCGGGAAGAGTTTTTCCACCTGGGTTTTACGTCCAATGTCGACGGGGGCTTGAACATTCCAAATTTTTCCTCACAATCTGGTAAGCGCGCCCCCAGATGTTGTTCTCGAGAGTCGTCAATCAGCTCTCTCCATTTCGCCTGCTTACTCTGCTGGATCAGAGTCCTGAGCGCTTTCCTCTCCGTTGCGTGGATGTCCTTTAGGGCTATGATGTCATGGGCTCCGCTTGGTGTTTTCTTCTTTGCCCTTGTGAGCATTCTCCTTAATCTCACGCACACCCTACGCTTACCAGCGATTTCTTCGTTCCACCAGTACACACCCCTTTCTTGCCTGTGGGCGACCTCTTTGGCAATGTGCTTTCGCACACCGAAGTTATTGTTTTCATCAGCTCTTCCGGGTGTCGATGTTGGCGAGCTGCTGGACGCGTAGTGCGAGGGCTTTGAGAACTCTCCGCTGTACTTACTCGGATTCCCATCCATCTCCACGAGTTTTGTGGCTGGATTTGGCTGCTCCGGGGTCCGGTCCTCTGTCGCCCTCAGTTCCTCGACCTGAGCTACTGATGTAGGTCGTAGCGATGGTAACGTCAAAAAGATTCCCCTCTCGATCCTGAGAAGGTTGGGGTGTTCCCTCTATTGACGGCCACCAGGTCGTTTGCTGACATCCAGTCCTCCAGTAGCGTCCCCTCTCTGTTTTGTCCTGCATTCGCCGAATATTGCACTTTTAGCGTTTAAATCGCCGCCTATCAACACGTCCCATGCCGAAGCCTTGATGATTGTCTCCAAGTCGTTGAGCAGCTTCTCAAAGTCCTCATTGTCGCCGTTTGGTGAGAAGTAAACAGAGAATACTGATAGGTCCTCCAGCTCGACACCTACGTAGCCAGTTCCCTTGTACTCTCTCTTTACTCTGAGGCCTCTGCTGACGTTGATGAAAACGTCCCTGGCATCGTCGCATAGTGTAGTGTTGTGGCTGAGTGCTTTATTCGGTTCCTGCCCTAGTGTCACGTTTGTGTTGTCCTCGATCGTTTTCCTGTACATGAGGTCATGCGCTTTGCGGCATCTGTTGAGATTTACCTGCAGAAAGCGCATGGCCGTTTCGCGTTGGTCAGCCGTGGTGTGGAGGGGCTGCGCGGTTGCCTTCTTGAACCTGTTCATATTGGTTGGTCGGAGGCATGCCTGTCCACCGCTTCTTGCGCACTGGCCCGCTGTAGCTCCTGCTCCCTTGCTATTAAGCGCCTCTGTGGTTCTGCGCTCCCTTCTTGTGAGCCTCTGGGCCTCCTTCCTTAGCTCCTTCTTTGCTTCCGTCAGAGCAGCCTTGAAGGCGTCACATTTGCCGCTTCCGGCTCTGTGCCCCTTCTTTTGGCATATGGGGACAGCTCGGCTCCTTGGTGCACTCCCTAGTTTCGTGCCCTGCTTCCCCACAGGCGAAGCACAGTTTGGATCGGTCCGTCCCTGTGCATTTCTGCCGCTGGTGCCCGTAGTTCCAGCATCTGCTGCATCTTTGCAGATTGATCCGGGCCTCCATACTGCACATGACCAGTCCTATTTTCATCCGTTTTTCGGATAGCAACTCCTTTGCCATACCCCTATCGATCATTAGGGTGACGGCCTGTGTGTTAGTTGATGTTTGGCCTTAAGTCGCTTAGGCTGTAGTCCTCCTCTTTAATTTGCTCGAACTTCCGGCGCAGAGCGGCAACTACGTCCTCTTTAGAGGCCAGTGATTCCAGTCCTCTAATGTGGATAGGATCCCTGGCCTTCTGATTGCCCACGACTTTGATGCTTTCCGCGCCATCGTTGTTGCGTTGAAGCGCGCTGCTTATCTTCTCCACAATGCCTGCTTGTCTCTCCGTGGTAATTACCAGCCGGCCGTCTTTGGTGCTGCGCAACGTCTTTACCCCCTCCCCAAGCTTGTTGGTAGTGAGGGTCTCCTTTACGCCTCTCAGGGTTTCCTCGTAGGTTTTCCCCTTGTTACTCACCACTATGGCGAATGTTTTCGGTGTATTCCTTTGGCCTGTGTGTGGCTTGCGATGGCGTGGGCTGGCTTGGCCCATTTGGCCTGGTGTAGATAACCACTTTGCTTGCGGCATTGTGGAATATTCCTTCCAGCATTTTCCTCAGCGTTCCGGTTTTGTACCCCTGGTTTGGTGCGTCGCTATCTCAGGTTCCCCCGTCGTCTCTTCCCTCAGGCGCGTGAGTTTGTTGAAGAGGTCTTCCTCGCTGCTGTATGCGATTCTGACGGTCTTCTTATTGATCCTAATGGCTGGCGACTTTGTTTTAATTTGCACCTGTTGTTCCAGGATGCCAAAGTCCTCCTCCATAGCCTTCATTTCCGGGAATTTTTCCTGGAACAGCTTTTCGATGAGGCTCCCCTTTCCCTGTCCGTCGTTGGGTATCAGCAGCACTTTGGTGATGCTGTCCTCCGTGTCCAGGGGGTTGCCCACCTTGATTTCGGTGTTTGTGTACACCGCCGCGTCCCATTTTTTGTTGAGGATTTCCCTCAGAGCGCTGTAGCTGTCGTGGCTATCCAGATTTGCAATTGTATACGTGTTGTCCGTCTGCGTGCCTGCGTTCGCCGTGCCCTTTTCGGTGGTGGAGCCGTGTGATTTCCTATTGTTTAGCCAGTTAGAGATATCTGTGCCGCTTGTGATTCTGATCTGTCTTTTCAGCTTGACACAGATTTCCTTAATTTCCCGCTTGGTGTTGTTTTCAATGAATTTTTCCAGCTCCTTGCCGAGTTTAGCAATATTTTCCAGGGGCCGCACTCAATGCTAGTGCTTCCGTGCACTCTTTCCCTTCGTGTAGGTGTCGCTCTTCCGCTGGTTCGTTCCTGGTTGGTGTGAGAGCTCTGGATCTGAGTTCGGCTGTTTGCTTGTGGTGGACGTTCTCTCTCTCTTTCTCGGAGGTTCCCTTTGTTTTGTGGCCCTCGTCGTCACGCGGAGCCCCCGAGCCTACTTCCGCTCCCGCCTCGGTCCTCATTCGGATCGCGGCTGCCCTATCTGGCGACCTCTTCATTTTGTCGCTTCGGGAAAAGATTCCAAAAACACCCGTGCTGGTCGTCGGGGCTTTGTCCCCTTCCGGTCCCCCTTCCCGCTTACTCATGTGATGTTTTTGTTTTTGTGTTTTGCGTTGTCTATTGTCCACAATGCACTAAATACTAACTAACACTATTATAATAGCCTAATTAAATGGTTACTAATAATTAGCCTAATTAAATGTCTGTGGTAAAACCTCAAATGTTCGTTGCCAGAATGTTCACAGCGGCAATGCCGCAACCCCAGCGGGCCGTCTAGATGGGCCTATGCAGGTAGCCACCCGTGCGAAATAAGGGTACGCTTGGCTGCTATGTCTGCTATTTAATCAACTGTTTTTTTTAACTTACGATTTGCCGTAATGCCTGATCCCTACGTCCTAGGAGCACCTCACAAAACCACTGCACTCCTCGGATTTTTTCCTATCCGCTCATAGCACTTTCACGATTGTCTGTTTAGTACTTTAGTCTCTATGGTCGTTGGGATGTTTCCCTTTGCGGACCGCACTAGAAATCGACTGTTCACGATGGCTGCTCGGCCGCGAAGTCCAACCCAAACTAACCCAAACTAACCCAAACTACCCAAACTAACCCAAACTAGTTACAACTTCGAACACAGTCAAAAAACCAGATTGCAGCATTTTTCTTCTTTTTAGCAAAATTTCATGAAAGTGGAGGTCGATGTTGCGAAAAAAAATCAAATATACTAACCCAAACTAGTTTAAAACTACCGGCCAACTAATACGTTTTTGATGCTTAGAAATGATCTGCCGGTTGCGTTAGTGAGAAAAAGAAAAATTTCGACTCATGAACCCATTTATTTCCTAAACGAAAGGAAGCTGCGGGCTGCAAATGCTCAAAAACATATCAAATCGGCGAATTAATACGTTTTTGATGCTTAGGTATGATCTGCCGCTTTCCGTTAGGGAGAAAAAGGAAAATGTCGACTAATGAACCCATGTTATTTCCTAAACGAAATTAAGCTGCGATCTGCAAATGCTCAAAAACATGTCAAATATCGGCCAACTAATACGTTTTTGATGCTTAGAATGATCTGCCGGTTTGGTTAGGGAGAAAAAGAAAAATGTTCGACTCATGAACCCATGTTATTTCCTAAACGAAATTAAGCTGCGGTCTGCAAATGCTCAAAAACATGTCAAATCGGCGAACTAATACGTTTTTGATGCTTAGGTATTGATCTGCCGCTTTCCGTTAGGGAGAAAAAGGAAAATGTCGACTCATGAACCCATGTTATTTCCTAAACGAAATTGAAGCTGCGATCTGCAAATGCTCAAAAACATGGTCAATCGGCCAACTAATACGTTTTTGAGTGCTTAGAAATGATCTGCCGGTTTTGGGTTAGGGAGAAAAAGAAAATGTTCGACTCATGAACCCATGTTATTTCCTAAACGAAAGGAAGCTGCGATCTGCAAATGCTCAAAAACATGTCAAATCGGCGAATTAATACGTTTTTGATGCTTAGGTAATGATCTGCCGCGTTGCGGTTAGGGAGAAAAAGGAAAATGTTCGACTCATGAACCCATGTTATTTCCTAAACGAAAGTAAGCTGCGGCTGCAAATGCTCAAAAACATATGCAAATCGGCCAACTAATACGTTTTTGATGCTTAGGTAATGATCTGCCGCTTTGCCGTTAGGGAGGAAAAAGGAAAATGTTCGACTAATGAACCCACTTTATTTCCTAACGAAAAGGAAGCTGCGAGCTGCAAATGCTCAAAAACATGATCAAATCGGCCAACTAATACGTTTTTGATGCTTAGAAATGATCTGCCGGTTTGCGTTTAGGGAAGAAAAAGAAAATGTTCGACCTATGAACCCATGTTATTGTCCTAAACGAAATTAAGCTGCGATCTGCAAAATGCTCAAAACATGTCAAATCGGCCAACTAATACGTTTTGATGCTTAGTAATGATCTGCCGCTTTCGGTTAGGAGAGAAAAAGGAAAATGTCGACTCATGAACCCATGTTATTTCCTAAACGAAATGGAAGCTGCGGTGCTACAAATGCTCAAAACATTGTCAAATCGGCAACTAATACGTTTTTGATGCTTAGAAATGATCTGCCGGTTTGCGGTTAGTGAGAAAAAGAAAATGTTCGACTCATGAACCCATGTTATTTCCTAAACGAAAATTAAGCTGCGATCTGCAAATGCTCAAAAACATGTCAAATCGGCCAACTAATACGTTTTTGATGCTTAGAATGATCTGCCGATTTCGGTTAGGGAGAAAAAGGAAATGTTCGACTCATGAACCCATGTTATTTCCTAAACGAAATTAAGCTGCGATCTGCAAATGCTCAAAAACATGTCAAATCGGCCAACTAATACGTTTTTGATGCTTAGAAAATGATCTGCCGGTTTGCGTTAGTGAGAAAAAGAAAAATTTTCGACTCATGAACCCATTTTATTTCCTAAACGAAAGGAAGCTGCGGGCTGCAAATGCTCAAAACATATCAAATCGGCGAACTATACGTTTTTGATGCTTATGGTATGATCTGCCGCTTTCCGTTAGGGAGGAAAAAGGAAAATGGTCGACTAATGAACCCATGTTATTTCCTAAACGAAATTAAGCTGCGATCTGCAAATGCTCAAAAACATATCAATCGGCCAACTAATACGTTTTTGATGCTTAGAAATGATCTGCTGTTTGCGTTAGGAGAAAAGAAAATTTTTCGACTCATGCACCCATTTATTTCCTAAACGAATGGAAGCTGCGTGCTGCAAATGTCAAAAACTTGTACAAATCGGCCAACTAATACGTTTTTGATGCTTAGAAATGATCTGCCGGTTTGGGTTAGGGAGAAAAGGAAAATGTTCGACTCATGAACCCATGTTATTTCCTAAACGAAATTAAGCTGCGATCTGCAAATGCTCAAAAACATTGTCAAATCGGCCAACTAATACGTTTTTGATGCTTAGAAATGATCTGCCGGTTTGGGTTAGGGAGAGAAAAAGAAATTTTCGACTCATGAACCCATGTTATTTCCTAAACGAAATTAAGCTGCGATCTGCAAATGCTCAAAACATGTCAAATCGGCCAACTAATACGTTTTTGATGCTTAGAAATGATCTGCCGCGTTTGGGTTAGGGAGAAAAAGAAATGTTCGACTCATGAACCCATGTTATTTCCTAAACGAAATTAAGCTGCGATCTGCAAATGCTCAAAAACATGTCAAATCGGCCAACTAATACGTTTTTGATGCTTAGGTAATGATCTGCCGATTTCCGTTAGGGAGAAAAAGAAAATGTCGACTCATGAACCCATGTTATTTTCCTAAACGAAAGGAAGCTGCGAGCTGCAATGCTCAAAAACATGTCAAATCGGCCAACTAATACGTTTTTGATGCTTAGGGTAATGATCTGCCGCTTGCCGTTAGGGAGAAAAAGGAAATGTCGACTAATGAAACCCATGTTATTTCCTAAACGAAATTAAGCTGCCGATCTGCAAATGCTCAAAAACATGTACAAAATCGGCCAACTAATACGTTTTTGATGCTTAGAAATGATCTCGCCGGTTGGTTAGGGAGAAAAAGAAAAATGTTCGACTCATGAACCCATTTTATTTCCTAAACGAAATGAAGCTGCGATCTGCAAATGCTCAAAAAACATGTCAAATCGGCCAACTAATACGTTTTTGATGCTTAGAATGATCTGCCCGTTTGCGTTAGGGAGAAAAAAGAAAAATGTTCGACTCCTGAACCCATTTTATTTCCTAAACGAAAGGAAGCTGCGGCTGCAAATGCTCAAAAACATATGCAAATCGGCGAACTAATACGTTTTTGATGCTTAGGTAATGATCTGCCGTCTTCCGGTTAGGGAGAAAAAGGAAAATGTCGACTATGAACCCATTTATTTCCTAAACGAAAGTAAGCTGCGAGCTGCAAATGCTCAAAAACATGTCAAATCGGCCAACTAATACGTTTTTGATGCTTAGAAATGATCTGCCGGTTTGGTTAGGGAGAAAAAGAAAATGTTCGACTCATGAACCCATTTTATTTCCTAAACGAAATGAAGCTGCGAGCTGCAAATGCTCAAAAACATGTCAAATCGGCCAACTAATACGTTTTGATGCTTAGAAATGATCTGCCGGTTTGCGTTAGTGAGAAAAAAGAAAAATTTTCGACTCATGAACCCATTGTTATTTCCTAAACGAAAGGAAGCTGCGAGCTGCAAATGCTCAAAAACATGTCAAATCGGCGAACTAATACGTTTTTGATGCTTAGGAATGATCTGCCGGTTTGCGTTAGGGAGAAAAGAAAATGTTCGACTCATGAACCCATGTTATTTCCTAAACGAAAGGAAGCTGCGAGCTGCAAAATGCTCAAAAAACATGTCAATCGGCCACTAATACGTTTTTGATGCTTAGAAATGATCTGCCGGTTTGGTTAGGGAGAAAAAGAAAATGTTTCGACTCATGAACCCATGTTATTTCCTAAACGAAGGAAGCTGCGAGCTGCAAATGCTCAAAACATGTCAAATCGGCCTAACTAATACGTTTTTGATGCTTAGAAATGATCTGCCGGTTTGGGTTAGGGAGAAAAAGAAAATGTTCGACTCATGAACCCATTTTATTTCCTAAACGAAAGTAAGCTGCGAGCTGCAAATGCTCAAAAACATGTCAAATCGGCCAAACTAATACGTTTTTGATGCTTAGAAATGATCTGCCGATTTGCGTTAGGAGAAAAAGAAAATGTTCGACTCATGAACCCATGTTATTTCCTAAACGAAATGAAGCTGCGATCTGCAAATGCTCAAAAACATGTCAAATCGGCCAACTAATACGTTTTTGATGCTTAGGAATGATCTGCCGGATTTCCGGTTAGGGAGAAAAAGAAAATGTCGACTCATGAACCCATGTTATTTCCTAAACGAAAGGAAGCTGCGATGCTGCAAATGCTCAAAACATGTCAAATCGGCCAACTAATACGTTTTTGATGCTTAGGTATGATCTGCCGCTTCCGTTAGGGAGAAAAAGGAAAATGTCGACTAATGAACCCATGTTATTTCCTAAACGAAATTAAGCTGCGATCTGCAAATGCTCAAAAACATGTCAAATCGGCCAACTAATACGTTTTTGATGCTTAGAAATGATCTGCCGGTTTGCGTTAGTGAGAAAAGACAAATTTTGCCGATTTCCGTTAGGGAGAAAAAGAAAAATTTCGACTCATGAACCCATGTTATTTCCTAAACGAAAGGAAGCTGCGGGCTGCAAATGCTCAAAACATATCAAATCGGCGAATTAATACGTTTTTGATGCTTAGGTATGATCTGCCGCTTTCCGTTAGGGAGAAAAAGGAAAATGTCGACTAATGAACCCATGTTAGTTTCCTAAAACGAAATTAAGCTGCGATCTGCAAATGCTCAAAACATGTCAAATCGGCCAACTAATACGTTTTTGATGCTTAGAAATGATCTGCCGGTTTGCGTTAGTGAGAAAAAGAAAAATTTTGCCGATTTCCGTTAGGGAGAAAAAGAAAAATGTCGACTCATGAACCCATGTTATTTCCTAAACGAAAGGAAGCTGCGGGCTGCAAATGCTCAAAAACATAGTCAAATCGGCGAATAATACGTTTTTGATGCTTAGGTAATGATCTGCCGCGTTTGCGTTAGGGAGAAAAAGAAATGTTCGACTAATGAACCCATTTTATTTCCTAAACGAAATGAAGCTGCGATCTGCAATGCTCAAAACATGTCAAATCGGCCACTAATACGTATGTTGATGCTTAGGAATGATCTGCCGGTTTGGCGTTAGGGAGAAAAAGAAAATTGTTCGACTCAGAACCCCATTTTATTTCCTAAACGAAAGGGAAGCTGCGAGCTTGCAAATGCTCAAAAACATGTCAAATCGGCCGAACTAATACGTTTTTGATGCTTAGCAATGATCTGCCGGCTTTCCGTTCGGGAGGAAAAGGAAAATGTTCGACTCATGAACCAATTTTATTTCCTAAACGAAATTAAGCTGCGAGCTGCAAATGCTCAAAAACATTCAAATCGGCCAACCTAATACGTTTTTGATGCTTAGAATGATCTGCCGGTTTGCGTTAGGGAGAAAAAGAAAAATGTTCGACTCATGAACCCATTGTTATTTCCTAAACGAAAGGAAGCTGCGGCTGCAAATGCTCAAAACATGTCAATCGGCGAACTAATACGTTTTTGATGCTTAGGTAAATGATCTGCCGGTTTGCCGTTAGGGAGAAAAGAAAATGTTCGACTCATGAACCCATTTTATTTCCTAAACGAAAGGAAGCTGCGAGCTGCAAATGCTCAAAAACATGTCAAATCGGCAACTAATACGGTTTTTGATGCTTAGAAATGATCTGCCGGTTGGCGTTAGGGAGAAAAAGAAAATGTTCGACTCATGAACCCATGTTATTTCCTAAACGAAAGGAAGCTGCGATGCTGCAAATGCTCAAAAAACATGTCAAAAATCGGCCAACTAATACGTTTTTGATGCTTAGAAATGATCTGCCGGTTTGCGTGGAGAAAAAGAAAAATGTTCGACTCATGAACCCATTGTATTTCCTAAACGAAAGGAAGCTGCGAGCTGCAAATGCTCAAAAACATGTCAATCGGCCAACTAATCGTTTTGATGCTTAGAAATGATCTGCCGGTTTGCGTTAGGGAGAAAAGAAAAATGTTCGACTCATGAACCCATTTTATTTCCTAAACGAAAGGAAGCTGCGAGCTGCAATGCTCAAAAACATGTCAAATCGGCAACTAATACGTTTTGATGCTTAGGTATGATCTGCCGTATTTCCGTTAGGAGAAAAAGAGAAAATGTCGACTCATGACCCATGTTATTTCCTAACGAAAGAAGCTGCGAGCTGCAAATGCTCAAAAACCTGTCAAATCGGCCAAACTAATACGTTTTTGATGCTTAGAAATGATCTGCCGGTTTGCGTTAGTGGAGAAAAGAAAATGTTCGACTCATGAACCCATTTTATTTCCTAACGAAAGGAAGCTGCGAGTGCAAATGCTCAAAAACATGTCAAAATCGGCCAACCTATACCCCCCGTTTGTGATGCTTAGGTATGCTCGGCCCGCTTTCCGTTAGAAGAAAAAAGAGAAAATGTCGACTAATGAACCCATGTTATTTCCTAAACGAACTATAAGCTGCGATCTGCAAATGCTCAAAAACATGCAACTCGGCCAACTAATACGTTTTTGATTGCTTAGAAATGATTGCGGGTTTTGCGTAGTGAGAAAAAGAAAATTTCGCTCATGAACCCCATTTTTTTCCTAAACGAAAGAAGCTGCGTGCTGCAAATGATCAAAAAACTCGTAAACAAATCGGCCAAACTAAACGTTTTTGATGCTTAGATAGAAAGATCTGCCGGTTTGAGGTTAGGGAGAAAAGACATGTTCGACCCAGGAACCATGTTATTCCTAACGACATTAAGTGCGATCCGCAAATGCCTCAAAAACATGTCAAATCGAGCCAAACTAATACGTTTTATGCTTAGAAAGGATTCTGCCGGTTTGGGTTAGGGGCAAAGAAAATTTTCGATCATGAACCCATGTTATTTCCTAAACGAAAGGAAGCTGCGAGGCT
Organism: Dendroctonus valens; assembly: GCA_024550625.1. NCBI lineage: Eukaryota > Metazoa > Arthropoda > Insecta > Coleoptera > Curculionidae > Dendroctonus > Dendroctonus valens. The sequence goes on along the minus strand of JAJTJO010000038.1, from coordinate 5,681,233 downwards.
GCAAATGCTCAAAAACATGTCAAATCGCGCAACTAATTACGTTTTTGATGCTTAGAAAATGATCTGCCGGTTGCGGTTAGGGAGAAAAAGAAAATTGTTCCGACTCATGAACCCATTTTATTTCCTAAACGAAATGAAGCTGCGAGCTGCAAATGCTCAAAAACATGTCAAACTCGGCCAACTAATTACGTTTTTGATGCTTAGAAATGATCTGCCGTTTGCGGTTAGGGAGAAAAAGAAAATGTTCGACTCATGAACCCATGTTATTTCCTAAACGAAAGGAAGCTGCGAGCTGCAAATGCTCAAAAACATGTCAAATCGGCCGAACTACTACGTTTTTGATGCTTAGAAATGATCTGCCGTTTGCTGTAGGGAGAAAAAGGAAAATGTTCGACTAATGAACCCATGTCTTTCCTAAACGAAATGAAGCTGCGAGCTGCAAATGCTCAAAAACATGTCAAATCGGCCAACTAATACGTTTTGATGCTTAGAAATGATCTTCCGGTTTGCGTTAGGGAGGAAGAAAAGAAAAAGTTCGACTCATGAACCCATTTATTTCCTAAACGAAAATAAGCTGCGTCTGCAAATGCTCAAAAACATGTCAAATCGGCCAACTAATACGTTTTTATGCTTTAGAAATGAGCTGCCGTTTGCGTTAGTGAGAACAAGAAAAATTTTGCCGATTTCCGTGTAGGGAAAAGAAAAATTTCGACTCATGAAACCCATGTTATTTCCTAAACGAAAGGAAGCTGCGGGCTTGCAAATGCTCAAAACATATCAAATCGGCGAATTAATACGTTTTTAGCTTAGGTATGATCTGCCGCTTTCCGTTTAGTGAGAAAAAGTACAATGTCGACTAATGAACCCATGTTATTTCATAAACAAATTAAGCTCGATCTGCAAAGGCTCAAACATGGCAAATCGTCCACTATAAGCGTTTTTGATGCTTAGAAATGATCTGCCGGTTTGCGTTAGTGGGAGAAAAGAAAACTTTTGCCGATTTCCGTTAGGGAGAAAAAAAAATTTCGACTCATGAACCCATGTTATTTCCTAACGAAGGAAGCTGCGGGCTGCAAATGCTCAAAACATATCAAATCGGCGAATTAATGTTTTTGATGCTTAGTATGACTGCCGCTTTCCGTTAGGGAGAAAAGAAAATGTCGACTACTGAACCCATGTTATTTCCTAACGAAATTAAGTGCGATCTGCAAATGCTCAAAACATGTCAAATCGGCCAACTATAGTTTTGTGCTTAGAATGACTGCCGGTTTGCGTTAGTGAGAAAAAGAAAATTTTGCCGATTTCCGTATGGGAAAAAAGAAAATTTCGACTCATGAACCCATGTTTTCCTAAACGAAGAAGTGCGGGCTGCAAATGCTCAAAACAATCAAATCGGCGAACTATACGTTTGATGCTTAGGTATGATCTCCGCTTTACGTTAGGGAGAAAAAGGAAAATGGTCGACATGAACCCAGTTATTTCCTAAACGAAATTAAGCTTGCGAGCTGCAAATGCTCAAAACATGTCAAATCGGCACACTAATACGTTTTTGATGCTTAGAAGTGATCTGCCGGTTTGCCGTTAGGGGGAAAAAGAAAATGGTCGACTCATGAACCCATTTTATTCCTAACAACTAAAGGAAGCAGCAGCTGGCCGAGCTGCAAATTGCTCAAAAACATGTCAAATCGGCCAACTAATACGTTTTTGATGCTTAGAAAATTATCTGCCTATTTGCGTTAGTAAGAACAAAGAAAATTTTCGACTCATGAAACCCATTTTATTTCCTAAACTAAAGGAAGCTGCGGCTGCAAATGACTCAAAAACATGTCATCGTCGCAACTAAATTACGTTTTGCTGATGCTAGTAATGATCTGCCGGTTTGCCGTTAGTGAGAAGAAAAGGAAAATGTCGGACTAATGAAACCCATGTTATTTCCTAAACGAAAGGAAGCTGCGAGCTGCAAATGCTCAAGAAACATGTCAAATCGGCGCAACTAATACGTTTTTGATGCTTAGAAATGATCTTGCCGGTTTGCGTTAGTGAGAGAAAAGAACAATTTTCGACTCATGAACCATTTTTATTTCCTAAACGAAGGAAGCTGCGAGCTGCAAATGCTCAAAAACATGTCAAATCGGCCAACTAATACGTTTTTGATGCTTAGAAATGATCTGCCGGTTTGGGTTAGTGAGAAAAGAAAATGTTCGACTCATGAACCCATGTTATTTCCTAAACGAAAGGAAGCTGCGAGTCTGCAAATGCTCAAAAACATGTCAAATCGGCCAACTAATACGTTTTTGATGCTTAGGTAATGATCTGCCGGATTTCCGTTAGGGAAGGAAAAGAAAATTGCTCGACTCATGAACCCATTTTATTTCCTAAACGAAAGTGAAGCTGCGAGCTGCAAATGCTCAAAAACATGTCAAATCGGCCAACTAATACGTTTTTGATGCTTTAGAATGATCTGCCGGTTTGCGTTAGGGAGAAAAGAAAAATGTTCGACTCATGAACCCATGTTATTTCCTAAACGAAAGGAAGGCTGCGGGCTGCAAATGCTCAAAAACATGTCAAATCGGCGCAACTAATACGTTTTTGATGCTTAGGTATGATCTGCCGCTTTCCGTTTAGGGAGGAAAATGAAAATGTTCGACTAATGAAACCCATTTTATTTTCCTAACGAAAGGAAAGGCTGCGAGCTGCAAATGCTAAGACATAGTCAAATGCGGCCAACTAATACGTTTTTGATGCTTATGATGCTTGCCGTTCGTTAGAAGAAAAAGGAAATTGTCGACTTGAAGAACCCATTTTATTCCTAAACGAAATAAGCTGCGATCTGCAAAGTCAAAACTTGTCCAATCGGCCAACTATACGTTTTGATGCTTGAAATGATCTGCCGGCCGAGTTTTGCGATTCGTTGGGAGAAAAAAAAATTCGACTCATGAACCCATTTATTTTCCTAAACGAAAAGCTGGCTTCGAAAATGCTCAAAAACATTTCAAATCGCAATAATCGTTTTGATGCTTAGATGAATCTGCCCGTTGTGGTTAGGGAAAAGGAAAATGTTCGACTATGAACCCAGTTATTCCTAAACGAAATTAAGCTGCGATCTGCAAATGCTCAAAAACAGGTCAAATCGGCCAACTAATACGTTTTTGATGCTTAGAAATGATCTGCCGGTTTGCGGTTAGTGAGAAAAAGAAAATGTTCCGAGTTTGACTCATGAACCCATGTATGTTCCTAAACGAATAGCGCGCTGCAAATGCTCAAAAACAATTCAAACGTGCGAATAATACGTTTTTGATGCTTAGGTATGATTCGCCGCTTTCGTTAGGGAGAAAAAGGAAATGTCGACTATGACCCATGTTATTTCCTAAACGAAATACTGGGCGCTCAAATGCTCAAAACATATGCAATCGGCACTAATACGTTTTTGATGCTTAGGTATGATCTGCCGCTTCCGTTAGGGAATTCATCCCATCTCTGCTGCCATTGGTTTAGCGTTATAGCTCTGGCCTCGTTTTTTACAAGGCTGGACCTTTCTGCTCGATGTCCGTCCTTTCCTTTGCCAGTAGGGTCGATCGGGATCATGCCAGCAATCACTTCGATTGCTTTGGTGGGTGCCGTTCTGTATGCTGACGTTATGAGGAGAGACAGCTTTCTGTTTATCCCTGTTAGGCAGTCAGCATAGTGTCGGTACCTCAGGGCTCCGTACCAGACAGATGCGCCGTATAGCGTGGCCGATATTACCGCTGAGGCGATGGTTCTCCTCTTGTTGGGCTTAGGGCCGCCCACTCTAGGCATTAATCTGTATAGAAGGGTCGCCATTCTGCTTGCCTTCTCTTCAGCGTGCTTGACGTGCGTGGTCATTTTGAGGTTCCTGTCGAGCATAATACCGAGATATTTTACGGAGTCTGACGACCTGATCATCTGTCCATCGATGTTAATTGTTACGTCCTTGACTCTTCTGGGTGCAGCCAATAAGACGGTCTCAGTCTTAGCGGCTGCGATCTGTATTCCCATTTCCCTTAGGTTATGGATAATAGTCCGAACTGCAGATTCCGATTTCAAGGCGACGTCTTCTTTATTTTTGGCTTTGACCAAAATCCCAAGGTCGTCCGCATATGCTATTATCTCGGTACTGTGCTCCAGCTTTGTCTTTAGGATCTTGTTGTAAAACAGGTTCCACAGCGTTGGGCCCAGTTTTGAGCCCTGTGGGACTCCGCAGGTCATGGGAAAAGTTTCGTTAGTCGGACTCATGATATTTCTGTCGGACAGGTAGGATTTCAGGATGCTAATTAGGTACCCCGAAATTCCCCCGTCCTCCGAGACTGGACTATGCCATCCCATTGGGCCGAGTTGAACGCATTTTCTATGTCCAGAAGAATCATGAGGCAAACATCTCGGTGTTGGTAGCTTTTGCTCTTCACAGCTTCGACTGAGTTTCTGACCCTCTGTATCGCGCTGATTGTCGATTTTCCCTTGGTGAATCCGTACTGGTTTTCCAGCTCGGTCTTGTCTAGGTCTGGTTCTAGCGTGACAGGGCGCTCCGGAAGGATTTGCAGCTAGCCGTGCCCAGCCGGTGCTCTCTGTCGCACACCAGGCATGTGTGTGTTGTTGCCTTGCACTCTTTGGCGATGTGGTCGCCCTTCCCGCATTTGAAGCAAAGCTTCCTCCTATCTGGGCCTGTGCACCCGTTCTCAGAATGGCTGTAGTCCCAGCACCTTCTGCATCTTGAGACTCTGATGCGCCGTTCCATCCTGGCGCGGGATAGGCCGACGCGCAGGTATGGGTTTTCCAGCAGTTTTTCCGCCTTTTGTTTTTCAAGGGTGATTGTTACTGCCTGCGTGTTTCCCGTGTTTGGCCTTAGGTCGCTTATCCTCAGGTCAGCATCTTCCAATTTGCCCAGCACCCTTCTCAGTTCTTCAGCCACCTCCTTCCGGGTTACCGTTTCCTCGAGGCCTCTCACATGGATGGTTTCGGTCTTCCTGCTGGTGTCCCTTATGGACATTTGTAGCTCAGGGTCCTCGATAGCTCTCTTTAGGGCTTCCAGCTGCTCTTTGTTGTGATCTGTTGTGATTATCACCTGGTCCTTTTTTGTTTTCCTCACGGTTTTGATAATCTTTGCCGCGTCATTATTACTTAGGCGGGCTTTAATTGTTTGAGCGCATCTCCATACGAGCGTCCACCCGCGTTGATGATTAGTGCGGGTGCTTTTTCGCGCGCGTGTGCTTCTGCTGCATTGCGTGTCTCGTTGGTAAATATCACCACTCTTGTGGTTTCGCCATGGAAGATGGCCTCAACCATTCTTCTTAGTCTGGCGGTGGCGCATCGCTTTATACTGTGGAGGGCCACACTCTCGTCGTCCTTTGTCTCATTTCTGAGCAGCTCTAGTCTGTCCCACAGGTCGCTTTCCGTATCGCCCTGTACTATTCGGACGATCTTTTGACTGGCCACTGGAGTCTCGTGTTTTCGCCATCTGGAGTTTTGCTCCAGCACCGCGAAGACGTCTTCTGCTTCCTTGAGCTCCGGGTAGCGCTGCTTATAGAGCAGTTGGATTCCTCGCTCCATGTTCGCGTCGGAGGGCTCAGTGAGGACTGTCTTCACCATGGAAGACTTTGTTTGAAGCGGGTTGCCTTGTATCACCTCCGTGTTGGTGAAAAGGCCAGCGTCCCATTTGACTTTGGAAACCTCCTCCCATTTTCGGTAGCTGTCAATGTTGCTCAGGGACTCCAAGACCTGCTCAGTGGAGTTTCTTTGCCTCGCGTTAGTCTGGGTGGCTGTTTCAGCCTTTGCTGGCTGGTCTCTTTTGCATGTGGGGCAGGTTTGCCCTGGTGATATTTCAGGTTGGGTTTTACTCCGCTCCCTGGTCTCGAGTTGATGCTTTCTCATCCACCCCAGTACGTCTGCCCGTTCCAGTTTCTCCACTTCCCGTTTCATCTTCCTGGCGATCTCCTTAATCTCCCTTTTCGTGTTTTGTTCTATTCCTTTTTCTAGGTTGGTCCCGAGTTTAATGAATAACTCCAGAGCCTCCCTGACGGTGGAGAGTTCAGGGCTTTCTTTTCCCGTTTGTACCCTCTCCTCATGGCTTGTGTCCCCCGTTTCTCTTTCCGCACTCGACCTGATCTTCGTGCCGGTCAGTGATGTCCTGTCATGCGACCTCCTTACTCCCTCGTTCCGGGAGAAAGTCGCCGAGCTCGTGGAGGGGGGCTTGTCCCTTTCAGGTCCGCCCTCACGCTTGTGCATTGTTGTTTTTGTGTCTATGCCGCCTGAGTCCAAAAACCGTTTTATAATTTTAAGATAAAAACGTCACTACGGCAACCGCGCCCTCTGCGTCCGAGTTTCCAAAATCTCACAGCGGCAACGCCGTCCGCTCTGTGCGCGCTGGCCACCCCGCTGGGAGGGTCGAAAGTATCCTGTCCGGGCCCTTCGGCAGGTATAAAATAGAGCAAAAATCCGCGTTTACTCAACTCAATGGCTATTTATGCATGCAATTATTTGTCAATTACGGTCTATATCTCAGCCTCCCTATCCGCTGGAGGGCTGAATTTTGTGCTATGTACTTGCCTGTTGTGTCCGCTGCGAACTGTCGTCTCAGATTGTTCAATTTTACGGCGCTGGACGTTATTCCAGCTGTTTAGTCTTTGAATTTTCCGAAAACCTCACTATTTCCGGCCCGATTTCCACCAGAACTCGCACGGATTTTCCAGAGTGCCTGTATGGCCTTCACTAGCCACCTGGGCTTTTCACTTATCGTTCGATTTCACTAAAAACTTCGTTTGGCTTTCACCACTGCGGAGCGCTCGAAATGCGACCGCTCGTCTCGGATGCTCAACACCAACTCAACCCAAACTAACCCTTTTTTTTTTTTTTTTTTTTTTTTTACCGAGGTTTGAGAAATCTGTTGGACAGACTGCCCAGGCTGGTGTTCTGGCGCCTGGGGGCGTGCCGGGATGACGTTCCGTTCCAGGAAACATCGACCGGCTAAAACTCTTTCCTCCTTCTAACCCCCCTTCTCCTCCCGGAACCGTGTTAACATTACTTCAGGGGAGAGGGTTGCGTGCCGGACGTCGGCGTGTCCTGTCTATTGCCGTGGGGATTGCCTTTTCCTTTCCAGGTCGCATTTGGTCGTCATTATGTCCTGGATCATTGGACGTATGACGTCCCATCCTTCTCTGGTCTTTAGAATGGTCCCCATTGCATCTTTGGTGATGCGTTCGCCGCATCTATCTGCGGCTACCGCTCTGATGCCTTCAAATTGGCGGCATACGAATATGGTGTGCTCCGGTGTGTCCGCATCTTCGCAGAACCAGCATTGGTCGGATTCTTGCTTCCTGATCGTTTTTAGATAGCTGCCGAAGGTTCCGTGGCCGCTTATTGCCTGCGTGACGAAATGATTCACGTCCTTGAATCGTTCCTCCTGCAGCCATACGTTCAGGTCTGTGATGAACACCTTTGCCCATCCTTCGTAGTCGCCCCATCTTTCGGTCCATTTCCGGGTTAGGGTGGACCTGTGTAGCTTTCTGGAAGCCTTTCCGTCCTCCTGGATACTGATCCTCTCTTCCACCATCAGATCCAGTGGGGGCAGCCCGGCCAGCACTTGCGCCACCTGTGTATTTATAGTCCGGTACGCTGCCGTGATGCATATAGCCAGCCTTCTGTTGACTCTGTCGAGAAGCGTTTTGTACCCTTTGTACCTTAATGTCTTCTGCCAGGCCTTTGCTCCGTACAGCACCACCGACTGCACCGTGCTGGCCAGTAGCCTTTTCTTCGCCGCTCCAGGTCCGCCTATTTTCGGTGTGAGGCTCATCATGGCGTTGATTATTCCGTGGGCCTTGTTTGCAGTTTTTTGGACATGCGCAGTCATCCGCATGTTCCGGTCCATGTAAACGCCCAGGTATTTTGCGGCCTCTTGGGTCGCTACGATCTCGCCTCCTATGCTCACCTCCGCGGTCCTAATTTTCCTTCTGCCAGCTACAAGTACGATTTGGGTTTTCTCGGGAGCGATCCTAATTCCCATATCGTTAAGCTTCTTGCTTATTAAGCCCATGTTGTAACTGGCCTTGTCTTGGAGTCTCTCCAGATCCTTTGCCTTAACCACTAGCGCTATGTCGTCTGCGTAGCCGGTTATCGCCACCCCGTCCTCCAGCTCCTCCCTCAGGATATCGTCATAAAAGATATTCCAGAGTGTGGGGCCCAGCGTGGATCCTTGCGGGATTCCACACGTCATGTCAAATGCGGATCCTTCAGGGTCAATTATCCTGCGGTCTTCTAAATATGAGCATAGGATGTTGATGAGGTACCGGTCAACTCCTCTTACTTCCATGGCCTCCCTTATCTTGCTCCACTGTGCCGAGTTGAACGCGTTCCGTACGTCTACCAGGATTAGGAGAGCAAAGTCTCGATGTTGGGGGGCTTTGCTTTCGGTCTCCCTGACGATTTCCTGTACTCGGCAGATCGCGTCCAACGTGCTCCTTCCTCTCCTGAAGCCATACTGGGTGTCCTGGATGATAGGCCTTGTGTCTGTAATCTCTTCGAGTCTCCTTTTTATCAGTTTCTCGAAGAGTTTCCCCATTGTGTTGATCAGGCACAGGGGTCTGAAGGACCTTTCCGCTCTATCGTCCTTGCCTGGTTTTTCGATGAGGACCAGCCTAGCCTCCTTCCAGATTTTTGGGAAGTTGCCGTCGACCAGGCATTTGTTGAACACCTGCAGTATCAGTTCCCCTTGAGCTTTGACACTTTCAATGACGACCTCGGGGGGTACGCTGTCCGGGCCAGGGGCTTTCTTTTTCTTCATTTCTGAAGCAGCCCTGTTCAATTCCTCCAGGCTGAATGTTGGAATCTTTCCCTTATCAATATCGTGGCGTTGCCACTGAATGACCGGGAAAGTCGGGAAGAGTTTTTCCACCTGGGTTTTTACGTCCAATGTCGACGGGGGCTTGAACATTCCAAATTTTTTCCTCACAATCTGGTAAGCGCGCCCCCAGATGTTGTTCTCGAGATCGTCAATCAGCTCTCTCCATTTCGCCTGCTTACTCTGCTGGATCAGAGTCCTGAGCGCTTTCCTCTCCGTTGCGTGGATGTCCTTTAGGGCTATGATGTCATGGGCTCCGCTTGGTGTTTTCTTCTTTGCCCTTGTGAGCATTCTCCTTAATCTCACGCACACCCTACGCTTACCAGCGATTTCTTCGTTCCACCAGTACACCCCTTTCTTGCCTGTGGGCGACCTCTTTGGCAATGTGCTTTCGCACACCGAAGTTATTGTTTTCATCAGCTCTTCCGGGGTGTCGATGTTGGCGAGCTGCTGGACGCGTAGTGCGAGGGCTTTGGAGAACTTCTCTGCTGTACTCGGATTCCCAGTCCATCTCCACGAGTTTTGTGGCTGGATTTGGCTGCTCCGGGGTCCTGGTCCTCTTTCCCGCTACCGGTATCGTAGCGATGGTAACGTCAATTAGAGATTCCCCTCTCGATCCTGAGAAGGTTGGGGTGTTCCCTCTATTGACGGCCACCAGGTCGTTTGCTGACATCCAGTCCTCCAGTAGCGTCCCTCTTCTGTTTGTCCTGCATTCGCCGAATATTGCACTTTTAGCGTTTAAATCGCCGCCTATCAACACGTCCATGTCCGAAGCCTTGATGATTGTCTCCAAGTCGTTGAGCAGCTTCTCAAAGTCCTCATTGTCGCCGTTTGGTGAGAAGTAAACAGAGAATACTGATAGGTCCTCCAGCTCGACACCTACGTAGCCAGTTCCCTTGTACTCTCTCTTTACTCTGAGGCCTCTGCTGACGTTGATGAAAACGTCCCTGGCATCGTCGCATAGTGTAGTGTTGTGGCTGAGTGCTTTATTCGGTTCCTGCCCTAGTGTCACGTTTGTGTTGTCCTCGATCGTTTTCCTGTACATGAGGTCATGCGCTTTGCGGCATCTGTTGAGATTTACCTGCAGAAAGCGCATGGCCGTTTCGCGTTGGTCAGCCGTGGTGTGGAGGGGCTGCGCGGTTGCCTTCTTGAACCTGTTCATATTGGTTGGTCGGAGGCATGCCTGTCCACCGCTTCTTGCGCACTGGCCCGCTGTAGCCCTGCTCCCTTGCTATTAAGCGCCTCTGTGGTTCTGCGCTCCCTTCTTGTGAGCCTCTGGGCCTCCTTCCTTAGCTCCTTCTTTGCTTCCGTCAGAGCAGCCTTGAAGGCGTCACATTTGCCGCTTCCGGCTCTGTGCCCCTTCTTTTGGCATATGGGACAGCTCGGCTCCTTGGTGCACTCCCTAGTTTCGTGCCCTGCTTCCCCACAGGCGAAGCACAGTTTGGATCGGTCCGTCCCTGTGCATTTCTGCCGCTGGTGCCCGTAGTTCCAGCATCTGCTGCATCTTTGCAGATTGATCCGGGCCTCCATACTGCACATGACCAGTCCTATTTTCATCCGTTTTTCGGATAGCAACTCCTTTGCCATACCCCTATCGATCATTAGGGTGACGGCCTGTGTGTTGTTGATGTTTGGCCTTAAGTCGCTTAGGCTGTAGTCCTCCTCTTTAATTTGCTCGAACTTCCGGCGCAGAGCGGCAACTACGTCCTCTTTAGAGGCCAGTGATTCCAGTCCTCTAATGTGGATAGGATCCCTGGCCTTCTGATTGCCCACGACTTTGATGCTTTCCGCGCCATCGTTGTTGCGTTGAAGCGCGCTGCTTATCTTCTCCACAATGCCTGCTTGTCTCTCCGTGGTAATTACCAGCCGGCCGTCTTTGGTGCTGCGCAACGTCTTTACCCCCTCCCCAAGCTTGTTGGTAGTGAGGGTCTCCTTTACGCCTCTCAGGGTTTCCTCGTAGGTTTTCCCCTTGTTACTCACCACTATGGCGAATGTTTTCGGTGTATTCCTTTGCCTGTGTGTGGCTTGCGATGGCGTGGGCTGGCTTGGCCCATTTGGCCTGGTGTAGATAACCACTTTGCTTGCGGCATTGTGGAATATTCCTTCCAGCATTTTCCTCAGCGTTCCGGTTTTTGTACCCCTGGTTTGGTGCGTCGCTATCTCAGGTTCCCCCGTCGTCACTTCCCTCAGGCGCGTGAGTTTGTTGAAGAGGTCTTCCTCGCTGCTGTATGCGATTCTGACGGTCTTCTTATTGATCCTAATGGCTGGCGACTTTGTTTTAATTTGCACCTGTTGTTCCAGGATGCCAAAGTCCTCCTCCATAGCCTTCATTTCCGGGAATTTTTCCTGGAACAGCTTTTCGATGAGGCTCCCCTTTCCCTGTCCGTCGTTGGGTATCAGCAGCACTTTGGTGATGCTGTCCTCCGTGTCCAGGGGGTTGCCCACCTTGATTTCGGTGTTTGTGTACACCGCCGCGTCCCATTTTTTGTTGAGGATTTCCCTCAGAGCGCTGTAGCTGTCGTGGCTATCCAGATTTGCAATTGTATACGTGTTGTCCGTCTGCGTGCCTGCGTTCGCCGTGCCCTTTTCGGTGGTGGAGCCGTGTGATTTCCTATTGTTTAGCCAGTTAGAGATATCTGTGCCGCTTGTGATTCTGATCTGTCTTTTCAGCTTGACACAGATTTCCTTAATTTCCCGCTTGGTGTTGTTTTCAATGAATTTTTCCAGCTCCTTGCCGAGTTTAGCAATATTTTCCAGGGCCGCACTCAATGCTAGTGCTTCCGTGCACTCTTTCCCTTCGTGTAGGTGTCGCTCTTCCGCTGGTTCGTTCCTGGTTGGTGTGAGAACTCTGGATCTGAGTTCGGCTGTTTGCTTGTGGTGGACGTTCTCTCTCTCTTTCTCGGAGGTTCCCTTTGTTTTGTGGCCCTCGTCGTCACGCGGGACCCCCGAGCCTACTTCCGCTCCCGCCTCGGTCCTCATTCGGATCGCGGCTGCCCTATCTGGCGACCTCTTCATTTTGTCGCTTCGGGAAAAGATTCCAAAAACACCCGTGCTGGTCGTCGGGGCTTTGTCCCCTTCCGGTCCCCCTTCCCGCTTACTCATGTGATGTTTTTGTTTTTGTGTTTTGCGTTGTCTATTGTCCACAATGCACTAAATACTAACTAACACTATTATAATAGCCTAATTAAATGGTTACTAATATTTCACAGAATGTCTGTGGTAAAACCTCAAATGTTCGTTGCCAGAATGTTCACAGCGGCAATGCCGCAACCCCAGCGGGCCGTCTAGATGGGCCTATGCAGGTAGCCACCCGTGCGAAATAAGGGTACGCTTGGCTGCTATGTCTGCTATTTAATCAACTGTTTTTTTTAACTTACGATTTGCCGTAATGCCTGATCCCTACGTCCTAGGAGCACCTCACAAAAACCACTGCACTCCTCGGATTTTTTCCTATCCGCTCATAGCACTTTCACGATTGTCTGTTTAGTACTTTAGTCTCTATGGTCGTTGGGATGTTTCCCTTTGCGGACCGCACTAGAAATCGACTGTTCACGATGGCTGCTCGGCGCGAAGTCCAACCCAAACTAACCCAAACTAACCCAAACTAACCCAAACTAACCCAAACTAACCCAAACTAACCCAAACTAACCCAAACTAACCCAAACTAACCCAAACTAACCCAAACTAACCCAAACTAGTTACAACTTCGAACACAGTCAAAAAACCAGATTGCAGCATTTTTCTTTCTTTTTAGCAAAAATTTCATGAAAGTGGAGGTCGATGTTTTCGAAAAAAAATCAAATATACTAACCCAAACTAGTTAAAACTAACCGGCCAACTAATACGTTTTTGATGCTTAGAAATGATCTGCCGGTTTGCGTTAGTGAGAAAAAGAAAAATTTTCGACTCATGAACCCATTTTATTTCCTAAACGAAAGGAAGCTGCGGGCTGCAAATGCTCAAAAACATATCAAATCGGCGAACTAATACGTTTTTGATGCTTAGGTATGATCTGCCGCTTTCCGTTAGGGAGAAAAAGGAAATTGTCGACTAATGAACCCATGTTATTTCCTAAACGAAATTAAGCTGCGATCTGCAAATGCTCAAAAACATATCAAATCGGCCAACTAATACGTTTTTGATGCTTAGAAATGATCTGCCGGTTTGCGTTAGTGAGAAAAAGAAAAATTTTCGACTCATGAACCCATTTTATTTCCTAAACGAAAGGAAGCTGCGGGCTGCAAATGCTCAAAAACATATCAAATCGGCGAACTCATACGTTTTTGATGCTTAGGTATGATCTGCGGCTTTCCGTTAGGGAGAAAAAGGAAAATGTCGACTAATGAACCCATGTTATTTCCTAAACGAAATTAAGCTGCGATCTGCAAATGCTCAAAAACAGGTCAAATCGGCCAACTAATACGTTTTTGATGCTTAGAAATGATCTGCCGGTTTGGGTTAGGGAGAAAAAGAAAATGTTCGACTCATGAACCCATGTTATTTCCTAAACGAAATTAAGCTGCGGTCTGCAAATGCTCAAAAACATGTCAAATCGGCGAACTAATACGTTTTTGATGCTTAGGTATGATCTGCCGCTTTCCGTTAGGGAGAAAAAGGAAAATGTCGACTCATGAACCCATGTTATTTCCTAAACGAAAGGAAGCTGCGGGCTGCAAATGCTCAAAAACATATGAAATCGGCGAACTAATACGTTTTTGATGCTTAGGTATGATCTGCCGCTTTCCGTTAGGGAGAAAAAGGAAAATGTCGACTAATGAACCCACGTTATTTCCTAAACGAAAATAAGCTGCGATCTGCAAATGCTCAAAAACATGTCAAATCGGCCAACTAATACGTTTTTGATGCTTAGAAATGATCTGCCGGTTTGGGTTAGGGAGAAAAAGAAAATGTTCGACTCATGAACCCATGTTATTTCCTAAACGAAATTAAGCTGCGAACTGCAAATGCTCAAAAACATGTCAAACCGGCGAACTAATACGTTTTTGATGCTTAGGTATGATCTGCCGCTTTCCGTTAGGGAGAAAAAGGAAAATGTCGACTCATGAACCCATGTTATTTCCTAAACGAAAGGAAGCTGCGGGCTGCAAATGCTCAAAAACATATGAAATCGGCGAACTAATACGTTTTTGATGCTTAGGTATGATCTGCCGCTTTCCGTTAGGGAGAAAAAGGAAAATGTCGACTAATGAACCCACGTTATTTCCTAAACGAAATTAAGCTGCGATCTGCAAATGCTCAAAAACATGTCAAATCGGCCAACTAATACGTTTTTGATGCTTAGAAATGATCTGCCGGTTTGGGTTAGGGAGAAAAAGAAAATGTTCGACTCATGAACCCATGTTATTTCCTAAACGAAATTAAGCTGCGATCTGCAAATGCTCAAAAACATGTCAAATCGGCCAACTAATACGTTTTTGATGCTTAAAAATGATCTGCCGGTTTGCGTTAGTGAGAAAAAGAAAAATTTTCGACTCATGAACCCATTTTATTTCCTAAACGAAAGGAAGCTGCGGGCTGCAAATGCTCAAAAACATATCAAATCGGCGAACTAATACGTTTTTGATGCTTAGGTATGATCTGCCGCTTTCCGTTAGGGAGAAAAGGGAAAATGTCGACTAATGAACCCATGTTATTTCCTAAACGAAATTAAGCTGCGATCTGCAAATGCTCAAAAACATATCAAATCGGCCAACTAATACGTTTTTGATGCTTAAAAATGATCTGCCGGTTTGCGTTAGTGAGAAAAAGAAAAATTTTGCCGATTTCCGTTAGGGAGAAAAAGAAAAATTTCGACTCATGAACCCATGTTATTTCCTAAACGAAAGGAAGCTGCGGGCTGCAAATGCTCAAAAACATATCAAATCGGCGAATTAATACGTTTTTGATGCTTAGGTATGATCTGCCGCTTTCCGTTAGGGAGAAAAAGGAAAATGTCGACTAATGAACCCATGTTATTTCCTAAACGAAATTAAGCTGCGATCTGCAAATGCTCAAAAACATGTCAAATCGGCCAACTAATACGTTTTTGATGCTTAGAAATGATCTGCCGGTTTGCGTTAGTGAGAAAAAGAAAAATTTTGCCGATTTCCGTTAGGGAGAAAAAGAAAAATTTCGACTCATGAACCCATGTTATTTCCTAAACGAAAGGAAGCTGCGGGCTGCAAATGCTCAAAAACATATCAAATCGGCGAATTAATACGTTTTTGATGCTTAGGTATGATCTGCCGCTTTCCGTTAGGGAGAAAAAGGAAAATGTCGACTAATGAACCCATGTTATTTCCTAAACGAAATTAAGCTGCGATCTGCAAATGCTCAAAAACATGTCAAATCGGCCAACTAATACGTTTTTGATGCTTAGAAATGATCTGCCGGTTTGGGTTAGGGAGAAAAAGAAAATGTTCGACTCATGAACCCATGTTATTTCCTAAACGAAATTAAGCTGCGATCTGCAAATGCTCAAAAACATGTCAAATCGGCCAACTAATACGTTTTTGATGCTTAGAAATGATCTGCCGGTTTGCGTTAGTGAGAAAAAGAAAAATTTCGACTCATGAACCCATGTTATTTCCTAAACGAAAGGAAGCTGCGGGCTGCAAATGCTCAAAAACATATCAAATCGGCGAACTAATACGTTTTTGATGCTTAGGTATGATCTGCCGCTTTCCGTTAGGGAGAAAAAGGAAAATGTCGACTAATGAACCCATGTTATTTCCTAAACGAAATTAAGCTGCGATCTGCAAATGCTCAAAAACATATCAAATCGGCCAACTAATACGTTTTTGATGCTTAGAAATGATCTGCCGGTTTGCGTTAGTAAGAAAAAGAAAAATTTTCGACTCATGAACCCATTTTATTTCCTAAACGAATGGAAGCTGCGTGCTACAAATGTTCAAAAACTTGTCAAATCGGCCAACTAATACGTTTTTGATGCTTAGAAATGATCTGCCGGTTTGGGTTAGGGAGAAAAAGAAAATGTTCGACTCATGAACCCATGTTATTTCCTAAACGAAATTAAGCTGCGATCTGCAAATGCTCAAAAACATGTCAAATCGGCCAACTAATACGTTTTTGATGCTTAGGTATGATCTGCCGATTTCCGTTAGGGAGAAAAAGAAAAATGTCGACTCATGAACCCATGTTATTTCCTAAACGAAATTAAGCTGCGATCTGCAAATGCTCAAAAACATGTCAAATCGGCCAACTAATACGTTTTTGATGCTTAGAAATGATCTCCCGGTTTGCGTTAGTGAGAAAAAGAAAAATTTTCGACTCATGAACCCATTTTATTTCCTAAACGAAAGGAAGCTGCGGGCTGCAAATGCTCAAAAACATATCAAATCGGCGAACTAATACGTTTTTGATGCTTAGGTATGATCTGCCGCTTTCCGTTAGGGAGAAAAAGGAAAATGTCGACTAATGAACCCATGTTATTTCCTAAACGAAATTAAGCTGCGATCTGCAAATGCTCAAAAACATATCAAATCGGCCAACTAATACGTTTTTGATGCTTAGAAATGATCTGCCGGTTTGCGTTAGTAAGAAAAAGAAAAATTTTCGACTCATGAACCCATTTTATTTCCTAAACGAATGGAAGCTGCGTGCTGCAAATGCTCAAAAACATTGTCAAATCGGCCAACTAATACGTTTTTGATGCTTAGAAATGATCTGCCGGTTTGGGTTAGGGAGAAAAAGAAAATGTTCGACTCATGAACCCATGTTATTTCCTAAACGAAATTAAGCTGCGATCTGCAAATGCTCAAAAACATGTCAAATCGGCCAACTAATACGTTTTTGATGCTTAGAAATGATCTGCCGGTTTGCGTTAGTGAGAAAAAGAAAAATTTTGCCGATTTCCGTTAGGGAGAAAAAGAAAAATTTCGACTCATGAACCCATGTTATTTCCTAAACGAAAGGAAGCTGCGGGCTGCAAATGCTCAAAAACATATCAAATCGGCGAATTAATACGTTTTTGATGCTTAGGTATGATCTGCCGCTTTCCGTTAGGGAGAAAAAGGAAAATGTCGACTAATGAACCCATGTTATTTCCTAAACGAAATTAAGCTGCGATCTGCAAATGCTCAAAAACATGTCAAATCGGCCAACTAATACGTTTTTGATGCTTAGAAATGATCTGCCGGTTTGCGTTAGTGAGAAAAAGAAAAATTTTGCCGATTTCCGTTAGGGAGAAAAAGAAAAATTTCGACTCATGAACCCATGTTATTTCCTAAACGAAAGGAAGCTGCGGGCTGCAAATGCTCAAAAACATATCAAATCGGCGAATTAATACGTTTTTGATGCTTAGGTATGATCTGCCGCTTTCCGTTAGGGAGAAAAAGGAAAATGTCGACTAATGAACCCATGTTATTTCCTAAACGAAATTAAGCTGCGATCTGCAAATGCTCAAAAACATGTCAAATCGGCCAACTAATACGTTTTTGATGCTTAGAAATGATCTGCCGGTTTGCGTTAGTGAGAAAAAGAAAAATTTTGCCGATTTCCGTTAGGGAGAAAAAGAAAAATTTCGACTCATGAACCCATGTTATTTCCTAAACGAAAGGAAGCTGCGGGCTGCAAATGCTCAAAAACATATCAAATCGGCGAATTAATACGTTTTTGATGCTTAGGTATGATCTGCCGCTTTCCGTTAGGGAGAAAAAGGAAAATGTCGACTAATGAACCCATGTTATTTCCTAAACGAAATTAAGCTGCGATCTGCAAATGCTCAAAAACATGTCAAATCGGCCAACTAATACGTTTTTGATGCTTAGAAATGATCTGCCGGTTTGCGTTAGTGAGAAAAAGAAAAATTTTGCCGATTTCCGTTAGGGAGAAAAAGAAAAATTTCGACTCATGAACCCATGTTATTTCCTAAACGAAAGGAAGCTGCGGGCTGCAAATGCTCAAAAACATATCAAATCGGCGAATTAATACGTTTTTGATGCTTAGGTATGATCTGCCGCTTTCCGTTAGGGAGAAAAAGGAAAATGTCGACTAATGAACCCATGTTATTTCCTAAACGAAATTAAGCTGCGATCTGCAAATGCTCAAAAACATGTCAAATCGGCCAACTAATACGTTTTTGATGCTTAGAAATGATCTGCCGGTTTGCGTTAGTGAGAAAAAGAAAAATTTTGCCGATTTCCGTTAGGGAGAAAAAGAAAAATTTCGACTCATGAACCCATGTTATTTCCTAAACGAAAGGAAGCTGCGGGCTGCAAATGCTCAAAAACATATCAAATCGGCGAATTAATACGTTTTTGATGCTTAGGTATGATCTGCCGCTTTCCGTTAGGGAGAAAAAGGAAAATGTCGACTAATGAACCCATGTTATTTCCTAAACGAAATTAAGCTGCGATCTGCAAATGCTCAAAAACATGTCAAATCGGCCAACTAATACGTTTTTGATGCTTAGAAATGATCTGCCGGTTTGCGTTAGTGAGAAAAAGAAAAATTTTGCCGATTTCCGTTAGGGAGAAAAAGAAAAATTTCGACTCATGAACCCATGTTATTTCCTAAACGAAAGGAAGCTGCGGGCTGCAAATGCTCAAAAACATATCAAATCGGCGAATTAATACGTTTTTGATGCTTAGGTATGATCTGCCGCTTTCCGTTAGGGAGAAAAAGGAAAATGTCGACTAATGAACCCATGTTATTTCCTAAACGAAATTAAGCTGCGATCTGCAAATGCTCAAAAACATGTCAAATCGGCCAACTAATACGTTTTTGATGCTTAGAAATGATCTGCCGGTTTGCGTTAGTGAGAAAAAGAAAAATTTTGCCGATTTCCGTTAGGGAGAAAAAGAAAAATTTCGACTCATGAACCCATGTTATTTCCTAAACGAAAGGAAGCTGCGGGCTGCAAATGCTCAAAAACATATCAAATCGGCGAATTAATACGTTTTTGATGCTTAGGTATGATCTGCCGCTTTCCGTTAGGGAGAAAAAGGAAAATGTCGACTAATGAACCCATGTTATTTCCTAAACGAAATTAAGCTGCGATCTGCAAATGCTCAAAAACATGTCAAATCGGCCAACTAATACGTTTTTGATGCTTAGAAATGATCTGCCGGTTTGCGTTAGTGAGAAAAAGAAAAATTTTGCCGATTTCCGTTAGGGAGAAAAAGAAAAATTTCGACTCATGAACCCATGTTATTTCCTAAACGAAAGGAAGCTGCGGGCTGCAAATGCTCAAAAACATATCAAATCGGCGAATTAATACGTTTTTGATGCTTAGGTATGATCTGCCGCTTTCCGTTAGGGAGAAAAAGGAAAATGTCGACTAATGAACCCATGTTATTTCCTAAACGAAATTAAGCTGCGATCTGCAAATGCTCAAAAACATGTCAAATCGGCCAACTAATACGTTTTTGATGCTTAGAAATGATCTGCCGGTTTGCGTTAGTGAGAAAAAGAAAAATTTTGCCGATTTCCGTTAGGGAGAAAAAGAAAAATTTCGACTCATGAACCCATGTTATTTCCTAAACGAAAGGAAGCTGCGGGCTGCAAATGCTCAAAAACATATCAAATCGGCGAATTAATACGTTTTTGATGCTTAGGTATGATCTGCCGCTTTCCGTTAGGGAGAAAAAGGAAAATGTCGACTAATGAACCCATGTTATTTCCTAAACGAAATTAAGCTGCGATCTGCAAATGCTCAAAAACATGTCAAATCGGCCAACTAATACGTTTTTGATGCTTAGAAATGATCTGCCGGTTTGCGTTAGTGAGAAAAAGAAAAATTTTGCCGATTTCCGTTAGGGAGAAAAAGAAAAATTTCGACTCATGAACCCATGTTATTTCCTAAACGAAAGGAAGCTGCGGGCTGCAAATGCTCAAAAACATATCAAATCGGCGAATTAATACGTTTTTGATGCTTAGGTATGATCTGCCGCTTTCCGTTAGGGAGAAAAAGGAAAATGTCGACTAATGAACCCATGTTATTTCCTAAACGAAATTAAGCTGCGATCTGCAAATGCTCAAAAACATGTCAAATCGGCCAACTAATACGTTTTTGATGCTTAGAAATGATCTGCCGGTTTGCGTTAGTGAGAAAAAGAAAAATTTTGCCGATTTCCGTTAGGGAGAAAAAGAAAAATTTCGACTCATGAACCCATGTTATTTCCTAAACGAAAGGAAGCTGCGGGCTGCAAATGCTCAAAAACATATCAAATCGGCGAATTAATACGTTTTTGATGCTTAGGTATGATCTGCCGCTTTCCGTTAGGGAGAAAAAGGAAAATGTCGACTAATGAACCCATGTTATTTCCTAAACGAAATTAAGCTGCGATCTGCAAATGCTCAAAAACATGTCAAATCGGCCAACTAATACGTTTTTGATGCTTAGAAATGATCTGCCGGTTTGCGTTAGTGAGAAAAAGAAAAATTTTGCCGATTTCCGTTAGGGAGAAAAAGAAAAATTTCGACTCATGAACCCATGTTATTTCCTAAACGAAAGGAAGCTGCGGGCTGCAAATGCTCAAAAACATATCAAATCGGCGAATTAATACGTTTTTGATGCTTAGGTATGATCTGCCGCTTTCCGTTAGGGAGAAAAAGGAAAATGTCGACTAATGAACCCATGTTATTTCCTAAACGAAATTAAGCTGCGATCTGCAAATGCTCAAAAACATGTCAAATCGGCCAACTAATACGTTTTTGATGCTTAGAAATGATCTGCCGGTTTGCGTTAGTGAGAAAAAGAAAAATTTTGCCGATTTCCGTTAGGGAGAAAAAGAAAAATTTCGACTCATGAACCCATGTTATTTCCTAAACGAAAGGAAGCTGCGGGCTGCAAATGCTCAAAAACATATCAAATCGGCGAATTAATACGTTTTTGATGCTTAGGTATGATCTGCCGCTTTCCGTTAGGGAGAAAAAGGAAAATGTCGACTAATGAACCCATGTTATTTCCTAAACGAAATTAAGCTGCGATCTGCAAATGCTCAAAAACATGTCAAATCGGCCAACTAATACGTTTTTGATGCTTAGAAATGATCTGCCGGTTTGCGTTAGTGAGAAAAAGAAAAATTTTGCCGATTTCCGTTAGGGAGAAAAAGAAAAATTTCGACTCATGAACCCATGTTATTTCCTAAACGAAAGGAAGCTGCGGGCTGCAAATGCTCAAAAACATATCAAATCGGCGAATTAATACGTTTTTGATGCTTAGGTATGATCTGCCGCTTTCCGTTAGGGAGAAAAAGGAAAATGTCGACTAATGAACCCATGTTATTTCCTAAACGAAATTAAGCTGCGATCTGCAAATGCTCAAAAACATGTCAAATCGGCCAACTAATACGTTTTTGATGCTTAGAAATGATCTGCCGGTTTGCGTTAGTGAGAAAAAGAAAAATTTTGCCGATTTCCGTTAGGGAGAAAAAGAAAAATTTCGACTCATGAACCCATGTTATTTCCTAAACGAAAGGAAGCTGCGGGCTGCAAATGCTCAAAAACATATCAAATCGGCGAATTAATACGTTTTTGATGCTTAGGTATGATCTGCCGCTTTCCGTTAGGGAGAAAAAGGAAAATGTCGACTAATGAACCCATGTTATTTCCTAAACGAAATTAAGCTGCGATCTGCAAATGCTCAAAAACATGTCAAATCGGCCAACTAATACGTTTTTGATGCTTAGAAATGATCTGCCGGTTTGCGTTAGTGAGAAAAAGAAAAATTTTGCCGATTTCCGTTAGGGAGAAAAAGAAAAATTTCGACTCATGAACCCATGTTATTTCCTAAACGAAAGGAAGCTGCGGGCTGCAAATGCTCAAAAACATATCAAATCGGCGAATTAATACGTTTTTGATGCTTAGGTATGATCTGCCGCTTTCCGTTAGGGAGAAAAAGGAAAATGTCGACTAATGAACCCATGTTATTTCCTAAACGAAATTAAGCTGCGATCTGCAAATGCTCAAAAACATGTCAAATCGGCCAACTAATACGTTTTTGATGCTTAGAAATGATCTGCCGGTTTGCGTTAGTGAGAAAAAGAAAAATTTTGCCGATTTCCGTTAGGGAGAAAAAGAAAAATTTCGACTCATGAACCCATGTTATTTCCTAAACGAAAGGAAGCTGCGGGCTGCAAATGCTCAAAAACATATCAAATCGGCGAATTAATACGTTTTTGATGCTTAGGTATGATCTGCCGCTTTCCGTTAGGGAGAAAAAGGAAAATGTCGACTAATGAACCCATGTTATTTCCTAAACGAAATTAAGCTGCGATCTGCAAATGCTCAAAAACATGTCAAATCGGCCAACTAATACGTTTTTGATGCTTAGAAATGATCTGCCGGTTTGCGTTAGTGAGAAAAAGAAAAATTTTGCCGATTTCCGTTAGGGAGAAAAAGAAAAATTTCGACTCATGAACCCATGTTATTTCCTAAACGAAAGGAAGCTGCGGGCTGCAAATGCTCAAAAACATATCAAATCGGCGAATTAATACGTTTTTGATGCTTAGGTATGATCTGCCGCTTTCCGTTAGGGAGAAAAAGGAAAATGTCGACTAATGAACCCATGTTATTTCCTAAACGAAATTAAGCTGCGATCTGCAAATGCTCAAAAACATGTCAAATCGGCCAACTAATACGTTTTTGATGCTTAGAAATGATCTGCCGGTTTGCGTTAGTGAGAAAAAGAAAAATTTTGCCGATTTCCGTTAGGGAGAAAAAGAAAAATTTCGACTCATGAACCCATGTTATTTCCTAAACGAAAGGAAGCTGCGGGCTGCAAATGCTCAAAAACATATCAAATCGGCGAATTAATACGTTTTTGATGCTTAGGTATGATCTGCCGCTTTCCGTTAGGGAGAAAAAGGAAAATGTCGACTAATGAACCCATGTTATTTCCTAAACGAAATTAAGCTGCGATCTGCAAATGCTCAAAAACATGTCAAATCGGCCAACTAATACGTTTTTGATGCTTAGAAATGATCTGCCGGTTTGCGTTAGTGAGAAAAAGAAAAATTTTGCCGATTTCCGTTAGGGAGAAAAAGAAAAATTTCGACTCATGAACCCATGTTATTTCCTAAACGAAAGGAAGCTGCGGGCTGCAAATGCTCAAAAACATATCAAATCGGCGAATTAATACGTTTTTGATGCTTAGGTATGATCTGCCGCTTTCCGTTAGGGAGAAAAAGGAAAATGTCGACTAATGAACCCATGTTATTTCCTAAACGAAATTAAGCTGCGATCTGCAAATGCTCAAAAACATGTCAAATCGGCCAACTAATACGTTTTTGATGCTTAGAAATGATCTGCCGGTTTGCGTTAGTGAGAAAAAGAAAAATTTTGCCGATTTCCGTTAGGGAGAAAAAGAAAAATTTCGACTCATGAACCCATGTTATTTCCTAAACGAAAGGAAGCTGCGGGCTGCAAATGCTCAAAAACATATCAAATCGGCGAATTAATACGTTTTTGATGCTTAGGTATGATCTGCCGCTTTCCGTTAGGGAGAAAAAGGAAAATGTCGACTAATGAACCCATGTTATTTCCTAAACGAAATTAAGCTGCGATCTGCAAATGCTCAAAAACATGTCAAATCGGCCAACTAATACGTTTTTGATGCTTAGAAATGATCTGCCGGTTTGCGTTAGTGAGAAAAAGAAAAATTTTGCCGATTTCCGTTAGGGAGAAAAAGAAAAATTTCGACTCATGAACCCATGTTATTTCCTAAACGAAAGGAAGCTGCGGGCTGCAAATGCTCAAAAACATATCAAATCGGCGAATTAATACGTTTTTGATGCTTAGGTATGATCTGCCGCTTTCCGTTAGGGAGAAAAAGGAAAATGTCGACTAATGAACCCATGTTATTTCCTAAACGAAATTAAGCTGCGATCTGCAAATGCTCAAAAACATGTCAAATCGGCCAACTAATACGTTTTTGATGCTTAGAAATGATCTGCCGGTTTGCGTTAGTGAGAAAAAGAAAAATTTTGCCGATTTCCGTTAGGGAGAAAAAGAAAAATTTCGACTCATGAACCCATGTTATTTCCTAAACGAAAGGAAGCTGCGGGCTGCAAATGCTCAAAAACATATCAAATCGGCGAATTAATACGTTTTTGATGCTTAGGTATGATCTGCCGCTTTCCGTTAGGGAGAAAAAGGAAAATGTCGACTAATGAACCCATGTTATTTCCTAAACGAAATTAAGCTGCGATCTGCAAATGCTCAAAAACATGTCAAATCGGCCAACTAATACGTTTTTGATGCTTAGAAATGATCTGCCGGTTTGCGTTAGTGAGAAAAAGAAAAATTTTGCCGATTTCCGTTAGGGAGAAAAAGAAAAATTTCGACTCATGAACCCATGTTATTTCCTAAACGAAAGGAAGCTGCGGGCTGCAAATGCTCAAAAACATATCAAATCGGCGAATTAATACGTTTTTGATGCTTAGGTATGATCTGCCGCTTTCCGTTAGGGAGAAAAAGGAAAATGTCGACTAATGAACCCATGTTATTTCCTAAACGAAATTAAGCTGCGATCTGCAAATGCTCAAAAACATGTCAAATCGGCCAACTAATACGTTTTTGATGCTTAGAAATGATCTGCCGGTTTGCGTTAGTGAGAAAAAGAAAAATTTTGCCGATTTCCGTTAGGGAGAAAAAGAAAAATTTCGACTCATGAACCCATGTTATTTCCTAAACGAAAGGAAGCTGCGGGCTGCAAATGCTCAAAAACATATCAAATCGGCGAATTAATACGTTTTTGATGCTTAGGTATGATCTGCCGCTTTCCGTTAGGGAGAAAAAGGAAAATGTCGACTAATGAACCCATGTTATTTCCTAAACGAAATTAAGCTGCGATCTGCAAATGCTCAAAAACATGTCAAATCGGCCAACTAATACGTTTTTGATGCTTAGAAATGATCTGCCGGTTTGCGTTAGTGAGAAAAAGAAAAATTTTGCCGATTTCCGTTAGGGAGAAAAAGAAAAATTTCGACTCATGAACCCATGTTATTTCCTAAACGAAAGGAAGCTGCGGGCTGCAAATGCTCAAAAATATATCAAATCGGCGAATTAATACGTTTTTGATGCTTAGGTATGATCTGCCGCTTTCCGTTAGGGAGAAAAAGGAAAATGTCGACTAATGAACCCATGTTATTTCCTAAACGAAATTAAGCTGCGATCTGCAAATGCTCAAAAACATGTCAAATCGGCCAACTAATACGTTTTTGATGCTTAGAAATGATCTGCCGGTTTGCGTTAGTGAGAAAAAGAAAAATTTTGCCGATTTCCGTTAGGGAGAAAAAGAAAAATTTCGACTCATGAACCCATGTTATTTCCTAAACGAAAGGAAGCTGCGGGCTGCAAATGCTCAAAAACATATCAAATCGGCGAATTAATACGTTTTTGATGCTTAGGTTGTTACGTGCAAATATTTTGCCGTAAACCTGTTAATTTGTTTTCGACCTCGGCATGCGTGTGCAAGTTATTTGCCAAGCATATCTGTTTTGGTTTTTTCATCATAGAGTTAAATTTTGGCTGTAAAATCCGAATCTAGCAAATTTGGCGATTCGTATCGCAGTTTCGATTCTTATCGCAGGTGAAAAAAAATGTTTGGTAGATTGCGGGATCACGTGTCCGTTAGGGCCAATGAAATTGGTGATTTTTGATTCCTGCTCCAACGGAAGGTTGGGGGGAGGAAAAACTTCTACTGGTGTGACGGTAGATTTTTGGTGGTTGAAGAATAATTAGGCCGTGACGATCAGATCGGCAGGTCGATTTTTGAGTTTGTTCCGCACGGTCGGGCTTTGAGATTTTCATTGTGTTCAGGGCTACCGCATGGTCGGTTTTTTTTTGAAAAGTTTCAGAATCAAGAAATTTATTGATGATGCTTGCAAGAGGCCTTGATTGATGGTTTGCAAGAGGTTTGCAAGAGTCGGCGATTTGAAGTTTTGGGACCCAAGAACCAGATAGACGAATCCATGATGGCCGTTATGACCACGTGGAATTGATCCGAGATCCGTTGAGCAATTCAAAACCAGCTCTTTTGGGGAACTTCAGCGGGACCTTTGGATTTTTGACGTGGAGGCTGGTTCTGGTGTTTTCCATTTTGGTAGAAGTTGCATGCTACTTGGAAGCATGCTGGCGCCCAACTTTTGGTGAAGACTTTGTTTTTTTATCAGTTTTTTATGACAGTTTTTTTATGATAGGAATTAATAACTTTTATAGTTAACTGCTTGTGCTGAAACATTCAAGTTCGACTGCATTCAGTTCATTTTGTTTCTTTTTACTTTAATTGAGATTCACAGTCGGACCTGAGTGATTTCCTTATTTATTTGGTACCCCTTTACTGTGGATTTTTTTATTTTTATTTATGATCACGACCGATCCCCATTGGAAGACCTGCGAGGCCACTGACTGAAGTGATCACTCCAGCAGGTCCCCTTCAGGGTCCTTCCCCTTCACCACCCAGGCTTGATTGAAGTTAAGGTATCCATAGATTAAGGGTGCTACCAAAAATATCCGAGTGATACACTCTAAGTAAATTTATATATTTTTTTACCTTTATTACTCTCAGTAAAATTGTTAACTTGTTTGAATACATTAGTTGTGCAGTTGAATTTGAGTGTGCGTAATTTTGTATTGTCCATTGAGCGTTCCAAAAATTGTTCACTAGCCGCAAAGTACTAGCTCTTGCTCTAACTCACGCCCGAGATAAAATAAGTATAGTTGGAAAGAAAAATTCATAACAAATTGGCGCCCAACGTGGGGCACTATTTAATTTTTTTTTTGGAAGCGCTAAATGGACACTTACGATTCAGATTTCAATGCAGGATATTTTTGGTCCGTTTAGATATAGTTTGATCGATTGTGGGTTGCCGGTATATCTTGTTATATATTTTCGATATTCTTTTTTTTTGGTACTGCGGTTATTTTTTTATATATTTTGATACAGTCTGTTAAGTATCACGTGGGTGACTGTGTTTGGAAAAAGAATTTTGTTTTGTCAAAGGCCATTGATGGGTTTGCCGCAAAGTTAGCCCCTAAATTTATTCCCTGTATTGTAACCAAAGTTATCTCAGATTTGGTTTATCGGTTGAGTGACCGCGATGGTCGTGATTTGGGGAACTGGCACGTTTCGGATATTAAGCCCGATGTAACGATTGATGATGATTAGCGATGATGAACAATTCCGCTCTACAGACAGGGGCGTACCTTGGTGTGTGTGATCAGCTTGGCGCAAAACTTGATGATCGCTCACATTGAGGTTGGGAAGAATACTCCTGTTCAGTATTCTGGAGGTGGTAAAAGTCCACCAAGTGTTAGTGCGGAGTAATCTTCAATCACTTCGCGCTTATTATGTCAGCTGTGTAAATGGCTGACCGTATCTCAATGTTGTCGTTGGTTGTTTTGCGGTTTTTAGTTTAGGGTTGTTTGGTTTTGGCTTGAATTGTGTGATGCCCATTTCTGCAGAATGATTAGTGTCGATCATCACAGGGATTTTTTTTATTTCCTCTGCTGGATCAACCTTCAGCTGATCCAACAGCTTCATCCTTACGGGTCGATAAATTCAGGTTGATGTGGTGTTGATTGCTATCGGTAGCGATATTTTCTTTTTTGTTTTAATGCCGCCTTATGGTCTTTATTTTTTTTTGAGACCCGTAGGATTTTTGTTCATAGTCGATGTTTAAAGTTCCGACGTTACCTCTCCGTCTAGCTAGCCTTCAGCGGTGTGACGGCTTAAATTGTAAGTTTTGGCATTAACGGTAATGGTCTGGTTCGCCATTGGTGTTGCTCTTTAGGACTTAGATCGTAAGTTTTGGCATTAACGGTAATGGTCTGGTTCGCCATTGGTGTTGCTCTTTAGGACATAGATTGTAAGTTTCGGCATTAACGCTAATGGTTGAGGTTCGCTATTGGTGTTGCCTGTAAGGACGTAGTTTTAAAGTTTAGCTCAACGCTTGTCGTCTGGATCCGTGACAGGTGTTTGCTCTTCAGGATCTAGTGAGTTTATTGCGAGAAAAAAAATTTAAACTTGGGTGTTTAAAATTTTTTTTTTGGTTACTTAGGGGAGTGTGTTACGTGCAAATATTTTGCCGTAAACCTGTTAATTTGTTTTCGACCTCGGCATGCGTGTGCAAGTTATTTGCCAAGCATATCTGTTTTGGTTTTTTCATCATAGAGTTAAATTTTGGCTGTAAAATCCGAATCTAGCAAATTTGGCGATTCGTATCGCAGTTTCGATTCTTATCGCAGGTGAAAAAAAATGTTTGGTAGATTGCGGGATCACGTGTCCGTTAGGGCCAATGAAATTGGTGATTTTTGATTCCTGCTCCAACGGAAGGTTGGGGGGAGGAAAAACTTCCACTGGTGTGACGGTAGATTTTTGGTGGTTGAAGAATAATTAGGCCGTGACGATCAGATCGGCAGGTCGATTTTTGAGTTTGTTCCGCACGGTCGGGCTTTGAGATTTTCATTGTGTTCAGGGCTACCGCATGGTCTAACTTTTATAGTTAACTGCTTGTGCTGAAACATTCAAGTTCGACTGCATTCAGTTCATTTTGTTTCTTTTTACTTTAATTGAGATTCACAGTCGGACCTGAGTGATTTCCTTATTTATTTGGTACCCCTTTACTGTGGATTTTTTTATTTTTATTTATGATCACGACCGATCCCCATTGGAAGACCTGCGAGGCCACTGACTGAAGTGATCACTCCAGCAGGTCCCCCTCAGGGTCCTTCCCCTTCACCACCCAGGCTTGATTGAAGTTAAGGTATCCATAGATTAAGGGTGCTACCAAAAATATCCGAGTGATACACTCTAAGTAAATTTATATATTTTTTTACCTTTATTACTCTCAGTAAAATTGTTAACTTGTTTGAATACATTAGTTGTGCAGTTGAATTTGAGTGTGCGTAATTTTGTATTGTTCATTGAGCGTTCCAAAAATTGTTCACTAGCCGCAAAGTACTAGCTCTTGCTCTAACTCACGCCCGAGATAAAATAAGTATAGTTGGAAAGAAAAATTCATAACAAGGTATGAATGGTGACCCCGCTCACCCGGACAGAAGGGTTAGAAAATAGGATGGCCACGTCCAGCCTGCTACACAACACCCATCTTCGGTCCCTCTGGACCAGTTTTCTATTTGGCTCACTCGCCACTATTATATCGATCCCTCTTTGCATGGCCGTATGTTGAGCCATATCGTGGGCTCTCGGGGAACGGTCAGCGTTGATCTGGAGGATTCTCATCAGTTGGACTCGCTAGCTGCTAGGGACTCTGCAGATCGAGCCTCTTCTGCTTGTGTCCCTCTGGTCGGTGTAGCATCGCTACCGCCCACCGTCCTAGCAGGGGGTGCGAGGGTCGGTGGCAGGAAAGGCCCCATGGGCGCTGCACTCGGGGTGTGTGCGCCCGTCAGAGACTGTTCCCTCCTCAGTTGGGAGAGTGCTCTCCGGAAAGAGACGCAGCTTGACGTGCCCAGCAGGTGCTCGGAATTACAGACAAGACACACTGTCTTGTCCTTGCATCCCTTAGCGGCATGTCCCTCCTTTCCGCACCGGAAGCAGAGCTTTCTCCTATCCGGTCCCGCACAGTTTGCCTCCGTGTGGTTGTACTCCCAGCACCTCCAGCACCTGGGCACGTCAACCCTCCTCTCCATTCGGGCACGGGAGAGCCCCACCCGTAGGTAAGGCCTCTGAAGGAGTTGCTCCGCTTTTGCCTTCTCGAGCCTGATCGTCAGAGCTTGGGTGCTGCCCGCGTTTGGCCTTAGTTCGCTGATTTTTACGTCCACATCGTCAAAACTTCCCAGCACCGTTCGCAGCTCGGCGGTTACCTCCTCTCGAGTGGCCGTGATGTCCAGCCCTCTGATGTGCACCGCTTCCATGATGTTTGTCGTATCCCTGACTCTCAGTTTTGCATCATCCCCTTCTATTACTTTCTTCAGTGCCTGGATGCGTGTTTTGCTCCTCTCCGTTATAATCATCAGATTGTCATTTTTTGTCTTCTTAATGGTCTTGATTATTCCCGCCGCTTCTTTGTCTTTCAGCTTGACCTTCAGTTCTCCCAGCACGTCGCTGTATGACCGGCCCTCGGTGTTCACAATGAGTGCCGGGGCCCTCTCTCTCGTCGTCTGCTGTGTCGCCGCGCGTTTCTGGCTGATATAAATGGCAATTTTTGTATTGCCACCGTGGAAAATGGCTTCTACCATCTTCCTAAGCCGCTCAATGGAGCACCGTTCAACGCAGTGGATAGCAACCCACTCGTCCTCCACCGTTTCCTTCCTAAGGAGGCCAAGCCTGTCCCATAGATCCTCCTCTTCCTTGCCCTGTATAATGCGTACCACCTTCTGGTTCGCTGCAGTCGCTTCTTGCCGGCGCCATCTCGAGCTCTGTTCGAGGACCGCGAAGTCTTCAGTGGCATCTCCCAGTTCAGGGTATCTCAGCCTATAACTAAGCTGGATACCCCTCTCCATTTTTTGGTCCGTGGGCTCGATCAGGACCACTTTTACTGTGGTGGCCTTTGTATGCAGCGGGTTACCCTGCACCACCTCGCTGTTCTTATATAGCGCCTCGTCCCACCCCATTTTTGCTATCTCCGCCCAGTCTTTATAGTTGTCCACTCCCTCTACAGAGCATATCGTCCCTTTATCGTTTGACCACGCCTTGGTCTGGGTGCTACCTTCCACTTGCGCAAAAGCCCTCTTGCATGTGGGGCACGCCTTTTGTCCCGATTCTGTCGCCGGTCGTCTCCCATACACGCCCAGGTGTTTTTCTTTCGGGCTTGTCTGTGTGTCCATGTCCAGCATCAGCGGTCCGTCGTCCTGCTCATACCGGAACCGGGCAAGCCATTTCAGGATGTCCGACTTCTCTAGTGTGTTCACCTGCCTCCTTAATTTCCTTGCAATCTCCTTTATCTCTCGTTTTGTGTTCTGTTCGATGCCCTTCTCTAGGTCCTTACCTAGTTGGACAACCATGTCTAATGTCTCTCTGAGCATAAAATACTCTGGACTCTCCCTCTTCTTCCGTCCTTCTTTTTCGATTCGCAACGACGTATCGTGCGCCTTCCGCTTACGCGCCGGTGTCTCCTTCTGAAATACATCGTGCGACGCTGCCTCAACCGACCTGTTCCTGGTTTCATCCCAAGCCAGGTCTATCGTAGTCATAGACGCTCTTCTTACACGATCTTCTTTCCTTGACGAATGGTTGCCCCCCCCAGAATCCGTGGGGCAGCCTACCGTAGTAGGGAGGGATTCCCGGCGTAACGCCGTACCCTCCTGGGGTATTATATTTTTGCTATTCGTACTCATCATTTTTGTTGTTTTTGGGGGATCGCCCCAGTCCTATCCATAGCCATGTCGTCAGAGCCCCTTCCGCGTCAGCCCAGGTACCTGGTTTGCCGGTGCTCACCTGCTTGGAGGTGCGGATAGGAGTTGGGTGGCAGAGGCTATAAGACTCCGAAGAGCTCTAAGTTGCGCTTGCTCACCCCGTTTGAGCACCAAACTAACCCAAACCCAAACTAACCCAAACTAACCCAAACTAACCCAAACTAACCCAAACTAACCCAAACTAACCCTTTTTTTTTTTTTTTTTTTTTTTTATGGAGGATTAGGAATCTGTAATCAGACGATCCGGGCCTAGCTACGCGATGTCGGGTGCCCGGCGTGTGTCGGGTTGAGGCTTAAGGACCTCTACCGACTAAACCCTTCCCTCCTTTACCCTGGAAGCCGCCGTTAGGCATTACATCAGGGGTGGGATCTATCCTGTCCCTGTCACTCCGTTGAGTGCTCTGGCTTCTTTTTCTCTCCGCCTTTCTTCTTGTACTTTGATTTGCATTATTTCTCTTAGCATGTCGGTGGATCCTTTCCATCCGGCTTCCCCTTGTAGGATGATATCCCCGATGTTGCTTTTGGATACCTTGATACCATATCCTAATTCAAACTTTAGCCGGATGTTCTGGAATCTTTGGCAGTGAAACAGTGTGTGTTCCGGGTTGTCTTGTTGCTCGCAGAACCAGCAATCGTCCTTTTCCTGTTTTCTGATCTTCTTTAGGTAGGTTCCAAAGACTCCGTGTCCTGTGAGCGCTTGGGTTACGAAGTAATCTGTTTCCCCTAGACTCCTATCCGTCCATGCCGAGACGTTTCTTATGAACACTTTGGTCCATCCGGTATATTCATCCCATCTCTGCTGCCATTGGTTCAGCGTTATAGCTCTGGCCTCGTTTTTAAAGGCTGGACCTTTCTGCTCGATGTCCGTCCTTTCCTTTGCCAGTAGGTCGATCGGGATCATGCCAGCAATCACTTCGATTGCTTTGGTGGGTGCCGTTCTGTATGCTGACGTTATGAGGAGAGACAGCTTTCTGTTTATCCCTGTTAGGCAGTCAGCATAGTGTCGGTACCTCAGGGCTCCGTACCAGACCGATGCGCCGTATAGCGTGGCCGATATTACCGCTGAGGCGATGGTTCTCCTCTTGTTGGGCTTAGGGCCGCCCACTCTAGGCATTAATCTGTATAGAAGGGTCGCCATTCTGCTTGCCTTCTCTTCAGCGTGCTTGACGTGCGTGGTCATTTTGAGGTTCCTGTCGAGCGTAATACCGAGATATTTTACGGAGTCTGACGACCTGATCATCTGTCCATCGATGTTAATTGTTACGTCCTTGACTCTTCTGGGTGCAGCCAATAAGACGGTCTCAGTCTTAGCGGCTGCGATCTGTATTCCCATTTCCCTTAGGTTATGGATAATGGTCCGAACTGCAGATTCCGATTTCAAGGCGACGTCTTCTTTATTTTTGGCTTTGACCAAAATCCCAAGGTCGTCCGCATATGCTATTATCTCGGTATTGTGCTCCAGCTTTGTCTTTAGGATCTTGTTGTAAAACAGGTTCCACAGCGTTGGGCCCAGTTTTGAGCCCTGTGGGACTCCGCAGGTCATGGGAAAAGTTTCGTTGGTCGGACTCATGATATTTCTGTTGGACAGGTAGGATTTCAGGATGCTAATTAGGTACCCCGAAATTCCCCCGTCCACCAGAGACTGGACTATGCCTTCCCATTGGGCCGAGTTGAACGCATTTTCTATGTCCAGAAGAATCATGAGGCAAACATCTCGGTGTTGGTAGCTTTTGCTCTTCACAGCTTCGACTGAGTTTCTGACCCTCTGTATAGCGCTGATTGTCGATTTTCCTTTAGTGAATCCGTACTGGTTTTCCAGCTCGAGTCCTTTATCCCGCATCTCTGCTTGAAGTCTGTTTTTTATAAGGGACTCCAGGACCTTGCCTGTGTCGTCTATAAGACACAAAGGCCTGTACGCTTTCTCGCCGTTTGCGTTCTTTTTGGGCTTTTCGATTAGCACCAGCCTTGCCTTCTTCCAGATCTTGGGAAATTCTGCGAGCTCTAAGCATTTGTTGAAGCATTTTAGGAAATATTGTGGTTCTGCAGCGATGCACGCTGCCAGGACCTCTGAGGTAATGCCGTCCGGTCCAGGAGCTTTATTCCTTTTCCTGCTGCTGATGGCGACCTGAAGTTCCTCCAGGTTGAAGGGTGGAATCACGTCCCGTCTATCCCTTTCAGTTTCTTGCCAGACAACTTTGTTCCGCCGTGGGAACAGCTTTTGGATTTGATTTTGGACCGTTTTTTCGTCCAGGGCTGATCTTGTTTTTAGGTTCAGCCTCTTGGTTATAATCTGGTAAGCTTTTCCCCAGGCGTCGTTATCCAGGTCTTCACAAAGTGATTTCCACCTTTCTCTCTTACTCGCTTTTATGAGTCTCTTCAGTTCGTGCTTATTTTGCTGATATTCCAGCAGAGTTGGGGCTAATTCGATCTTTGTGGAGTGGCGTCCTCTTGCCCGTGTGATTCGCCTTCGCAGTGTGAAGCATTTGTTTCTCTGTTCGGCGATCTCCTGGTTCCACCAGTATGTTGGGGTGTGTCCCCTGCTACCTCTCTTCCTGAAGTGTTTGTCCATCAGCATTGAGATTTGTGCCATTAGGTGCTCCGGTGATGGGCTGGCTTGGTTCCGAACGTTGCGTTGGAAATCCATAACGAGGAGTTGTATGTTCGAGGGGTTTATATACCATCCTCCTTGGTGTGGCGTGGATTTTAATGCCTTTGCACTACTTATCGTAAATGTGATGTTATTATGGTCGCTCAAGTTCTCAGTATCTGAGTCGACCTTCCAGTTCGCAACTCTAGTGCTGATGTTTTCGGTTGCAACAGTGAAATCAATCACCGAAGTTCCGTTTGCGTTACTGAATGTTGGTTCACTTCCCACATTTATGATCACTAGACCGTTCGCTAGTATCCAGTCCTCTAGTTTCTTCCCCCTTTGGTTCACGGTTTTAGAGCCTATCATGCTGGATTTCGCGTTCAGGTCTCCCCCCAGGATTACTCCTTTAGTGGTGCCTTTTATTAGGTTTTCCATGTGAGACAGTAGCACTTCAAAGTCCGCGATATCCCCATTTGGGGAGAAGTAGCAGGAGATCATAACGAGATGTTCCAGCTCGACGAACACAAACCCTCTGCCTTTTCCACTGCTTATCACGCTGTGGCGGTTTTGGATCGTGATGAAGCTGTTGCTGTCTTGGTCGCTGAAGTCTGCTCGTTGGCTCGAGTTTGGTTCCTGTCCCAGGACTATGTCAATTCTCTCCGTCGCCATGGTCCTCGTCATTAGTTCGTGTGCCAGCCTGCATCTGTTAAGATTTATTTGCAGAACTGACACCGTCTCCGGGCTGATGGCCACTCTTCTACATTTGCCTTTGTTCATCATCCTGTGGAGTTGGCGCCGCGGAGACTAGGCGGGATGTCCGGGATGTCTGTTTTCTTAGCTGTGACAGGGCGCTCCGGAAGGATTTGCAGCTAGCCGTGCCCAGCCGGTGCTCTCTGTCGCACACCAGGCATGTGTGTGTTGTTGCCTTGCACTCTTTGGCGATGTGGTCGCCCTTCCCGCATTTGAAGCAAAGCTTCCTCCTATCTGGGCCTGTGCACCCGTTCTCAGAATGGCTGTAGTCCCAGCACCTTCTGCATCTTGAGACTCTGATGCGCCGTTCCATCCTGGCGCGGGATAGGCCGACGCGCAGGTATGGGTTTTCCAGCAGTTTTTCCGCCTTTTGTTTTTCAAGGGTGATTGTTACTGCCTGCGTGTTTCCCGTGTTTGGCCTTAGGTCGCTTATCCTCAGGTCAGCATCTTCCAATTTGCCCAGCACCCTTCTCAGTTCTTCAGCCACCTCCTTCCGGGTTACCGTTTCCTCGAGGCCTCTCACATGGATGGTTTCGGTCTTCCTGCTGGTGTCCCTTATGGACATTTGTAGCTCAGGGTCCTCGATAGCTCTCTTTAGGGCTTCCAGCTGCTCTTTGTTGTGATCTGTTGTGATTATCACCTGGTCCTTTTTTGTTTTCCTCACGGTTTTGATAATCTTTGCCGCGTCATTATTACTTAGGCGGGCTTTAATTTGTTTGAGCGCATCTCCATACGAGCGTCCACCCGCGTTGATGATTAGTGCGGGTGCTTTTTCGCGCGCGTGTGCTTCTGCTGCATTGCGTGTCTCGTTGGTAAATATCACCACTCTTGTGGTTTCGCCATGGAAGATGGCCTCAACCATTCTTCTTAGTCTGGCGGTGGCGCATCGCTTTATACTGTGGAGGGCCACACTCTCGTCGTCCTTTGTCTCATTTCTGAGCAGCTCTAGTCTGTCCCACAGGTCGCTTTCCGTATCGCCCTGTACTATTCGGACGATCTTTTGACTGGCCACTGGAGTCTCGTGTTTTCGCCATCTGGAGTTTTGCTCCAGCACCGCGAAGACGTCTTCTGCTTCCTTGAGCTCCGGGTAGCGCTGCTTATAGAGCAGTTGGATTCCTCGCTCCATGTTCGCGTCGGAGGGCTCAGTGAGGACTGTCTTCACCATGGAAGACTTTGTTTGAAGCGGGTTGCCTTGTATCACCTCCGTGTTGGTGAAAAGGCCAGCGTCCCATTTGACTTTGGAAACCTCCTCCCATTTTCGGTAGCTGTCAATGTTGCTCAGGGACTCCAAGACCTGCTCAATGGAGTTTCTTTGCCTCGCGTTAGTCTGGGTGGCTGTTTCAGCCTTTGCTGGCTGGTCTCTTTTGCATGTGGGGCAGGTTTGCCCTGGTGATATTTCAGGTTGGGTTTTACTCCGCTCCCTGGTCTCGAGTTGATGCTTTCTCATCCACCCCAGTACGTCTGCCCGTTCCAGTTTCTCCACTTCCCGTTTCATCTTCCTGGCGATCTCCTTAATCTCCCTTTTCGTGTTTTGCTCTATTCCTTTTTCTAGGTTGGTCCCGAGTTTAATGAATAACTCCAGAGCCTCCCTGACGGTGGAGAGTTCAGGGCTTTCTTTTCCCGTTTGTACCCTCTCCTCATGGCTTGTGTCCCCCGTTTCTCTTTCCGCACTCGACCTGATCTTCGTGCCGGTCAGTGATGTCCTGTCATGCGACCTCCTTACTCCCTCGTTCCGGGAGAAAGTCGCCGAGCTCGTGGAGGGGGGCTTGTCCCTTTCAGGTCCGCCCTCACGCTTGTGCATTGTTGTTTTTGTGTCTATGCCGCCTGAGTCCAAAAACCGTTTTTTAATTTTAAGATAAAAACGTCACTACGGCAACCGCGCCCTCTGCGTCCGAGTTTCCAAAAACTCACAGCGGCAACGCCGTCCGCTCTGTGCGCGCTGGCCACCCCGCTGGGAGGGTCGAAAGTATCCTGTCCGGGCCCTTCGGCAGGTATAAAATAGAGCAAAAATCCGCGTTTACTCAACTCAATGGCTATTTATGCATGCAATTATTTGTCAATTACAGTCTATATCTCAGCCTCCCTATCCGCTGGAGGGCTGAATTTTTTGCTATGTACTTGCCTGTTGTGTCCGCTGCAAACTGTCGTCTCAGATTGTTCAATTTTACGGCGCTGGACGTTATTCCAGCTGTTTAGTCTTTGAATTTTCCGAAAACCTCACTATTTCCGGCCCGATTTCCACCAGAACTCGCACGGATTTTCCAGAGTGCCTGTATGGCCTTCACTAGCCACCTGGGCTTTTCACTTATCGTTCGATTTCACTAAAAACTTCGTTTGGCTTTCACCACTGCGGAGCGCTCGAAATGCGACCGCTCGTCTCGGATGCTCAACACCAACTCAACCCAAACTAACCCAAACTAACCCAAACTAACCCAAACTAACCCAAACTAACCCAAACTAACCCTTTTTTTTTTTTTTTTTTTTTTTTTTTTTTTTTTTTTATCGAGGTTTGAGAAATCTGTTGGACAGACTGCCCAGGCTGGTGTTCTGGCGCCTGGGGGTGTGCCGGGATGACGTTCCGTTCCAGGAAACATCGACCGGCTAAAACTCTTTCCTCCTTCTAACCCCCCTTCTCCTCCCGGAACCGTGTTAACATTACTTCAGGGGAGAGGGTTGCCTGCCGGACGTCGGCGTGTCCTGTCTATTGCCGTGGGGATTGCCTTTTCCTTTCCAGGTCGCATTTGGTCGTCATTATGTCCTGGATCATTGGACGTATGACGTCCCATCCTTCTCTGGTCTTTAGAATGGTCCCCATTGCATCTTTGGTGATGCGTTCGCCGCATCTATCTGCGGCTACCGCTCTGATGCCTTCAAATTGGCGGCATACGAATATGGTGTGCTCCGGTGTGTCCGCATCTTCGCAGAACCAGCATTGGTCGGATTCTTGCTTCCTGATCGTTTTTAAATAGCTGCCGAAGGCTCCGTGGCCGCTTATTGCCTGCGTGACGAAGTGATTCACGTCCTTGAATCGTTCCTCCTGCAGCCATACGTTCAGGTCTGTGATGAACACCTTTGCCCATCCTTCGTAGTCGCCCCATCTGTCGGTCCATTTCCGGGTTAGGGTGGACCTGTGTAGCTTTCTGGAAGCCTTTCCGTCCTCCTGGATACTGATCCTCTCTTCCACCATCAGATCCAGTGGAGGCAGCCCGGCCAGCACTTGCGCCACCTGTGTATTTATAGTCCGGTACGCTGCCGTGATGCATATAGGCCAGCCTTCTGTTGACTCTGTCGAGAAGCGTTTTGTACCCTTTGTACCTTAATGTCTTCTGCCAGGCCTTTGCTCCGTACAGCACCACCGACTGCACCGTGCTGGCCAGTAGCCTTTTCTTCGCCGCTCCAGGTCCGCCTATTTTCGGTGTGAGGCTCATCATGGCGTTGATTATTCCGTGGGCCTTGTTTGCAGTTTTTTGGACATGCGCAGTCATCCGCATGTTCCGGTCCATGTAAACGCCCAGGTATTTTGCAGCCTCTTGGGTCGCTATGATTTCGCCTCCTATGCTCACCTCCGCAGTCCTAATCTTCCTTCTGCCAGCTACAAGTACGATTTGGGTTTTCTCGGGAGCGATCCTAATTCCCATCTCGTTAAGCTTGTTGCTTATTAAGCCCATGTTGTAACTGGCCTTGTCTTGGAGTCCCTCCAGATCCTTTGCCTTGACCACTAGCGCTATGTCGTCTGCGTAGCCGGTTATCGTCACCCCGTCCTCCAGCTTCTCCCTCAGGATGTCGTCGTAGAAGATATTCCAGAGTGTGGGGCCCAGCGTGGATCCTTGCGGGATTCCACACGTCATGTCAAATGCGGATCCTTCAGGGTCAATTATCCTGCGGTCTTCTAAAGTATGAGCATAGGATGTTGATGAGGTACCGGTCAACTCCTCTTACTTCCATGGCCTCCCTTATCTTGCTCCACTGTGCCGAGTTGAACGCGTTCCGTACGTCTACCAGGATTAGGAGAGCAAAGTCTCGATGTTGGGGGGCTTTGCTTTCGGTCTCCCTGACGATTTCCTGTACTCGGCAGATCGCGTCCAACGTGCTCCTTCCTCTCCTGAAGCCATACTGGGTGTCCTGGATGATAGGCCTTGTGTCTGTAATCTCTTCGAGTCTCCTTTTTATCAGTTTCTCGAAGAGTTTCCCCATTGTGTTGATCAGGCACAGGGGTCTGAAGGACCTTTCCGCTCTATCGTCCTTGCCTGGTTTTTCGATGAGGACCAGCCTAGCCTCCTTCCAGATTTTTGGGAAGTTGCCGTCGACCAGGCATTTGTTGAACACCTGCAGTATCAGTTCCCCTTGAGCTTTGACACTTTCAATGACGACCTCGGGGGGTACGCTGTCCGGGCCAGGGGCTTTCTTTTTCTTCATTTCTGAAGCAGCCCTGTTCAATTCCTCCAGGCTGAATGTTGGAATCTTTCCCTTATCAATATCGTGGCGTTGCCACTGAATGACCGGGAAAGACGGGAAGAGTTTTTCCACCTGGGTTTTTACGTCCAATGTCGACGGGGGCTTGAACATTCCAAATTTTTTCCTCACAATCTGGTAAGCGCGCCCCCAGATGTTGTTCTCGAGGTCGTCAATCAGCTCTCTCCATTTCGCCTGCTTACTCTGCTGGATCAGAGTCCTGAGCGCTTTCCTCTCCGTTGCGTGGATGTCCTTTAGGGCTCTGATGTCATGGGCTCCGCTTGGTGTTTTCTTCTTTGCCCTTGTGAGCATTCTCCTTAATCTCACGCACACCCTACGCTTACCAGCGATTTCTTCGTTCCACCAGTACACCCCTTTCTTGCCTGTGGGCGACCTCTTTGGCAATGTGCTTTCGCACACCGAAGTTATTGTTTTCATCAGCTCTTCCGGGGTGTCGATGTTGGCGAGCTGCTGGACGCGTAGTGCGAGGGCTTTGGAGAACTTCTCCGCTGTACTCGGATTCCCAGTCCATCTCCACGAGTTTTGTGGCTGGATTTGGCTGCTCCGGGGTCCTGGTCCTCTGCAATAACTGTAGGTGATGCTATGGTGGTCGCTCAGGTTTTCCTCCTCCGTAAGCACCTGCCAGCTACTGACCTTTCCCGCTACCGGTATCGTAGCGATGGTAACGTCAATTAGAGATTCCCCTCTCGATCCTGAGAAGGTTGGGGTGTTCCCTCTATTGACGGCCACCAGGTCGTTTGCTGACATCCAGTCCTCCAGTAGCGTCCCTCTTCTGTTTGTCCTGCATTCGCCGAATATTGCACTTTTAGCGTTTAAATCGCCGCCTATCAACACGTCCATGCCCGAAGCCTTGATGATTGTCTCCAAGTCGTTGAGCAGCTTCTCAAAGTCCTCATTGTCGCCGTTTGGTGAGAAGTAAACAGAGAATACTGATAGGTCCTCCAGCTCGACACCTACGTAGCCAGTTCCCTTGTACTCTCTCTTTACTCTGAGGCCTCTGCTGACGTTGATGAAAACGTCCCTGGCATCGTCGCATAGTGTAGTGTTGTGGCTGAGTGCTTTATTCGGTTCCTGCCCTAGTGTCACGTTTGTGTTGTCCTCGATCGTTTTCCTGTACATGAGGTCATGCGCTTTGCGGCATCTGTTGAGATTTACCTGCAGAAAGCGCATGGCCGTTTCGCGTTGGTCAGCCGTGGTGTGGAGGGGCTGCGCGGTTGCCTTCTTGAACCTGTTCATATTGGTTGGTCGGAGGCATGCCTGTCCACCGCTTCTTGCGCACTGGCCCGCTGTAGTCCTGCTCCCCTTGCTATTAAGCGCCTCTGTGGTTCTGCGCTCCCTTCTTGTGAGCCTCTGGGCCTCCTTCCTTAGCTCCTTCTTTGCTTCCGTCAGAGCAGCCTTGAAGGCGTCACATTTGCCGCTTAACCCAAACTAACCCAAACTAACCCAAACTAACCCAAACTAACCCAAACTAACCCAAACTAACCCAAACTAACCCAAACTAACCCAAACTAACCCAAACTAACCCAAACTAACCCAAACTAACCCAAACTAACCCAAACTAGTTACAACTTCGAACACAGTCAAAAACCCGATTGCAGCATTTTTCTTTCTTTTTAGCAAAAATTTCATGAAAGTGGAGGTCGATATTTTCGAAAAAACCAAATATCTCCAAATGCCCCAAACACGGTAAATTTACATAATTGGGAAGCTCCTTAGGTCAAATGCGGTCGAAAAACCCAAACTAACCCAAAATAACCCAAACTAACCCAAACTAACCCAAACTAGTTACAACTTCGAACACAGTCAAAAAACCCGATTGCAGCATTTTTCTTTCTTTTTAGCAAAAATTTCATGAAAGTGGAGGTCGATATTTTCGAAAAAACCAAATATCTCCAAATGCCCCAAACACGGTAAATTTACATAATTGGGAAGCTCCTTAGGTCAAATGCGGTCGAAAAACCCAAACTAACCCAAAATAACCCAAACTAACCCAAACTAACCCAAACTAGTTACAACTTCGAACACAGTCAAAAAACCCGATTGCAGCATTTTTCTTTCTTTTTAGCAAAAATTTCATGAAAGTGGAGGTCGATATTTTCGAAAAAAACCAAATATCTCCAAATGCCCCAAACACGGTAAATTTACATAATTGGGAAGCTCCTTAGGTCAAATGCGGTCGAAAAACCCAAACTAACCCAAAATAACCCAAACTAACCCAAACTAACCCAAACTAACCCAAACTAACCCAAACTAGTTACAACTTCGAACACAGTCAAAAAACCAGCTTGTAGCATTTTTATTATTTTTTTTGCCGAAAATTTCATGAAAGTGGAGGTCGATATTTTCGAAAAAACCAAATATCTCCAAATGCCCCAAACACGGTAAATTTACATAATTGGGAAGCTCCTTAGGTCGAATACGGTCGAAAAACCCAAACTAACCCAAACTAACCCAAACTAGTTACAACTTCGAACAGTCAAAAAACCAGATTGCAGCATTTTTCTTTCTTTTTAGCAAAAATTTCATGAAAGTGGAGGTCGATGTTTTCGAAAAAAAATCAAATATACTAACCCAAACTAGTTAAAACTAACCCAAACTAGTTAAAACTGACCCAAACTAACGCAAACTAGTTACAACTTCGAACACAGTCAAAAAACCAGCTTGTAGCATTTTTATTATTTTTTTTGCCGAAAATTTCATGAAAGTGGAGGTCGATATTTTCGAAAAAACCAAATATCTCCAAATGCCCCAAACACGGTAAATTTACATAATTGGGAAGCTCCTTAGGTCGAATGCGGTCGAAAAACCCATACTAACCCAAACTAACCCAAACTAGTTACAACTTCGAACACAGTCAAAAAACCAGCTTGTAGCATTTTTATTATTTTTTTTGACGAAAATTTCATGAAAGTGGAGGTCGATATTTTCGAAAAAACCAAATATCTCCAAATGCCCCAAACACGGTAAATTTACATAATTGGGAAGCTCCTTAGGTCGAATACGGTCGAAAAAACCCAAACTAACCCAAACTAACCCAAACTAACCCAAACTAGTTACAACTTCGAACAGTCAAAAAACCAGATTGCAGCATTTTCTTTCTTTTAGCAAAAATTTCATGAAAGTGGAGGTCGATGTTTCCGAAAAAAAATCAAATGTACTAACCCAAACTAGTTAAAACTAACCCAAACTAGTTAAAACTGACCCAAACTAACCCAAACTAGTTACAACTTCGAACACAGTCAAAAAACCAGCTTGTAGCATTTTTATTATTTTTTTTGCCGAAAATTTCATGAAAGTGGAGGTCGATATTTTCGAAAAACCAAATATCTCCAAATGCTCCAAACACGGTAAATTTACATAATTGGGAAGCTCCTTAGGTCGAATGCGGTCGAAAAACCCAAACTAACCCAAACTAACCCAAACTAACCCAAACTAGTTACAAATTCGAACACAGTCAAAAAACCAGATTGCAGCATTTTTCTTTCTATTTAGCAAAAATTTCATGAAAGTGGAGGGTCGATGTTTTCGAAAAAAAATCAAATATACTAACCCAAACTAGTTAAAACTAACCCAAACTAGTTAAAACTGACCCAAACTAACCCAAACTAGTTACAACTTCGAACACAGTCAAAAAACCAGCTTGTAGCATTTTTATTATTTTTTTTGCCGAAAATTTCATGAAAGTGGAGGTCGATATTTTCGAAAAAACCAAATATCTCCAAATGCCCCAAACACGGTAAATTTACATAATTGGGAAGCTCCTTAGGTCGAATGCGGTCGAAAAACCCAAACTAACCCAAACTAGTTACAACTTCGAACACAGTCAAAAAACCAGATTGCAGCATTTTTCTTTCTTTTTAGCAAAAATTTCATGAAAGTGGAGGTCGATGTTTTCGAAAAAAAATCAAATATACTAACCCAAACTAGTTAAAACTAACCCAAACTAGTTAAAACTGACCCAAACTAACCCAAACTAGTTACAACTTCGAACACAGTCAAAAAACCAGCTTGTAGCATTTTTATTATTTTTTTTGCCGAAAATTTCATGAGTGGAGGTCGATATTTTCGAAAAAACCAAATATCTCCAAATGCCCCAAACACGGTAAATTTACATAATTGGGAAGCTCCTTAGGTCGAATGCGGTCGAAAAACCCAAACTAACCCAAACTAACCCAAACTAACCCAAACTAGTTACAACTTCGAACAGTCAAAAAACCAGATTGCAGCATTTTCTTTCTTTTTAGCAAAAATTTCATGAAAGTGGAGGTCGATGTTTTCGAAAAAAAATCAAATATACTAACCCAAACTAGTTAAAACTAACCAAACTAGTTAAAACTGACCCAAATTAACCCAAACTAGTTACAACTTCGAACACAGTCAAAAAACCAGCTTGTAGCATTTTTATTATTTTTTTTGCCGAAAATTTCATGAAAGTGGAGGTCGATATTTTCGAAAAAACCAAATATCTCCAAATGCCCCAAACACGGTAAATTTACATAATTGGGAAGCTCCTTAGGTCGAATGCGGTCCAAAAACTCAAACTAACCCAAACTAACCCAAACTAACCCAAACTAGTTACAACTTCGAACACAGTCAAAAAACCAGCTTGTAGCATTTTTATTATTTTTTTTGCCGAAAATTTCATGAAAGTGGAGGTCGATATTTTCGAAAAAACCAAATATCTCCAAATGCCCCAAACACGGTAAATTTACATAATTGGGAAGCTCCTTAGGTCGAATACGGTCGAAAAACCCAAACTAACCCAAACTAACCCAAACTAGTTACAACTTCGAACAGTCAAAA
This sequence comes from Dendroctonus valens, assembly GCA_024550625.1. Taxonomy (NCBI): domain Eukaryota; kingdom Metazoa; phylum Arthropoda; class Insecta; order Coleoptera; family Curculionidae; genus Dendroctonus; species Dendroctonus valens. The sequence continues at coordinate 5,637,428 of JAJTJO010000038.1, read as the reverse complement.
AACCAGATTGCAGCATTTTTCTTTCTTTTTAGCAAAAATTTCATGAAAGTGGAGGTCGATGTTTTCGAAAAAAAATCAAATATACTAACCCAAACTAGTTAAAACTAACCCAAACTAGTTAAAACTGACCCAAACTAACCCAAACTAGTTACAACTTCGAACACAGTCAAAAAACCAGCTTGTAGCATTTTTATTATTTTTTTTTGCCGAAAATTTCATGAAAGTGGAGGTCGATATTTTCGAAAAAACCAAATATCTCCAAATGCCCCAAACACGGTAAATTTACATAATTGGGAAGCTCCTTAGGTCGAATGCGGTCGAAAAACCCAAACTAACTCAAACTAACCCTTTTTTTTTACCGAGGTTTGAGAAATCTGTTGGACAGACTGCCCAGGCTGGTGTTCTGGCGCCTGGGGGTGTGCCGGGATGACGTTCCGTTCCAGGAAACATCGACCGGCTAAAACTCTTTCCTCCTTCTAACCCCCCTTCTCCTCCCGGAACCGTGTTAACATTACTTCAGGGGAGAGGGTTGCCTGCCGGACGTCGGCGTGTCCTGTCTATTGCCGTGGGGATTGCCTTTTCCTTTCCAGGTCGCATTTGATCGTCATTATATCCTGGATCATTGGACGTATAACGTCCCATCCTTCTCTGGTCTTTAGAATGGTCCCCATTGCATCTTTGGTGATGCGTTCGCCGCATCTATCTGCGGCTACCGCTCTGATGCCTTCAAATTGGCGGCATACGAATATGGTGTGCTCCGGTGTGTCCGCATCTTCGCAGAACCAGCATTGGTCGGATTCTTGCTTCCTGATCGTTTTTAGATAGCTGCCGAAGGTTCCGTGGCCGCTTATTGCCTGCGTGACGAAATGATTCACGTCCTTGAATCGTTCCTCCTGCAGCCATACGTTCAGGTCTGTGATGAACACCTTTGCCGATCCTTCGTAGTCGCCCCATCTTTCGGTCCATTTCCGGGTTAGGGTGGACCTGTGTAGCTTTCTGGAAGCCTTTCCGTCCTCCTGGATACTGATCCTCTCTTCCAACTGCGTTCGACCTAAGGAGCTTCCCAATGATGTAAATTTACCGTGCTTGGGGCATTTGGAGATATTTGAATTTTTTCGAAAACATCGACCTATAACTCATGAAATTTTCGGCAAAAAAATAAACATGCTACAAGCGGGTTTTTTTGACTGCGTTCGACCTAAGGAGCTTCCCAATGATGTAAATTTACCGTGTTTGGGGCATTTGGAGATATTTGATTTTTTCGAAAACATCGACATATAACTCATGAAATTTTCGGCAAAAAAAATAAACATGCTACAAGCGGGTTTTTTTGACTGCGTTCGACCTACGGAGCTTCCCAATGATGTAAATTTACCGTGTTTGGGGCATTTGGAGATATTTGATTTTTTCGAAAACATCGACCTACACTTCATGAAATTTTCGGCAAAAAAATAAAATGCTACAAGCGGGTTTTTTTGACTGCGTCCGACCTAAGGAGGTTCCCAATTATGTAAATTTACCGTGTTTGGGGCATTTGGAGATTTTGATTTTTTTCGAAAACATCGACCTATAACTCATGAAATTTTCGGCAAAAAAATAAAAATGCTACAAGCGGGTTTTTTTGACTGCGTTCGACCTAAGGAGCTTCCCATTATGTAAATTTACCGTGTTTGGGGCATTTGGAGATTTTTTATTTTTTTCGAAAACATCGACCTATAACTCATGAAATTTTCGGCAAAAAAATAAAAATGCTACAAGCGGGTTTTTTTGACTGCGTTCGACCTAAGGAGCTTCCCAATGATGTAAATTTACCGTGTTTGGGGCATTTGGAGATATTTTTTTTTTTCGAAAACATCGACCTATAACTCATGAAATTTTCGGCAAAAAAATAAAAATGCTACAAGCGGGTTTTTTTGACTGCGTTCGACCTAAGGAGCTTCCCAATGATGTAAATTTACTGTGTTTAGGGCATTTGGAGATATTTGATTTTTTTCGAAAACATCGACCCATAACTCGTGAAATTTTCGGCAAAAAATAAAAATGCTACAAGCGGGTTTTTTTGACTGGGTTCGACCTAAGGAGCTTCCCAATGATGTAAATTTACCGTGTTTGGGGCATTTGGAGATATTTGATTTTTTTCGAAAACATCGACCTATAACTCATGAAATTTTCGGCAAAAAAATAAACATGCTACAAGCGGGTTTTTTTGACTGCGTTCGACCTAAGGAGCTTCCCAATGATGTAAATTTACCGTTTTTGGGGCATTTGGAGATATTTGATTTTTTTCGAAAACATCGACCTATAACTCATGAAATTTTCGGCAAAAAAATAAACCTGCTACAAGCGGGTTTTTTTGACTGCGTTCGACCTAAGGAGCTTCCCAATGATGTAAATTTACCGTGTTTGGGGCATTTGGAGATATTTGATTTTTTTTCGAAACCATCGACCTATAACTCATGAAATTTTCGGCAAAAAAATAAACATGCTACAAGCGGGTTTTTTTGACTGCGTTCGACCTAAGGAGCTTCCCAATGATGTAAATTTACCGTGTTTGGGGCATTTGGAGATATTTGATTTTTTTCGAAAACATCGACCTATAACTCATGAAATTTTCGGCAAAAAAATAAACATGCTACAAGCGGGTTTTTTTGACTGCGTTCGACCTAAGGAGCTTCCCAATGATGTAAATTTACCGTGTTTGGGGCATTTGGAGATATTTGATTTTTTTCGAAAACATCGACCTATAACTCATGAAATTTTCGGCAAAAAAATAAAAATGCTACAAGCGGGTTTTTTTGACTGCGTTCGACCTAAGGAGCTTCCCATTATGTAAATTTACCGTGTTTGGGGCATTTGGAGATATTTGGTTTTTTCGAAAATATCGACCTCCACTTCATGAAATTTTCGGCAAAAAAATAAAAATGCTACAAGCGGGTTTTTTTGACTGCGTTCGACCTAAGGAGCTTCCCAATGATGTTAATTTACCGTGTTTGGGGCATTTGGAGATATTTGATTTTTTTCGAAAACATCGACCTATAACTCATGAAATTTTCGGCAAAAAAATAAACATGCTACAAGCGGGTTTTTTTTGAGTGCGTTCGTCCTAAGGAGCTTCCCAATGATGTAAATTTACCGTTTTTGGGGCATTTGGAGATATTTGATTTTTTTCGAAAACATCGACCTATAACTCATGAAATTTTCGGCAAAAAAATAAACATGCTACAAGCGGGTTTTTTTGACTGCGTTCGACCTAAGGAGCTTCCCAATGATGTAAATTTACCGTGTTTGGGGCATTTGGAGATATTTGATTTTTTTCGAAAACATCGACCTATAACTCATGAAATTTTCGGCAAAAAAATAAACATGCTACAAGCGGGTTTTTTTTGACTGCGTTCGACCTAAGGAGCTTCCCAATGATGTAAATTTACCGTTTTTGGGGCATTTGGAGATATTTGATTTTTTTCGAAAACATCGACCTATAACTCATGAAATTTTCGGCAAAAAAATAAACATGCTACAAGCGGGTTTTTTGACTGCGTTCGACCTAAGGAGCTTCCCAATGATGTAAATTTACCGTGCTTGGGGCATTTGGAGATATTTGATTTTTTTCGAAAACATCGACCTATAACTCATGAAATTTTCGGCAAAAAAATAAACATGCTACAAGCGGGTTTTTTTGACTGCGTTCGACCTAAGGAGCTTCCCAATGATGTAAATTTACCGTGTTTGGGGCATTTGGAGATATTTGATTTTTTTCGAAAACATCGACCTACACTTCATGAAATTTTCGGCAAAAAAATAAAAATGCTACAAGCGGGTTTTTTTTGACTGCGTTCGGCCTAAGGAGCTTCCCAATGATGTAAATTTACCGTGTTTGGGGCATTTGGAGATATTTGATTTTTTTCGAAAACATCGACCTACACTTCATGAAATTTTCGGCAAAAAAATGAAAATGCTACAAGCGGGTTTTTTTGACTGCGTTCGACCTAAGGAGCTTCCCGATGATGTAAATTTACCGTGTTTGGGGCATTTGGAGATATTTGATTTTTTTCGAAAACATCGACCTATAACTCATGAAATTTTCAGCAAAAAAATAAATATGCTACAAGCGGGTTTTTTTGACTGGGTTCGACCTAAGGAGCTTCCCAATGATGTAAATTTACCGTGTTTGGGGCATTTGGAGATATTTCATTTTTTTCGAAAACATCGACCTATAACTCATGAAATTTTCGGCAAAAAAATAAACATGCTACAAGCGGGTTTTTTTGACTGGGTTCGACCTAAGGAGCTTCCCAATGATTTAAACTTACCGTGTTTGGGGCATTTGGAGATATTTGATTTTTTTCGAAAACATCTACCTATAACAAACCGTTATGAACGTTTCGAAACCATCTTGTAACATTTTTCCTTTTTTTGGCAAAAATTCCATGAAAGTGGAGGTCTATGTTTTCGAAAAAAAAATCAAATATACTAACCCAAACTAACCCAAACTAGTTAAAACTAACCCAAACTAGTTAAAACTGACCCAAACTAACCCAAACTAGTTACAACTTCGAACACAGTCAAAAAACCAGCTTGTAGCATTTTTATTTTTTTTGGCAATAATTTCAGGAAAGTGGAGGTCGATGTTTTCGAAAAAAAAACCGACACGTTCATCCTTATGAGGTTCAGTGAGGTTAGAGAGAGTAATACGAGATCATACTCGGCGAAAAACCCAATGAACTGTATACAAGTACTTTAGTCCATACTAAACTCCAACTCCATAGTTCATTGGAAAAACCTTTGATGTGCGTCGATAGGTCTGACCTTAGACTGAAGGGTCTGACCTTTAAAATAAGTCGTTTTCCTCTAACCTCAAACTAAAAGAGTGGACAACGTCTGTTTGAAAACATTCAAGGATGGTTCCAAAATGTTAATTTCCTCAAGTTTGTTCAGAGCCTTATCTCACAAATACAAGACTCTAATTATTCGACAAAATTGCTCAACAATATTTGCCCTTTCCTCAGGTACACAAGTCTGCTGAAATCTCGAGCAGGAATATTTTTTATTTACTTCTATATAGTTATTTTAAAGATGTTCACAGGACTGGGTAAATGTGGTGTCGCAGTAATTAGAGTGTCCGGCTCAGAGGCAGGAACTGCTATCAACAAACTGACTACTCTGAAGGAACTTCCTCAACCTCGCACTGTTGTATTGAGAAGCATCAAACACCCAAACTCAAACGAACTTATCGATAAAGGGCTTATTTTGTGGCTACCAGGTCAACTCGCAATAACCTCTTTGAAAGCAAATACCAAAATAATAGCAATTTGTTTTTATCTTACAGGTCCAAGGAGCTTCACTGGTGAAGACAGTTGTGAGTTTCACGTCCACGGTGGTGTTGCAGTTATTAATGGACTACTAGACGCTTTAGCTAGTCTGCCCAAATTTAAATTGGCTGAGCCCGGAGAATTTACACGTCGAGCGTTTTCAAATGGAAAATTAGATCTGACAGAGGTCGAAGGACTGGCCGATTTGCTGCAAGCTGAAACAGAAGCTCAGATGAAACAGGTTAGTTTCAAAGCTTTAAGCCCATCAAGATCGATCCATTTCAACCCTTTAAAACGTTTAGATAATAAAATATAATATCATCTCCAGGGGCCGTAGCCAAACTTCAAACACTGACATACAAAACAATGACATCGTTCTACAAATGGAGACAAACACCATACCCTACACAAAGAATCCACTCCTACTGGCAAATCACTCTATTCAAGCGGAACAACAAAAGCACACGCAAAGTATTTGGGCTTACGATTGATTCTAAACTAAAGTTTACAAAACACGCAGAAAAAGCCAGAACTGAAATCATTAAGGCGACAAAACAAGGACAGAAATATCAGTACGAAAACGGCTACAAAAAACGGAAGGACCAAACGACACATATAGACCACTGAACCAATCGCATTAAGCCTTATTACGAAAATATGACAAATATATCAGAAAGACTGATAAAGTTACAGGCAAAATGTCTTAGAAGACATAGCAGACAATCCCGCTTTGTTTTCCCTGGAATTACACTACTAAACACTTTTTAGATTAAATTAGAATAAGCTTAGATTGGTAGATTTATAAGCCTCTTTCGAAAGAAATTAAGATTATTATTATTATTACATATATAATTCCCAAGGTAATTTTTTGAAGGCCCTGTTACAAGCGGATGGATCCCTCAGCAAGTTGTATGAAAACTGGAGGCATATTTTGAAACATTCTGTGGCTAATATTGAGGCGCATATTGACTTCGCGGAAACAGAAACTTTAGAGGATGGCCTTGTTGATAACGTCGTTAAAAACATAGAAGTACTTTCCGCCGACATAAATAAACATATGAAGGACGGTCGGAAAGGGGAGATTTTACGACGAGGTGTAAAGGCTGTTATTCTTGGAGAACCAAATGTAGGTAAAAGCAGTCTGTTGAATATGATGTGCCAAAGGCCTGCCTCTATCGTCACTCCCATCTCTGGAACTACCCGGGATGTTATACAAGTCACGCTAAACATGAAAGGGTATCCATTGGTTTTATCAGACACTGCCGGACTTCGGAAAGATTCGCAAGACATCATTGAATTGGAGGGAATGTCGAGGGCAGTTGATATCTATCGGAAGGCAGACCTAGTAATTTTAGTTCTAGATTTTCAAAAATATTCAAATTGGTGCCACCGCCATGCCGCTGACTTAAAAATATATATTCTGCATTATATCAAAGAATTGGGCGTGCCAGACCTAATAAGTGAGTCAAAGGGCGGTCAGACTATGTTCAACAAAGAGTGTGTAGTAGTGTTGAATAAAACAGATTTAGATAGCAAAGCCATTTGCGACAATATCAATAAAAACATTGTAAAGCTATCGTGTAAAACTGAAGCTGGCATTTCGGACTTAGTAACTGTTCTGGCTCAACATCTGAAGATCTTGTAAGTATCAATTAATCGGAATTGCAGTTTGGGTGGTGTTAAATTTGTGGGAAATGTCTGATTAGATGCGGTGAACCATCGCAGGAGCATCCAAGTATGAACCAAGTGAGACATCGGGAGCAAGTGCTAAAATGCCAAAAACACTTGCAATCATTTCTAGAAGACGCTTCAAAAAATAAGCCGGATTTAGTGATAATGGCCGAGTATCTTCGCAAAGCCCTCACAAATCTGGGAAAGCTCATTGGCACGGTCACATCCGAAGAAATCCTAGATCTTATTTTTAGAGAATTCTGTATAGGCAAATAGTCAATAAACAAACAGTTTTATTCACAACATATTTATTTTAAAATCTTGATAATAGATAGCCTAGTATTTGATAGACGTGATAATTGCTTTAAATATTAATTTACCATAAATCACATTTTTTCTCTGGATTCATTGGTGAACCGCTTGGGCAACTGAACACGTCGGCGAATTCGGCGGAGTTGCTTAATGCCCCAATGACTCTGAAATATTTACAGTTAACGACAAATCCGGTAGATGTCAGGCGTATAATGGTTTCAGATAAAAAAATTAACTTACCGAAACATTCCCGGTGCATGAACGGACGTTTTTAATTGGTTTCGTGCGCTTTCAATTCTCTGTTTTCCACACCAGATCTTCAGAAGGAATGGAAGTTAAAATTGAAAAAAAATTAATGTCACCTTCCTTACCTGTGCAAAATTCAAGAAAAATAGCTGAGATCCGGTCATGGTTAAGCCTGGCAGGGTTTCATCTACATGCGTATTATTCAAAGCCCATAGTTGATAAGCCTAAAATTTGGTCGAATGTCCGAAGTGAATCTTTTACTATAAAAAATTTTATCCAAAAATACCTTAAACGACTGCTTCAGACCTCCATTATCGGCGATATTTTCTCCCTGAGTTATTACGCCATCGAGGTGTGCTTGCATTCCCGGCAGCACATACTGCCCATACTGATCTGGTTTTAACAAGAGAGGAAACATGGGAAACTGTTCTGTAGACGTTGTTATTCACTTACCTATAATACATTGGGATTTTTGAAAAAACTTCTCAATGGCATCATTGGTCCACCAAAGTTGCAAATTACCCTCGTGATCAAATAATCGTCCTTTATCGTCAAAGGCGTGAGTGATTTCATGTCCGATGACCACTCCAATGCCTCCGAAATTCAAGGACTTTGGAAAGAACTTGTGATAAAACGGTGGTTGTAGAATTCCAGCTGGAAACACTTTAAAAGCGTAAATATCGACATAACTCTATGCTGTTTACTTACTTATTTGGTTCTTATTTCTGCTGTAATAAGCATTTATAACCGCAGGCGCTGTAATCCAAAGCGACTTGTCCACCGCCATACCCACTTTCTGCCTATCCTGTCTGCTTACGTGCCTCAACACGCTAAGGACGTTTTCAAAAAAAAACTGTTCTTCTATTTTCACGTCACTGTAGAATAAATTCAATAAGGTTTGATTTTGCAAGAAGTTCGGAAATCCAATTTTCCTATTCATATTTTTGATTTTCATCTCTGCAAAATTTTTCGTCTCATCGTCCAGCCAGTGCTTCTCACGTAATGTGCTAGTGAAACTATGCATAATTTCTTCAGTGATTGCAATTGTCTGGAAGTGAATGTTGCAGAATTTCTATAAATTTTCAAAGCACCGTCTTACGTCGACTTTGCTGGTTTCGTCAAAATAATGTTTAACAAATAGCGCCCCTACAGACATACCCAAGTGCATGTTGGTTTGGCTAACACAGAATTGCCATCTGGGCGGTTGCTGTTCCCTACCCAAAAGAGCTTGGTAAAACCTGTAAAAATCTGGCTTAATTTATTTTATAAAAATCAAACTTAGTGTTCGAACAAGTGTTCAAAACCACTTACTTTTGTTCGGTCTCCTTGAACCGATGGTCTAAATTGTTAATCCTATGCCTTATAAAACGCCATAATAAATAATTCTGAATTACTCTAAAACATGTTGATAAAATTATGACTGATTTCTATTCAAAGGGGCTATTGTTCATATGTTCATACTTCAATAATTTTTCCTAAAATACTGCACTATATTCAGATGATATTTATAAAACAAAATTACCTTGGATTCGTTTTACTTAAGAGATTTAATAGTTGGTGTATATATCTTGCGCAATAGCATGCAACTGTTGATTTCAAATCAATTTCTTTACCTAAAATAGTGGTAAAATAGTTTGACCAAGCAAAATTTGGATAACGCACCATCAATGTTTCGATAGTAAGTCTTTGATATATGTCGGTAAGGTTTTTTCTTTCTTCCCATGGCGACAATATCTTGAAACAGAAATCATTTTTCAACAGTATTTTCGAAGACGAAAATTGATACTCACAGACGCTAATTTCGTTTCAAACTCAACTAAATCATTCACATCTTGGAGGGCGACACTAGTTTGTGCACCTAACAGGTAGGCCACCGATAAAATGAACGATTTATATGCTTTAGTAAATCTAGAATTATTTGGATCAAGAAAATAGTCTCTATTTGGGAGTCCCAATGTAGTCTGGTCAATCTACGAAAGCGACATAAATATGTATGTACATGTTTGCAACAGCTTCTTACGTGTATGATATGCTTATTAGAGTCCTTTATATCAGGACCGATCCATTGGGAAATCAAAATATCATTGTTAAGCAACCTAAGTCGAGAAAGAACCCACATTAAATCAAAATCATCTTTATTCCACTCAGGACTCGCTAGTGGCCATCCACCCAACCCTTCTAATAGTTTACTTAGTGGTTTTTCACCTCTTTTGTCGATTTCTCTAAAACGATATTTACGCCCTTTATGGGTTATTATTTGACAACAGCGGCTTACCTTTGTTCATGCAAGATTGTAAAACCTTTTAGCCTTGATAATAGCATCGGAATCATCATATATCACATAATTTTCTTCTATGAAATCCTTTGCATTATGGTAGCTCGACTTTTCAACGGCTGCCGTCTAAATTTTTTTTAAGCTTTTTCTATTAAAAAGTAGGTACTCGACTTACCTCATTTTCGTCATTACTTTCCAAAAGTTCTTTCAACACGAAGTACAACCTTTCTCTAACCATTTCAAAAGTATCGAATAATGGTTTGTCTGGAGGAATTTCGAAATATTTTTTCCAGTTTCCGCATGCATATTCGTAAAAATTGTCACATGGATTTACGGAAAAATTCATATACTTTCTCATTAATTTACCTTGAAAGTAATAATGACAGTTAATGATAATCTTGTTAATTAAACGCAAGAATATTCTTACTCTGTTCTTCTCTGACTTCTTGTAAGTTATACCTGTTAGTCCATACATTTCTTACTTCGTTGTGTAATTCCATCGGATTATCATTCAATATATCTTGTTTAGTGTTATTTCTTTTGTATCTTTTTCTGTGCTGAAACACAGTCGACTTTTTGTACGAGGTCCAAAACTTGTTAAAACAGTTTTTCAGCTTTCGATGTTTGTCTTGAGTTTCTCTGAAGTAAGCTAGAAAGTTGCTGCGGAAATACGACGGATTTTCATCGAGGTAATCGAGTTTTGGTGCTCTGTTGTTCTCAGTTTCCAAAATAATTCTCTGTCTGGACGAAGTTTCCGGTAAAGTTTGTAACAATGTTTAAAAAGGTGTAAAAATCTTTTTTCTGGTATTGAGTATCTTTTATATCGTGTCTTTAAGTCTGAACTTAGAGAAATGTTATTCACCAGGGAAACGTTTTGGGAATGTGATCCAGGCTCTAGAAATTCGAGAGTCTTCATATTTAACGGAGTCCTAAACGAATTTGATTTACCTGGAATTCCTCCAATGTTATACTTTGCGATTAGTATGAGGACTACCACGATTGGTAAAAGTATTATTGGGACAAGTGCCAGACGTTTCAACCATTTTTGCCATTTTTGCTGATGACCAACACACCACCTAAACGTGATTAAGAGAGTAGCAACATTAATTTTCTGTTCGGGTCGCATGATATGCAAGCTTTAAACGTACGTGTAAACGGGATTAAAACCCGACATGTGTTCGAGAGTCTGTGGATTGTTTAATTTTATATAAGTTCAGGGTTGTAATAATTTGCCAATTTATCCCCACTTTTATTGGCAAAGCGAAGAATTGAACGGCGAAACAAGCATGCGTGTACATTTTTTCTATTAAAGATTAATGACATGTACATACCGTACTCTTCCACTATCCTGGTGGGGCACCAGCCTGCAGGAAACGACTTTTTTCCTGGATGTATTCTCCATCACTTTCAAATAGGTCCGCACTCCACAAAATCTACCGAATAAAATGAATACGACCTTTAGACAAACTTTAAATAATTGGGTCATTTTGATTTATTAACTAAGGCGGACTTTTATTGTAGATTTACTACAGAGTCAGTGGTGACACTATGCGCACCTATTTTCGATCATTTTTATGAGTTACTCACCGTTTAAAGACATGGTTTTTCGAATGTACATGGAGTTTCAAAAGTGAGAGACGTTTTTTTATTCAATGCAGAAGTGATCCAAATAAGTTTTAAATATCAAAATTATATATAACGTGAAGTTGTGAAAAAACCTGGTGGCTTTTTCGTGGGTTCTAGGCCGTCGAGCAAAACACCTCTGATGATACGAGCCACTCATGTCTGCAAGACGTCAGGAAAAAAACACATTTTGCAATGGCCTAAAATTCTACAAAAAAACAACAGTTTCAGTAAATGGCCGCGGAAGCCAAACTCTTTTCATGGAGTTGTGCAGTTTGGCTTTACCCAGGAAGCGAATACCAAGCGAACTGTTATTTTGTTTCGCTTTTCTTTGTTGCATTGTGCCACGTCGCACTGTTAGATTCCGTGCTTCCCAGAGACAAATTTTATTTTGATTTTTTTCAACCAGAAGCTACCTAGATGTTTCCCGTTTTTTCATTTTGTATGCAACGTGAACTGTATCGCATCTCTTTTCTGTTTCATGTAAGCAGCCCCGAAAAATTCACCCAGTATATCTAATCGAGTTCTATGGACATTTTTCGGTGTGTACATTGATACAAAGCAAACAAATGTAACTGAAGAACTTAGACAATTGCTGGTAGCAATGCTTTTAGAGTGTTTATTGTAAGTGACCTCCCAGGATAGGAAGCTCTTAAGATGAATTGACACTCCCAATGATTCGGCTAATATTGACTTTGCCTCCGTCTTGTTGTTTTTGAACACCTTTCGGCTGTTGTGTCCGTGTATATGCAAATAACCATCTTTCTTTTGTTCGACTGTTCTATAGATCGATACGTGACAAACTTGTTTATTTTCATACATCACAGTTTGTTTCCATTATCGAAAAAGTAATGTTTGACGACTGTATCGGATTTTTTAAAGCGCCTAACGTAAAATATACCTAACTTTGTTTTTGATTACCAATGCGTTTCTAATTTTACTAACTAGCAAAACTAGACTTACGTTATGTGAAAAATATTAACAACTTGAAATGGCTTACCAAAACTGTACCTCCTCACAGTATAAGAATAGAATTCAAAAAATATATTGATTTATAAAAGAACGCTTAACAGAATTAAGTATCGATTTACAGGGATATGAAAAGTCTCAGGTATATTTTAGCACTTAGGGTTGTAGCCCATCCCGTCGCCGGGGTGTAAACTGGTTAATTTATTTGGCCTCCATTTTGTCGGGCCGTTATAATTTGTAGGGTCTTCTAATTGGTTGTCATATGTTGTTTTTATGAAGCCTGTGCTTTTATTTTTAACTAACACATCATTCTGTTGAGTGGTTTCTTCGCATAGGTTGTAATTTCGGATGCCGATGCTTTTTAAATATGTTCTCAGAGAAATCAGTACCGGTACTTATTTTGATCGGAGATAGCTACCACTCGAGTTAAAAAGAAAGCTTTTAGAAGCCGCCGACATTTATGTATGTGATATAGAATGAATCCCATCCGATCTGAAATTTGTTCGTGTTTTATCAGCGAACAGCCACATATTAATATGTATTGCCTAGTTTGTATGCAGTTACGATAATATATTGATTGCAAGCCTAACTCAAGAAACACACAAACTGATCCTAACTGAATTGAACAACTGCATCACAAATGGCAGAATCCCAGAAACATGGAAAAACGGCTTAATAATCCCTATACCCAAAAATGGACTGGACAATACACAACCGAGCAACTACAGACCAATTACACTGCTTCCAGTACTAGGCAAGATTTTTGAATGCATAATGAAGCAGCGGCTTGACAAAGTGATTGGAAAGTATATACCTACCTACCAATTTGGTTTCAAACAGCATCACTCGACCGTTCATCCGCTCTTTATTTTGGCCAACAATATACAAACTACCCACCTAACTGACAGAAAGACATCTTGCCTGTTTATGGACATTAACAAGGCTTTTGACAGTGTCTGGCATAGAGGCTTACTATACAAACTATATAAACTACACACACCAACATATCTACTACACACCATAAAGAACTTACTAGAAAACAGACAACTACAAGTACGAATTGACAAAACACTGTCATTTTCTTTTTCCCCTGAACAAGGGCTCCCTCAAGGATCCCCGCTCTCACCGTTTCTCTACAATATATACTGCCATGACATATACAATTACAACTTACCAGACAAAAATCAAATCGACAGATCGGCATACATATTACAATACGCAGACGACACGGCACTTATTGTACATGACAAAACTACTGAGAGAGCAGCTCAAAGACTCCAAACACTAACAAACAACACAATGACATGGTTTTATAAATGGAGACTAACACCAAACGCGTCAAAAAACCAACTTCTGCTCACAAACCACAGACTCAACGCTGACTCCCCTACAATAACTGCAGACGGCCAAACGACACAACCAAAAAACGACGTAAAATACCTTGGAATCACAATTGACCACAAACTTAAATTCACTAAACACATACGAAACATCAGGGCAGAAACAATAAAGAGAACAAAACACTTCCGATCACTAACCTACAAAGACAGAGGAATTAGCACAAACACCGCCACCAAAATATATAAAGCTATTTGTAGACCCTTGCTAGACTATGGACATATACTCATGACCAACGGAACAGAAAGGACAAAACGTTATATACAAACAACAGAACAAATTGCACTAAGACTAATAACACGAATAAGACACTCCCAAAACCCACTACACAACCCCCCCACCCAACTACTATACGAACGCACAAACATGACAAAGATCTCGGAAAGACTCATACAGCTACAGACAAAATGGACAAACAACCCCTACAACTGGACCATACTGAATCCCCTTTGTCTTACAAGACCAACCAGACAATCCCGCTTTCGTTTCCCTACATTAACGCTACTCGAACACTTACAAACGCTACGGACTAGTGGACAATAAAATAATTCCTTCTTGCCACTGAAATCTTATTTATTTAATAGTATTGTTAACCTAGAATAAGAGAATTTTCATATTTGTTTTCATTTAGATTTAGACTGTATGTATTAAACAAGGGCAGAAAGACCGATAGGTCGATAGCCTTTTTTAGAAATAAAGATGTTTACTACTACTATATTGATTGCTCATAATTTATGAACTTGCTCAACACTGAGGCACAATTATCACTTTTTTTCGACGTTTTTTTTTATTTACTTTATGGTATTGTCATTTTCAATTTTCCTTAAATTGGAATTTTATCAAAATATGTTTCAGTCGCTGAGCACAATTGGTATGTTCATGGGGGGTCCAAGTTAAAAAGGGCTGAGGTGCTTATGTCGAGAACTCTCAGTGGTGTTTACAGGGGAAACATCTTACCGGTTCATATTAGTTGAAGTAGTTTAGCAGTTAAGAAAAACACCCCAAGCATCAAATGATCATTAAAATGACGCCCGAAGATATAAAATGAAATCTTAGCGGAGTTGAATAATCCATTGTAAACCTAATGTGATGTTTTCCGCCCCGCTGAGTAGCAATAGCATTTGTAATTGTATTTATCGAACTGTGTGGAAATTAGTAAATAATTGTAGTCCTAAATACAGGCTTGCCTCAGTCGACATGCGATTGTAAACGTGCAGAACTCCTACTGGGAGTTAGTTACACTTTCGTGGTTAGTTTTCAATTTATTCAGTTTATTTAGTTCCCCCTATTACAAAACATGTTCGAATCAACACCTATGGCTCATTGTTCTTTACTTTTTACTATTTGTTACTATTATATACCTAAAAACTACTTTGAATAATTGTTCAACGAACATCGCCTCTGGCCGTTCTACAGTTTACACCCGAACAGTTCGAAAAACATTTCAAAATTAATTAAATAAATAGATAATAATTCTTCATTAAATCCATTTATTTAATATACATTTTAGTTACACTCCTTTAGATCTAAATACATATAATAAATAATCCAAATATAAATTTTTCGTAGCATTTGTATTACCAATGCAAATTGTCTTTTCCCATGGAGTTTTAGGGGTGAGGTTTATATTATTAAGCGTTTATACGCTGTTTCACACCACCGTGCAGATCTGAATAATTCAATAACATCCTAAATAGGCAGCACTAACATCAAAAAGGCGCGCTCCACCTAAGCCAAATTTAAATTTTTTCAAATACAGACTTTGTAAAATCTCCCTCAGTGCCGGTGGCATGAAATCAGCCCTTGAAGTCCGGTAAACCGTTTTATGTGTTTTTTCAAAAAAAACACCTCAAATGTCTTATGACGCCTTACGCCCATTCCAGACTAATTTAGACTTTCAAAAAACAAAGTCTTACAAAGGATACAATTCTAATTTTTCACCGTCGAGTCGCGCAATCATTTTTGTAAATTATCAATTTCATGCTGTTGTCATTTTCCGAGATAATTTCTCCCGATTCTTTTTATCAACTGATTGTTTCTACATTTTACAACACAACGACCAATTTCGGGACTTGGCTAAAATTTACAATGTAAATTCATAGTTGAAATGAAAAAATATAGTTGAAATTTGCTGTTTGCAAGTCGTCAATAATTCGTATATCTGCGTTCATTTACTTGTTATAAATCTCGTTTCAAGCTGAAGAATTTGTGCATTAATAAAACGGCTATTGAATGATATTCAATTTCGATTAGAAAATATTATGTCTTGCTATTGTAATCGGGAAACCCGAAAAGCGCTTTGTTGAATCGATGAAACTAAGTATATCAGCACAACCTTTTAAATAAATTCCCTTAACGGAAACCTTTGAAGCTTATCAGTTTAATCTCGGTATTTGCCAAATGTTGCCCAAAAATTATTTGTCATGATGTTATTATTGGGCATTACCTATGAGGCAGGTGCCTATAGCCGAGGTGTTTTGAAAAGTCCTATGAAAAATATACATTTCACTTTCAATATATCAAATATAGCTGCGCCCTATTGTGGCTCGAAATTTCGGTGTTTGTTAAAATAACATGCGTGAGGTATTAGGATTTCAAATTTCAAATACACAAAAGCTACTTCAGTGAAGAGGGGGTATAATTTCATATTCAACTTTCGTAATTTAGTCACAAAACTTAAAGTGCATCCTTTGAATCAACTAGTATATATCGG
This sequence comes from Dendroctonus valens, assembly GCA_024550625.1. Taxonomy (NCBI): domain Eukaryota; kingdom Metazoa; phylum Arthropoda; class Insecta; order Coleoptera; family Curculionidae; genus Dendroctonus; species Dendroctonus valens. Next base: position 5,620,912 of record JAJTJO010000038.1, on the reverse strand, counting down.
GTCGTTTATGGCATCAAATGGCATCTACAAGAGGAGAATTGTTTTTAGTCTTTTTTCCTTGTAAAAAACCATGTAAAATTCACAACGCATGTTATACACGTTTCACGTGTCTGGAATATAAAATTCCCTTCCTGGGGAAATACACATTTTTTACAAAATACATACGAGAAACTTTATGGAAAACGTTGACAAATAAAATTCCATTTGAAGCGTTTATGATATTGACAAGCAAGATACGCGCGAAAGGACGGAAAGCTGAACTGCGTACGGAAAATCCAAGTGGCTTCACATAATTTTTGCTGAAATAGTCTTGAAGAACCGTTGTTATACTAACTGGTCTGTATAGTTTCGCTTATAATTTTCCAGGTAAATTTTCGCATATAAATTGTACCAGTTATTTTCTCTGTGTTTGAATACATAAGCCGGTTTTAATCCGATTATATTCTTAAGTTAAATTCATTCACAAAGCTCATTCGGGACTCTATAGACGGGCCTCTATAGGCGGATTTAAAACCGCATAGGTACCATGGCATCATGAACTAAAACGTGCCATATAGAATGCGAAATTATTTTTCGGGCAGTTCTAGTAAGTCAATCAATTATCAGATTCAAGGTAAGTACAATCTTTATTTATGCTGTTCTGATAAGTCACTGCGACTACACACAATCAAGAAACATAAATAAACAGCCTCTAATTAAGAATAACAACGTCACTGAGCAGGTGTTATAACGAAGCTCAATGTTACAAACAAAATAAAAATCTTCTTTACAATCGCATTATAAACATAGCTTTATATACACTTGTTATCTTAAAACCATGGAGTGGTGTTAAGTAACCAACTGGTTTTGATGGATTTTCCTTTAATTTCTTCGTATATCACATTGTTCTTTCTGGAAATCATGTTTCACACTTTTCATCATGGTTTTCAATGTTTTAACGTTAATTGTCTTCATGCCAAAGAGTTATAGCAGTATGAAGAACCAAGACAAATAATTCGGTGTTACATGGTAACAATCTTCTCTCAATCAAAAGCCGTTCAGAGAGCAACAAAGGCAGAATAAGCTGTCAATGTCAATCTATCGATGTTTGGATCGGTTCTTCTTTGAGAATATATCAATAGAAGGTTCATTGTAGTTTTTAAAATAAAAAAACAAGTCAAGTTCGACAACAAGAAAACAAGTCAAGTCCAGTATTATACTTGCAGGTACCCATTGTTTGACTCGAATATGTATTTGATAAAGGGTTCGCATTTTGAAAGCCGCTGGATTGATGTTTCAAAAATATTGTTCAATTGCTCTGATTAATCCGGATGATCCATAATATTACGCTGGCTGCAAGAGAAATGAAAGCAGGTTTTATTAAATCATACCTGTCAATTTGAACACCAAAATGCATAATCCCATTAATTGAACATACATGGGTTTATGTGTTTTGCATGATAATTTTAATATTGCAATATTGGCCCCGAAATAGAATTACCATTGTCTGCTGTGAACCAAATGAGCGCATATTAATATATTTTATATATGTTGTTCTGGTATTTTATACATGCAGAATACATGGAATAGTTTCATACATTCCATTATGCTAACTTACATTTTGTTCGAATTCAAAATTCTATTTGAAAGACGAAGTCGTGTAAATAATTTACTAGCTTAACAATCCGCAAAAATAAATCAATTCTCTATACATATAAAAAATATTTAATGATTCAGCCATAGTCATAATTATAGCCTACAAAGAGTAGGTACTTTAAAACGGTTGTGTAGGTAATTGGAATGAACATATTAATAACAACTCCATGTTAGAGTGGTTGGTCACTGCAATTAGTTGGTTTAGTTCGAGTTAATTTCAAGTTTCCAATCCACTCACTTGTTAAAAAATGAGAGTAATGATCCTTCATAATTTCTGTTGTGTAAGCCAATGTAAGAAACCATTCCTAGTTAGACAACAATAAACAAATCGTTCTCGTGTAATTATCAAAATCGCTTTCATCATTGTTCTCAAACACTATTTTCCATCAAATCAACTTTATAAAAACAAATACCCATGTCTAAATAAACAATGGTCGTCATTTTGAACTCCTAAGTTGCTTTCATTTGCTGAAAAATGCTTTGTCGGCGTCCACTTTCTGTAACAAAGCCCGGATCTTGTCAAAAATGTATACTTTTCAATAAGTGAACCTTAAAGGTGACTTGCAACTTTTTTATTCACCCTGCATATTTAAGCTTTCGGGTTTGTGTTATAAAGTCAGTCTATAATTGAGTCAATATATACATCCTCGATCATTTGCTGCATCAATTATATTATCGCCGATGTCTGTATAATATGAAAAAATTGTGATATAAATTATTTAATTAGATGAAAGTATTTAGTTATTTATTGAATTATTTTGTAGTTCTTTGCGACTAATACGTCAACTTACAATTGAAAAATGGAAGAACAAAATTTATTCTATATATTGCAACAATTACAAAATAAATTGAGTTCTATCTATATTCGTTTAACTGCTAGAAAATTAAACAGCCGAAAACATTTATTCAAATTATTCTGTGAGTGCAGTCCATTCACCAATCATAAATGTTTCATTACCTACTTATGAGATTGATCGGTGAGCCAAATTGCAAAATAGTACACATCTAACCAAGTTAAAAGGCAAAATAAAACATCTAATAAATCTATTTAATGTTTTGTTAAATAATTTATTTGCTATTGTATGTACAAGTAAATATTTTTACAAAGTTTATTACAGCTAAGTACTGAAGAGCAACTTACTATTGCTCATTCATTTGGAAGTAGGTATAAATGATTTTCTATACAGAATAACACTTGAATATACATATACACAAAAAAGAACATTATATAACAGCTGCCAATTTACATAATAGCTGTTAAATTAACGTACTGCTGAGCTAAGAGGGAACGAAAACGCATTTTTATAGCAACATTCAACTAGACATACGACTCCTAAAGAAGTGCAGTGTTAGAGTAAATTTAATGCAATTTTCACCACTTTGAATTCAAAGAAAATACTGAAATAGTAAACGCATCTTTGAAAGGAACGAAAAATGAGTTGGGAATGGAAATTTCTACAGCTAAATGTTCTTAAGCCATTGCACTGCTTTAATTATAGAAGGGCTTAAAAAAAGCACATTTAAACGCGACTGTAATGTTAACAGTTTTAAACAAAATTTACTGAAATTCGCCGTTTCGGTCTACTAATAATATGTAAAAACTGTCAAGTATTGGATGGTTCTTAAGTAACTAGATGTGACTCCAGAGATAGCCAATAACTAAACATGAAACATTACCCTTCTAAGTGATAATTATGAATAGTAAAAGACGTATCGAATACAGTTGGATTTGTTCACTATATCTAATTTTACACTGAAGAGTCTGGACTCACGTTAAGCGTCGGATCTGGTGCAGTTGAAGACGCCGACGGCCTGGCTTGTAATAAAGCTTGGTAATAGTTCACGATGGGAAACCAGGATTTTGCATCCTTAGAGTCTTGCTGGTCACTAGTCACTACATCGATATCTTCTTCGGTGGTGTCTTCTTCAGAATCGGGAGCCAGAAGTGAAGCGACATCGAATTGTCGCTTTCTGGTAATTCTCTTCGACGAAACTGACGGAAACACTGATGTGGAAGGTCCTGGAAGAACTGGTGGACTTACAGATAGAGGTGGAGGACTAGGAGAGTCTGCTCCGTCCTCATCAACCGCCAAACCCATGTGCTTTCGTACTTTTCTCTGTGCTTTGCGTCTTCGAAAGTCTCCTTTGCGGAAATCTTCAACGTTAGCGGGATGGATGGCCCAATAATGACCTTTTCCATTCGCACTACGACCTGCTTTAATGAAGCAGTCGTTCAATGACAAATTATGACGAATGGAGTTTTTCCAACCGGGAGCTCGTGTACGAAAATATGGATAATTATCTAGTATATGCTGATAGATATCCGACAAACTAGTTTTCCTTCTGGAGAGCCTAAAATGGCCATTGCAATTAGGCCAATGTAGCTATGTTGAGGTTTTGGTTCTTCAGGTTGAAGCGCACGGGGAAATAAAGGGTAGCAAGTTAGAGGCGATGGAAAAGGGTTCAACAGAGGGTACCTGAGTCTTTCTGCTACAGCATACTGATATAAATGCAACCGGTAATGATCTATTGGATGCAAAGCTCTCGGTCCGTTAGCATCTAACGTAAAAGGCAAAGGTAATCGAGGCGAAGTAGCGTTTGGCGAACTTTCGTTACTGCACATTTCGTTTTTTTTTTTCTTCAACTCACACACGAACTTTTTTCAAACACGAATCACTATTCAATTTCGCTATTACTTGTCAAAAACCGTTTCAAAATATTCGCATCATTAAAAAATCTCCTCTCAGAAACGGGATTTCTATATACTGTTACTGTTCTACTAAAGGACCCATCTGGGTATCTGGATATCTAAACATGTAACAAACACTAACTATTTGTGGACCAATATTTGATAACTGTTGATAGGCGGAGAACGCGCCAACCAATCGTTATTTCCCTTTCCCTTCCGGCATCGCTAAGCTCCTCCTCGCCATCATGACGATCTTCCAACAGCCTGCTTTTAGTCCTTAAAAAAGGAAGGGTAACTGGTGCCTGGAAAATCCTTAGTATTTGTATGTCTAAAATCCACCGAATTTACATTTTATATTTGGTTTATACATATAGTTAAGGAAGAAAAAATCGATTTTTGTACTTTTCTTAACGTAATTATGCGCGCTAATTGTCTGAAATTGGGTATTTTTCTCTACTAGGTAATATTAAATTATTTGTTTTTTTTATCTCTGCTTATTTTTCATGTAGATATTCGACTTTTTGCCGTTTTTAATGCAAAGTTTATAGTATGATATTGCGTGTTAACAATAAATTTGATTACAAACCTTTTCTTATAGAACCTATCTTCATTTCTATGGTCAGGCATTAGATTCTTCCTGAGTTTATTTAAGCAAGTAATAGTAAATAAGGAATGTTACATATGCAGTTGAATTTATTTAAGGTGGTTGAGTATTTAATGTCAAAAGTGACCTACTTTTAACTGAATAATTGGATTATACGTTTAATTCAGAGCTGATTAATGCAAATGTACCTAAGTTTTGGCATTGCTTTAGCACGCTTTTATTTAAATTTAGTAGATATCAAATAAAATTATCTTAGCAGAAACTAAAAGTGAAAGCGTCAAGAATGGAATGGAAGAATTTTTTTTAATTTAATAAACTTTTTTACGTATAATTAATAGGCTAAAGATGAATGGCACACAGTATTAATCCGAATGGAAAAAAAATCTTTGTAAGTCATGAAGAGTGAGCTTTGTTGGCAAATTCATCAATTTTAAATTTGAAAGCCATTAGAGGTAGTGAGACAATGGTTTTAGTTGTTTTATTGAAAGGAGAACTGAGCAGAGTAAAACTGACTAACAACAAAACAAAACCGGTGCTAATCAACTGCATAGAAAGTAAATAATGCACATTTTAAGCTGGAAACAGAGCTACCCGTGCGGTGTGCGGCTTTTAGCAAAATCGAGCACTGTTATACAGTACATCGATCCATGGAGCAGTCAGACGGAAACCACGATTGAAAATGTTGTAATGTCCCAAATTAACTGGAGTGCCTTTCGTGCTTTTCCCCAAAAAGCTGCGCTAATTCTCTTTGAATGTGCTATTTTTGTTCGAAGCTAGCAATGATGATAACCAACGATTATTGAACAACTTTTGTTCTGCTGGCGAGTGAAATTAGTTTCGAAATGTTTTTTTGCTCACAATGTATTGCCTTTAACACAAAAACAATATAAGCTAACAAAATCACGCAATGCAGCAATCGAAGCTTTGAAAACTATTTTCAAATATAAAGCGCTACACAAAACGAAAAGGGTTGACATGTTTTATTTATTCCTTTGTCACCGCCTATATACATTCTCTAATGCTGCCGTAGTTTTTTCACAACTGCCTTATACCATATAATAATGACCGAAATGTAACAGGGAACACGCAAGTAGGTAGTAAGTAACCAGTTCCTCCATTTAAATATGGTACTTGCTAATGGAAAAGTGACATGTTGGGGCTCTAACGTGAAAATGTTGTTTTGGCTGACGGACGCAATGTTTTTAAATTCCAGCTTTTTGCTCTTTATAATCATATATCGTTTCTAAATGAAGTTTAAGAAAATGGACTTTGGGCTCTGAAAGATATTTCATATTTATAAATATATCAATCTGTGTTTTCAATCTGAAGCAGTGGAAAGTATCGTGATAAACCGTGTCTGGCTGGTGTAAATCGTTCTTTGAGAGATCGAAGGAAGAGAGAACGGGGAGCCCCACGTCCCTGGGGACCGGAGGCCTGTAATTAAGCCGTAGCGGGGCTCCCGGGCATCTAAAGATACACTACAGATGGTAACGTGTCATTTTATTGAAATAAAACAAGTTAAATAGCTGGTCTAATAAAACCAGTGAATTATTTTAGACAGTTAGAAGCTGAGCCAAAATAATTAGCCAACATGTCCATGTATTTGGCTATTGTCATTTTATTTAAGGATCATAAATAAGCGCGTTGTAACACGAATAACGATGCAATTAAGGAGTATTCAAGAGACTGGATATTATGGATAAACCCGTGTATTCTATTGACAATTTTAATGATGATCAGCCATCATGTGAAGGGGAAATATGGCTCGATTGGGCATCAGTTTTGACGTGTTTTGTTGGATCGTCCGTGCCAACCGATCATGTACTGATGTGTGTTTAGAAACATCGATACATCTGACGTGCGTGCCCTGAATCTAACACAATAGTTTTATGTTCGGACAGCGCTATCATGTTTTTATTGGTTTAATTTCATTTCGGGTCTCCATTCTGACAGCTTTTATATTTCGAAATTCTTTCGTTCGCCGAAAACATAAATTCTCCGCAACGGTTAAAGAACACCATTTCAAAGTCAAATTATTAAAGGCAAATTTCAATATTCATGAGGCATATTCTTGTTTGTAAGGCATAAAGCTACTCAAAAGACTGTTTTGATAAGTTATTTGGAACAAAACAAAACCCTATATAATGCGGACGCTATATTAAAAGTAACGAGCTCGCATAAGGAAAGCCGATAAGTTATTAGTTTTTGCATGTTTAGTCAAAACTTTGGCAAACTCGCTTTATTAAGTGGAAAACTTGCTTCGGGAAAATCGATTATAAAAGCAGCCAGCGGTTTTTATTATATGAGGGAGGTGTAGAAAAGGGTACATTTAACTGCTGAATTTAAACATTGTCTTTTAAAAGTTGAATTATGTGTCATATTTATAACCCCCTTATAATACGGTAGTAAGTATATGAAGAAGTAGTCTCTCCCATTTTGTACACTCCCAGTCCCAGTTAATACAAATAAAAAATAGCAGTTTGTCAAGTTATTAACTAAGACAAACTTTAGTACTGAATTTCGAGGTAAAACTGAAGAAAAGTTTAATTTCTTCAGCTTGCCAATGTAAATGAAGGAAGCCTACTTAACATGCAAATTACGCTTAATATTTGCAACCCCCGAAAACATGTTTATTCGCTGACTTGTAAACATTTTGCATAAATTCGGGAACCAGTCGCTGTGCTCCTAATTCAATAACACAAACTACAGTTTCGAAGGGATAATTTTAAACATCCAGGCAGAGCAAAACGGGGAGAATCACCATTACATATGTTGATTGTTTTATTACAACTCTAACGGGGGCGAGCTGCCAAATTAGCTTATGATTATATTCATCACACGGTATTTACCACTATTAGTTAACAAGAGGGTGCATTTTCCCCTTGGACTCGCTGAAAACCCCTTAGGGATGAAGTTAAAGTCTTGCTACTCGGGACAGGCATATTTACATATATATCGTGTAATTTGATAGGCTTGAAGGAAAGTTTGTCATTTGATTTTTATGGTTTCTTATTTAGACTTGACATCGTCAAAAGGGTTTTTGATCAAACCCCTTCAATTCTTTAAAAAGAGGATTTCATTCCATAAAGCATTTACTCATAGGTAGCTGAATTATTTTAGAACCGCTAAAACCAAGACAGGAAATTTTCAAAGTAATTAATAAATACTTATTAACCGGGATTCCGCTGGCATTGCCTGAAACTGCCGAGTTTTTTGGGCTCTCAGACCATTGTGGGAAATTTGTGGGATTTCTTAAACCGCCTCTGAAGATGCAAGCCATTCATGCTTGCAAAACGTCAGGAAGACATTCTTTTCCACGACGCACAGTGGGGTATTTGATATTAATTTCTGATCGAAATAATTTTTTAATCAGATATTTCTTAAAACGTTTTAAATTGAAAGCGGATCATATAATAAGTAAAAATTTAATAGTTTGAAGGATGAACAGTTATCTGCATTAGACAGGGTTAATCAAAAATTCCGCAACAGCCAAATTTTTCAGAGAGCATTGCCTGCAATTTTTTGCAATTTTATACACCGGAATTTTTAAGTATACTTGATTCGATAATTAGTACACAAATGCCAAGTTTAAAGTCTTCCGCCCATAGCCCGAACTTTCAAATTTTTTATGAAAAGAATATGTTTTTATGAAATGTTTAAATTGCTTGCATTTTAAAAACTAAATAAAAAACTATAGACTTGGCAACTTTTTACTAAATACTGCCATTATTTAGAAAAGTATAAGCAAAAAACCAAAAATTTCAACACCCTGTATCTTGGAAACTATGCACTTCCGGACCAATTTTTATGGGAACTTTTTTTCCTTCAATGGCCTAGGAAATCACGCCCTTAAATATTGCCCCGTCTTTTTCAAACACCCTGATATATATTTCACGAATTTCAGTTTTACAGTGACAACGGTGGAGCAGTTTTTTCTATTATGGCCAACAAAGAGCAAAAAGTAGAAGCCAGTTTTTTAACCATCAGAAAGCTGGATGTTTACTGAATAATAAGAATATAGAAACTCAGCTGAATTCAGGAAAATAGTTAACTAAACGTCTCTGTTCAAGTCATACTTTATGTTTTTGACATGATTTTTGAATGGCTTAATTTAAAATACAATTACTTATACAGATCACTTTTTGAAAATTAATATAATATGGTTAAAATACACACCTGCAGGTTGCTCATCCATATTAAATCGGGGCCCAGTTTGCATGCAAAAAGGACACAGTATAGAATCTTAATGATAAATGTACACATCAAAATTTAGAATTAATTTAAGATTTGCTCTAAGTCGTATCTTTGACGTGAAATGGCAGCGAAATAATCCAGATAAACAAATGGTTGACAACGCAGAGTAAACAAGTATTGTGTCGACTTGTAATTTATGAGTTTTTTTTTAAACCAGCGCATACTTGATATTTTGATTTTCGATCAGCTTTATATTGTTAATAGCCCAGTGAGCGACAAAAGCTCGAACAACTCTACAGTTTAAATTATAATGGCTCTCAGAAATTTTGCAGAAATTTCATCAATAATAAAATCACACGTAGATAAACGGGGTTGAAATATTTTGACAATCCCTGCGAAAGCAACTTCTGTTAATCCATTTTCCCCTAACAATGGCTTTATTTATTTAACAAATATCCATAATGATCGGAAAGACACAAGGGAGGAAAGTGAATTTGAATTCTGTCTATCCAAATTTGAATCTAACCGATAATGTGAGCAACTAAAAGCGCCAGCCGGAACTAGGAAATGGTGTAGTCCTTTAGCGTTGAAAGGGCACTGTTATATTGTTAGAAAACTTTGTAAGTCTCATCCAGAAGTTCTCAATAATGCTCTTACGAGACGAACTGACGAATGGTTGCCTGTTTAATTGCGTAAAACATTGCTTGCAAGAGATATATAAAGGCAAAGATATAAATCAAAAGTTTTTGTCAAGTTTGAAACATGCCCGGTTCTGCGGGAGCAATGGCGGATACATTTTATTGGAGAGAAACATATTGAGAAGCTCTGAAACCCCAGTGAACGTCGAGGGGTTGTCGCCGCACGCAATGCTAAAAACGGAAACAATTAAATCAACAATGGTCGGTTTAGCCACGCTATTCAGACCAAATCTTGCAGATAATTCCGTTTTGTTCGTATTATTTTATTGCAACCAATTCATTTCATATTTAATAGGAAACACGCCTTGTTGCACATACTACAGACGTTTCATTACGGCTAATCCTTCCTGGGAATCCTTTGAAAGAATTACTTCTACTGATTAGTCGGATTAGCTGCCTCGGGATGGACCGGAAATTAATATCTAAACCATTGTTCAATGGAAGAATTTGAAAATGTCATCTGTGTCGTTGTGGGTTTAATAATTAAAGACATATAATATACTGAAACAGTACTTTAATAGGTTCATTTTAGTGATTAAATTCATTCAATTCACATATTCTAATTGTAAACAGTCCAATGTAAGCTTTCGAGCGAAAGATTATTTTCCAAGACGTCAAAAATTCCAAAAACTCACCAGTTCCATGCAACAATTTCAAACATTTTTAGAACGATTTTCTGATTTACTTGATATAACTTTTAAAGTTGATTAATAAAGTTTTGTATGCTACGCTACATAAGTCTCTGTCAAATAAAGCAAGTCATTTCACTATATTTTTAATGGGTAAGTGATAATCGAATAAAAAATAATTTACCGAAGAAACGCTGTATGCATTTCGTAAAATACATTTTCTAATAAAGATCCACGAATGGAAAATCCTCGGCAAAATCGTTGTGGTTTCAGAGTTTTCTCTTTTCGAGTTATGATGACGTAGCGGGGATCCTCAGGATCCCAATTATTAATTTGTAGCAGTAAGCGGATTTTGGTGAAAAGTCATCAGTGAAAAGCCCAAGCCACCCTTCTCAGCCAACAGAAACGAAGTCTGCATGTAGAGCGGAAAGCGACTCAGTAGTAGACAATTATTGGCAGTCAAACTGTCTAGTCTGGCGGAAATTTTTAAACAATTTCCAACAATGAATACTTGAGTAAGCTAAATATAAACCGGCAATTATCCAGTGGTATATCCATGCCTATACTTGCTCAAGATAATCATATTCCTATTAACTACTAAACAAAGTTTTAAATTTATGTTAGTATAAAATGATTTAAAGTTTGTTTGTACATTTTTCCTTGCACTCCAACTGAGTGTAATATTTCTTCTAGGGCACAACCTCGTTGAGCGGAGTTATGTGAAACCCTAAATATTACCTATCGCATGTTTACTCTTTATTATGAACGGATTTAGATTCTTTATCCTATAAGTATCAAAAAGCCTCGTGATTAGATTTTGATTTTAATATGACTACTAAAATAAGATCTAGAAAATATTTTTCTGCAATATTAAGCTTAGAAACTGGCGATTGGAATGTGTAAGTCATTTTTATGAGCCTGCTTATCCATTGCATAGCCATTGCAATCGTTCAGCATATCGATAAGCTCATTTTGCATGTTATAAAGCAGCTCACTATTACATAAGTAACGTTCATATCGCAATTTTAGTGATTCCAGATTAGCGAATTATCTATATGGGCAGTGAATTTCTGAAAGTGGTAGACATAATAAACAAATAACATACCGGATACTGAGGTTTAATAGGGAATAATTGCTGCTAAGTCACAGCGAAAAATACAGAAGACACCCGATATAAAAAGGTGGTAACATTTAAAATAGGGGAAGGTAATAAGGGGGACAATGAGGTATTTAACGCACAAAGACATGGCAATTGGATAAACTCAAGTTGCGGTCGTGGAGCACATTTGGCGTTTTGTAAACCGACACTTTTGGTTGGGGAATTCGACACCTCGTTTGTGCCAATCCGTTTGGGACTTGTATTCCTAACAAAAACATTTATTCATTTATTACATTTATAGGTTTGGGCTTTGTTACTTTATTTATTACATCCCAATAAACCCCGCTATTTTCGTGCTCCTCAACACCAAAACTAAAAATGTATATTGGCAGTTTATCGAATTTAAACTATAAAAGAGTTTAACCCATATGCAATTTAGGCATCAAAGGAGTTTTAAGCTACCCTGTGTGGTTATATTTCAGCACCATGAAGGGTGCCTAATTGGTTTATCGAAACAACATACTCCTATGATATAACATAATTACTCTGAGGGATGGGAACGTATTTACTCTAGTTAATAACGGCCAAAGTACTTTGATCAGCTACAACTACGCTTTAATAGGTGTCTACCTCCTAATTGATTTCGGCCAGTTTCCAAACGTTCAACTAATTCAACCGCAAAATATCTGAGCCGAATCCTCTTATTGACTACAAGGTGTGAAAGTAGCCTCAAGATACAAAAGCGCCCATAAGTAAACCGATATTTTAAAAACCCAGAGACGTAATATTATAGCCATGAATGTTTCTTCAAAATTGTGTAAATATGCCCCTGCTTGATGCCTATTCCATTGGCTATTTCATGTTTTGACAGGCTGCTAAATTGCCACTTAAATTCATTGTTCCGACTTCCTTTCATGTTAGAAAAAAATATATTTTCAAAACCCATATCTACTTGAAAAGACCGATTTTTATTTCTTTTCTACGAATTTTCGCCTGTGTTGGTCGAGGCCTCTCAAATTATCTAGGATATCAATTGTTAAAATCGATTATGTGCCTAAAAAACATTTAGGCAAACTGTATTACAATTGCAGATGTGTGAATCAGATGAAAAATATTGGAAATAAAAACACTAATAATTTATATGTCGCAACGCGTTATTCACCACATTTACAATTGTTTTATTTATTATGCTGATGTCGCTATATGGAGAAACATAAATATTTTTAATATTTCAAACTTTCACCCTATATAATAGCTATTCGGTAAGCGCACAAACGAATTTTAAGAGAAAAAAGACCGACAAGTGTCTTTGAAACGTCCCAATCGAATTTTCCAACTAAAAAGGATCTTTTATTGAATTACTCACTTCTGAGTGCCTATCTACATACAAGCTATAAAATCGTGTTATAAAATTACGTATCGCTTTAAAAGGCACTGATAATTACACTTTTAACACTGTTAGTAACTTCGTTATCCTCTCACTAGTGTTTTGTGTATTTATAGGCGAGCCCTTCTGCAAAAGTGTCAAGCTTTGCTCTCTTCAGTTATTAGAAAAAATGTATTCATGTGAAAGATTACTGGTTGGAGTTGGATAGGAAAGTTTGGTCACTGACGGCACCGCCCTTCCGGAGTCTATATGAGATGAGAAACTTTTCATTATCCCAACTTGATGATGAAACTTTGTTAATGTTGATTAATCAGATTAGATAAAAATATATGAATTTGCCCATATAATTCCTTCCTTCCTCCCCTAATAAATGCCATTTTTTCTGTACAATACTGATATAATTTAATTTGTATTTACTTTGGCGCCAAGTTTCCAACAGGATACGAGTCAGTCCATAAAATTCGATTGTTGACCAGCGTATTACCAGCATTGTTTTTGCTCATATGCTAAAAGGTGATAGACATATTGCTAATGTCAAGTCACTCATTCCAGAGTGCGATAAGCTCTATAAAAGCAGTACTCAGGAACGCAAATTTACCATACTTTCCGACAATCCCATTTCGAAGGTGTTCCGTATGACTTTTCCGAGCGGTTTCAAGTGAAGTGACTGCTTCAAGTTCATTTAGGTAAGTGAATTTTAATTCATAATAATTAATAATAATTTGAATTTTATCCGATTTTTTCCAAATGAGTACCTACTTTTGAGTATTTGGTTGAATTGGTTGTTAATTTTATTGAAAAAAATTTTGAGCAGTATTTCGGAGTAATACGAGAATATATATATATGTATATATATATATATATATATATATATATATATATATATATATATATATATATATTACAGTAAATAAACGGTTTGCATTTATTGGGAAACATACTCTTTGGCATCGCCGTCACGCGCAACAAGACACCATTGTCGAAGTTGTATCTGTTGGATAGAGAATTACTTGCCACACCCGCTGTGGTAGCGTTGCGTAATGCTTATATTTTGGAAGTTTTGAATTTTAGTTCACTTGCGAAAATGATTAATTTCAACAAAAAATTTAAAACATTTAAATGTGTGCTTTCATTGGAATTGGCAGTTTCTTTTTTTTTTACTTTTTGCAACTTTTAATCAGAAGCTTTGTTCAAAAGATGCAATATTTAATCTGGATTTTTCGGAATTTGCTTTCTAAAAGGTTTTTTTTCCATTGCGCTGGTGATTATTGTGTCGACTTATAGCAGAGAATCTCATGAACACTGCTTTATCTTTTTTAACTATTTTCAATTTGACTGGTGACTAACACAAATGTTCTTTAAATCTTTTAAATTACATGGAAAAATATCTAATAATTATTGCAAATTTGCTGGTAAGGAGAATTTATTTAAACGTTCTTTCTCAAATCATTCATTATTAAATTATTATCAGATAACTTTCTCCACATTTGTTCGCCGTAATTTAGAAAATTCTCTGAATTCATGTTTTTTCTGCTTTCATCATTTAACGTAAAAAGTTCAATATTTCAATTCAGTCAATTATTTTTTAATTTTCAAGGTAATAGGATACAGGTGAAAATTTCGCTTCCAACAATCTATATTTTGTTTTCTGCTTTCTCTTGTAATTGAGTGATTTCAATATTGATTATTGACTACCCATAATTATTCATTGAATGTTCAATATGTTTAAATAATGATCAATGGGTCAAACTTTGAGTTTAACTAGCTATGATTTAATGTAGAATTAATTTTTTTAATGAGATTATCGAGTTACAATTAACGAGCTATAATTTCACAATATCTCAAAAGACTTGACAAGAACTTTTTGTCGTAAATTTTCTTGAACGATTATTTCAAATATTTTCCTTCTTTTATTCTTTAAAAAGACCTCGTCAGTCGTGACTGCCACTGCCACAACGAACATAATTAATTTTTTTATTTAAGTATATGGAGAAGTTGATTTAATTTTGTTACGTTCGTTTGTTTCTTTGAAAATATATTGCAATTTTTTCCAGATATTTTAGACGATTATTGTGTGTACAATTTTTGTTGAGATTCTATTGTGGCGTAAAAGTTTCTAAGATTTAACGTCATCTATAGGCCTCAGAAAAAGTTGGCAGCATTTACTGCAACTGTTCAATTGTATTGTGTAGAAAAGAATGAACTCTTCTACGAAAGTTTTTTAATGCAAAATTTAGTAAATTTTTAAAACTTAATATATTTAAGAAATGAACAATATCTCAAAGGGTTTGATAAGAGCTTTTTGTCGGAAATTTGCTAGAACAAATACTTCAAATACTTGTTTGGCACTTATCCTTCAATAAGAACTCGTCACTGTACTACAGCACACATGATTGAGTTAATATTAAGTATATGGAGAAGTTGATCTAATTTTGTTACGTTTCATTCTTTGAGAATAGATCGTAAGTTTTTCCAAATATTTTCGACGATTACTCTGTATGCACTTTTTTTTTGGGGAGTTTATAATGACGCAAATGATTTTAATATTTTGCGTTATTTATAGTCCTCAGAATAAATATCGCAGCATTTACTGCAACTGTTCAATTGTGTTGTGTAGAAAAGAATTAGCTCACTTCCACTCCATTTATAATTTAATTATTATAAAAACTTAATTTATTGAAGAAATTAGCAAATCCATATGGACTTGATAAGGGCTTTTTGTCGGAAATTTGACAGAACGAATATTTCAAATACTTGTTTGACATTTATCCTTCAATAAGAACTCGTCACTGTACTACAATACCCTTGATTGATTTTTTATATAAGTTTATGAAAGAGCTGTCTTAATTTACTCGCACCTGATTATGTGAACATCAATTCCGGTTCGGTCTTGAATGTTTCTATATTAGTTTTGTGGATGTGTACTTCTTTTTTTTGGGAGTCTATGAACACGCAGATGGTTTTAATACTTTGCGTTATTTATAGTCTTCAGAAAAAATTAGTAGCAATTACAACAACTTTTTAGTTATGTTGCTGAAAGAAAAATGGATCGTTCCACTGCATTTTGAAATGTCAAATTAATTCTAAATATTTCTATGCGGACGTAAACACTTTTATAATCTAAGTAGTAACTCGCGACTAGACTTTATTAATTAAAATTTGTCATAAATTTCAATATTTCATATTCTTATGATTTAAGAACTGAAAATGTTCAAAACAACTTCTTTGAAATTTGCACTGCACGTTATCGACGAATTGATAAGGTACTGTTTTTTAATAGATGTACTATTGTGACTTGGTATTTGATTAGGTTGCAAGAATTTTTATTGGGTTTGCAAAGAGATACGGTGGGCTTTGATTAGTGTAAATGCTATTTATAAATGTTTAATGGCTCGTTTCCCGTTCGAATATGTTTATCTGTATAATCAGTGTTTTTAATTGGGTATTCTGAAAGGGTTCTACTACCACAATAACTCCGTGTTATTTTAAATAACGGGTACAGCTTCCAGAAATTTCGATTCAAAAATCGTACAAATTTTCCCGTTACTTGACGGTCTGTCCACAACAATTAGACACATCTTCAAAACAAGCCTATGGCAGCCCACCCTCACATTTTTAAGAGTATTATCTTTTCGCCCTGCATAGATTCTATTTAGATTAGCGTTTGAGGGTAATCCTTTTCTACAGTTAATGCTCAATTGAGTGTGTGTCAAGTTTCTTGACACATGCCACCGGTCGTGTTGGGCTATTCTTTACAATGAAATGGCTCATTGAATTTTCCGCCTAACAAAGGATTTTAAAAAATATTTATACAAATGTTGAGATCATTATTTGGAACTGAAGTAGACGAAACTCGCAACAAAACCTAAAAAAATGGATATTAATTAAATAGTAAATTTAATTGTGCACTTTCCATTGCTTGGGCACTATTACGGGTTTAATTATAAGGTTGTGTTAATAAAATCCGTGGACAACGTGGGTTCCGATTTCTTTATAAGTCCTTTACATCAAATCATTTCTCAGTCCTTAACAGTACTAGGTGGGACTTAAGAATAATCCGATTTAACGAATAATGGACAATAAGTTACATACACCTTTCCTTTATACATTTAAGGACCCCATGCTGACCACAAGCAAATATATTTTGTAAACACTTCCTTAACGGCATTCAAGTCATTTTTCAGCGCCCCATTGTGCTACAGAACTTATAAAATAGATTAAAATCTATATTTTGAGAACCCACTTAAATGAGGGCTGTCCTTACTGAGACCCTTATACATTGTTAGCAAATCGGGTGATGCCGTATTTTGATATTTTACTGATTCGGCGAATTACTATGGAATAAATCTTTACTTTGCTACTTGCTGATAATTAAAATCCAATTCTGAAATTCCTGGGACATATTTTGAACATAATCGTTTTTAAAGTATGGTATATATTTATTTACAAAATATTTTATTTCGGTATTTTGTTTCAAAATTAAAGGTCTTTGCAAATAATGAATTTCCTCAGTTTGTTTCTTGAGAATTTGATAATGAATACTCTTTCACTGGACTACTACAATAACAAATTTCATATAGAGCTGTTATATAATTTGACAAAATGGACTTAACAAATATTTTTTGCGGGATATGTGCTGAGAAATATTATTTCAAATGATTTCCAGCTTATATCCTTGTCATAGAACTTGTCGCAGTCAACGCAGAAGTTGATCTAATTTTATCACCTACGATTCTTTGAAAATATGTTGTTAGTTTTTTCCGATATTTTAGAGAATTTATGTGCATGCACTATTTTTGGGAAGTCTATGATGCCGCAAATGGTTTTAATATTTTCCGTTATTTAGGGTCTTCAGAAAAAGTTGGCAGCACTTAACGCAACTGTTCAATTGTGTTGTGTAAAAACAAATGAACACTAAAGTTTTTAAAAACAAATTTCAGCAAAGTTTTAAAAACTTTGAAAAAAATGTGTTTTAATTAAATACTTTTTAATCTAACTTAAATCTTAATGAGATTAATATGTTGTTATAATTTCAACTTGACAACGGTTTTTGTGGATGTTTTCTCACATGTATCCTTCTATAAGAACTTGACACTGAACAAAACACATGATTTAAGTATATGATTATTTATCGTATTGTATATGATTATTTATCGTATATGTATTAAGTTATTATATATCGTATATGTATTAAGTATATTGGATATGACTATTTAAGTACCTATATGGAGAAGTTGATCTAATTTTTTATTGTTTGAAAACATATTGTTTGTTTTTCAGGCATTTTAGACGATTACTGTGTATGCACATTTTTTTGGGGGTCTATGGTGGCGTAAAAGTTTTTAAAATTTAACGACCCATTATTATTATTTATTATTGCATTATTTATCGATACTGTTTAATTGTGTTGTGTGTAAGAATTAACTCTTCCACTGAAGTTTTTAATGCAAATTTTAAATACTTAATTTACTAAAGAAATTTAGTCAAAATTCTTGGATGTTAGTAAGATAATGAATTGTTATACTTTTCCATTATCTTCTTTGATGTTCTTAATATATTGTCATTTTTTCCAAATATTTTAGACGAATATTTTAATATTTTACCACATCTATAGGCCTCAGAAAAAATTGGCATCATTTACCGCAACTCTTCAATTGTGTTGTGTAAAAAACAATTAACTCTTGCAACAAACGTTTTTTATGCATTTAGAAATTTAGTCAAAATACTTGAATGCTAGAAAGATAATGAGTCTTATAATTTTCCATTATATCGAAGGACTTAACAAGTGCTTTTTGTAACAAATTTGCTAAAACAAGTATTACAAGTACTTTCTGGCAATTATCCTCCAATAAGATTTCGTCACTGTACTACAACACACATGATTGATTTTTTATGTAAGTATATGGAAAACTTGTTCTAACATTGTTATCGTTGATTATTTGAGAATAAATTGTTATTTTTTCCAGATAAATTTTAGACTAGTAATTACTGTGCGCACTTTTTTTTGGAAGTCTATGGTGGCGCAAAAGGTTTTAATATTTTGCCTCATCTATAGGCTTCAGAAAAATTTGCCAGCATTTACCGCAACCCTTGAATTGTGTTGGGCAAAAAAATTAACCCTTCCACTAAAGTTTTTTAATGCAATATTGAGAAAAAATGTAAATACTTAATTTAGTAAAGACATTTAGTCAAAGTACTTGAATGTTAGTAAGATAATAAGTTGTTATAATTTTACATTATCTTCTTCGCGAATATATTGTTATATTTCCCAGATGTTTTAGACCATTACTGTGCGCACTTTTTTTTTGGGAGTCTATGGTGGCGCAAAAGGTTTTAATATTTTGCCTCATCTATAGGCTTCAGAAAAATTTGGCAGCATTTACCGCAACCCTTGAATTCTGTCGTGCAGAAAAAATTTACATTTCCATTAAAGTGTTTTAATGTAATTTTGAGGAAAAATGTAATTACTTAATTTATTAAATATGTTTATCCAAAATATTTGTATTTTAGTAAAAGAATAAGTTGCTATAATTTTGCATTATCTTCTTTGCGAATATATTGTTATTTTTTCCAGATATTTTAGACCATTACTGTGCGCACTTTTCTTTCGGCGGTCTATGGTGGCGCAAAAGGTTTTAATATTTTTGCCTCATCTGTAGGCTTCAGAAAAATTTGGCTGCATTTACCGCAACTCTTGAATTGTACAAAAAGAATTAATCTTTCCACAAAAGTTTTTTAATGCAAATTTTAGGAAAATTTTAAATACTTAATTTATTAAAGAAATTTATGCAAAATGCTTGGATGTTAATAAAATAATGAGGGATTATAATTTTACATTTTCTTCTTTGAGACTATATTATTTTTTTCAGATGAGATATATTAGACGAATACTGTGAATGAACTTTTTTTTTGGGGTCTATGGTGGCATAAATACTTGTAATATTTTACCTCATTTATAGGTCTCAGAAAAAGTTGGCATCATTTACCGCAACTCTTCAATTGTGTTGTGTCAAAAAGAATTAACCCTTCCACTAAAGTTTGTCCTGCAATATTTAGCACAGTCTTAAAAATGTAATTTATTTAACAAATGTAGTGAAAATATTTGGACCTTAGTAAGATTATGAGTTGTCATAATTTCACATTATGTCAGGGGTTATTTTTTCCAGACATGGTAGAGGATTACTGCGACTGCACTTTTTTTTGGGAAGTGTATGATAACGTAAATTGTATTAATATTGTCCGTTATTTAGAGTCCTCGTAAAAAATGTAGCAGCAGTTACTGCAAATGTTATAATTCTGTTGGGTACAACAGAATTAACCTTTTCACGAAAATGTTTTCATGTAAACTTTAACAAATTACTTATTCTTGCTCAATCAGATGCCATTTTCTGCAGCCTAACGAGTTATTAACAATATCTCAAAGGGTTTGATAAAGGCTTTTTGTCGTAAATTTGCCAGAACGATTATTTCAAATATTTTCTGTCTTTTATCCTTCACAAAAAACTCGTCACTGTTCTACAACACACAAGATTGATTTTTTATGTAGGTATAAGTTGATCTAATTTTGTTACGTTCGATTATTTGAAAATTCATTGTAATTTTTTCCATATATTTTCGACAACCACTGTGTGCACTTTTTTTTGGAAGATGACGCAAATGGTTTTAATATTTTGCGTTATTTATAGTACTCAGAAAAATGGTCAGTGTGAAAAATGATCAGTGATCATCAAAGTGCTTCCAAGCTGACCTACAAGAGGAAATCACGTTGAACGTAAGATTGAAAACAGCCGAACAACTCGACATAGAAACCGAAAAATTTACGACTCTGCTACAAACAGTTGCTTACAAAAACACAAAAGAAATTACTCACATCACGAAAGGAGTAAATTATCCGGTTGAAATTCGGATTTTAGTCAAAGAGAAAATAAAAGCAAGAAGACGATGGCAACAAACACGTCATCTTAGCGATAAGACATCATTAAATAGACAGACTCAAAAGCTAAAACGTGAAATTTACAAATTAAAACAGAATTCTCTAAATTTATTTATTACAAATTTATCAGCAGATAAAGAAACTGATTATTCCTTGTGGAAGGTTACAAAGACAGTTAGAAAGTTGTGTCAATACCGCCTATTAGAAAGGGACTAAGCGATTGGGCTCGTGATGATCAACAAAAAGCGGATCTATTTGCTGAATATCTGGCAGGCGTATTTGTACCAAACGACATACAAAACAACCAACACAATAAACCACCGGTTGCAGACAATATTTCGTCCTCCAATTCGATCGACATGATTAGAAGAAGACTCCGAAAGAAGTAGCAGAAGAAATTAATAATAATCTCAGCACAAAAAAGCTCCTGGGTTTGATTTAATGACAGGACAAATCCTGAAACAACTGCCAAAAAAGGGGATACTGATGTTAACACATCTATTTAACGCCTCAATCAGGATTAAACATGTACCGGCAATGTGGAAAATAGCTGAAGCCATCATTATCCCCAAGCCTGGTAAACCTCAACACGATGTTAAGTCGTACAGACCAATTTCCCTCTTGCCAATAATATCAAAGCTTTTTGAACAACTGTTGCTGAAAACACTTATACAAATAGTAGAGAAACAAAAGTGAATCCCCGATCACCAATTTGGATTCCGATCAAACCACTCTACAATTAATCAATTGCACCGAATAACTGATGTAATAGAGAAGTCACTAGAAGAAAAGAAAGTCTGTTCAGCACTATTCCTCGACGTATCGCAGTCGTTCGACAAAGTATGGCATGAAGGGCTACCCTACAAACTAGGTAAAATGTTACCCCAACCATACGTGAAAATTCTCACTTCATATATCACTAATAGACTATTCAGAATCAAGCAAGAAGGAGCTTAATCGGAGTTGAAGGAAATCCAAGCGGGTGTGCTACAATGGAGCGTCCTAGGGCCTGTCCTGTATTTACTTTTTACCAGTGATATACCCCAACCGAAAGAAATTACAATAGCAACATATGCGGATGACATAGGATTAATGGCAACTGACACAAATCGGGTAACAGTCTCACAGAAACTACAGAAAACGAGCGATGCTGTTTATAAATGGACCACCAAGTGGAAAATTAAACTTAATGAAACTAAATCGACCTATGTTAACTTTACCAACCAAAATTTGACAGATCCTGCAGTAATAAATATTAATGGAACCGGCGTCCCATATGCAAATACTGCGAAATACCTTGGTATGACTTTGGACACTAAATTAAGATGGAATGAACATGTCAGAAAGAGAGTAAAAGAGTTGAAAATTAAAATTGCGCAATATAGATGGCTGATTGGCAGGCATTCCAAGATGACGTTGTATAACAAACTTTTAATTTATAAACAAATTATTAAACCTACATGGCTCTACGGTATTCAGCTATGGGGATGCACAAAAAGCACACACATAAAAAAGATTCAAACGGTCCAAAATAAGGCATTCCGTGAAATAGCCAATGCCCCCATGGTTCGTCAGAAATAATGATCTTCACAGAGACCTTGGAATCCTGACTGTTGAACAGGGAATCAAACGGTATGCAAAGAATCACCAAGCTAGACTACAGCTACATCCGAACGCAGAAGCCCGCCAGCTGCTAGATGATCAGCGAGGTGTGCTAGAGGTGTGCGTGTAAATATTGTCTATCTCCTGTGAGGCTAAAGCTTGGAAAGTCAATGGACTGACTTAGTTAACTACCCTAATTTTAAGATTACAGATAAAAACTGATGGTTGGTCATGCTTGATTAGTTTTAGTAAATAATATTAATAAATAAAAAAAAGAAAAATGATCGCAGCATTTACCGCATCTTTTCAATTGTGTTGTGTAGAAAAGAATTAACCCAAGTAAAGACTTTAATACAAAATTTGTCAAATTTTTAAAACTTAATCTATTTAAGAATTTAACAATATATCAAAGGACAAGGGTTTTTTTTGTCGAAAATTTGCTAGAACGAGTATATCAAATTCTTTCTGCCATTTATATTTCAATTTCAATAAGTCACTGTACTACAACACCTCAGATTGATTTTTGATGTAAGTAGGTACCCATATCGAAAACTTGTTCTAATTTTCTCTCGTCTGATTATGTGAAAATCGATTTCGGCTCTGCCTTGAATATTTTTACATAAAATGTATAGCTGTGAAAATAATAAAATCCATTTCAGAAATTGTTAAGGTACACTTTAGCAAAGTAGGTACTTGACCTTGCTCAAGCAGTCGCAATGTTTCAACTGCCAGAAATGGTTACTCCTTTTTCACTGAAAGCTTTTAGACAGCTACTTTAGGGCAATATTTCTCTTATATGTATGTTTTGCTCTATTGTACCTGTTTTTAAGATTCAGTTACACTCAAACAAATTAATGTGGGCATAAAGGAAGTTATGAGGTTATTTATATTTTTTGCAGTTCATATACAGACTATTCCTCTGGTATCATGTCTTTGTGTGTAGCCATTGTAGGACATAGACCTTTTAAATCGCCAATGTCCTACGTGTCTCACGTTAAGATTTGGTCTCATTCATCGGCCCTTCAATCTATACTGGATGGACTTTATTGCCTGAGAGTGATAAAGAACCGATTTTTCTTTCTTTCTTTTAATAACAATTTCTCGACAACGACTGTAAATCTCGCAGGTTATGGGGAAGTAATACCTTAGATAATATTTACTGCATCGAGGTTTAACTTCTCCAGAACTTTTAAGATTATTTGCCAGCACCCTCGCGGTCTATGTGATTTTTAAACTTTATCAGCTGAGAACAACCTATCTTTTGGTGCAACGGTTGCAACTAAATTTTGAACTGAAAACCCTAAGCCTGTTAAGGTTGAATACCTCATTTGTAGCATTCGAAAGCAATTGAGGTATTTGATACTTTACAGCTATTAGGTTACATACCGCCGTTCTTCTCCATGTGGAGAAGGTGCTCCTTCACCAAATCATGTGATATATTTTGCGATAACATGCTCGCTGGTCAATATATCAGCAAAAAGGTAAAGTTATATTTATGTAGGGAGAAAAACATGTACTGTTATTTTCCTCTGAATAATAATTAATCATTTCCTAGATATATTGACTGTCTAGAAGCTCTCCAAGCACGCTAAATACCTCTACTAGATCTACAGGACATTTCTTAGAATACTTCTTGCAGTGGTGGTTTCGTCTTCCATAAGCCTCGGCATTGGTATACTGGGAGGGAAGGTTTTTGTTCACAGAGGAGCTGGGGCTAAAATTGGCCAACAAACATTCGACATTGCATGTCATGTAAGTTCTGGCATTTAATTATTAGTTTACCTTAATAAAATATGGAAAATGTCTCCCAGAACATCGGTGTCTTTGGTTGTGTGACAAGATAGTTCGCAAATTATTTTTAGAAAGCAGTTTTTTCCTCCATAGTTTTTGCTGAAACTGTCACAATTTACAAAATAGAATAAATCTAGCGGTTACAAAAATTACTTACGGTTCCAATTTTAATTCTACCATCCGATAAAGCATGCTACGCTCAAAGAAGCCTCTTTCTGCCGATTCTGATGGTATGATTGGAGGAAAGGTGTATTCACTCTCATTTTGCGGTAAAAAGTAATTGGCTTCCATATTCCATCCAAAATCTGCATCAATTTCCGATGGTACCAGCTTCAGATCAAACGCTATAATCAGCTGAAATTGAGAATTATTTAAACAGGCAACTGTTGCCTATCATTACTTACCCCCATAAATGGGTCATAAAACTGTGAAAATGGAAACCGCACTCTATTAACAAACGTGTATTCCTCTTCGCTCGCACAAGGCACATTTTTATAAAAAATCAGAAAACCCAAGATGCCGACGATACGTTCCAAAATCATTTCTGTCCCATCTTTAGCTTTGTCACTGTTCCGTCAATGCAAGTTACTGGTTTTGTATTTGCTCATGTAATTAGTTTACATTCATGCGTATTTTTTCACTTCTCGCTTATTAGAACAGTTGTTTTAGGTTCAAGTTTTAATGAGAGCTGATTTACAGTTAAATTGACGCAACTTTTCATGTTTAAATTATCATATGGAGCAGATAGTTTGGGATAGTCTAAAAAATCGCCTTTTAATCGAAGTAGAGAGGTTGAATATCATAGGTTTTTATTAAAATAATAAATATACATATAATACAAATAATGACAAAATATATATAGTACCCTATCAGTATCTATAGAGTTACTTTATAGATATAAAAATACAAAAACTATATATCTATAATGATTATATAGCCATAAAGATCGAATGAATTTTGACTGAATACCAGAAAAAATACGCAATAAGAAAATATATAAATGTCCTATGGGAATGCTTCATATTTAAACGTTTTTATTAATTTAAAAAATAAACAAGATGAATCTTTATAAACTTAATTGCAATTCGGTTGAGCAATATTTGGCAAGTACATGTTACAAACATATATTGGAGACATGAATAGAAATTATTAAATATTTACAAAACACGATCTATATACAGGAAAGTTCAAAATCTGTATGATTTCTAAATACATTTACCACGCTTTTAAAACAATTGAGAACAATGTATAGCAAACTTTCTCTCTGTAACAATAACAGTATCCGTTGATGGATGGAATTTATTATTTGACCATATTATCGATCGATGCAGCAAGAATGGCGGGACCAATCTAAAGGTTATTAAAAGCACATACAGATATGTAAAGCTAAGTAATAACAATATTAGTTTGTATAAATAATGCAGTATATAAATATATGAATCAGGACCGTTCTTAAGACCAGTGCGGGTGCACCCAAATTATATATAATTATACCCTTTATCAAATTATCTCTAAATAATAATTTTAATTTGAAAAAAGATCTTAAGAAAAAAGTCCTTACTATAACAAAAGCGATTTCTTGAAAAATCGGCAAGAGCGAACATGATACAAAATTTTAGCACAATACAGCAACAAAACCTACATAACACTGTAAAAAATTAAGAAACCTATTAGCTCGCATACCGTTGCTTCACTTCTTTATGTAACACAATACACAACTGTCAGAAATTAATACATTTCTGATTGATCCATATTTTAGCACCTATAAACAATCAACAAAACATAAACCTATCTTGGCAGATACTAACAACTATAAATCATCGTCTCCTATTCCTTCAAATGCGTGATTTTCAACAAATTCGCGACCGCTCTTAAAGGAAACGCTGGAAAATTTTTCTTGTAATGTTTTTATTGAGAATGGCTCCTCATAATTGTGTTCAGCTGCCGTGATTTGTTCCTAAAAAAAAACATAATACAACCGCTCCGCCAATTGTTCAACTGTTCTTACATCGGTACTATCAAGATCATTCTGATCTATGGAAATTAATTGGCAGGATCCATCTCGCTTCATGTACGTCCATTTAGCATTTGTTTTGACGCACTGCCTTTTCCTTACACCATTTTTCTTCAAAAGCAACTCATCAACTAAAGATTGCAAGCAGACCGACATCAAAATCGCTTGTTCACTGCTAATAGTGATCCATTGCAACTTGTCTTTGGACATTAGGTATTCGAAGGATAATTCTAGATTTGAGTTTGGGTAGACGCTGTTACTAATGGAACCAATTTCTGAATTGGTTACTCTTTTGCTCTAAAATACGTTAAATAATGAAAATTTACTGCGAAGAAGTAATCCGTTCACTATATAATGCATGCGATTTTTCTAAAAGTGCATGTTCGATTCATCGTTATTTGTGAGAGCCGGCGACGTGCTCACATTAGTGGTTGTAATGAGGAAGAAGTGAGTTCATTTTATTTTTTTTTGTAACTACTCACATTTGTGGCAGTTATTCTCCAGCATCGCATTCTCGTAACCTTGAAAACGCCTTCTTTAACCAAATTTCCAGGTCCCAAAATTCGCAAACTCAATTCTTCATCACCTATTGCAACCAACACCTTAGTTTGAGGTTGAGGGTAGTCACAGTAGCACTGGGAAAACTGCATAAAACCGTAGTATTTGAGTTTTTGAGCATATTGAATGTACTCTTTCTTGGCTAGTCTCAGTTTTAGCTTTTCCAATTGAGTCTTTGCTTCTCGTATGGCCATAATCCATCCCTTCTCGATATCAGCGAGGGTTTGGATGTATAGTAAGTTGAGAGCGACTGGGTCTCTCAAAAGTTCATTGTCATAGTCAATATCCCAATAACTGCAATGTACGAAACAAGGAAGTTTCGATAATAGAAATTCTAATTTAGGCGATAAGTACTTACTTTTTCCTTATTATTAATCTAGTGGCACTTCTGATTACTTGTTGTGTCATGTATGGCGACTCAAAATCCAATAGCTTCCGTAACATTACAATATCATTTGTGTTTTCTATTTTAATGAGGTAAAGTGAAAAATACTGCACATATTCACTTGGCAAGTTCGCCTGTTTGAGCGCTATGGCCAATACTTTTTCTGTACAGTCAAATGTCGAAACCCTAACTTTAATTTGATAATTATTCATTATATAAATGTCTAAATTTACATCTTGTTTATCGTTGCAGGCAGTCTCTTGTTGGGCGGATAAGAAAAATCCACATACTAGTTCGGAAGACACAAGATTGGCATCCTGACCAACTAGAAAATTAAAAAATCAGATAAAATTTAGAATTTTTTTTAATAAGAACTTTCGGATAGGTTTCTAATTTATAAGATTCATTAATATTCTAAAAAATTATCAGTTTTTTTTTGACAAAAAATACAGAATCAGATTAGTTTTTAAGTTCGCCCCACATGGGAAGCTTTTTATTATTAACTTTACGAAAAAAGTTACTCTTCGTAAAAAATTCTGCAAGTTCTAAAATCTAAAATACAATGAACAGATATCAAATTTTTCCAGTTGTATACGAGATATATCAGAAAATATATGAATTTTGATCAAGAATAAAGTACTTTTATTTTTGAAAATATCGAAAACTTAAATTTTTTGTTCACTGTCAAAAATTTGTTGCCATCAAAAAATCATTTGTTTTTCAGTGCATCCTAATTTTAACGGAACTACAGCTACATTTGTATTTTTATTGTAGTTAAAAAATAAAAGATTTTTATCTTTTTTAGGATGTAGTTGCATATTTTGTAGTAGTATTTGAAATTCAGATCATTAACATTATCTGATAAAGCCGAGTTCAGCCATTTTTGCTTGTTCATGTTGAATATATTATGAGATACCTTTTATATCTATATATGAGGTATTAACCACGAGAACATGTTATTCTCGAGATTAACCGGTTAATGTCGAGAATAACATCATTTCGAACGTTAACCGTAACATATATAAACACATGGGCAGTGTAATTTACGTTAAATTGCATATTAGCTTTACTACATGAAACATTTCGAAACAAGTTATGCATAACTTAGCTAGCGATTCTTAAATGTTTAAATGTGCAACTGGTAATTAAAGAATTACGAACAATCGCATATTTGAACTGAGTGATCCAATTTAATTGTCATATGGGAGTAAACATAAGGTTTTTCATTTGCCCAATGCATATAGCTGAAAAGGCACTCTAAATGTAGCATGAGATGGTGTGGCCACTCAAGACAACTTACCTGTTTGAATATACTTTTCTAACAACGCTCTTCGCTCCTCCAACTGTCCCGATGTAAGGGGGAGTAACTTTTTTGGTGGAAAAGATGGAACACTGTCATTACCAAATTCTCTCTTTAATTGCTCATTTAAATTATGTAACTGCTTATATCGAACAGTACAATGGAAGACACCATTGATATGTATATTATAGCCCTTAAAATAATGAATTTAGCTAAAAAATAAAGGACAAACTGGACTTACAATAAAAGTTGATCCATTGCCTTCATTTAATTCCTGAGTGTCTGGTATGGAAAAATGCATGTTTACTGTACTAAATTACACTGAAAATAAGTCGTACTTAATAAAATTAATAAAAAAACAAACTAATGATATAAATTAATATTCATTCTAAAAATAGACTGAAAAATAACTACAGTTCATAGTGTGTAGTCTGTGATACAGTTTAAGAGTTTTCCTTACTGACAAATTCATACTTGACAGTACAGTGAGGTAGATGAAAATATCATTTAGAATCGGAGGTGGGAGGGTGTTTTAACTACTCAGTGCCGTCTAGACAGATTTCCAGAGATTGTTAATGGCGTTACTTAACGCTAAAACTCGCTTGATGATAAAATGCAAACGTTCAAGGTGTATTTATGTCTGCAAGATATAGCTCTTAGCTAAAAATGGTGGATAGATAATTGATAGTTATTATTTTTTTTTCAGATGGCGCTGCTTGGCGACCTGGCCACGCTCTTCCTTACTATAGATCCAAACACTATGAATGCAGATAGAGATGCTCTTTACGTCGAAAGCTATACATTGGGGTCAACACATACACATAAGAAAATTTAATTTTGGGGCGAAAAAATCGAAACTTAACTTTTACTATTTCCGAAAAAAACTCAAATCGCTGTAAAACTACACCATTTTGTCAGTGACGTTCGAAGTTTGGTATACCTTATTTAATTTATTTTCTAACTAACTTATAACTTCTTAAGTAGTAACTTTTCCTTGTGGTTTTAAATCAGTCTTCACTCACTAGTAAAAACATTATCTATAAGGTGAACATATTGTAAACTTAAGTGTTTGTAACATTGTTTTATTTTGAATATACGCATACAAAATAATTCTCAACTTTTATTGGAATCAATAAAATATCGTATTAAAGTTTTGTAAGAAAATACAATTTTTGGTACAAATTATTTTAAATTGTCTTTGTGACGAAAGTTAAATTTGTTTCTAGCAATTAAAATGCAATCGAAACAAGAAAATCCTTTAGTTATTGAAGAACCAAAAGGTGTCATAAACTGAGCGTATTTTAAGCTAAAAAGTTTTTTCTAGTTCGAAGTTAACAATATTAGGGGATATTTTTTATTTAATCTTCAGCCAGCTTAAGTTCTAATGAATTTTAACATTTACTTTTGGCCACTGTTTTCCTTTCGCCAATTCAAAATTTAAAACCCCAATTCCCATTGCTGCTCCTGTAGAACAATTTAAACAGATTTTCCTGAGTAATATTGAGGAACCACCCTGGTTATATAAGAAATGTTTTAATTTAAAAAAAAGATACAAGACAGAATTTTAACTCGTTTATTTAGCACATCTATGCTTCACTACCATCATCACATACAGATACTTTTGATCAATCTAAAGTATTTCAAACAAATTCGAGATAATACATACAACGAATGAAAGGAAGCGTCGAATTTTCATTAGGGATCGCATATATTTTGGTGGCAATTCACTTATTGAATTTCAACTTTAAATATTGGAATTCAACTAACAGTGTAGTAAACAATATACTCTCACTACTCAACCCATTGTTGTTTTGATTTTTACTAGATGAACAGAAGATCTAATACATTTACAACCAATCTCAATGTGTAATTTCGATAATAAAAACGAAACAAGCTATAAAGCGAGTTAATAAATTAAACATTTTAATAAAACTTTCAAATCTTGTAATTAATACATTTAAAAACACTTCATATAACACCAGTAAAAAGAAAGGTTAGAAAACATTTAAACTTAAGTTGCATTCTATCGTAATACATATATAGCATGACTCTTTTATCCTTATGCTCTCAGACTAATCCGACCAATGAATGGAGAACTGTATTTTAAAATTGATGTTGATGCAATTTTTTCGCTCAAAATGTATGTTCTACTTGTCTAACATAATTCAACTAATCGAATACTATGAGAACATAAGATACTTACTGTAGCCAACATTTCACAACAAACATTTAGTAAGAGTAAATATAATTATAAACTGTGTAACAGATTGAGAAGACAAGTTCATTAAAACAGTAGGTACTATTAAAAAACAGAGAATTTCGATGTTTTACATGCTGCAATATAACTCTATTTAATGCAATATGAAAATATCAACAAATCTTTATAAACTTAGCCTTGAGGTTAGAGTTACTAAATTTTAAAATGGCAAAAAACGGTATAAATAACCTAACCTTTTTGTACCTACTTTGCTAAGTATTTGTATTGAGGTCCCATGAATACAACACTTCCGAACATCTAATTTTTTTTTTGAAACTAGGATCTGAGACTGTATTTTGTTAAAAGGTAATGATGACCGCTTTAGCTTGATAGCTTTATTGGTACTTTTTGCTTAAGAGAAAATATGAAATAGTATTGTTTTACCCTTTCATTATTCTGTTTATGTCTCGAAGTTTTAACAAAAATCTGTCTTCATCAATACTTCGACTAATGATTCGGATTTTAAAGTTGAAACTACATCTCATGCTGTATTCTTTGAGTTTATATAGTTAAAAGTTGTGATATATTGCCTTATTGAGTGTACAATAAAAACGTGAAGTATTAAGTGAGGCAGAAAATAACATGAGATTAGGTAGCTGCACATAAACCGATGATTCAACAAACAGAGAGTACTAGTTATTTCATATTCAACATCAATATTTATTCTTACTCACACTTACTAACTTGAATCGCTGGGTCCTACAATTTATTCTATATAATAAATATTAACATAAGTCGCCTGAACGATAAGTATAAAAACGCGTTAAACTATTCATATGCAATCGTAAGAATGGTATTTTAAAAACCCTTTAATATGCGAAATTTTGAGTAACAAATTAAAAAACAATGAAAACATTTCTTATTCGTATGTAATAAACTTAAGGCCATGAAGGTGCGATATAAAACCGAACTAAAATAGCAACGAATAAGTGTAATAAGATTATGACAAAATGTTGTGGCACCCATGATTTCAAGCTTTCCCAACGGTGGATAATATTCAAAGGCTACTGCAAAGCAAAACAGTCTCGTTACTCAGTATAAATGTAATATCCACCAACCAGAAGCTACCACATTTATGTCAGAAAAACATCATTTAAGAATCTGTTTCATGTCCATCGTAGCGAAAAACGTAGAAGTAGATGCGAATGAAGTTGTCAAAGTGAATTGGATAAACATGAAACATTATCTGCAAAGACTAATCGACGAACAACTCATAATCTGACCAATCGGACTCATCCGAATCAGTAAAAAACGAGACTAAGTCTTCTAGATCATCTGCTAATGAATGCCATGGAAAATCTCTTTCGTCCAGAAAATCCCATAGCATAACCTGCAATGAAAAATTGCCCGCTTAATTAGATGCGTACCAACCAAAGTAATTTTTTTTAAACATTTGAATGCGAGTGGCTTATTGTCGCTGAAATAGAAAATGACTTACTTGAAGTACATCCAAATCCGTATCAGCATGTCTTTGTCGTCGCTGCCGCGGAGGAGGTCCGACATCGATTTTGCTTCCATCTGGAGCGGCATGCATGTAGAAGCACTTATTTCCAAATGGACACTTTCCTTCCCCTCGCTTGAAGTATTTGCAGTCCTTGCGCGATAAAGCCTTTTTGTAGTCTTCAATTAACTTTTCCTTGTCTTCTTTGGTATCCATCCAATACATGCTAGGACAGACGAAATCTGAGGTGACTCTGCACTCCGGACAAGCTCTAAAATTAATTATCTAATACAATAACTGATGATGCGCTAAACCTTTGAAAATTTACCGAATTATTTTATTTTCAAATTGCCTTGCTTGGCGCCACTTTCGAATACAAGTCAGGCAAAAGCAGTGATTGCAGTTAGGTAAAATTCCGAAACGTTGTTCTCCAGTTGCCTTTTCCATGATGATCTCAAAGCAGACGCCACAGGATTTTTCCTTTGATCGCTGAATAGCAAATGACAACTCCATATTTTTCTCGTGTTGCTTTATACATTCCTGTTTATGACGCTTCCTCTCCTCTTCATTGTAAGGATGTAAAATAAATCTCTCACACATATCACAGAAATCTCCATGCACATTGGTGCATGTTGCCACGTTCACACATATTCCATCTTTTGTAGTGTAAGGACAGAGCCGTCGGTGGTCCCCTTTATCTGCTAAGCTCTCTGGACTTACTACCTGGGCGTAACTCTTCGGTTTGCTTCGTGGCACAAATTCTGGGGCTTCAGCCCAATTTTTGTTGTTGACTATGACCAAGGGGGGAGACGCACAAGCGCCCTCCTCAACTTCCAAGTCGAGTTCGCTGCCTTGCTCCCCTCGTAATTCACTAAAATACCATGCAATAAACAAAAGGAGGTTTACATTGCGGTTAACTCACTTATTTTCTGGAGTCACACTGCACGCCTCAGTTGATGCACACTCTTTCTCCACATTTAGGCATGTTGCACCCAAATTTGATTGTGATGACGTAGATGGCAGATTGATAATGCTGGATGCAAGACTACAGATTAGATGGATGCTTAATTCGTGACTTCAGAATTTTATGAGGACTAATGACACACATTTCGACAGTAGAATCTAATTGCGCTCGCAATAAATGAAAATTTCACGTATGGACGTAGTACACGGTAGGCGAATGGGAGGCGCGATGTAAATGTGTCGCAAGTCATAGTTTTTTTTTCGACAGTGTGGACCGTTTGTTTTGCGTTTCTTACGAGACAAAATGAAAATCGTTACAATGTCTTCCCTGTCGATTCCATTTCGATAATGACTGGTGACCGTCATCTGGCAGCTAATTTTTTTCTCACCATGTTATCAAGCCTAGTGTGTCATTAGCCTAAAAAAAAACAGTTACCCTCTCCTGTGGCTGAGAGTTAAGAACAGCGCTGACTGGGCCCGCTCCTTCAACACTGTTGCCTCTTAAACTGCTGTCATTATCATGCAAAAACCTGCATTTATCTTGGTATATACATTGACCAATTTTGTGAAAATGGCAGGGTCTTTGGTTTGCTGGGATGGGCAGTTCCCCCAAGAAAAAATCGGTGCCCTTCAGAAATGCGACTGGTTCCACTTCATAACGCAGTTTGTGATTGTATGGACAGTTGTCGGCATATGGACAAGATCTATTATTGTAGAATCTAGAAGGATGATCAACGATTAATGGAACTAAGACGCTTTTCCGTCCGCAAGTCCTCAGCTTTAAAGCCCGGTGTTTAAAAGTAAGATTTAGATTTTGTTGAAGTTAATTAATTTGTCATGCAATGGAAGTTGAACGGGGGACCTGAGCAGATGCTCCAAGCAGAGTGATGTTTAAATAACCCAGCTGCACTGAGCACTGAAGACTGCAGTTTTGAACAAAGTAATGCTAAATACTCACTGCAAGCAGTATCTTTGATGCACATTTCCCTCGGCCAGGGCACTATCCGCCATGTTAATTACAAAAAACCTGGAACCAAATTCGACCTAAAATAACATACTTGTTCCATAATATTCAAAAATGGCTAACACTGAGAAAGAGATCATGGTATGCTCTACGGCAAAAACCGATAATCTATAAAGAATAAATATTTAAAAAATGCACCTTTTACTTGTGGGACGATCATAAAAGAACTGTACCACCACAGTATCTATACACACAACTATCCACCATTACACTCTATGCAAATGCAAGATTGCAAAGCACTATATGCCATCTGCCATTCAACATCAAGTCAACATTCAGGCACTCCAACCAACAGTAACAACCAGAAATATCAACCAAGTATTGCTGCCACACTATCTTCTCAGCACAGCACGCAACCGGAGAAACAAGGCAAAATTACTTTCACTTTAGACCTCTACTTTAGACTAAAGAAGTCGATGGATAGAGCTCCAGCGCAACCATCTATTGGCTCAATCATCAATCAGATGTTGTTTTATGAATCAGAACATCAAACTCTGAATAGAGGCTCTGCGTAGCACTTGTCTGGCATTGGTCTATGGTTTCGGTAGTGGGTTGTGGCACCAACGCTCGTCTCAAATCTGCAAATTCATTTTTTTTTTCAGTTAATTTGCTTCTATTTAAAATAGCATCTTTTGAATGTCCCTGTAGATTTTGTTTTTCTCTGATTCAAGTTTAATTTTGGGTCAGGGTCCGAAGTCCAACAATTGGTTCAAAGTATACACTATTTTTAATTTGTTTTCCGATTCCGACTTATCGCCGTATAAATTTCGTTTATTTCGCGAAGACTGCAAAGGGAAAGGTCGAACTCTAGTGGCAAAAATGTTTCGTGTGGCTAGGAATTTGATTCACCAACAAGTGAAGTCAGAAAGCATCACAATAAGGTAATAAGCAGCTAATCTATCGGAATAACCTGTACAATTAACTGACTCTTATTTTTCTGTAGATGTTTGAAAACGACCCCAACAGCAGCCGCACATCCTGCCGTAGCAGAAAAACCTAAAGTTAAACCCACTCAGGAGGAGAACTTATCCTTCGTAATGAATTTGTTCAGGGGTCAGGTGGAACACCGCCAGGTTTTCCCTTACCCTAATGTTCTTAATGACGAACAGAGAGAAACTCTGCAGATGCTGGTAGATCCAACAGAAAAGTTCTTCAGCGAAATAAATAACCCTGCTAAAAATGAGGAGTTGGAGACTGTGGAGGAGAAAACCTTAGCGGGACTTTGGGATTTGGGGGCCTTCTCCTTGCAAGTCCCTCAGGAAATGGGTGGACTCGGTTTAACCAATACCCAGTACGCAAGGCTTGTTGAAATCGTCGGTGCTAACGACTTGGGAGTGGGCATCACCCTAGGAGCCCATCAATCTATTGGCTTCAAAGGCATTCTTTTATATGGCACTCCAGAGCAAAAGCAGAAATATCTTCCCAGAGTGTCCAGTGGCACTTGGGCAGCCTTTTGCTTGACTGAACCGTCTTCCGGTTCTGATGCTGGCTCTATTAAGTAAGTAATCAGCAGTTTTGTACAAGAAAATGTTATATCAATGTTGTTTATCCAGGACAAGGGCCCAGTTGTCTTCGGATGGAAAACATTACATTTTAAATGGCGCGAAAATTTGGATCAGTAACGGCGGATTAGCCGAGGTCATGACTGTGTTTGCTCAAACACCAGTACAGGACACGAAGACAGGAAAAACTGTTGACAAAGTCACAGCTTTCATTGTTGAGCGGTCATTTGGTGGCGTAACTAATGGCCCTCCAGAGAAAAAGATGGGCATTAAATGCTCCAATACAGCGGAGGTTTGTAATACACATTTTCACCACACTATTTTCATTAACATATTGACTTTGTTTTAAGGTCTACTACGATAATGTAAAAATCCCAATTGAAAATGTTCTTGGAGGCGTTGGAAATGGGTTCAAAGTAGCTATGAATATCTTGAACAATGGGCGATTTGGAATGGCAGCTGCCCTATCGGGTACCATGAAAACTTGCGTCAAAAAGTCTGTAGAATTTGCAAACCAGCGAAAGCAGTTCGGAAAAGTCATCACCAACTTTGGGGCTATTCAGGAGAAAATCGCGAGAATGGCTATGCTGCACTATGTCACTGAATCAATGGCTTATATGATTTCAGGAAATATGGACAAGGGGTCTCAACACTACCATCTGGAAGCTGCCATTTCAAAGGTGAGCCTTCATGAACTGCGTTATTTCAATTATCGAAGAAATTGTCTAAATTCACTATCCAGATGTTCAAACATCCCGCACCCTCGTTCTTGATGCGCGAATCGTCGAAAACCCTCAAAACCAGATAGCATGTTTACTGGTTATCCATTAGCACCGGGTGATATTTCAATTTAGCATTTTTTCGGTTGGTTTTACTTTTGCGTGCTATTCAATACACTTCAAAAATTATGGGGCGGAATTAAACAGGAGTTTTTTACTTGTGTTAGAAAATAAGTGCTCTTTTATTATTTTAATTATGAGGAAATATTCATAAACTGTATGTTTGACAAGCTGTAGTAGAGTAGTACTTTGTAAATTAATACTGGTTTTGAATTAAAGAAAATTCAAAATCATGGCACAAAGTACTGACCTTATAAAACCCATTGATTTGTTTTTAGTGTTTTGCCTCAGAAGCTGCTTGGTATGTATGTGATGAAGCAATCCAGATAATGGGCGGCATGGGTTTCATGAAAGAAACAGGCTTAGAGAAAGTAATGAGAGACTTGAGAATATTCAGGATATTTGAAGGTACCAATGATATTCTCCGACTGTTTGTAGCATTAACAGGTAAGATGTCCATACTGACACAATATTGCCATATATTATCAAATCTTGACGGTGCATGCAGGAATCCAGTATGCAGGCGCACATTTGAAAGAATTGCAAAACGCTTTCAAGAATCCCACAGCTAACCTCGGTTTAATATTCGGGGAGGCTTCGAAAAGAGTGGTGAGAAGTGTCGGATTGGGATCACCACCATCAATGGAACCTTATATACACAAAGACCTGACCCAAGCTGCTTCGGAGCTGGCAATCAGTGTCGATTCATTTGGTCAAGCTATTGAAATGGTACTCATCAAGTATGGTAAAAGCATTGTGGATGAACAGTTCATATTGAACAGAATTGCCAATTCGGTTTTCGATATTTATGGCAGTGTTGTTGTACTGAGCAGAGCCAGTGCAGCTCTTAAAGAAGGAGTTGATACTGCCCAACATCAAAAATTATTGGCTGAAGCCTGGACACTGGAGGTAAATTATGCAACCCAGATCTCTCACTCACGATGTCAAATGTTTTGCTTATTTCAGGCTTCTCAAAGAGTCGCTGCGAATCTTAAATCTATTGCCAATGGCAAGAATTTAGATAACTTCACCAAGTTGAGCTCTATTGCTAAGAATGTCTGCAAAGCAGAAGGAATCGTACAACAAAATCCTCTAAAATTATAAAAAGTACAACTCTATTGTCTAAGTATTGTCTAATTGTATATATTATTATAAATTAAGTCTTTTATATAGTATTGTATTAAGTATCGCTTTTGGCCCCAAGTGAATTTTATATTGATCGTTACTGCACTTTGTACCTTTTCAAGAATTGACACGAAATATATTTTTTGTAGTGCTTTTTATCATCATTGTTTTTTTGTCCTTAGTCTGGATACCTTCTAACACCCGTGGAAATTCGATTTTTTACAGCAATAATTACAGTGTGAGTCAATACACTATTGCCCGCAAAAAGTTGCTGAATATTTTTCCATTAGAGGGCAGTGCTAGTTTTATGAGAAGATTGTCTTAAATTGTTAATGACAACTTGTCATAACTGTCAAAAATTCAGACTAGTTTTCCAGTGATAGAATTGGAAACAACCACAAAACAACAAATAATGTGAAGTGAATCAAAGCTTTAAAAACGGAATAATTGCCTTAATTCCTTAACATCACTTTTGCACTCCAGATTTCCCACACGGTAAAGATGGGACTGATTATGATAAACCATTTGATAATACTGCCAGTTTTGATAAATACTGTTCATGGGGCTCCTTCAGATATTCAGCTTGATGCAAAAGCCCAATCCACTCACCGACTAGATAGCTTAAATTTACTCTCGTATACCCTTCTTTTAATATTAACTGTATTAACTATTTGGCTTTTTAAGCATCGTAGGTTAAGTTTTGTACATGAGACAGGCTTAGCTGTTATATATGGTAAGTATCAAGCTGTTTGCTTATATATTTGTGGTAGTCCAGTTGAGGTGATCCAGATCACTTAATTTTCAAAGTATAAAATTTATTCATGAGCGATTACATTATTATTTTAATTCCATTGTTTCAAATGCATTCATTACTAGTCTAAATAACGTAGGTATGGGGAAATATTTTATAGCTGAGATAAAAATATAACAATAATAACTCTTCTTAAGTTAAATTCAACATGCTGATAATGTCTGCAATGTTATCAACTTGGCTAAAAATAGTTTCGACAATCTTCTTCTATGACATGAAATAACATTTTTTTCAGGCCTTATAGTAGGAGCTATTATAAGATATTCTGGTGCAACATCCCAAGTAATAAACATGCAGGTGTTCGTAGACGAAACCAGATATAACTCCAGTTTGCCACCAGATACATTGTCTTTATACATGCCTAAGCCCAATCCAAGCAGAAATCTTACTTTCCAGTATGTTTTTCGCAATGAAATCGACGATGTCAAAGAAAATGAGATCGACTTGAAAGCCACGTTTGATCCAGAGATATTTTTTAACATTATCTTGCCCCCCATCATTTTCCATGCTGGATATTCATTGAAACGGGTAAGAATGGGAATGTTTAACATGACATGCTCCATGCCGAAATAACCACTTAGTATGTACATATTTGTCTCATGGGACTTGATTTGCCTATATTGACGTAGGTACTGCATTTTTTGCCGAAGAAACATTCAAAGCAAACGCTTATTTATATTAATAATGAAATTCTGCTTTTTTATTAAGGCTTTGTTGCTGACTTTTTGTTAAGGGTCAGATTAATCAATTGCGTTACTTGTACAAACCTATACCTACTTCATTTATCTACTTGAAATTAGTCTTATTTTGATAGTGAAAATTATCTCCTCGTCTAGGTCCAGGTAAACATTCTATATACTGTTCTTATGCTGTTTCAGAAATATTTCTTTCGTAATCTGGGTGCAATCTTAACTTACGCAATTATCGGTACGACTGTTTCCTCCTTTATTGTGGGCATACTGATGTATGGTTGCGTACAGTTAATGCCAATCCGACTAGCCACTAGCTTTACCTTCTTGGACACCCTTTACTTCGGAGCACTAATCTCTTCTACTGACCCTTTGACAATCATAGCTATTTTTAACGATTTAAACGTAGATGTTAATCTGTATGCCTTAGTATTTGGTGAAAGTGTTCTTAATGATGCTGTTGCTATCGTTCTTAGCGGGTAAGTACCCACTCCGATGTACTGTACAGAAAAATTGAAACGGCTTTCAATAGTTTACATAGACGAATTAATTGAATTCTTGGAATTTTTGAAATACAAGTAAATAGTCGGCAGTTGCTGACGCAATTACGCCTGTGTTTTCAAACAACGATTACCATCATTTTTATATTTATTAATTTGAATCATCCTGCAAATTTATTATTTTTATTTGACATTATTGAAATGGCAATTAACATAAAATAGTAGATACAAATGCCGTAAAACAACAACTGGGACAACTTTCCGTTGCGTTTGGAAATCGGGCAGAAGTAAATTGAAATTGATTCGAAAATTTTTGTAAATATTTGAAAGTCATCCTCTAGGTGGATTTAGGTTTGCAATTCAGAAGCAATCACCAGGTCACAGGTATATTAGATGCTAACGGTCGCTATGTGACTTTTTTAGGTCCATTCAACACTATGGCAAAAGATATCAATTGGGCACGGGAGGTTTTGAAATAAAAGCGTTTTTTCAGGCAGTGGGAGACTTTTGCGGCATATTCATGCTGTCGTTACTTATTGGCGCTGCCATGGGATGCATCACTGCATTGATATCCTTTTAAACTTCTTCCAAAATTTGCACTGTAAATTCATCATGAACATTATTCCTTAATCAAATTTACATGACCAAATATACGAGAGTACGAGATTTTCCATTATTGGAATCAGCCTTGTTTGTTCTCATGTCTTACAGCACATTCTTGATAGCTGAAGCCTCAGACCTGACTGGTAAGTGAATTGGCCCACTGAATTAAAATCTACAACAAAAACAATTTCTAGGAGTAGTATCAGTATTATTTTGTGGTATTTGCCAAGCTCACTACACTTACAATAATCTATCAGAAGACTCGAGAATAAGGACCAAGCAAATATTCGAACTGCTCAATTTCTTGGCGGAAAATTTTATATTTTCGTACATCGGTGTTTCCATGTTCACTTTTCCGAAGCACCACTTCGAAACATGGTTTATTATTGCTGGATTTGTATCCTTTAACAATCTTATTGTTTATAGCCGTCCTTAAGAATTATTGGAATGATAAGTTTCCTTAGCTATTCTCAGATTTGTGCCGCCATAGGACGAGCAGCAAATGTATATCCTTTATCATTTTTGCTCAACTTGGGTCGACATCCGAAAATCCCGTTAAACTTCCAGCACATGTTGTTTTTTGCTGGTAAGAAACCATCGGCCTTAACAGCCTTAGTAGCTATTTACGTTTTATACTTTGACTAGGATTACGAGGGGCTATGTCATTTGCTTTGGCGATTAGAAATACCAGGTCGGAAGCTAGACAGGCAATGTTAACCACAACTTCACTTATAGTGATCATAACTGTGATAATTCAAGGAGGAGCCAGTATGAATTTGTTGAAATGGCTGAAAATACCGTAAGTAGTTGATAATGCAGGTTGGACATTTTTAATGGTGATTTTTACAGAGTGGGCAGCGATGAAGAAACAGAGGCCTTGTCGCAAAATGGTGGTCACAGTGTAAGTCACAATAAAATACTAAGCCCTCACATAATTACTCGATTTCAATTAATAGGTATACAATTCAATGGAAAGAGGTTCTGCGGTAGGTATAGGCACATATTTTTCTCGCATGTGATTCTTAAACAATCAAATCTGCTTATAATGTCGGTTACTAAGGGTAATTCGCCAATGGGAAATTTATCCGTAATCTAAATTTCCGTAACGAGTTTTCTACTTTCTCTGGGAGGCATGTTAACGATCATTCACCAGGTGGCTTGGGGCATGCAAAATGTATGTTACCCATGGAGCATGCCTGTTCATAAGCGATTCGGGTATAAAATCTTACCGTTGAACCTTATTTAAAGATCGGTGTTTTACAGGGAAACTCAACTCCTAGAAGTGACTGCAACGAGCCATTTGGCGCTCCACAGCGTCCCACACAGAACGAAAAGGCCCTTTTAGCGCGAGTATGGGGCTCGTTGGATAGCAGGTACATGAAACCCTTGTTAACCCACTCCAGACCCACTCTTTTGGAGACGCTTCCAGTTTGCTGCACTCCTCTGGCTAGATTTTTAACTACGACGGAGCAATTGACTCAGGTAATTATCTTCAGAAGCTTTCACAACCGAGCCAAAGAAGAATGGCAAACATTCATTACTGCCTATTTCAGGACGCGTCAAATTCGAAAAGACGAGATTCAGATTCTGATCTCTGTATTGAAGAAAACGACTTATCGAATAACTCGAGACTTAATACCCGAGTAAGTGTTTATGTAAGTCTAATAGAAACTTTCAATTGTTTTTGTTTTATTCTCGTCGTATTAATTAGCAGTGTTCTGACTCGAAATGGTTGCTCGAAAAAACTGCATGACATTTTTTTGGCTTTGATATGACAAGACCTAGGCTCTGCCATGCAACTCTCTGAGTTTAATTGGTTTTTAAAGTAATGGGTATAGAATACTATTGATTGAAGCATTGTTTAATCTGTTTATTTAGTCTTATTTTGTTATCTTAGACTATTGTGTTTGTGGTTGGATCGAATAGAGTATAATTAGCCATTATATGCTTCTGTTTTGGGAAAATTAGTCTATGTTTGCACCTGAGCTTTCCTCCCATGTAACAGTGTCTTGAGTTTGTCGTATTTGGGGAACATCCGATTCTGATTAGTTTAGTCAAAGTCTGACATTTTTCTCTCTTCTTTTATAGAACAGAGTGATTAGCTACGGTGCAAACGGAGCTATACGTATCAACTGAGTCTAGAGGATGATTTATTCCATCTTGTAAAATCGAGTAACTTTGAGTTTTGTTTTCAGCCAATCAACGCCATCAGCGGCGACCAGGTGTAAAGCCACCAAGGTGTAAAATTTCTGATCTAAAAATCATATTATGTAATCGCCTAGTCACTACTCATACCACTAGTACACTTATCAATTTAACTACTCGTGCTAACTCTAATGGAAGAAGCTGATACTCCTATCAAATACTAATAATAATCATTGTTCGAATATTTTAGTTAATTTAATGGGTAGAAGCAAGATGAGTTTAATTAGTTTTCGGTTTGTTTATTGGAAGATATGTTCCTTTTTGGAACTATTATGTTATTTATTTATTACTACATAGCCGTTATTGCCGGTAAATTTTGTTAATTTTATTACAAAGTCAGCACAGATTATTATTTAAAATACTTTTTGATTCTTAATGGGTTAGGTTTCATAAAAACGTAATTTGTTACAATTAAAAGTCTATTCTGTGATAGCTGAGCGTTGAGTGAAATGTTACTTGGTTGCTTTTTATGGAGTACTTACAGTTATTGACAGATTATAGTCATGTAAGTAGCCTAATTCATTCAATTCTGAAAATGTATTTTTGAATTGACATAATTTATTAGTTTTGTGATATATTGGTCTGTCAAATGTTTTTTCTTTCTTTTAATTATTAATAAAGTTAAAGTGAATATTCAGTTGTTTTAATCTTTCTTTTGGTTTGCAAGAAGCTAATCAATAGTCCTAAACGGCTATGAATTGAACTGTTAACACCCAATTAACCCATCCTATGCACTGGAGACTTGTGTGGGCTTCAAAATCCATGTTTTTGTAAATCAGCGATTTTATTTTCATTAAATAAACTGAATCCTTGTCGCTTTGAAATATCCTTGGGGTAATTTTCAGCACGAACCGACAAAGAGATTTCCAGATTGATCAAATATATTGATTTGAAAACACTAATAGTGGAGTTCTATAATAAAATCTTAAGACAGAAAGTGCTTCATGTAGCATTGCATCGATTAGTAATTGAATTAAATACGATGCGTTGTTCGTAAAGGTGATAAAACAATTTGACGTGCTTTAATACTTACGCAAGACAATTTTAAAAGTAGATTTTCTCGAAAACCGATCATTTTAGAGAGATGTGACAAGTAAACCGTTTTTAGGTAATTTTGAACGCTCTTTAATTTTTTGAAATCAAACGCAACAAAAAGCGGAAAATAAAAAAGTTTAGGTTATTAACTAGATGACATGGGTGAGTTAAACCACTTAGCATTAACGGGTAAATGTCAACTTTTGAACAATAATACAAATGATCATAAGTAATTAGTGTACCAAATTTTAAAAAAATTGGATAACCAACAAAAAATTCATATCAAAAAATAAATTTTTAAAAAATCTAAATTTAACGCCTTGTAGATCCGTTATTATTGAGTTTTCGCAAAAATATTATAGGAACTTGTGACACTATTAATTTTTCCTGTAGATTTGCCTCGTTGAGTGTTGGTCGCACCTTTTCCGGACAACCTGTATAATTACGAAAAGAGTTTGGCTTTCGCGGATTTTTTGACGACTTCTCGACAGTTTGCAAGACACTCGAGCTTGCGAGACCCTCCTATTTTACAAAATTTTTATTTCTATATCATCGGACTATGGAATGTTGCGCGCCACAATGCTGTATTGCACAGTATTTAGCATCAAAAAACCGTATTCAAAACGTGCTATCGCTCGGATCGGTCATAATGATTAGGCGATAGAACAAAAGACCTATCACGTTTCCAAGGAAACAATTCGTAGAAATTCCCTGTTCGTACTTCGTACTAGGTGATCTCGTTACCTGGCTAGCATCATCAAGTAATGTCGACTTAGGATGGCATTCAGAAAAACTTTTAATATAGCTTTATTTAAGCCCGCAGTTACTTCGTATGCACCTGGAGTTTGCTCGACAGTTTCAAGGTAGTTTGAGAAATAGTTGTCCAACTTTTCATGGGTGTAAGTCTCGTCATTGTAGGGACCTCTTCCGATCATTTTTTTGGAATTCAAGCAATCATTATAGTACAGATAATAAATTAGTTGATAAAGTCTTAAGGAGATTAGTGAATAA
The DNA here is from genome assembly GCA_024550625.1 of Dendroctonus valens. Taxonomy (NCBI): domain Eukaryota; kingdom Metazoa; phylum Arthropoda; class Insecta; order Coleoptera; family Curculionidae; genus Dendroctonus; species Dendroctonus valens. The sequence goes on along the minus strand of JAJTJO010000038.1, from coordinate 5,576,389 downwards.
AAATTAGAATTTCAATCAGTAAACGAGTCTTGTACCTAAGTGCAAGAGGAATGGATACAGGTCAGCTTCACAACAGATGGCGGTCTTTCTAAACGAGAGTTAGCAAAATGCAACGATAAGTTAATGAAACATTTAATCCAATAACAGGCCGGAATATGGAAAATGAATAATATGCTATTACAATCAGCAGGTTTTCAGTGAATTGTGTAACAATTTGCACATAAACACGTAACCCCAACATTTTGCTGTTAAATGTGTACGCCATTTGAACAATTATGCACTTTTACTTTGCAACAGAAAGCATGTTTTTTCCAAACATAAACAATTTGGAATTGAAACAGTGCATTGTAATAATGTTACTTATTGAGCTTATGTTTGGGATATGAGCTAAATGTTTAAACTTCTTCCCGCTGTAGATTGAAAATTAATGATTGGGATGAATGGAATATCAATTGGGGGCCGAAATAAAAAGGAAAATAGCCTGTAGGTATTGATTTGCGGGTGACGTCTGCATGCTTATTTTTTAACTGGAAAACAAAAGCAGTTGTCGCATCGTTAGTATTATCAAAAGATGATATACGGTTTCCATTTCCACAATCTTTTTTTCAGTTTCGGAAACGTGTTCATTTTTTTCCGCTTTGGCGGTTATCTTTCATAATTAATATCCATTTTCCCCGGGGATGACACTTTACACCGACTTTCACCATTTTACGCCATTTCATAGTTGAGTAAAAAATGTTTTATGCCATACGAAAACATTTTTATTTTGCAGCAATTACCGGCTGTTAATGGAATCTCATTAAACACCTTGTGTTTTGAAGCGCCTAATTAATTATACTGGGGCTTTTTAATTTCACAGACAAGTGCTCTCAGTTATTCTGGTTCATATTTAAATTCGTCTTTATATCCTGGCATATGTCTCTGGTTGTATTTGTTTGGAAAGGATTTTCGTAAAATCACTTTAAAATGATTTATAAATTAATAACTACGCGTGCTACATTTTTAAATTTTTGGAACAAATCCCGTTCCTAAAGTCTATTATTTATAAATCACGAATCTATTAACATAAGAGACCCATTTGGCTTGAAAGCTTATACTCAGTTCAGTGTAAGCGAAATACCTCTGATGATGCAAGTCCGTCGTGATTCCGAAACGTCAGGAAGAAAATATTTTCCACGGCGGCCTGATAACCAGAAAAACTCACCAGTCTCAAATTCTAGTTCGTCGAAAGTTTAGATGAATTGCTTATTTGAGAGACAAACAGCGCAAACTTCAAGGAGCACTTGAAAGTTTGCACCTTTTAATTTTGAACTTCTAACTGCAAGCAAAGAGTACTAAAATGTTTCATTTTTAATTCCTACTTCGAATGCGAAGATGGAAAGTTTTGTTTCTATGAATATATACATAATTACTTTCTATAATTCTGGAAGTCTGAAAGGTAATTGTACCTACTGGGGCAATGTAAAATCTCAAATATATTCATTTAGTTAATTTGTTTTTACGGAAGTGGCTCATACATAAAGGAATGAATGAAACACTGAGGAAATAAAAAAAAATCCTTATATTACCATCTATATTTAACTTTTGAAGATCCGTAGAAGGCTTGGGAAGTGTATAGTCAACTCTCAGAGTTTGAATAGCATTCAATGCAAAAGCTGTTGTGGTATAGAACGGGTTAAATATCCATTAAAAAGTTATCCCGTACAGGCCAGCCATATCGCGCACACGTTATAAGAAAGAAAATGTTTGTCGGTTAACGGTCCAAAGTGTCCCAGATTTTTAATGCACCAGACATTTACGACAATCTCCGTAAATATTTGCTCAGTTTACGGTGATATAGATGCAAAAAAGTTTCATTATATCCTGGCTTATTGTTGGCACTTGGCAGAGAAAAAGATTTATAATACCGGTTGTCCGCAGCCATTATTTTAGGGTGACAATTATTCCTTTATTTTCCATTTAATGCACGTCCGAAATTCTTCAGCTCTATTTCACACTTCATCTAGCCCGTTAATTAATAGCTACAGTTATTTTCTGCTACAGGAAATCCTTTCGAGAAAAGTGGATAATCGAGTTTCTGAACGTGGAATTGTTGTCATATTTAAACTTTCTATCCACAATTCTGCAACTAAAGCAGTACGAAACTATTGTACTTCTAGTGGTAGAAGCGCAACTTGCTGAAATGGAAATAATTTGAGTAAATTTTGCCACTCAAGTTTAGCCGAACATTATACATAGAACTAATAAGAATATTCACTAATGAGCAGTTTGAAATTTCATCTTATTCTGCAGGACTAAACTTGAGCTCCTCGTAGGAATATAGAGTTGCTCGGACGACATAGACTGGCGGCAAGCAAACTCCCAATATGGGAGAACTCTGGAGTTTCCGCGCGGCTCTCGCGAAGTTAGTATTTGTACAACTTCCAGGCCGTGAAGTAAGCATGCGTTTTAACTAACCGGAGTATCACAACGTGTTTACTGCAGGCTGAAAGTTTTGCGGATGATTCCATCATAAAAAGCGAACTAGTGTGTTTGGGAGAAAGCCAGTGTGTGGTTTTGTTCCTAGTTTTCCTACCTGCCTGTATATCTGTGACTGTTGTACTATTGTTATTTGTTTTGTTTTCATATTGGTGGCAGTTTGCTAAAAGTGGCGAAGCTCAATAAGTATGCATCAATATTAATTAGTAGTTTTCTAAAGCCATATCCGTATGAATATTTCGTGGAACGGGTTCCGGTTTAAATTATGATCAACTAAGCTAAGTTGTTTAAATGATTTGCCATGCAATTAGGTGAATATGGCTGCGATTTTGTACAGTTCAGAAATGCATACACATTTCCTGTAAGCTAATGGCATAATTGAAAGCACTCATAGAGTCATTGTGACATTGAGCCCATTCACATTTGATCTCACTTCTTGAGCGTGAAAAAGTGGAAGACATTAAACATTGCATTTAAATTTTCATAACAAAGCATGAGGTTGTTTTGGGAACTAAATAGCTTAAATTAAGAAAATACGATCAACTTTGGTATAAATCAAGCATTTAAATAAATAAAATAAATAAATAAATCTCTGATTTGTATTTTTTTTACATTTTTTTTTTATATGCGTTCCCAAATCGGATCGGAGAAAAGCAATAATAAAAGGTATGCAATAAATGCACAAAATCAACTTTGTCCCCACGAAATCTCTTCAGTTTTTCGGTCGTTGGTTGCCTAGAAAACGAATTATTTGACGACTGAGGTCAGCTGCGAACGGTTCGCATATTGTCAATATGTGACCATCCAATCGAAAACTAGAAAGAATATTCACTGATTTTATTAATATTCCTATTCCTGATGGCATGGCGAGTATCTATTATCGGGTAGTCTTGTCTTAGAAATGGTTTTATTGACATTTTAAGTAAATTAAAAATCAAAATTGTCTTCTTATTCGCAAAGGTCAGAAAACTCTCGGTAATCTGTTACTCGCCTATCTAAGAACGGTTTTGGTGCAGATGTAATGTTTTCGTTTAGAAAGCCTTATAGCTTCATCTTTATAGGTTTAGATGGGCTTCTGGGAAAAATTGTAGAAATAATCGCTTTAGCTGACCCACTTACGTGAAAGCATCTTGCTCTAATCTTTTTCCCTGTTTATTTGAAAGCGGTAGACAATCAGACGTTTCTACTTGCGGATGTTTACGGCTTTGGAATAGCAAATGTTTTTCCTAATAATACTATTTTTATCTCTTTTCTGGTACAAAGAGAACCATTTGAATTTACTAGTTCTAATATAATTTTCTGCGTCAATTAGACAATCCATAGTGATTTTGCAGTAAAATGGCATCTGACTATGATACTTGATGGAATGGAGATAAATGTAGAGCGATCTGCGAAATAATTAATTAGGAATGCTGGGTAGAATGTAGGCGCATTTCATATGTATGGAAAATGTATATGTATACACTGCTATTAATATTAATAAGAGGCATATTTTGTTTCCGCGTCGACTTGACAGACATGGGAAAAGCTATATTTTCAAACTTGACGTCGTGAAAAACTTGTTTCAAGAATTTCTCCCTTTCAGGCTTTAATTCTGTGAATGGTTTTGGCTAGTTGGTATTATTAAATTCTACACTACAGAAATATCCATAATCTGATTGGATCACCGTAACAAATGTAAATGTAAGAGCAGACAAAACTTGCTAGTTTCAAAACTAATTACATATAAATATAGAGTTAATCGCTTTTCTTCGTCTCGACGCCCAGAGCCATTTGAAATAAGTTGTTATTTTTCCAGCAGACCCCAGATCATTTTTATTTGCCTCTTAGATGTGTTGTCTTTCTTGGGACTGTTTTTCTAGTGCTGATCCATGGAGAGCATCTTGTGACTTATGATAAATAAGTGTGTACGTTGAATACTGATGCCTGGATTAGAATTTACAAGTGGAGCTTAAGAATCTTTTTTCCTTGTTTAGAAGTGGATTTCACATAGATCGTGCATATTTGACAGCTGTATTAAAATTTAAATTGGTTGCCACCGATTCATTTCCATACTTATTGACTGGAACTATATTACACTGAATTTTTCGAATATATTTTAATTTGAAACTGAGTCAATGGTCACCAAAGCTTAACTCTTAATCTGTTCTGAAAAGTCAGATTATTATGGGGATTCAAAACAGAACGCTTTCTTTTCAAATATGTTGACTCTGAAGGAAATAAACTTACTGTGACTTTTATTCTCCAAGGTGTTATATATTCCATTATTTTTTCCTTGTGGGATCTAAAACATAAAACAGGCATTTGCAGAAATAAAAGTATCAAATGTTTCTAAAGGAGATTTGAAGCAGAACCTTAGAGTTTGGAGAGCCGGGAATTTTATTAGTTTCAGAACATCTCCAAAATGCGATTACAGTTCAATAATTGTTATGCGCAATATGAATCAATTTAAATACCTTTAAAAGCGACGCAATGAAACAATTTTATTTCTCATCAAGGACCCTTCTTTATGTTCTAGCCATTATTGAGGGATTATATTACCCAGTATCTAAAGGCAGCGGCAATTTTAAAAATAAATGGACTTCTTTTAGCGAATTTTCATTAAAGCGATTTCGGGCTGCGTTCATTTAAACAAAACCTTTTTTCGGTTAAGCCGGATGTCGCTTAACAAATCTTTTCAATTCGAATGGGACCTCTTTTAGCCTGATTTAAAACCATAATTTGATCTAGTAATTTTTAAAAGTGTTTTGCGATTAACTTTTAACGTTTGGCTTTAAATATATTGATAGAAGCTCTCTCATTCACTAGCTGCACGAAGGTATTTTTAATATAATCAGCAGTTACAAAGTTATCAAGCTCCACCCATTATAATTTTACTATAATCGTCACTGTTCGCTCGCTAACAACAGTTTGTGATCAAAGTTTTATTCTTAATTATTCTATAATTCTAGAGGCCATAGATTGAAAAATAAATGACTGCCATAACTGCGCTTTCGGTCTCGTATTGTGTTATTGTTCAAAGTTCGCAAGTTTGCAGAAGTTTGAAAGGCAAATTGTACAAAACGCTTTGCACTGAATCATCAAAAACCTTAACTTTCGAACCTAATTTGGTTTTATATCCGTATATATTTCTGCCTTCTTCGGCATGTAAGCTTGCGACGTATGGTGACAGAAAAAGCCATTCTTGGCGTTTTTAGGACATCAATATATCAGAACTATGCATGGCATCGGAAACAATCGCATAGAAAGGAAAAACGATTTTTAATATTAGCAAAACCGGTACGAATTTAAATTTGGTAGAAATTTATTCCGGTTGTGTGGGCATAATGATTGTTTTTGGGAGAACCTTAATTATATTTCGTCTCGAGGAGCAAATTATCTGCATTTAATTTCGTGATAAAAATTAATTAAAGAAGCAACATGTTGCACCTTTTATTCTGCATTCTCTCAAGGTATTTATTATCATCATGTCAACTTTGCACAAGATCCTTATGCTGATGTTCCGCTGAATTTTCCAGATTGGAAGCTTTCTCATTAACAGTTTTCTTTCATTCATTTGTATCTATATCACAAACAGACTTTTCATATTTAAAAAAATTAATTTTACAAGGCGGCTTTTACATGGATCAAGTACCGTAAAACCAGGAAAAAATTAATAAATGCTTTGAATACCGAAATTAATTACTCGGAAAAGAACGAAATCGTCAGGAGCCAGTGTAGCGCTTTTTCCGGGATAATTTATAAACATTTTAGCAGATAGGTCTTCAACGCTAGGGGTTTGACTACAGAGAGCACTTATGCCATTAGCATTATTTGAAAATATTTCCAGAATGTAAATAAAATTTTATTACGAACGAAGCATTTTGAGTGCCCCTACGTAAGTTGTGAGCATCGGCATATCTATAAGATATTAAATATCTGAATTTGAGATGTTACTGTAACCTGAAGTTTTATTCAAACGGGCACCCGAATAGGCACTGTTGAGGAAAATAGAACTCCGACTACATGTATGCTGAATCAGATTCTCTAAATTGTATGCAATATTGATGCAGACCATTACTAAAGAAAGTTGACCGAGTTATAACGGAAGCTTTTACGCTGCAACATTCAAGCTGAGAAGCTGTGCTTATATAGCGTCACATGCGATTGGCTCATAGAACTTTTGCCAAGTTCGATCTTACTATATATACATATGTTTTGCGTGCTTCAGGTCTACATTCAATTCTCTTTTGCATTCGTCAATTTTTAACCAACTCCCATACATTTAAATCAAATGAATCGTAAAGGAAGATCAGTAGCCTATTTGTTTTGTGAACGGTTTTTAAGATAAATGAATAGCAGTTTGCTACGTAATTTTCCAGAAGATAATCTAAGGACGGTTTCGACATAGCGTCGCAGTTAACGGGGCAAGACGTCTTCTATATCGCATTAGAATCATAAAGCCTGGCAGTGACAAAATGTGTGCGGGTTATGTTTTTAAAACCGTTCAGAAAATTATTCAAAAGTTTAATTTCCACTATCCTGATGAGCGATTTATCGCATTGTTAAATTTTCCCTTAGCATAGAAACTTCACAGCTTTTAAAAACCATGAAAACAAAAATGTCCCGCTTTCAACCACATCGTTATTTTCGATATTCCTTAAAACATTTCCTCTCTAGTGGCCTTGGAAACATCACAGAGAATTGCTTGTCTCGTTTAAAAACCTCAGAAAAACCTACTACGAAGACATTCAGCATCTCAAAAGTCACAAGTTTTTTGAACTATATTTGATCTGCTGCGACAGACAATTTATTTTTCAATTTTGATAAATATTTTTCAGAACTAACAAGTCTATGTTATAGCTAGATAGTTCAGTGTATTGACAGGAAATAAAACTGGAAATGTTCCATTGTTTTGTTATAAAAGGAATTGAACTTATTCTTAGTACAATATTAAATCAAATCTTAATATTTTTTTGTATGGATTTTTACTGAACTGGAAAACGAAGCGTTGTAAAATTTAAATAGTAGGTAGGTACTCGAGGTCGGCGCCTGAAGAGAATTTGGAATAAATCACATTAAATATCGGTTTCTTTGATCTCATTTGCCCATTTACTTCCTGCTTAAGTAGATGAAGAAATACCGAGCAAAAATTCACATCATTTAACATCAATTTGGATGTCGTTAATAAAAATTGCATGCTCTCTAATTATTATTTGAGGCATTTGAGTATTTCTCCTCAATTGCTTCAGGAGCATTTAATACTTACAACACACATACAAGGGAAATTCTTCTTTTGGCATTTTACAAGTTTTTTCGAAAGTCTTGGTATTGTGCTCTCTTCCATATGATTTATTTATCGTGGGTAAATAGTTGTGTGCAAGAGTGGACTTCTGATTTAAACGCACTGTTGATCGGGAAGGAGACCTTGGTGTCGTGTGCCCAGTTTGGAATGATTGAACCACGTGGTGGCAGTTAAAGATGAATCATTTTTAGGATTTATTGCCGAAATGAAAGTTCAACGCATTAATAATTTAAATTAAAATCTGTGATGCCCAAGTGGAAAGGTAAGCAATGCTTGTATGAATTGATAAAAACTTCGTCAGTCCTAAAGAGGTTTGATACCGCACATTCGGTGTTATGATTCTTTAAATTTCTTTAAATCTTTATATCAATAGCAATTGGTACATATACATGTAATTAGTTCTCGACCTGTAGAGTGTAATATCAATTTGCATTTTACAATTTTCTGTTTTGGAGGTTTGGAATATCATGCTAGTTTTCTGTAGGATAATTAACATTAGCTTGCCTCATGCCTCAATAAGGGTATACTCGTAGTGCAGTAATTTGGCATCTTTTAGAACTTGCTGAATACTAACTAGTTTTTCGGCATACTTTATTAAAAGTTTTAATGAAAATTCAAATTTTGTTTGCGAAACGAGTAACTTGAAAGCAACTACAGATAAGTCCATGATTTTGAATACATCTCACGCTATCTTTAGCATCAAAACAAAGTCTGAGTGATTTTTATTTTACCGAAGGCATTTAAATAATCGAATCCAGGCTCAAGTTTCAATAAAATTTTTATTACGGAACGTGTAGTTTTTATTGATGAAATACTAACAAGTGACTGGCAAAATTGACTTCCGTGCCATTTATAGCTCTCTATTATTTTATTATTTTGGTAAAGTTAGTGCTGAAATTGAACGTGATCGCTTTCCCGTTGGTGCAGATTTAAGTAAAAGCATTTTCATATTAAAATTTCAATTGACCTATATCACCATGAAATTGAATGGCTTTTATTGATACAAATAATTCCATGTTCATGAGGCCATAACACCCTGACATTATTTAATTTTATATTAATTACATTATTTACTACAACAACAACTTTCACTAGCCATAGGAAAGTTTAGCCCGGAAATAAAAAATGCTTTCTACCGACATACACTACCCAAATACATACTGAGACTAATAAAACATAAGAGAGAACTGTACAGACTATATACAAACACTCAAAATAACGACCTAAAAAAGACACTGAACCAACTTAACAGAAACATTAAAACTCTGATTGGACAATACCGACAAGACAAATGGCTAGAAACATGTAAAGAAATACAGAAGGACAAAGGCAAAACATACTGGCGAAAAATTAAGAAACTGGCGCAATACAGGAAGACTGGCACTACCGACACAACTGACGAAAACGGAATAGAACGCTACACAGACAAAGAGAAAGCGGACGCATTCGCCAAACACTATTAAAGGGCCTTCAGCATATCGACAAACCTTAACTTCGACAATGACAACTGGAACTTGATCAACGACTGGTACTTGAACTATTTCCACAGCTCACCAAACTATACATACAAACTGATCACAGACACAGAATACGATGAAGCCCTAGCGCACATCAAAAACACTGCACCGGGGAAAGATAAAATTAAGGCAAAACTCTTGAAAAGCCTAACTCAAGAAACACACAAACTGATCCTAACTGAATTGGACAACTGCATCACAAATGGCAGAATCCCAGAAACATGGAAAAACGGCTTAATAATTCCTATACCCAAAAATGGACTGGACAATACATAACCGAGCAACTACAGACCAATTCCACTACTTCTAGTACTAAGCAAAATTTTGGAATACATAATGAAGCAGCGGCTTGAAAAAGTGATTGGAAAATACATACCTACCTACCAATTTGGTTTCAAACAGCATCACTCGACTGTTCATCCGCTAATTATTTTGGCCAACAATATACAAACTACCCACCTAACTGACAGAAAGACAGCTTGCCTGTTTATGGACATTAACAAGGCTTTTGATAGTGTCTGGCATAGAGGCTTACTATACAAACTATACAAACTACACACACCAACATATCTACTACACACCATAAAGAACTTACTAGAAAACAGACAACTACAAGTACGAATTGACAAAACACTGTCATTTTCTTTTTCCCCTGAACAAGGGCTCCCTCAAGGATCCCCGCTCTCACCGTTTCTCTACAATATATACTGCCATGACATATACAATTACAACTTACCAGACAAAAATCAAATCGACAGATCGGCATACATATTTCAATACGCAGACGACACGGCACTTATTGTACATGACAAAACTACTGAGAGAGCAGCTCAAAGACTCCAAACACTAACAAACAACACAATGACATGGTTTTATAAATGGAGACTAACACCAAACGCGTAAAAAGACCAACTTCTGCTCACAAACCACAGACTCAACGCTGACTCCCCTACAATAACTGCAGACGGTCAAACGACACAACCAAAAAACGACGTAAAATACCTTGGAATCACAAGTGACCACAAACTTAAATTCACTAAACACATACGAAACATCAGGGCAGAAACAATAAAGAGAACAAAACACTTCCGATCACTAACCTACAAAGACAGAGGAATCAGCACAAACACCGCCACCAAAATATATAAAGCTATTTGTAGACCCTTGCTAGACTTTGGACATATACTCATGACCAACGTAACAGAAAGGACAAAACGTTATACACAAACAACAGAACAAATTGCACTAAGACTAATAACACGAATAAGACACCCCCAAAACCCACTACACAACCCCCCCACCCAACTACTATACGAACGCACAAACATGACAAAGATCTCGGAAAGACTCATACAGCTACAGACAAAATGGATAAACAACCCCTACAACTGGATCATACTGAATCCCCTTTGCCTTACAAGACCAACCAGACAATCCCGCTTCCGTTTCCCTACATTAACGCTAGTTGAACACTTACAAACGCAACTGACTAGTGGACAATAAAATAATTTCTTCTTGCCACTGAAATTTTATTTAATAATATCGTTAACCTAGAATAAGAGAATTTTCATATTTGTTTTTTATTTAGATTAAGACTACATGTATTAAACAAGGGCAGAAAGACCGATAGGTCGATAGCCTTTTTTAGAAATAAAGATGTTTACTACTACTACATTATTTACAAATTCGAATCGCCAGCATTATATGGAATTCAAGCTTCTATTTGTATAGATACATTAAACCATTTTTCAACTGTAAATTCGTACTACATGTTTGGCTTATTATTGCCATTAACATTGCAGATAAACACAATTATTTTAATATTTAATTTTAAGTATAAGCAGCACACATATTTTATTGTCAATTTATGTTTGATTTTTTGTTTCTTGATTTGCATGTACTTATTATACATATACATATAACAGATGATATAAGTCAGACTTGGACGTGACCATGTACACGTTTATCATCAAAATAAGACAATATTATACTTTTATCACAATATTTCTTGTTTCAGAATAATGAATTGCCGTATAATACTCTTATGGTTGTTCACCAATAGACTCAAAGGTAAGTTTTTGTACATTTTTGACCATTGTTTCAACTATCAATCAGCCATCATTTACTGGCATATGCTGTGTAATTTCCGATTGATTTGCTTTAAATTAAATACATTCGGATATGTATTACAATCAAACACCTGGGACGTTTACTTACAATAAGCAGCGCTCATAATAGCTGTCGATTTATTTGCTTGTCAACATTTATTAACAAAATATTAGCTTTGAGGGTCAGAATTTAGGGGAAAAGCATGATTATAATCGAGAAACATGTCGTTGTACTAAATTTTACCCTTCATTTCTTGAATCACCAACGCCAAAAGAAAAAGAACAAATCTTAAAATCAGGAAGTAGCCATGAGAAGTTTTAAAACTTTGAATGGAAATGGGACTCGTAAAGTAATATTCCACAATTTTTTGTGGTAGTAAATTAAAGTTTTGGGAAGTGTAGAATAACGGGAATAAGCGATGTCAATAATGCGAATGTTCTCTTTCCAGCGTTTGAAAGAACTTTAGAATATATTAGAAATGTATTTGAAATGAGTAAACAATTACCAATACAAGGGTTGTGTTGGCAATACACAACCTCTTAATTTGCGATAAATTAACATAAATAGTACACCTCAAGGATTAAAATCAACTATACATATTTTGCTTTGGCTAAGAATTCTAAACGTTTTAATGTTACTAAAAAGCTTTATAAGTCTCATAGGGATACCGTTCATTGATTTTAATTCTAAATCCTTGTTTAATAAGGTCCCGGATTTTTGATAAACAGGTTTTAAATAACAAGCCATTTTATATTAACGCGTGATTGTCCTTTCTTCCTGCAAAACTTTCATTGTTTTTGACCGCTGCGGAAATCCAGTTTACTGTCGAAGCTGTTAAGCACAAATGGTACAAATATCAATATAAAGTTACTGAAACCCTATTATAATTGCATCCCTTAGTGAAACGGCAGTTAAAGATAAGATGTTTCTTGCACAAAATTGGATACCAACTAACAAAGTAGAGAGCTTTGCCCCAAAATAGCCTATGCTCTATTTTAAGTGTGGAAATATTGTTCATAGTTTATAAACAATTTTAGCACCAGAAAAAAACAAACAACATATTCCATATTTTCTAAAAACATTCAAATAACTTTTTACCATATGCCACATATAAGAGACAGAAAAAAACAATTTTCTTCCCCTTAAAAATGGAATTTAGGCAAACAAGGAAACCTTTTAACTGTCCCAAGGTGCCACTAAAAGTCCGATATCAAACTGTTAAGGACCACCATATCAGCTTGCTAATGTTCTGTGAAATCCGTGAACGAAAAGATGAAAATGTCGCTTTTTAGAGATCCCATGCAAAGGCAGAGAATAAAAATACTTAAATAGAGTGAGCGCAATTTTTTCAACATTCTTTCAATCTATAAGCTTAGTCGAGTAATAACCAAGTTAGTGCATTAAACTTTCAAATATCCCCCTTTAAAAGGCATTGTTAAAATTTGGGAATTAAAAATTGCGCTGAATATTGCCTTTTGTTGTCTTTTTCAAGTTGTCTTCTTCAATTAACGTCATTATAGTCATATGACCAAAAACCCGCGTTTATTACAAGAGATCTCATTTTAACATCTGACCTCACATGCCGCATTCTAAAGATAGATTTTATTCATCTTGTTGCAGTAAAAGTGACTATTAATCTTGCTTCCAACTTTTATTAACCGAGTGCCCTTCCAGGCTGCTATTTATTTGCTCTCTCCACTCTGTGATTCCCCCGTATTATCATTGTCAGCGTCCAACTTTGTTGCTCAGGCTATTCCGAGGGTCAAGTATTATAGCACCATATTTACGCTTAGCTTTGGACTTCTATAGCATTACTGAAAACTAAATTGTTTGTCCAAACTAACGTCGTATCAAAATTGATTTTTATGAAATTACAGACTTCCTGAACTATATCGATTTTAAACCAAGTAGGTAAGCTGTTGTTGATATTTTTCATTTTTGTTTGCTGCACTTTATTCTTCTTTCGTTTTTAGTTTGAGGCTAATAAACAAAAAATAAAATTATAATCGTTTATCCTCGAATCAGATTGATACAAAAACAATTCGTCATGAATGCAATCCCAATTAAACCTTTGGCAAAACCCCCAACGCAATAAAAGGAAATCAAATGCCCATATTGATTAATGAAAGCTGTTTCTACAATCTACAAGTTCGTAAATAGACGAGAAAGCTGCCGCCATTAATCTACGTAATTTTTTCGATGTTATCCGATTTTTCTTATGAAGCCTTACATTAATCAGTTTCGCAATTAATTAGCAGAGTGAGATTTGATTCCTCCCACAGTATAAGTTGTCGTGAAAAGTTTGAGTTAATTTATTTGGTTGGTTGTTCGCACTTTCTTTAAAGTTTAGCTAACGAGAAAGCAGACAATGGATATTGGTTTTGTAATGAAAGGCGAAAGTTCTAGTCGGAGGTAAAGAATTGACATTGTGGAATTGTTAATGCTCAACGGTATTATACACAACCTTTGTAAAATAATTTCAGATTTCATCGCTTCATTTTGCAAATATGTATTTTATTTGTTATCTATTTAGTCAGATGAATCGGTGTGTTGCGAAATTAAAAGCTGACGCAATGCGTTCAACATTCAAAAGTCAAAGGAAAATTTGTGGTTGATCTCAAGCAAAGGTTATACTCCTTTTTGCTGGATTTTTGTACTGACTATGTGGATGGTCGTTATTGTAAAGTCAGATATTTGAGGTGAAGATTGTTTATTGTAGGCGGGATTCCGTTACTGAGATTTTTTCCAATCAGTGTTCAAAATAGTTTTGGTTAGGCAAATTTCCATAGATATTTCGGTCAAGAAGTAAATAAACCCTTTATAAAGGAAGCGTGCGGAGCCTTTTCGGTTATCTGACTAAAAATCTAATTTCGGCCTGTCTTATCTATCCGCAAATAGGCATACCCCGAAACCATTTCTGACCCTATGGCCAAATGGCTATCAATCCATACCAAATGCTTTTGAGCGGACGAAGATTTTAATTTATTTTATACTCCATCCAGTAAGAATTAACGTGCAGACCAAAATACATTTAAATATTATACTAGGCGGAATAAATAATAAAGATTATTTGTCGTTGAACCCCTTTGAACTACGAGCATTAAAACCACCAAATTATGGTCAGTTTGTAACACACTTAACAATGAAACGCACTCAAATTTTGAGTGATTATTGGCAATATTCATGGCATTATGTAAATCTATTCTGGCTAACCCAACTGACCGTAATGATTCAACATTTGTCACATATGGGAAAGACCTCGGTCATATCAAAGAAATTATAACCACTTAAGCAATTGGAAGGCCACAACCGTATGAAAAGAGGAAACGTTTCAGTCATATCACTTGATTACTGTTCCTTTGCTCTATAAAAACGTAAGTTTTAGAAAAACTTAAATCACCGCGCAAATCATAAGTTGAAGTAACTTCCTTATATTAATATAAATAGTGCATGACTTTGGAGACAAGTAGTAACGAGCTTAGACAAATAAATACTCTTCACCATTAAAACCATGCAAATTGATCTCTTTGAAACCGAATTATAGATTGAAATCTAAAAGCATTTCATTGTAACACGACATATTAATTTGTGCTTTGCGATAATATGCTTTCTATTGATTTATTTCGCTTAACTTGTATAGTTTGTCCCTGGAAGATGGCAAAAATCAGGATTCTCTGCTTAGCTCTTATCTTTAGAGCCAGTATTTTGAAAGATGCGATTTTTTGAAGGAGAGAGTATAGTTTGGATACATTAATTTTACTTTATTTGAAATTATTACTTTTTTTGAATTAATACTTTTTTTGAAACTGAAACTGTCAGTATCTTTAGAATGAAATGTTGTCTAGAGCCGGTGAAACGTTCACGTTGCTACCTGATGTAGTTTGAAAATTTTTGTATTTTTAAAGGAGAGATGGTAGTTGACTGGAAATTTAGGTAGTTGATAGGAAAGTTGGCAAAGCTCAGGATTCTGGCAGATTTTTATGAAATTTGTAGCATCTTTGGAGTGAGGTGTCTTCTAAAATCAGTTGACTACTTTTATATGTGCTGTGCTTACCAAAATTACCAAAAGAAAAACCACACTTGACGAAGATTAACGTTAATTATTAATTAATTACGTAATTATTAAACTATTTTTTATAAGATTTCTGTTTTCTTAACGAAAAACTTAGAGAATATTGAAATTTTTTTATTAAGCTAACAACTGCTTTAAAATACATACTTTAGCAATGGTGTATTGTCTTTCGAAACTGTAAAAGCCCTAACGATCCTTCATAAAATTTGTACGAATTATAAGGGAACAAAAATCAATTTTATTGTACTTGGAGGTAGAGTCTCAGCTCCATTGTTTCCCGATTCTAATGACATCAGAAAGCGATATTGCGTCTTTCTCGCGGGATATAAAAGTACGCTCCGCAAATTGTAAGATGGTAATAAAGGGTTTAATTTAGATGTTTGATTCGTCGATTCAAATTCATTGAAGTTTACTTTGTAGTATTTGAGATGATTTGAAAGATGGCAAGACCCTATGCGAACAAAGCTCTATTAAAAACTGCTGTTGCCCTGGTAGGTTTTGTTAAATTCAGTGCATGATTAAAAAATGTTTCTATTAAAAGTGATTTCACGTAGACGTCCGATAACATAATATAATATTTAGTCGAACCAGCAGGATAAGCTCAGTCCTCAGATTTCGATGCTTCGAACAAATTCTATTCTATTGGACCTTATTACTAAATTTTATAATTTATTGATTTCGGCAAATAAGGAGTCCTTAATCGTTTTTAACATATTTCTCTTTTTATAGTGTTTGTAGAGCATTTTTCTCCTTAGTAATAACTGAATTAATTCTATGTGACACAAGATTATGTAGCAAATTCAACCTTTTTGTAGAGATAATAAAAGTCCATTTTAGAAAATATGTACAGATTTCTATTTTGATTAGAAAGGTTACGAGCATGCATATCACGAAATGTAACTGACCGTTTTGTAATAAGGCTTGGCGAATACAAAAATATAAAGCTTTGAGGCATGGCTGACAAATTTTATTGTAAGACCGGGCGATACAATCTTAAAACAAATAACATATTTATAGGCTTTTTTACGTTCTGCAACAAATTTTACAATAAATAGATTTATTCACTTTTTATGTATGCTGACAAATGGGGTCTCTGTTCTATTTCCGTAAGAAGTCGCCGCGTAGCTTAAATTTCCCTGCCTTTCCTATGGCAGACAGTTTGCCTAAAAATCTCGTTTTAATACATTTCTTGTCCTAAAATAACAGGGATTTAACCTGATGAATTTTAAGTGCCTTTTCAAAAGCAATTACCCATTCATGATGTCTATGTAAAATTTATATTCCGGCACCGACTGGAAAAATATTTTTACACTTATCAATTTGGCTGTATGTTGCTCAGAATAAAGGTTTGAAAAAATTGTCAATTTAATGAATAATTTTTATCGATTGGCTACCGCTTGGTGGATAGAAAACCATTTCAATATTAAATATCACAAACTAAATAACTAGACTGGGCCCTATTCAGATCGTAATTTTACGTAAATTAGTTCTTGAGTAGAATGTCTATTACTTCGGTATATTGCCAAACGAGTACAGTTTGAGGACATGAAAAGATGATTTAAAAAAAACTGCAAGTCTTGAATGGGAAGTTTTCTGTCCGATTTTCCAATAGTGTGCCAGATGTCAGTTTTATCAAAGTACAAAAATTAGTTTTAATTAAATCAGAAAGCCTTGTTTAGATAAAGCATCACGTACAGAGACTTTTGTCCAGATAAAAAATATAACCGTGCATGTGGTAACTTTCTGAATCACGTACGATGGCGTTTTGGATAGAATTTAATTTGCCGAAGAACTTTTTGTTGTTGTTAACCGATTGGTTTTAATATCCCAACCCAATTTATTGGATAGTGGGAAGAAGTGTTAGTGTTATTTCCCTTTATTCTCTAAATAGTTCGAAATCACAATGTAGAAATATCAATTTTGACATTTATCTCAAATATTTTAGTATAAATTTAGAGAACCACCGAATAAATTTAATAGAACTTTAGTCTTTTATCCTCTCTGGAGAAGTCTTTAAAGATTGAATTTCTTTATATATTAGAAAATGGACTGGAAACTCCATATCCAACTATTTGAGTGGGCTATAAAAGTTATATTAGTGAAGCCATGCTATATATAGTTTATAAACTTTAAGTAGGTTGGTGGAAGAATGAATTTTCGCGAACGCTCGATAATAAGCTCTTTTCAGACACTTTTAATCAGGTTGAAATCGATAAAAGCTAAAAACTAGACATTCATTGTTGCAGGGTTTTATTAAGGCAATTGTCAAAGGCCAACGCATGTATTTGATTTTAACACACAACCTTCATGTTTATCCAATTTGAATCATATCACCTAAAATGTAGATTTCATAATTGCTTGTCCTGCGAATATGGGAAAAACAAAAATACTTATAATTCTAATAGAATAAAACCTTAAATGTATGTTAACTTTTCTTTTGTTATGTTGATCTCGATTAATCGGGTAACTATTAAATCATCAGACTAGCATGAAAACTGCTTAATTGCGCAAATCATTCTGTACTTAATTTATGGAATATAGGTACAACTACCCATTATTTACTTACGCTTAAGCGATTAAGCCAACAAAACGGAATAAATTTCATACATAGACTACTCCTAGAGATGTAAGTAATATCGTTTTACTTACAAGGAAATAAAAATTTTGGGTCAATAGCTAAAATTTGCTGTGGGCATATCGGGTATTAATTATTTTCCAGTCTCTGTTATTTCGCTCGGTTTTAAACCAAACCGTTTGACTATTTGACAAACTTTTGTTTACGATACTTGTGCTATATTGAAGAACACACGGTATACAAAGGCAAAGTGAAAATTTTCGCGGTTGAAAATATTTTTCGCTCACTTTGAAGCATTGATCAGTGAGACTTAATAATTTTACTAACGTTGAGTGATTGTTTCTTCACTTAATTTCATCTTCAGTTAGACGTTTTCGTTGCAGTTGACAAGATGTTGTCAAAATATGTTCTGAAATTTCAGACATTTAGTCTCACGTCGAGCAGGGTTGGATTCATAAAGCGCGCAAAAATCAAATTCAAATTCCATTAAAATGTGATTTTTGTGTGGTCTGGAAATGGAAATTCTTTTAAAATTCCTGACTTTCATTCTAGGAAAGGTGGCAACTTCCAATTTGCACACTCGATAGGAGACGCTAGATTCTTGACATCCTAAAAGTTTTCTTAAAGTCATTCCGTAACATAATGTTTTCACCTCTGTAGAAGCAGGCCTAGAAATTGAAGATTTCAATCAACTGGCCGCTCTTAAAAAAATTCTTAAATCGTAAAGTGCGTTGGATTCATTAATAGGTTACTTGTATGAAACAAATAACTTTTTATGTTTATTTAATAATGTGATTTAAAGCTGCTAAAGTACTAGCTGTTGCAAAATTAAGTGATTTTAAATTACAAGTTGTCACGCCTTTGTTTGGTTTACTTAATCAAACGAAAATGACCGAGTAAATAAACATCAATCATACTTTTACGCAAAATTTGCGTTTACGGATTGTACCTTAAATGCATAAGCGTACATATTGCAGTTTCACATAAAATATATGATGGCCAAAAAAATGGACTCGACAATACACAACCGAGCAACTACAGACCAATTATAGCTTCCAGTACTAAGCAAAATTTTCGAATACATAATAAAGCAGCGGCTTGAAAAAGGAAAATGTATACCTACCTACCAATTAGGTTTCAAACAACATCACTCTACTGTTCATCCGCTCTTTATTTTGGCCAACAATATACAAACTACCCACCTAACTGACAGAAAGACAGCTTGCCTGTTTATCGACATTAACAAGGCTTTTGATAGTGTCTGGCATAGAGGCTTACTATACAAACTATACAAACTACACACACCAACATATCTACTACACACCATAAAGAACTTACTAGAAAACAGACAACTACAAGTACGAATTGACAAAACACTGTCATTTTATTTTTCCCCTGAACAAGGGCTCCCTCATGGATCCCCGCTCTCACCGTTTCCCTACAATATATACTGCCATGACATATACAATTACAACTTACCAGACAAAAATCAAATCGACAGATCGGCATACATATTTCAATACGCAGACGACACGGCACTTATTGTACATGACAAAACTACTGAGAGAGCAGCTCAAAGACTCCAAACACTAACAAACAGCACAATGACATGGTTTGATAAATGGAGGCTAACACCAAACGCGTCAAAAAACCAACTTCTGCTCACAAACCACAGACTCAACGCTGACTCCCCTACAATAACTGCAGACGGCCAAACGACACAACCAAAAAACGACGTAAAATACCTTGGAATCACAATTGACCACAAACTTAAATTCACTAAACACATACGAAACATCAGGGCAGAAACAATAAAGAGAACAAAACACTTCCGATGACTAACCTACAAAGACAGAGGAATTAGCACAAACACCGCCACCAAAATATATAAAGCTATTTGTAGACCCTTGCTAGACTATGGACATATACTCATGACCAACGGAACAGAAAGGACAAAACGTTATATACAAACAACAGAACAAATTGCATTAAGACTAATAACACGAATAAGACACCCCCAAAACCCACTACACAACCCCTCCACCCAACTACTATACGAACGCACAAACATGACAAAGATTTCGGAAAGACTCATACACCTACAGACAAAATGGACAAACAACCCCTACAACTGGACCATACTGAATCCCCTTTGTCTTACAAGACCAACCAGACAATCCCGCTTCCGTTTCCCTACATTAACGCTACTCGAACACTTACAAACGCAACTGACTACTGGACAATAAAATAATTTTTTCTTGTCATTAGAATTGGAAAGTTTATTTAATAAGATTGTTAACCTAGAATAAGACAATTTTCAAATTTGTTTTTTATTTAGATTAAGACTACATGTATTAAACAAAGGCAGAAAGACCGATAGGTCGATAGCCTTTTTTTAGAAATAAAGATGTTTACTACTACTATATTATGGCTTGCAGGACTTCGGACGTTCCTAGTAGTGAGAAGTTTAATTAATCCGTTTAACATTTAGAGACGGAGGACTATTTCAAGGGATTAATTTTTTAATTCAAATAGTTATTTGCATTTTAATGCGAGGTACATTGCAAGCAAAAGTCACTAATGCGTTAAAATGAAAAACGTGGTTGGCGATATTATTATTGCGAGGAAACCCCGCCATTTTACAGTATTTTCCCCTTCAAATATTAAGGGTTTATCACGTCAACACTGATTTGCCGGTACTGTGATACAGATATACTTAAATTAAGGAAACTTGGAAGTTTAGAGATAAGAAATAAGGGTGGAAGCATATGAATTGCTTTCTTTGCTGCCATACATGCTATTATCCTTTTTCTATAACTTATCCAGCTAACTCAACCTCGATATGCTTAAAGATTTGATGCGCTTTAATCGATTTCACATACCTGATGAATGTATTTTCTCCAATATCTTCACATAACTTTGAAACAAAATTAAACGCTCTAAACTTAATACTTCAAACTTATTTTCGATTTATCATTTGTTTCATTTGCTTTACTTTACGAACGTAAAGTAAATCTTCATCAGGAAATGAGGAATCCAAAGCACTAATCACACGACACATTACATTTTTATTCGGAATAACTGAAAGTTAAAACGCATAACTCGATCTTTATCCGGTGATATCTTCCTTATTATAAACCACGGCACTCGAGGAGATTCTAGGTTGAAAACTAAAATATTTTTGAGAAAACTCAAATGACGCACCATTTTCCCCAATCGTTCCAAATGCCTTAACGTCTACATACTTTTTGTTGAATTTCGTTACAGTTGAAAGATGGACATTCTATTTCTGAAACGTTTGCTGACTTTAATATTATTCATTCCAATGTATTCCTGGGTTTCAGTCAATTTTATTGTTTATTATTTAAAATGTTACAGTAAATGTTTAATATTATTACAATTGCAGCACTTCCTTTCGTTACAGCCAGCGTTTTCGGTTGTAAATTTAATAATAAATTACTCATGTAAATACATGAATGTTGTGGATCATTACTTGCATATGTAACTTACAGCCCATTAATTTTCTATTCCCATTTCGGATTACAGCATTTCTAATGCATAAGGTTTACGTGCGATCACATTTTAAAGTGAGTAATTGAAGTGGAGCTGGAATGCTTTAATGTCGTTTAAATATGAGAAATTAAAATTTGTGATTTATCGGAGTAATGTTATGATAAACGGTGGGCAAACATGATGATTTATGTTTGGTCGATAATGTCCCCATTGATGAACTGATAGCGTTAACACTAATCAATACCGTTACGTTAATATTGCTGGTTTCCATTCATTTCCCTTGTTCGATACAGACATGGAAATGTACCTACTGTGGACTTGTTTCATGCTTGTCACAAACGTTGATAGCATTTGTTCAAGCTTGGTCCATCTAACGTCGAGGACAAGTTTATAAATAAGTAAAATAGTTTTGCGGGTGCTATCCTAAAGCCCTACCTATAGTAATAAATTCCATGATCATCACTAACTGTAGCATTAAACTATCTGTCCTGAATTGACTTATGTTAACTTAACCATCCTTTTCACTGCTAGATAAATTCTGACTTGTTTTTCTATTCATTTCGAGGCTATTCTAGAATTTTCGTGGGCTCTATCTTCGTCTAAGAGGTCAATAAGCATTGGCTCAGACTTATCATGCACACGGGAATGTCGTAAAAACACGCTGGACGTTATTGAAAGGACATGGATAGAAGAACCTTCGACTATTTTTCTTTAGACTGATAGAAGATTGAAGTCGTTCAATATTTGAAATGGTGATTGACTTGAATCGTCTGTGAATGTAAAGTGGAAAACTTACATATTTTACCTCGGATTTAACTGCAACATATGCAACAAAAATGCTATTTTGGATTTCCGCTGAAACTAACCATTGCATTTATGCTGATTTCTTGAAAAACCCCAAACTGATTACACTTCTCAATTCCTAAGCCGCAGAAATGCTTGACTTAGTCAAAGGAAAGCTTTTTAAGTCTTAAATTATGTTTTGTGATGTAAATGAATCCAAGCTTTCCAACAAATAATAGCATCTTTAATGGCCCTGTTTTTTGGCACCCCTTGAAACGAAAACTTTTGTTTTTAATGTTCTAATCGATCTCCTCAGATTTATTTCTTTAAAGGTTGAGTTTACAAAATCCAACCGCTCGTTCCGTGCCTATTAAAATGCGTGTGGCTTGTTTGAGGAAATCTGTAAAGATTTGAGTCATAATAACTAAAAGTAAGATTTTAATAGGTAATAGTGCAATCTTGTCTGACGATCTGCATTTGATATAAAATCTTAGGATTCAGAATCCATTTGTTTTATCATTTTATCTATTTGACAATTTTAAATGCAATAACTGAGTTAAGAAGTAATTAAGAGCATTGTCGCTTTAGTTGGCATATTGCTTATCCGTAAATAAACTGGGAAATGTTCTGAGGTCGGAAATCGTGCGGAGTCATAATAGATAATGATTATTTTATGTAAAATATTATCAGGGTACGCTAAAATTAGTTTTGAAATTTGAAATGAACCTCTCCTTAAATTTACCAAAGTCATTAACATTTTTCGAATTGATCATTAAGTTGATATGAAAGTTTATATGCATACTATTTGCGCTTCATTTATTTACGCTTTGAGTTCAGTACTTTTACTCTTTGTTTTATGTTACTCCCACTCAGCTACAATTGCCAATAAGCTGACGGGGCGGTCGATTATATAATTACTGCTGTTTTCTTTTTCGAATCTGAAAGCGAAACGAATGTAATACGTAATAAATAACCGTGAAAAATGTTTCCTTTGAGTTGTTGTATTTCCTAAGTTTCTGTTACTGACTGGATATTATGTATTTGCTGAAAAATATATCTGCCACCAGAACCAGTGGGTGCAGATTAAAAGTGATTTATTTTGAAATAAACATGGCATTTTATTTTATTTTACTGCACCTTGAACGCGAAAGGAAGGGTGAAATGAAGCGATCGGATTGAACTGAATAAAAAAAGATTTCCATTCTAACAATTTTTCGAATCGAAATTTCGATTAGATTTAATAATGTCCAATTTTGTTCTAGAAGAGTGTATTCATCAACTTAACGGATTCAGTTGGCTAATTCTGAAAATTTCACTCTTTTATTGTGAGATGTTTTAATTGCATTTGTTTGGGTTAATTTATACTGATTGAACTGAACTTTATTACTGTAAAGTTGTTCAGATTTTTTGGACCACCTGTAAATAACTGAAACGAATTTCAGAACAGCGAAAATAAATCAATTTTTTTTGCTCAAACAACCCAATTTCAATTCGATAAACGTTAGTTCAAGTCAATGTTCTTAGAAACCGTTTAAATGAGGGCTTGCAATTTAAACAATACACTGAATTTGAAATTGAAATAGAATTCGAAATAATACAGGAAAAGAACATTTGCTACACATATCAAAGCGTCTTGCATTTTAATCTAGCAAGGTCTGTGCTATCCATTTAGCTGAGGAATCGCAAGATTTTTAAATCCCCTCGAGATTTTTTGCTCTGTTCATTTATTCTTTCTGCTCGGAGTATTGTGATATTTTCACAACCTTAGTGCTGCTCTTATTTGGTCTACTTTGCTTTTGAAAGTGGTTGTCTATCAAAAAATTTAAGTTTGTATTTATGATGATTTGATTAAAATGGACCCCAAAAGTAAAAAAATTAAGTCAGCTGGAATATACTAAAGATAACAGATAAATATCAGATTCCACAAGGAACATCGTGTATGAGTAAAGTGCAACAAAGGCTGTTCGGCAAATAGCGTTTTCCAAGCCCGCTTGCGTTATATCTTAAGTTTGTAATAAGTGATAACATTTATGCCATATTCTCATACCCATACCAAAATATGAAAAGAATTTTTATCCGGAAGATTTTTTAGTTGATTTATTATGTTATCAAAAAAGTTGTATTTTTGCAACTGTCTGAGGTTTTTCAAAACTTTATCTCGCAGATCTCGAATAGCATTTCAGTCCTGGAAAGCTGAACTCATTAAATACCCATCGGAAATGAATCATATTTATCCTGCTGAATCTTCCTTAATTGGCATGCCTGATATTTTTAAATAGTCATTTATTATAAATACAAATCTGTCAAGCGTGAACGTACACTTGAACGTCAATTAAGTTGTTAAAAAAGTATTCTTTGATGCTACTTAATAATTTTAATATTTAACTCATTATTTAACCGCACATCGATAAGAGCTCCTATTAAACACGTTCGTGCGAAACGTTTGGCTGTTCCACATTTCATAGTCACTCTATGGCTTTATCGCTTTTACTTGGTTAATCCACTAAGTTTCCACAGCCAGACATTACTCTAGGCATTTTATTAAATTAATTTTGGACCATCACCAAAAGCTTCACCGATTTTTGGCAGTGGTTTCGGTTTATATCCCAAGCTAAGTTGCAATAAGTACTACACATTACTTATATATGTATAGCTTTAGGAAGTGAAAATAAAATAATATTTTATTTTTAACTGAAATCCAGTTGTCTGTCTGTCGGTTAATTCCGATATTTATCTAGTTGCAACTGCAGTTCTACTAAAGCAAACCAATCAACAGAAAAGCAACAATTTCTTGCCTTTCTACTTAATCCCGCACGATACGGTTTTCACTTGCCGGAATGTGAAAGCTGTATTTATTTGATCCTTGTTCTCCTGGTTATAGTTTTCTGGTTGCGATGAATTGCATATTTCAAGAAAAGTCGATTTCAAATTTTAACTAAAAACTATATTCAATCCGCATTTGCATTTTTAGTGTTCAGGCAAAATGAAGTAATATTTCTAAAATTAGCAAGGCTTCGTTTAAGATCTCTGGTATCCTCGTTTATTTCGAATATATTGAATATAATGCAAAATATCGGAGTAATAGCTCAGGTTCTATAATGTATAAAGTTCTGAACTAAGAAACTCCAAATAGATCGTTTTCGCGGGCCAGGTGAGCCTAATGTTATCAAATTCAACGCGGATCGTTTTTAGGTGCCTTTGTCTTAATTAGTTCGTACTATGGGAAATTCTCAAAAATCGATTTTTTTGGAAAACATACTGGGAAAAGAAAAGATGACATTAAACAATGTTTTCACAAACATCGGCAATTTATTATTAAATGACAATCAGATATATTAAATCTGATTTTAATTTAATGACTACCAAATTCTGTGTTATCGTTGCTCGCTTGACTTATGCAAAGTATATTCTATTGAGTCAATATTAACTTATGTCTTAAACAAAATTACAGAGCCTACGAATTGAGAGAAGAAAAAAACATGTTGTTTTCCTATTTTTTCCTGGATTTTCTCCTATTTAATATTTTTCCATAACTAGGGTTTACTTGATACACATTTTAGTATATACATTAAAATAATATAAATTTCTTCTATTTAAAATGGGAAACCACAGAGGGGAGATTATCACGAGTTTAATTTCTTAGTTGTATTTACATGTTAAAGGGTTTAGTACCATACCCTAGCAGCTGAAAGTTCATGCAGAATAGGCTTGCGGTAACTAATCTTGAAGGAAACCGACCCCTAATAATTATAGTTCGTCTTAAGGCCTGGGGAGAATTTTCGTGAATTATTTTGCTTTGTTTGCGAATTCAGCTGAGATTCTGATTTATGAAAATTAGTACTTTGTCACACAATGCATTTTGCATAATCACTACAACTAGCAGTTTGAATAATTTGCTTTCAGAACCAGAGTTTCACATTGTAGCAATTAACTGAAGTTACAAATATATTTTTAAATGAACTCCAATGCTACGTTTACGAATAAATATCGTCTAACCTAATGTAGGTATTTGAAATGACAATTTAATATTATCTCTGAAAAGTAGTAGGAATTGAGCTGTGCCCTAGATACCACTCTCTCGGAGCCATAGGTTTATGTATTCCGTTGCACTTTCTTTGTTTTAAATATGCTATATTTTCTATTCTAATGTAATAATCTATATGTGGAATTTGTGGACATTGTCAAGTGTAATATAGTGAATATCATTTATCTTTATTACAAGCAACTTAGATTCAAAGCATTCTATTGATCCGCTTGAAGAGAATTGTGTTGCAAAATGTAGAAGGGACTATACAAATAACGTATTTGTTAGCAGTGAGAGATGATTCAATAAATAGGCAAGAAGAGATACCAAGGTATATCTTCGCGGTGCTTTTAAAACCACTTCAAACCAAGTCTGCTTGGTTTTACAAATCAGTCACGTATGTAAATCTATAAAATAGGACAATCAATACAGAGTATTGCAATCGCTTATGATTACACCGTTATTCCATTTCGAATCAAAGGCATTATTAAAGTTTTTTTTTTCAGGTATCAGCGAGTGCTTTTCTACGATAATACGAGAAAATTATGACGTGTCTCGTATCGAAGCTGAAAACAAATTGAGTATGTATCATTTTATTTTACAATTTAAATGCAACTTTGATATGTGATTGAGTCAAATGGCAAGTGTTTGATAAAATGGTTTCCTAACTTGCAGGCTCTTTAAAACGATGTGCCACTTGGCCCCCATTCCCATTTAAAATTCTAGTGTGACATATACCCCTCCTAGAGGGTTGAAGCAAGAAGGCTAAAAATATTAATTGAAAGTGCCCCCCTTGCAAATAAAATTGACGTGTCTTTCCGATTTTCCATATTTTTAACTGTAAGAGAGATATTAAGGATGGGAAGTTTTCAAATTGACACACCGTATATTAACTTTTATTGTTGAGATTATGCTATAAGTTAAAGTTTACTATTTTCAATTAAAGGATTTTATGAAAGTAGTTTTTCAAAATTTGCCTTAAGATCGTTGTATAAATATGCTATGCTCTAAATAAAGTCTGACATTATAGAACGGTGTGTGGTAGCTCAGGGGATTATGAAGAATAATTTAAGCTTGTACGTCGTGGATTAACTGGTTTTAATTTAACAGAGGACTAAAGAGTGTACACAGGCGTTTTAGTATTTTACGGACGACAACACGTTTTTCAATAAATCTGAGTTTGATTTGTCAGTGGTTCCTCAATATTTGGTGCACTCCCAAAATTAAAAACATATTTAAAGCTTATAATTCTTGAAACAAATTTTCTATTACGCTCTAGTGTTATTATAATAGGCATCTAACCTATTCGTGCCAGAAACAATTCGTCTAAGACACAAAGCACAGAAATTAAACAATCGGTAATCAATAAATAATTGATTATCACGTAAGTGATCATTGAAAGTAACCGTTCTAAATTACTTACAATTTGATTTGGTGCTTCTTCGAACATTCAAAATTAACGAATCGAGTAATTTATAATAGTTTTGCTGCACGTTAACAATAAACCCAAATATCTGCGGTAATTGTGTAAAATGTCGACACGTAAAATTAATTTCCAAAATTATAAGTTGAAAGATACTTAGTAGTCGTCCCAGCTTAGCCTTTGAGGTGAAATAAATTTTCTGAGATTATGAGCGCGGATTTTAATGCACTTTCTTTACCCCTGCTCCCAGATAAGATAATTACTTAAAACGATTTATGTCCTCGGAAGCGACATATCTACAAGAGGTGAAAACAATTCATGTTATTAACTTCGTGAGTAATTAGGAAACTTTTGTGCTAAATTTGTTGTGAAAAAGGCTTTCCTAGTATGAGTTAGAAATAGTTTAGACTCTCTCTACGAGCCGTACATCAAGCATTTCCAACATAAAGCGATAAAGAATTATTTGCGTATCAGTTCACCTGAGCTCAGGCCATTAAATATCATTGTGCCTATATGCGATCGCAGCGTAATGCAGAAAATATAAAGGATATTGTGAATGTTTCGTGTTTAGGAACGGATTCACGCGCTAATGTCGTCAAATGTTACATGCTTATTTGGAGTTTAAACCGTCTTTATTCTCTTTCCTGGATTTCCTGTCACTTGAAGTATTGTTTTAGCAACATTTGTTTAGGCTGAAAAAAAATCATCACAAATGAAATATGGCTGATGGCCTCTTATTGGCTAACCTGTCATAAAATAAATTTCTAATTTTTAATAATCTATCATTTTTGAAGTTTATAGGGAGTAATCTTCGCTCGTTTATACCATTATGAATCTTTCTCTTCCAGATTCGACGAAAATTATTGAAAGTCCTCCCTAAAAATTCAAAGTTCAATTCTCATAAAAATCGATGGGTCTGCAAAGCAAGCCCGTTACGGTTAAGTTTTAAAGACTTGACTTACAGTCGCGAATAGGGATAATACACGGGGTTTACAATAAATCTCACAAGAAATTTTTACTTTGGAAGTTTAACGAGGGTTATCTTAAACTTAAAAACTTTATGCATAGAGAAAAGCCACTTAATTTACATTACACTACATAGTCGAAAGTAAGCTTCCCTAAACAGTTGACTACCTTTGCAAAAGCATAGGTTTTCGGCACCAAATCATCAGAGTCCGATTTGGACGGACTTTGAAATTGAACTAGAAAGTTTAACCGAGTGGTAAAATCTCATAGATAAAATAAATTGCTCCGATACTTGCCATTGACTTGGAAACTTTGTGAAACAACTTTTCTATGCAACATATCTCCAGCTTTTCATGGCTTGCGATAATTTCTGAGTAAAACATATATGGTTTGATTGCTTTCTACACAGATTTGTTTTTAGAAGGTGATTGGGAATCCTCTGCTGAAAACCGTCTCTTAAAACTTTTAAGCAAATTATGTTAAATGTTATAGATATTACAATATTTAGATACATGTTCTTTACATGTATTTAACAAAATTGATGCTCTAAGCTTGCATCTCAGCAGGTCTGAGAGTCCTCAATAAATACACATGTGGACGTGCACATGCAGACTCAACATATTATCTTAAAAAAACATGTTTAACTTTTATTATAACATAAGTTAAGAGGTAAATCCATTAGAAACATACCAGGTAGCTAAAAAAATATTAGCTGCAAATAATTCTAAGCGAGTTTTGGATATTATTTTATGAAATCCACCACGTCACCTAATCACTTTGTTCGCTGCCCAGGTGAATAGTAAATCTATTTGGCGGAATCGAAGACATTAATATATCTGAGGGAGGAACCTGTGCCGCCTCCACATTTTATATTCAATGTTTTAAGCTGGCCCGTGTACATATTTAGGAAGTGCACCTGCCGTTTTGGGTGGATATTTTCTAAGATTATACACCCCAAAGTTTTAAAGCACACGCCGCCGGTGAGTGAAGTTGACGCTTCAAAGATATGCAGTCTTTTACTACAGTAACTGCAGACGGCCAAACGACACAACCAAAAAACGACGTAAAATACCTTGGAATCACAATTGACCACAAACTTAAATTCACTAAACACATACGAAACATCAGGGCAGAAACAATAAAGAGAACAAAACACTTCCGATCACTAACCTACAAAGACAGAGGAATTAGCACAAACACCGCCACCAAAATATATAAATCTATTTGTAGACCCTTGCTAGACTATGGACATATACTCATGACCAACGGAACAGAAAGGACAAAACGTTATATACAAACAACAGAACAAATTGCACTAAGACTAATAACACGAATAAGACACCCCCAAAACCCATTACACAACCCCCCCACCCAACTACTATACGAACGCACAAACATGACAAAGATCTCGGAAAGACTCATACAGCTACAGACAAAATGGACAAACAACCCCTACAACTGGACCATACTGAATCCCCTTTGTCTTACAAGACCAACCAGACAATCCCGCTTTCGTTTCCCTACATTAACGCTACTCGAACACTTACAAACGCTACGGACTAGTGGACAATAAAATAATTCCTTCTTGCCACTGAAATCTTATTTATTTAATAGTATTGTTAACCTAGAATAAGAGAATTTTCATATTTGTTTTCATTTAGATTAAGACTGTATGTATTAAACAAGGGCAGAAAGACCGATAGGTCGATAGCCTTTTTTAGAAATAAAGATGTTTACTACTACTACTGCACGTCTTTGGCCTTTGAATTGCTCCTGAATCCAATTACAATTCCGTTGAATACTTGCACTCGGTGCCAACGGAAATTATGTTAATAGTTATTTTACTTTCAGAAAACATCATATTTCCACTATATTACCAGGGAACTGTTTGCTGTATTTGTCAGAAATAAGCAAACAATATCGAGTGCAAATGTTTTTTTATAATTTCTATTAAAGGTATTTTTCGGAACCCTTCATTATAGCTTCAATAAGCCTAATTAAGAGATTACTTTTCATTTGTCACATTTCCAACTTCTCCCATTTATTCTTGATAATAAATAAACAAGGAAATGCCTAGCAAGGTGAAATAATGAATGGCGAACAAGGTGAACGAACACTCTAAATTAAGGGACTATTATGCCTTTAACCTTATTGAAAACAAAATTACCACTTCCCTTCCACTTGTCACCCTGTATACTTCGTTTAATGCCTCTTTAGTAATAATAAATAATTCTTATGGAATAAATGACGACTTAATACATATCCATTATCTTCTTTAGCTGCAAGGAAACAACCAATTTGTAATTTTGATTTATTCATGAAATTACCATGATTTCGGTTTATGATATGGGAATTTCATTTTGTGTATGAGTAATTTTTTGACTTTGTACACAATGTTGTCAAAATTGTTTTCATTGGCTACTTTGGCCACTTTCAAAACCGCGTGCACGCATGGTCTCGGAAAAAATCCATCTATTTTTTGCTGTTTGATGATCATCAGATTAGTTTGGATGTAATTCTGTAGCACGACGACTTAAAAGCTCGAAAAAGTCACCACCAGTTTTAAAATATAAAGTCGTTCATTCCTGCATCCAAGTGATTAGTAATATTGTGCATTGTTCTAGGCAGTGCACACGTACTACACTGCACAAATGCAGTGCAGTACGCATTTCATTTCATTGTACAAACAAGTTAACAATGGTCTAGTTACAGGTTACAATCATAACTTTTCTTCAGTTACGAAAATTGCATTCTCTTTCCTATTAGACTCTAGTTTCTAGTTCATTAGTGGATGACGTTCGAAAGATCGGGTAAACCCACAATACTTTAAATGCCGTAATGTGAATCTTAATCAATGTTATGTAGGAAGCAAAACAAAATTAAATTTTAACAATGAATCTTTGATGAGTGACCGAAGAAATAGGTAATACTGTTTTCATTCAGCTTTTAATATTTACCACAATTAACCGGTATTGATTACGCTTTTATATTATATTTATTTTATTTGACTGTCGTAGTCGTTGATTAAGACGTGTATTTGTACAAACGGCCATTACCTCCTCTTGTCTAAGCAAACTACATATATTTGTTTTAACAGTTCGTAAATATGCTTGCTTTTAAGTATCCATTTTTAATCCATACATAATATACTATAATAGCCGAGAATTACGTGGATGGATGAAA
This sequence comes from Dendroctonus valens, assembly GCA_024550625.1. Taxonomy (NCBI): domain Eukaryota; kingdom Metazoa; phylum Arthropoda; class Insecta; order Coleoptera; family Curculionidae; genus Dendroctonus; species Dendroctonus valens. The sequence continues at coordinate 5,544,462 of JAJTJO010000038.1, read as the reverse complement.
ATAAATTGGCTCTTCCATCTATGCTCAAGCAGTATTAGTTAATTACCCCATTCTAGGACGTCACTGCATGTATGTGTGGTTACAATTTTTGGATTATAAATACTATTTTATAGAGCAAAACATTTCGTGTTTTACAAGAAATAAATGCCACTGTCCAAGTGCAAAATAAGACGTAAGAAATTTAAACTGTCTAGTTCTGGAAGTTTCATAAATTTAGAAGTTTGAGAAAATGTTAAAAGTATTTATGTTGTTTTAATGTCATAGCACCAAAGTGCTTTAAGCGGCGAAGCCGCATGCATTACTTTTCTAAATGAGGTATGAATTTCTAAGTGAAGTGAAGGAATATTTCTGCATTTAGGTACGTATGTACGATTGCAAAAATTTATTAAATTAGCGCTTTGGATTTACTTTGATTCCGCACCTTTCGTCTCATATATCATCAAATATGGTTTTCGCAGATTGAAATCTCTTGGGAGTTCATGTATAATGGCCCACACACAATGTTTGCCGCTTTTACAGCAGATATTATTTCGCAAAGATTTGTTCTAATCTCGTTCACGCACGTCGTGCTCACTTTATCGCACTGTGATACATTTATCATTATCACTTATCCTTGAAAGCATTTCAAAAGAATGATTATTATGCAGTGCATGTTCACTAGAACATACTGTTAAATAACTGTAGGAATGCCTGTTTTTGTACCGGACTGTCAATTTCCATGTATTATTCTCTTGAATAGCCGCTGACGTTATGCACTTTTACAACTTGGATGATGAATGACTTTGATTTAAAATTCAGAATAATTACATATTTCAGAACTTTATTACGCTCTCATGTGCATTAGCAGTTCATTTCTAATTGATCTATACTTCATTTTAAAATAGGATATCCTAAAAAATTACTGTGCGCTTGCAGTTTAGAAAAATTTCTAGAGTTCGTATTTACATATTTCGTGTGTATCAAGCGAAAATGGCAGGTCGCTGATAGAACTCATTACAAACATTTAGCAGTTTTTCGTACAGGTGGAAGACACCACTAGCTGATTATAATGAATCTGTCTTCGTTCAAACATTTGATTGATTGATGAGTATAGTGGCAGCATTAGAGGTCATAAGCCCACAGCAGCTTCTCATCAAACTGATTCCCGAAGTGATAAAATTGAAAGTTACTGAAAAAACCTACTTTTCAGTCAGAATTTTCAATAAAAACTATTGCTTATCTCGATTCGAAATGCAAATGGATAATAACTCGCAAACTAAAATTGATTGATTTTGCGAAGATCCAGCACGAGGGAAAATGAATCAAACGTTATTAGCAAAGGAACAATAAAATTTGAAAATGTATTCGCACGATCATTTTTGGAGCGAGTGGTTTGGAAGCAACCGCACACTAGCGAGAATGCCGATCACAACAATCTACTAAATAACTGCCATACAGGGAATTAATTTATTGATATGTCGATGGAACTGTTGCAAGCATTAAATCAAACCTAATCTGGGTAAAAGCCAATGTCTACAAAAAAAGCATACGCTTTATTAATCGAAATGTGTTGCTGCTGTCTTATGCTATATGCACCAGTTCACTTATCTCGCATTGTAATTAAGAAATATTAACAAGGAACAAAAATTTTAGCCCTTGACAAGTGTTTCCGGTTAATACTGTGTAATTACAACGCGAAGCAATTATTACAAAATGGTATGTCATACATTATCAAATTGAGAAAAATAAAATCCAATTGAAGTGCACATTTGAGATAAAAAAAGGCCCTCCCTGCAAAAGTTGCAAATGCCAGTTTAGTAGCGCTGTCTCAAAGAGCTCTAAAGCTAATCTCGCTGACTTCAATAATTATTCTTCCAAAAAAATGCGTTTCTAGTTGGCGTGTGCACAAGCCCTGTGACTAATGGATTCGCAAGATTAGCAGATACATTAGTTAAAAAGAAGATAGACAATTCGCAGGACCCTTATTCAATTTAACTCTATCCTTTAATCGAGAAAACAGCACGTTCGGCTAAATGCTTTTTGCTAGTGCTCGGTCGATAGCAAAAATTGACTGAAAAAGTTATTACGAACAAATTAATTTAGTTGATCGGTTGAATACCCCGCATAATTATATTAAGTGAGAGCGCATTTGTAATAATATTGATTGGAACTTGAAACTGGAAGTGAGCCTTAAATTGAAACTTACGTTGTGTAGTGTTGAACGTAATATTTTTTGGTTAGCCTAAATGATGGCTGACTGCAAAATCGAAACGGATTATCGAAGCATTCGGTTGAATGAAAACAAATATTTCAAAAGCACAAACACACCAGGACGTTCAATAAATTGCCATAGGGAAAGTTTTACAGAACTTTGCACTACAAGTTCACATCATTCATTTATTTTTATTCGACTGGTAGATAGTGACAACTTGTGTGTTTGCTTAAACTGCAAATAGAATTATCCATACCCGGGCGTCTAAAATACTTCAAATCGTCAATAACCATGAGGTTTGAAAACTTTTATAATTTTGACGCATTGTCGGTAACTATCAGGCTTTTTGACTATTGAAGGTATTTTATATTTACATAAAACCACGAGTTGGCGAAGAGAAGTGGATATCAAATCAGAAGGCAGGTACGTTTTGGTTTAACTGCGCCAGGTTTTACGGAATTGTTACAGTCAACTTAACTACTTTGAAACTCAATTATTATATGTTGTTAGATAATTCGAGCTTTGGCGCTTCACTGGTTTAAATTGAATTCGCACAGAAAGTTTTGAGTAATAAAAAACGACGAGCCCCATGGGCCACCGTTTCAACAACCAAAAAGTAAAAATGCTGTTCTTTTTAAGACCTTTAACTGCAGCACAAAATAATATCTGCTAATGTTCTATTTGGGAGTTTACAAGAGTTGCGTTTCATCAAAATGTCTGGCTATGATTACAATGACAATTTCTGCAGGCGGGATAGAAATTTATTAAAAATGTAATTTAAAAATCTTTTTTTTGTCCCAATATTGTAAACAAAGCAATGAATTTACAAAGGAAGGCTATTATATGCTCTTGCTAGAATCTCTTTGATGTTTATTCAAATATACAAAAACAAGTTAGGTAAACAACCGACAGGAAGAAATGTAGATTTGAATAAAAATTTAGCAGTCCCAATTATATGGAATTATACACATTTTGGGAAAAACTTTATTGCGAAAGAACTTCATCAAGTTAAATATGAAATTTAATACCGGCAGATAATATATAACCATTATACCTTCCACATATATTTCGGTAATAAAATAATTTTTGGTGTAACGTAACCCCATTACGTGATTCGTTAATTTGAAATGAATATTTGCTATATATTCGACGTAACAATTTCAATATATGTAAATTTCACAAAGTAAATACTACCAAAAATGGTTACCTATTAAGTTTGGTTTTTACTCGACTGAAACATTCCTGACTATAGTTATTCAGGTTTAAAATCGATGCAGAAACTCATTTGATAATTGTGTGCGGTTTACCATAATAATATGTAATTATATAATACTTTAGGAATACAGTTTAAGTCGCATAGGCTGATGAAATTGGTTATATTGGCCTTGAATCACTTGTTTTGGCCTCTACGCTTTTCAAACTAGTTTTTCGTTTCAAGTCTTCTTACTTGTGCCTAATTTATTTGTTTGATTATTGATGCCTATTTATCATTATTTTCATTCATTTACCATGAATGCCACTTATCCGTAATGTAGTCTCTAATCGAAAGATCATGTCTCATACGAATCGGCTACTTAAGCCGACATTTAAAATACATTGCGATTTATAGTTGACATTCTAACGATTCAAAATTTTCATGAAAGCAAATGGCTTGTCTGGTTGGAGTAAAAGGCATAAATCGATTTAAACCTGGCAACATGTCGAGTCGCTCCCCATAACCAATAATTTTCAGTTTTTCTTTCGTTCTCTGCTTTTCTTTACACGATTAGTGTCCGATTAGTGGTAGGAAGGCCTAAGCAGTAAAACCACTAGCTTTCACGACGATTTTACGTGAAAAACCCTTTAATGAAAATGTTTCAGCCATTATTGACAATCTAAAGATCAGCAGGTGCTATATTATAACATGTTTAGTTAAAATTAACTTTTGTCTGGGTGTACGTTTTTTCGCTTGGAGATAGAGTGTTTTTTAAGTGAAATATACTAATGACTCTAGAGGTACGACCAGAAAAAGGCGTCAGGTTTGAGTCGATTGCTCAACTTTGCCAGAACCGCGAAAAACTAAAATACCTATTGAAATTTTGCCTTTTGTGTGAAAACTGCCTATATTTCCCAAGTAACCATTAAACTGCTAAATGTGTTATTTAATGGTCTATTCAGAGTTGTAGAAACCAGCACATTATCTCAATTTGTTCCTGAGACATGCAAAAAGGTGACGTCTTGTGTAAAATTTAGGGCATTATATTGTAGCGAAATGTGTCATTCAAATTTCGCTCAATCAAGTTCCACTTAGATGATGGGGTTTTTAATTCCATCTAAGTATCTAAGTGACAATAATTTTGAAATATGGCATGCGGTTAACGAAAGCTGTAAAGTATATAAACCTTAGCCAGAGCTCTTAAGAATCCATTGAATATTTGCACAAGGCAACAAGGCATAGGCTAAAGCCAGTATCTATCAACTGTAATTTACTGGCTTAAGCTCGCAGAGAGTAGCTTTGCTACGAATTAATAAATCAAGAATTGGAACTTTGTATAATACTACTATATAGACACGAACAGTAGTTTTAACCTATTGATTTGTTAAGACTTTTGAATGCTTTTCATTTTAACAAATGTTCGAGTTATGTATCTTCGTTATCAAGTCTGTGACACGTGCCTGTCAAAAAATTTAGCATTTATTAATCAGAAACATTGTGGGCTGCTAACAGTGAATGGTATTAGGTTATAATGTTTGTTTCTGACGCATATCTATATATTGTTGAAGGTGAAACTTGCACATTTTCAAAACTCTCTAGAAATTCCTGAATTTATTTTCTATTTATTTAAAATATGGCTTTATGATACCACCAACAATAATATTGATTTCGGATTATTAGTGGAACTTATGTCTGAAGCAATTTTGGCAAAACTATTAATTAATAATTTTAATTTCCAACTTGTCGCTTTCATATGTAGTAGTAACTAACTGAAAATTCAGTGCAATTTACGGTAGAATTTGATGTTTTCGTAATCTATATTTCGAAATAAATTCAGAGCAAAACAATTTCTAAAAACACTTCAACAATGTAATTATTCGCTGCCATTCCTATGATAAACATTCAACTCTTTCCAAAATTGTCCCAAAATAAACCAGCGAAAGTACAGAAATATCAAAAGGGTTGTTAATTAACTGATGTTTAACTTTATGTAAGGGACAGTGAAAATTTTTAATAAGCTTTGAACGCAAGTTAAAGCAAGGAAGTAAAGTTCTGTCCCCTTTAAATGCTTAATTATGAAATAATGCAGTAACGTAATGCATCTATTGCATTTCAGGAATCTGACCAATTAACCGATGATTAATGAAATACTTACAGTTGTACAGTAGAAATTTCAAACTAGACTAAACCGTGCTTTATCCACATAGAATCGATAGATTCCACTTAATAGTGACATAAATCACGCATTTCGGGAAACATTTTACATATAATTTTCCCTCGAATATAAATGATATATGAAATGTGTAACATGTTCCACAATGGGGTTTTTGTTCATGTTCTTCAACATGTTCCACAAGGGGTAAGTTTAATTTTTGACTGATAAATTATTTGCCACATTGGGGTGAAATGCTGGAATCTCCTGCTCTATTTCTTAATTTACCTGATGTACCCTTTAAATAATATATCTTAATTACATTCTGTTATACATATGAAATACACAGCTACATAAGCATTCATATTATCTACTTCATGTTGTTAATAAGTAATCACTTCATGTCTAATGCATTATTTTAATTACTAGTTATGAAATAGAGAAGTGGAACGTTCAATTAAATAAAACGAAAATACATGTTTTGATTGTATCCAGCTTTTGTCCTGAAAGCTAGACGCCGTTAATAAATTTGCTTACTGCAACTGAAAGTTGTTCACAATACTCTTTTTAATATGACACATATTATAAAATGAAATATAAGAACAGTTATTGTGCAGATATTTGAGAGTTACGTGGCGCAAACGGAAAAAACCGGACAATAAATAAGGATTAAATGTACATCTTAGTATCCTCAAAGGAACACAATCACATTTTATTTCAGGTTTTTGGAGCCTCATAATTTTTAATCTGTAAAATGTCTAATAAGCAATTTAGCCTAAAATAGTGAACCTTTCGCTTGGTATTGATGTTGGATTTATTGAGAAATAATTCGGCAACAATCAGACGATAAAACTGTTGTGAAAAATTACCAACATTAATTTAAAGCTCGCTACGTATGAAATAGAGTTATTAGGTATATCTTAAGTGTAGAAAATATCCCACATTAAATTTTTAACATAACCATATCGATGACTTTACGTGTTGCTGGTCATGATTTTATTATGTTACGCAGTAAATTACTTTGTCGTGCCGATTAGGTAATATTGATTTTCGCACAGATTGGCATTTATGTAAACTGGCGTCCACTTTTAGAAGCGCATTACGATGTTAAGCTTTAATAATTACTGCATTTTAATTAATGCCGTGTTTTATACTGACATTGTTATCCCTGATGAAGAGCGACAGGACATCAAATGCATTCGATATTCATTTTGAACCAATTAAATTAATCCGGTTTCATTTGAGAAATTAAAAGGATTTTCTGTGAGCCCAGTGGCATTGATGTAAAAGATGTGGCAATTAACTGGAATTTAACTGGGTTTGGTTAGATCAATTTACTGTACAACCTTATTGTTCGTTCAGTACATTCATGCGGCGGCCATTTTTCAATAAGTTAATGTGAAAACATTAAAATTTTATCCTTATTGAAATTATATTGAATTGTCGCCCGAACTATTCTTCCCCGACAGTCTGGTGTATCTATTTGAAAATTCGGCAAATACATCATAGTAAAGTTTTGACTTGTTATTGAGTTTATAATTTAAGTTTTATTATACAATCCGAAAAACTGACGAAAAACGTATTTCCATAAGGTTAAAAATGAGCCCGAGAGAAGTCACGAATAGACTTCTAGCACGCATTGGATTGATTCCTAATTTGGTAAAAGCATGCCAATAGTAAATTAAAACCGCCAGACAAAATGATAATGTTTTAGTAAGAATTAGCTCTAGAGCCGTGTGTACAATGCCTATCTTTCTTTATGGTTTTCTTTGCTGTGATATATTAATTATGAGAATGTAGCTATTATTATCCAGGAATGAATGACACATGTAATAAATGATGTAATCGAATGGGGCAATCAGGTGGAAATGTATCATTGCTTTCACCTTTTATTTCTTTTTTGCCTTTCGACTATTTGAAATTAGCTGATCAACTATTGAGTTTGTTTTTTGTATTGAAGGCAAACACGACTAAACGATAGAGTTGACAATAAAACAAAAAATTAATTTATTAGTGGAACAGTTGGTAATGAAGTTTCAAACTGAGTTGTTACAGAAATACTAACGCCAACGGGTAGTTTGTAGTATCTGATACATGTTCGGATTCTGAACGAGTTGCCTATAAATAACACATTATACCCTCGTTTACAACAGAAATGTACGTACGAAAACCCCGAAGGCACATTCCGAATATGATTACGTCATTCTAAATAGAAACACTCAATCCACAAAGATATTAGATATATTATGCTTAAACTCCCAAGTTGCCACAAGATTAAACATTTTGCAGAACTCTAGATAAACGTGAGTAGCACACCTTTGTTCAGTTACGTAGTAAAAAATCTCGATAGAAATTACTGAATTATCTGAAAACTAAATAGTAACGAAACTCGGTGAATTTATAATTAAGACAGTAAGACCGATTTCGACACATGTTCCTTAAGCTATGTTATTGTTAAAGAAGCTTTAATTCACGGCAATATTTCCGTGAAGCTAAATTTTAAAGCAAAGAACGCGTTAAAAATGAATGATTTATTGACATTCCAAACGGCTGAATACTGAAGCGTGACTTATTATGTTTTGAGCAAAGTTAAGCCAAATTCCCATGAAAATTTCATCAAGTTAAATTTGTGGCTTTACAGAAAAATGTAACTTTAAACCAACTAAGCGGGTAACAAAAACCCTACCGCATTATGTTTATCAATGAACTCGAGGTGAATTTCTTATGCAGAATTCTGGAAAATTATATGAGGATAAAAACCAGAGAAAGTAAAGCCTAAACTCTACTTAGAATAGTGGAGCATTCTGTAACAAATTATATTAACCTGCTATCCTCGTTTACATTCCCATGCGTATAATTCTGCGAATAGTTTAACGCAATTAGAGTCGCTGGAAGCATTAATATAAAATTATCTGGAATCTCTTAAGGATATTTGCAATCCTTGCAAGCATCAGCAATTATTACATTCTTCTAAATTCTATATTCCTTTGCCTGTACCTACGGAAAGCGACCAGGCCATAATTATTTCCGGGCTCCATCAAGAGGTTTTACCGATTATTTGGTAGCACATTTGCATTTGGATTTCGAGGGCAAATCCCCCAATAAATTTGGAATTCTCCTTCAAATTCAAAAACTCTGTTAACGATGTGCTCTTATTAGTAGACCTTTTTTAGACCAATCATTAACCATTTACCTTTTGCATTAAAAATGGAAATCTAAATATTATAGAAAGAAAATTCTCCCTCCCTCAGCAAATCCTCCCTAGCAAATCCTCCCTCCCTCAACCACCCTCTGAACGACTGCATAAATTTTACGATACCCTACCTAAATGACCTGATACACATATTTCTCACATACATACACCCACACTCCAACTTAGAACAAAACATATTGACCAAAGCAAGCATCTATAAATATGCAATAATTATAGGCGACTCTAATCTGAACAAAAACAAAACGAAACAGCTTAAAAGATTTCTACAAAATTCGGACTTTATAAAACAGCACACCCCACCAACTTTTCTGATGCCCGCAAACCCAGACACAAGAAACTTAAAACTGCACACAAGAAACTTAACAAACACCATCAACAACATAAACTTAACCAACGAACTTGGATCCGACCACCTGGGTATTACGTTTCACTCATTCCAATGTATTCCTGGGTTTCAGTTAATTTTATTGTTTATTATTTAAAATGTTACAAATACGTTTCGGTGTCTTTATCCACCATCATCAGTTTGTCTAAAATATATATTTACAGTTATCATCAATTTAAATAGAAAACTTTCACCAAAATTCACATATTAAAATACAAATCACACACATATTAAAAAGTACATCCAGAACATTGGTTTTCAGGTGATGAGTCAGGACAAACATGTCTGGGAAAAGACTAGAATCTATTGTTTTAGAGATCTAAATTCAGCTTACGTATATAGTTGCCTTCAACCTCACATTTGACTGGTCACTGAATTTTCCATATTTTATTCGATATCAAGCGAGCAAAACAAAAAAAACTGTTTATCTTTCGTATTTTCTTTGCATTCTAGGAATTGCTTGGCAATTCTTCAATATCAGATGTTTACATTTCATTTACCTGGTCCAATCAGTTCATACATGCGATCATCTAATTAGCGTATGATACACAGAGCTAAGATTGTCTGTATCTGATCTGAAATTATTCTGATGTTTCTTAATTTGTATCATTTCATGGATTCTTCTCTTATTATAGTTGTCCTCATTGATCAATATTTGTGTGTTATCGAAATCAAAATCATGCAACTTTTGTTGTGCATGTTGTGTTAATGCTGTTGCATTTTCGTTAACCTTTCTTAAGCTATACTTATGTTCGTATATTCTTTTCTTTAAATATTGCCCTGTTTGTCCTATGTATGTGTTGTCACAGTTCAAACAGTCAATCTTGTATATTATGTTAGGTGTGTCCAACTTATCGCTTCTAGGCTTAAATTTTGTAAAACACTCTTTTGCCAAGTTGCTTTTAGTTTTTTCCGCTATAGTAATATTATGCGGTTTTAAAACATTTTTTATTTTTGTGTTGATTTCTGGTATGTGTGGTAATGATACATACTTGATTTCACCCTCTTTTTTCTTTGTTAAATTATTTATGTTGTTCCATTTATTTGCATTGTATATTTTATTAATTTTATTATTATTAAATCAATTTATTAAAATAACATTACGTTTAACATTAACTTACAACATACGCAACCTACCTCCAGTACACCTCCTATAGAGAAAAAGTTAAACCTAACAAAGACTGACATAGACAAAGTGAAACAACATATACATGACTACATTCAATCGCAAGCACAGCCCATTTCAAAAGAAACCATACAACAACTTTCACTAGCCATAGGAAAATTTAGCCCGGAAATAAAAATTGCTTTCTACCGACATACACTACCCAAATTCATACTCCGACTCATAAAACAAAGGAGAGAACTGTACAGACCATATACAAACACTCAATATAACGACCTAAAAAAGACACTGAACCAACTCAACAGAAACATTAAAACCTTGATTGGACAATACCGACAAGACAAATGGCTAGAAACATGTAAAGAAATACAAAAAGACAAAGGCAAAACATACTGGCGGAAAATTAAGAAACTAGCGCAATACAAAAAAATTAACACTACTGACACAATTGACGAAAAGGGAATAGAACGGTACACAGACAAAGAGAAAGTTGAGGCGTTCGCCAGACACTATCAAAGGGCCTTCAGCATATCGACAAACCTTAACTTCGACAATGACAACTGGAACTTGATCAACGACTGGTACTTGAACTATTTCAACAGCTCACCAAACTATACATACAAACTGATCACAGACACAGAGTACGATGAAGCCCTAGCGCATATCAAAAACACAGCACCGGGAAAAGATAAAATAAAGGCAAAACTCCTGAAAAGCCTAACTCAAGAAACACACAAACTGATCCTAACTGAATTGAACAACTGCATCAGACATAACATAATTCCAAAAACGTGAAAAAGCGGCTTAATAATCCCTATACCCAAAAATGGACTGGACAATACACAACCGAGCAATTACAGACCAATTACACTGCTACCAGTACTTGGCAAGGTTTTTGAGTACCTAATAAGGCAGCGACTGGGAAAACTGGTCGGAAAGTACATACCATCGTATCAGTTCGGATTCAAACATCAGCACTCGACTATTCACCCACTCTTCACTCTGACTAACAATATACAAACAACCCACCTAACTGACAGAAAGACGGCTTGCTGTTTATGCACATTAACAAAGCTTTTGATAGTGTCTGGCATAGAGGCTTACTATACAAACTACACACACCAACATATCTACTACACACCATAAAGAACTTACTAGAAAACAGACAACTACAAATACGAATTGACAAAACACTAGCATTTTCTTTTTCCCCTGAACAAGGCCTCCTTCAAGGATCCCCGCTCTCACCGTTTCTCTACAATATATACTGCCATGACATATACAATTACAACTTACCAGACAAAAATCAAATCGACAGATCGGCATACATATTACTACAATACGCAGACGACACGGCACTTATTGTACATGACAAAACTACTGAGAGAGCAGCTCAAAGACTCCAAACACTAACAAAGAACACAATGACATGGTTTTCTAAATGGAGACTAACACCAAACGCGTCAAAAAACCAACTTCTGCTCAAAAACCACAGACTCAACGCTGACTCCCCTACAATAACTGCAGACGGCCAAACGACACAACCAAAAAACGACGTAAAATACCGTGGAATCACAATTGACCACAAACTTAAATTCACTAAACACATACGAAACATCAGGGCAGAAACAATAAAGAGAACAAAACACTACCGATCACTAACCTACAAAGACAGAGGAATTAGCACAAACACCGCCACCAAAATATATAAAGCTATTTGTAGACCCTTGCTAGACTATGGACATATACTTTAATATAAACGTTATACACAAACAACAGAACAAATTGCACTAAGACTAATAACACGAATAAGACACCCCCAAAACCCACTACACAACCCCCCTACCCAACTACTATACGAACGCACAAACATGACAAAGATTTCGGAAAGACTCATACACCTACAGACAAAATGGACAAACAACCCCTACAACTGGACCATACTGAATCCCCTTTGTCTTACAAGACCAACCAGACAATCCCGCTTCCGTTTCCCTACATCAACGCTACTCGAACACTTACAAACGCAACCAACTACTGGACAATAAAATAATTTTTTCTTGTCATTAGAATTGGAAAGTTTATTTAATAAGATTATTAACCTAGAATAAGAGAATTTTCATCTTTGTTTTTTATTTAGATTAAGACTACATGTATTAAACAAGGGCAGAAAGACCGATAGGTTGATAGCCTTTTTTAGAAATAAAGATGTTTACTACTACTAGAAAGAAAATTATATTTTATTTTTAAAACTAGTTTTGAATTTAAAGTAAAAATCACTGATTAACCAAATTTTAATTGTTTTTATTTACTAGTCATTTACTTGAAACATATCGCACCAAAAGTAAAAACCAACTCTTCATCGGGTTTTTTTTCTCAACTACTGTCTCATTTTTGTTGGTACTGCATTGCGATTCGCTTTAAAAATTCAAATAACTCATAGAGAACAATATATGACTTTTGAAACTCAGTTTTAAAACTTTCGTCACCATCCTTTTATATTTTAAATCGCCCATACTTTTGTCTCCGGAAAAAGCGCTAAAGTTGGTATGGTAAAATGTTCGAATTTTTGACATCGGAATGATTCGGATTTTAATCAAATATCACCGAATATAATAAATAACACAGCATTGAGCTATCAGCCTCTGCTGATATAGGAATGCACTAATTTAACATATTTTCGTAATTTTATTATTCATTTTACCCAATAAATATGTAAGCTTTCCAGCGAAACACCTCAGAAGATGCAAATCATTCGTGATTGCAAAACACCAGGACGAAATTCTCCGAAAGAATCACCAGTTGCACGAAAGTTTAACACTTGATTGACGTGTACAGAATTTGGGATTTGGCCCTCCTACACTTTTTAATTTTTGATCTAGAGTTAGCGCAGAAGTTTTAATTGCCTTTCAATGATAAATGATGATGATTTAAATTTAAACATTTAAAACCGTAAATTTCAATAAAGGTACAGGTGAAACTAACAGATAAATTGAGAAAGGGGGTCACTTTACTGATGGGACTAGAAACACGTCACTTTAATCAGCTGAGAAGAATTTAACGTTTTAGAATGTAGATTTTCAATTCAGTTTCCTGCCTCACCTAGTACTTCACCTAGTCCAGAGTATGCGGTTATTTTGGCAATTTTCTTATGTTTAACTATTTATTTCTGTGCCTATAGAAATAAATCGATTTTAATATATTTCCAGTTTCACTACAGCTAATCAATCATCAGTTTTGACAGGATAAGACTTACAAATTATTTTAATATTTATACTGAAACGCTTTAATATATGTTCGCTTCCATTAAGGCTAATAACTGGTTTAGAAGTTTGGCTGTAGCAATTAAAGAGATTTTGATCAATTTCATAAAAATTTCTCTGATGCACGAATTGATCGATTTAACTGTTTAAAGCGTTATAAATGTTATTATAAATAATAAAACGGCCGTTCAAAGTTTTATCAATTAAGCGAACTCGAACAATTCCGAATATATCAAACAGATACTTTTTATGCTCGACGAGTAAATGAAAGGATCGCTAACATTTCAAATATCTGCATTATTTAAAGTGTGTTAGCCTTATAATTATGTTTTCATCCCTTAAGGCGGCAGATTAATGAAGTAATTAGTAAAATGAAAGGATTCTATTAACATCTGCTGAACGAATTCTACCCTATTTAAAATCTGATTTCACTGCATTCATTCGACACTGTACTATTTTATCTAAATACGCAATGCAACTGAGAAACATGCTTTATGATTCAAATGGTTTCCTGGCTAGTCAAAATATAGCATTATTTCAGTTGATCCCATTCAGAACAGCAACATTTTATTTCATTTGTTCTATCTCGCCGTTTCTATTGAAGGAACTCGAGATGTAATGCTATTTGGTTTCAAAGAATAGTAAAACATTCAAATTTATAAAAGCAACACTCCAGAGTTATTTGATATTTTTCATGCCACTTTACCAATGTATTCTTAAGTGTGGAAATAGAATGAGAAATAGGGAAAATAATTTCACATAGACAATAGATAGTGCTATTATATTTAAACTAAGAAAAAAAATATATAAAACCTGCTTTTGTTCAATCTAATATCGTGCGTATATCATCTTACCATTCCGTGGTCTACAGGACAATAATTTTATTTTGATGATTCATCACCACTCAAGCACTGTAAACGTTTATGTTTAAATGTTTAGTTTTGGATTATATAATAAAAGCGAAATGTTCGACAATGCAATTAAGTCCATTAATTCGGCTAACTTAAAAGCAATGTTTATGTATGCCTAGACCGCGAATCGTAATCGCCTGTTTTTGGTGAATAATTGCGTAATTTGAAACGAAGAATGTTCGCTAATAATGTAACAAAATAGGGTTTAATGGTTTTGATTAAAAGCGCTATGAAAGGCATTATATAAGGGGTAACGGATAATCACGATGGAACTGGTATGTGGAGGCGTTCACGGCAAGCTTCCGAACTTTGCAGAATATGCTGAACAATACTAGATGACACAAAAACATACCAGAAACTTGTTAAAATGAAATTTTATCAGGATGGGCCGTTAATCAACACGGAGTTAGCTAACCTGGACATCAACATTGTTCCCTGCGTTGCATGTATTCTGCCACCAAATTTATTACACCTAACCAAAACTCACCCCGGTTTAAGTTGCTTGAGGTTTCAGTATTTAAGATTACTACGACGAACCGTAACATGATGAGACATGCAAGGAATAGCAAGCGATCTTGAGAACTACTACTAACTGTTTTGACAGTCTTTGCCATCAATGTAAAGATCTAGATAATGTTTTAAGACGACCTTTTTAAGACGTTTTGTCACATGCCAAGTTATGTCCCAGCTATATTTAAGGATTGAACTATTGATTTATCCATTTGTAGACTTTGGATCAATGATTTCAGGTCTAATACATTTCAAAGTCATTTAATGGGTTTTTCTGGTCTGATTAGTTTTGTAGTGGTTTTGTCGAAAGTGAGATCAAGCTATATACTTTAATGATAAATTGTTAAGTATGAAAATAAATAATTAGGAAATAATTTCTTCCCGACGTTTCGCAAGTACAAGTAGCTCGTTAAACTCACCACGAAAAATTCACTAGTTTCAGGTAATGACCGCGAACGAATAACTTTTTTGGTAAATAGTAGTAGTAATAAAACAAGGGTATCAGAACCAAGACAGCAACTATCATATATAAAGCGATCTGCAGACCTCTAATAGACTACGCTCATATTATATTCGCCAATGCTACTGACAAAACTTAACGGCATTTACAGACAACAGAACAGATAGCACTGAGACTGATAACGAATATCCGACACCCATTGCAGCTTTGTCTCAAAGAAGCAATACCAGTTGTGCAGAAATTGTTAGCTGCATACATTCGAAAGTAACCTTTCCTTTCGAAGTTTTCTTTCAAAGTGTTCCATTACTGATTAGGTTATTCCTTTTCGTTTTCAGTTGACTAGTTTGTCTCACTGTGTGGCTGTCATTTATTCATATTTTCTATATTTTAAGTAAAGAAAACTTCGGTACTTTGCTATGAAAAGCTATAAAATTTCTCAAAATCTTGCACTTTCAAAGAATATGAATGAGCAACGCATTACTTGCTGCCGACAGCGTTCCAAATGCGAATTCAAATCAGGTAGAAACATCAAAAATTCCAATATAAATGGAGGAGTGCAACAACCTCGAACCAAAAAGCGGTATCTTTTCATCGTTGTAAAATAAATTGCTTGAGCTTATTCAATTATTATTACTACTAGCCTCAGCGATGGTATTTGCTTTATCCAGCAAGAGTGAATATTGCGCTTAAAAATCTTTAGCGTCGGCAAACACCTAAAGTAAATTCGGTATTTGCCTTAAATTATAGTCGGTTTCCCCAAAAATTTTCCAGGTTGGTATTTACGTCTCATCGCAAAACTTATAAATTTATTTTTACTTACTCCGAAAATTGTGATCGTTTTATACGTAAATAAAGTGTACAGCAGGCAAATGAAAAGCACATAACACATGAACAGATAAGCTCTTATAAGGTAAATACAGCACTATAATTATTTTTTCTACGCCTTACTCTGCCAGAAAATCAACAAACACATGTTAAGTCATTAATTTTAGTCGGGCTAATGGAAAGTATTAAACGGTTGGCAATGAAGTGATTTGCGTCAATGAAGTGATTTGCAGCAATAATTGCTGCTGCGCCAAAATCAAGCACTACTTAACGGTATCACGTTGTTAACAGACACAAATGTCCATCTATTTTCGGGAAATTTCATTTTCCAACGATAACTATTTTAAATTACTCATATGTTTGGCTATGGATTAATGAGTATCAAATCTAGATCATATCGTCAACTTGTTATTTTATTAGCTATTTTACCTAACAAAACCTGTAGGTTGATTTTTTTAAATTTCCACAAAATACTCATTTAAAGGTAAATTATCAGTCGATCAATAGCTTCAATCATAAGAGGCAATTTATCATATGAAGTACATAGATCAAAGTTAGTGTCTGAGAAGAAAGCAGTATCTATATAGACTGCTTTTCCTCAAGAAGAAAAAGGTACTTCAAACAAATAGTATACCACATTTTATACCCCTGTCTATTTTTAAGGCTGTTTAGAAATGAAATAAACCGCAGTATCAAATAAAATTCATATCAAATCTTTCTTACCGAAGATTATTCTCACTTTGCCTGACCTAATAGGGCCGAAAAAAGGTTTACGACAAAGGGAATTGGGATAAAGATTCAAATATACCTTCTTCCTATTTCGAATCCCAGCTAAAGCTTAACCCGTATTTCTGAGATGATTGTAGATCGCAACCCTTATTAAAAAGTTCAGCAAATACAATTAAAAAGAAATTTTATAAAGAAATAAAGATGTTTACTACTACTACTACTAAAAAAAAGATATATAATAAATTGCTTTCAATAAATCTTATTAAACATTTGCCTTGAGGGTATAAATCGAAACGTGCAGATTATTTTAACTTTTTCACAATCGTCTAAATCCGAGACTTATGGATTTATGCAAAAACACCACTAACTCACGCATTATGTGACCACTTTTTTAACGTTAATTCTTGTAAACAGAAATTAATCAATTTTGTACTTTGCCTAAATTTAGTTGTGGAACTTTAATTCAAATATTACCCTGCAACTGGATATTTTACCCAGAAATCAATTAGCAGATCTTACACATGTTAATTATTTTGTAAATGCTTTTAGTAATGGTATTATTTAACTGTTAGGATATCGCTGTTATCATGGTTTCAGCTGATGTATTTATTAATTAGAGGCCTCAGAAAATTCCAAGTTGATGATTTTCCTGGTATTTAATTAGATTTGAAAATGAAAAGGGAAACGTCCCTGGGTAATTTAATACCATTGCTAAGGAATATCAATTCAAAATGGAAGGTTTTTGGGACTCTTCTTACAATAGGACTTACAATATCAAGAGAATATATAGGAGATAATGTGATTTGCGAAAAAACTTTTGCGGCTTACTTTATCACTGGACCTTATTTCGTAGTTCGAATGTTCTTAAAGGGCAAATCCGTAAAACTCAAAGACGATTTAAATATTTTATGTGCTTGCTCTGTTTGAAAAATATTAGTTGTGAGGGAAACTTAAATGGAGACAGAACTTAAATGGATACAGATAAGTTTAAACTAGCCTAGATTTCCTAGAGTACGTAAAATAATTATACGGGGTGTCAATTTGAAAACTTTCCACCCTTAACATCTTTCTTGCAGTTAGAAATATGAAAAATCCGAAAGACACCCCCTAGGAGGGGTAGATGTCACCATTAGAATCTTAAATAGGAATGGGGGTCAAGTGGCACATCGTTTTAAAGGGCCTTCAATTCTCTTTTCAGTGGTATCCTAATTTGTTGCTTTTTGTCCAGAAGTTTCCGACTAATCGCGTTTAAAAGTTGCAGAAACAATTAAACTTTCCCGCATTGAGATGTTGGTTTCCAGGTTAGCGTTTACACAAGAATTATTGCATTGGCTCTCCTTGCAGTACAAATGATTAGAAGAGTAGGTGACACCGTTAAAATTGTTGAATAACAGAAAGAAAATCTAGTTTAAACAATTGATAGATATCTCATTTATTGACTATTTTACTACGGCAAAAATCATTTTTTATTTGTCGAAGAGAAATTTCTACAATAAATCACATGGGTTCTAATTACGCACTATATTATCAGTTGTTCAAAATGTTGTCCATTTTCCTGTAAACAATAATAAATTTGTTTTCGAACTCCTCCCTAATATTTCGGAAACCTTCACCGGAAATTGACCGGCATTCTGCTGCAATTTGCCTTTTAAGATCATCAATATCAGCAGGTTGTGTCTTATAAACAAAGGAGTTTAGATGTTCTCAAAGAAAGAAGTTTAAGGGTGTTAAATCAGGTGATCTTGGAGGCCATTCAATTGGTCCCCTTCTGCCAATCCATCTTATACGGGAATCTCTCGTTTAGCCACTGTCGGACCGGAAGAAAATAATGAGGTGGAGCACCGTCCTGCTGGAATGTTAACCAATCCTCCTGTAAAACTGAATTACCGTCTGCATCAATTTGAGTTTCTAGCTCATGCGTTATAAGAGGATCAATAGTCTCTTCAAGCATCTTAACGTACAGATCACCTGTCAAGTTTCTTTCACTGAATAAAGGACCAAAAATGGCATTTCTAAGAATACCAGCCCAAACATTAACTTTTTGAGGATATTGTGTATTGAGTTGAACGGTGCGATGTTTAGAACTATACACACAAACTGATGATGGTGGAGAAAGACACCGAAACGTATTTGTAACATTTTAAATAATAAACAGTAAAATTGACTGAAACCCAGGAATGTATTAGAATGGATATTGTGTATCTTTCTCAAAAAATATGCGGGTTTTCGTCACTTCAATATCGACAATTCTGTTTGTTAACATTTCCATTTAGAAAAAATGAACATTTATCGCTGAAACAGATATTCGGTAGAATATTGGGGCGTTGACTTGACGACTCATGAATTTACAGAACTCTATTCTTCTCTCAAAATCATCGTCATAAAGTTCTTGAAGTACCTGCATTTTGTATGGATGGAGTTTTTGCATTTTCAGTGCTTTTCTTACAGTCTCGTGTGATATTCCTGTCTGTTCAGCTACTATCCGCAATGATTTGGTGGGCTCTGCAGCAAATAATCCCAAAACCTCATTTTGGGCTCCTTCATTCATCACTCATAAGTTGTATCATTTTATATTACTCACCGAACCAGTTTCGGAGATCCTTTAATGTGACTGACTTCATGATTCCGATTTCTTTCATTGAAAACCAATGCCGTAATTCGTGCCACTTTCTAACCTCTAATTACCATAAATGAAAATTATTTCAGTTCGTTCTTGAAGAGAATAAACCATTCTCACACTTTATGCACTTAATAAAAGCACTTAATAATATCACTGAACAGCCCAAGAAGCCAAAGCGAATTAACAATAATATTACTATCTTGGCTACATCTTTTAAATTTTCTGACCATGTTTTTTGGATAAAAAAAACTTATTTTTAGAATTTGTTGATAGAATTTAAAGGCTTTTGTGGAATTTCAGCGATAAGACATCGAATGAACTCAAATTAACGAGGTACTCGTAGTACCATCAAAATATTATTTACAAATAATTATGTTCAAATAAAGTTTGAAACGGTGCCACCCCTGTGCGTAGCGAGGAAGAGACAGGGAATGGTCATGCCACTGAAAAGAGAATTGAAGGCCCTTTAAAACGATGTGCCACTTGACCCCCATTCCCATTTAAGATTCTAAGGGAGACATCTACCCCTCCTAGGGCATTGAAACAAGAAGGCTAAAAAGATTAATTTAAAGAGTCCCCCTTACAAATCAAATTGACTGTAAGAGATCTCTCTTACAGTCCATTTTATTCAGTATTATATACACTTTATAGCAGTATTATTTATTAAGGTTGGACACTTTTCCAATTGACACCCCGCATATTCGCCGACGAAAAGCGGAGAAGATCGATTGATCGAATATACGTTATTTACTTAATTGCTTTAATCAAATTAAAACCTAACCTGGGAAATGTTTTCTTAAGGGCCGGACCAAGGTTCTACGACCAAGACTACGAACCACTGACTTCTGACAGAAAATGCTTTCAATAAAGGGTTTAAGGTTATTACAACGAAACAAGTCTTGAAAGGGCTTAATTAAGGAAAGACGCAGTTTGAACCGATTTTGCAAGTAAAAAATAAAGCAAAACTTTTCAATATGAGCGCAAATTTGCTTTATTACGCCATAATGTGTCTCGCATCGATTCTGGCTTTTAAACTCACTACAGAAATAAAACCAAACGAAAACACGCGGAATTTTCACAGTCATTTTGAATTAACGAAAATTGTAATGTAACCTGTTTTTATGGAGATTCGTGCCAAATTAAATCGTTCCTATATTGTTAATAGTGGTGGGAAAAAATAACTAATCATTACTCGAGTACTCGTTACCATCCATATCCGAAGTAACGATTACCGAATCAAGCTATCAAACGAATATTCAAGTAATCGTCCTCGGAAAATCAAGTCACCCATCCTAACCTGCCGAGTCCGAATCCGAATACGTTACTGGACTCTGACTGGACTGTGACTCAAATAAAAACTTTAAATACATTATTTGCACTCTACAACGGCACTTAAACAACTTTCAAGAATGGGCCGATTTACATTTACCTATAATATAAAATGTAAGATGATAATTTCAACTTTTGTAAAAATACGTTTATTAAAACTGATAATTGTCGCATTGTATTACTACTGTACCACAATTTATTTATTGATGTGTGGCATCTGGTTTCCCAAAGTTAAGTAACTTGCTTTCCAAAATTGATTAAAAAAAGACAATTTATTTAGAAACTGCAAGTATTAACAACCGTAGGGGTTCTAAATAACTGCGTACATATCTACAATCACGATAGAGAGTACAATAGAAAATTAATTAACAACTGACTTAAAAATGGCTAAAAATGGTCTGTTTATCTACTCTTAGACGGAAATAAATCCATTAGGGGATAATATATCATTAATTCAAGGGTTCCATATGGTTTGTATGACGAAAGTGTCCGTGTAACAAATCTGAAGGGCACTAATAAAATACCAATATCGGTCCTCGACTTTCGTAAGACTAACGACTAGAACGAGTACTTGAATAAATGATCCGAAGTAACGAGTATTGAATCCAAAACTAACTAGTCGTTACGAGTATGCAAACGTAATCAAATCTCATTGTTAACCGTATATTTTTTTGAAGCTATAGCCTAATCACCTAACCTGGAGAATATTGTTAGACTGCCTTTATTGCAATTAGTTATGTTTATCGTCATATAGCATATAGTTACTTCCTAGCGAGTATTAAAGATGCGAAATGAAATTACAATTAATCTTGTTTGCAACATTCGCTCGAAATTCAACAGATATAAACATGGGTAAATGGGGACAAAAGTTTCTTCTCTAAATGTTAACAATACAAAAAAGTTGGAATTATCGGCGTTCCAGAGGTCGCATTTTACCAAACTCTGTCGCCTCCAAATTCGCCTCACTCAACCGTCCAAATCGGACGTTGGTTTCTCCACAACGATAAATTATAAGAATTTCCTTATTTGCTATTTCTGAACCCAGTCACGGACTCTGAACCCTTCGTTTTTATTTATTTATTATCGCTCCGAGCTGAAATAAATCTTGATTTTCAAACCAACTTTCACATCCATCCCTAGAGTGTTATTAGGATATGCGTGAACATTTTGCGTACGGCAGATCCTCATATGATTTAAATCTACTCCTTCGGATTTCCTGCGTTTAATTTCGAAACGTTGTCCGCATTCAAAGTCACAAGTAAAGGTTTTTAAGGCTCTGTGAGTTGGATTGGATTTTTTTTTTGCATGAGAGATCAACCGAAATAATGATACAATGATAAACGAAAAATCCAGCACCAAAGTTGGTGAACTGTCTCAATGTGATTGCAAAGCATTTTTTGGGAATATTTGCTGATTGATGTAAATTAGATAAAAGAAATTTTTTATTTGATTTAGATTTTCTACGAGTGCCTATCGAGCAGGATAACTCTTCCTCCTGAGTAATGCATCAGTTTATTTTATTTTCAGTCTTGCTTATTTGACTATATGAAAAATTGCAGCAAATGACATACGAATTCAGAAAGCTTGCGGTTAAATAGAATTAACAGCTTTCCTATATTTGCATTTGAAATCAGTTAAAGTCTGTAATTCTACTAAAATCAAACCATTTTGTAATGTTAATCTCAAAGGAACAGACATTTGCATTGCTTGATTGGATTCAGTCTGGTTCGGTGCAATTTGTTTTCTACAATACAAATATTTAAATTACTACCAACTTTAATCATTATCTGGCGTACTCACTTTATGATCTATGTGTACGTAAACTAATTTGCCTGAAATGGCGTTGTCTACTTTGCAAGTTGTTAGGTGTTCTGGTTTATAGGAGCGTTGGGAGTTGATATAAATTGATTTTAAAGACATTTTCAACAAGTTATTGAGCATAAGTTACCAAAAATGTTATTTAATTATGTTCGCAAAGCCGACACGAGACACTGGTTCACCGATGTCGAGCCAAAGTAAATTTAGTGTTAATGAGAGTGTCCTTTGACAGGGTTACTTCATATCGAAATATCTACGCTCTAAGAGAATCATATTTGGTATGAAATTCCCTTCTTTAAGACTCGAATATACGTTTTGGCCCTATTGCCATTAACCCTAAAATATGTTTCTACTCGCGTCTGACAGTATTCTAGTCTTTAAGTAGTAGTGCCGATCATGTCACCTACTCCTGTCTCGCTAAGTTCGTCTCTCAGCGAAATAATTGTCTGAGAATTATGACTTTGTGATAACAATATTCTATTCTTGAATCTACGTTCCCAATATATCTCTTTATACACCCCTCCAGATATATTACTAACATAAAATCTCTTGCAGTAACTTGCATATTCGCCGTGCCAAATATGCTGCCAAATTAATGTGTGCCAAGAATAATATTGATGAACTATTTTAATAGTATTGATATTTGAATAATCAATATTTTACTTATCCTAAAATTATTTCAACTAATATACGAAGCAACCATAAATGAAACCCCATATAGATAACGTATATTCTGTATAATTGTTAATTAAACAAATTAGATACTTTAACTGTACATGCATTTAACTTTAGAGTAGTAGTAGTAAACATCTTTATTTCTAAAAATAAGGCTATCGACCTATCGGTCTTTCTGCCTTTGTTTAATACATGTAGTCTTAATCTGAATAAAAAATAAATATGAAAATTCTCTTATTCTACGTTAACAATCTTATTAATAAACTTTCCAATTCCAATGACAAGAAAAAAATTTTTTATTGTCCAGTAGTCAGTTGCGTTTGTAAGTGTTCGAGTAGCGTTGATGTAGGGAAACGGAAGCGGGATTGTCTGGTTGGTCTTGTAAGACAAAGGGGATTCAGTATGGTCCAGTTGTAGGGGTTGTTGGTCCATTTTGTCTGTAGATATATGAGTCTTTCCGAAATCTTTGTCATGTTTGTGCGTTCGTATAGTAGTTGGGTGGAAGGGTTGTGTAGTGGGTTTTGGGGGTGTCTTATTCGTGTTATTAGTCTTAGTGCAATTTGTTCTGTTGTATATGACGTTTTGTCCTTTCTGTTCCGTTGGTCATGAGTATATGTCCATAGTCTAGCAAGTGTCTACAGATATTAACTTTAGATTTTCCATATATTTATGAATGTGATTGATGGACGTGTAAGAATCCAGGCTATTTATATTAATCACCTTCGAACTATAACTTGAAACGATCTGTTAATACGCAACAAAAACCAATATTTAATATATTATCATAGGTATTTCATTACAAAGTTAATTAGCAATATTGATTGTGGGTAATAATTTCTTGAGCCCCGATATTAAACTATAAGGCGCAAAATGGGGTTAAAATTGCAAATAAAATTGAAATTAATTAAAGCACGGGCGTGCGTAATTGAAAGGATAAAAAATATTAACGGCACATTTATCACGCTCTAAAACAAATGACCGTGCAGTTTATTGCATTTATGACTTACTGGATTAAGACCCGAATTGTAGTAATTGTCGATTAACTTAACGATCTCAACGGACTTTGCCGTTTTAATTTTGCCAAAAAGTAAAGAATCATCGGAAGACTTTAAAAGCGCCAACCAAAACATTTGAAATGTATTGCATTGGAAGTGAAACTATTTTCCAACAGCCATTATTTGATATTTACGGTTTTCAGTGTATATTTGTTAACTAGTTTTCGTTAGAATCTCTATGAAATGATCCATTATTGCTACATTTGAAACAACTCTAGCACATATATTTGTCATATTTTATTTGTCATGTTCCAGCTAATTGACAAAACTTCTTTTAAAGAGATGCTCCCTTAACATCTTCAAAATTCGATAAAACGGTTAACTGATTACCGCTTCCACCATGTGTTGAAAATGCCAGTTTACCCGCGTTTTTTGCACTGAATTGTATTATTTGCAAAAAAGACGATTTGTGCCTTTCATAAAGCTTTTAAGGAAACAAGATGTAAGGG
Source organism: Dendroctonus valens (assembly GCA_024550625.1). Classification (NCBI taxonomy): domain Eukaryota; kingdom Metazoa; phylum Arthropoda; class Insecta; order Coleoptera; family Curculionidae; genus Dendroctonus; species Dendroctonus valens. The sequence continues at coordinate 5,519,555 of JAJTJO010000038.1, read as the reverse complement.
TGCCTCCCCCGAAAGTATAAGGCTATATGAATATCCCCTTTTCTTTTTTGAATAGAAACATTCGCTAAGGTGGGCTTCTGCATAAGACAGGTAAAAATTCAAACACTACCCCTGAGGAAGCCCTATATTCGGAACTTCGTTTAATATCATTATCTTTCCATCAAGAAAGCAAGTTTTTACGAAATCGTTTTATAAGAGAATTTTGAAATTTAAAGTACTGCTGCCAATTTCCGATAGGAAACATTGTATGTATTTTAACTGCGGAAAATTGAATAACATTCGGTAGAAATATATTTTATACAGATGATATGAACTTGACGGTTTGCGTGCAAAGAGTAGTGACTCTGTCGGGATACGACGGCTGATTTAGCAGATAAATTTAAAATGCACATGATATTGTGAATTTCTCCGTCGGATCAAATAGATAATTCAAAGAGCAGGAAAATTAGGGTGTTCTGATAATTAATCTTGCAGCAATTGTGTCAATTCCCTTTACCCTAAACCAACTACAATATGGCTTGGTATGTATTCCATTGTTTGATGCGTAAAGTTCTAAATAATTGCAAACGAATCACTAAATAGCACAGATTGAGGGCAAACGCTAAATTCGCAACGCTAAAATAAAGAGCGATATACAGAAATTAGTTTCAGTCGTATAAGCAGTAGCACGTATAATCTGAAATGCGAAACACACCAACAAAGTGAAGTGGATATTATTAGTAAGATTAGCATTCTCTTTTCGTAATATACTTCGCCCAAAGATGAAATTTAATGCAGGTATATTTACAAGGCAAATGAACCTTTTTATCTGCGAAAGTATGCTTTGGTTCACACTACTCTTGTAGTTCTTTAGCATTTGTTATTGTCAGCAACTTGATAGGACATTTCGTATTCTACATATCCAGATGCAGGCGAAACTGAAGCGAAATTCAATTTTCCACTGATTTCTTGACCAATATGGTCACTCTGTCTATACAACAAATTCTCAATAGAAATTGCATTGATTTCGAAACATATTAGGCATCAAAATTACGTAAGTTAGTGTGGAGTTAAAATATGGTCTGGTATAAGATTAAGTTCGGTTCGCTTGGAGAATTTGTTTGCAATGTATTTGCAGCCCACCTTTATAAATCCACCTATAATGCCCTGAACAATCGTAAGTTGGAGAGGTCATATGTATGGCTTTATATATAAGCATGACTTTATAGAGTTTGCAAGCAATAACAGAGAAATCCCTTTGAAAATTTCAGTTGAAATTGCTCGAAGTAGATGTTTAGGGTTTTAGAGGATGAACTTTACAGAAAACTTGCAACCAAATATTTCAAATTTATCATAATAGCATCGCAACAAATTGTGCTTGAGCAATTCAAAACTTACGTCGGAATTTCATGCCGGTTTCTATAAAACAAGAATTGTCGATTAGATATGAGATATCAAGTATGCAATTTTGGTATGTTGCTTAACGGCCCAGCATTTTATATGCAAATTAGGTTTAATAAAGCAATCGACTTGGGCTGATGTATAATTTGAACTAAAGGCGCTCACTAGAACAAGCCACAGTATGTAATTTTTCGTGTAATTTACTGGATATAACACATAATAAATTACCTATTTGCTACGAAACAAGGCAGCCGATAAAAAAAGTCTCCCTCGCGCATCAGCTTTCCTGAGATATGGCTTATCTTTATCGAATAATATATTCATAGATGGCACATAAATCTTTAAGCTTTCACATGCTTGTAGGTATTTTAGAAACCTTGTTTCTTTTGTGAAAGTATATAAAACTCCATTTCGTAAAATTGGAAATCAAAACTGATAAAGCCTTACAAAAACAACAATCTATTACTTTGGTGTTTCAATATGCAGTAAATTGCCTTGGGGTTTTTTGCCTTTTTGCACTTCGTTGTTTTTTATCTACGATCGCTGAAGTCTAATAAAGTTGTAATCATTTCCATACTGTCTGATTTTCGATAAGCAGAAACATTTATAGCAGTTAATTTGGTTAATAATAACATTTGAACAAAAGTATCCTAAATTAATTGCCACCCTGGTCCAATTGAATGGGGCCTCCCAGTTTTGCTGGCAGCAATTGATTTACCTGAACTCAACGTCCAACATCGATGCATTGCAATCGATGAGTTACTAAAGCTCAAACATCTGAAAACTGAATTTTTGGATTATTTAACTTCGAATTTGATTATTGCTCCATTATTTATACTCAAAATGATTGAAAAATAGTGAGTTCTTCTGTTTTCATTTAAAATATGAAAGGTAAACCTTATGCAAATAAATCAGTGCAGTTTGGTAGTGGAAATTCAAATATGGTACAGAAGTTTTGGTGATGTAGGGCAGGTAATATAGCTCTGGCCTGTTTAGAAAGACCGCAGCTTAAGGACCCCCACTGAGAGTTAGGAAAAAGTAAACATATTGGGGGTATCTGCAAGTTTATGTCAATTAGATGGATCCGCTGACTTCAGAGAGGTAACTTTTATTTTTCTTCACTTAAATATGCCCGGATTACTCAAGAAATTGATTGTAAAATGCCACGTATATGTTTCTTTCACAATTGTACATTTTTAAAGCGAATGACAAAAAGTTGCTTTCTAGTATATCTAGTATATGGATCGAAATATTTTATCCTCCGGTTTGCTTTTGAGAAATATAGCCAATGTTAGGACTTAATGTCATGAAACTGTCTTTTAAAATCAGCGCTTCTGCTGCAATAGCATATTGTTTCCATTTGACTCGATAGCTATTTTTTAATTTAATATGTATTTGGCTCTAATTTCAGATATTAAAGTATTTAGAATTTACTCAGCTAAGTTCTTTGAGTCTATCCTGATGGCGCTTAATCGGTATTTCCAGTAAAACTGTAGAAGATATGTTGGCCCTTTACCTGTGGAAATGATTCTCATCTGTATTAGATTACTTTCTGAAGTATAGGCCCTAAATTTGGATGCTTTAATGCAATTATGCGTAAATTTGCAGATTTAATTGACTAATGAAACGAAGCCTTCAAGGCTTAGTTTTAATTTAGACCTTGATTAATTATATATTATTCCAAGCATATCAACTTCCGTTCTAGTTTGCGACGAATAGTTAACTATACTAATTAAAAACACTTAATTAATATTTATTATTAAATATATAATCAATTTATGACGATTGTTTAGTGAGTGCATTTAAACCTATCTTGAAATAACAGTTTTAAGTATCTAGATATCGTGATTTCAAACGAATATGACCTAATTACCTCAATTATTAAATAGCAATACATTTTTCGTGGCAGGATATGCACCTTAATTAATGTAATCCATATTATGTTGAAGAAGTTTACGCTCCTTCGAGCATTCGAAAACTTCGTAAAATATTCCCGAGGTAATTTAAGTTCTGTTACGAATCTGAAAATTCTGGGAATAATATCCGTTAGTTCCACAGCTAAAGCACAAAAAGAAAAGAAAAACGAAGATAACGTAGGTTGTATTAGAGATCAATCATGGATAAAAGATTTTACATAAATAGCTCGACAAACAGTAGGGAATTAACGTTTCAGAGAAATATTGAATTGAAGATAAAATAAATATTATTTGAAGGTATGCCGATATGTAAATAATAATGCGAAATAACAATTATTAAATTATCATCGAATCGTTAATAGACATGATTCAGCCACAATGATGATCAAGTCGTGTTCATCACACAACGAATGATACGATTCATAATAAAATAAACAACTTGTGTAGCAAACAGCCCGAAAACGCTTAACATGGCAATAAACTTCAAACTAGTTTGCAGATACTAATCTACTTTGACCCGTAAATATCATTCTGTTTATAAGTTATTAAGAAACTTGGACATGTAACTTTACTCGACCAGGTCATTTCCTCTATCTTTGTCACTTTGCAATTCTAAACTACTTCTAATGCAATTTACTAAGTTTCATTGCACACTGTTTAAATGAGTCACTGAAAAAGCTTTCTGTTAAGTAGAGTTAAATATTAAGTCAATGTTCCCAGGTCATTCCATTAGCTGCTACTAATACAGCTTTAAGAAAATTCCTAATTTTAATATCATGAATATTTTATATTTCGGTGTTAATTATATCCGGCTATATTGCCGCCTCATAATTAACTTGCATACTCTTAATTTCAATGAACTATTTACACTTTTTTTTCTAACTATCTTAAATGAACTTTTGAACATTCGCTCAGTTGATATTAATATGATACGAAAAGATCAGTAAATATTGAATTTTGATGTTCAGTTTGTGCCCATTAGCGCTATACAGTCTCAATGTATTAAACTCGCCGCCGCTGTCTATGACATAGACATAACCACCTGAAATGTAAATATTTTTTTGCAAAAGGGAAATGCAATTTTAAGTTAATAAGCACTCACTGATCCAGACATGTCATTAATCATGTTTTAATATATACGACCGACGAAAACTAATTAAGATTGTTAAAAATCTCCATTAATTTTTATTTTCATAACTTTGCTTGCGTTAATGAAAGTTTATGAATCGCTACAAGGAGTGAACATCTCATATAAATGGATTAGTGGAAAATGGGCTTTTTTTATAAAGAGCTGAATTGAATGGTAAATTTGCAATAGCAATTAAAGAAATTATATAGCCAGCATTCGTCCACACTTATGTGTACTATATATAATAAAATATGTCGGTTTATAACGGGTTAATAAAATTCGCTTGTTGAAACTTTCCACAAAATTACTCCGATTAAACACGTCCTTTTCGTAAAAATGTGAAAATGAGCCATTATGAAGAGAATTTTATAAATAAACTAGCGGAATTAGCGTATATGTATCCATATTTTGAAAAATCCGTGCTCACAGTGCAATTCTAGAAGCAATTTATTGTTTTTTTCCGCTCAAGTACTAAATCCGGAATTAGCTTTAGTCAAATTGATTACACATGGCTCTCGTTCACATTAGAGCATGTTAGATAATCCTCCAAATACATATATTGTGGCAAATTAGAGGCAGTGATATTAATTTGAATGTATTGCGGCCCTCATAAAAAAAATTTGGAATTATTCGTCTGGAATTCAGACCATTTACATTTGCAATTTTGGTTAAACCCGTAGTGGATTAGATTATACTCTAGAACAATTATTATTATTGAGGTAGAAAGTGAAAATGTCAAATTTGATTAATAAACACTTATCATTAACTGCGAAGTTATATCTGGTGCTATAAACAGAATTGCAATTTAATTTTCATGAAATTGTAATTTTTGTAATCCTCAGAAATGAGACTGTACGTTGCCTTTGTAGCGTGCCACAATCCACTTATTTTTTTCTACAATGAGAGCAGTTGCATGCAAGTCTTGTGCCAGCTAACCATATTTAAATATTGATCTTTACGTCTATATTTAAAATTTATTATATTATATAAAAATTACTCGAAAATTAAGTGACAGTTTCGTGAGAGCTATAAAAATCATCCAGGGATTTAATATTAATTGATTAAAACCACTAATTTATACAATATAAGTAACAATTGGCGGAAAGTTCACGATCTTTTATTTTAAACCAAAATACTCTCATGTAAAAACTTGATTTTTGACCGAACAGGGGGTATGGCTCGGCTTTTGGAACAAATATCAATTCTCTCAAAATGCTTACATTATTTTCATTTCAAGAAAGTGAAGAATAATAATTGAAAGCAACGCTGGAAACTTCCGATCCGAAAGTAAACTAACCCAAACTAAACCAAACTAACCCAAAATAACTCAAACTAACTCAAGCTAACTCAAACCAACCAAAACTTACCCAAATCAACCCAAACTAGCCCAAACTAATTCAAACTTACTCAAACTAACTCAAACCAACCAAAACTTACCCAAATCAACCTACAGGTCAATCACCTTCGAGTTTCCCCTAGCAATTACATAATATTTATATAACACATTTTCTTGTATTTGCTATATTTTGCGAAATATTTGACTGGATTCTTTTAAAATGACCCACCCTGTATATGCCTATTGGGAGCCATTCATTCTTGACAAATGGAAAGTAAGTTGTTAGGGCTAACATCAGGTCCAGCACAAACTTCTCATGTAATTTAGATAGTGTGTAATGTTTAATCAATGTTTTACTTATCTATCTATTTTCAGATCAACGCAATGCTGTTATTCATAGCGATATGGATCTGTAAATGGTTCAAATGCAAGTAATATATCTCCAGAGGCCGCTAATTTGATTGAGCCGTGCTCTTGAAAATATACTGGCTCTAAAATGATATTTGGCAACAAACATTCGATTTTCATTTTGGAAACCAGCCATTGGATGTGCACTCTAGAAAGTCAGTTTTCTTTGCGATTTGAATTCGTAGCCATGCATACAATAAGATTTTGTTGTCAAAACATATTTTACTTCGAGGCGAAATTTTTAGATTTAGAGACACCTTATTTCGTTTCATAAATTTTTGAATATAATAATAAAATATATCAAATGGCATGTTGCAACAAGTGCTTGGAGAAAATCAGGATTTCCATTATCCTTTATTACCCTTTCTCCATGCACTCTCCGAGAGATGCATATATTACAATTTAGATAATAAAAATTTAACGAGTCAAAGTAAATGAAAATTATGAGACGCAAACGCCTTTATTACATACGCGTTTGAGTCCAGTAGATAATTAAAGGACAGATTTTTATTATAACTACTGTTTTATGAGCCAGAGTTAAACAGTTGTTTCCGCTATTGGCCCAAGAAATTTGCTTATTTGCTCCAGTCTGATACCCAAATGGACCAAGTGGTTTAATTCGTACAAATTTACTTGTAAATAGCTAATTAGCGAAACGTAACCCGAAAGTTGCAGACCCAGTATTATTCCGACTAGTTCACTCGGATTACTTGCTTACTCATAATGTTTCTATTCGGATGATTAGAATCAGTTTGAAAAATATTTCTGCAGATTTGTATACATGAGATGGAAAAATGCTATTATTGGTATGTAAATACACCTACCGGTTAGTGGCAAAAACACTTAACTCTGTGACATCATATATTCGTTTAAAATCAGTCCACAAATCTTTCTATATTTCTCTACAGTTCTGAAACGCTTTGAGCATTCGACAATGACAAAGTGAATTGTAACGATTTGCAGATCAGTGAGCATCCGATTTTTAATATGATAATGACTCCTACATAATCACATCTTTTTCCCTATATTCTAATAGTGGGATTTCACTTTTAATTCAGTTCATACTAGAAGTAACAGCGGTTGAATATGAATTGGATAAATTTCTTGCATTTCTATCTAGTATATACACGTTAACTTTATTTAAACGTTAATTTGGTTACAATAATGTCAAATTTTATAAATTCAACACGGTCTTGAGTGTATAAATACGATGTCGAATAGTCATTGGGGGAAAACAGTTATAAGCCTTTTCATATCAACAGGAAACGAAAAGCCTCCTTTAAAGTCTTTAATATCGCCGAAAACGATGGTGCTGGAATCCCCACCTGCATTAACCATTATATACAAATATAAATTCTTCAAATTCTTTCAAATCAGAAGTGTCAATTTTTGAATAAAGTTAATTATATATTGATATGAATGATTGTAAGTATGATTTGCTAAAGAGCCCGTTTTTGAGTAGTCACTATCAAAACGGATTTCTTAACAGATTCCACTCAACGTAATCTACTTAGTCAATTCAACGACTTAAATAAATAAAGGGCAATCCATTAGTCAATGGAGGACTTGGGGCTGGAAAAAAATCGTCTGCTGACAAAACCCAGCAGAAAAAGTAATCCACGTGAAAGCGTTGATATTAATATACCAAACTCACGTAAAATACTGAGCGCAAATAATATGAGGAAAATGGGCCACCCAAATCCTGTTGGCCGGACCAAGAACGTTTTTTATTATAGTCAAGCAAGCTATATTTTTGTATAGTGCCATATCTGAAAATCGAAAATTTTTGAGTTGCTCAAGAAAAACTATGATTGTTACTGTAGCGGTTTCTGCTTGAACCAGTCATGTATGGTTGAATAATAATTTTTAAACCAGCTAAACGTTAGTGTTTAACGAATACAAAAAGCTTGAATGCTAGAAATATTAAATGTCTGTTAATGTTCCTCTTACCCTATAATCTGTAAGGTTTTATTGGCTCTTGGTCTACTAAACGTTGTCTTATTAAAATATGAACATAACTTACAGCGATTTAATTATATCTGAAAGTATTTGTACACCTGCAGTCTGTGCTGTGCTGAACAGAAAGCAAAATGATAACAAAATATACGCAAAACAAGGAATTTAATTCGTTTTATTTTAAAGTTTACGTTGCGTCTCTTGGAGTTCAGGCAGGGACCGTAAACTAAAAACGTTGCGTCTGCAAAATGAAATACCCCGCATTAGTCAAGTGATCTAAAATATTAACAACAAAAATGTAAAGGTCTTGTATTTAGAGCACATTTCCTTGTTTCTCTAGGCTACATTGTGTTTATTTTGGTATTTTTCTGCCAAGTAATAATTCATCGATAGAGCTGATAGGTTATGACATTTTATTATTTTTTTCTTGGCTGTTTAGATCTTCTCAGATTTATAGCACCAATTAAATCGTAACATAGAGGCCTGTCACATTTTCACAAAAGGTTCACACTCGCCCGGAATTTTTTATTTGTTATTTCAGAAGTCAACCGGAAAATGTATCTTCGTTGATATAATTTTCCGGGTTAAATAATTCCGGATTTGAAATGACCGTTATGATGTGTTGACAACTATATATGTGGGTATGTGAGAAAGTCCAGGTTTGAAATGCCACAGTCAGAAACTCTATAATAATTACTTTCTTTATATTATAAGCATTCGCACAAACAACCCAAAAATTGGCTCTATACTGTGTACACTTGTCCTCGTAAGTGCACAATTGAAGCGATTAGCACCCGGTTTGCAAATTTGAGAAGTAACAACTAATGGTATTTGATCAAACGCTAAATCATGCAAACGAATATAAAGATATTCAAGCCGATTGCTAGAAAGTTCTATTCCGTTTTACTCATGTGACAGGAGAAATATTTTATATTCGCCTTGACTAGAAAATCCTAAAGGAGTTGAGAAAAGCCGCTCACATATTTTAGTTTTTAGTCACGAATTTTATAAGATAACATCCAGATTGGCAGAGAATCATTGAAAAACTTGAAAGATATCAAATGACCCGTTTCAGATGGCTCGTATAGACGAAGCATCCTGTTTTACGATCTACTTTTTTACGGTCCCAATCACCTTTATTTCGAATTTCTTCTTTCATTGTACACATCATGCGTTAAATATTTATAACTAAATTGCTTAGACAATCTGATCAGATAAACATAATTTCTTGTGACCATTATCATTATTTCTTATGGAATTCTCTGCGTTACCCAAGGCTGTTTTGGGATTTCCGGCTTAACGGCCTAACTTTGCCTTAGTAATTACGAAAGCAGAGCTTTGAAAGTATCGATTTTTTGAATAATTTGCAGATTTAAGGAAGTTGCACAAATAAAAGAACCGTTTTCGCCTAGTTTGAGTGAATCATTCAAGCTATTTCCAACTACGTTACAACTAACCGGTTCCGGTTCCAACTAACCAACAGTTTCTAAGAGTGTAGGTGTGAAGCGCAACAAAAATTGATAGTCCTTTTTTAGATGACTTTTTAGATACTTAGATGACATACATTAGAGCGATATGATGTTTTTGGGAGATTACCTACTAATACGAAAAACATCACTTTCCTGCAAAGCTCATTTACAAATGTTTAAACAATTGCTCTGAAGCATGCAAATTTAGGATAATGTCATGAGTTTCTTCAAAAATAGAGACCCTTTTTTAAGTTCCCGGCAACACTATTGACGGACCATTTAAAGTAACGCATTAGTCATAATGTTTTATTCTTCTGCCCGGCGTGACTAGCATAAAGCCGCGCATAAGTTTTTTGTTTTTACATAAGTTTTACCCAGTTTAATTACAACTCTTCGTTATTAAATTGTCGTTTTTTTTACAGAAACATGTAGTTGCTTCTGCTGCTTCCACTGCACTTTTTGGTATTTAGTGACATTTCTCGGCGGCATATTTTTAAATTGGTCATTTGCTTGCAAACGAGAGAAATATAATCAAAGCTGTTGGCTCGTTCTGCCCTTTTCCGTATTTATGCCAGCGAGTTAATAAGGCCGCAATAAAAACTGCCGAGGGAGTGGTCTGGTAGAACCTAGTTTAATCCGCTTAATTAATTTTACATGGCGGCAATTGTCCATTTACCATTAACATGCTACCAAAATCCCCAGATCAAAACGAGTGACATTGCAGGACGTCACTTAGCGCTACCGCGTTCCCAATAATTGAATTTATTGGTTGTGTCTTAGGCAGTCATTGCTGAGCAAAGTCAACTTATTACTTGATTGATTAATGTACAAAATCATTTTATGTGATTCAAAATACTTGCTTCAAAGAAAATCTGAAGCATAGCAAAATAATATTTGACCTTTGCGTCTTTGACGAATTATTTTTGGAATCAAGATGTACCTGCCTTTCATAATAATATGAAAATACGAAATTTAATAGGTATGTTTTTTTAAGAAGATACATTGAATTTGGGATTGTACGGGCAGCGTATTGTACTTTCCTCAGCAGTACAGAATAGACCGAAAATAAGACCCTGTGATTGGCTGGCCATGTGACGTTTAGTTTAAGGAGGAACCGCCGCTGGGTCAAATGAGATATTCCAGGATATTCATCCTATTGCAACCCATTATCTGCAGCTAGAACTGTATCCAGTTCCTTTGGCAAATAAGCCCTTAATAAACAAGCCGGATCGCCTATGGTGATCAAAATTCTCTAAATTGAAAATTAATATCTCTCACCCAAAATCCAAATCTCATTGTCTACGGCGGATGCACATTTGGTCTAGATTTGGATAAAAAGCGTATAAACTAGTGTTTGTTGACGTAATTCCAACAACCAAATATATAATTTTATTTCAACTCTTCTTTTAGGTTTTCTGTTTGTAGAGATTTCTTTTTTTTGTTTCAGACCGAGCTGAAGGCGTTTCGGATCATATCGTCCCTTACTGGGACCAACCGTTCTCTCAACCGTATTTTGATAATACGACAAAGAGAGAATACACCACCACTGTTGGCCAAACGGCCCATTTGCATTGCAGGGTCAGGAATCTTGGAGACCGAGCGGTGAGTTCCAAAATAGCACCTACTTTATTCTAACTATTATGTATCTTGTTTTGTCTTCTAACCGTATATCACTCAGGCTATATAATAATTAATATTTTCATGTTGATAATAAACTCTGTATGCTCTTGATGTGGAATTTCTGTACACCATCAATTCGATACAAAATACAGATACCGAACATGTATGTTATACTCAACAGAAATGAAATCTTCACACATTTACTTGATTGTTTATTTACGCGTTTGTCCATTCTTTATATTCAATAAAATATCCTAACCGTAAAGTAAACATATATATGTATTTATTTTAAACATATTTTGTCGTAAAATGAATATAAACATTTAACTCGTCCTATTTTATATTCGCCAATATAATAACTTTTTGCTGTTCATGATATGCAGCACAAATAAATTTAAATTAATTTTATATTTATGTGACGGACTTGTTTAAGCTGTATTGTTGAGTAATGACTTTTGTTGTATATTTTAATAATGGCCCCGGTGTTTTGCTTACAAAGCAAAAGTGAATATATCAAATGTTCGCGCTGGTACAAATATCAAATAATATACTTTTTTCAAACGGATAATGCCTAAAACTCGTTAAAAACAAATGACATAAATCATTCTTGAGTTATTTATTCTAAGCCATACATTCTCCTTACTACCACGAATTTGTCAAAAATTAAATTACTCTATCGTTGCATGAAATGTGCGCTGTGTTAATCTAGCTTATTTTTTCGTTTTAATCACTGTGGGAAAAAGTGCTATAATGAGAATTTAAAATTAAAATTAAAGCCATTATTCTAACCATATTAGCTAACTCTAATTTATGATTATTAAGTAACATGAAACAAGAACATACGGCTAAAATATAATATTTGTTGCAGTTGGACAAAGATAATGTAAATATTAACTTAATTAGCTCTTTCAATTTAAACTGTTTTCAGTTTTGCGAGCATTATGGAAATATGAAAATAACCCCTGCCAAAAAAATAATGTAGGATACATTAGGAACATAATACACCTATATTGGAAACGACAAAGCTGAAATTTAATTTTACATTTTAATTTCCTTGGAAATGAAAGAAAACTCGGAATTTAATAAGGCAGCGTCAAGGAAATGCGAACCAATTGAAAATTTATACAACGGGTTACTTTGAGGCAAAATAACATCGATAATGTACACATTTAAATATCCTAAAGAATTTAATTTTTCCCAAGGCAGTTGTCGTTTCGAAAACAAATATCCGGCGATCGCATTTTAATGCTTATAAACGCTTTGTCATTTAATACAACAAAACAGTGACAGAATTTGCACCTGTTATTTGCACATTATTATATATTTTCGTCACAGTATTACAGTTTTCCATTAACTTTTTTTTGGTGTCGAGCATAGAGCCAGAACAAGTTTAGTTTAGTTTCGGTTAGTTTGGGTTTGCTTGGATTACTTTGGGTTACTTTGACAGAAACGCTATCAAGCGTTTCTGTGGTAGGACAATTCATAATGTACAGCAATTTTCGTGTTTTGAAAAAAAAATGTTAAGTTTTGAAAATATACTACTATCTATTACTATTCGCAATAATTCGGCCCTTTCATATAACTAGTCCAGTAAAGGGATAACTATTGAATAACATTACTCCAAATGGGTAATTCCTGACTTATTTAAATAAGTAAACAACTAATCATTTGGCTGTTAGGACACCATACATCTGATTTGTTAAAGTTAAATAAATAATGAGAATGAGATAAATAATTGCGCTTTGTTTACGGTAAACTGGTTTACTTTCTGCCATCCCAATAATAACATGCAAACAAACCGGTCCAGAATTTATTCATTTACAACTAGTACTTGAATATTAATTTATATTGCTTGCCATATTTTTAGTGAGGGGTGGGGCTGAAAATTCAGGAAATACATTTCGTCAATAAAGGAACTATATTAGATCCAAATAAATTAAAATCCATTAACAATGAGCAGTTTTTTTATCACGAAGTTAACTCAGTTTACCATCGAATCTACATATAGAAGTTGAATTATTAGAACGCGTGGTAAATTAGATGTCTAATTCGACAGGATTAGGAAATTTGGTGGTTTAAACATGCTGGATATAATTCGTATAGATTATGATATATTCCCTGTAATTTTCAGGTACTCTCTATTAGTTTGCAGCCGTCTAATTTCTATTAAAATAATAGCAGGAAATTTAGTTATAGATTAGTATGATGGCTGTACCAACGAGGGTCAATTTCTATTCAAACTGCATACGTTGAGTTAATGCAAGGCGCCCATAACATTTGCAAATAAAACTTTATTTTTCCTTTGGTGTATACATATTTTCTTTATTTAAGTTCTCCTGAAATTCGGTCTTTATGTCTATATAGGTTACTAAATAGATAGATTTTTTTAAATTTAAACAAATAATGTTTGCCACCCAAATTAAAAGCAAATTTCTAATATACGGTATGGATTTCTTTTTGGGACTAATAATCATTCATTGAGTGCAATCGCGATACAGCATTAATTATTCCAATTAAACGAGTGTTTTTGCGCTATTTAATTCGGGTTTTGAAAGAGTGCGCACGTTGTTCGAAATTTATTAAAATGGTATTTTATAGCAACTGCGAATTTCATTATCGAATTTGTCGGGAGCTCGATTTATTTACAGAGAATGCACATTCGTAATGTTAAGAATCGTTTTTTGTAGTCTCAGCATTACAATTGGTATAGCAATTCAGAAACAAACTCAAATCTCCAAAATGCTTATCGCCATTTCTGGCCAAGGTGCTTGAAAAACGTTCAACCTCGAGGGTAAGCCGCGTAGCTAAAGATGGGCTGTTTGTAATATGCAAATTAAAATAAGATTTAATAAAGAAACTTTTTATACCTTGCAAAGCACAGTGACGAAAACGGTATTTTTAATATAAGAATGCTTGTTAAGGAAGAACAGGCAAAGTAATTAAAACATTTTTCAGCTTCTGCTTCTTTGTGAGGGAATTAAAAAAGATTACCTGCATTCAGCCATTAGCTGTAAAAGACAAAAAGAGATTGAATAACTTTAATAATGAATTTATTTATTGTACAGTACTGGTCATAAATAATCAGAGAGTAATAATGGATGAGTTATACTTACCCAAATACCAGAAGCACATTCAACATATAAATATTCAACGTATATGAATTTGCCATATTCAGAAAAAATTAGAAACCATATGCATAGTCAAACAAGACCGATTAAACTCTGCGGAAAAAAATTAAATCATATTTCCTTTAATAATATTTGAATAAAACACATTAATTTCAATAGGGACGCATGGCATGGAAAAATGATTAATGACTTCAATCTAGAAAAATTTTCAATAAAGCCAGGCTACGCAGGCATTATAGAATAAATGAATTCAAATAGACAGTAAAAGAACAGCATATGGAATGAAAATTCATAACATCTACCCTAAAGGACCTTTCCGATGAATAATAAAAAAGTAATAAATGCTTGAATTTTTATCGAAGCCGAGCTTGTGACCTATTCTTTATTAAATACATTATCAGAAGAATGGCACTTCACAGTTCATAACATGGACTAATTGAAATTTATTTAACTAGTGCTTCTCATTCTGTTCTTTTAGTATTACTAAAAATTATCTGCAGTTATACATTACAGGGTTAATCATAGTTGTATAACAACGTGAAGCGGATTCAAACATCTATTGAAATGTAAACGCATTTTAGAACATATAAGAAATATTGATGAAACTTTATCAAAGCCATTAAGTAAAAATATAGGTTAATAACAATATATTTCCGACCTTTAAGTGCGTCTATTGATCGTTTAACTGCTTCCAATGGAATAACCATAAAATACATAATACGTAAGCTTGATTAAGTTTTGAGACCAAGTTAAAATTTTGCCAAACAATTTCCTATAGGCTATGTATTAATTACGCTGCAGGGTTTAATCAATACCGAAAGGAAAACGTAGCACGTACATAACAAAACGGGGTGCTCATATTTGAATTGTTTATCAAGGCGTTGATCTAGATTTTTATGAGCGTGACTAAGTCTTCACTTTTAAAATCTAACCACTCGCGAACCTAAAATCTATTGGGGGCTAATCTCTCGCGGCCCTATTACGTCATTTGTATGCCGTAAGCCTTCCAGGGCGCCATCTTTATGGCCAAGTGGTCGTGCTTCTTGTTCATCACTATTATCTGTGCCTGGACCTTTCATGTTTCCGTACTGGTTTTCCAGGTTTATCAATTCCATATGTGCTTTATAGGGCTCGTTTATAATGCCTTCTGTTCGAATTGGACTCACAAGACCAATTTTATACCGTATTTCGATTGGCTTTCGATTCTCAGCATGTTATGGAATTCATATTCATTCCGTCAGTCACACCAGAGATTAGTTGATTCAACTAATCTCTGGTCACACTAAATGACTAAATACACAATGACTTGTTTTAATGCTATTAGCTAGTATTAACATCGGGCAAAAGCGCTGTCCATTATCTGCAGATCAGCATTTTCTGATTGCACAAAGTCAAACGTTTTGCCATGCTTTGGCAATATTAAATATATATTTGCCCTTTTTCTATTAGCATAACAAATAAGGCAATCCTGTTATACCGACATCTCAAATAAACTGGGTACTTAGAAAACAAAGCTTTCTCTTCTCTCTTATACCGTACATTTCACTTAGGTGTGTTTTATGTGCAAACCTCTCTCCAAATAAGAACAGGGAGGCAACACTTACAGAAGCTTACATCTCGGAAATAACAATGTTCTATTACTTACTTAAAGACGAGCAGAACTGTCGTATTACTCATCTTATTTATATATAAAACTACCATAAAAATGAATTTGCTTGTCGAGATATATGAATGCATGAAAGTTCAGTAGTTTTCTCTTTAACTTTATAGAGGATAAAATTGAAGTTGTTTTGCTTCATTTTATAACTCGATATTTCTCAATTCAAATTTAATAAAATTGCTATTCAATGCAAGAATAAACGAAATTGACTGTTTTAGACAAATATTTATAGTCATGGTTAAATACAGGATAACAAGATTTCTTACTAATAAACAGTAAACATGATTTCCGGCTATTTGGCTTATGCACTCTATGCTTGGAATTACTTGGACCTACATAAATATAACAAAATATCCGCCTAAGCTTCAAATTACCGGAATCATCAGCTATCCAGTATAATAACAAACGATGCTTGATTACTGGATAATGGGACTCCATAATTGATGTATCTGATATCGCATTTGATCTACTCGCTGGGCTTGATAACGAATTTCTGGAGTTCTTACAATGATGTAAAACGTGATTAATATTCAGAACTTCAGAACAAAACAATCCGGTGCACACATGGAATATTGTTTGCATTTATCAAAAAAGTTAGGATTTCGCGTTTATTGCTTAAAAGTGGGTTTTCAGAGTTTTTCGAGTCTTTAGGGCGTCGTGTCGTATTATTTTGCTTCTAACTTTTTTCATAAGATAGAAGGTAACAACCAAATCAGCTCTAAGGATTCAAGCCACTCGTTTTTATTAAAAACGCATCAGTTTTATTGCTTACACGTATTTCTAAAAATAAGTGTTCCTACTAAACTACTGTTGGTTTAGATATGGATACATCTGTTACTGTATTTTGTTTTCATGATAAAACACCAGCACAATATAATTTTTTTATTTTCAACTGATCAATTATTGACTAAAAAAAATTTATGCACACTTAATACAAATCTTGAAAGCATACTTATTAGCTTGATAATAGGTTACGTTAAATTTCTCTCTAGATCATTGTATTCTCTGTATCTTCAACACTTAAACTAAATCTAGCTCTGGGGATTCAGAATGATCCACTTTTTCCTGGAAATGTGTGGCTCAAATATCAAGGGTCCTGAGAGAAGGCTATTTTTATCTACCTTTGAGAAGCCTGCTGATAACATTGAAACAGATAGGTATTAGACAAGCAGAATTATTGTCTCGATTATTTTGTTCAGCCGATCTTTGCAACCAATCGATACCTTTCCACCCGAAAACATTTCATTTTCTTCTGGCTTTTACGTTTGTATTTAAAGTTTTTTTCAGTCAGCATATGAGAAGTTTCTCTATGAAACCTATATCGGCAAGAGGAATATTTATAGGTCGTCGAAAGATTATTCCAAGAGATAAACCGTAGCAATTGTGATGTAGATTTGTGACATTTCCTTGTAGTTTCCTAGTAGTTATACTAGGAAATATATATATCCATATATATATATATATATATATATATATATATATATATATATATATATATATATATATATATATATATATATATATATATATATATCTATATATATATATATATAACATTTTAAATTAACATAACATTTTAAAATAAGGTTGAGAGATGTTCATACAGTTTTCGAGTTAAGCCTCAGGTTAATTAAACTGACTTTATTAATCTTCAATCCGAGAAATACGTATGAACCGCATATCGAATTAAGGAAACTTTTCGAACAATTCTATTCTATACAGAATCGTTATAGATAGATAGATAGAATAGAAAATATTAGCACAAAATATTGAATTGGAATAAAAGTTTGATTTTCATAAAACCCACATTTATTCCCGACATTTAGATATTTTTCATAAAAATCACTTAGAGACGTGTTAATGTTTTTGAGGGGATATATGTGCCAACAAAGATCAGGCACAATAAAATAACCGGAAATATCTATTTCCTTCAATAAACTGTAAATTTGGGGGAGCTGTTTTACATTTGTTATAATTATGGCGCATTAGCAATTTGGATACCCGTAAAAATGTCTTTTATTTACTTTGCAAAATCAATTAAACCTAATACCATTCTCGGTAATTGCTCACCAAAGTCATCAATTTTCTTATAGCAGAGAGATATTTTCCAAGAAAATTCTAGCAGAGTTTACTTAGATTTATTAATCTCAAGGTAAAGTAAGCAAAGTTCCGGCAAGTAAATCAGGAACTTTCTCTGATAATGTGGGTTATTTGTTTTAGTAACCGAAGTCCTATTAATAGCAATGGGTTCGGAATCCACCAATTCTTTGGTTTGTCTTCAAATAACACTAAAGCAACTGAAATTTTGAATGTATTTTTCTTGTTTGGCAACAACTCAATTACTGTTTAGCAACAACTAAAGTAAATTTCAATTGCTTTCATCTATTTGTACCAAATTATCAACCGTCTAAAATTATTTTACTTTCGATGCAGCTGAATTAGAATTGTACAAGACCGCTAATCTGAAATATTGGTTCCAATACTTCAGATTAGGAGAACTAATTATTAAAGTTCGTGCAATTCACCTAGTTGTATTTGACCATTTCTGGCATAATGATGTTTTGCGGTCGTAATTAGTGTTTGTGGCACACTTGGGGGGTATCCCAAAAATGTTGTTACTTTTGCTAGTCGTAGTAAACATCTTTATTTCTAAAGAAAAAAGCTATCGACCTATCGGTCTTTCTGCCCTATTTTTGCTATTAATCGTTTGATGGTACTATTACAACCCACATCCCAAGTAACCGTATTTACTGAGGTCTCAGCTAGTAAACCAATGTGATACGTGTGCCACGCCAAATTGCTTGTTAATTGTCATTATGCTGGCAAGTTCTAGTGAAGCTAAAATGTAATTGTTATTATCTGAGTCAGATAATCGAAGCTTAAATTGATAATTCAAAGGTATTTAGAAATCCCGGAAAATGAGATAATTTCAATATCTACAGTAAAATTAATTTTAAACTGTTGCGAAATTCTGATGATTCTGATTCTGATTATATTGACATGCTTATTTACACATATCACTCTGGCTTCCTGAAATTTCCAGCCAAAACTATTTTTTATTCGGTGTTATATTTATAGATGAAAAAAGGAGGCAAGGAATACACAATTTGTTGTTTACCCCATATTTTATTTTATAAGGATTGCCTCGTAGGCATTTTATCCTTCCTTTACATTTTCCAAGATTTTGTTTGAAAAATGGCCTCCTCAATATAAGCTCGTGATATGACAGCTTTTTCTTAAAAGGATTCCTAATTGTCCGTTACATGTTTTCAGTCCCACGGGAATAATTACATCTTATACAATTCCACTGGAATTTCATTCAGAGGATAATAACGACATTCCTTTTTTGGTGCTAAATTGTATTTCTTTCCATATTCATCAAGTAGTATTCATTATGACAAAATTGCCGAATTATGTAGGTATGTGTGTCGTAGTGTTTCGTGCGATTTGTTTTCCGCTGAATTTTACAAATTAACCTTGCTCTTCTAAACCGCCTTCTGGCACGAATGCTTCTTTGATTCGAATTTAATAAACCGCACAATAATCGCTTCGGGGCCGTATGATTAAAAGTCAATAAACCCTAAATTATCTAGATTTCATTTTAAGTCATATGCAATGACATGTGTGGATGGAAATTGAAAGACCTTAGTGAATACCAAAGTAGAACAAATAATCATCACCTAATGTGTTTTTATGGACCCAAATAATAAAAGAAATGTAACAGAAAAAGGATAGAAGTGCTAACAGTTCAAGTTGTGTTAGATAAAATATGCCACATTACAGCTACAAGAATTCATGCTGTTTTATGCATAGTGTCTCTGTCGAGATGTTTGGACAAAATATCTGCTCCGAAAAATAGAACAAATCCATGAACCATGGTAATATTTCGCCGCTTTAAAAGACTATCTGTCACAGGCTAGTGTAGTCTTATAGCGACACTTTACAATTTCTCCAAATCCCAGGAAAATATTACATTGCCATAAGAAGCTTACAGATGAAACCTGATTCAGATAAGGGCATGGGAGCAACAAATGCAAGTTTCCTTTGGGTATTCTATAGCAATAGTTAGATGGAATTGATTGGCTATAAAGTGGTACCAAGTTATGACTCTCATAAATCTTAAATGCATAACCAGATATATACGAATGATATACAATAGGACAGATTTACTAATTTACCAAAGTTTGGATTCGCAACATCTTCAAATATAATATCAACTTAATGCAGAATCCAAGTTGAACTAATTTCCAATATCTTTCGAATCATTTAACCGATTTGCGTTCCTCGATGGTGCAGTTTAAACTGGAAGTTTAGGCATATTCAAACTTTCCCAATTAATCAATTATTACATTCTCGGATTTTTTATGTCTATTTATATACTATTATTTGATAACAATTGGTTCTTCGAATGCTTTGCAAATTTACAGCTGACAAAAGTCGTTAGCATGAATAGACCAAACAAATCGGTGGAGTAATTGGGCAGAAAAATAAAACCCAATTAATTATCGAGTTCTATCAGAAAGCTGCCATAAACGGCCAATGGAATATTTAAACGTTTAACCCATAAAGGATAATACCAGTATATACTTTCCTTATATGCAATATATCATTAACACGACGTTTTCGCTTCCATCACATGGCATATGTCAATTTCGTTGGTTTGTTTTTTCTGTTCATTTTGATGACAAAAGTTTTATCTTGGCTTAGTGTAAAGCTCGAAATCTATCTCAATTTATCGTAACATTTGGTAGAGTTCATTTCACCAGCAAGTTTGTACACCGTATCGCCAATCTGGTTACATCGCCTATTTTTGCTTTCGAATTTTTGGTTTATCACCCACTCGGCGCTCATTTCCAATTTAGTACTGTTTGTTAATTTCGCATTCGAATAAAGTTTACATCAGTCATTTTACTTCTCAAGCGATATTAATCAATTTGAGCTTGACAGATGACATTAAAGATAAAATTAAATAAATTATATTTTATTTATATTATAAATAGTAAATTCGGTTATTTCTCAATAACAACATTTTTTTAAGGCAAATCTGCAGATTTAGCCTGCAGGCTATTTGAAGTGAATTTCTATATTTCAACTCTCTAAAATCCATACATTATTGGAATGATCAATCAATGGATTGTAAATAACGAATAATACATGTGGAGTAGTAGTTGCTGTATAAAGACAGCTACACATTTCACACAGTAATTAGGGCTAAATTGGTGAACTAAACTATGGCAATTAGGATATTTCTAATATATAATTTTACAATCCTTCTGAAGTATGAAATTTTGCAGAATTCCGTTTGTCTTTTCACACTTGACGGGCTTTATATGAAGGCCCTATCTTATTACTTACTACGTTGAAATATATTTCGTGTAGCTATGTTACGCTACATATTTTCAGTCACAAAGTAAACCTTCATTACTATTAAATTGGGGCATTACGGCGAACGTCTTACAACACTGCTGACAACGCAATATATTTTATTTCGTTTTCATATGTTTAAGCTTCCTGCGTTTATTTTCTTCTACGAATATAATATGAACGCAAAAATCGTTAGTTTGCTTTTTTCAACAGTTAGAAGATAAACAATAATTAATTTATACAGTGACCGGGTAAATAATGAGACCCCCTTATATTTTTGAACCTTAATAGCTATTGTCACAAAATTTGGGACGCCTACATAAAATCAAATTGTCCATCTTTTGACAACTTCATTTTTATGACTGCTGGGAACATCAATGTGACAGTTTTACTCCATTTTGATTTATTTTTTCTAATGGAATGGGTGGTCGAGTGGCACCTTGTTTAGAAGGTCTGTTCATCCTCCAGTCAACCTTCAATTTGTAGATCATTTATTTCAGATTTTATTCACCGATTGCCAATTAAATATCTGATGTTTGTTGTTTTTTTAACGCTGTACACAATTGTATTTGTATTTAAACCGACTCCACCCTAATTGTAATTATCCCATACCCAAATACAGGCCTACCCAAATATTTTTAAATTTATAAAATGAGTGCCACACACTATTATCCATTTATCAATTCAGAAGAACAGCTTAACTTTTAGGAATTCTATTTTAGTTAATAAAATTTTTCAAAAAAAAAAAAGTTCAAATTTTTCTGAATCTTCATCTCTAACTTTTGCTAATGTGTCTCTCGGTATTCCAAAGCCAACGTCCCTTATTCTTTCTCTAAGGTCTTCAATTTAATCAGGTTTTGTAATATAAACTTGGCTCTTGAGATATCCCCAGAGAAAAACGTTTATTGGGGTAAGATCGGGCGACCGTGCCGGCCATTCGGTTGGCCCCCGTCGTCCAATCCACCTATAAGGAAATACTGTATTAAGCCATTCCCTAATTTTCTATTCCTCTGGATTGTCCCTGACGATTCTTTGTATCTCCGGATAAATCTGGTCTTGTAACATATGTAGATTAAGTTCTCCGATGAGAGTCTGATCAATAATGATTGTTTTCTGACGAAATGATTTCCAAGTATGCCAGCCCAAACATTTATTTTCTGTGGGAATTGTGTATGGGTTTCTCGAAATACGTATGGGTTCACATCAGACCAATACCGTACATTCTAGCTATTCACAGTCCCGTTCAAAGAAAAGTTGATTCGCCAGAAAAGCAAATTCGTCT
The DNA here is from genome assembly GCA_024550625.1 of Dendroctonus valens. Taxonomy (NCBI): domain Eukaryota; kingdom Metazoa; phylum Arthropoda; class Insecta; order Coleoptera; family Curculionidae; genus Dendroctonus; species Dendroctonus valens. The sequence continues at coordinate 5,496,907 of JAJTJO010000038.1, read as the reverse complement.
GGTATAATCTGGTTATTGAACAATTGTTTCGCACATAAGTTCACAAAATTGCATTCTCCATCCGGATCATTTTCTGTTAGCTGATGAACCAGAGTGATTTTGTATGGATGTAACTTGTTTTTCTCAAGATATTTTCGTACAGTTGCTGCTGAGCCTTGACATTCTTCAGCGGCGTTTACTGATGACTGCTCGAAATTGGTGACCATAGTGGCGACAATATCAATTTGTTTGGCTTCAGGAATAGACTTTCTTCCAGTACTTTTTTTCCGGTAAACACTACCAGTATTCAAAAACTTTTTAGTAATTTCTATATCAAAAAATGGACAATTTGATCTTAGCAGAGGATCTTATGTAGACGTCCCGAATTTTGTGGCAATAGCTATTAAGGTTAAAAAAATAAAAGGGGGTCTCATTATTTACGCGGGCACTGTAAAAAAAAACATTTGAACCGTCTTTTTACTTACAAACATTATAAATAATTATTGGGGAACAGTTGGATTTTCATGAATAATACGTGTACTTGCCGCTGATTATTTGAAAGAGTATTTAATAATAAACGAGCTAGTTAATAATAGATTCAAAGTTACGATGTAAAGCTAATGACAATTTGATTGGTGATAGGAGGTCATACACAAAACTTTGCAAAGCTGGTTTAGGAAGTAATCTGGTATAAGAATTAATTCTGAAAAATAATATGTCATGTTTTGTGTAATGAAATGATGAAAATATATCGTTTCATTCGTATGTTAATGTCATAGCTTTCGCAAAGACACTATCCAGCGTATTCGCCTCCTGTTAAAAGCGCCACTGACCTGTTAAGCTTACGCTAGTGATGCTGTAAGCGCTGACTATTAAAAGCTCGTTTTAATAAACAATTGTTTTTACTTAATATTCAATTTAAAAGGCATTAATTATTTGCATTTGTAGCACTTTATTTCAATTCATTGAACATTTGAAGCTGGCACTAATCAAAGTTTTTAAACGAGTCTGATCGCGTTTTAGCTAAAGCAACTTTAATTATAGTCTAGTAATGACAATTTTATTTGCTTAATTGCGTTGCAATTAAATCGAAATCGTTTTCTTTGCATTCTCGAATGTTATTTTTTTGCAAACAACCGACAAAGACAAATGGACAAAATAGCTTTGTTGGAGTAAATGAAATAAAAGTAGCGCATCGTACAAAGCAGTGCATTGCATTTACGGCGCGGCCGATTTAAAAGGGTTGTGTCACCATATATTACCTTGTGTACATCTGCTAACATGCATCCTCGTATATATCTCGTTTCCCCGAATGTGGTCACTTTTTCTAAGGGAAAAGCAATATTTCACTCAACAGAAACATTAGCAAGCCCATGTTTCTAATAAAGCTTTACCCGTTTTTTTTTTCCTTTAAAAGTTTCACATATAATATCTTTATTTTCAGGTGTCTTGGATCCGCAAACGAGATTTGCATATATTAACAGTGGGAATTCAAACATACACAAATGATCAGCGATTTCTTTCCCTTCATACTGATGGATCCGATGAATGGACCCTCAAGATCACCTCCTCTCAAACTCGCGATTCGGGTGTCTATGAATGTCAAGTCAGCACCGAACCCAAAATCAGCCAAGCCTTCAAAGTTAATGTTGTTGGTAAGTCCTCTAGTTATCCGATCGCAATTTAAGAGGAGCCCGACGGTAAAGCGTTGATGCATAAGAAGTAAAAATTAATATTTTGCCAATAATAGTTAAGATAATAAGTATAAAATTAAGACGATTTCATACGTAAAAGTGTTTGTTTCCCAACCATTTACCAACGGTAAAGTTAATTTGAGTAAATGACGACGTATATTCAATATTCAATAGAACATTTGTTAAATCACCATGGTGCCCGTTTGATTCCAATAATATAGCTGCCAATTACAATTCATCCCTGATTAGTAAATCCGGATTTTGCCTGAAAGCACGTGTACGAACTGAAAAATGTGGCTTTAGCGACCACATTACACGGTGAAAAGCCCAGCCTATACACAAAGCAACAACAGTGATAACCTAATGTGTGTTCATTTTGCCTTCGAACCGTATGAGCAGTATTTGAACAACATGTACGGCAAATTAAGAATTTAGCGAGCAAAAATTTGCAAACATTAATTTTAACTTTAGTTCAATTAGTGCTAGTGTATCCGCCAAACCTAAAAGAAAATTTTCAATTAAAATATTGACTATCTAAATTAGATGTGACCTGTATACCCAAAGGAGTATTCAGTCATTCCAGTATTGAATATCCGGAAGCCAATGAGAGTAAAATAAGCAGAGATGCTCTTTTTTGAATGCATAATTTCGCAGTTTAAAACTGAGCACATTTAGTATTTCAGAAGGAGAAACGAACAAAACTAGATAGAGGATGGGAGATTAGCATTATTTATTACTTTAAAAATTTCGATATGCTCTAAAATTATTTATCGACTGCTTCCAGCCGTTTCTCCCAAACCCCTTGTTCCGTTACTGCTGTTTTCCTCTCCGTGGGGAGCTTGTTAAAATGATCGCAATGCTTCTAGCCCAATACAGAGTTTACGAAATGTGTATATCTATCGTTCTATTGCGATGACGATAGTTAATTAAATTAGGCGTCTCAATGAAATTTAGTAGCTTGGACTTATGATCTCGTTACATGAACATGGCAAAACTGAACTTCGCTGCAACTGTGGATTATATGCTTTATATAACTTACGGTTTTATATTTTATTTGCAGTTCCAGGAAATCAAGAGAAGAATTCTACTTTTATAAATAACGAAATGCATCTCTCCGTTCATGCATTAAGACTGATTTGCTTATCTACAATAATGAAATATGCAGACAAAATTGTATTTTATTGCGAAAAGGGATAAATGAAGCTACATTTCGTTAACATTCTTCAGCTTTCATGCGAATAGCGTTCCATCCATGTACCATATATTTAGTTGGATAATGGCATTTAGCAAAGGTAGAGATATGAGCATAAAGGAAGAATAGACCTAATCCGCGGATTAACACACGGGTAAAGTTTAACTTCTGAAGGAGTGATATACTAATGAGTATGTTTTGTTGAAGCAAACAATCGAGCTTAGTGCTTACGGTATTAGAGATAATTGACTAGTTTATTTAGAGGTGGAAGACAATGTTGAATTGCAATTATTTATTCAGATGTACACTGAACACTGAGTCACAGATTTATAAGATCCTTTAAATTTAACTAATTTTCACTAATTTAAATATCTATGGAAAAACGACATTCAATTGTTTTAAACAATAGAAGGTCTTGATCCAATGAGGAAAGGCTTCAATGGGAATTCCAACTCAATAGTTATTTCTCAATTCAAGGGTTGGTATTATTTTTCACATTACATTCTGTTAAGTTCGTAGCGATTTGCGTTAAAAGTGCCTTCTATGAATAGACCGTTGTATCAAATACTTCGTTTCGCTGCTATTTATATATATATAGATATAAGTTTTACAATAAAGTTGAAATATATATTATTAGCAACGACTGTGTCGCTGGTTATGTGACCCAACTGTAGTACGGTTTCCATTATGGCAAACAAAAATGTCAAACAATATTTCTAGTTCTATCGGGAATTTGATGAAATATCGAATAAAACCGCTTCAATACTCAAATAAAACCAACCGCTTTACCTGACACGTAGCTATTGGGAACTGAAGTCGTTTTGCTTTAATGGGAAACTGTATTGAATAGTAAATAATGTTCAGGGGTATCCTAAAGTGTATGATTTCTAGTTGGAGCAGAGTGAAGAAAATATTGTTAACTTAAGTTAACTCGAACTAATAAAATTTAACTAGTTAAAAAATGTTACGTTTTTCCTTCCTTTATCGAATGGCAATTAGGATGGATGTGATTTTCAAACAATATTCACTTTTATTCCCGAATTACTGCATTATAAAATTAATTCTGCCCGTTGCGTTAAATTGGATAACACCCCGAGTTACAAAAAGGTATATTCTTTGATAACAATAATAAAATTACCCGAGCAAAGGGTTGTTTTGCTCTTATTTTGAAAGCAAATTATATTTATGAAGCCCCTGTGTTCTGACAAATTTGCCTGTTTCTCGAATATATTGGGGTGTAAGGGTTAACAAGAGTGTTCGATGTTTTCAATTATTTATGTTTTACGTACAATTACCCTAATATTAATACAAAACCGTCTTAGTGGCTTATTAGAGAAAACTGATTTGCGCCTTCTTGTAGGCTAATAAATCAGCTATAAAAACTACATCATTCGCTCAAAATCAAACTCATTTCATTTTAACCGCTGTGCACGAATAATTTTGCTATGAAATGAAAAGGAACGTTGGTTTATCTTTGTTGGAAATCCACAAAGATAACAGTGATAATCCAAATGGTATAATCACAATTACGGTAATAAACAGTCTATAGTCTGGCGTGACGACGAATACCTTGAAAGCAAATTATTTGCGAGAAACCTAGAAACATGGCAAGAAAGTAGGCAATGAAGTTTTGATCACAGACAATTTAAAATGCTTCAAATATAATTAAAATAATTTGAAAAAGAAATGTGAATCAAATATTTTTCTTCGGATTAGCTCGATCGAAAACATCTAAATGAAATGTTTTTAAATCAAGCTTCCATTTGGTTTTCATTATCCTTCATTCTGTCAACTCTATGACCAGAAGCATGATATATTCGGACCGACATAAATTATTCGAAAAAACAACCGGCATATGATTTATAGTAGTGTGTTTTTTTCGACGAAAAAGGAAGTGTTTAATTTTCTTACTGGGGTTTTAGTGCTTATGTAGACACATACAGTTAACTCGATTGTTTTGTAAATGAAATGTCTTTATTTCCTGATTTATTTTAATTAAGATAATAAACATGTTTTCGATATATAACAGGTATGTTGATCTTATCTTCATTGACAAAAATTGGAAGTTAAGTTTGAAACTAATTCAATAAAAACAAAATTATCAAGAGAGTTGTTAGTTTTTCGTGATTCTAGGCCGCCGTGGATAATGTATTCCGGGCGTGTCGCAAGCGCAAGTGGCGTGCATCCTCAGAAACACCTCTGAGGATGCAAGTCGCTCACGCGCGCTTGCAAAATGCCGGGAAGAAATTAGGTTTCGCCGCGTTTAAATGCCCGAAAAACTCATCAGTTTTAAACAGAATTGACCAGCTAACTAACCTCACATCTAAAGAATCTGTTTTCTTTCAGATATAAGTATTATTTAGTGATTTAAAGTCGTCTAGGAGGCATTGAAGATCTGCACGTATCTCCCAATACGGAACACTTTAACTTCTGTTAAAGGCTCGGATATAAATTTTAATCTTGTGCAAGTATTTTGCTTTTCTTGAAATGAGAAGTCCATTATTGAGAAAAATATATGGATGCATATCTTTTAGATTCGATTTGGATCATGTAGCATTTATTCAGAATGTATTAACCGATTTCACGTACGAATGTCATCAAAAGATAACAAAATAAAGAGACAAATATGACCTTTACTATTACAGAAATTAGGCGCATATGGAAGTTAAGGTTTGCAAAGAGATGCAAACAAAGTTAATCTGACAGAAAATAACAATAAAAAAATTAGTTGGGCTGGCTTGAAAACAAGCGCAAACTGAAATCGTTAGTAACCATTTTAAAAGTTTTACAGACTCATGGGTGTGCCTTGACGTGCACGTTTTACTTAATATTTTCACTTTTTGCAACATGTACGATTTTATTGGCACCCGAATACGTCTTAAACCTAATAACGTGGCATTTTTCACGCGACCTAAATGCAAATTATACGCTCCAAAAATACTCTAGCGCAATATTTTATGATTTGCAGTTCAGTGGCAAAGATATTTAAGAAACATACATGTGTTTTCAATAATAACATACTATAGACAGTTGTTTATTTAATTATCTCTTTATAAGACTCCTAGAGTCTGTTTCACCAAATAATATAGATAATCACCTTCCGTGAAAATTAGTTGAGTATTGGGCACTTGACTTAATGAATATCTAGTCTCCACTTGACACTGATAAGACAAAATATCTTGCTCTATGAATTGAGCGGAAAGCGAAGGGTCTTTAAGTAATCTCGATCAGTTGAAGCCATGAAATATTTCGATTAGACAAGCATGTCAAAATATTAAGCCGGGACAGTGGAAGTATAGAAATAAGGAGCAAGGAATAATGAAACCGGTTATTTGCAAACGCCGTTCTTATGGAAAAGTCCTTAATGTCACCCCCAACAAACGTGTCAGTCAGGATTATACCGTCATGGCACGCTTCCCTCGCATCCAGTGGATGACTTTTAATGAGAATTAAAAATACATGGTGATTCAAAAGTGGCGTCATTCCTTTTAAGGGGTAATAGGGGCTCACTTGGAGAGTACGAAAGGGAAAATTTATAGAAGATATTAACAGTTGAAAATCGAATTTCAACTTTGTTATTAAGCATTATTCTGAAATTGTTCCATGTTTGATTGGTAGCATATTGGAATACTTAAGCATTCGAAAAGAGAAATTACCATCTTTACTTCAAATTACGAAAATTTTCGATATTAAAAAAGTACTCTTCTACAATTTTTTGATGAAAAGTCAAAGCGGCAATGATGTTTTTTGTCATTATCAGGTAGTTACAGGTAGATATCTTTTGTCAAGAATAACAAGCATTTGTCAAATTGTGACTTACTTACTTGAGATACTGGACGATTGGCTCCTGTAATTGAAGTAGATATTGGACGACCAAGAGGTGCTCGGGTTCCAGACATAGAGGAACATGTATTGGATATCATCGCAGCAGATCTTCCAGGAGTACACGGAGTATTGCGCAACAAATGACACTTTCCCAATCAACTGTACACCGAGGATTATTGCCGAGGAAGGGCTTCATCTTTACCATTAATGTAAGACACACGCGTTTTTACCCTCAGATTTTCCATTAAGGCAGCGTTTTTGTAATTGGCTTTTGGAGCAAAATCGACAAAATTCTCAGTTTTTATCACATATTTTATGGACCGACGAAGCCAATTTCAGTAGAGATGGATTTTTCAACTCCCGCAATTCTCTCAATCTCTCTTACACGAATACAAGAAGCTGCTCAACTCACTTTTCAGAACCACAGATTTATATCTAAGATTTTCGTACTACCACCAAGCACCGAAATGATTTTCGTATTTAAAGGTTAACGACTCAACTTTCCAACGACCTGTCAAAGTTATTCAAAATGGCGGATTGTGGGCAAACATTGAATTGTTGTTATATTCTTCAGTTTGCTTTCAGTGACTTTTTCTCAGATTTTGTGCAGTCGTTATTGAATTCTGTTCCTATTTAGTTTGTTTCTGGAACCCATTAGCGTGTTTTTAAGTAATAATGCCCATTACGTGCTTAGTGAAAGTCGTTCTAACTGGGATAACGTAAAATTCTACTGTGTGCCAGTTGTGTTGTGCAATAAGTTTGCAAAATAAAAATTAATTATCTGAATGACTGAGAGTACTATGGATAGCAGCAATCAAGCGGAATGATCTCACCGAATCCAAATTAAAAAACCAGAGAGTATGCAGTAAGCATTTCACTACAGGTAAGTCTCCCCAAGTCAATAAAAGAATTTTTATAATTCTTAATTATTAAATAAATATGACTGTGAATGTGTATTTTAGACAAACTGATGATGGTGGAGAAAGACACCGAAACGTATTTGTGACATTTTAAATAATAAACAATAAAATTGACTGAAACCCAGGAATTTTTTTGGATTAAGTAGGAACATAGTTAAAACCGCCTTATATGCTTAATTGTGTTAATTATATGCTTAACTTTGTTTTATATCTATAAAGATAAAGTTGCAATAAAAATGAGTGAAAATGTAAACATTATCTAAATGGGTATAAAACGCTGCTTACCTTTCCCCAACATCAGGACTTTCCAACAATAATGTATTTAAATATTCACTCTGCATCTTAAAAAGTTTTTTATCACTAAAAAAACACTAAATCGAGTTATTCAGCGAAAAGTAAATCGATCAATTAACTGAATTAACCTCAACATACTGGTTGTGCGCCCACAGCTGTCAATTTTGGTCACGTGGTTTGGAATGCCTCAATTTTTACAGGTTCTTCACTTACCGTAGGTTGGTTTCATTAAGCTATAACTTTTATTGGAGGTATTAATGAAATCAAATTGAATTTTCAAATTATTAAGCCGCGCCGTATTTAAAAAATATTCTTATTTAGTGAAAATTATTTTGTTTCGCATCATTTATTTTCCGAAATCTGGAATTGCACTGAAACATTAGTTAAATACAAAAAGGTACTAGCAAATTAGTACTCGCAAATGACGTCATCACTAGTATAAAATATTAATTTCGGAACAGACCAATTGACAGGAAACTCTTTACAGGGTTGTCCTAACCCTAATCAAATATAATGTTGACTTCAATGTTTATTATTTTAATTACTTCAATTCTGGTTACCCGAGTTCTGGATCATTAATAAACAACAGGTATTTATGTAATGTTAATTAGACTTATTACCTTGCGAAGCATCGTTGCCGTAATTCTGATCTAGTTTTTTTCAAATACCTCAGTTTTTGATACGAATGAATTTTTTTACTATTTTTCCTGTACTCCCAAAACACCCCCAGAGGAATGACGCCACTTTTGAATCACCCTGTATATCAGCAAATATCTCTTCTATCAGCGTAGGTGAAGCTTTAGTTTTAGTTTCAGTAAAAACGGGCGAAGTATTCTCTTATTTTTTTGGGGCGAGAACAGCAAACTGTTTTTATTTAACGTAGTTCATATGTTTAGCAATCCTTCTGTAAATGATTCTGTATTTTATCATTTATCATAGAGCAGTTATTGCACAAAAATAATAGATATAACATAATTGGCGGTTTGACAGTAATTGTGCAAAATTGGTATTCAGCAAGTGCAAAAGCTAATTTGAAGCTGATGAAGAGACGGAAATTAGTTACAAGTACGGCTGCTCCGGCAAATAGTATAAAACACGGGGACGAACGAAAACGAACAGTGTTTTAAATTACCGTTTCTACGCTTTGCCACTGCATGTGACAAGTTTGAAAACTACATTAAGCTATAATTTTAAACGTCCTATCATAATTTAAAACCCCTAGATCCTCTTCCCCACATAACAATTATGCATAAAAATTATTTATTATACGTTTGAGTACCATAAAGGACTTTACAGGAATAAAGTATAGTTTTCTTGTGAATTCAGTAATTAAGTGGTGTGTCGTACTCGACTCAGTTGTGACATGGATAGAGTATGTCATACTAAAATAGTAACATCCGTTTCATCACCAGTCAGGAGCGTTAAACAAATATTCGGAAATGTTTCGATAAACAGTTGGCAACTTGCTCTCGGAGCTTACAATATTGGATCAGCAAATAACAAATTCTGAAACGCCGAATATGGTAAGTATCGAACAGTTTGATAACCCAAAGTACCAAAACGTTCAATTATCATTCAAGTGTAACAGTAAATGCTTTACTTGTTTATGTACTGTAGTTATACATGTTTTACTTAATGCTTGCGATTCTCTGATTAAAAGCAAATTTTCATACAAGTTAGTAATCTCTTGCTAGAAACGGCGTTAAATAATTAGAGTAGAGAAACATTGCAGCAATTATTGGTTTCAAACATAAACTGAGGCTTAAAGAATTAATCACAATTTAATTGACTAATGTTCCTGTTTTAATGTACTTAATCTGATTAAAAATAAAGGTCACGTTATTAAAAGTCTCATATATCATCAGTTTCTTTTTCTCCTTTTTCTTAAGATAATTACATAATAGGATTCCAATCGATGCAGAAACATTATCCATCACCCGATTAACAAATTGGTTGATTAATTTGTTAAGGGCCAAAAGATTTTTCGAGATTAGGAGAAGGAATTTGGCTTATTGATCCCCGCTGAGATAGGAAATTCTAGGGAGAATATTAGGTTGATTTTAGAATGATAGATCGATACTCTGGTAATCGGAAATTCTGTTGTCTAAACTGGTTTCCGCTCTCTTCTTTACAACTACGCTATACAGTGTGTCCAGTATAAAATGATGTACATGGGGATATTGGAAACCGTTAGAGTTACAGGGTGGACCAAATGGGGAAAAAGTTGCGCAATCAAGTGCCTATAAATAAACTGTCATCAACTTCATTGAACTCGGAATAGCAACGGATATACAGGGAAAAAAAGTGCGTTTCATAAAATCCTTTATATCGTGTTTATTATAAAAGATACAATAACGAAATTTTCAGTGTGGGGGTAAGAAATGAGCGTGAATTTGAAAATAAAGTAAAAAATAATCTAAGCCCATTATGTTCAATGAGGCCGAAGTCAACTTTTGTTTTTCTTATGGGCGCCATATTGAATTTCTGCATTTTTAAATTCCCCTTTAAATATGCTCTTCAACCATGTATAACATGTTTATTTTCGGTCATGATAAATAATTAAAATTAACAAAATTAAGATTTTATTGTAGTAGGCATTGATATTTCTCTTCAATTTCCCCATACTGACGTTCGTTGTCTGTTCTAATTACCTAGGTAACTGTCAAAGTAGAATTTATTGTCAGTGTCAAGTGTTTGTAATTAATTATGTGTTTCAAAAGGAATCACTTTTCAAATTATGAAAAATACGATATGTTTTTGTTTGTTGTTTACGGACTGTTTTATTCTCTGTCGTCGAAATGAAGTGAAAGCTGAAGAAATGTGTATTTAAATAAATATCCAGAAAGGCGACAACCTGGTCGAACTATGTTTAGGCGTCTGAAAGACAAACTTCCAGATGAAAATAAAGAAAATTTGGTAATGAACGTACGTCTTTACGTCAAATTGAAGCCACAACAGGTGTTGCGCGGTCGACGGCGAATAGTGTTTTAAAACGTCATAAATATCACCCCTATTGTGAACGGCCCTGCCAGGGACTCCAGAATGGCGATGCGATTAGAAGAATGGCATTTTGTCAGTGGTTTATTCAAAGAAACAACGAGATACCAAACTTTTCTTTAAAAGTCCTTTGATCAGATGAGAGCCAATTTACTAAATGTGGACTATTTAATCGTAAAAATACCGTTTTTTGGTCAGATGAAAATCCACGGCTAGTTCGTCAAGTTAGGCACCAGGTTAGTTTGGATTTAACGTCTGGTTAGGTATTGTGGGTACCCACGTGATTGAACCATTTTTTTAAATGAGAACTTAAATTCCGAGAGATATTTGAACCTCTTACAAACGAACGTAGCGGAAGCACTTATGGATGTTCCAGTAGCTACCCTGCAAAACTTGTATTTCCAACAAGACGACGCGCCGCCACATAATGGACGTATTATCAAGGAATTTTTAAATCACGAATTTCCCAAGTCGATAAGCCACTTGGGACCAGTAAGATTGCCTGCGAGATCCCCTGACATAACCCGCTTGATTTTTTTGCATGGGGTTTCCTCAAAAATGTGGTATACTGTACGTCATACGAAACCGAAGAGGAGCTGAGACACGCTGTTATAGAAACTGTTAACAGAATTACCCCAGAAATGATCAGAAAATCCTGTGAAGCAGTAATGAGACGATATATGTTGTGCGTGCGAGAAAACGGTGGCTTATTTAAACACCTACTTTAATCCTGAAATGTTACTTGTTCTTTTGCAGTGTTCGATGTATGATCAATAATAATTTAAAGTAATAATTAATAGAAATATCAATGCCTACTACCATTAAATCTTAATTTTCTTAATTTTAATTATTTATCTTGACCGAACATAAACATGTTATACATGGCTGAAGAGCATATTTAAAGGGGAATTTAAAAATGCAAAAATTCAATATGGCGCCCATAAGAAAAACAAAAGTTGACTTCGGCCTCATTGAACATAGTGGGCTCAGATTTTGTTTTACTTTATTTTCTAATTCACGCTCATTTCTTACCCCCACCCTGAAAATTTCGTTATTGTATCTTTTATAATAAACATGATATAAAGGATTTTATAAAACGCACTTTTTTCTTTTTTTCCCTGTTTATCCGTTGTTATTCCGAGTTCAAAGAAGTTCATGACAGATTATTTATAGGCACATGATTGCGCAACTTTTTCCCCATTTGATCCACCCTGTATCTCTAACGGTTTCCAATATCCCCATGTACATCATTTTATACTGGACACACTGTATAGTTGATTCATATTGTGACAAATTTAGATTTCTGCTAAATTTCATTCGACATTAAATAGATTCTCTCCTTACGAGATGATAATTTTTCATGCAAAATTTAAAATTTCATTAGTTATATTTTTTTAAAGAAAAACACTAAATAATTATATAATTTTGAGAATTCATAAAGTTGATGGTTAGTAGGTGCTTGCCGTCGATCGACCGAAACAACTTATTTTTTTGATGCAGCAATACGGAATTACTTACTGCAATTGGTTGGCTAGATGCCTGGATTGGTATTCTGTAAAATTGCATTAGCAGTATGTACATTGAGGGCAAATGTGATTGGCAGAATTGAGTGCAGATTGAACCTGCTAAGCTCTATAATTCGACAATCAGTCAGGTGGTGTACGAAAGGTGTCGTTGTGTACACACTGGCGCAAAACAATATTTTCAGAAATCCATACGTAGCAACCAGTCAAAACAGTTATTAAGAGTGATTTGTAGTTAGGGAATTAATAAAGTGCTCATGCCAATGACAAATGGCTCTCACGCTTTACAGCGCTTATTGATATTCCCAGTACAGTCACTGCATTTTCCAGGCTAGCAAATCAAGTTAAGTTCTTCACGCTAAAATTTGAAACCTTAGGAAGGGCTGAAAATTTCTAAAAAGCCACGAACGTCTTACCAATAAGAATCTCAACTACCGAAAGAGTGATTGTTCAACAATAGTTTTAAATCCACATACATTTCCCAAGCCAAACAGTAATTAATGCAAGCTGTAATTTAGATCAGGTCTATAAGGTTGAGACAGAATCATATTTGCAAACCTTTGTGATGGGTATTGTGCCCCAAAATCTGATGTCTTTTGACGATACCGAATTTCTTTAATTCTATAAATTATTCTATCATAATTAAATTCTATTATTCTATTCTAATTAAAAGCTTGGGAAAATATATCTTTTCAGACGAACCTAACTTTGATGCAAAATACCAAAAAAAAAACATTTCAACTTATAATTTGTTGAAAACTAGCCTTTTGCCTGTCCATTTGTAATTTTTGGCTTATAGCTGGAGCTGGGGCAGTCACTGAAAATATAAATAGGCCCTTTATTGTTTTCCAAACTTGGTCAAATCCATTTCCAAACTTGGTCCAATTGTTCCAGTTTAGCATAGAAGTACATTCACAAGCAATCCACTCATATTGCAATTTTTTTCATCTCTGACAAATTAGCTGATATCAAACACAAACTCGGAGCGTTGATTTGTCCATTTCTAAAGCGGCAAACATTCTTTTAATCCGTAGGTTTTCGGATGATGTACACGTGTAATTTACAAATACAGTTCTATACATTTTTAAAAAGGAAATGAGCACACATTTGCGGGTAGTACAATGTGTAATATATCTATGTTGGCTTTTCTGGCTGGGCGATTTGGGATACTGTTTCGGTCTCGTATTTGCTGCTTTTTCAATTTGTTTTCTGTTTTGCAAAATTCGGCAAATATTCGAGAATTAATTTATTTTTTAATAATAACTATGAACCGACTTGGCGTGTTGAATTTCAATATCACGGATGAAGCTTCTGGATGTATTGTCTATAGTGATAAATGTTAACATTCCATACACACAAGCGTTCGACCTTACCAGCTTTTTATGGCGTAATGAAATACAGGAATTGATATTTGCATCACAAGGAATCATTTCGGTCGTCTCTGTAAGGGAATATTATATTCCAGCATCGACCAATCCCCAATTGCATTGCAGATTTTATCCCAGCTAGCCTTTGCAACGAGTGTTAGGGACAATATTCTGAAATGCTTTGGAAGACTTCATTTTTTTTAGTGTTTTTTATTTAATTTGGATTCGCTCGATCACATTTTAAGGCATAACGTTGAGAACGTTTGTGTTGCCCCTGTAATTATTTTCTACTAGTTTAAACTCCCTTTTATTTTCATTAAATAAGAGTTGTTGGCAGTTTAATCCCTATCTCCCAATTTGGAAGCTCATCGATTTCTTACTTATGCACTTCCTGATTGGTTGCTAACGCCTAACGCAAAACACGATAAAACAATATGGTCCTTCAAAACTCTTTTTATAATTAAGCACATATTTCACTTCATTTCAAAGTGTAACTTTTAAATGATTACACGAGGCCAATTATAAGGCCAAGTAACAAATGCCGGAAAAACGTAGGTTCCTTAGCATTTAAAGTGGAAGTAAGTTTTAATGCAGGAAGCAATGTGTTAGAGCCAGTGCAAATTTATTAATGTTCATTAAAACGCGCTATATTTCAGGAAACACGAAATAACAGAATAATTTCATTATACAGCTGTAAACAGTCATTACTGTTGTATGCGAAGCCACACAGTCATTCAGTGTAACCTTTGCCATAAGCGGATCATTTGATTTATCACTAATTGATAATGGCAAAATTTCCAGAATAATTATTAATAAAAGCTACTGCGTGGTTTGAGTAATTTTAAATATTAGGCTTTTGATATGAGGCGTTCTATGTTAATTAAACCAGCAGAAGTATGAAAATCTATCAGCCGTCGCTGAGGCAAAACGTAGCTACGCCAGTGTACTTGGAGAATTCTTCCTCATAAGTTATTAATTCCTCTTTCCACAAAACAGCAAGTGTCATTAATAATTGTTTCAGTTTCGAAAGCGAAGATAATCGGGAATCCGGAGCTACATATCAAAAGCGGAAGCGACATAAACCTAACATGCGTGGTTCTTCAGACGCCGGATCCACCTAGCTTCATATACTGGTAAGATTAATGTTTTTTCTACACGAGAAGCTCCATCACACAACCTAACAATAGCAAACTGACCAGTCCAGCTTTATTATTTTCATTTGGGCTGAATTGGAAATATTATCAAGCAAAATTTAAAAAAAAACGAAAATTTTCCGATTTTTATTTTACTTTGGTGCATTTCAATCAAAATTGCGGTTTACTAAGTTTTAGCTTACCCACACATATTAAAGGTAATTGACGAATAATTTCAAATTGATTTTAATATCTGTAACTTTACTCTAAAATATCAAGTTGTTTTCATTGTCGTGGGCTGTGTATGCTGTTTGTTCTAACCGGGATTACCAATCGTAACTAGAGCCCTCCAGCTTTAGCTTAGCTGGCTTATCTCATATGAAAGAAAATTTTCTAACTTTATTTACTCTTTCCTTACGCAATAATAAAGTCCCTAAATCGCTGATGTGAATTATATTTATTGCCCAGTATCGGTATATTACTGTTGCAATTAATGTTAACGACGATAATAATTTAAAATTGGCTAACATAATTAAAGGTAGCTCTAATCAAGAAAGAATGTATAATTATAAAATAGCATTTTCAAAACTGCAATTAAACATTAATATATTAATATTTATTTGAAAGCACTAATATTTGTTAACATATAATCGACAACTATGCTGAGAAAAACTTCATGCAGATTACGTTTAAATAGATTAGGTGAATGTAACATTCACACAAACCATAATTGTATTCAATATTATTTAGCTGATTGTTACTTGGCCATTCTTTAAACTCCTCCCATATGATAAATTTGCAGATAAAAATTCGATTCAACAATAAAACTGTTGGTCGAGCACTGATGGAAATTTAGCAATATCATCCCTGAACTTTTACTATCTCGTTACTGATCGAAATAAAAACGAAATAGAACAATTTCAATGGCAGTACGGTAGTAAAAAGTTATACTTTATGGAGTTGAGGCTTGAACTATGGGCCAAGCTCTGTTATGTCGTAAAGTAAGCCAACTATCATTAGTATTCATTAGAAGACCTCCTTCTTGGTAATGTCTAGATCGCCAGAATCGATAATGTTTCAGATGTTCCCAATATTATCCGGTTTTTTTACACTTCCTGAAAATTTGAGGAACAATTTTGAAGGCATAATGTAGGCAACAAATTCTGATTACTATCATTTAATAATTTACCTTAATTATCTACTAACATTACATTTTATCGCAGTTATTTAATTTTTTCAAAGAAAAGTTAGACCACATCTAAGGAATTGATTAGCCAGTTTCGAAAGAAGCAAAATGAAAAATGCATCGCTTAAATATAATCCAGAACCTATTGGAAAATCCTTTGTTGTCCAATGAGGATAGGTATGCCTTATAGCTTTTAATAAATTCCTAGCTACTTGCGGATTTTCAGTATTAATACATACGTTTCAATTCACAATATAATCCATTATTTTTCAACAATTCTTACCCTGATATATGTGCTTTAAGAAACTAGAAGAGTTATTCCCCGTATATCTATAAATGTGGAATGGGGAGTGAACTATTGTTTCGATAAGTAATAAATGCAAAAAGAGTTACTGTCTATCGAATTATTCTTATTGAGAAAAACATTTTAAAAATAAACCTCTCTCGAATAAAGATTTGTTTGGCGTTTTTACAACTTGGGATTTCTTGACTTGACGATTCCGGAAATATTTTTGCAGCCGAAATATAGGAAGCGTTTTGAAGCTTACACAAGACATATGCGGAGCTACTCATGCGGCATAGTAATGAGGGAACTACATCGTTTATTTTACTATTTGGGACTAGGAAATTCACTCCCTTTTACCAAAATTTAAATAATCGTCTATGGGAATATATTTTAATAATCTTAAGATTTCGATAAGTAGGTACAAATCAATGCATATTCACTCGATTCGATTTGCTATAGTTTACAACCCCGTTGGCAAAAATCTGTTAAGATCTTTTACCGAAAACAATCGTTAACGGCAATTTTTAAGGAAACACGTATTTCAATGTTTGTTTTATTCTTGCCACTTTACGCTAAGGAAGAACGTTTTTTAGAGGGCTGTTATAAAATCGGAAAAGTTTTTAAAAGGTATAATTTTAAAGGGAAATTTATTCACTTTATACAGTGCAGGAAGAAGCAAGAAGTTGTGCTGGTTAGGGCCATTAAAGCTTCCGTTAAAATTTACAATCTTGATCATGTTTGTTTTATTTTCCTGTCGTAATTAAGCTGGTAATGGAATTTAATCTGACGAACGCGTGTTACATTAAATATGAAAGTGGTAATTTTTAAAACGGTTTATTAAGCAAACTGCTTCTATTGGCTGTAGAAAATCGGAATCATAATTTGCGTGTTAAAGTACAGCAGTATGATTAAAACTTAAGCAAGTATAGAAAAATGTAACGTATGACAAAAGAGCAATTTATCTAAATCCATAATGTTCGTTTGAACAATTTAATCTGGTAGCGGCGTATACAAACATTAGCGGTTTTGTTTACTATATCATTTCTATTAAATGAATGTATTATTAGTTTTCTGTCAGTTACCATTTTCGACACACCAAATGGGGCAATAATGTTATTTTTTATGGTGTGAAGCTACCTAATAAGAACACAGTTGAAGAAAAAGCAGTAACATCGCAATTCATAACGTAAAAATAACACGGCATTATCTAGAATTGATTAATAATAAAGTGTGTAGTGCATCTGTGCTAGCTTCGCTTCAGGCTAACGGAACTTGAGCACGTACTACCTTTGGCAAATACACGATATATTTTTAAATCGTAAGGCAGAAATCAAAACATTTTTCAGGTATTGGTATTCGAACGTATTGCTGTCAGAAAGTGGCGTGTTCATTCTACTGTTCCATTAATGTACAGAAATTTGTTATTCTGCTGAGATTGAGCATCAAATACAATATAAAATCATGCATGAGCATAAATACTGAATTTCAATTCTGTAATACCTGTAATAGCATGTCAATACGAATTTATACGTTTTACCCAGTAAGTTACTGCTGGAAAGTGCTGACATTTTAAGAATATATGATTCGGGAACTGTCGATTTTTCACATGTTTCTTGACTAAGCGTACTTTATTTTTCCGGCAATCGCCAAACTAATCAATGAGAATGTTATGATTTCAGCCAAAAACCACCATAATACCGGTATGACAAATTAGTCCTGCTCGGAATGGAAGCTCGCATGAAAGAAAGAAATGTGGGCTTTTTGGACCCTAAAAGGTTTCTATCAATAGAGCTGCGGGTCCAGTTTTGAAAATGTTTCAGTTTAGAAAATCCAGTTTTGATATTGCATTGTAAAGCCACTTTCAAAATTTGATTTCTTTATAATTAGCCTCTTTAAATATACGATATTAGTCACGTTTAGAGGAATGAAATTGTGGGAAAGATAATCGAAAGAAATATTGCTTTTGCAAATATAAACGCATTTTGCTTTTCCGCCCATTCCAAGCTTGGAAATGTTCAAGTTTACTCAGCGAACCGATATTTTACCCGATTTCGTGAATTAATTGGCACATTTGCAAGCGAAATGTCAAAAATTCGATTTCCCTTCGATTTCAGACAAGAACGGCTTTGACTGAAAAATTGAACATTTATTTCAAAACTATTTCAAATATCGTTGTACAGATTCCGTTTTTTGCGGTCAATTATTGTTACATTTGAAACGGCATCATCATTGTCAGTCGCTAATTATAATACTGAGCAGCATTGTTTTAAAGGGTGTTGTGAACAGTGGCTTTGTCAAAGACATAAATGTCATAAATATCTGATTAATTACATCTGGACAATTATGTTTGGATTATAGTGTTTTTTGTCTCGATATGCTATTGTAGTTGTAGTTTCCTCTTAGTGATTACGAGTATTTGTAAAGTTCGCCAGGACGCAAATACAAAGGAAAGTGTTCCTTCTTTGACACCTTATAATGTTTGTTCAGAAAAAAATTCTGCCATACAAAGAAGGTAATTGCCAATCGACATGTAGCATTAATTGAAAATGAAGAATGGAAAAGTCCAGTTTTGTAAAGCGATAAAAGAGTTGCTGCTGTTGTGTTACTTGTTAGGGAAGAACCACTATTTTTTATATTTGTAAAGCTAATTGAACTCGTCAACCATATCCACGTCATTCGCTGAGAGCATAACAATACGAGAATTTTAAGTATGAAAGAAATATAAGCACATAGCATGCATGTCCCGCTGTCAGGCAGGTAAAAAGCATTTTTTTCCGAAACACATGTCGAGCGGAAAGCTAATAACGAGAAGTTTGAAAACTTTCCTGAGGATAATTACGTGGCCGGTTTAAGCTTTCTATCGAGCGTAATTTAAGGAATTCAATGCCTTACGACTTCTTTTTTCTTTCATTGTCTAAGCTTAACTTTTGGCACAATGGGTTTAGCTCTACCTGACCTGCAATGGTTGTTTTTGTCGCTGGAAACTTTTTCCTATATAGAAAAAATCCTTATAGAAACTAGTACCAAACTTTCAACAATAAAAATGTGTTCGATGTATTGAAACTTGCTAGATATTTAGTTCACTGCGAACTTATTTGCTTAGAAAACAACCTAGGGTTTATAATAAATTGCATGTCTACAAATCATCAATTATTTTATCGCCACCATTTCTCCCGTAAATCATTCATCATCAGCTAACTTTGCGTGAATTATATGTTTTTAATTTATTTAGGTATAGAGGTGGTGATGTTATCAACTATTCCCAAAGGGGTGGTATTAACGTAGTAACCGAGAAACAAACCAAGACAAGCCGCTTGTTGATATCGCGAGCTACGCCTGAAGACAGCGGCAATTACACTTGTTCTCCCAGTTCATCTGATGCTGCCAGCGTCTTGGTACACGTTCTTCAAGGAGAAACTCCTGCAGCTATGCAACATAGCGCCACGGTGCGAATCGGGACTATAGACTTCACTCTACTGATACTATTCTTGTGCTTCGTTTTTGTCCGGTGAATTCTAAATTTGCCACTATAAATATCAATTTCTAAGAATTTTCACTAGTTTGGAGTCTGGTTGAGCAACTATCTTCTTGAACATGATGAAACGGTACGTATTAAATTTATTTTTCGTTAATAACCATATGCTAGAGTTTTGCCTGAGTAAACGCACTTGTTTCCAAAGTGAAGAGCACAAACAGAATTTTAATGGCAATTGATCATCAATTATAACTGTGTCCTTGGTCACATCACAGTCAATATTATTTAATTAATCCGAGAAGATAAATTGCGGCTAATGCCATTCTTAATATTTGTTATTTGTCGCTCCTAAATGAAGAGAAATGTACCGATTCATCAATCAGCTTTCTGGGTAGAACTTTTGCCGAAATCCAAAGGCAGGCGTAAAACATTACAACCATTTTTGTATATGAGTAGCATAGAAATTCGATCTGTGTACTGTACATGAGAAGACTGTCTCCTATTAACAGCGATTGTAGAGTTGTCATTACGCAGTTATCTCGAAGAAAGGTAAATTAGAGAGAAACAAACTCTATTAGAAGTTAATCGATAAAAATCAGGTTTCGACCTTGAGACGTTGCTCTCAAAAATACAACAATGTATATACTCAGATACAAGTATCCATAGGTAATGGCAAATCTGCGACTAGTTGAACCAAAAACAATTATGTATTCATTCGCATCAGCCAGTAAGTTATAAGGTAGATAAGTAGATTTAATTGATGTCATATATTATAACGAAAATTAAGATGTATCCCAAGACACCCAATAGGTAAATTTCACTTGGAAATATAATAAAAACATAATAGAAACAGATTAACGGTCTGTCTTTATTGAATGTGAGGCGCTAATGTTAGGATGTACATCTACTTAGATAGGATTTTCTAAAAATATTATATCAAACTAAATTTAACATATCTTCCTAACAGCCTAAGCCCTTCGTGTCTAAATTTCTGGTGGTATATCTGTGGTATAAATGGTAAATGCATACATAATCCATCCATTTTAAATGTCTCTGACAATAAATTAATTTTTATCAAAGGAGTTAGGCTTTCCAGCGGCAATTGGTGAGTGAAAACCCCGAAAAACTCACCATTTGCATTATAATTTTTCTTTAAACTAATTTCCTAAGTCGGAAAAGTTCCAACTTATTCAGTTCAAAATGTCGATTCGTGATGTTTAATAGATGCTTGGCGCACGACTAGATATGCCTAAATCTCGCGAGCTTAAAGCAGCTTTGACTCAAAGGAGTCACGGCTTAAAACCCCAGAGAACCTGCAGAGGTCTGCCTAATATTTAAAATATCGGCTTGCTTCCACATCCAACTTTCCAGTTAAATCGCTCTTATCTTACGTGATCGATGCGAAATATTACTTACCGGTTTTTGTCTAAGATGCCGATTGCAATCGGCACAGAAATAATAAAGGACCATTATATAAAAATATATGTATTTTCCAAAATAAGAAAAAGGGGGATATCGTATACGTAATACGAAATTAAGTCATTAGAATGTCAAACGAGCATTCCTCTCTAGAACTTTAATTAAACCAAACCAATTGACATGTTTGAACTAAACCGTCGAGAAATAATTTCTTCGGTCTCTTTTTTCTAACGCCCCTAACTGAAAAAAACGAAAAATACTGAAGTATGGAAGTTGATAATGAGAGAACTCCAGAGACAGTCCTGTGAAAAGATATTGCTTTTTGCTAATGACTTTGTAATCTGGAATGCTTTAAAATGGGGTCGGCCTATTTATTTGAGAAGAATAATTAAATTGTGGTTTTTGACAAAGTCTGAAAATAGGACATAAACGTTCAGCTTTTCGTATATTAATTTTCACTATATTGGCCTTTTGTTGAATTCAACAAAACCAGTGTTTTTTTCACAAATGGATTCGTTATTTTCTTCAAAATTTATTGCCGGGCATCCGAGGAAAATGGGGAGATAAACCGGATTTGATTGCCATTTTTATTAACTTATTTTATGTTTTTCTATGCCCCAGAACTTCGTATAATTAAGATATAATAGCTGGAAAGTAAGGGTACGATATTAGGCTAAATGAAATAAGCATTTTGTCCCTAAAGTCGCATGAGCCTAAAGATTTTATTTGCCTGTCTAACTTATTAAAGCTAAAATTCTGGTGGTAGTAGTAGTAAACATCTTTATTTCTAAAAAAGGCTATCGACCTATCGGTCTTTCTGCCCTTGTTTAATACATGTAGTCTTAATCTAAATAAAAAAACAGATATGAAAGTTCTCTTATTCTAGGTTAACGATATTACTAAATAAAATTTCAGTGGCAAGAAGAGATTATTTTATTGTCCACTAGTCAGTTGTGTTTGTAAGTGTTCGAGTAGCGTTAATGTAGGGAAACGGAAGCGGGATTGTCTGGTTGGTCTTGTAAGACAAAGGGGATTCAGTATGGTCCAGTTGTAGGGGTTGTTTGTCCATTTGGTCTGTAGCTGTATGAGTCTTTCCGAGATCTTTGTCATGTTTGTGCGTTCGTATAGTAGTTGGGTGGGGGGGTTGTGTAGTGGGTTTTGGGGGTGTCTTATTCGTGTTATTACTCTTAGTGCAATTTGTTCTGTTGTTTGTGTATAACGTTTTGTCCTTTCTGTTCCGTTGGTCATGAGTATATGTCCAAAGTCTAGCAAGGGTCTACAAATAGCTTTATATATTTTGGTGGCGGTGTTTGTGCTGATTCCTCTGTCTTTATAGGTTAGTGATCGGAAGTGTTTTGTTCTCTTTATTGTTTCTGCCCTGATGTTTCGTATGTGTTTAGTGAATTTAAGTTTGTGGTCAATTGTGATTCCAAGGTATTTTACGTCGTTTTTTGGTTGTGTCGTTTGGCCGTCTGCAGTTATTGTAGGGGAGTCAGCGTTGAGTCTGTGGTTTGTGAGCAGAAGTTGGTTTTTTGACGCGTTTGGTGTTCTGGTGGTAATTTGCTTGGTAAGGTTTCTTTTTGCAATCCTTTATTGATTAAATCAAGAGAACATTCTACTGCAGGCGAAATTAATCTTTGTGAATGGCTAATTAATAGTTTGTATTTTTAGTACAGTATTTTGTTCCGATAAGTTTCAAAGTTTCTATCCGGAGTTAACTGCTTCTTATCATGAGACGTTGATTTTCGTCAAAATGTAAAAGTAAGTGAAGTTGGCACTTACAACGGGGTGTTTCCAAAGACATGAAAATATGCTGACGGAGTAACATGCTAAATAGAAATTCCCACATCTTTATTAAGCTTTAAGTAAGATTTAAAAGGCCATGTCAGGGGCCCATGAGTTAATATCATGCTTAAGGAGGCAAGCTTTAGCCATAAATACGCTGTCGCGCTCACCTAGTTTCTTTGGAGCGTATCCTGTTGGTAATACCTTTTGTCTTTTGTCAATTTAAAAGTTAAATCACCAGAGAGTTGGCTCAGCAAGGTAAGAAGGAAATGCGGACTTTCAGAACTTCTGGCGTTACTTTCCTCTCTGAGTATGGTTCGCGAGTTGGTTACTTTAAAACTCTATTGCTATTAACTCATTCTTTATCTGTTTCTTTCCACATAATTAAACCACTTTGGTTTCTGTCTTTGGACAGTTGGAAATTAAAGCGTAAAGGCTAATTTAATTCAAAAATTTCATTTAGTTAACTGAAATTTAGTTAGATGAAAGTCGTACGGACAAATTTCGACACCCATGTGATGACCGGTTGAATATCTGTCTAATGGTCTCATAGTTCCTGTTATATAGTAGCATATTGTCCCGCCCAAAACTTATTATTAAATATTTTCTGCGGCAGAAACTGCAAACAAGTGCACGCTTTTAAGTTTGAAAACGTCCCATCTTTTATGCCCATTTCGAACAATGCTGTGAAGTTGGAAAAACGGTTACACTCTGCGAAAATATTCTCAAAATCTCCGCTTCAAATCAGTTGAACAAATGAAATCATAAATTTACCAAATATCACCAAGATAAGAACTCGAAGCATTCAGGTCTAAAAAATACTATTTTTTATAGTTGTTACAACTGAAACGAAATTCGCTCAAAGGTTTGCAAGCTAATAAAATAAACTTAATATTTCAGTGGTCAAATCTACAATAATCCTAATCATTTGTATGGGTTTGCAATTTTCAAGTTATTTTAACTTGTTATTTCAAATGGAAATGCAGAAATGGTTACGTTTTTCATTGTTAAACGTGTAGAAAATGGAACAAAGAACCCACCAAAGGAATTTTTTTCCTATCTACTGAAGGATAAATAGCGAACCGAACAATATGAACATTTTATGGCTAACAGATACCATGCAATTATTCAAGCGTTTGATAACGCGAATAAAATTCCTATTGTTTCACTTTCAATGATTCTTCGAAAGAATTACGACGGCTTGTATAATGTAATTAACAATAGTAATTATAGTTAGGTGTATGAATGTATCTATATTATTTCTATGTGGTGTTTAACATTTTAGATTGAATGTAAATAATTTTGTCAACGTATAGGCCACTATGTAGAACATTGTTTATGAATGTATAATACTGTAATAAAAATTCATAGCTCAACTGTGAACGTTCCAGTCCACTTTTGTATTTTCAGGAAAATGTTTACTTCCCGATTAAGTGATCACCAGTAGGCGTGTAAAAAGAAACCCCCAGGCTCGAATCAATCTTTTCTAAATATGTTCTTTAGGACCCTTCCGAAACGTCAAAAGCCATTCATTCTTCCGAAACTCAGTCAGATTGATTTTTCTGGACTGAAATTTAGTTTTGTAGAATTCTACTAATTTCTTCTAATAAGACATTTTTTTGTTGGCTTTGCCAGCCACAATGTAATCTTCAAGTAATTTTCTTCAAATGTCAGGTTTTATCGAAGGAATCTGTTTCAGTGACATGAGAGAAAAGGCGCTTCTGATTACGAATAGAAACTGTTCCGTATGTATGATAGGAAATTCCACAATACACTGATGAAAAGCAAATCTCTTTGCCGTACTCAAAATAAATGCACGGAAAAACGACTAATCTGACTCGCCTTTATCATGACAAAAGTAGTGGCAGTTGCTTTGGCTAACTGCTTTGAGGGAAATTTTTTCAGTTGCTAACTAGAATCATTGGGTAATTGTATAAACACATATTTTAAAGGTAAATTTATGAATGATTCGGTAAGAAAGTAATAGCAGAATTTTGGATCCTTTACGTGAAAAATATGTCTCAAGTTCATATAGCACTTTCCCAGAATTTTTTTCAAAAATAACTGAATTTAGATTTTTAAAATAAGTTTTATTTAATATTTTATTTGCTTGTTCACCGATTGTTTTCAGATTTTGCATACTTCCGCATAATGCGCAAGAACCGAAATCCTCATTCGTGTGAAGTAAAAAGTTATCACTCGTTCTGCAGCAATAGTTCAGACGCAAAAATTTTAAACAATCATAAATTGAAACTCGCCTTAAACTCTCGTATCTTTCTTTTTCATATCACTACACTGTGTTCCAGTCCTCAACTTTCCATCATCCCAAACAATTAACCAATTTGTGTTTACTTTTTTCAGTTTGTATGAACAAAAAGTTTAAATTAGAACTGGATTAAAGCGACTGGACGGCACTGGAAAGCTTTTTACGGATTGTGGTTGTTCTAATTTCTTTGGTGAATTTAAAGCTCACTCCAATCAATTAGCAATTATGTTCAAAGGCCATGATTCATTGTCCTGTGAAAAAAAACGATAAATCTTCAGATTTATGGTTAACACATCTGAAATCGATAAATTCCGGGACAAGCGCAAACTTATTGGAAATTTAAATCCATAAATTATTTTATTACTTTTCACGGTCTACCAGAGAGCATCTCTGGAATTCGGGTTCTACGTGAAAGGAAATGAAATATTCGCGTCCACTGCGTAGATATTGTTTTGTAAACTTTCAAATTAAAAAAAATATATTTGAGTCAAATAGATGATTGGAAAAAAACCATATTTTTCAGGACTAGGCGACGGCGTTTACTAGTCATTTCTAAGAATTCTTATCAAAAAAAGGCAGGTTCATAAATTGAGCGTTGCATGTATTGTACTGTACTCGTGCTGTTGAATTTGAACAGTCAATATCCATCAATAAAATGTCTGATGAATTCGAATTTTCTTTATTAGACGAAAAATCGGAAACCCATTTCGATTTTTATATAAAGCACGAAAATAAACGAAAAATAACTTTTAATGAAAGCGCGAATCAGGTGAAATATTTTAATATTGATGCTCCTCCAGTTGAAGTTAATCAAACGATTGTCGCGGTAAGTATAGAGTGGTTTATCTATGTATTAACTAAATCTAGACATTATTTCTATTGAAATTGAGGATTTTTACAAGTTTTCTTTTCTTTTTGAGTTCAAACTTTAGCAACATGATTGAAGTTATTAGGTAACATAATTATATTACATTTTGCATATTTTTCATTGCTCGCATTTATATCTGCTCCGCTCATTTTACAAATGCTTGTCATAAGATTAACTTTTCATCAACTTGCTTGTCATAAGATTAACTTTTGGTAAAAAAGCTTTTTAGCTGTCCACAAGTATATGTCGTTCAATTCCCTTATGAAAATAATACGGAAGCGAAGCAAAACAAGCAATCATTCTAGCAAAACCACATAATCCTTTACCTTTTTCAGAAGGGTTGTCGTTTTTATCCCGTTTGAAAATAATTATATTGTTGCTTTCTTTTTAACGTGGTATGATGACCAAAACTGCTTTCGTTTATCATTATAAATATTGATGATTTGGCTGATATTTTTTAACTTAAATTGATTTATAATTGTAAAGTGTAGTTCTGTTGTTATGATTGTAAATAGAATAGAATATTTTACAGAAAGATGGATCGATTATCCTTCGACTATCAGATGCGGCAATTATTCCTGTGAAGATCCGATACGCATTAAAAGACATACTAAGAAGGAAGTTCAAAGGAAAAACTGTCCAGGAGTGGCTGAAAAAAATGTGCTTTTCTGTCCCTTATTCTCTAGTTTTTGGGCTACTGGGATACATTTTTTATACTATTTATCGCAGATTTATTGATTCCGCTGAAGGTACAAAGCCTACTTAAATATGTTTTACGTAAGTAATAATAAGTAGGTACATAGTACATAGAGTTTACGGAGCTAAAAACGTTTTTTTATTCATTACTCACGTACACTAACTAGTAATTTTGTAGTAATAAATTGTATAATAAATTAATGATTATTTAAAAAAATGTGTTTTATTGCTAAATATATCTGACAAAAATATAACTTTTTCATAAATTCAGTTCCTCCATAATGGTAAGTAAATGGTGTTAAATTTTTAATACATTAGACAAACAGATTTATTGGGTTTATTTTTTCATTGATTTGTAGAAAATATTTCAGTATTGTTTCATTTCATATGTTAACATTTCATTTCCTAGTTTTTATTTAGAGTTTTGATTAAATCTTCCGTACGTGGTATCTAGACCGACATAGCTTGAGTGTTGCCGGACTCACACAACCCGCGCCATCTTTGAACCGATCTGCTAAGTGATTGAATGTAAAAGCTGAAATATGTAAATAAAGTTGAAAAATATAATGCTTATTCGCTACAATATGCGACCAGAGATTAGTTGACTACTAATCTCTGATGCGACAGACACTCTGTCAAACTGTTGTTTGAAAGCAGTTCTATGGTTATACTTATGTACCATATTTATGTATCATAACCTATGGCTTGACAGCTTTCGTTCAATCGGTAAAATAGGTTGCAACCTTAACGGCGTTGAATTTTGTTGTTCTTTGACGAATGCGTGGTGCATTACGGCAAAAATGCTATATTTTACCTAAAATGTAAACGAATAATAAATTGAAAATGGGGCGAAGCAAGTTTCCAGGGAAGCCTTCAAAACACTGCCATAAAAAAAGGATAAACGTGCTTCCTCCAACAGGAGAATTAAATCAGGAAGGCGATAGTTCCTCAGTGACAGTTATTGGAGCTTCTAAAGAAAATAAACAGGTAAACATTCGGTGTTTTTCGTTGTTAAACATATTCACACAATACCAATATATGATCAAACAGATAAAAGGGCAAAGCTAAATCAGATATACATGGAAATGTTATTTTTAGGAAGGCGTTCGTTCCGGAAATGAAGGTGAAAGTAAGCCCCAAACGCAGAAGGCAAGGCCTCTTAGAAGGCGGCTGTCCAGAAAACTTAGTACAACAATTCGAAAAAATGTGCGTCAGAGAAATTTTATATCGAAAATTCGTGGAAAAGCCGGCCTAAAAAACAACCGAACCGCTAGAAATAACCTTGCAAAGGGCCATGTTCGAAAGGAAACAACAAACTTTGCAGGAAAGTTTGTACTGCCCAAGCGAAGTGTACATTCATCTAGGGTGATTAAACCTAACAAAAGGTTTATAGATTTAAATGAAACCCTGAGTATTAAAAACAAAAGCTTAGCTAAGCGACCCATCAAACAATCGGAAGATGAAAGTAATACTTCAGAATCGGATACAAAGGACACGTTGGCGTTCTCAAATGGTCACAGAGTTATATTGCGACAGGCGAGATTGAAACTACCTAATCAAGTGAGCACGCAGGGCCCATTTTCGTCCAACCTGCATAATGGGCCCGGTACAATTATTTGTGGAGTGTGCGGTGCTGTGCGTTACTATCGTTTTGTGAAACAAGCCCGGAAATTCAACATTTATAGCTGTGAGTCGTGTAGAAAATTTATAGCTAAACAAATTAAAAGGCAAAATGTGGGTTCTCAAAACTCCAATGTTCTACTTTGCATTGTGGGACAAGGGACGTGCTACGTACCGCCTGTAGAACGAAGTCAACATTGGAAAATATCCAAATGTGCTTACAGATCACGTTGCCCGGCATGCTGGCTTAAAATGTGTCTGAAAGCCTACCATCTACCTTTAACATTAAAACAGAATCTCACACAGTTGCTTCCAAAGAACATGAGAGGTTTGGATTTTTCTTTTAGCAATTCGTTACCTCCTATTTTGTGGCAAAGAAACGTTCAAAGTCCTCTCGGGCAAACAGAAACAGTTGTGAAGCAAAGACCTGTTAGATTTAAGCCTCCACAGAAATCTCAAATCAGTATTCCACCAGTCACATCCGATGTTAAAAGGCAGAAGATTGACTTGAAAGGTCCAAGGGTGAAACATGTGTGTAGGAGTGCCTCAATAGTCCTTGGACAACCGCTTGCCATGTTTGGGGTTGATACGAGTGTTAAGAAAACTACTGTGGACTCTTCAGATCTACTGATCGAAAAAAATACTAGTAACGACGCTTTAAAAGTAAATGATCTATATAAATTCGATTTTCCCAGCATAACTGATGAAGATATTTCATCAAATAGTGGCAGCTGCAAGAGCTTTTATGAGAAAACGATTATGCCTAAAAAGGAGAGAACCAAAAGTCTCCCTATTCCAAGTATTAAACAGGTAAACCAAAACTTAATTCCTTACTTTTAATCAGCTCATCTAGAAGATTAAAAGTAATCGATTATTCGATTTTGATAATTAGAACTTGCTTCTCACCGTTTTTCTTTTTTATAGCCTAGTATTATGTCTGCATCAGCTCAAAAGGGCATCATTTTGAACAACTCTCACGAGCTAAATTTAGAAAATAGATTTAACGTAGGATTTTCTCTGGTTACAACGAAAGAAATATCCACAAGTGCCATGTGTTTCGTCTGCGGCAGTGCAGGATTAGACAACATGTTGGTTTGTTGCATTTGCTGCGAGCCGTATCACATTTTCTGCATGGAAGAGATTAGAACACAAATTATCTCAAAAAAAGATTGGGTATGCATAAAATGTACACCTTGCCAAGAGTGTCAAGAAGTGGACAAGGTAAAAGTGTGCTGCCCAAAATGCCTTAAGCCTTTTCACACTGACTGTTTGACAAGCCAGAATGATGATAATTCTCCTAACATGGTAATGTTTTAGAATTGTGCGATCTATCCCAGTGTTACTAATCCTACTGTTTCATTTGTTTTAACTTTCAGGTTTGTAAGGATTGTACTAAGTGTCAGGATTGTGGTACGCCGACAGCCTACAATCTTTCCAGTTTCCCAGGCAATATGCCTTTATGCCTCAACTGCTTAGACAAGAAACGAATTGGGAAGCACTGTCCAATATGCCAGCATTCGTTTGAGGAAAATAACCAAACAAAAGTAAGTCAATTTTTTAACTTGTCACATGCGATAAATGCATTTTTAAATCAGTATCATATCAACATTAATGTTATTGAATTAAAATGTATTCTTATTTATTGACACAATGAACAAATATTTATCTCGCAAGTTCGCCGACAACACGTACATTTTTTGAAAGCTGACGTTTTTAGCAAAACTAAAATCCTATTTCAGATGTTGGAATGTTCAAAATGCAAAAGATGGGTTCATGCTGACTGCGAAAAATTAACGAGTGAACAATATGACATTTTAAAGTTGCTACCAGTTTCAGCAAATTTCAGCTGTAGTCAATGCTTGGGTGACGACAGCAATGTGTGGCATAAGGCGGTGCAATCTGAAATGTACAGATGCTTTAAGCAAGTGCTCAAATTGTTAGTCAAAAATAAGCCTGTAAAAAACATTTTAAAAGGGATTGGCTTTAAAGGCTCATCCTTTCGCAAATTTATGGCTACAAAAAGTCTTGATATTGATAATAATAATTACAATAAGAACGTTGATCAAATTTATTCATTTGATGAAAGCGAGAAGCAGCTTGTAAGCAGCAGTTGTTCAGTAAATACTCTGCTTGACATCAAATGCAGGCTGTGCGAATATAGCTCAGTGAAGAGGTTTGACCAAGATATGCAAGACGCTTTAAGGGTGTATGATTCTGAACAAGTCGTCTTATCGTATAGAAGAATATTTCAGAGCGTATTCCCTTGGTTTTCGCCACTGCATAAAGCAGCTCAGAACGTACCTTTGCTACCGTACCGGCACCTAACATGTGAAAGTTCACAACTTCTGCCGAATAACACTATGTTTCCCAAGAAGGAGCTGGATAACAGAATGTGCAAGCTTTGTCAGAATACCGGCGATGGGTTAAGTAATCAAGAGTCCAGGTTATTGTACTGTGGAAATAATAGTTGGGTTCATGCAAACTGTGCATATTGGTCAACGAATGTCTTCGAGCAGATGGACAATCAGTTACAAAACGTGATAGATACAATAGAAAGTTCTAAAAGTACGCGATGTACAATATGTGGCAAGTTTGGCGCTAGTATTCAGTGTCATTTGTGCAGGTCTTCCAGTTATCACTTTATGTGTGCCAGAAAAGCAGACTTTCATTTTAGAATTCTGGACAAAGCTAGCTTTTGCTCAAAACACCAGCTAGAGAAATCGAATTATTTTCTGAATACTGAGCATTTTGAAGTCAATCGAGCATTGTTTATTGAACAACATCCAAAAGAAGCACTCAGATGTGAACCCGAGAAAGTAACCTGCCTAACTGGATCTTTATGTATAAAGAACCTGGGAAAAATCGAACCTATATTATCTGACACAACCGATGCAATTATACCGACAGGATTCATTTGCACGCGGCTATTTTGGTCTACAAAAGAACCGTGGAAGTTAGTTTCATACATCATAACGACTTCAATACAAAATCCCAATTGTACCACAGTGACAGTAGATAAAAATTTCACTATAGATCATTCCCTCGAACAAATCAAGATTGATCAGGCAATGAAAGAGTTAAACGACTGGAGACGCATATGTGAAAAAAAATCTGACGACTTAGAGTCGGAAGATGAAGAAGAAAAAAACGGAACAGAGTTGCTGTCACCGGAGCTGACTGATACTATCCTCGAGGAGTTGCCACATGATATTCTTGATGGGATCTTGGTTCAAGACATTTTTTCTAACTTTAGTTATGAAGATATGCTCAACTTGGATAACAGTAATACGACGGAAAGCATTACAGAGTCCCTTAAAAAACCAGACGATGAAGACTCATGTGCTGAAACATCTGATTTTCGATCGGCGGGAAAAGAATTAATTCGACCTAGAATACCGCCATTGAGCCTTACCGTAAGTTACAAGGTAGACAGCAGTCACCCTCCGCCAACAAAAAAACGTAAGATATCCAAGGAGACACCGGGGAACTTACTACTGCTTCAAGTCGATGGTGCGTTTGATGACAGCTCAAGTGAATGTGGTTCTCCTATTGGAACTGACTCTATCGATGCATGGGGTCCAATTTCAGAAGAGCCAGTTACTTGTGAAAAATGTCAGTGCACATATAGAACGCAAGCCAGCTACAAACGCCACTTGGACTCGTGCGAGGTACTCTGTACAAGTGAGAGTGATTCTGAAAATATGACGGACTTCGATTCGCATATCCATTGCGAGGAAGAAACGACTATAGTTGTCTCCCAGCCAGTTGAAGTTTCCCAACCAACACAACCCGTTCTGATCCAAGCTTTTGAGTCTTACCAAAGTCAAGTCCATACGTCTGTAGTCAATATTCCAGTTCCAGAACCGACGCCGGCACCTCCACTTGTTCCGTCGCAGCAAATATCGGTACAGCCCACAATTACTATAACAGAACCAGCGCCAATTTCTATTTCGGTTCCCCTTTGCGTGGCTCCATCCATGACGCCGCAAATCGTACAGCCATCCATAGACTTTCAACAGCAGCAAGCGCATCCAATGGCTTTGCAGCCAATGCAACAAGTATTAGTGCAAAGAACGCAATCAGCTCGCAGGGAGCCGGTTGTTATCCAGCAAATGCCACCTGCAGCAACATCCGGTTTTGTTCCATTTGTTGATACATTTGCACAACCCCAATCCAATCAAAGTGTACAGTACGTGCAGCTGGCACCACAAGTACAATCACAGCCTCAGTTGTTGCAAATACGGCCGGATGGAAGCGTTGTTGGGATCCTTCCAAGCATACAGCCAACAACTGTTATTGTTCAACAGCCACAGCAGCTGGTCTTAGACAGCAGCGGCACTTTTGGGTGGGCTCAGCAACCCCAACCACAGATTTATTATGGCTTTGAGACGATTGTACAAAATACTGTGATGCAGAGTCAACAGTTCCTTCCTACGCCAGTTCCTGGTGTGTTAACAGCCAATAGTAGCTACAGCACGACCACTCAGGTCTTCCAAACCAGTAAACTAGAGCCGGTACTTGATGTTTCTTCCAATAGTTTTGTATTGGTTAATTCTTCAGGGCAATTGGAAATTCCTCAGCAGTTTTCCCAAGGACAACCAACTACTGTTGTTACTTCTCAAACCCCTACACTTATTTATTCTTCTCAACCGTCCACCACTCAAAAGTCTCTCACTACAGCAGCACAAAACTGTATCAATCTGCCGACGGCACCTTTTGTATCAGATCAAAATATTCCAATGAATGTGGTTCCTCCAATACCAAAACCTCCAACGTCACACGGAAGGCCTATGAGCAGAGTCTTACCTATGCCTACCAATGGTATTAGGGCCTCAAGAAAGATCGCCGATGCTACTAAGTTATTCCCCGATGTAGAGAAGCCATCTCAAATTAAAATGGATGACAAATTTGTATTGCCCAAAGATCTGATCAAAATAATTGACACGCCGAAGGCCAGAAATAGAAAGTTTGAAATTTTAGACTACAAAATTATCAAAGCTCAGTCCAAGTTGGAAGAGTGCAAAGTGTTTTCAGTCGAAGAGAACCCGCTCAGAGACTTTGAACCTATTGAAAAACTCCGCAAACTGTCTACCTACGAGCCCCTGAAAGAAGTAGAAAAAGTTCAAATGGAAATATTGGAAAATCCCTTAAAGTCAGTTAAATTCGACAGTTTCAAATCCAACCACTTCAACAAAGCCGAAAGTGTGCAAAAGAAGACACGAATGGATATAATTCCTATAAATAAAAATTCGAACATAGAAGTAATTCCACCACGACACCAAATGGATCAGTGTTTTCAAGAACTAGAGAAGAGGTTTAAGATTATTAATAACATTAAGGATGTGCATCAACCTGTAGAAAATGTGAAAAAATTAGAGCCCTATTTGGAGAAATCAAGCTTCCTCACATCTTCCAAGACAATGGCCAACTTTTGCCTGAAAAATAATGGCAATACAAGAGCTTTGCCAAACGTTGAAAAAAAGCAAAATCTTAATATGGTGCCTCCACTTGAACCTCTACCAAAGCCGACATTCATAGACAATGCAATTCAATCAGGTGTAGCAGGACTGCACCAGAATACGGGCATGTTCATCACTGATTCGGAAGCAACACAAGAGAAACTGCTTGACATGCCTCAACTCGATGACCTTTTAAAAGTGGAAAAGCCTGAGGTTTCGGATTCAAAGCCACTAGAAAAGCAATCGCTTTCATTTTTCGATATACAGCCCGAGGAAACAGTTGCAGCCCACATTAGCAGGCAGCCTGCACCACTGCTCTCCGTCAAGCCTCAGTTAATTCCGTCACCTCTTAAACAAGAGAAGGAATCACTGGAGCCTATAGAGGGAAAAGCGAACAATGTTCCAGAACCAAAACAAACTCCACGAAAAGACACGGAATCCACGGGTGCTCCATCAATAGTCTACACTATGGAAAACAAGGAAGGCTTTCGGTACTCTTCGACATCCATTTCCGATTGCTGGGCCAAAGTACTGGAAGCTGTACAGTTGGCTCGAGCTGCTCATAATATGCCGCCTCTTCCCACTGATGGCAAACAGATAAAATCCGTCCAGATAACAGGTTTAAAATCCAGTCACGTCAAGTATTTGGTAGAGCAATTACCTGGCGCCTCCAAGTGCGTTAAGTACAAGCCTCTGTACAAGTTCACCCCGCATCCGTATGATACTGCTGAATTGTGTTCTCATGGATTTGGAGCTGTTCGCTGTCAGCCACACGAAAACGGCAACTCTGACCCCTACGATATGTTTAGCTGGTTGTCTTCCAAGCACAGAGGACCTTTTACATCGCTGGGCTCTCAAGCTGTTCAGTCCAGGTATGAAATATCGGTATTTGAATCTCCATTGTAATTTAAATGAACATTTTCCCATTTAGAAGAGTGAACAATTTTCCCATGGCAATGAAGTTTAAAAACCTGAAACTGACGTCAAGATACTCTGTCGGTGTTTACAGATCAAGAATTCACGGAAAGGGTTTGTTTTGCTTGAGAGACATCGAACCAGGCGAGATGGTCATCGAATATGCCGGAGAGGTAATAATTAGGTTTTGCTCAGTACATATCAATCTCGTGCAATCTTGAAGCGCCTATCAGAATAATTTTATTATTCATATGAAATATTTGCAGGTAATAAGGTCAATACTAACCGATAAACGTGAAAAGTTCTACAATTCCAAGGGAATTGGTTGCTACATGTTCAGGGTTGACGACAATTTTGTAGTTGACGCCACTATGAAGGGTAATGCAGCCAGATTTATCAACCATTCATGTGATGTAAGTGTAAAGCCAGTCACAGATTTCGTTTATTTTTTATAAGTACGTGCCGCCGCGAGTCGGAACGTCGTGCCAGGAACGACAAAAACTGATGTACATGGGAAAAAACTTATCTGCTATTGCCAGATTATGAAAGGACGGTCCAGTGATTGTCGTTCCGTCTCGTCGATATTTTTTCGGAAGTGTTTAGTCGCTTATAGGTTTATACGAATTAAATTTGTTATATTCATTTTATAATTCTATTTGAGATGGACCAAAAAAACAGCAATTAATTTTTATAGATTTTATTAAAATCCATTCTTCAGTAGATGAAGCAATCTGCCGGCTCGAATTTCAGTTCATTTAATAAATTAATATGAGAATATGCGTCTCGCGTCAAAAGCCATTATTTGACCGTTGCATTTTTTCATTGTTTTCTTAACACAAGCACTGCCGCGGGTAATAGCTGTGTTCTCTTCCTGGCGTAAACCCAAGAATGCGAATGAAAATTAACTGTCGGGATGAGCCGCGATGACTGTTGTATGCGAGCGAATATGTTCAGTATGATTCGTCACGACATTCCAAACCGATGAAAAACAATGAAGTGTGTGACCGGCTTAAGATGATTGTATTTGGACAATTGCGTAACGAAATACTGAGTTGTAATTCCACTTTCAGCCTAACTGTTATTCAAAAGTGGTGGAAATCGTTGGTCACAAGCACATAATAATCTTCGCTCTAAGAAGAATCCTCAGTGGAGAGGAATTAACTTACGACTATAAGTTTCCATTCGAAGAAGATAAGATACCATGCACCTGTGGGGCCAAGCGATGTCGCAAATTTCTTAATTAACAATTAAGGCATAGTGAAGTGGGTTCAATAGTTTTGCAACCACAGGTATTCAATTGAGTTTTCATCCAAAAATCCATTTTTAACTGCTTTTTTCATGCCATGAGTCTTAACTTTGCCACCGTTTTATTTTATTCTTCAGAATAATTAAGTTTATCTAGAGCAGTGATTTTAAACCACTGTGCTGCGGCACTTTGGTGTGCCGTGAAATTGTTAAAATGTGCCGCCAAATTTTACAGATGTATATATTAGCAAATATAGCAAAAATTATAACGCTGTTCTATAACGAGTAAAGTTTCAATTAAAATGGTACTTGCAGCATTGTAACATACATGACCCAAGGAACGTTATTGGGTTTGCGTTTAATTATTTCTGTTTTCAAGCTTGGATAATTTTAATTGTATTGCCTGACTTTCTGCTTTTATTATTTGTAAATTAGAGTTGCCATATTCTTGCAAGATGTGTGTAATTGTCTAACTGAGATCATTCTAATTGTAAAAATGTGTATTTTCCTGTACAGAGTAGTTGTCCCGCTAAGCACCTACACGGTTCTTTAAAGCAAATCATATTTAAAATAGGATAGATAGGAAGTTGTAAAGTCAGTATTTGAAATTTTGTAAGTTCGGCTGTGAATTTTAATGCATTTGTGCCATCGGCCGTGGAGGTGCTCCCTTAGTTCTTCACCTTGTTGTGGTAGCCAAATGGAATCCGAAATATTGAACATGCTTACATTGTATTGTTTTTATGGTTACGGCCCAATGGACTATATTTTATTTTATTTGACTCGATTGTCCAAAATGTAAATAAAGCATGAGCAATCAAGTGTCCTTTCGGCTACCGTTTAAAATAAAATATCTGATGTGATATGTTGCATAGTTTTCTCATTTGGAGAACTAGCTTGAAATGCTTTACTTTTAGAAAAACTATCACCGAATGATGTCCTAAATCGTTATTTTACCCTTTCTCAGTGGTAAGTTGTAATGTGTAGGGCATGATTCTGTGTATAAGTTTGCTGGTCTTTTTGTGTATTTACAGTGTTTTGATAAAAAATAATAATTTTGGAACGATTATATTTGTAAATTTCGATATTTATTATTTATTTTTGTATAAAAGATAAATACATGTTTAGACAGAAGCTCTGTATACATTTTATGATCTTATTTTTGTTAAGTAATCAAAATAAGAAGTTTTCTTATCGTCTAGGAAATAGTGTACAGTTTAGATGAATATGAATTAACATTTTTTTCTCAGATAGATAGGATTTGAAATGACATTAACATTAGACGTAATGTAACTTACTTCCCACATTTAACACTTGAATGCATCACACATATTTACGCAATAGGTACTTTTAACTTTTTTATACCATCTAATCATCTTTATCATTTTACTCACAAAGCTTTAATAATTTTATTCAGTAATATCGGACTTTTGTTTCTGATTTATTTTTATTATTGTATCTACATTTTCATAGTATATTCATCATTCACAGTATGTTAAAGAGCAAAATCATATATTTGCCTAACGTTAGTCAGTTTCATTATAAATGTTTAAGAAAAATAGTTTTGGTTACATCACGGCATTAAATGAACTGTTCAACACTCATAGATTTTTAGCTTTAATATATGAATGACAATATGAACATATCAATATAAATCCCAAAGGTAGGAATTATCTACCGTGTGATATGAGGGCCTTCATAGGTAGTATAATGATTGGTTGTTAATGGGATAATTTAGTGTCTTAAAATCTGTAAATTATATTTTAATACGCTAATCGTACCCATTTTGGTGCTTAATAATTCAATGTGTCGTTTTCTTAAGCAGCTGTGCTATAAACATGTATTTACTATTTCAGAAGAAAATATTACATGCGTTTTATAATTGTTTTTTTACATTACCTTTGTCCTAGTGCTGCCTAAGCCCGATCTAAAAAACACAGATTTGGTGCTCGAAACCTAGTTTTTACAGTTTGCTGGTGGCTGCGATTCGCAATTGTGATCTGCGAAGAGGAATTGATACGTCTACAACTATCACTAAACAAAAAACCACATACATTTATTCAAATACAATTTTTATTTTGTGTAAATAATACAGTATAAAATAAAGGTTCAATAAACAATAACTAAGCTTTCCTGTATAGACGAACATAGTGGAACGTTAATTTGTATAATTTATTAGGAGACAACGTGATCATAAATTCGACTTGTTCGGTTAATTACACGAGTTGTGCACACCGAACAAAATGTTTTTATGATTTTGAATACGTTTGTATAAAATACAAGTCCCCAAGTCTATTGAAAAATGTACGATGTAATCGATAAAAGCCTCGAATATATGAAATACTGAAGAGGTTTCAAAGAGGTATTCAAATTCGTTCCGGATTTATCAGTCTCGAGCTAAATCCTAAACGACTTTACGAATAAATATTGGTTTATGACTTATACCGACTGCTTAAATGAATGAAACCCAACTAATGTTTATACAGATTGCTACACAATGTCTGTTTAAATAAGATATACTAGCCATGGGCTAGTAACCTGCACTCGACACTTAGCGCCAGTCATAAAATAGTTAATTACCAAAATGCAGGGTTCTGTAGAAATCTAGACCGATTCGGTAGGGCTTTGGAATTCTGAAAGGGCATGGATTGGATTCTGCAGTTTTTTCTGTGACCCTTTGCGAACTTTGGCACGAACTTCTTCAGGTTTTTCCGGTCTCACCAATGGTTTTTTTTCTGGTGCTTTCATTTTCCATACAACAATTGGCGACTGCATGAAGAAATTAAATATATATATATATATATATCGAATATCTCTGCATAACTAGCCCTTACCGCAACAGTTCCTTGTCTTGGGTATTTGGTAGAAGCAACATACGAAGCTTTAACTGTTAAGACAACAGCGTTCATCAGATTTTTGGCAGCTTGAATTAGAGAAGTGGCGCTGTCCAGTCCAGACACAATTAGTTCACCACTGATATTTTGGACGTCCGCCTTGACTTTAGAAGTAATATTCATCTGATGACAATACAAGGCAATTCTTTGAAGATAGGCCAACAAATCTTTCTTGGTAGAACTCTCAGGACATTGCTCAGCTATCTGTCTAGTCAGTTTATCCAGCTTCGTACCGGCTTCCGAAATTTTCTTCGCTGCATTTATTACATCCATGGTGGTCTTCAAAGGGCCTCTACCTCTCGTGAAATCCGTCATTTCCATCATGATGACGCACATGTGTTTTGCTAAGACAATAATATCGTTGCCTGTGTCGTCCCATTTAGCCACTTCTCTATCAAATTTCAACTTTTCACTTCTGAAGTACTCCACTTGCTGAAGAATTTTCTTCCTGTCTTCTTCCGGCATTTTACCCATGGCCTCACGAGCAGTGGTAATTCCACTAATTTCTGGATACTCATCTACTCCATGCTCACCAGTATGAGCACTCGCTGAGTGAAGAGAAACAGTATATTTAATAGACTGACAATTATATAGGACAACAAATGCATACATTTACTCTTCGTTTCCAGAGTGTAGTTTTCGTCCAACTCTACATCCTCAGGATCTAGATCTTCATCTGCTCTATTCATTAGAACAGCTCTGCGAATTTCTCGTACGCCGTCATATACTAATCTCGAAGCGTCGATAAATTCGTTTTCATCCAGCTCCTTGGATGGTTGTCCTTGTTGGCTATTCACAATTGCCTGAACCGCTACTTGAACTCTTTGGGTAAACTTTGGCATTACTTGATCATTTAAAACCTAAAAAGTCGATTTCATACACATCTGCAACTTCATAACTTCTGAAATCTTACCTTAACCGCCTCCAACACACGCTTCGTATAAATGCAAGGTTCGTAATTGTCCATTTCTGCTGCGACTACTACTCCGATTCTACCAGTGCGTCCCCTAATTGCAGCTGCGGTTCTTTCCAAAGTATCTGCCTCATTTTCTTGTAAAGCTAACACACACTTGTTTACATCTTCCAGAATATGATTTTCTGACACGGCCAGGAAGTCGTCTACTGTTGTAATATCGTCAATAGCATCCGTCAAGATACGCACCTGAATGCAACAAGTCCAGTTAGCTCGGAAATATTGGCATTCGCCACATTTACCTGATTTTCCCACGTAAGTCGAAAGGCATCCATGTTTTCTTGAGCGACCTTACTTCTGGGTCTAGCAGCTAAAATTCTTGCTGCGTTGATTACTTCCGGACACAGCGAGTCGATTTGGGCAGCAGCATAACGTACCATTTTAACGCCATCTTCATGGCTCGACATGCTGCAAACCAAGGCAGCTACTTCGACTAATTTGTTGGAATGCTCTGTGAAGACTCCTGCATATTCCTCCACTTGCTTCTCATCGCCATTTTGCGCTGCTTTGATTAAAATCAGTAGTGGAATGCTGGTTTCCATAAAACTGTAATTGCAAATCAGTCAACGTTTATTCAACAAAACACAACAATGCTGTTACCTGTCTGAAATATGATCCACAACAGCTTTTCTCAGCTGTCTCCTGAGATCTTTTGTTTTCCCTTTCATGTTATCAATTGCTTTACCCAAGCTCTCGGTTTTATCTTTATTGCCCATCTAGAAAAGAAATGGCCATTTACCATTAACAGATTTTCCTTCCAAAATCGACACCAATAGTGAAAGAAAAACAGAGATTCATACAATGAAACAAGGGGAAAATAAAAAACTAATATGATACGACGATTGAGGTGACCAAATGTGTATCTAAGCAGATACCAACACAGATGTTCAGATTCGATTAGCGTCATGAGGGGTTAGAACTTAGTTTGACATCAATTCAATTGGCAAGTTGATCAACTTTTACAGTAACATCTGTGTGCAACAAAAACTAGTCAACATTAATTCTTTCGTTTTGACGTTTGCTGCCTAAAGCTAGAGCAGGGAATATGTCAGCCAAGAAAATATGTAGACTAGCAGAAAACATATCAAAACTATAACACATTCCGGCGCGCTCAAAGATGACGAACAAAGATGAGTTCTTAACGTTTAACATCAAAACAGTTAGAAATTATATTTACCCGGCCTGTGATTCCCCGAAGCACCTCCAACTGCTACACAAGCAAAAAGTATTCTTACTATCTCGCCAACACACTATTAGACAGAACCCATGAAAATGCGATTCCATTAACTTTTTAAAGCAGTAAAAACAATTTAATCCTCATGAGTTCTAAACGTGAATCTGATATAGATATCATAGTTATTACCTGTGCTTTTTGCATCTCTAAGTTAAGTCTAAAAACAAGAACGCTCACCAAAAGAACCAGAAATAATGCATAATAACACAATGTTTGTTAAGAGTCTCAATAAAGCACTGATAATAAAGGGATTGTCAACTTTTACAATAGCAGCAGGAAATACTTACATTAGACATATACTCTGAAAGCAAATCTTGGAGAGCTTGACGAACTGCATTGCATTCAGCAACAATGCGCTCCCGTCTATCGTCTCGAGTGCAACTGGAATCTGCCATCAGGGCAGCACCACTGATTATACTTTCCAGACGTTCCTCCAAAGACGGTCTAGTATGAACCTAAAATCAAATATCTAGAATTAGCTTGCTATCTATGCAGTACTACACAGTAATGCATATTACCTCATTATATGCAAGAGGTTCAATGACAATGTGCTCATCAAAATCGTCAAGTGCTGCAGCTAATTCCCCTGGCCCATCATAAGGTCCTGCAGCTGGAGGAGCCCGGCCTTGTGCCACATCGTTAATCGTATTTACCGCTTCACACACCTAAAGATGCTCATTCTTACTCTATTTACTGAGATTCAACTCAATCGAGCGTCAGATCTTACCTGCTTTAAAACATAGTCTCTGTTGGCTTTGGCTGCGGCAAGTTCCGGGTGACGAACATAAACTTTTGAGGCTGTGAGCAGCATAGTCGAATGTTTCTTGAGCACTGCCCTTGCTGCAGCTAAATCATCCCTAAGATGTGGATCTTTGAGCTCTTGTTGCCTTTTAGCAGCTTGATTCATCAGCTCATTAGCATTGTGTCTGAATGTTTCGATGTTATTAAGCAACTCATCATTGCTTGAAGCCATTTTCAGTTTCTCCAGATCGTTTTCCACGATGTGAAGGGACTTGAGCAAAAGATGGACATCCACCATGTCCGCCAGTATAAGCAGACGTGTCACTGCTGATAGCAGATTTCTAGCTGCTCTTACCATATTGCTGCGCTTTATGGAAGAGCAAGGGTCCTCAGAGAATTCGCGAGCATCTCTGCTCATCTGAGTACCTGTGAACAAGATGAGATTGAGATTAAAATGCAACCGATAGTGGCTCCTTGTCATCCACTTACCAGTTTTCCTGACTTCATCAACAGCTGCCAACATTTCCTGGGTAATATCAGGATTTTCGTAGGCAATCTGTTCACCTTTCTCAATGAAATTCTCCGTTGCTTTTTCAACCGTCTGTACTAAAGCATTGGCTCGCTTGGACTTGCCCTTCTTTTTCTTCGAAGGGCCGTTGGTGTTCACTAGAGTTGTGACCTGAAGTACCAAAGGCTCCAGAGTTTTTTCCACTGACATGGTCCTTATTTCTAGGTTTTTCGGATCCCATTTGAGTCCGAACTGGTCACCCA
The DNA here is from genome assembly GCA_024550625.1 of Dendroctonus valens. Taxonomy (NCBI): domain Eukaryota; kingdom Metazoa; phylum Arthropoda; class Insecta; order Coleoptera; family Curculionidae; genus Dendroctonus; species Dendroctonus valens. The sequence continues at coordinate 5,454,153 of JAJTJO010000038.1, read as the reverse complement.
TCGTGAGAGTTGTAGTCATCGTCATGGCTAGAAGATGTATGACCAGAGATTAGTTGAACTAATCTCTGGTATGACTTTGTGGTGAGCTTCGCCCACCTACTCACGGGTGGCAGCATCAGCAACACGGGTTGCCAACATCTCACCGCACAAGAGCTACGCCGGCTCGGTTCATTTACTTCCGAACACGTATAACCGGTATCCGGCGTATAAGGTAGGGTCTACCTAAGCCTTACTGACGAGTCCAATAGGTAGGCCCGGGACGAAACGCATGGCTCATCACATAGCGCCATAATTGGTGACCCCGACGTGATTTTGGGTAGCGAAATACGTGGTGGAGAAAAATGGCAACCCGTGTTGCTGATGCTGCCACCCGTGAGTAGGTGGGCGAAGCTCACCACAACTTGAATCAATGTCAGTCTATTGATTCTGATAAGTAGAGGGCGGAAAATATGCAAAGTGCATATCTATGCATTTTTTGCATATTTTATCCAATTTCATGAAAAATTGCATATATCTAAAAAATCTGTATATTTGTGCATGTTTGAAGATTTTTCTTTTCATCTTAATGAAATATTATCGAAATTCCATAGGCGGGTGTAAAGTAGGCACTAAATTTATAAGTTTACCTGCCTTTTATTGCATATCATTTATTCACTACCCTGGAATGTCTCGAGTTGAAAAGCCCTAAAACGTCTCAAATCGGCCAAATATTACGTTTCTGAAGCGTCAATAAAGAACCAGCGCGTCGTCTTTTAAGTACCGGCATCTTTGTATTCGGACGCGGTGTCCGATGTCTATGAAAAACAAAGACGCCGTCGACTGTTTAGTTCAGTTTGTCGATATAATTTATTGTGAAAGCAGTGTTTTGAGAATATTTATTTGATTTCAAAATGTCTAAAGCCCCGAAAACTTTTTCGTGGATTAAAAATTTTTGTGAGTTGGAGCTTAGTGGAGATAAAGTATTTTGCAAAGCTTGTGGGAAAATCGTAAGTATTATACCTATAATTTTATAATCGCTACTGGTTTAGTTTTCAAAATATAAATTTTGAGATAGTTAAAATCAGCTGTAAAAGTTCGAGCAAAACTTTCAGATCTCAACTTTTTATCCTTTATCGATTAACATGTAGTTTGTAACTTCAATTATTTTTTCTTTGAACCACTCACCAGAACTTAAATGATTTTTTGTCACAGATTGTCTGTGAAAAGAAGTTCCAAGTGGATCAACATTTGAAAACATCTATGCATAAAGCCAAGTTGCAAAAGATAAAATCTGGTCCCGTTCAGCAGTCTGTGAAAACAACATTTCAAAATGTCGGAGACAAAACAAGAAGCGAAACGGAGGTGTTTCATCAAGACTTATGCAAAGCTTTAGTCGCGGCGAATATTCCTTTAAAAAAGCTTCAAAATACCCAATTCAAAGAATTTTTACAAAAATATTGTAACAAAAACATCCCTGACGAATCTACCATAAGAAAGAAGAATGTGAATATAGTATATAAAACGGTAATACAGGAAATTAGAGTTGCTCTGGACAATCATACCTTTTATATTACTGTTGATGAAAGCACGGATGCGTGTGGTCGATATATCGCACATCTAATGATTGGAGCCTTACAAGAAGATAATCCGAGTAAAGCCTATTTAATTTCTTCAAAAGAGTTAGACAAAACTAACAATATGACAGTAACCCGTTTTATTCAATCATCGTTATCAGAATTTTTCTTGCCAAATGCAATCCCAGCAGAAAAGTTTTTGGTGTTTTTGTCTGATGCAGCACCTTATATGGTAAGTGGGCCAAAACTTAAAAATATTTTATCCTAGTATGGTGCATGTCACTTGTCTTCTACATGGAATAAACAGAGTGGCAGAAACGATCAGAACTGAATATCCGTTGGTAAATAAACTAATTTCAAATGTAAAAAAAGTATTTTTAAAGGCACCTCTAAGAGTGCAGCTATATAAGGAGCGATTGCCAGGCGTAAGTTTACCTCCGGAACCCGTAATTACCCGGGGGGGGGAACATGGATTAAAGCCGCGATATTCTACGCAGAACATTTCGAAGCTATTAAGGAATTAATTTTAGATATAGAGGACAACTCGCAGTGTGTAGTGCAAAGTCAATTAATGGTGAAAAATGCGGATGTAGCCAAGCAACTTGTTTTTATTAAAATTAATTTTAGTTTGATACCAGATATAATAGTTTTATTAGAAAGTAGGAATTTAAGTTTAAGTGAAGCTATTAATTTTGTTCAAGCATTTTCCGCTCAATGTAAAAAGGTTCCCGGAGATATAGGTGTTAAAGTTACAAAAAAATTAGATGCTACTATAGAAAAGAATGAAGGTTTCAAATCTTTAGAGTCAGTAAACAGTATTTTTGTTGGTAAATCATCCAACGCAATTACACCTTGGCTTTATAGCTTGCTACCCAAATTGCAATACTGTCCTATTACATCGGTAGATGTTGAAAGAACCTTTTCTGTATATAAACATATATTTACTGACAGGAGGCAATCATTTTTATTGGAAAACTTTGAAAAGTATTTAATTATAAATTCCTACTATACAATTTCAAATTAAAATGTTTTTATAATTCTGTTTTAATGTATTTTATATCTTCGCTTTCCTTGACTTTTTCAAGAAATAAATAGTAGTAGTAGTAAACATCTTTATTTCTAAAAAAAGGCTATCGACCTATCGGTCTTTCTGCCCTTGTTTAATACATGCAGTCTTAATCTAGATAAAAAACCAATATGAAAATTCTCCTATTCTAGGTTAACAATAGTAGTAGTAAACATCTTTATTTCTAAAAAGGCCATCGACCTATCGGTATTTCTGCCCTTGTTTAATACATGCAGTCCCAATCCAGATAAAAACAAATATGAAAATTCTCCCATTCTAGGTTAACAATGTTATTGAATAAATAAGATTTCAGTGGCAAGAAGAAATTATTTTATTGTCCACTAGTCCGTTGCGTTTGTAAGTGTTCGAGTAGCGTTAATGTAGGGAAACGGAAGCGGGATTGTCTGGTTGGTCTTGTAACACAAAGGGGATTCAGTATGGTCCAGTTGTAGGGGTTGTTTGTCCATTTTGTCTGTAGCTGTATGAGTCTCCCAGAGATCTTTGTCATGTTTGTGCGTTCGTATAGTAGTTGGGTGGGGGGGTTGTGTAGTGGGTTTTGGGGGTGTCTTATTCGTGTTATTAGTCTTAGTGCAATTTGCTCTGTTGTTTGTGTATAACGTTTTGTCCTTTCTGTTCCGTTGGTCATGAGTACATGTCCAAAGTCTAGCAAGGGTCTACAAATAGCTTTATATATTTTGGTGGCGGTGTTTGTGCTAATTCCTCTGTCTTTGTAGGTTAGTGATCGGAAGTGTTTCGCTCTCTTCATTGTTTCTGCCCTGATGTTTCGCATGTGTTTAGTGAATCTAAGTTTGTGGTCGATTGTGATTCCAAGGTATTTTACGTCGTTTTTTGGTTGTGTCGTTTGGCCGTTGGGGTTGAGTTCCTCCCACCTGATTGCAAGTTGGACTCTGGTGATGGTCGATAATGCGTTCGCTGTGAATGTGTGCGAATACGTGGGATATCTTGTTGATGTTGTCTTGCTGTTTGTTGTTTGGTTTTTATTGGTTGTAGACTGATAGTCCAAAGCTATTCGTTTGGCCTCAGGTGTTGGCGTTGTGGGGGTTGGCTGGGTTGGCTGGGTCGTCTTCGGTTTTCTGCCCCGTTTTTTCGATTGTGGCTTTTTGAACCCACCATCCTGGGAGGCATAATCCGATTCGGATTCTTGCGAACTCCCAGGGTTCATCCTTTCGTTTGAATTCCACTCGTATATGTATATATATATATATATATATATATATATATATATATATATATATATATATATATATATATATATATATATATATATATGAATTCTACTCGATAAATGCGGTTGAATTATTGAAATTCTTTGCGCGATGTGTAAACGACCTTGCCTTAAATATGCTAACACGTCTTATCACCACGAAGCTCGGTTTAAGACTCAAGAAATAAATATTTTCCATCAAATCAATGTTTGTATGTTTTTAAAAGTAATTTCACATGTTAAATAAATGCATACCATTACATATTTGGCCAAATAAATGCATATAATTGCATATTTGGAATAAAAATTATGCATATATATGCGCATATTTTGATTGAATTTAACTGCATATATTCCGCGCTTTACTGATAAGTATTCTGAATCATCCACTTTCTTTATCTTGGAAAAATGATTCATCCTGCTGCCTATTCGACATTTGAGGCATGTCGTGTGAGGCAATTAATTTCGAAGTAATACGTTTTGAGGATTTCAAAAGTAAGAGAGTGTAAGATAGCAACATGAACCAACCTGGTATGATTCCAATCCTGTGATTATTCACATACCACTCCTACCTGTATTACTCCTTAAAGGTGATTAATACCTAGCACTTCTTAACTATTCACTACACAAATTTGGATGCTCCCTTTACACAAAACACTAAACGAATTTACAGTACGAACTTGATTCACCTTTAAAAAATGAAAAAATAAAGGTAAATACGTCTATATTATATTTACACCAACAGCAGCTTACATTTACGTCTCGACTGCTAACTTTATTTATTAATGGCTAACGTTGACTGGTTTACAGCTCACGCAGGCCTATAGAATAATACATTCATACCAAATGGTCGATAAATGCGATAGTTATTTCATGGATTTTACTTCAAGTCAGCTTTAGAGCGATAGTCCTAGATGGCACCGCTAATACTATCTAATGAATATATACAGGGTGTCCTGTAAGCACATGATCAAAAGGGCACTGCTTTATTTATTAGATCAAAAGAAGACGATCTGACCTAACTGTTACTCAGAAAAAATATCTGGTTGTTCAGCTATTGATGGTCAAAGATCTTTAAAAATATTATCTTGATTGAAAATTGGGATTTTAATAAAACTCGCTGTGAATTTGTTCCTATGTAAAACTCATGTTTTAATAAAGCAACGGAGTTCATCCGCTTTGGGCAAGTGAGGAATTCTTGAGTGTCTTAGTACCAAAACTACCAGAACTTTTTATTTGGCAGCTGGAAATCAACGGATTTTTATTGAGTTGTTGCACAAATCCAGATTTTGATATATTTGTCCTCTATGTAAAATCTTGTGGCATTCATAGTTTTAGCGAAAAAAAAATTTTTCTTCTCTTGCCAACTGACAATTTTAGACATGCATTAACTTTTTACATTAACTAAACTGAAATTAAGTTTTTTGTAATTGGGAAAATTTTATGGGAAAGCGCTCAGATAGATTTTAATGAACCTTAATCTTATTTTCCTGGGATTTGTGATGAATTCGGACGAAAACGCTTCCAAAAGACGACCTCGCTAAGACTTTGACCATGTCGGTTGACAATTAATTGATTATAAAAGAACATTATCGCTTACTACGACGTTTGCAGTTAATGCCTGAAATTGTTAAATAGCAAGGAAGCAGAAATCATTTTTTGTGCAAAAACTGTGAATGCTACAAGATTTTACAAAGAGCCGAAAATTGTTCAAAAAGGATAAGTGCATCAACACAAAAGACATCAGTTTATTAAAGCTACCAAATAAAAAGTTCTGATATTTTTTGTACCCATGACACTCAAGAATTCCTCACTTGCCTGAAGCGAATGAACTCAGTTGCTTCATCAAAACATGAGTCTTACATAGGAACAAATTCACAGCGAGTTTCATTAAAATCAATCGTACAATTCTCCCGATATTTCAAAACACATAATTTGTTTGAAGAACTTTGAGGCATCAATAGCAGAGGTGCCGGAAATTTGCTCTTAATAAAAGTTGTGTTAAATAAAGTGATATAGTTTTCATTTGAGCCAAAGAATGTCGCAGTGCTCTTTGATGATGTGCTTAGGGGACACCCTGTATATACAGGGTGTCCCCTTAGAGTTATTTTTAAAAAATGATCGCCGTCTCTTGGCATTATGGTAAGATTAACTTTTTGCTGATCGAGGGTTTTCAATTTTTTAATTTTAACACATTTTAAATTGTCTATAAAATGGGTAAGAATTGTTAAGTTTGCGATTATTCACTAGTAAGTATTACTAATAAGTATTACTAATAGTAAGTACTATTGGTTTATTATTATTATGATTGCACACATGAATAGCTAGCGTCTTCAGAGATGTTCGCGTTGGATACGAACATATCTCAGACGACGCAAGCCGCTTGTGTTTGCGAAACGTTGGGAATAAATTATTTTCTACGATGGTTTAAAAGACCGAGACACTAACCAAAGTTGCAAGCAATGGCCGCGAAAATCTAACTCATTTAAATATTGGCATTATTATATGCTTCAAATTTGTCGAAAATCCAATTACATGCGCTCGGACTGGTTATAACACTTTAAAACGAACAGAATAAAGCCATAGTAGGCTTTCGAGGCCATTCCTTGAAACTGGTGAGTTTTTCAGGTTTTTAGGCCGTCGTAAAATAGAATTTATTCCTGACGTTCGGCTTGCATCTTTAGAGGTGGTTTGCTTGAGAGCTTACACTGTTCTGAAGCTAAGCAAACCACCTCTAAAAACCCGAAAAACTCACTAGTTTCAGAATAAATCCAGTTATATTTAAAGAAAAGTTCAAATTTTATTACAAGTTTTTTCATTCATTTATTTCGTACAAATTAGATAAATCGTTAAATAATGCACTAAAAAACATATAGATTATCGGGGTAAAACCGTGTTTTCCGTGTGAACATTTTGATTCAATTATTATTACAAAACCGCAAGTAAATTAAAAAAAAAGAAACTGTAAAATTTCACCCAATGCCAATCTCGCGCTAAGTAGATTCAACAACCAAACAACCAAACAGTGTTCAGTCAGTTAGTTCTATGCTACGGAATCGGTCGTACCGTCGTAGAGTTTCCGGTACGCTCAACTTGCGTATATTGTATATTTTTCGTGATTTGCTCGATGGAGTAGTGACTTTTTGGATATGATAACTCTACAAATTAATTAGTGATTTTCATTATTTTTGTAAGTTGATCTACAGTCTAGTTATTATTTCGAATATCTGTATAATGTATACTGGCATAGATGTGAAACTACAAATAATAAAGCAGCCGATTTTTTAGCAAAAACAAATTCTCTATTTTTTTGCGTGGATATCAAATTGAACTCTACACCCACTGCAAAAATATTTGATTAAAAAGATGCTTGATGACATAAGTGCCAAAGAGATTGTTGATTTTCGAGAACCCAGGTACCACAATTAACATACTCAACTAAGTAAATTTGAATAATTCTTATGGTTTCTAACTTGATAACAAATTCAGGGTCGACGATTTTAAACCAGCATTTCACATTCGAGTTTTATCATTATTTAAATTTCATTTCGACAATGGTTTTCCTAACTGGAAACCTTATTTGCCTCTATTATACATATACTCAAACTGGTGTCCAGCAGAACGTCGTTAAAAAACAATTCGTGATCATTCTTTCTTTCATTCAACGCTGTTGAAATATTTATGATTTGTAGCTGAAAATAATTTGTAGGTAGTTTTAAAATTTGACTGTAATATTTAAAAAAAACTTCCGATTTGCTGACATTTGAGCTGAATGGATTACTGGGTACATACTTCCTCTTGTCACATATGAATATGCATGAAAATTTATTTGCAATAAGGAAGCAAAGTAATTTCTTCGCGCTCCTTAATAGGTACGAATTAAGAAAATTTCTGAGATAGAACTGAAACTGTAAGCAGTTTTTGGAAAAAATAGTTTTTGGCAGTTTTGTAAGCAGTTTTTGGCTTTGTAAGCAATTTGGGGTTTTGCTGTAAGCAGTTTTTGGGTTTTTTTTCTTTTTTGCTAGAAAGTAACTGGCCGATATCGCAATTAATAATTACTTTATAAGCAGCGTCCATACTAGCAGTCCTAAGACCAAAAAATTTGTGATTTTCAACAAAACCTATAGTACACTATTAAGATTGATCAGACTTCATCGGAATTCACATTCGACATTCGATTTCAATTGCGATAATCTTCATGTTGCTTTCTTTTTTGTAGACATTCCGTTCAAAGTTTAATGATAGAAAAATTGCATGTCAGTCATATCCGAAATTGGTTGTACCAATTTTTTTTCGTAATTAGATATTGCGCTTACCTGACAGGCCGAACACTGAAAAATGATTTTATCAGTCGGATAATTTTACATAACGGTGGTTTAAGCAATTTCTTAATAGTTATTTTATTAAGTCGGTGTGTTGTGATACGTGATAGCGGCAAAATGTTTTACTAGGAGTGGTTTCAATATTTATATCTGTAATTATCTACCTGCAGGAATATGCGTAGTCAAATTCAATAATAGGCATAAAGTTCCGGCGCCAAGCGATATCATAATGGCAATTTAAGACTTACCTGCAGGCCCTGTCAAATTTATTATGAGTTGTAATTGGATAGCAAATCCAGTCAAGAAATGTATGTTTACTATAAGCATTTAAACATATTTTTAGTAAAAATTCAAAGAGTTCCTCCAAAGTGTAACGATTAAGTACGTCCATAAAATAACCGCTAATAAATCTACATATATAGGAAACAATAACTGTTACAAAATTGTTAGGGTTACTGAACTATTTATCTAATAAACGCAAATGAATGTTCTGTTTATTTCACACAAGAACATTTAATTCAAGCTCCTCCGTTTAGATAAATTAGGGTCAGGATTATTTAAACTCATCTTCATGCCTGTTTTCCCAAGCAGCAATTAAAAATATTAATATGCTGGGTACTAAAACCATTACTACAGAGATGAATTAGGTCTTTATCATATTTCTATAGCGTTTAATCATTCATATTAGCATGATTGAAGGACATTGATAACAACAAGTGTTAATTCAACATTTTATAAAAAATATTCCATCAGAGATTAATTCAAACACAACTCTATCGAAAGTTTCCAATTGCAACATTAATAGAAAGAACCATGAGAAAATTGGCATAAACCTAGGACCTAGTCTTTGTATGGATTTTACGTCTCTGATTCGCATAACTATTGTAAATTATTGCTAAAAGCAAGATTGCAAGCATGCCTATTTTGCACTAAGCAGTGCTTTATTATTCCATTGTTGGGAGTTGAAGCAACTATTCCTCATTAAAAAGGTTATTGACACATTTTAACTGTAGTAATGGCACATGTGGCAGTCAGTGGAGACTGAGAAAACAAATGATGAGATGTTAGCTTTCTCAGACCCCCGCACTTTTTCTAACTATAATTCGAATCATTATGTCAGAAGAGCTCAACTTTGAAAGGAAGTTAATCAATGTGAAGATCAAGATGTTTGGAGTGTCAACCTCAAACTACATTTATAATGGTCGTTGGAGCAAAAATGTTTCAATTATTGAATACAATGCAACGGCTCAGTAATATGCTCTCAAAGGACCCATTGTTTTCCATGGAAGGAAAAGGCCGTAAAATTTAAATAAAAAAAGTTTAAGTGTTGTATACAGAAAAGATTTGTGACTGTCGTAATTTGATTGATTTTACTGTTTCTATAAACTACATCTAAAGAACATAAAACAAAGCTTAAACATAAAATTCCCAAAATTCACGTGAAGGGATGGATAAAATGAGAAATATTCTCCATAGACCTAGACGAGCTATTAAATACTGAACTAAAAAGATATGGTAAGAAATTGTACGAAGAATGTAAGTGCGTAAAAGCAAATAGAAAATTCCTCTATCAAAGTTGAAATTGAATATAACGAAACCATTATGCAGACGTTAACACATCTGGTCCGCAGATTACTTATCTTCGCTGAAAGGCATCAAGTATTAAAAATTAAATCAGGGAATTGCATAGTCAGCTAAATGACAAGAAATGGTACCCATTTTCGGTATTCCTTCTTCACAAAGCACAAACATAAAGAGGACCATCAGATATGTCGTTCTGGGAATTATTTTCGGTGAACTTTGACTTTTTCTTTTGATGAGTGGAACATGTGTTCGAACCATGTACCATTTTTGGGCACAATTCTTAAAAGGATCCTGGCTAGAAAGATGGTAATTTTTAACTGCCCGATTCTTTAATTAAATAAGTCTTTTGGCTCATGATATGACGCATCTATAAATCTCTTTACCACTTCGTCTCTTCGTTATTCAAAGATGTATCGCTTTTTCACAAAAAAAAATTAATATTCTACGTAATTATTTTGTAAATTTGACTGGTATTGGCATTGCTTTAACAAATGTTTTAAATAAAGATAAAAAATCATCAAAACCGCTGACCATTTTATGGTTTTATGCACCTTTCGAATTTAGCAATTTTAGTTTTTGACCGGACAGATGTTACATAGCACACCTTTTATGGCACGTGCTGTTCTTGCACCCGCTCTTCAGCTTACCAGGGCATTTTGATAAATTGAATTGGTTCTGATGTAACAAAGTTGCCGTTTGACACCGTTTATGGAACGGTCCGGTCCGGCTTATTTCAAAACAAATTCATATATACTGTATATTCATATACTCTGTATAACAAATACAGAGTGATGCAAAATTGGCGTTATTCCTTTTAAGGAGTTATAGGGGCTCACTTGGAGAGTACGAGAAAAATATTGAAAAAATTATATTCGAAAATTTCTTAAAAATATTAGCAGTTGAAAATCGAATTTCAACTTTATTATTAAGTATTATTTTAAAATAATCCCATGTTTGATTGGTAGCCTATTGGAATACTTAACCCTTCGAAAAGAAAAATTACAATATTTGCTTCAAATTACAAAAATGTTTGATATTAAAAAAGTACTCTTCTATAATTTTTTGATAAAAAGTCAAAGCGGCAGTGATGTTTTTTGCCATTAACAGATAGTTACAGGTAGATAACTTTTGTCAATAATAACAAGCATTTGTCAAACTGTGACTTACTTTGAAGCTCTTTTCACAAAATGTACTCCAACATCGAATTTGCAGATATGCGATTAGTTATGGGGAAATGTCACAGTAACATAGCAGAAGGTGTAAGAACTTACACCAGCAAAGGGCTAGATTCACTGGATGATTGGCTTCAGGAATTGACGCAGATTGTGGACGATCTAGAGGTGCCCGAGCACAGAGGTACACAGGTATTGGAGATAATTGCAGCAGGGCTTTGGAAAAACATTGTTGCCATCCTTCTAATCTAGTTTTTTGCAAATATCTCAGTTTTTAATAACAATTAATTTTTTTAACTATTTTTCCTGTACTCCTAAAACAGCCCCAGACAACACCCCCAGAGGAATGACGCCAATTTTGAATCACCCTGTATATCGAATCAACATATTTACGACTTAATTGACCTTAATATTTGAGTGTAAGAAGTGATGGAAATTGCAGTCTCGCAAAATCTACAATATTGAACAGGGGTAAAAACCATATAATAATTCTAAAACCGTAATATGTAGTAAACCTAATTTTCGGATTATTTATATTGTCACTTGCAAATTTGCGTCCGTTAGTCAATGTAGCTCAGAAGCATGTCACTTTATTTTGTGATACACACATCTGAAGATCTACATTTAACTGAAAAGAGCCACTTTTCTAATGGTACCTCTATCTGCATTGGATGGATACTTTAAATAAGATGGCTCTACTATTGAAATAATGTGAAAGCCCTATAGCTGAAGCACCTGCGTAAGGAACCAGATGCCTCAATCCTAACTTGTGGTGCATTTTAGATCACTCCCTGATTCTAAACCCTTTACATGCACACAATGGCAAATTTTCCTCTTTAATGTAAGCGCGAATCGTTTTATGTTCTATAACGTGCATTTCTGCAAATAAATTGCAGTTTGTACTGATGTTTATTCAGCGTTATCTGGCGTCTATCAGCAATATTTTTCTTTCTAATTTTATCAATGGATTACTTTCATTTCATATAACGTATATTAAAAGGCAAACATTAGATATTTACGATGGGTATCGCCAACTAAGTGCAGATTTTTTTTGCTAGTTAAATAAACACAAAATCGGTATATTGTGTATGTACTTTCAATTTGCCAAAAGCTTTATTGAATCTATATAAAGCAAGTTGTTTATAGCCAGCTAGGTCTTGCTTGTACCAAGGTCCAAGGTGCATGAGAAAAATGCGCTATTTGAAATCCCATTAAAAACTCCAAATATGAAAAATCTATTCCATCCATCAGTTAAATCTCACGGAAATGCTTTAGCCTTAAAAAATGTACAACATTTAACGAACATGTGGGTCACACACCTAAATTATCCAATAGGTTTACAATTCGTTTCGAACGCCTCAACGACACAGTCATTCATTCTAGATCACATTTAATGGGAAAACTTTAATATTAATAGGCTTCAGAAAGTTATTTTCGAGGTAGCTCCTAAATGGAAAATGTTTGCATGCATTAATTACGCAACAAACATGGATATTTTTGCTTCTTTGTAAGATTTGTGGTACATATGCAGAGGTCAATGCTCAGTGTCCTTCTATATAATTGCCAGTGATCTTATCGGAAATATTATTAAATTCTGAAGTAGCATAGTCATTATCCATTATCAATATTCCATGGTAAAAGCTAGTACTTGCTCAATAGTACTACTCTATTCGAATAATATTCGTATAAATATAATTCACTGAATTTTAAGTTAATGTTATAACGTGAAACTTGGCTATGAAGCAAAAGCAAATCAGCACTCCTTTTGACCATTATGAAAAGCGAATCTAAGAAGTGCAATTGAAATGTATGCATTTTAATGTAAACCACTTTAAAGTGCTTAAAATTGAAGTGTTTCCATACTTACCTACTTAACACACGCACATACATTGGATTATTCTGACTGGAAGAACTGCATCCTTTGATCCAATCCACATGGTTGTTAAATTAAGCACTCATTTATTTTTCTAGCATTCTTAACAGTTTTGGGAAATAGTACACCATTTTGTAATTATCTTTAAGAGCAGGTCGTTAACTGTCAGTGCAGTAAACACATTTTTTACTAAATGCACACTGAGGAAACAATGTGGAAAAGATTAAACCATATGGATAAAGTGTGGTTTGTTTTCTTGCATTCTTCCTGATAAATGGTATAGAGTATAGAAATGAATTTGAATTTTGAATTAAGTTGAAATACAGTCAGGAAAATATACACAATAATAGAGTATAGAGTATAAACTTGCATTTATAAACAAACAATTTTCGATCTTATCTTAATAATATAAATGCTTTGACTTACAGGTAAGCACATAGCAAAAACTAAACGAATAATGAATAATAATTACGTCCAGAATACATAATTATAAATGTCCTTAATACCCTCAAGGCGTTTTATGACTCGGTTTTGTACAGTAGGATACTTTCATTGTTTGTTGAGGAACTCCTTTAGAGTTCTAGGAAATCATAGCTAAGGTGGTTAGTCTTCGAACTGTACTTAGCGATTTAATAAATCGCAAAAGTCACCATAAATGATATATGGTCGTTTAAAAAATGTGAACTGAAATCGAATTTTTCACATAACGGTCTTCTTGAGCCACCGTGTGTCTTCAGGTGTTTAACAAATTTTGGTAACTATGCCGAGCAATTGGGTGACCTCTCGAAGGATACGTCCTTCAGTATATTTAATTTTAACGCCTAAATGACGATAAAGGTTTAAGCAAACAACCAAAGAATTTCCGGCTGATATGGTTTAAACAGATGCTAGCTTATTAGTGTTTAGCTTCCTTGAGAATGGTAGTTTCAACTAGCTTGAACTATTGATGGCATGCTTTATGGAATATAGATAGATATTGATAATTTGCCGAACCAAAGCTCTAATTCAATTCAGGCCTTATAAAGAAAACGAGTGGTATCAAACTATGTATTAAAAATAAAACTGAAAATGGCAGCGCACATTAGTACTGTTTCGTAGCAATTCTTCTAAAAATGGTCAACAAACAACACTGTGATCACCACCGTTTTCACCTTTGAATTAATATAAAACAAGTTTGGAAAAATTACGTAAGCTTTTAAAACGAGGACTTGAATATTTACTGGACTGGTAGCAAGTTTTTATTATGATTTATACTGTTTCTAAGAAATAGGCTATCAAATATATCATATTATTATATGATAATAATATATAATAATAATAATATAATAATATATTAACAGTTGAAAATCGAATTTCAACTTTGTTATTAAGTATTATTTGAAAATAGTTCCATGTTTGCTTGGTAGCCTTTTGGACTACTTAACCATTCGAAAAGAAAAATTACGATCTTTGCTTCAAATTACGAAAATTTTTGATATTAAAAAAGACCTCTTCTTCAATTTTTTGATGAAAAGTCTAAGCGGCAATGATGATTTTTGTCATTAACAGATAGTTACAGGTAGATAGCCTTTGTCAATAATAACAAGCATCTGTCAATCTGTGACTTACTTTGAAGCTCCTTTCACAAAATGTACACCAACATCGAATTTGCGGATATGTGATTAGTTATGGGAAAATGCCACACTTACATAGCAGAAGGTGTAAGACCTTACACCAGCAAAGGGCTAGAGACACTGGACGATTGGCTCCGGTAATTGAAGTAGATATTGGACGACCAAGAGGTGCTTGGGTTCCAGACACAAAGGCACAAGTATTGGGGATAATTGCAGCAGAGCCTTCCAGGAGTGCTCGGAGCATTGCACAACCACTGACACTTTCTTAGGAACCGGATAATTGTCCCTATAACTCCCCAGAGGAAGGGCCACATTCCTATCATGGATGTAAGATACACAGGACGCAAGGACACATTAAATCTCTGATCTTCCGAACACCGGTACAAATTGAGCAGGAGTTAATTAACCGAATACAAGAAGCTGCTCAAAATGTGACTCCAGTAATATTACGAAGAGTGCACAATAACATAATTAAACGGGCCCAAACATGTTTGGATTTAAATGGGCAGAACTTCGAACACCTCTTGTGAGTTGTCCACATTTCAAAACGGTTCTTTTCAGAACCACAGATTCATATCTAAGATTTTCGTTTTGCCACCAAGCACCGAAATGATTTTCGTATTTAAAGGTTAATGACTCAATTTTTATAGGTTCTTCACTTACCGTAGGTTGGTTTCATTAAGCTATAACTTTTTATTGGAGGTATTGTTGAAATCAAATTGAATTTTCAAATTATTCAGCCGCGCCGTATTTAAAAAATCTTCTTATTTAGTGAAAATTATTTTGTTTCGCATTTATTTTCCGAAAGGTTTATTTTCCGAAAAATTTATTTTCCGAAATCTGGAATTGCATTGAAACATTAGTTAAATACAAAAAGATACTAGCAAATTAGTACTCGCAAATGACGTCATCACTAGTATAAAATATTAATTTCCGAACAGACCAATTGACAGGAAACTCTTTACAGGGTTGTCCTAACCCTAATCAAATATAATTTTCACTTCAATGTTTAGTTATGGTTACCCGAGCTCTGTATCATTAATAAGCAACAGGTATTTATGTAATGTTAATTAGGCTTATTACCTTGCGAAGCATCGTTGCCGTAATTCTGATCTAGTTTTTTTCAAATATCTCAGTTTTTGATACGAATTATTTTTTTTAACTATTTTTCTTGTACTTCCAAAACACCCCCAGACAACACCCCCAAAGGAATGACGCCACTTTTGAATCACCCTGTATATATCGTTGTTTTCTTAAGACGAGACTCGCTTAGCAAGACCTACTTTTTCGCTGAAGATTTTCTTATTGATCAAATACTGGACATCTTTCCCCAATTTTCCGTAATATATTTGATGTACATAGATAATGATAACTGGTTTTCGGTCTGAAATGATTCAAGATTTCTACTTTATCACCGATATAACTTCTATACGTATATAATTAATACGCTTTGATAAAAACGGTGTAAAATAAACTCTCGGCATTTTTATGATGGGATTATATAGATTATTTGGAGATCCTATTGAGATATTACCGGCATTACAAATTAGAATAACAACGCCAGATTTTTATGGTGTATGTTGGAAAGGTTCCATAAACCAGTAAAATTTCACACTTGGACAAACTTCGTATTCTTCAGTAGCTTGAGTTAACTGTTAATAGTTTTTCAAGTAACCTAGCGATTAAGTTTCAACCACATGTGATCATTTCAAGTTGTGCCATTACGATCACCATAAAGGATAATTATTATTCGGCGATCCCATCATCTGGTATTACAATCGTACAATAATGTTTCCAGATTCGTTATTCTTAGCCACTACTGTATAACAATTAAATATTGGGCGTTGATGTAAATGTCATCGACTGTTCATTTGAATATAGTAATGTCCCGCCCAAGAAAACCATAATTTTAGTTAATATTCATAAGACAATGGGTTTCCTATAGGGGTTCAAAGCTTGGTCGCCGCCTAAAAACATTAAAATCTGTTGGTTTTGTGACGGCCAACAGAATTTATCTTGTGCTTCTCAAGCTTCCAATAGAGACAACTAAATGTTTATGAGTTTCAAATATTGGTTCTCATTTTTTCCACATAACAAATGTGCATTTAATATAAAGCAGGCTGTGTTGTATTACACGTTTGAAGGTTTCTCCCAGTTGAATATCCATCGGAGATATCGGCTAAGTAATTAACAATCGGAATACGGAATTGATTCACATTCAATATGGGATTCACGACATGTGAAGGTTCGAAACATTGAATGAAAGAACAAAGAGATGGACTTATTACGTATTTATGTATATTTTCTAAGAGATAAACAAAATTTATGTGACATTTAAATAGCGGTAATTGCCAAATCACTTTCAGTTCTTCAATGGTCAGTCAAAGTGCTTATCCGCACACAATTATCCTATAGGCTAAAGTTTTTTGTATATGTTAATAAAAATTGGGGTTTTATCTATTGCTGATATCGATGTGAGAGTATGAAGACAGAACATATTTATTGTTTTTGAGGGGATATAACTTTCAAGTCAACAAACAATTGACTAAACTGAAAATGATTTTGTGTTTCGTTGAAATTTTTATTAGTAAACAGTCCTTGGCTATTTTAAATACTAATCAGTTCTTGAAAATACATCATATAGAAAGCCTCGTATATACCTAAATGTCGTCGATTAGTGGTGTGGCTTCCCTGACATTAATTACCTCATAATTTATTTGCAAGTGAGTACGAGTTGACATCGCCTACCAACTATTATCACATGTTGGTTCAACCATTTTGCTAGATATTGCTATAGCATTAAGCCGCAACTTCAGAACTTGCGTTTTTCCTATTAGTAAGCAAATTAGCCAATACATTAACTGTTAGTATTCTGCCTTAGGTGTTACCAGTTTCTCGAACCGGTAGTTTTTTGCGGGAATATTTTAGGACTTTTCTTTAAATTTGGTTCATTTAACAAAAGTACATGAATGCCTTAATATTCGTGTGTAAATCACAAATGTCTACTATGGGCTCAGCAGTAGGGGTATTATTAGAATGAAGCGAGTAAAACAAATATTTGTCTGAAACTCTTGAGATAAAATGTCATGGTTTTATTATAATACAGAGCACCATAAAACTAAGAGAACTGACGTTTAACAATGCATCATCTGTGTTTTTGGTATCTCGTATCAGAACTTTCAACCTAAACGCAGCAACGGATAAACAATATATAATACAATACAGGTTTGCTCTTCACAATCTCCTAATAGGCTGGTAATTGCAGACAAGAGAAAATTGTTTTATTTTTCCTCGGCAAAAAAATTAGAAAATGCGCTTATTTAGGTCTCGAAGAATGATGATAATGGTAGGTATAGGACTGCAGTACCATAAACTGATACACTTTCTCGCTGAGCAAACCGGTACAACACCCATCAACGTTCAATTGACAAGTCTCGATCAGTGGTGAATCCAGGATTTTGATCTGGAGGGGGGGGGGGGGGGGCTGAGGTGATAAAAAAGTTACATTATTGTACCGACGTATAGTAACCTCCAACTTCTTCTTGAAGGAATTAACGTGTTTTTAAAATATTTTATTTATAAATTTACAGAATTATAAAATATTATTAAGATTTGCCACTGATATCGATCAATTGGAGAAGGGGGAGCAATGGCTGGACCACCTCTATCACCTGGTCTGAAGAATCCGGATTATTTTGCAAACTTTCGACTTTTACTTTGTGGGCGGAAGAAAAGAGATGCGTTCTTTTTGAGTCAATAAAATCCTTGCACGAATTTTTGCTAGTTCCGATTTGTGATGCCTCGACGGCTAAAAGATGAATTCTATTTAGAATGTCTCGTAAACAGATGATTTATATCTATGAAAGGGATCCGCCTCATTTCTTGCCAATATTACATAAAATCGATCAATTGGAGTAGGTGGAGCAATGGCTGGGCCACCTCGATCACCTGACCTGAAGAATCCGGATTATTTTGCAAATTTTCCACTTTTATTTTGTGGGCGGAAGAAAAGGGATGCGTTCTGTTTGAGTCAATAAAATCCTTACACGAATTTTTGTTAGGTCCGATTTGTGCTGCCTCGACTGCTAAAAGCTGAAGTTTATTTGGAATTTTTCTCGTGGTGATTTATATCCATGAAAGGGCTCCGCCTTATTTCTTGCCAATATTACACAAAATCGATTACTGGCGAATCCAGGATTGTGATCTGGGGGGGCTGAGTCATAAAAAAGTTACATTGTTGTACCGACTTATCGCAGCTTCCAAGTTCTTCTGGATGGAATTAACGTATTTTTGAAATATTTTATTTATAAATTTACAAAATTATACAGTACTGTATCGCGGGGGGGGGGGGGGGGCTGCATCCCCATAGCCACTGGTTTCGATTGATAAACGAACTCGTTCACGTTTTTAGAGCTAATAGATTTTTCACCCCGTCTTCTTGCTGATATGTTGAAAACTAAAACGTTAACAGTCTATACGAGTAATGTAACTTGCAGTGCACGTAATAAGATCAGTTCGCGCTGAAAAAAAGGTTGATGTGTTCAGAAATATCAATCAAGAAGTTAATGCATCCCTGTTAAAAAACTTTCATATTTCAACTGGAAAAAGAAGGCCGCGAGCTATTATTTTTTCAATCGTAGGGAGGGTCGGTTTGCAAATAATGGATCTCCGGATTTAATGATGTGAAGAAAAGTCACAACCTCGCCTGGCGAATATGTTTTAGTAGGCACATAACTTATTGCCAAATATTACGAAGCACTATCACAGAATCTTGCAACGATCTAAAGTTATAAATTGGAATGCGCTTTTGCTTCCGGTCCTATTTTATTGATATATGCTTAGGTAACTAGCGACTAGCGAGGTAGTAAACGTTTTTACCTAAAAGCAAATTGTGATATGTCCTCTTATCAGGTTCCCAGAGTTATATTATCTAATGGTAAACGAATTAGATAGCAGCTAGATTTTTGTCGTCATCGAAATAATTAGATTTTATGATCGATTTTTGTATAAATCCCATGGCAATATATGCTCATTTATTTTCTCGAATGCACTACTGCGATATAAATATTCAATACTTTTTATTACTTTCTATTTTTACAATATTCATTTATTTTGTTACACAAAATTTGAGTACCCAGCACAGCACGTACAGTATGGCAATTGGCACCAAAAGACTTATACACAAAAAAAATTATTTGTGTCTTCAGCTTTTTATGACTAAAAATAGATAAAATAGTTACCCATTAATATTAATGTGATATTTAGATTGTAACTTGGAAAAATCGTTTCTATTCCTGAATAATACACGAAGATGTCTATTCAGTTATTCGTAGAAATCAAAGTGTTTACCATACGCCGAATGGTTCTGAAGATATATTTTCATCGATTTCAATGCTTAAATGAATGCGGTTGCAAGACAATGTTCCTCCGGTCTGGTTTTTCTCGTTAGGAACTTCGCGTTTCATACGCACACCATTCAATTCAATTTTAGCTTCAACTAACTTACCTCTTGCCGTAGTATTCTTCATGATTCCACATTTTATTCGTGAAAAAAACGTTTACTCGCTAACTAAACTCGATGTGCTATAAATTCTAAAGAAGATAAACACTTTGAAGATTGTATGAAGATTTTAATGAAATGAAGATTGGCTTTAGATTCATCTTGGGTGTTTGTTACGTTATGACTTGTTTACGGAACTGCGAAATCATGAAAAGGTTTGAGACAATCTAGATCAAAACACGTTTTAAAACAACTTATTTAAGGTATACCCATTGTTTTCAGCAGAAACGCCCTGTAACCAATACGCTAATACGTCGCAATTTGTTGGTGTTTTCAAATCAGAAGGAAAGAAAAAATAAACCAGCTCAATACGCTGCACCTACAAGCAGAGTTCAAGGTTCAAAACAAACATACATGTATAATATGGTGCCCATGGCCATACCTATTGTTAAGTAGCTTAAGAAAAATATATAGTACTAATCCCATAAGTTGTTAAATGTCTATATGGAGGAACCACTTTTTAATACGATGGGGTATTAAAGAATTCTTGGAAAGCCGAAGTAGCTGCTCAAAGAACTGACTTTTATTCTGGCGTCACACCGGGGTCTTAAGTAAGATCCGTTTATGTTACAGAGACCGACTTTTATGTTTTTTAATATTGTCCAAGGTTGAATGTTTTATTAGTTCCCAACCCTGGTATATTATTTAATTTATTTCAAAATTTCCTGGGTTTCAGTCAATTTTACTGTTCATTATTTAAAATGTTACAAATACGTTTCGGTGTCTTTCTCCACCATCATCAGTTTGTATGTCTAGATGTTTCTACCTTTACGTTTGGTTGGACATTTTGGAATGCATATTATTTAATGTAGACATGTGGATTTAAGCTATGGCATGGTCAAAGTTCAGAGACTACAGCTGTATGTATAAACCAAGATACTTTAAAATACCTTGCATGTTTTTATAAATACATAGAAACTAAGCTAAATAATGTATTTAAATTAAATTTAATACCTGGCCCCGAGCCCCATTATGATCTGCCCGAAAAAATGTGAAAGATATTTATTTATAGATTATCAAACACTTCTTCAAGCTTAGCTTCGGTTGAAACATGCCGTGTCACTAGAGTATTAACTTCAAAGTTATTTTTGGTGAATGACTCTTTGTAGGGGGTAAACAGGCCATTATGCGATAACATCTTAAGCCCGGTGCAAAGAATAGAGGGATTTACGGATTCGGAAAATATTTCAAAAATGCGCCCTGTTAGGTAAAGTCCCTTGTGGTGGATGTTTTAAAGGGACGATAATATGACGTCCACCCACAACTGACTTATTAGTAGGGTATCGTTTATTTTACAGATTATTTTCATCATTTTAAAACTTGAAGGAATCATGCCAGTGGGCAAACTAATTTTTCAAAAGCTATGAACGCAAATTCTAAATAAAGGCTGTTGCATCATTAAGTGATAGTTTTGCAATGACCAATAATAATGTGTCAACAACTGGTCATGTGTAGATATGAAGCAGAGCAAGCCTAGTGTTGAACAACTTATAATCTGAGGTACATACATAATTATTGCTATGATGCATCTGGTATGCATCAAGAATTTATTTTCTGTGTGAACCTGACTATTGCATACCACTTGCTACCAAGTATCGGTTAAATTGATATAATCGTCCGGAAATGCATCAATGAAGTCACCGCAAAGAAAATATTTTCTTAGCGATGCTACACGAATTCAACGATGAAAGTTCGTCCAGCAAAAAGCAAATAGCCTGTGAGTCATAATTTTTCCGCACTCTATAGATGTAGGTATGTCAAATGACAAACTATATATCATACTCCCAAGTCGACTGATCATAGACGTGATTCGCTATGACAAATGTGCTTTGTTGTCGATCTATAACAGTGATATCTCAATCTAACAAACGCGCACCTGGCCTGCTTCAAGTTGCATTGAATAACTAATATTTTAATTATGCTTTAATCGCAATTTAAAATAACTACGAAGCTGTTAACATTTAGTTATACACCAAGATGGGACTACGGGTTTTCGTAGGAGTGTATTACGAATTGTGAGGTGAAGCATTTTGATAGCTTGTTAACCCAGTTTGTAGCATTTGTCTTCAGGCATATCCATACTAGACTATGCAGCATCGCTACTGAGAGGAGCTGTTGCAAATTTAAATTATATTCAATGGTTCAAGCAGTATGTAACATAAACCCAACGAAGCTCACGTATATTATTCAGACGTTGGTAAAAGCAATCAGTGCCAGATGAGTAATTTGAAGAGTTGGGGCGAGAATTTTTCAGACTTAGGGTTATAAATTATCATAATTTATATTTTGTATGCAAATTAAAATTGCTGCTTCAATGTCTCAACTGAAATTCGGTTCGCAATGGAGAAGAAAACAAATTGCGTTTGGTATGTCAACTGGAGACAACTGAAGAAGGAGACGATGCCTAATAAGAGAATAACACATCCACATCATTGAACCAAGTAATGCAGTCATTAACAAGATCGCTAAAACATTACAAATGATGGTATAAAAGCATGATTTTATTAAACTGTCATAAATGAAGTCAAAAAAATTCTGATGGACCTATTCGAATGAATTTTTCTGATCGTTTTATTACTTTGATCAATGGATGTAAACACCTTACTATTTATTTTCCTGCAAGCTATTCCGCTATTGCCCAATTTTCTACTTGAATGAATGAACGGACATATGTCATCATCGAACTGAAAAACTTTCCAAATAACCTGGGCATAAAGATATATTTCGCCACAGATGTAGGCTGGTAGTTAGCACTTTATGAATGAACTTTAGATAATGAGTCCATGTAATGACGTAAGCAGCGTACCGGCTGTAAAAAGCAATAAATATTTAACAAGATTGTGAAAACTTGCATGTAAATCTTTTCGCCGAGAGAAGAATATCTTAGATCGGATTTAGTCATTGCAAGTTTTATTTGATTCGGTCAGGGGATGTTGTCGTTTACGTCATTTGGCGTAGGATGAATGTTGAATGACGTAATTGGGTGGTTATTTTAGTGGCTTCCTTCATTTAAACCTTCACGTCTGTTTATCTTATATAGATGCACCGCATCGACTAGTTACAGTGTAACTATTATATATTCATCAAGTTCTGTTTATCCAACGAATTAGTGCAATTCGAGCTTGAAGAAAAAAGTAAAAATATCATTCTATACAATGAGTGAAATATATACAACTAAATACAAAGCTACAAATGACATGTCATTAAAGGGGACATCAATCAAAATAAGTCTGGTCGTACGGAATATATTAAGTCTTTTTGGGTGTGTCCACCAGCCTTGTTATTAATATTAATAACATTTTTAACTTTTCCAATGCACATCGTTACTGAAGTATGTTTGGGTCAATTCAGGTTTGACAACCTTATATTCACGATCGAGAATGGATTTTCCTACTTCCAGCACATTAAAGTTAATTTTATGACGGACTAAAGAAGGGCCAAGGTTCGGAATTCAAGTTCTTAAACTTGAAAATACTTTTTAAACTTTAACATCGTCTACTAACTGTTTAATGATTATCACCATTCTGTCTTAAAACGTGATCTTAGAGTAATACGCAATATTTGGGCAAACATAAATAAATCAGTTATAGTTGGAATGGGAACTGAATAGAAATGAAACATTCCTATTAGCTCAACATATTTCTGATACCAAATTCCTTGGGCAGTGTTCAACTTTCGGTATTCAAGCGAATCTATTCACACCTACCTACC
Source organism: Dendroctonus valens (assembly GCA_024550625.1). Classification (NCBI taxonomy): domain Eukaryota; kingdom Metazoa; phylum Arthropoda; class Insecta; order Coleoptera; family Curculionidae; genus Dendroctonus; species Dendroctonus valens. The sequence goes on along the minus strand of JAJTJO010000038.1, from coordinate 5,430,474 downwards.
TACAGTTACCGCCCTTGACTTCTGTAAAACGGCGTGTCAAAAGTTACGCAGGATATTAATTTTCTTAAGAGGCGTTACACAATTATTTACAGTACTACGTGTCATACAGAGAGTGAAAGGATTTGCTTCTTTTCTGGAAAATCTTGATTCGATTCAGATTATGGGTTTTCAATTATTAAAGTATATAAAACGCAATAATTTCAAAGTTAGATGAGATCCCATCACTTTTAGATACATTCTCCAAAAAATGTCCACTTTATAAAATGCCTCGAAGATCATTTTATTTTTAGTAGGTAAATAGCAAATAATTGCATAGTGAATTATTTGCATTACACGTTGCCCATATCGTGTTTATGGCCTTGATATGCCATTAGCCGACCTTAGCTTCTTTAATTATGAATGGTACTGTAATGAACAAATAAATGCTATGACTTAACTAACGACGGAATAGTTGAGCAATGGATTGCAACTGAATAGGGGACATTGTGCGAGCGTTAAAAGCGACTTAATTTTTACGAAATACATTTTGAATTTAGGCATACAGAGGGCTCGGTGAGATAACCAAATTTTCAGGCTTATCCTCGATAATCTGCCAAAGCTGGCATAAAAATTATAGTTAGTCTATCATTACCTTATCTACCCAACAAAGGAAAACTGACTACATTAGCCGTAATACGGAAAGAAAGTGGAACTGAATAAGTATGTACTATCGGAATTAAAGGCAGGCATATAAAACAATGCGGGTCAAACGCCTTATTAAAATCCATCAAAACACATTCTAGATATGTAGCTAATTGACATAGAGGGGTCTATACGCAAAGATATATCTCATTAATTGTGACAATAACAGACAATAAACATATTTTACAAGGAAACTAACGAGATTGAACTATAAAGTTTGCTATTTATTTGTTTAATTATTGTACTAAGCAAAGAACAAACGAAACACTCGGACACATTTGACACAAGAATATGGGTCCCGATTATTTATTGAAACGAAACTATGACAAATGTTGTTCAATCATGTTCTCAGCTCTCTTAAACAAACAAACGTTTCCATGCACAAAGTGTGTGATATACAGGGCAGATTTTTAGAGAAATACAATTTAAATTAAGATGATTTACCTAAACGATGACTACCGCAGATTAGAATCGCAAAACGCATATAGTTTGAGCAATGACTCTGCATAACCAAATTGTATAGATTTGATTATAGTATTTTATGGAGAGTATCTGATGCTGTGGAAGTATCACTATCTACTGTATAAAAGACCTCTGACATCAAAAAATGGTGTCCATTAAGACAGCAGTCCAAGAATACATAAAATAGATGAACATACCATTTCATAATAATGATAAAATAAAAGTAATAATTTCCCGAAAGATGAATGATATTTGGTACCATAAATGTTTGAAGTGAAGTTTCCAGCAATTCTTCGAGCATACATGCTTAATTTCACGTAGTGAAATGAAAATATAACACTCAATGTGGTAACAGGAAGTAGTTGTCAAGGCAAATAATATCTAAAAGTGCATTATTTTGCTGATAACAGTCGCTACACTCATTAGTAAATAAGATTGCTCTCCGCGGTACCTTTTACTTGAAACTGGATCGACGCAATACAGCAACTATAATACTTATTCTCTGTTTTGTAAAATTGTTTGTGCGTGAAAAACTTTATAAAAACAAAATGCATATAATTTTCGCCGTCATGGGCCCGGTTTCGACATGAACAGTACGTGAAATCTTAATTTTGCCTTAAAAATGGGTTATTTCCATTATTTTTTATCATAATACCCAGTAATTTTACTGATTTTCGAATTTGTACAGCCGACAACGTGATCCCATGCAGACCCCACATGACGTTCCTCTGACATGTTTGTTTTGATGTCATGTACTCGTATGTGTTCTGTCTGGTGGTGTTTAGGAAACAATGTAATAATAACATCAACATTATTGAAATATGTAGATTCCGAGGCAGTTCCTTCGTTTGAAACCCTTTCGTTAATTAATTGATGCGACCTAACTTCTAAACAGACCAGCTTGTGTGAATTATTACTTTTTAATTTTATTAATATAACGCTTCGATTCGTATCCTTTACAATACAATGCCAGTATTGCAAAATTAGTAGGAGACGAATTTCGTAACATCCTTTGTTACTGTGAAATTTCAAAAAGGAATTTTTTGTACAGGTGCGATTCGATCCGAATTAAATTACTTGAGTGCATATTTAAGCGTTGATTGCACCATAACACTTGCTGGAATTAAGCATTAAGTTTTTCCTAAATGGTTAAATAACTATTTGGGTTAATGCAATTCGTGTATGGTCTGTCCCTCGATGTAAGATTTTCTAGACCCAGTGGCAATTTTCGAGTTACGCTTCTGCATCGATTGTTTCAAATCAATGTGAATTGAAACATTAAGTCTCCTTCCGACTCAAAATAAAATTGTTGCCTCAGATTGCTCACTAATTAATGAGCATTCCAAAAGTGTTGCGCTATCAAAATAGCAAAATATTAAGCAATTTTAGCAAAATATTGAGATAGAACAAAATTGGTAGATGATGGATAAATCAATCAAGTGCATATGGGTTAATAAAGCGTTGCCCAAAATATAAATGAAATTTAGCTCGGAGAGTAAAAAGTTTTTGTGATCAAGACTAATCAAATCAAATAAGTGGGAAATGACTGTACTGACCGGCCACCGGTCCATTATAATTAGAACTAAGTTACAAAAACAGTTAATATATTTACTTTAAAGGAAGGTGTTCGCCCGAAGTGTTTATCAACACGCCTATGGGTAATGTCAAAACAAGTTTACTGATGACAGAGGTCCCAGACACACTTAACTTTTTCGCACAATGAGCACGTTTATCTCAAAAGATCTTGATCGTATCACGTGAAACGTTCAATGTATTACCTCGAATCCTGTTTCAAATCGCTAAAAATCAGACAAGAAATATATACCTAAAGAAAGATGCTAATATTTTACATATTGACTTCCATCCAGTTAAAGGCAGCTTGTACTATAAGATCAAAGAGGAGATATTAGGACATGTCATATCTGGAGGGTGTAGATTCATTTATTCAATAACTTGTTGATTAAGTGTTGTTTTCAGTATGTCTAAGTCTACTAGGAAATTCTTATTGTACTTTTGATTAAGATCGCTTTGTCGCGATATAAACATTGCTGAAGTTCGTTGAGTACCTGACTGCAATACCAATTAAATGCGTCTTCAAGATCGGTTCTTTAAGTTATTTCATTGTGTGCTATCGTCAGGTTGAATCAAGACCACCTACCAAAAAAATCTAACGGAACGCGGTTCATTCAATTCACCATGAAGCTGGTTTTCAACGCCATGTTAGTCAATTTTTTATTTTTACATGACGTCGATACGAAATCTCAACAAAGTGTGGCCTTTCATTTCTTTCAGCACTTCAAAACGATCTACGTATATGTGTGTAACCAAGCTGATGTCCGCACTTGTACTTTTTTTGCGCTTTTCGGACGCCGTAGAAATTATGATATTCTTCCTGACGTTTTGCAAATGCAAGCGACTTGCGTCCTCAGGGGTGTTTCACTGTGTGTTTGACGCAATGTTGCGGTCCGGTGATCATCAATCCAGTGTAAGCTTTTGAACGAAACACCTCTAGGGATGCACTTCACTCGTGCTTGCAAAACGTCAGAAATAATGTCTTTTCCACCACGGCTTAAAAGCTCGAGAATCTCCGACCAATGTCCGGAAAAGCTTATCTCATTTACCATTCCCAAATGACAATTGACTTGTCGTTTTCAATACCAAACAGAAAAAATATCAGAGTTGTAAGAGATATGCTTCTAAATTTTTTTTAAATAACAAAACCAAGAAAATTAAACTCCTATTCACTTAACAAACTCTTCAGTGTTAGTTCAGTGAGAGAAACTCATTTTAAAATTATTTATTTTGTCTTAGATTGTCAATGGTTAAGGAATATAATTTTTGATGAGTTTTACTCTTTATTATAGTCGATCAGCAAGAACAGTTAGTGAAACTCAACTCAACGTCACCGATAAATTCCTCTCTAATGTTGCTATTGTGTAAAATATATTTTAATAATCTAAAACTCATGATTACTTGATGTCATCTGAGTAAAACATTGTTTGCTAGGTCTGTTGACCAGATATTGCACTTTGGGCCAAGTTTTTTTTTTATTCCTCGTGCACATTGTATGAACGGGGATGGCATATCAATGAACGTGGAAAGTTGGGTATTGTATTTATGTCTGTCGCTTGTTGCAGGTGCTCAACAAGCAGTATGGCTGCAAGCAAAAGTCGCCATTGGTGAAAAAAAAATGAACTGTGCAGACAACTACCAAGAATTGCTGCTCTATCTTGAAAAAGCAGAGGTATGTAATTAATAACATACAATTCACTAAACGAAGACTTTCTTATGCTGAGAATAAATAACTTACTTTTAAAGCGTATTATTTTTAATAGCCCCATTTTACCCAATTCTAACCAAATCTACGTCTACGTTTTTTTTAATTAACTAAAACTCATCAAAATGATACAAACGATATTCAAAAGGCGTATCTTAAGCCATAAAATGCATTATTTAAGAGTCATAATAACGTAATTTGGCTGAGTGTTTTTTTAATGAGATATAAATTATTATGCTGCAGGCAAAATTTCGTATCTTTTACTTATGTTGATTAATTTGTTTATTCGTAAACAAATCTACTGATTAAAACTGTAATATAAATAGCATAACGATGGACTAATTACACCATTTAAAAGGAAACTCTCGTTGGTACTTCAAAAGAAAGCAGTTACTAATTATGAATTCGATCTGACACAATTATTCTTTATCGCGGTTTTCCCCTGCTTACGTTTAAAACACCGGCACACAACTCAAGATATCATAACCGTTCAAAATTATTCAATCTACGATTTAAGATATATGTATTTTTACTGATTAGGAAAACGTACAAAATATGTATGTATTCACGGAGCTCGAGAAAACAATCTAAGGGCATTTTTTTAACAGATGCGCTTCAGGATTAACCGTAATGTTTGCTGAAAATACAAATATATATACTTATGAAAACAAACTGAAAGAAGCTGTAGTTTTGATTCCTGTCCATATAAAATAATTCTTGGTATATACGAAAAACAGCCCGTTAAAAACAAGGTGTAAAACCAATGGAACGCAACGTATTGTTTTTAAACACGTTCTTTGGCCTAGTTTCAGTTTTTCAATAGGCACGCACAATAATTATTTTTACATGACTTTCCGTTTTGTAATTGCTCTTGCTTTGATTAGCTTGAGTTATTCGTACCCATGTGGTCAGTAATACGCTTTAGAAAAATACTTTCACGATTTCATATCGTTTATTGCATTAGTTTCTGCAAAGCAACATACAGTAACACCAAGAACAAACTTTACTTATTTTACTTTTCCAACTCTTTCTTGCCCCTGGCAGCGAAGAACGCCGGGTCGAAGTCCACATCATTTTCAAAATCACGCCTCTCTCTTCTGGATTTGCCACTATCAGCATCACTAGCATCAACTGAATTCTTAAGAGAATTCCAGTACAAAGGCTTTTTACCTCTGGAGTTGTAAAACGGTTCGTTCTGTAAATCCTTGCGCAGACAAATAAAGAACGGCTCATCCACGAGCAGCCTCTCCTGCAGATATTTTGAATCCTTTTTACCTCTATTTGCCCAAAATGGTCCCATATCCGCTTGAGTCGAAGATCTCTTGAAACAAGACTTTGCATTACAAACTATGTCATCTTTTTGAAGCTCAGCCGGGTGCAAAAACACTCTTTTTCGCGGATCCTGACACTGCAAATAATCAAGTTAATATTGTTATTGTCATGCCTAAATAAAAGCAAAGTGAATACGAAAAGTATCCGAAATCCTTCAATATAATGTCGGTTTTCTTATAAAATCACGACTTATTGTTTATTCGAATCACAGAAAGCCAATGTGTATACATACATTCTCATTGGTATGCACATTGGTGATCAGTGAGTGGAAGTTCCTCTTCCGCTTGATCATTTCAAAGACAATGTTAACAGTAGCACACTTTGTAACCCTACATAGTTGTGAAATTTTAACTGTACCAATACTTACGTGTGCGATACTCAATACTACAAAAAGCAATACACTCGGAAAGGGAAACATTCTTTGTACCAGGCGAAGTGCGTTGCGAAAATAAGTTTGGAAAAGTAGGAGTTTGTCCTTAAATACAATGGGTAGTTTCCAGAGCATATCGGCCTGAGGCGATTTTGAATTAGATGGGGATTTGGGAATTAGCCTGTCAACATTCTCTAATAACTTGGCTACGTTTTCCGTTGTCGCAGTTTCAGTTCACTCCCATTTTATTTCATATGTGCTTTATATTGAGTGTATTATCTTTAGATGTATTATTTCTTGTAGGTCCCAGCTGAGGACACCCAATCAGAAACTACATCTACTGGGGTAAAAAAATTGATATGAATAATAAATAATTGGTATTTGTGTAGGTTTAACCGTACATTAAACTTACAACTAATAACTTGTTGCTCTTGTGGTGATGGTTGCTGATCACCTGGTTACAAATATGCTGTAAAATATGGCTCGGTTTTAACGTTCATATTTAGCAGGAAGCATTTCAATGCACCAAATCATTTCATGCAACACTGACATCAAGCAAATTAATTTCAGAGTGATATAAATGCAACTCTCGCAACAAATGCCCTGCCTCTCAGGAAACCGCCAGTAAATGGGCTTGCCAAGATCGATGAGGAAAATTACGCAAATAAAACCTTAGAAGACGGTTCATTATCACCGAACTCTGATCCTGAAGACATAGAACTAAATCTTCAAATATTATTGAAAATCGACGAAGCGATCCGTTCTGATCTATCCGAGCTGTTGGCCAGTCATGATTTGAATGACCTGAATCAAAGCGAACTGTCGAACTACCGGTTCTGCAAAAATAGGTCTTCGTTTGATAAGTACAAAGAATTGACCGGGTTCCAGCAGGATGACTCCGGCGTTAGCACAAATCGGTTCCACTTGGATGACGAAGAAAAAAGTTTCATTGAGATGGATGCATTGTCTGATTTGGGATCTCATTCAGTAAGTTACTTTTCTATTGCAATTAAACCATTTATTGATTTGGACAAAACCAGTGGCTTTGTGTTACCGTTAAGTTGAAATGTCTGTATGTGTATAGCTGTATCGTCCGCAAATCGTAAGTATATATGAGCAGTCTAATAATGTAAATACACAGTTACCAGAATTGATCGAAAAACGTTTAAGTAATTGAATGAAACGCAATGTCGTAATAACTGTCTATTGTTCCATAAGCAATTAAATACAATGGAAGCAATAATATCGGTTATTCAATTAAATCACTGATTACTGATTACTGATGATCTTTGCAGCGTCGTCCTAACAATAATGTATATAACTGTTAATACTTAATTAAATATAACTTTTAAATTTCGGTTTAGGTGAATATTTGCAAGTCATATGAAATATTATCATCTGATATTTACAAGAATCACCCATTAGCACAAATTGACATGGTTGCTTCCCGTGAAGGAAGTGGCAGGAACCAAATTAACATAACCCAACAGTGAATAGCGTCTGCCAACAATTACCACAGTTATAGTTTCTTAGAGATGGAGTTTTCGAACATTTGATGGGTTGTTTCAGCCGTCTACGGTCAGTGGAGTTAACGTGGCAACTCAAACCTCTCCTTCACCTTCAGCTAGTTCCACCAACCTGACGTGGGCGTCCAGCTCTCCAGGGTCGGACACCGAATCTTCAGAGGGGAGTGATCCATGGGCCACGGGCTGTTCAAAAAGGAAACTGAATAGTGGAAAATCCAGCTCTGCCCCTGTACTCGAAAAAGTATCACCTTCTTTACAAGTAAGTAGTGGAGCTGATTTGGAACATTAGCGATCTTTCATAGCTCTCTTATTAACTTGTAATGCTCATTTAATTAAAGTATTATTTAGGAACAATAGTTTAAACGAAGTGAACTGCAAATGTAATTTTCTTATCAGTGTTTCATCGCTCATTCCACATTCGTTTGGAAACCAGCAAACAATATATATCTTCCAATTATTCCAGTACCTCAATAATAAGACTTTTAAATCACTGTTTGAGTTGCATTAAAGGTTAGATATGGTGTGGAAATGTTAACGATTTTTTATAAATATGCTGAATTCGTTCAATTTACGTTTTTCATACTGTATAATATTATGGATAGCTTAATATTCAAACACATAAAATATGGCAAATATCAGTGAACCGAGACAATCTTAAAACAAAATTTGCTCAAATGTTCGTTCTTTTAACATCCATTGATGTGTTAATCGCGTATCTTAATTGGTGTGTTAATAATGCACGAAGTGATAAGGAGCTCTTGGAATTTGAAAAATCATATTGGCGACAGTAAATTGATAACCTTAAGAAATTGTCTGTGGAATTTCGAAGTCAAGACTATAGTTTATAAAATTATAATTGCCCTGTTATTATAAACGCATCATTAAATTTTGGAAATACCTATTCCTGTAATTTGTTGACAAAGAGATTACTGGGCTTCGAGTATTTATGTGCTATATTTATTTATTAGTGGTAATAAATAAGTATTCATGTTAAATTTACAAGTATAATCAAATAATTAATTGTATATAAATAGGACTAATTCTGGTGTTGAAAAGCGTTTCATTGACAAAATCAAGGTCTTTTGGGTAAACTCTAAACTAAAGTAAAATCTTGAGCACATCATCCCCATCCATATATGATATGCTACAATCACGCGTGTGTGTATAGGCATCGCCTTTGAACTTCAAGCTGTTAATAGCGGATGGCCAGCCATGCATAATTGATCTGCTATAATTTCAGGTGAGCAGGCAATCCCGATCACAGTCCGACAGACATTTAGCCGGTGAGTAGTTCAACACGTTGTTTTAACTCACCAACATGTCTATACGGGTCAAGGAATACAAGTTTTTTCGTAGTCTTAGTGTTAAAGTTAATGATAATTGGCCAGTTCGAAAAGCTGAGCAGCTCTGGAAACTTATGCGGACTACTAAAATTGCAGGTTGGCAATCAACCCCTTTCCATCCATTAGAACATGGAACCTACCATATTACGTATAAACAAAATTTTCCAACTAAAATCGTTTTGCAATTAATAGAGCAAATTAAAACCGACTGAAGACGACTAACAGAACCCAAATCGTACTTAGTATACCGTGTATATTTGAAGCAAATATAGATTATTAAGACTCCGCCAGGAGCCATTATAAAGAAATGTTTAATTTCTTTATTGATGTAATCGTAAAAAATTTTTATTAAATATTAAACTTCTAGCATGAGCTTTTTTTTACATTTTTGAAACAGATCTTAAATTAAATACATAGATTGTTTACTTCCGGCGACATTAAATAAATACACAGTTCCTCTTTCAGAGGTACTTGTGTTCCAAATAGCTTAAAAGCTTTGAAGACGCCGAAGTCCGTATCTCTTTTTAGAACACACGATAAGTACGAATATTAAAATTTCAACACTTTCTGTCGCATGTGGTTTTAAAAAATGCCAGATGCGATCGCAATTGCTTTTAATACACCTAATAACAGGAAAAGTATACATTTCCGATATTTTATGCGATTGAGAATGCTCCCATTCTTCCGCGGTAAAAAACCTCCCCAAAGAAATTGCTTTGTTAATGACGATATTCACAAATTAGCCGAACGCAAATATTTGTAAATAACACACATAGCTATATTTCCGCTAGCTGGTTTCTGATTGTCCCAGCATACCTTCTTAAGAAAGTCGCAATTTGAAATTGTTGGTAAGTTATTTTTGGCAATGACCAAACCTCTCCATATTTAAATTAACATTTGAAATTTGTTCAAGAATTGTTGCGTGCCGACAAAAATGGCGGAAAACATTAAAAATGAACGCGTTTAGAATTATTACAGAGCTATTATTACTGAAACGCATTTTATTTGTGGGCATTTAATATAAACATAAATATTTGCAACTTTTTGTACTTTTGCAAATTCACGGTATTTAATGTAGTAATGTATGAAAATAATAAAGTACTCTCTTATTTAAAACTAATCAGTATATAGCGTACGTCGCACATTTTAATTCTTTAAATAAATCCAAAACAATGTCTGAGATCAAGTGCGTGGTATTAATTGATATTGCCACCGGACGTTTCGCCTATAATCGCGGAATACTTTTTCAAAGTATGAGTTACTGCCTAACTCTGTTAGAGCAACCCATCAATTTGCTATAATTAATTAACATTACTTCACATACAACAATCGCCGCTTTATTTTCATTAATTTATGAAATGATTCACTGGTTTTCAGAAATCGAAGCTGCCGAAGCGTGCAAATGGCTACGTGCAACTGGATTCCCTCAATATGCTCAGATGTACGAAGGTAAAATCCCTTTTGCCAAAAATAGAACCGCTATTTTTTTATTCTGTCCCTTATAATTTGAAATCGGTCGACCCTGCAATGATGGTTAAAGCCTTCTAATATTACCAGGTGTGATCGGAACGTATTTAGTTTCCTATCTATTGTAAAACATATTTAATATTCAGCCAGTGAGTTGTTAAATTTTCTTCAAACCTCTACTAAATTTCGATTACTTTGAACGACGGAAAAACTATCAGATTACATTAACTTAGGTAGACGAAATGTTATACGGATTATTTTTGTCAACTATGTAAATAAATATATATTTTGATCTTCTAATGAACAGAAGATAAAAACGAATTTGATCAATATTCTAGACATGCAGTTTCCAATCGATATAAATCAAGCTGCGCAAGATCATCCATTCTTAGAAAACGACGTGTTACATTCCCTGTTCCGTCGACTAAAGATACTAAACAGCTGTGCGCATCTTCACCAACAGCGTGTTACACATACAGATGAATCTGATGATGAATACTGCGCGCTGAGTGAAAACTGGACGTACCAGAGCGACGTACGCAGATGGTCTAGGACCTGCACCAAAGGGCTTATTCGTACGTACGATATAGCCGTGGATTTATTTTTTGACATCTGCATGGTTGCTGTTAATTTATAGCTAATCTTGAAGAGATCAGCCAACGTTTCGAAAGTAGTAGCGTGAACAGTCATGATAAGGATGATGTATTTGAGAAATGTACGCAGTCACCTAAGGAAAGGTTGAGAAGAGCAGGTTCCACCAAATTTAGACGGCGCAGGGAAGGCGTATGCTTTAGTGAAAGAGAAGCTCTGGACTCTGTTTCTCGGGTAGGGAGCATTAAAACTCTAGAACTGAATCACATATCCGATTCGGAAGTAACTCCGAAGCATCAAAGGAAAGCTAGAACGAAGAGTTTTGATAAGACGGAAACCTGGGCTCATCCTGTCGATCCAGTTGAAAGGTAGTGGATATAAGAAGCACTTAATTCAATGTGTAATAATAGATGTAATTTTCCTAGACTTGTATGGCAGAAATTACCAGACAGTGATTCTGTACAACCGGGAGATACAGACGAGATAAATAGTCAAGTCGGATCAAGGATATCTATCTACAATTTATCAGCTACCCAATTACAAGTACTACGCAAGCTGGCTTTACTCAAACTAACTGCTCATATGGAGAAGTACTGTCCATCCCATAGAACAGGCTGGAACTGGGATCTACCCAAGTTCATCCGGAAAATGAAAGCTCCTGTGTATAAAGGTAAATCTAGCCAAAAAATTTAAGCTTTCACAGCCAATGCTTGAAACTGGTGCCGTTTTCGGAGTTTTAGGTCGTCTTGCTGACGTTTCTCAAGCACGAGTGGCTGCACCCTCAGAGGTGTTTTGCTCAAAAACTGACACTGCTCTGAGGATCAGTCTGAATAAAAGTTCTTTTCTGTGACACCCAAAAGGTCTGAAAAACTCACAAGTTTTGTAAATTTAACCAATAAATGCAATTATCTGTTACTTTTTGATGAAGGTTTCACAATATCATTTCTTAATAAGGCAATCACTCAAAATAATATGAGAGGCGATTACACACAATACTAGGAAACACAATCTGTGCCTATTATTTTCAGACAAAAATGTGTTTGGCTTACCTCTAACAATAACATTGCAAAGAACGGGCCAAGTACTACCAAGAAACATTGAAGAGGCGTTGCGTTGGCTGCAGCTAAACGCCGCCGATCAAGTCGGCATTTTTCGAAAACCCGGTGTCAAATCAAGGATTCAGACATTGAGAAATCTGGTAGAGACTAATATGTGTGTCGACTATACAGACCAGCAATCATATGATGTTGCTGACATGGTCAAGCAGTACTTTCGTGATCTTCCAGAGACCTTGTTGACCAATAAGATGTCTGAAACGTTTATTTTGATTTTCCAACGTAAGTAGTTTCCGTCTTCCTATCTTTCAGAAATAATGATTAATTTTTATAAAATAATATGAAAGCTTTCTCCTCTGTACTTATATTTACTACTTATCTTAGGCCATTCGGGAAGCAACTAGAAAAATCATACATTCCTTCAAATCAGCTTTCAGTTGCCTTTATTTTAATCACCAGGATTTTCAAAATTACCGCTGGTTAATTTTCAATCTAGTCGAAAACTTTTGAACTTCAGAACAAATCTGATAATGATGAACTAATTTTTTTGGTAAGCAGGACCATTAAGCGCCTGTTTAACGTTGATTGACGTAAGCGGTCAGCTTTAAATGGTCCAACTCAGTCAACATATCTCAAGTGGCTAAATAAGCCACTCAGGAACAAGCAAAATCAATCTTGCTGTTTCAGTCTGTGGGTTTATTTTTGGCCGAGCCCCTTTGACATGTTGCAACAAGTTCAAATGTGGCTTTTTACACTTTTTTGCAGATGTTCCAGTTTACTTGCGTCGCGAATCCGTCTTATGCGGCCTGCTGTTGATGCCTGATGAGCATCTGGAAGTTCTTCAAGCTCTACTTCATTTTCTTCTGTCTGTTTCCAAGCATTCAGAAATCAATCAGATGAACGAAAGTAACTTAGCTATGTGCTTCGCACCGTCTTTGTTCCATTACTCACAAGCATGCAAGCAAAATATTGGATCACCACACCCGAAAGAATTGGCGGAAAACAAGGCGGGATATGATTGTTTGTATTATTTCTTGAAGAACTTCAACACCCTGTTTAAGGTGAGACTCGCGTTACGTGGTTGTATCTGATCTAATAAACTTGACCTATCAATTTATACTTAAGGATGGATATCCTACTGTGCATTTTATGAATGAATTACACTCCAATATAAAAATGTTCAGTCGAATGTAATTTCCTCTGTAACGGTGTCATGAATTTTTAAATGTCCCATCATCGACCGTTACATCATTATATATCGTTTAGAATTGCATTATGACATTACGTTGATATCAAAGCGGTCATTAAACAATTGAAATTTCGCATCAAGATAAATTTAGGCCCAAGACTGTTATCAAATTATATATTATTAATACTCTAGAATTTAAAGCCCTGGGACTTTCCCAAAAAAGTATCTTCCTTTGCAAAGAAATAATATTTTTAAAGAAAGCATCTCTAAAAAATTTTATTTGTTCCAGATACCTGAAGATTTCATAAAACAATGCAAGTCTAGTGAAATCAAAGAAACGAAAGCAAAACTCCTGTGTGACTTGGGTTCTGATATGGGGGGTTGGAGAAAGTATCTGAACGAATGCCAGGCAAATTTGTTGAGAGAGGCAAAAGATCGACAACGAGGATGGGTCAGTATAGCTAGTCATTACCAGCGTGTTGAGATTGCTTTCAAAAAAGTGGCTGATGGTATCCCGCTGAGGCTTTGGAAGGTCAGTGCGGAAATCGAAGCGCCACCATCGGAAGTTCTGCATAGAATCCTTAGAGAACGGCATATTTGGGATACAGAGCTACGTTCAGCTAAAATCGTTGCTCAACTAGAGTCTCGAAGTGAAGTTTTCCAATTTATCCGGGGGAGTATTGCCCCTCGGCCAATGGAAGAATATTGTGTTGTGCGTACTTGGCGTACCGATCTTGCCAGAAATGCATGTTTACTTGTAGAGACTTCCGTAGAGCATCCTGATGCTATCGCGATTCCAAACTCGTCTAGAGGGTTAGTATTAGCATCCAGGTATTTGGTAGAACCTTGTGGATCTGGAAAGTCTAGATTACTCCACTTGTCTCGCGTCGATTCAATGGGCCGGTCTCCAGACTGGTACCAGAAGCATTTCGGCCATCTTCAAGCATTTCTTTTAGCTAATATCCAGAGTTCGTTTTCTGGATATCAAAACACACTGGGGCCAGAAAGCAAAGTTTAAAATACGCATCACCAAAGAATGTACACACCAGTTATTCAGTAGATGAATATTTCATATATTTTTGTAAACCGGATTTATTTTAGTTTGCCTATACCCACTAATAAGAACTTTGGTACAAATTAAGCATCACGAAACTAAGAATTTAATATACTTAAGAGCAGTAAGCAGGGAACAAAATTATCAGGTTGTTTATAGCGACAATATTTTAGCGAAAATACATGTTACCATTTTTTGTTGGAAAAATATATTTTTAATAGTGATATTTTTATAATATGCATCTATTGTTCAATTTCTGAACTCTGAAACAAAGTATCTGCTTGTCATGTGCCATGCTAGTCATTCAATATCTTCTTATTCGAATAAAATATTATTTAACTTAAATAACATTATTTTAAGAACAGATATCAATTTGCACGGGCCAGTATTCAATGGAAAATTGTATATTATTCATATAATAGAACATCTAAAATTAATCAAAATGTTTGTCGCTTAATTTCTTAGGTCCCCATGTGAAAAGGTGGAACTACTGCAGTTTAATTACGATAAACCGTTGTTGAATTAATCATTACATCACCAAAAAGAAATTACAGATAACTAAATTTCAGTTTCACTTCCGGTCCCAATGAATCAGTAGCAAGATTTGCAAGTACCTCAATTTCATTCAGATTCAACGGCTAATTTTTATCATCGAGTGATTTGCCTTTTATTTCGATTTATAATAAAACTTCAACAATAATTAATATAATTTAATATAAAATTTAATACAAAAATCAACACTTCCTAAGATATTTTAAGGTATTCTAGCTTTCGTGTCACATACAACTAAACAATGTTATATTTGTCAACGAATGATATCAACAAAACCAATATAAACTTTTTATAAAAATACAACTTTATGAAAGTCTGTGGTATTTATTCACAAAATCTGAGACTCCAATAAGAATTAAGTTATGCGTTGCATCTATATAGTGGTCTATCACTCTAAACTATTATTTAGTAAAGTTAATACAGTAGTATTTATTTTTACACTAACGGTTTCTTTAAATTTCTTTCCAACAATCCAAATTAGAGTAATAAAGTACAGAGTGGCCAACTATATAGAATCACTAACCAGTGTAAGGATTTCACTGCTAAGTAGCAGTACAGCTGATATGAATTATCCATTAAGCATCGCAATCAACTTCTTTAAAATTCCACATGTTGTCAGACCTCACCATAGCGTCTATATAGCAAGCCATACCAAAAGGATTTATTTACACTACTTTTGAAAAATATATTAATTTATCAATTAATAGACGAAAATTAATATCAGGTTACAAATATGTATAGTACCACTACCCTAACAACGGATTTGGGGGGATTTTTACAGGGAGTGATAGGATTCCAAGAATGTTTATGCTACAAAGTCCAGTTAAACCTGCATCAGCCAGTAAACATGCTATCTTCAACTTAGGAAAATGCAGGCTGGAGCCCGATGCTTAGGGACCCGTCGCTATAATCAGGCCTTAATTGCATTCTTGGGGGTCTACGGGATCTGATAGTACGACGGCGAGCTGGGGTACAAGTGCAGTCACAATGCATAACACACAATGCCACCGATGTAGCCAATGTGACCACAAACGGAACAGCAAAATAATGGATAATTATCGCGATCTGAAACAATTTTGTCATATCAACCAAAGCTTGATATGGTAGACCAAGATTCGTACCTGTTCGTCTTTGACGTAGTGGGTTAGAACCACGGTACCATTTTCCTTAGAAGGATAACAAGGAAACGTAATTCCTTCCTCTCCGAAAGTATCAGTAAAATTGGCGCAACTAATTTTTGGCGGATATCCACAGCCTTTTATATTTACCAGCAATACTGCATCTTCTGTGTTGTTCAGACCTGGTACTGTTCCATTGTAAGCTACATAAATATGGGTACAGTGATAAGCATCACTCGTGCATCCTTCTCTGCACGAACTCCACGAACAGTTGGCAAGACCTAATGGAAAAAGTCACAAAACTTGCAACTAGATTGAATAATCAGCCACTTTACCAGCAAGCTGATCAACTCGAGTGGTGACGCATGTAACAGGTTCCGTTACGAAATCACTAGCCAGCGTAGATATAGCTGGATCTACGTAGAGTGGTACGAGAAAGAGCAGTGAAGAACCCGCAGCCATGGCCAGTACAGCTAGTAGGCTTGTGGCATAGAATAAAGCTTGTTCACGACAGCTTCTTGTGCCCGGCTGCCGTGACTGAGCTTTCTTTGCTAGGGCCAGCTCCTACAAAAACTTTCAATCATTCCTATTGTCTTTCAGGTTTGCCCATATCATCACGCACAGCCAATGCCAATTCATAATTGATATAGTAATAACAATAGCCGGCAGTTCAGTTTCCTTATTAATAATGTACGGTCAGATAGGGTCAATGGGCCTCTAAAGATTGGAATGTAAATATTGAGGTGGGAACGCGATTTAATCGCCGGTTTTAGCTTGAATGAAAACCGGAGTTGAATATATTAGTTGGCTAAGTACTGGAAATCGGTAGGAAAATTGTTTCACTTTTTTAAGCTAATATGTGCTTGCTAAGCACATTTAACGTATATCTAATTATACAAAACAAAGGAAATAAATAAATAAATAAATATATATATATATAGATATATATATATATATATATATATATATATATATAGTGTATATATAATACACTATATATAGTGTGATATATGTATATATATAATAATATATATATATATATATATATATATATAGATATATATATATATATATATAATATATATATATATATATATTATATAAGTGAAATGTTGATAGTCAAGAATAAGAAAGTCGTTCGCCGAAAGAGTACAATTCAGAATCAGATTTTAAAATAATGTTTTGTGACCTGTTCGACCTATTATAACTGCAAATAAGATTTGATGAAGACTAATGTCAATCGGATTGCATTGTTCTGATGACATCATGAACAAGATGCAGCTAAACCATGCGGCAAACGATATAAGACAGGACCAATATTCGGCAATCCCGCATATCTATTAAGGTTGAACAGCTGACAATGAATTTAATGAGCATCGAGTTCAGATGGCTGATACCTTTATCTTGCGTTTTCTGAGCTCCTCTTGTTGGTCTAGGAGCAGTTCAGAGCTGGAGCTCCTCATTGTTCTAAGCTAAGACATTTGGTGGCACACGAAAATCAGCTCTTCACACTTTTTGACCCGGTTTTCTCATTGTGGAAGCTCAATGAGACCACCCTCGTCAATGCGCCAAGAATCCCTGAAAAGGCTGGGTTACGGCGTTGCCGAACACAACACTGCAATTGCAAATTAGTTTTAAAATCGCTCCTGTATAAATGGAGCCATACAGAATTAAATAGAATGGAAGCGCAATTAGATTTCCAATTTTTCATCGAGTTTAACTTGCTTTGAGTTAAAAAAAAAATAAATTGTGCTACTTTGCTACCAGTTTGCGAATTATAGAGGAAATGAGGACAACTTTGGCAGCAAGTGAAGTGCGCTAGCGCAAAGAATTATTCGATATAAGGGCAGAATGTTTTCACAAGCAATAGAGCCAAGTATCATAAAATTTAGAAAATATCCCAGTTATTGACTTTGCTCAGTTTAATAAAAGTCTCAGAAAAAGCAACAAATTAGAAACTTTTTTAAACCTATTGGAGCTGGGTTGAAGCGGCTACATACCTTTTTATTTGGATATTTTGCCCAAAAATTTAGGTCCATTTGAAAGACCGAATCTCGCGAAACTCTACATTTGGAATTACGTTACCCGAAAACCAGAAATGATAGACAAAAGTGAATTTTGAACGACTTTTGTTTCTTTTTGCATCATTCATTCACACGCCATTATTCATTCGCGATATAGGTATACAATTACTAAACCGTAGATATTATATGGCAATAAGAGCCAGCAATCATAATATATGATTGAATATTATATACTGTCTTATAAAAAAATCAAATATCATTTAGAAACGTATAAAGTATAAGTAACAATTTAGAAAATCCAATAAATTAACCGACTGTCATGGCGAATGTTCTTCTATGATGTTTTACTATAAAAGCGAATGCGCTTAATTTTACTGTATTTGTACTTAATGTAACTGTAAAGAAGCCATTACCAAAGAGTTGCAAACAAATTACCACAAACTGGTGAGATTTTCGTGTTTTTAAGTTCTTATGAAGCCGTGGTGAACTAGATGTTTTTCCTAACATTTCGCAAACACGAGTAGCTTACGTTTACGCTGTTTCTATCAAGCAAAAGGCCATTTTGTGCAGAAGGATTTTTTGTGATCGTATATTAAAAAAAGACATTTCATTAGTTGCAAACTCTTTGCCACAAGTAGGCAGGATCATAGTCCACATAACATTCCCCTGGGGATGTGAATTCGTGGTCTTCTGATGAACTCAATTCACCTTTTTTTATCTAAAAATCTCGATTTTGTGTTATAATCAAATGAGGGATTTAAACAAAACATTACCGCGAACACCATAAGACCAAACAACATTGAAATTCAAAAGACAAATGAAATATCAGAGAAGAAATTGAGAGAAGCACGGAGTTAAGGATGCGCGAATCAACGCGTATCTAACAGAACACGAAAAACAATTATAAAACTATCATCCGATCAAGTGATACGAAGAATATAAAGAATAGTAATTGTCTTTATCTATGAACGTTCCCACAATAATTGACCAATTTTTTTATGTATGCTAGGCAAGTAGTAGAAAGTGCTAGAAAATCATCTGATGGGCCCTTTAAACAGATACAAGAAAGAGTCGCGTTGTGGACTTTTGTCTAGAACTTTTGCTCCTTCGGGGTGCATTTTGGATTGGTGTTCTATTCCGGGAATTTGTTATTTGTGTATGATAGGTGCACATGAGCACCCCCTTGCCCTTGCACCACTGCTGGTTTAGAGAACGAGAAAGAACAAAAAAAGAAAAGGTGAAAGGGTGAGGGTTGATGGTTATGAGGGGGTCATTTTGGTTTGGGAGGATTTTATGTGGTTAGTTCCCATTCTAGGGGGGCCATGATGGATTTTTGGCCTTGAATGGATTCAAAGGAGCTAGTGGAGAATGGTTTTTACTACTGGGTTTGGGTGATTAAGGACTTTGGATTTCAATTTGGTGTATTTTTTGGTGAGGAGGTCTTTGTGGATGTCCCGGTTGCGTACGTACCAGGGGGCATTGGAGATGGATCGGAGGATTTTGTTTTGGAAAGTTTGGATTTTGGAAATGTTAGTTTGGATCAAGGCTGAGGCACCAAAGAGGATTTGGGGGTCGGAGCACTTGTTTATAGAGGACGAGTTTGTGTGTAGTATAAGCAGGTCTCGTCGGCGTACAAGGCGATTTTTGCAACGGAATCTTTAGGGATATCGGCGGTAAAAATGTTTTAAAGAATTGGGAAAGGGGGGGATCAAGAGAGAGTTTCCCTTGTCTCTGTTTTAAATAGGCGCATTGCTTATCTTTGTCTAATTTTGTTTGCTTTGGTTGACTGCGATCTCTTATTACTCTTTGCTCGCACCAGAGATCCTAAAAGGAAAAGCATGTATTGGCCACACTGCTTAAAAGTTCAGGTTGGCATACGTTCAAGTTTTCTTCCTGTCAAAGTCAGTACGATCGAAATTATTAAATTCTAACAGTTTTGTTTTTAATTTTAATTATTTACTTTACGACCCACTCCCACAAAATAGATCATACGTAAGTGATAAGATAAGTCTAATATTTGTGTTGTACTGATCACATAAGCTTTAGAATTTTCCCATTTAGAGAGATGTGAATAACTTGAGCTTTAAACGTTTTGCCCCTCCCAATAAAAGCATATCAACAGATATGATTTTATGATATGTTTTCAATTAAAATGAGCCATGCTTAACGTTAACATATATATTTTTCCAAAAACTCCCATTTATTATTACAAGCCAAGAACTACGTTCGAAAACAAGCATTTAAAATATCTTATTAACATAACTTTTACTATCCTCATAGATCTGGATTTGCATTTAACATTTGTTTTCGCAAAAGCCATTTGTAAATTTGGCAAAAAACTTATACTACTTAGGACTTTTTCTTAAATCCTTCAGTATTTTATTGCCAAAACCACCACAACGACGTTTTAAGCAATTATGTAGTTGCATTGGGTGGTAATTAGTAATTCCTCTAATTAGCATACTAATATCCTGATAAAACTTTCACCAAAAAACCCACAAAACATGTTTTCATTTTTCCTTTATGCTCAATCTAAGTAACCTTGCCCTGAAACTTTGGTGATCCTTCCAGATGAGGTATTAATAAGTAATGGACCTTTCAGTGCGATAAAACGCAATTCGTTTACAAAATGCTGCGATATTTTATTCCATTGCTTATTTGTTACACCGTCCAAGTGCAGTCTGAAATTCTTGAGAAGAACACCCTAGAATATAGCGGCTTTGGCCCAGATTACTCCAACCATCAGCAATATGACGTTGGTGGCAGGTACTTTGAAGACATGAAGTGTCCAGAGCACTGGATACCTTTTCAACAGAACTGTTACAAATTTATTAAGTCGCCCCAAAGACCGTATGCTGATGCCAGAAATTTGTGTCAAGTAAGTAAATTTTTTTAGAATTTCATACATAGAACTTCTGCCAAAATATTATTTTCAAATGCACAGATAAAACGATAACAACAGAAGTAACGTTGAAAAATCAACCTAAAACGTGAAAATGTATTGATAAAAAATCTTTGAAATCTAATATTTCTATTAAAGTATTCTATTTCTGTATTTATTTAATGTTAGGCTTATGCAGGCGAGCAAGTATACAGAAGTCCCTCAGATTTGGTATCTCTTAGCAGTATAGAAGAGCACAGTTTTCTTGTGCAACAATTGAACCGTTATGATCCCCAACATCGTCGATGGTACATTGGGGCGCATCAAACGGTGTCTAATATTTACTCAAACCCTGATGGGTCGCAACTACCTCCAATGGAAAGTGCCTTTATCAAGGATGAAATTTCAACAGGGTATGGCGCTCCACAAAGGGATTTTCTGGTGTATAAGTTTTCTAAAAATCTGATGCACTGGGGACTGGAACCTGTAGTTGGGGATGAATCGCTGCCATTTATTTGTAAAGCTAACTTAGCAGCAATTGAAAGACTGAAAGCTGATGAACGAAACTACGCATATGGAATGGATATATTTGACCCAGAGAGAGTGCCTAGAGGTCCGCATTTTATTAAACAGCCAGAAGACGCGATTTTTGATACTTCGAAAAGAAATTTGTACAATGATATACATTTAAGTTGTTTGGCTGGAGGTTACCCAACTCCAACATATAAATGGTATAGAGAAGAATATGAAAATGACAGATTAGTGCCCAGAGAGATCAACCCATTGGAGGATGGAAGATATACAATAAGTGGTGGTACTTTAATAATCAATGATCCTCAACAGAAACGAGATAGGGCCACATACCATTGCAGAGCTACTAATAAATATGGTACCATTATTTCGGAGAGTGTCAATTTGAATTTTGGTTTTATTTTGGAATTTGTTCTGAAGAGAAGTGCGGAAACTGGTGACTTGAATTGGGGTAAAGCTATTTATTGTGACCACCCCAATCATTTTCCATCAGTAAAATATTCTTGGTCAAGAGACTATTTTCCTAACTTTGTTGAGGAAGACCGAAGGGTGTTTGTCTCAAACGATGGCGCACTTTACTTCTCAGCTCTAGAAACTATTGATAGAGCTAATTACAGTTGCAGTATTCAATCGGAGTTTTCGGACTCTGGAAGAAATGGACCGTTATTTCCTTTACGAGTCAATCCACACTGTAAGTCAATGATTATTTGTTGCTAATTTCTGTACATGAAAACGAAATTTTTTATGTCAGCTAATTACCAGAATCTAAAATTCTCTAACAACTTTCCGAAAGCGTTTCCCGATACGCCAATCGCTGGCAAGGAAGTTAGACTAGAATGTGTGGTTTTTGGATAGTAAGTTTAATGCTCTACTACACAAATAAAATACATTTTATAATATTTTTGCTATGTAGCCCTATTCCCAGCTATAATTGGACTAGAAAGGGTTCTGCGTTCCCTAGAAATGCGTATTTCACAAGCTTTAATAGAGTTCTTATCATTCCGCACGTGCACGTGGAGGACGAGGGTGAATATACGTGCCGTGCTTACAATGACAGGCAGATCATTGAAAATTCAGTTGTTTTAAACATCCAAGCAGAACCAAATTTCACCATTCCGTTGACTGATAAACACATAGATAAGAAAGGAGAGCTGGTGTGGACCTGTGAAGCTTTTGGTATCCCAGACGTGAATTACACCTTTTTTAAGGATGGGAGACAATTGTGTAAGTATGAAGAAACTAACTGATGTTTAACAACGATTTTCTCGAACTTAACATAAATTAATATTGGAGTTATTTGTGCCAGCTATGTTAAATCTGGACCCTGAAGACCGAGGACGGATAAATATAAGAGACAATGTTTTAACGATAAATTATCTTAATGATAAAAGAGATCCTGGGATGTACCAATGCCAAGCGTCAAATACCCTTGAAACACGTTATTCTTCAGCACAGTTGCGCGTTTTGGCTTTTCAACCATCGTTCAAAAAGAACCCCGTTGAATCAGAAACGTATGCCGCAGAAGGAGGCAATGTTACCATCAAATGCAATCCAGAAGCGGCTCCGAGGCCTCAATTTATCTGGAAAAAAGATGGAATCGAAATTGGCTCAGGAGGTCATAGACGGATATTTGAAAACGGCAATTTACTGATAAGCCCGGTCTCCAGAGACGATGAAGGCATTTACACGTGTGCCGCCAGCAATGAACTGGGGCTCGCTGAATCCAACGGACGATTGATTGTTCTACGTAAGTACTAACAGTTAAGTTAAATTTACTTTAGAAACTTTTAGTGTCTCTTCTTATTTTTCTTATTCTTTCACTAAAAGTGAAAACTCATTTTTTTAGGTGGGCCAAGAATTGTCGAAAGCCCAGGTCAGAATATCATCATCATTAACGGACGGAACATCGATCTTCAGTGCTACGCTACAACGGACGAAATGTTGGATATCGCATATATGTGGACACATAATGGATTGCGAATCCGTGATGTAGATATTATTAACTCAAATGATAGAATAGTGAGTGAATTCGGATTTTTTTCATCAACTAGGAAAACAAGTTGGGTGTTTCAGAGAATTGACGCTGGATATTTGAGAGTTGACAATGCGACATTTTCGGACTCTGGAGATTATGAGTGTGTAGTAGAAAGTGCTGTTGGAGCTATTTCATTCAAGACACACGTAACTGTTCAGGGTCCTCCTGGACCTCCAGGAGGAGTTCAAATAATGACAATTCAGAAACACTCATTTACCTTGCAATGGACAGATGGGGCCACACATGGAATGCCGGTTTACAGCTATTCTGTCAGCGGTCGAACCAATTGGAACAATACTTGGACAGTAATCGCCGTAGGAGTGAGAGCAAGAGAGATTGATAGATTTACTGGCAGAAAGGAAGCTGACATAGAAATTACTCTAACTCCATGGTCAAACTATGAATTTCGTGTAAACTCCTGGAACGAGCTAGGTGCTGGACCTCCTTCAGCCCCTAGTCCAAAATATCACACGGTTAAAGATCGTCCCAAAGTAGCACCAAGAAATGTGGGAGGCGGAGGAGGTAAAATTGGAGACCTCACAATAACTTGGACTGCTTTGCGACCCGACGAGCAACACGGTGCGGGTATCCACTATAAAGTGTTCTGGAAAAGATACAACGAACAGGTGGAATTCCAAAGTGAGGTGCTAAAGGAATTCGGCAATACAAATAAGGCTGTTGTTCAGATTGAGCCTACATTTTATTACACTCAGTATCTTGTAAAAGTTCAAGCAATCAATGAAATTGGTCCCGGACCCGTAAGTGAGCTGGCTCTAGTTTTCTCAGCTGAAGATATGCCTCAAGTTGCACCGCAACTTGTAGTCGCCCGATCTTTCAATTCAACAGGTATAAATAGTGAAAATCTACTTACCATAATTTTTTATTGTTGCTTATTGAAGCTTTGAACGTGTCCTGGGATCCAATTGAAGAAATTCGAGAAAAAGTGAAAGGCAAGCTAATTGGTCATAGAATAAAATACTGGAAAAAAGATACCCATGAAGAAGACAGTGTTTATTACTTGTCTAGGACCACTCGTTCTTGGGCACTGATTGTGGGACTGCAACCCGACACATATTATTTTGTGAAATGCATGGCGTACAATTCTGCTGGGGAAGGTCCGGAGAGTGAGCGATACTTAGGCAAGTTTAATAACTCAATACCATTTCTCAGCTTACTGTACATATTTCTCTGCAGAACGTACCTATAGAAAAGCACCGCAAAAACCACCTTCCTCAGTTCGGGTTTACGGTATTAATCCATCTACTGTGAAAGTGCAATGGCGCTACGTTCAGCCGTCCCTAGAAGAAGAACCTTTACAAGGATATAAGGTACTATGCTTTTGTACAGTTCTATAATGTGTTTGGTTTAATAATTCTCTTTGTGTTTGCAAGTTGTTGACCAAGCTAACTTTATTTTCCAGATTCGTGTATGGGAAACCGACCAGGACTTGAGCACCGCAAATGATACGATTATTCCATTTGGTGGCCACTTAGAGGGCTATGTAAATAATTTATCTCCAGGAAAAACATATCGGATGAGAATATTAGCGTTCTCAAATGGTGGAGATGGGCGTATGAGCTCTCCCGAGCTGGTATTTCAGATGGGTAAGCGACACAACCCAATATTTTTATATTAAATGATTCTAGTCTATTTTTCATTTAGGAAATCCAGATTACTTCCGAGGCAGCTCATCGAGAATTACTAAAAGCTTAACTCTAACATGGTTAGGCATAGTTTTAAGTTTGATCTTATCTCAAACTTGACCAACCTTCTGACAGGTAGTACAAGCTAGTTAAGAAGTAATAATGATATTTGGACAAATTTAATATTTACTTGTACAGATATTTTATACAATATGTCATATTTAACTTGTAAGATAGAGTAGTAACTAGTAACCACAATCGCACAAAACTTGTGACATATGCAACAATACAACTCCGTCCACTTTTGAATTTATTTTTATAGATGTAAGCTTGAAGTAAATGTGTGTAAGTGCAAAACATGAATTAATCAACTAAAAGTTAGTATTGCGACGTTGTAATTTGCCATACACTCTCACTTCCTTCAACGCGACACTTTTTATATATTTTGATTTTTTGTTTTATTTCAATAAAAATCGGTTTTATAAAATGGGTACTTTTATAGAATTTATTTGTGCATTTTGATCCCAAATCAGCACTGTGGAAGCATTGTTTATCGCGACGGAATGGAGATGTTCGATGTTTTAACGATGCAATGTGCAAACACCGTGTGCACATTTAGCTTATGGGGATTGTGTACGCCCAAAGAATTAAACCAGGTGTCACAGCGGGCAAAGATGATACCAGATACAATCCCAAGTGTTTTGTATGGCGATTGCTAAAAAGCTTCATTGATGTCTGACGACTCCGTAAAATGCCGCTTGTTCTGTAGTAGATCGAGATGTTCTCAGGGGCTTATCAACTAATATACAAGTTGTATCATTTCCTTGAGGGCGATATCTGGGAAATCTTGAAGACCATAAAGACAACTTTTCTGAATACCAAATTTGAGTCGACCTTGAGATCGATGCTGTTTAAAAGTGCAGATGGTTAGAAGCCATCGTTATAAATTGAACAAGAAGTCACGTCCCAACGGGAAACACAAATTTACGTGTCTACACAATATGGAAACCACAAAAAGTGGTTTGAAGATAATAATTTGAAAGTTTCATCGTAGCCCTCAAGTCCGGACTTGAATGTTATAGAAACTTTATGGCATCAGATGATTAAAAAATCATTGTGTAGCGATCCTCAGCGTGCAGTTCCGTCATTAAAGGCAAAAATAACTGAAATTTGGAATTCCTTCACCCCAGAATATTGCAATACCGGTGGATTCAATGCCAAAACGTATGAAAGCATTCATTGCAGTGAAAAGTGATGTTACTTCTTATTAAAGTTCGATTTAAGATAGTTGTATTATAATGCGTCCGAATATTTAATTGTCAGAAAGTTAGCTTATTTTTTGCACATTACACATCGTCCGAACATATAGTTGTCAGGGCTCGTATAGGGGCTGCGACAGTCTACATTACATATATCAGATATGTATATAGGCATAAGAAAACTGGTATAGACTTTACCACTTCAAGGCGAGACTGAAAGAATTGCACCAAATAGGTAAACATAGAACTTAAATGTTGATTCTCACTCTAGCTCAGCTCACGGTCCGCGCACACTACAGTCAAAATGCAATAAGGTATTATTATTATTAAATGGGAGTGTATTCACATTCGGCGTTTCGCTCAAGTTCCGCTCACGATTTTTGACCGCGGTATTTCTAGCTTCGGATATTTTGATCGTACCGTGAGCGATCTGGTGAATCGCCAGAGAGAACCCATAAATCAAGGCACTGTTATATGTGTCAGGTTACCGCGATAATCGTCGTCTATCAGACGTCCTTCCACCTAAAAAAAGTCCCTATTCAGTATTCTCCAGCTTATCGCGGTAACCAGACACAAATAAAGAGTACCTTGATTTACGGTTTCTCTCTGGCAATTCACCAGATCGCTCACGGTACGATCAAAATATCTGAAGCTAGAAATACAGCGGTTTTATCCTATCCTTATCGCATTTTGACTGGAGCGTGCGCGGACCGTGAGCTGAGCTAGAGTGAGAATCAACCTTTAAGAATGTCCCCAGAATCAGCACATAGATATTATCCCGCACAATCTATTCAAAGAATACCTATTCTTTATATGCAAACTAGGATGATTGTTAGGTTTTGTATCCGAAAATGATCAAATATTTCCTTTTACGAGTTTGCTGTGCTTTGAACAAGCAGATATGCAACACAGAACATACCCATGTAGTCCAAATACTCCAGTGGGATGCGATTGTGCGGATGAGGGTTTTGCGGTGGGTGCGCTGTCATGAGAAAATAAAAATCGATAATACAAGGGTCGACTAATAAGTGTAGCTTCCGCATTCTAGCGGCCAACCATTGTTCATCAATTTCATTTCAATCGAAACATTGAAATGCAGTCACAATTAAAGTCCAAAAATTCGCGTTCATTAAGACATATTTTATATTTTTAAAACAATGCCAAGCAGATTTCGATAAGCAATGCGTCATTGTGAGATATTACATAAAATTCGATTATATATCAAAATCTACACATTAGCATATATTTGCAATGCCGTATTCGTATCTGGAGCGGTATTGGTATAAGTTCTACCGACAATCATAATCGTAAATCTACATAATTATAGCAGTTGGAAAAACAAGTGGTAAAAAATGTCAGCCACTTACAGTAAGCTATTGACTTGCCATAAATATAAGAAGAAAATTTCTCAACAGGCCAAAGTGATAGCTCACAGACCCACCCCAATTCGGGCCGGCCCAATAAACGAAGCGTGCGCTGTAATTAAGGGTGGAGTCTGCCTAAACCGCAGCCCCTATTGTATCCATGGTTACAACCTTAACTTCCAAATGGATATTCAGTTTCATTCACATGAGCCTTCTAAACATAGCATTTAGATTATTGTGATAATCATGGACAAATTAACACAATTCGTGTCAAAATCTTTCGAAAACAACAACAACGCTGGCGAACAATGTTTGAATTTGAGTTTTGAGGCCAAGAGTTTTGAGGCTTCGCCGAGTGTCAAATCCGAAAAAGAGTACCCTGAAGAACAAATTACAAGAAAACCGAAAAATTGGCTCATTTCGGACATTGAAAAAAGCCCGTCGCCAACACACGGATGCATCGATTTACGTCTTCATTCCGATAATTCTAAAAGTAATGACAAATGTGAGAAAGTTTTTCAAACGGCCCAAGAACCATTGAGTGCGGAGTTGAGAACCGTGGACACAGACGACTCAAAAATGTGCACTGAACATGTTAATTGTGAAAAACAGGAAGATAGCAACGAAGATACACAATGCGATGATGAGAACAGCGATCACAAAATTTGTAAGTGCAGAAAAAGTGCTTTGCATTTAGTAATATTGCTGATAATTAACAGGTTTTGATACATCAAACACTTTTTCCATCCGACGATAAGTTCATACTAACATTTTTTACTATTTTATTATCCTAGCTAAGACATATGTCGGTTTTGTGATCAACGTTTTAAAAGTGGTAAAAAATTCAATAAACTGTCTTACTTTTTATAATAATTAAGCATATTCTTGTTATATCTCAAGTAACTGACTTAGTTCGGTAGAAGTAAAGAAGCACTTTTAAAGTGCAAAGTAGAAAAATGTTACTCTTCTTAATCTTAACTTCTATAACATACCATACAATACCATACCCCATGTGGGGTGTCCCACTCATCGGGGTGTATAAAATGGTGTCGTCGATCTAAAATGAAATGCAATACTTTGAAATACTGCTTGGTTGTATTCGAAATTGAATAGTATTAAAACTAGCCCAGTAG
The DNA here is from genome assembly GCA_024550625.1 of Dendroctonus valens. NCBI lineage: Eukaryota > Metazoa > Arthropoda > Insecta > Coleoptera > Curculionidae > Dendroctonus > Dendroctonus valens. The sequence goes on along the minus strand of JAJTJO010000038.1, from coordinate 5,401,587 downwards.
TTTAACAATAGCCCGGTTAATTTCACTATTTATACAAGTTGCAAATATTCTTTTTTTACTATTAACCTGAGAAGTCACCATTATTTACTTCATTTTCCTAGTGATAAGTCGTATTTCTCTCCCTAGGTCAATAATAATAATGAAAAAGTCCCTAGGTAAATAATGAAAGATGTTTAAGTTTTTCATTATGTTTAGTTTGCTCACCTCTCTAAGTTCAAGTGAGATTCCATCCATTTCCACTTCTAAATCACTGTAACTTTAAGATTCACTAATTTTTCGCTTTTTCCAGAAGTTTTTCATAGAACTTTAATCTGTTTTCTGGAGACCGATAAATTATATTGCGGCAATTTGACAACTGAATGTCAAACTATCAAATATTGCGCACACAGACACTTCACAAAATTAATGGGAAATACAAAATCAAATTAGGCAATTATCCGCCTTAGTAGCAAAAAATTTCTATATATGTATACTTCGGTCGAGAAAACTATTATATACCTCGCACATTATATCCTTCGGCGTTACGCGCCTCAGGATAGAAACGTGATCGGTATATAATAGCTTACTTCTCGACCTAGGTATATAATATACTATTGTTTGCCTCAATAAATTTGTTCGCTTCTACACCATTTCAATTCTGAAATTAAAGAGTTTCTTAATTATCTGTTCACTCCAATACATTCCTGGGTTTCAGTCAATTTTATTGTTTATTATTTAAAATTTAGTGACCAGTTGAATGTTAAGGTAGAAACAACTATACGCACAAACTGATGATGGTGGAGAAATACACCGAAACGTATTTGTAACATTTTAAATAATAAACAATAAAATTGACTGAAACCCAGGAATATATTGGAGTGAATTGAAGTACAGTCAGGAAAATATACGAAACGATTAATTATCTGTACAATTTGATATTTTTGTTTCGGTGAGAAAGCTAGTGAAATCGTTTGTCAAAGTTAGGTACTTAGAAATGCTTTGCTCAAATGCAAAAACACGCAAAAAAGTCATGTCAAGTTCCCTATTTCATGCTAATTCTTCCGAAACGGTCTAATATTTAAAAATATATATATCATGATTCCATTCGGTCCTAGGCGGGCTCATAGTTTTTGTCAAAATTGAAGATTCTACAAAGTGAGCGATGTAAGAAATTGAAATGCTAAAATCAATTACTTAAAATCCCCTTCACAAAAATCAGTTTGGTCCATTCAAATCGACTTGGCAATATATTTTGTAACTTCATTAAACTAATAGAATTAAATTAATCTGAGCGCCATTCTAGGAACTTTATTGCCCCCAAGTGGAGAGAAGTATTAAATTCAGCTGTTTGGTGCGTTAATTCCTCTCAAGGGATGGATTTTGCTTTACTCTCGTTTTGCCTCTTTAACTTGCACCTTTCAAGTCGATTTAGTGGTTATTGCTGCGAAATATCCTCGCATTTGCTTTATCAAATCACTTCAGACGCATTAGGAAAATTGTCCAATTAGCAGACAACGTATGATGGTGTCTCCTCGTTTTCGTCTTTTTATGCATTCATCTCTTTGGTTTGGGACCCTCTACTTTAAAATATTCGTTTTAGTTCTGAGTTCCTATAGATCTGTTAGATCCGGTTGAAGACATAAATGAGCACCGAGAGTATAAGATTTTCATATGCCAGGATAAGTGCACTACTTGATTTCTTGTCAAAAATGCTTCTGAAAATGAACTGTCGGGCTAAAAATGGATCAAACATTAAATATTGACTTATGAAATTTTAGTTTACTCTTCGGTTATCTCGAAATTAGTTGGCGCTGGCAACATGATTAGAGCACAGCATGCCGCAACGGACGACGAATCAATGTGACGGGAATCAATGCTAATCTGATAACAGCCTGGCAGTGAATGCTTGTTGTTCTGACATGTCAAATTGCTACTCGGTGATTTGCAATTCGGAATAAAATTATGCAGTGATGGATCCGCCTATTTTATCATAAGTCTCGTTATCCAGACCAGATAATAATATACTTAGTTGTATACCTATTTTGCAATAGTCGGAATACTCGAATGTTAACACAATTTCAGGCTGACGAGCTATGCTGCACGCCTCGTAAGATATGTTCAATAATGTGTTTGATAGGTGTATAATCAATCAATAAAACATATTCATTACTATATAAACAAGTATAGTAATAAAGTAAAAAATCTGAAAATTCCACCCACCTTTAATTGCTGCGTCTTTTTTTGGTTAGTCAAGTACTGAGAGTGCCGGGATGCATGAAAAAAATTAAAGAAATACTTTTTCCCATAACAGTTGAAAAAGTTAATTTTTTCATTTGTTCTCTCAGAACACAAACATTTTTTGAATTTTCAACATCATACAGCTTAAAAAATGAGCTGTTTCAAATTAATATTCAAATTATTTCATTTTAGAACTTATTGGAAAAACCAGTAGATATTTTAGGTAAATATCTGCAATACGCCATTGAGAAAAAAAACAAACAGTATTGTGGACCAGTCGTCTAAGTCTAAGCGATTTGTTATTCCTAATAAAATAAAGCTTTCTCTAACAAAATTGAAAACAGAATCTAAATTGGATTCCCGTTTTGTTGAGACGAGTTTGATCGAATAAAAGTAAAACGCCCCGTTTTAGCAATTTAAATGATGCTGTGATAGGATGCAATGGCTCCACCCCGCATACCGTCTCTCCTTTGTTCTCTATCCCTGTTTCTTCCTCCAAACACCCTTTTGCGGTCAAATGTATCGATGTTAATTTTGAAGTATACAAATCTTATTTTCTGCTCTTTACTTATTTTGTAAAATTGCGCTAAATTGATGTGAAACGCAAATACTAATTTCCTGATAAAAAAAATTAGGTTCTTTCCCGGTAATAAAAGCTTTATTAAAGGGTTTGCCTTTTTTAAGCCACTGTAGAAAACCGAAAGAGCTATTAAGCAATTAGGTACGAAAAAACACTCTCAGCAAATTACATTAGTGACGCCCTGAAGATTTTTAAAGCACCCCGGGAATTTGTCCGATGAATTTGTCTCCAAGATAATTAATTGCGTTTTCTTAATTAAAGTACCTGATAACTTGGAGATTTCATTTTATGTTCCAACATTTCATAAGCGTGCGATTTCATTTTGCTCTTTCTATTTTATCAGTTAGTTCAGTTGGCATTTCCCTTGTATCTTTATTAAAGTTATTTTTATTTATAGTAAAAGTTATCATCATCGGTAACAGAAAATGTTTTCGTTCAGTTGCTGATTTATTAGACCAATACTTAGCATCAAGGTAAATGTAGGAAAACCTGTTTGCACATAGCTTACTACTCAAAAACATGTTTATTTCACGTATTTACATCAAACTAGTAGATTATTAAGAAATTAAACAAAGTTATTCAAAGGTCCCGCATAAAATGTATATCTTTTTGATGAACATTTTTTTCTGAAAACGTTGAAACACTTATTTACAACCCCTGCAACCTCAACTTTTTTTCAAATAGTAAACCAGGTTTTATGGTTACTGGGGATAAAAATCTCTAAAAATTCTAATTGATAATATATAAAAATTGCGATCTGCTCATTCGATTTCGATAAAATTCGCATAATTCAAGTTTCACAGTAGATATGAAAAACGTTTAATGCCTAAAGTTAAAAATAAACCCTTTCTGCCCCATTTATTAGTATTCATTGTTACAATATGTTAGTATTTTTCGAAGTTCGACGAAGGAAACGTTTCTGCGTATTTTAATAAAAGTGTTTCACACTAATTATGGTGCTCTCCGCGAAACCGCAAGAACCACAGCTAATAGAAATGTGAAAGTTAATGGATTGCGGAGATACAGTAAGGAGTCAAAAGAAGTTTGTATGTTATTTAATGCAAAGTATATTCATATATATCTTTTCGTGTCATAAACTGTCACGGAGCGCACGGAACTTATCTAAAACTGGCAGATCATAAGCTTTAAGCGAAAATAAAAAGCTTAATATGCTGCTAGCAAAGAATCAAAATCCACATTCGTCAAGTAATAAATATATAAAGTTCTTAAAAAACGAACATGGAGGATGGAGGTGTCATTTTCGACATTTACTACCTACATTGAATCAAATTAGGTAAGTGATGATTCGTTCATTTTATTGAAAAAAATATGATTCCATCCATATTTTTTATACCATTGAATATAGTTTATATATATATGATCTTATATGATCTAGGTTGCTATTTGAAAAAAAAGTTGTGGTAGCTGGAGATAAAAGGTTTAAAAAGTGAGGGATGAATGTTATCACCAAAAGTTCAGCAGTAATTTCAATGTTGTGTTACGTGTTTCAGCATTTTGAGGAATAATTGTTCATAAAAAAGATATTAATTTAATGCCGCATATTTGAATAACCCTGGCTATAAATGTCAAGTTAAAAACAGTCCGCCTCTGCAATGGCTAATAATGTAATTACTTTTTAGAAATAATTAGTTGATTAACGCCTATGGGTAAGTAAATGCTGCATTCTAATCCCACGGTCTTTAGGAAACGGTAGATGAAATATTGCAAATTTATTCGCTCGTAAACAGAATTACTTAGTTATTCATGCGGGAAGATGTTTGACCGTTGATGAATATCAAGCTCAGTTAGTAAATGTTGATTTTTACTGTGAGAATGAAACTGATTGCACTTGACATTCTTTAAACAGATAAAATTAGCTGCAAAACTGAGCTAAACTTTTTTTCCTAATCGTAAAACTTGTAGTTAACGACGCTTGCCAAACTTAATGGGTGGATGTTAAATTAATTACTCCTCTCAACGACCACAAATTATAATAATCTCGTTCCCTTCTAGAAGGGGATTATTTAGCTCTTGTTCATATTGATTGTGAATTATAGTCGTAGGACGGCTGAATGACATTTTGCTGTAAATGTTTTATTGTGCACAGTCAAAAATGTAACATTTAGTAACACTCCAAGTAACGAAGTAACGGTTCCATCAAACATATTTGAGATGACTTAAAATGCAATTTACCGAATCCGCATCTCCCCTTATAATGCGAGGGTGCAAATTAAAATTTAACGACCCAAAGCAAAGCATATATTTAATCTAATTCTGCGTGAAGAAAAGTGGCATGTCGTAAATTGCTGGCAGATATTCTGACCGCACATATTTATAGCTTGAAATATAATGACTTGATAATCAAATCAAGCCAGGTTAAGATTTAGTGTATCTACTTCCAGACATAATAGATTCCAAAGAAGACTCTAATACAGAAGAAGCGTCATCGATATCTAGACATTCGTCCCCTTTGCTCAATAACGCCAAATCCACTACAAAGCAGCGTCGATCCAGAACAAATTTTACTTTGGAACAATTGAATGAATTGGAGAGGTTGTTCGATGAAACGCACTATCCCGATGCCTTTATGAGAGAAGAACTCAGTCAACGATTAGGACTGAGCGAAGCTAGGGTACAGGTAAGACTAAATAGCTGTAATGCCGGTATACTTATCTGAAAGCAGTGCATCCCCTTGAATTACAGCTAAACACTTAGTATCAATCTATTAAGTGGTCTGTAAGGGCTGTAAGTGTCCAGCGAAGCCATTTCGTTCACTCGAATGGTTTTCGATATCAATCACTTTTAATGTTCCCCTAATGCCGTTAATCTACCACTTAATCGATGCTACTTGCTCGATTTCTAGTCCCTCTACATAATACGTATTCATTAGGAAATTATCAGCTAATAGAGGCATTAGGCTGAGTAATAGACCTACTAAGGGAACAAAGAAAGATCAAATTGAACCGTTTGCGATATAGACCTTTTGTCATTTGAGATAAAATAATGTTTTAAAAAGTTGTAAAAAGCTATAAACAGTCTCTTTATGCTAACGAATAGAATGTTTGTTGCAGGTTTGGTTTCAAAATCGTAGGGCCAAATGTCGGAAACATGAAAATCAGATGCAAAAAGGTTGGTATTAAAATAATTGTAGACAACGATATTCTTAGATAATGTTTTTTCGCAAGGCATTTCTTAAGAATGTTTTTATACCACTGAATACAGCCTTTGAGGGCCTTTCCATATACCTAGATTGCCATTTGAAAAAAAAACAGTAGCTGGGGATGAAGGGGTTGTAAATAAGGGATGAATCGCCAAAACTTGAACAGTAATTTCGATAAAATTTCGTGTTTCGGCGTTTTTAAAAAAGATATGATATTTTTTATGATATGACAATTTGAGTCCAAGTATCAGACTTCCTGGACAAAATGATTCCGTGATTGTTCGAACTGATCGTATCATCATTGATATTATCCGTTTGGGATTTTCGAATGAAAGTTGGGAATGGAACTAACCCAAACTAACTCTCGAAAACGGTGCGGCGGAAAAAAAGTAAGTAGAGTTAATAACTGAAAAATGAGATATTTAAAAAAAAGGTATTTACTACTTCAAGGAATACAGTAACAACACTGACTTACATCTAAAGGTGCGACCTATTTATTATCTAAAAAATGTAAACTCAGAGGGGAACGAATAAGTTCCCAAAACCTTGGTTAAAATGTAACTGGAGATATTTTATTTCAAATCACAATATTTTTTTAAAGAAAAAAATGTGTACCTATTTAAAATGCTCAAGTGTAGATCGGAAGCTAATGTTTTTTGGAATGAAAGGAAAAAATATCCAAAATTACAAGGAATGCAAAGTCCGCATAAAGAGACTTTCCAAACACTCGGTATATAGGCCAATATAAGTCTCTTGAATAGTCATTTCTTTTGGAAAATTCGATACATTCCTATTCTACTGTTTAGAGGGCTTGAGCATTCTGCTAGGCTGTAAAGTGGTATATAAATTAGGGCGACGCCCTAAGCAAAAAAATCTGCGGTACATAATCGAGTTTATATAGAGGAACGGATCTAAAAAAATACCGCTAAGGCGAGAGTTTTCAATCAAATGAAATAATTCCCCTGGAGTGCAATTTTCCAACATTCAGTCATTCAAATGGCGAGCATAAGAAGACTGGTCTGCCCCGAGTAGTATGGCCCTTTGGGGCTACTAAATTATACTTACTGCCTCTCGCTTACTTCATCGCTTTCAATGGCGTTACTTTTGCTTTATCGTCTTCCAAAAAAAAATACATTTTCTGTAGATTTATTATACCTATATACCGCATCTTAATGTGAGAATCGTTTCAGTATTAACTGACTAAAGCATCGAGTGGTCCTTTCGAAAGGCAGGCATTAATCCCGATTAGTGAAATGCAGGATTAGGAAAGAATTAGCCTTATGCTTCAAATTAAAAAAAATTAATGGTAGTATAAAGGGATTATAAAGTTCCCGTGTACCTACCAGTTAACTAAAGTGATTATTTGTGTACTGTTTAACATAGCCCCGCCTATGGATATTCAGAGATTTGCTCTCACCCCAGTTGAGACCCTGTCTAGCAAATTACATTTACAAATAGGGGGTTAAGTCAGGTTTATTCATTTTGAATATGAGCTAAACATGTTACCTATTTATTCATTGCTTCGCCGGCCGCTCGCCCCTACACTGAATTTATTTAAACCGATTTACTAATTGAGAGCCCTCACCATTGATTTTTTAAATCACGGTTTGGGAAAGTTAATTTATCAATGAAATTCAGTTGAAATTATGCCCGATCAGTAAATTATGAAGGCTTTTCTTTACTGTTATTGTTTTTACATTAGCAATTAGTGTAATAGTGTATATTCGGTAAATAAATAAAATCGTTTTAAATATGTCAAAAGTATAGTAGCACGTACGATTTATTTTAAATTAACCAAAAGAAAGCGCGATAACAAGAGAAAATCAATAAATATATCATATTCAAAAAAATAGCCTGATTCTAAACGCAGTTTATTGATAGAATGTTGAAACTTTAAATATGTTTGTTGTGGAATTTAGGTACTTGTACCCATGTCAGCAAGGCCAAATGAGCCGCAGAACAGAGTTCATGATATATTCATGCTGAAAATAGAATTATGGGGGTTCTATCCCATGGTTTAAAGATGATTTTCAGTTAGAAATGCTCGCCTCTTGCAAATAATTTAATGTTTTAAGTTGGATTTATGTCGACACTTTGTTTCGCTTTGCATCGAACTACATAAGTGTCATTTTGTGCAGGAATTATGATGAATAATCCAAGCCCACCATCAAGCACACCATTAGAACCATGTAGAGTTATTCCTTATATGAACGTGCCAGCGTTGAGAGGAATTTCTATTGGATCCAACTACGAAAGGCTGAACTCATCATCGTTTTCCCAACAAGGAACAGCGTTTTCTGCTATAAATTCTGCGTTTATCACTGCAGCACATCAGGTATTTATTGGTATTTGTATTCCGCGCGATTTAATATAGTTATTTCATTCTAGTACGCAGCAGCTGTAGCGGTTGGGAGTAACCCAGCTCGCATACTGTGCCCTCAATACCCTCTCGAATTTGCAGCTCTAGCAGTAGCGCATAAAAATTCCAGTATTGCAGATTTGCGGCTTAAAGCCCGAAAACATGCAGAAGCATTGGGACTTTCTGCGCGAGAAAAGCCTCAGAACTAGTTTTAGAGATTTGAGTTTAGTTACGTTTCCTTCATGTGTTCACAGTCTGGTAGTGATTTAGTTTTTTTTGCTTAGGTTGAGACTGAATATCGTTGTATTAATAAAATCGTTGCATTAAAGAACTTCAACATCTATTTCTAAACAGGCAGATCAGTTCTGTGAAATTTCGTTTTATGGGCTTTTTTCAATGGCAGATAATAATATCACGTTTGTTTCCGCCGTTACGTAATCAATGTGATTGATGATGCATAATTTATGGGTTTTCATTCTGGGTTTCCAGGTTTTTAATACTTCTATTGGAGGAATCTTAATGTTTTGAGGTAGAAAAAGGGTTGGTTTACGTCACAAATTTGTAATCAAATTTCCCATGAAAATCACATGTAACAAATATTGCCACAGATCATTTGGATCATTGTCAACCTTCTAGAGGTGTGTATAACAGATTCATTTTAATAAAACGCGTTTTGCAGAAGGGTTGATGGTTTTTGTAACCCCGAGAAAATGTTCAATTGAACGCTTTACATCTAGCAATAAACCACTTGCAATTTAGTGACTACAACTAAAAATTTACGAAGCAAAACTTTCATATCCACTTTCTCATTCTCTAAATAAACAGTAAATGCCGAAAGTTTCGATTTGAACCCCCAACGACTTCGCATCAAAACTAAAGAATTCTATAAGGAGAAACATTCGAAGATATCTTTGATATCAGTAGAGACGAATGAGAACTGACACAGTGGTATTATTGGTTTAACATTTATTAAGTTAGAACCCTCGCTTTTGTAGTGTCATAAATGATTAGGTCTTCTTGCTCTTGTTGATTGGATATAATTGCGTTAGTAGCGCTCTTTGGCTTTGTAAACAAGGGTCAGCCACACGAAACTTTGATTTGTGATTTTAAAACAAACACTTGGGGTTACCCCGTTTTTTCTTTTGGTTTTCGTGATTGTGGACTGTTTTGGCAATATTTAAATGCAACGGAAGCAATTTTGATTTACATCCTTATGTTTTTCAGTATACAAACTATAGTTCTCAATCTATCTATACTTCTCAATCTATCTATACCTATATGCTTAGATAGATTTTTTCAAATTAGCTAAAATAAAAAAGTAATTGAAATATTAGGAATCTGATTGAGAATTAGAAATATCCAAGCATTTTTTCAAAAAATTAGAACATTTACTTAGAACTTTTTTTTTGTTTAGCCAATGTATAAATGCATGTAGGTTTTGAAATAAAATGCACAAAGAAACGGAATACCACCACGTTCTACAATTTTTCTTAGCAACTAAAATATTTGAAAAGGCAAGATCGCTGCTCTCATATCATAAAAAAAACAATTAAGAAGGCCGATAATCTATTTTTTTTACTACTTACCTGAGAAGTCACCATTATTTATTCCATTTTCCTAGTGAGAAGTCGTATTTCTCTCCCTAGGTCAATAATAATAATAATAATAAAGTCCCTAGGTAAAGTGTGAAAGATGTTTAAGTTTTTCATTATGTTTAGTTTGCTCACCTCTCTACGTTCAAGTGAGATTCCATCCATTTCCACTTCTAAATCACTGTAACTTTAGATTCACTAATTGTTCGCTTTTCCCAGAAGTCTTTCATAAAACTTTTATCTGTTTTCTGGAGACCGATAAATTATATTGCGGCAGCTTGACAACTGAACGTCAGGCTATCAAATATTGCGACACTTCAGAAAATTAATAGGAAATTCAAAATCTAATTAAATCAATTTAGGCAATTATCCGGGTTAGTAGTAAAAAAAAATCTATATATACTTCGGCCGAGAAGGATATTGAATACCTCGCACATTATATCCTTCGGCGCTACGGGTCTCAAGATATAAAAGCACTCGGTATATAATATCTCACTTCTCGACCTAGGTATATAATATACTATTTTAAAACACTCTTTATTAAGCTGGATTTATAAACTCTGCAGTTGTTCGCGTTTTCATGTCTTATATTGTGCAGTTCGCAGTTGCCGACGTTGGAATTTGATTGGTCAGATTGACATTTGATGTAGGTTAAGTAGTGTGTTGTGTTCACCTAATATTACACACATTAATTCAATATTTTAATATCAAAATGTCGAGATTGTCTAGACGCAAGCTACTTCCTTTTACGTTCATTTTAGCTTCATATTTGCCATTGACGAAAAAGCGTCAAAAGCGTGGTCTGCCATTTTGCCAGAAACGTTAACAAAACAAGGCCTCGTTTTGACAAATGTCACTGTCGGTCACTCACGTGATATGAAACTCTTTTTCTCATTGGTTAAATCGCCAACAGCACGAACGACAGTCGCCGGCGAAATTACCAACGGCATGGAAACGTAATGGAAACGACGAACTACACGCAACGCCGGTTTTATGAAATGATACGTGCGCGCCCGTATGTTTATAGCTGGATTTATAAACTCTGCAGTTGGTATCGTTCGTCGTTCGTGAAAGATTAAACAAGATTTTACAGACAACATTCGACGTACTTTACCTGATCACCTCGTATACAAAATCGCTCAAACAGGCGCGCTCTAGAAGCCATGATAGTAAACCGCCGACTACAATTACAGAACTATGTAATATATATTGTCCGGTTTCACCATAACATTGTGAAACAAAACAGGTATCTGTCATCGAAAATAATCATATGGATGTGCAACAAATTGGAATATAAAATAATAATTCATCGTTATTAAAGGCCTGGTATTTATTATAGGAACAACCAAATTATTATATAATACTCTGCTGAGTATTAGTTTTGCTTCAAGACTTTTACTAACAACTATTAAAAGCGGCATTTTTCCAAAAAAATTTACAGAAGTGAAAATAGTTGTTCGAATAATTACCAATGGTGTAATGTGAAAATCAAACGCTGTTTGAATAAGGAGCAACGAATAAGCATGAATAATTATCCGTTTTAAATTTCCCGCGATGGTAAGTGTCAAGTCTGGGAGGTCTTGCGTAGTGGACTATGAGCGTTTGCGTGCAAATTTCTAGTGTAAATATGGCGTCTCAAGAAGAGGATAACAAACTTGAGTGTATATCAAATGTAAACAAAGACCAAGAAAGATACTACCTAAATGTATATAAGGTGAAAAATTGAAATTCTCGTGCTTCTAGTTATATTAGTTGATTACATCTCGCATGTTCATTGTGAATCCAGTGTTAGTTCTATTTTCTCATGGCGGCCATATTCGGTGTCGGGTCACCTCAGAAAATATCGAGGATATTGGTTGTGAAAATTTGAGCAAAAATTGAAGTGAACCCGGGCCAGTTACCCCATGGACCGTTTGCCAAAAGTGTGCCGGAACCCGATCTCAGTTTGCATTGGCGACAATTTTTCTAGTTTTGGAGCTTGTTTGTTTTAATTGCTTGCCCAAGATGAGCTCTAAATCCGAAGATATATTTTGTTATACGCCTTTCAAAGCACGTACTCTACTTTATTTCATATTATTTTATTTGAATGGCAATAGTGATTTCATTGCGAAGCCCTGCACAATTATCAACACGGAGTTCCTCTTTATTATGTCATATTTTCCATTTTTTGAGGCGACATTGCATTTTTTGCACGCATAATGTAGTTTATGTACCTTTATTTATTTCTATATTACTCCAATCAGACTACAACATACTACTAATTATCTGTTGTAAATATCTAAGCCCAGTTAGGACTATTAGTCATTGTTATTTACCCAACTAAACACATAGGCCTACCGAATTCAACTAATCTTTTAATTTACAAATTTATCCAATTTTTATTTAACAAGAGAACTGCAAATCTGCTCATACCTAACTATACTAAAATGTTATCTGATTATATTTTAGTTCACGGCAGAATTGTCCCACTAATTCAAGGCAAATCATTACAATACTCACAGATTTATCAATTCAGTATTTCACTGATTCTTTTAACTACATAACACAATATGTATACTTGCTTGTGCAATACATTTTTACCTAACCCAAAAATCCGGCTAAAGCTGACATAAAGCAAAATGTAAGCATGTAAACAAAACACGATATATGCATGTGATGTAATGTTTCTAATACCTATGTTGACATTTTTGGTTAAAAACTAGGTACCTATACCTGATAACTTTTTTAAATTGAAGCATAATTCCTGCCAATCAAGCATAACGTTTGCATTATTTGACACACTGGAGTGTGTGAAGGGCATTGATAATTAATATCCATTTTATAAAGCTAACATTGCACTTTCTGGGAAACCTGGTTTTCCAATTTCGAAAATCGATATTTGTTTTTTTTTATATTGTGTGCCAATATAGAACGAAGAAGTTAAAAATAGGCATTATATTTTATGAAAGAATTATTTTATTTTATTACTTATATTCTTCATATTATTTATTATTAATGTACCTAATGTTATTCGTCATCTCATCTCTCCTGAATTGGAAATTGCCATTTGGATTACACTGCAGTCGTTTGAAAAATAACAAGCGTCTTTATTTTACTCAGTCTATTATTTGTTTTTAATTTTAAGCTACTCGTAGACATCTAAATATTAACGGAGTGTCGGATTACATATGAAATCACTATTGCTTTTATTTACCTATTAGTTATTTGCAAGTAAGTTTAATGTATTAGAAATTAATTTTGTTTATTTCAAAACATGGTGCTTATATGGTAGATACGGATAATTTTTTAAAACTTTGTGTTCATTTGGATGCCCTTTCCAATTGAAAGGCACCCATGTATTAACAATAATCACTTAAATTAACAAAACAGTTAGATTAAGAATATATGTTTTAGTAGACAGTTTTATTTTATTTGAGTTTTTTTTGCAGAAATATGAATTTATTCTGAATGATAAATCTGAACAGTTTGAACATAAAGTTCAGTCACTGATTGACGTCTGGAAAAGCATATCGGAGCTGAATTTTTCTCAATTTGACATTAAGTACATTATCCAAATAATTGATTGGGCTAAATTACATGCTCTGAATATTGTGTTAACGGGAGAATGGAGATCCACAAAAGGTAAATTATATTATTGACAAAATACCAATAACTAACACTTTTCACGTATCAGAAAGTTTTCGAGATAGTCTACTACAATGCATCGAAAAGGCCCAGCAGAGTTTAGCTAGCATAAATGACGCCTTCTCAACTCGTTGCCAAAAGTTAGCTGATGTAGTTAAAAAACCCTGGGAAGATCCTGTTTTATATAACCTAATACAAGAACGAGATGCAGAGATCGGATCAAAAGGTAATGGTTTTTATTATTAAACTAGATCTTGTGCAGTAATAATCAGCTTTATCGTTTTTAGAAATCGAATTCTTCTGCGTTGAAACTGCTTATTTGGTGTCAGTGCGATTGAAAAAACTCTGTGAAAATCATTGCGAAGATTTAGCCCTCAACTTGGTAACAAATTTCTTGAAATATAAGAAGCAAGCGACAATCCAGAATTTCAGTTTAAATGCCACAGAAACTCAACTATGGTTTATTTTTGATATTTACATGGCGCTGTTGTACAAGTTTCAAGATAAAGATAAGATTTTTGAGCAGGTAAGCAAGAGACACATCGGAAAATATTGAATTCTCTGATTTCAGAATAGAAATAAGAACATATCGTTTTTTCTTTTTTAGTTTCAAAATTTGCAGTTACTAGAGGGTGTGCAACTGATCAAGAGGTTCTCCAAGAAACGTGTGAAAATATCAAAAATTTGGCGCAACTGTCATAAAATTGCTATTTTCGGATCTAGATATTTTCTGTCAAAAGCACTAATCAGTTACAATGCTGACTTAAAAGAATTACTGACAGATTTATTGAAAACATATCTAGCGCTTTCCAATACAGATGTTCTGTTACAAGAATTTGTATTATCTGTCAGGAATCTGACCAATTTGGCCGATGCGGAAGGATTGTGCATTATGTGTGAAATAATCCATCGAGAAGTAAGCAGTAACAAGCTATACAAGTATGCCAAACATTAAAGTTGTTCCTGATTTCAGGCTGCTGAGAAATTAAGGCATTTTGCCATCGAAATGTATATCCGAGCGTTAACAACCGATATGAACGAATTGGAACGTCTGAAACATGTGAATGAGGATGTCAAAATGAAGTTAACTACGTCCCGATTAGCCCATACTTTCTCGAATTTAACGGATCTTCTTGATGATCACGTGAAAGTAGCACGAGAATGTATCTTGACAGCGTTCAGCTTAGAACCTACAAAAGAACGTCTGAAGCGAATAGAAGAACTGGCGAAGCGAAGTGGTTTTCCAGTTTTGGACACTGGTAAATATAGCATTTGTATGATTGTTTTGGAATTCAATGCTTACTTTTTATAATGATTTGCTATTTACAAAATAATTAAATATTTTGGATTTATTATTTGTTTGATGTCATGTATTGTACTTTGACAGGTCAAGAATGGCGATGTAGACTCCATCCGCCGGTATTACCAAGTGATGACTTAGCCTGGGTGTGCCCTGAGTGTGGAGAGTGGATGAGTAAGCCTGAATTAACAGCTCCCCTTCAAATGAACACTCCTCTGCAGGAGGCATTACAAGAGTCTATATTGGGCATCTCAGAAGCCCTTTGTGATGACCTGGTCGTCTGTTTGTCGAATCCTCGGTATCAAATCTTAAGCTGGCTACTCTCGTGGGGTGACCTATACCGGTTGTGCATATTATATTTGAATGACCCAGAGAAGACAAAAAATTTCGTAACTGAATTGAAATTTGTGGATGTTGATTACTCCATGTTTGATCATATTAAACGTGAACCCGTGGATGAGTATACCGGTATTGAAAAGGGTTACGAGCAGTACTTGGACATCGATTTTGTTTCTGATGAAGAGACTTCCTCCGTAAGCGAGGACTCTCTGTGCCATGATAGGTCTGTCGGCTTAGGTAGTGATGGTACTGGAGATTCTCGCTTGCCTCTGCCGCAGCTGAAGTCTGACCCTAATACTCTGAAAAGTCTCCGAATGTTTAGACCTAGCCTGAAGAGAAAGAAAGAAGATATGGATCCACCAACAAAAGAAAAGAAATCTAGTCTTTCTATGCGAAATAATTCGTTAGCTGTTAGTAGATTTGAGTCCCACGAAATGTCCATTGCAAATAGGATTTTGCCATTCCAATCAGCAAAAGAAAACCAAAATTTTTCGGACAGTACTTATTTGCCAAAAGCTGCTGAGGTACCTGTTGACAACTGTATTTCGACATCAGGAAACTTCAGCATACACGATTATTCAAATCAGGCAGGCAAGTCAGCTCAAGTAACTAATTCTCAATTGCAATCTTCTGGTTGGAATTCGGAATTGAGAGCAAATCAACACATTACAGCTAGTACTTCATTTCAACCCATAAATTCAGTCTTCAATACGACTAATTTAAGTAATGTAACATCCACAAGCTATGTGTCTAACATCATAAGGAGCAGCTTAACCTACGGCGTGCCAAAAATAACTGATAATACGCAGTCATTAACGCCTTCAAGCGTATACAGTACTACTAGGCAAGGAGTTGTCCCTTTGAGTGCAGTGGCAAAAAGAAGCTGTTTGAAGCAATCAAGTTCGTTTACAACTTCTTCCAACATGGGACAAAAGAGTAACAGAGCAATGCATAAAAATCAGTCTACTGTAGTTCATTTTACAAAAAGTAAAACCGATTCTCTCCAACAAGCCTCTGAACTGGATGCGTTACTAAAGGAAGTGGTGAAAGATATAGACGACGAATTAATTCCAATAACAGATACTAAGTCAAAAAACGGACTGGCTGCCACGTTGCCTCAACTTGGTGGGCAAGTGGCGAACATTCACAAGCAGTTAATCCAAGTATCTCACCAAATAATGCCCATTCCCTGCCAGAGCCAAATGAAATCACTGCTCGAAATGTTCTCGCCCAGTGGTACCAGCGACGATTGCAAAATGAAGCTGAGAAACGTCAGCAACTCAGAGAAGAAACGGACGTACAGTGGGGAAGTTTTAGATTCGATCAAGAAGAGAAAGGAGACCAAGAACCAGCACTCAACCACACCGCAGATTGGAGAAGATCCCTTCAAATTAATGGATCTCACAATCAGAATTCCAAGGCTAAATCTGGAAAAACACAAGTGTCGTCCGAAATTCGTTGGTCAAATCAGCCAAAAGGCAATAAATCCACTTTGGGGCGGCGACGTGGCAAAGGACAGTCGCGAACATGCCCCGATTCGTTTGAAAGAACTGACCATTCGCTTAAGAGCCGAAGATATGATTCAGCCGCACACAATCCAACTGACGAGTTCCGATTCAATGCAGCAAGAGGCACCAGTTTCAATGGAAAATTCTCCATCAGTCCTAAGTCCTGTTACGTCGACAGAGCTACAGAAAGTAACGACAACGCAAACCGTAGTTCCAACAGTCACTTCCAATCTTCCCGTTTTATTTCCGATAGAACGGCAAGTAACACTGCCAACCTTTTCATCGACAGAGGTACAAGCAGAAAATCCAGTTGCTCCGATCGAAACCGAATCGACAATATTACCGAATCAAAACGTTGCACAGAAAGAGTTTCCAATATTGCCAATTATGAATCCGGAACACAGAAATCGCAGGTTCGTTCAATTATCAGCAGGACGGGAAACTTTGATACTCCCCCGGGCCACATTACAAGCCCTATCCGAAAGTTCAATGGAAACTCATCAAATCAAGATAGACGTGAATCTATGGCCTTCAACTGTTATGGAACACCATCGGCTGCCTCAAAACAGTGTCCCATTGAAAACGTTTACAGTCGCGATCCAACTTCCCCTGCCATTACACTTGGACAAGATAGTTTTAGTGCCACACGAAAAAATCAAGGACGTTTTATCGACTGCAACCTACTCACAGGGCGCATTCCGAGCCACGGTGAAGGCATCAGCATTTCAACAAATTTGCCAACAGGGTACGGTTATTCCCATAACATCTATTCGGCAGAAATCCTGCCCTCAAAGCAACCGAGAAAGCATATTGGCTACATGCCCCGATTCCTGTCAGAATCAGAAAACGGCAACGGTGGATTGTGACGAAGATAAAATTTATAATAACAATAAAAAGACTGATCCTTATACTGATTTTACTGAAATTGTACCGAATAGCCCCAAAGAGTTAGAGAAGACTGATCAGGTTAAAAATTTAATAGAAATTAAATGCTCTAATCTTGAAGTAATCAAGTCGCGTTCTTTGAAAATAGAAACAATAACAACTGATTGGGGGAATTCTTATTCTAAAAGTTCACATGGCAGTACTACATCATCTAAAGATAAGACCAGTGGACATAGTTTTACATCGAGTGAGAAAGTCAATGATCCCAATATTAAAATTCTTACAATTAACAAGTCTATAAGTGATTTTGTTCAATGTAGCACAATAAAGCAAACAATTGACTGTGATAATAAAAGTGAATCAGATTCGGATATTGATAGTAGTCATACCGAGGAAGATATTTGTGATACTGATTCAACTTTGGCCAGAATAGATGAGTGGCTTAAAGAAGCTTTAAAATGGAATACCAAAGATAAACTAAACCATATGAAACAGAAACCTAAATTTGACATGAAATATTTTAGTAAATCTGGTACTATATCCACGTCTAATGAAAGTGCGATGAATTCGTACGAATTAAGGACAAGTGACACTAACGATCGATCGTTGACAGAAACAACCAGTAATGACGATCGAAGCGAGCCAAATAGCAGGCTTACTGAAATGAGAGAGAACATTATTAAAAGTTCGTTAACCAAACACGACAATATTAAAGAGTCAGTTGAAAGTCTAGAGCAGTGTGAAAAAAGTGACCCAAAGAATAATCAAAATGATGTAAATACAGACACGGCCATGGAACACGCCTGTAATCATTTTTCAGATACGTCTAATTCAACTGAACGAAATGCATTTGATGACACCGGTGTACAAAAAGAACTACGTATATTAATAGAACGTGAAATTTTTTTAGACTCCGACAAATATCCGCAAAAAATCGGATGTGAGTCGATCGAGAACACAAGCGACATTTTTTTGCAAAAAAACTCGAAATTAGCATTTTCGAAAAGGTTGGAGTCTGAAAAGTATCTTTTGTTTTCGGACGTTTTCAGCGATTCTTCGATTAAGCTTGAGAAAGAGAATATAAACAAAGTTGCACAGCATAATTGCCAGGCAAGTAATGAGCAGGGAGATCAACGTCGCTATAAATCCGATTTAGATTATCTTAAGTCATGTCAGGATGCCAATCCGGTGCTAAAGAGGTATTCTAATAACCGAAAAAGAAAACATGACGAAGTTCCTTGCTTTAAAGTCGATCAAGAAAAAACACACAACCAATTGACTGTCGCACTAAAACGGTTACCTGAGGTTATTGCAAGACCTAATGTAAAAGTGCTCGTTTCAGACCCGTTTAAAAATGATGAAGACTCTTCTGATGACGAGGACGACGATGTATTCAAAAGGGCATCGCCCCTTGCAGACTGCAACATTCGCAATGAAATTAAAAAGAAATTAAATAAAACGTATAACAAAAAGTGTAACTCTAATCGCAGGAAGAGAAGAAGGAAATCTGATCAAGATGATTTGGGCAAAAACTCTGGTGTGCACGTGAATATATACGAGGATAAATTCTATAGTTTAATAGCAAAAGTGAGTCGTCCTTTATGCCGAAGTGGAGCTCTGAATCTTAACATTCCAGGATTGAAAGATTATTCGGAAATTTTACCAAGGAATGTTAATCACGTGGTAAATGTTGTGCAACACACTATTCCGCGGTCTTCAAGTGTTACAAATCAAAACACACAGACTAGTACACAAGTAACGCCTCACATTCAAAGAATTGGACAACCCAAATTACCCGATCGTAAGCCAGACCGTTACGAAAACGAATCGGATCAAGCTCCAGTAAGCTCGCCGGTGTCAAAATCGCCAGTGACTACAAACGCTTCCACTTTGATCAACATATTAAGTAACCCGAAGCCTGGTCAGATGAAATCCGTAACAGCGAGCCAGGCTCCTTTTGTAAATATATTATCTCAACAAGTCCTAAACCCCACAGTACATCAAGCAGAACCATCGGTATGTATTGAGTTACTGAGTCGCTAATAGATTAGTTAATTTTACTGCTTAATTCCTGCATGACTCACCCGCACTTAGTAGCCCTATTGTCGGATACCTGACACTACTACTCCTTCATCGCCGCATGATCATTGAATTCCAAATCGGAAAACATGAATTGATGTTTTTTTCAGAATCCCACTGTTATAAAAGTTGAGTCTGACACTAAAGTAGACCTACAAGCTACGAAAAGTGTTAATACAAATTTAAGGATTGTCAATACTACCACTCAGGCAGGAGGTGCTTCAACAACATCCAGCCCTGCCCAGGGCGGCACCATATTACAGTTCATCTGTAAGAGTTCTTTGCCAAAATTCCAACAAGCTTTTGGTAAAACCGTTTATCAAGCGGGAACAGGAACAATATGTGAAGGGACTTCTGATTCATCTGAATCATCGCCTGGTGAATCTTGCAGTCAAAATCAAGTTGCTGCTATGTTGGAGACGAAAAAAATAACCGCCAAAGCAGTGCCAGTTAATGTTCAACCTTTAACGGGAAATGTAATTTTTAGAGGTCAAGTTCCCGTTGGTCAAACTGTAAGTTTGATACCACCGGGCAGCAACACAAGGCAACTTTTTAGAATCACTGGTTCTACACATGAGCAAATTAACTTGGTCAAAGAAACGCTTATTCAAAATAAGATGGGAGCTCTGCTGCATGCCATTCAAACTAAACCAAAAGTAACGGTAGAACAGAATGGTTCCCAAACCGAAGAATACACAAAATTACACTATGTAAAGGCTCTACTGTCTCTTCGAATACCACTCGAATCGTCAAACCGATTCAGTTACAAATTCCTGCTAACGTTATTAGAGCTCCTCAGCCAGCAAATGTCAGTTCAACCACCTTAGAACAACTAAGAGAGTTTGATATGGTTTATAAGCAAGTTAAGGAGAGAAGTACGAGCACTCCGGTACAGCCAGAATCCATATCTCAAACTAGGCAAGAGTCACCGCAACATCAAAGAATTAGTTTTGCTTATGTGAACCAAGTTCAAAAATATACCCAGCTTGCCCCTGTAGTGGTTGTAAGTACCTACAGCCCGATGCAGCAAAGTGTTTCACCGGCATTAAGTGTTTCCTCGCAAAGCGGTTCCAGTTCTTCTATCACAACAGTAAGCACCATTGCAGTGCCAAAAGTCGCCGTAAAACCTTCCAAGGGTAAAAGCATTAGCAAGAGTTCTGTAGTAAAAACTTCTCCTACAACAGTACCAGCCATTTCTAAGCCGCAACAAAAACCCCAGGAAGATGAACTTACAACTCAAAGGATATTTGATATCCTCGCGGGATATGCAGAGCAATTGAGAAATTCTCCAGACTTAAATAACAAACCGGCCCCGAGGCGACGATCAAATCCCCCAACTAATCCCAGTTCAAATACTTCTTCGTCCTCGTCTAGTAAGAAGAAAAAGAAAAAGAGCAGTAGTTCAACGACGAGTACTTTGGTTGAAACTGACAACGAAGATTTAACTATGGGAAGCGAGGATAGCTCTGGTGGTAATATTGTGCAGCTTTCTATGACTGATGAGGAGCAATCTCAATCTGCGAGTGTTACGCCTACAGAATCGAACCTAGAACCTGCAACATCAAATGCATCCAATCATAGGCCCATAATTGTGACGACAGACGCAGCAAGCCATACTAGAAACGTTATTATAGCGGATTCTAGCATGGGTGATACGTTAAAAATGCAAAACACAACTCTGTTAATGCCTGGCAACTACATCATGCCAGTATCTGTTGTCAAAAGTGGCCAGCCAATAGCCGTAGTGTCCGGAGGTAGTAAGATTCTCACAACAGTTCCGACTAGGTCTGGGCAAAATATGCTTCTCTTTCAGAATTTTGTTAACCAGAATAAGAAAGGCGCTATTTCTACCATTAAGTATTCCACACTCCAGCCCTTTTCAGGACTCTCAGCTTCTGCTATTGGCACAGTAAATCAATCGGCTGTTGTTTTGCCAAGCAACTCCGTCGCCACTGTTGCGTTAGGACAACCTATAACTCTGAAGAAAATTGAAGATTGCGATAAAGGAACCAACACGGAACTACTTCTCACGATAGCCCCACCCAGAGAAGCTGTAAAAGTTGAAAAGTGTCCAGATATTCCGCAGCCAGATAGTAGTACCAGTTTGTCTTGTGAAGCCATTGCAGTGAAAGTAGAAGATCAGACATCGGCCGATTTATCTACAAATCCCGTTTTGAAGAGTATTAATAAGAATAGTTGCGTAGCCACCTCAGTTATTGCTTCAGTGATCAAAAGGGAAGATGCGGATTCCGAAACCGAATCAGCAGATGCTACAATTATTAAAAGTAAGCACCTGATACGGTATAATTATGATATTCCATAAATCGTTGGATTAAAAGCATTTATTCGCTGATTAAAATTTTCTGACATTTTCATTGTTATTTCAGCAGTAGATAGTTCCAAGCAACTTGAACGCATCAGTTCAGTGTTAGTAAATACCTCAGCCTCCAATGGGCCTATGCTGTCTCACACAAATCACAGATATAGAAAATCAAGTGATGGGGTCGAATGCACAACTGTATCTTCGAAAGAATTTAACCAGAATTCAATGAAGGTATGCATCTTATGTATATAGTTTATAATTGGTTTGCTTTACCGACTAAAAAGCGTTTTAGCTTCCAATCACACACTCGAACACATACAAATGAATTTGTCTTTCAATGCAGGTACCTCAGTCTGCTACTAAAATACTGAAAAATAACGCCGTTTACTATGCCATTCGCACTAAGAAAGCAATAAACAAAAAGATTGATAGTGAAATGCAAAAACAGGCGGCAATGGAGAGAGAGCTGCGCTTGCAAAAGACATTGTCAGAAGAATGTGAAGACCTGGGCGTGGACGAACCGAGCACCAGTGACTTATTTCCTGAAGCTGATTTACTATTTGAATCAAATCATTCTCCATCTTATGATCAGTCGGGACAAAAAGTGCAAGGAACAGAAGCGAAAACTAAACACTCGATGCATCTGTTTAGCGATGATGAAAATTCTGGACCTTTGCGTAATGATTTGTTTGATTATGTTGAGTACAATCCGCCTGACCGAGGACTGAATCAGGTAAATGGGAATAATATCTCGATTGGATCCACATCGTCATGCGATGACTCCACGCTTTTGCCCAATTGCGGAAACATGGCGGAAGTTACTTTAAATTCTCCCATATCTCCTGAATACAGTGAGAATAATCATAACATCATCAAGTACAAATATAAGTATACTAATCGGAAAAAAGGAGAAAAAAGTGCTAAATTGCCGCAGGAGCCGTGGCCGGGGATCACCGAAGTCACGAGTTCGGAAGATACCATGGAACTTGAAAAAGAAGATGAAACTCCCATGGCCATTCAAGAGGAAACTGTTATAGATGAAGTAATTAATGAAGATGACAAGTTAGTACTGGAGCAAGACGATAATTCTGATGCTACTTTAATCATTCGTTGTCCCGTCCACACATTGAACGATGACAACAGGAGTTCAAGAAAAAGTATCAAGAAGTTATGTTCGTGTTTTAATGGCGCCAGATCAACTAATGTAACTAACAATAGAAAACGATTGACTTCCCCAAAGTCCTATATAACAAACAAGAAAATATTATTGAGTAAAAAAAGATAGTGCAAGAAAAACAAAAAGCGCTTTTTCTATTAATATGCTATACTGAAGGATATCGACATATTCGTTTTGTGTCTTTAAGGGACCCCAGAACTCTGCACCTGACTGTCTGAGGACTATATAAATATTTATTTACGCCACAAAATAATGACTTAAAATATGTGCATCTACGATTTTGTTCAATCGGAATTGTACAAGTAGGTGGTAGTATTTTTCCTGTGACGACACGTATTTAAGATGGGACGAAGAGAACTACAATTGTGTGTGTGTGTGTGTACTTGAGTCATTCCTTTTCATTAGAAAATGTATTTTTAAATTTTTAAAAATACAGGGTAAACCGGGGCTTGGGACCCCCAAGGTTTTGTATATATCCTGTATCACAACATATTTTCAAGGAACGTAGAACTTGATGTGTGTAAAATAGATTGTAGGTTACGGCTTTAACTAATTATATTTGTACGACTCTTGTAAATATCAAATTGCTCATCGATTCGCGGTCATTTCGTAGCAACTGTTGCCCATGAAATATGTATGTGATTAACATAAAAGTAAATTATATATTCTTAGATTCTATTGCTATCAGCCAGGTTAATTTCAGATGCTTCAGACTATTTTATTTATTTATTTAATTAGCAAATGTGTTGATAATTTTCTAGTAAATGTCAATATTGCATTGCCTTTTGAAAAAATTCCGATAAAATTTGAGTTAAAGATTGCACTCGAGTACAAATGTCGCCAGTGCTACATTCAAATGATGCAAATGCGTGTAAAAAGAAACAGGAATGTTCGGCTATTTTATTCCACTGAAAATTAAGTAAAAATTAATTTGATGTCTATTTTTTCCTGTAAATTAAGCTGTTATTGTGGTTTTTATCCCTATTTTATCCCTAATAAAAATAGAAATTCAAGAAATTAATAGTAAATAAATCAAATATTTCAAAAAAATTGTGAGCGCCTCATCTTAATTGTGTTATTGATTGTATAAAATCGGCATCGCCCATATGATATGTGGATTTGTATTGCGAATATTGCGCTGGTGGCTATACTGAATTCATAAAGATACCTACATTTAGACTATTGCTATTGTAATAATTTTTCATCTTGTTTGCCTTACAAATTGTCGTGATTAAGGAAAAAATTGTTATTTGTTTATTTTTTTTATTCTAACTGTTGTTTGGATTCTTGCTATCAGTTTTGAAGTTTACTGAGAGGGTCTCATTGTAGAATTGTGGCCAAGTGTGTCAATAAATCTGTTGGAAAATTGTATCGTATCAAATAGTTAATAAATATATGTCGTTTCCAAAATTGCGTTCTTTGAATAAAGATTGCGTTTTGAAGAAGCGACTTGCTCTAAAACCATATTTGATTGTTTTTAAAATTGAGAACTCGATCGAGTTGAGAACTAAAATCGATGAGTAGCAGCGCTGGCGCTGCATTGATTTAACTAGTAAATTAATGAATGTACATAGTTGGTTCTTTTAAGGGATTGTTACATAAGTGATCAAAATTGATGTTCTTTATCGCTAAAAAATAATTGCAATCACTTCATGAATAGATTCTAAAGAGTAGTTATAAACAGTGCAATAGCCACTAGCCTAACTCAGTATCATCTCAACATGAGAGTACAGTGTAAGGAACTAAATTCGCTATACTGAGGCGAGGTGCTGTTTACCACCTTTAGTTAATATAATATCTGTATATGGAGTTGAACACTATATATATTTCCTTTTGTTCTTGTTTAGTTTATAATTTATACTTTCAAGGGCACGCGATATTGCATTCATTTCAGCTGAGCATAAATGTAGGTAAATAGATGGATACTTTGAAATTCTTACCTGAAAAGTAAGGGCAGCAAATTCGAATATATGTATTTTTCGTCTAGTTATTTTAAGTGCCACCTTTGAATCATTTTTTGCTTTGAATGCAACGAGTTTTCTCCCACTTTTTTCTTTAAATAACTTATATGCTGGTTTCCTTTAAATCGTAATTAAGGAAAACTCGATTGCAAAATGGTTGTTTTGTTAAAATGCTTCTACGTAATTTGTTTTTTTGTATAGGGTTAATTACTATTACTCAGCTTTCCACGATTGTATATTCTTTGGCTATGTGTTGAAATTATTTTCATTTACTTGCGTGTATTTTTTAACCAATCCCAAATTGTAGTTGGATAGGACGAACTGTGAATGTTTTTTTATTACAGTATTTTTTCGAAATAAATGTTCTTATGAAAAAATGCATCCATGTACTTTAATGTTGGTTGTGCCAAATTCATTTTTTAAACATTTGAGCTGTACGCTGTATTAATTTAATTTTGTATCAGTTCTTTTATTGGGCCATATTATGTACATAACTGTATTTAGCTGTTAGTAAACGAATATAAATAAAAATGCACAGTTTCAGATTTAAACTGCCTGCACATTATTAATGCTTCCGGATAGAAGTTCCTAGGGCTTCTACAGCTTTTGCACTTTTTGATGATTTTAGTCCTACCTGCCATTAGTTAAAAAAATTAATATGCATTCACAACTATTTGAATTTACATGTCTCATTTTTCAGTTCAATTTTTACCATATTTAATATAATCGGCTACACCATGCGAATTGTTTTTAGGTTGCACCTGGATATTTATTCACCCATTCTTATAATCTGGTATTAAAACATATTTAACAAAATTCATATAATACTGGTTTATGCAAAATACATTCGTGTTATATTCGTGATTGAACTTATACCTAATATGTCCGCGCTAGCACCATTATCAAATTTGCCAAGAATGGAAATAAACCAAAACTACTAAATCAAATATCACACACAATAATAATAATAGCTACCGCTTTAATCATTTGATTGCTCCATTAACTGAAATTGGTTTTTGTGTTCCATCGCTAAATGCGGCGCCATCAATGGTTTAGCTCTTTTCGAAAGTTGCTTTTTTTGCTTAATTTTTCTCCATTTTATATAGACGATGATAATTGATATAAAAAATATCAATATAACAGCGAGTCCTATCCAGATCCAAATCTTTTTTAAATACAGGGCGCGTTGTATATTCCGAAATTTCTCCATACATTTACTGAATGCTTCCAAGTCGTCGAATTCTATTTGTTCGTCTATGCAGTCTGCGTAACAATGAACCTTGTTAGTTTTGGAAATTACACATTAAATGCATACCTTCTTTGTTATTTGGACACGGAAAAGCAGTAAATACAACTTTTCGTTCAGCTAACCATCTATTAATCTTCCAGCAATCGCAATCGTTTTCAAATTCAGCAGTCGCATTACCGTTTGCTAAAATTTGCAAGTTACACAGCCCAGCAAAATGTCTTGGAGAAAGATAGTTGAATTGATCTCCTATAAATGTGAAGGAAAACTTAACTGGCTGATAGTGAGGTGGAGTGTTTGTAAACCTTACCTGAAATATTGACAAAAGCCAACAGAGGTAGATCGCTAAAATCTGGAAAATCGGTTGTATAACCATCTTCAGTGATATAGCTAATATCCAATTTAGTGAGTGTAGACTGTAATATAGGTTTTGCATTTTCAATCGATTCGGCCACATTGATATTCATATTTTGGCTCAAGTACAGCGTTTTTAAGGTCGGGAGTTGGAAAATGCTTGGTGGTATCCGGATAAGTGCATTTATGGATAAGTCCAACGTCTCCAAGCTTGTTGAGTCTTTGAAAATGTCGTCGTCCAGTTTCGCTATTAAATTGTCCGTTAAGTACAGATGTGTAATATACGGGTATCGGCGCAAATCATCATATTCAACTTTACGAATTCGGTTGTAAGATAATTCCACTACCTGTGGAAAGTGGAAAATCACTGTAGCTACCAATGTCATTAAGGTGTGTAGAAAACATTTCAATAGACTATTATTAGTTCTAATAGGTACTATAGATACTGTGCCAATTATTACGCAATGCGCAGAGTTTCTAGGTAGACTTACCTCAACATTAGGTGGTAGACAGGTAGGGAATTTTTTTAAATCCATTCTGTAACAGTCGGAAGTTTTCAGGCCGAGAGTGCGAGAAGTTTTGCATATCTTTTCCTTCTTGCAGCTCGTGGTTAACGTGTTCCCAGAAAACGCAAAGCAAAAAAATAGCCACACCAGGTTTTTAGCCAGCATGATTCAAAATGCTTTTACTGAAATTTTCAAGTATTACCAGTTAATTAATAACATTGAACGATGTTTAAATTATTGTCAAACATTTCACGTACCCAGAGGCTCTTTTCACCTGCAAGCTTCCGTCAAACCAATATTAAAAATGCTACTTAACTTAAAGTTATGCTTCCAGACAAATACTACTTATTCTTCGCACTTTATAATAAGTGGTGTGATTTTTTTCTGCGAAGCTATATTCGATATAAGTATATATAACTTTGATAGATCGGAGATAGAATCAAACGCAAAATGGTTAGAAGCTCTTAAATAAATATATCAGAAGAGACAAGTAAACTTAAAGTTTAGAATATAGAATAAACAATGTTTACAAAGCAGGACTGAATAGATATTGAGAAACTTGTAAAATCACATTTTTGACCATGAGCATTGAATTTGCTTATCTCCTTATCTTAATCTGTAGCATTTACTGAGAATTAACACTAAGCTGATTATCTATTTGATTTTCCAAAGTAATTAAATAAAACTGGACAAATAGGAGTTTGGAACTGCTTTTATAATGAAAACAACAATCAATCATGGCATGTTGAACACTGTAATACTGTACTATCCATCTTCAAACAAAACCTACTTATTCAACTGTCTCTTTCAATACGTACCATGCCTTTTTGTACTAAAATTCGCCTACTCATAGGAAAAAATCACATCACTGATATTGAAAAAATGGGATTTAAGTCATCGAATAGGCCGCTTTCGAGCACTAACAAAGCTTAACTAGCTAAATTGCAGAATGAATTTAATTATCTCAGTTGTATAGGGCCACGAATTTACTTGATAAATGTTCGGTCAATTTCCTTTTTGGAAACTATCTGTTCTTCTACTTTGGCCACTTCGATTACCACTAAACTTTAATAGAACACACCCATTTGAACAATTGCGCCAATAAAAAATGCTTAATAATTTAAAGACACTATTAACAAATTAAAATCTATGTGTGCTCGCAGTACACTTTTGAGCACATAATAAGTATTTTTGCGTTATCTTTGTTTATCATTAGTTACACATTTTATTGAATTCAAGATTACTATATAATTCAACGAGACTCACAGGAGAACCCTGCTTTGTCTAAAGTGACTGATTATGAGCTCTAAGGCATGCCTTAGAACCATGATTCAAGTTAAAAATTGGCATCTCTGACCTCTGGCTTAATTCGTTTTAATTTCTTAGAGTCTCAGATAGCATGAGACTTATCAATCTCAATGTAACCGTCAGGCTGGAAAATATAATATCTTTTTAATGGTGTTGTGCGCTAAATATCCTAGTTTTCAAAGTCGAGTGCAGCTGAATACTAGATGAACTAATTAGCTTTGATTTTCCAAACGAAAATTAAATTTAAATAAATAAATATCTGTCTTTTTAAAACTTCATTTAAATGAATGGCTTTCTTTTTTAATTAGAGCGACAAGTTTCTCCCGTTAGCAAAAAACCGAATATTTCCGATTTTTCTTTGCAAAGCTCCAGATTACTTTCAGTTGTATTTATTTGGCCCAAAATAGCGAATGCGCTAAAGATAAAGTCAAAGTTTATCATTAGTTAAAGCCCACTAAAGAAAAATAGCCCACTGCAATTTCGTTACTCTTGTCTCCGTTTTTAAATTTCGAACATAAAAAAATGATTAGAGTGCTAGAATATGTTCAAAAATGTTTAAAAAACGTGAGCTGAACAGATCCTTAATTTTGAGGCACGCATGGTATTCATAATAGTGACCTGTTCTTCAGTTACTGGTTCTCCAGTCGCCAAGAATAAAAAGGGCTACTGAGCTTTTTCCAAAAGCATGACTAATGTGAAGTTGAAGTTAACAGGTGTATAGGACACTGAAAATGTGTTCATATCGAAGAAATGGGTTCCATAATGACAAAACATGAAACATCTAAAATTTTTATTAAGATTATATATAAGTCTTGTGTTTTACAAATATTTTTACATTTTCACAGTCTGAACTCTATACAAAGTCTCAACGTAGACCTTGTGAAGGCACCTAAATATGCGTTACATCTGATTACGAACATTGACTAGACAATTCAACAATCTATTTCCAGGCTGAAGTCATCAAGCTAATTTTAATTCTTCTAATTGCAGTCAAAACCAGATAGAATGACCCCAGTTAAGACAATGTTCTTCACAAATCCACTGACGGCGTGTGCAAGTTATTATCGTTCCCAAAATATTGTTACTTATGGCATTTAGTGGATGATACTGCAAATACCATGCACATTTGTTTAGTACTTGCGCTAACTTACTAATTATTTTAAAAAATCACAATAACATTAATCAAACCCTGATTAAGTGCCCTTCTACTTTATTTTGGACAAACCTTTTGCTTTGTAGCAAATTCCAACTACTGACTATATCCGCGCAAACAAATGTATTAAATTTATATATGGCATTTTTATATTCCTACATGACATTAGACCTCTATTTACTGCAAGATTTGCTCAAAGTTATAAAAAACAATACTTGCAGCTTATAGATGTGGATATACATATCGATAAACCAATAAATAAATGTATTTTACACCTAAAATCTAAAAGAAACATTACACTTGTAACATATACAATAACAAATTGTGAATATACTGTCAAAATGAAATAGTGTATCGCTGCATGTATGCATGAGATATGCATATGCAAACTGTACTAATTTTAATTCAATAATTACATCTTGTTTGTCGTTGTGTGTAGAACTTTTACTCCTTTCTTTAGATACATCCTTTAGCCGTTAGACATTTGACCGGCAAACTTACACATAGAGAATGGAACAAGAATCTCCTTGGCTAATAAAGCTTACATCAGACCCGGCTAATGAAGGAATATAAGTTTTACAAGTACCTATCATTGACGTATTTCTTAAACATCTTATAATTGGGTGATCATGTGCAGCGTACAATAATGACCCGGTATATTATGTGCTGCATATACCACTAAGTTCAAACATAGTCAGTAGATTAAGGGCTAATTGTTTATGAAGCTGCTTTTATAAAAATTGACACAGTAAGAACCGAGAATTAGGAGATTTATATCTATGAATCCAAGTTTTACTTGATTTTTAATGGTGCTCTACTATCTTTACAAGCAGCTTGCCTTGACGGAGAAAACAATCGAGCCCTTCTACACTAACAGACAAAATATCTACATTTTCTATTTTAGTGTGGCTATGTATAACACAGTATAACAAACATTACATATAATTTTTCAAGTCCAGATTGTCCCATTAGTTGGCACTTAACCACTAACTTTCAACAGCCTTCGAGCTGCAACAATCATGGTTGGAAACTACGTTATCATTATATATACGAATTTTCAATTTACTGAAACAAGGCTTGAACGTCGAGGTGATTTAGTGATGCTCAGATAGTTGCATCAATTGAAGAAAAGCCTCTAATGTATAAATGGATCAGATATCTTAGACTTTTGGTTGGTTAATTTCAATTATAAGATGTTAATTTCCATAGGCAGTCGAAAATGGTACCATTCACGCAAACGGTGACAAAGTAGAAAAGAACGAGTTACTAGCTTCCACATCAAATACGGCAAACAATCACATCAACGTGAAATATCTTTAATGGTACACAGCCTTTTGTCCAATTGAAACGACTAGAATGGAACTTTATGGCGACTTGGTCGACTGTTCAATCAATGTTCTATCAACAACAATCTCAAATTGTCTTGATCTTTTACACAATTCATACACTACAGCCCTGCGTGACTTCATCCGTGGACTGTTGACTCCATCGGCATTGCAGATTGTTGTTAGTGTTGTTGTCAGTGCGTAAACTCTGTTCTAATTCTAATAGTTGACCCATAAAGTTGAGGTTTGGTGAAATGATCGGCCGCACTTCCTTAACTTTCTTGTAGGCTTCCCACATTGACATCTGCTTGTATTTCATTATGTAGGCAATTGCTATTGTGGCACTTCTTGATATGCCCGCTTGACAATGAACCAGGACTCGTGAACCATTTAGTCGCGCTTGTTCTGAAATCAAAAACCATGGGTTTATATGTTGTATGCACACTTGAAGCATTCTCATGTTAATAATTATAAGGAGATTGCAGGTTTGTAACTAGGTAACTAACAAGTAAATACAAGTAGGTATTCGATCATTTTTATTTCGATACCGAGTACTTTGGTAAGTGAATCGTTCTTTCGATACAAATACTTGGTATCGAAAGAAAGTACTAATATAGAATCAAAGAGTCAAGACTATCGTCTGTCGTCACTGTTAACTGAACTGAAAACAGTGAAAATTGATAAACAACAACAAAAAAAAAGATTTCTGACAGGAATCTTTGGCGTTTGGTGAACAAGAACGTAATCAAACTATATCATGCTAACAGTTTTTTATATATTGAATATTTTGAATACATCATATTAAACTGTAGGTACACTGTATACTTAACGAGGCATTATTTTTGTTTCACTTTCAGGCTGAGGCTGTCGAAACAATGATTGATTGTAAACTGAGAATCTACCCAACTCAAAGAAGACTGGAGTCCTTTGACTAGAGATTACTGAGTTTTAAGAATTCTTTTTATTTTTGTGTGTGTGATTGTTCTTGTTTATTCATTTAGTTAAAATTTTATTGTATATACATGCCATTTCAGTTTTGTTCATCAACTTTTCGAACATGGGAGAATTGTAAATTTAAAACATTTCGAAACAAGTTAGCTTGAAATGTTTTGTAAATATTTTTATGAAAACGTTAATAGAAACAAAAAACCACAGAATGATTCTTTGATGAGTACAAATTTTTTAACTGGTGGAATATTTTGGTCCTCGAAGCAGGACAATCAGGTTTATTTTTTTACCAAAAAACATCCCCTTATTAACCCCCGAAGATCAGGAGGAATGTGGCCTGAAACTCAAAACATAGGAAAATAGTCTGCAGCAATATGTACTAGTTCTGCGATAGTTTTTGGTCAAACGAAAAATGAACCTGAGAGTCCTGCTTCTAGGGCCAAAATGTACCATCAATTAAAATATTTGCACTCTTCAGAGGTTCGGCCCTGTATAATGTTACAAAATATTTATTTGAAACGTTTAAAAAACGTATCAGTAACATTTCCTTGAAACGTTTCAACAACGTTTTTGAGGTCGGACATTTTCAGTTACATAAACATTTCTGAAACATATAGTGCAGATAACTGAATCGTTTCGGGATATAAATATACGTTTCTGATACAAAAAATTATTTAGGGGGTGTTAATAAAGTCAAAGTGTTAATCGTTTGCGTTTTATTCGTTTCGCTGCTCATCTTTCGTTGATGTTTTGTTTCATCGTTTGCCTTGGTTTACAAAATGTTTTTTTTTTTAATTTTACCAATGTGCCGTACCCTAGAAGTCCATTTGAATATCTGAATAACACAAGAAAAATATGAGTGCAGTACACTAATTTATGAAAGTATGCGTGCGTACCACCTTGCCTGACGACCTTGTCAGTTAAAACTTTTTTTTTATCTATAGCAATATTAGCATAAAATCAGTTGAATTGCGTTCGCCTGAAACTATTCTCTACTAGAAAAAATGTGCATGCGTAAACTTTTGCGAGCGATACGGTCCTGTTGTCCGCTTGTCGTTGCTTTTTCCTGCACGGTGCACAGATTTAGTTGTATGAGTCATATTTCCCTCGTCTGTAGCGTGTTGCTCATCTGGGTCAAAATTTTACTACACCCCAATTAGAATCGGTATTTTTAGAATTAAATGCCCGTGAGGCGGCAGTTGTCCCATGAATTTACCAGGAAAGCCGGGGTCGATTTGTTGCACGTGGTTACCTAATACCTCAAGCACAACATTCGTATTTATTTTCGTCTTGTATTGAAATGTTTCCACGGTCAACGATGACACATATGATGTAATAACGATTCTGCTATCAGTAGAATGTACGGTTTGTACACTGATGTTCTAGAGCTTACTCACCTAAGGGAACAGGTACAACCCCATTAATCAAACAAGGACATGCTTCTAAGATTGTTTATACATTTTGAGTCATAACATCTACTCACATGATTAATACCTGTTCAACGTTTCAAATAAAATACAACAATGATCATACTGAATATGAATTTACGCAAAATATTTATGTCAGCGGAGAGAAAATTTGAAAAAGAAAATTCCGTCCACACAATACGTAAAATCATTTAAAACCACACTAATGAAAAGTTGCTCCTTCTAGTTGTTCTTT
Organism: Dendroctonus valens; assembly: GCA_024550625.1. Classification (NCBI taxonomy): domain Eukaryota; kingdom Metazoa; phylum Arthropoda; class Insecta; order Coleoptera; family Curculionidae; genus Dendroctonus; species Dendroctonus valens. Next base: position 5,367,981 of record JAJTJO010000038.1, on the reverse strand, counting down.
GTCTACTAAGCTGATTAATTACAGCCTACATCTACCGATTTCCTTCATCTCCACAAATCAGTTAGTAGATAAAAGTTTGAGTGTATGACTAACCAGTTCATTGATCATCAACAGCTAGCATTTGGAACATATGGGCGCGAAGTGAGTCATCCTCTATGCCCCATTTTAGGGAGCCTGCATGGATGTAAAAAAAACTTGCCTGGTTGTAAACAAAGCCCAATCTGACCCTAATCCTAATAGGGGAACTCTTGCGTAAGGGTTTGAATGTTGTTTTTGATTACTCATAGCACACCAATTCAACAGGTATGATATAACCGTTTTTCTTTCTTTCGTACTTCACATTAAATAGTTAAAAGAAAATTTACAAAACCCGCGTCGAAATATACTGAAACAAGATATCAAAGCCTTTGAACCCAACAAGGTTACTTCAAAGATATTGGACGTGAGTCAGGCGTTATGCAATTAATTGATTGCAAAGTATTGTTCGCCAAACATTATCACAATTAACCTGTTTCAGTTTCACATAACTGTCTCTAACAATGGGATCTGATTTTTTCACATAAACACACGCACACACATCCGATGAGATACGATAAATCGATGGAACAAATGGAAATAAATCAATAACTATGAAAAGGCTATGAAAATTAAAATGCAAATACAAATTGCTAAATAATAATTTAGCCAAGCGTAATTCTTTGGACTGGCTATTCAATCGAGCCTACGGTTAAATGTTGGCACTATTGGCATTTATTGTTGCTTCAATTTAGACACGTAGTTGTTCACGATAATTAATTACAACATTCGTTATGTAAGTCGAAACTAACTAGTAAAAAAATAGAAGATGTAATGTTTGAGAGCAGAACGTGCAAACAAACAATATAATCTAATCTCAAACTCTTGAAAGCAATGAAACATGGGACCGTTTAACATACGGAAGACAGGAAATTTGGACCCATTAGCACCCTTTGTAAAAATAAATGGTGCCTGGAGACACCCCAAAACATGAAACAATGAGTCACCGAATCTAGCCGAGTGCATCGGCCCTTAAAGAGTGATACCACGATGAGTAACCACCAATGAGTCAAAGACAAGGCCATTTCACAACTGGCCAGCCAAACCATTCATGAGAATAACAAGCTATCTACCAGGACGACAAAAGACATCTGTTTGTTTACTTCATGCTACCAGGAGAGTGATTCAGAGCTTAGAAACCAAGATTAATTTACTTAAGGGCTGTTTTTGGTAAAATGTTTTTACACTGCATATTTACTATATTTATATTAACAAATTCGTTGAGCACAATATCAAGTTGATTGACTTCTGCTTGTATCGAAATGTGTTATGAATGAAATTCTTGCTTTTTCGATATTCTCGGAAACCAGGCAACGCTTCTGATAACCCGAAATGGTGATGCATTAAATATATGGCTTATCTCGTAGCTCAACAGACCGTAAAATTCTGATAACATTTAAACATACTTTATTGAGAGCGCTATTTGCAGGAAAATGTTCACATTAAATTGGAATTACGAATCGTACTTAAACCGTCAGGGTTTCTGTGCAGTTATGACGGAAACAAAAATCGCATAATAAAATGATACAGGTTTTAGCACATTATTTTTGTATCGGGCTGACTTCAAGTCTGGGTTTTGTGAATTATATCTGTGCGATTTGAACTTCCTCGTCGGTTTAAATATTAATGCAAACAGGAAGCAACCGAGCATTTCCTGAACATATACACACACTCACAAAGCTTTAATGAATGACTTTTCTACAGTACCAGACCATCAATTCTTAAGTTTAATGAGAAGCAGTTATTTGACATGAATTGATTTAAATGTGGACATGGTGAATGGGTTTTCGGGTACGAAGATGTGCGTTTCATCGATATTTCGATCCAGGTATGTGCCAAGTAACTTCTGCACGTACATACGCTGAGATTAATCTGATTGTTCATTATCTAAACTCACCGATAAATTCGAAAGCCTCTTCAAAATACTGCTTCAGGTTCTGGTGGCCTGAGTCGGTGGCCGGTATTTGTTTGTATGTGATACCGCGTTCTTCGTGGTACCCGGGCAGTTGCGACGTCACGTTCAATACGCAGGTGGTACCAAGTCCTTCTAGACAAGAAAGGTCGGCTGCATCCTGCAAAAAATTACATACAATTTTATCTGAAAGAATCGAAGCGGCCGAGAAAACTTCAGAGCCGCTTAACTGCATTGAAATGCCAACTTACCTTACTATTACCCAAATACAAAAAGGGTAAGACTTTCGATGCGGGGTAAGAGTCTACATCGGCTAAACTAGGGCAAGATGCTGAGGGCGAAATGCCCCGAGACGTAAGGCTTTGTGTGAGTGTATGTTCACAAAACTCTTTGTGCTTTTTGTGAAACTCCCGGTGGCCTCCTGGAATAATTGGAAAGACGTTTTAAAATATCTTTGTTTTTCATTCATCACTCGCCAGGACCGCATCAAGTATTTGATGAAACGAGTCATATTACCGTACTATGAGAAACCAACAGCTTTTCCAGAATTCAAACATTACTACAATTAGAATTCCTTATAGGAGAATCATGCATGTATTAGGATAGTAAACTTCGAGGTGTTAGAAGGTTTTTCCTTCAACTTTTCAAATATTGACTCCACTGCAGTGAATATTGCGGTTTCTAGTTATCAACGGTTGCATTCACTAAGCAAGTTAAATTTAAATGGCTTGTTCCTGCGCTTCGGACCACTGTAAGCACGAATCTACCCAAACCATAGGTGTATTTGCATTTAAACGATTCATATATCAAATAAGGGTAAGTTTGAATAGATGTATGACTCACATTGTGAAGATGGGGGTTCTCCCGTCATAATTTGGTTGCCCATTGAATACGATATGACGCAATCAACGGATCGGATTAAATGTTATTGCCGGATTGGAAGCAGCTCAAAACCTTTTAAAAAACGTGATTGAATTTTAATGTATGATTCGGATGAGTCATACAGAAATATCTGCATAAAATTCGATAATCAAATATAGAAAAATCGAGTGAATAGAAAGAACTGAAGTCAAATCGCACGCACTAGTCACATGCACAGAGATATGTTAGCATACCATATTTTATTCATTCTTATTTTGAATACAATCGCATAGCCACCGAAATGTATTCAAATTTATATGAATTTATACTAAATGTCGGATTTTATGGCTGTTATGGCAATGCCATGGGAACTTAAAAGTTTTCCTACGCCACTCCTACTACTATACATATGTACCTACTTTTCCTTAGTAATCGACTCGATTATAGTGGAAAATCAACCAAAAACTTATTTGTCTAATGGATTAAGAACTTCAGCTGAACGTCTAGTATAAATCGGCAATTTTTAAATGTTTTCTGTATAACCATCGCTGACCAACTGAACAAGGCTAAGGCAATTAAACGTTTTCTAATTTAACTGTTTTTAAGGCGAAATCTCAGATACCGAAGAAATGTAATTAGATTAATTAACGCTGGAATATTTTCACGCACACATGTGTCATGACCAAAACAATGAATGAGTCACTGGATTACGTGAATCTAAAAAACATAAACGCTTTTAATGTACCAACTTGTTTGACGAACATCAGTGTATAAAGCAAACTGGAGTTAAACTTTTTACAGGGTGTTTAGAAATTAACACAGAAATGCTTTAATCAGAAAACGACTTACTTTGTAAAGAGAGGCGAATTACTTGAGGGCGAACGGTTGAAGAGTTAACACCACTCATGATGCTCCGAGATCAACAACGGAATTGAATCAATTACACACATACAGCGAAACCTCTCAAGTCTTCGGATATAATTAAAAACGCATCTCGTGGTTTCATAGAATAAACACTACATGAAACATTTAATTGAATCGACAGCATTAGGGTTAGTTTACCCTGTTTAAAAAGGTTTGATAGAGGGGAGATGATTCATCCCGACAACTGATGTCAATAATGAGATAATTGAATGGTGGAAGTCATTATTGTACATTTTATTATCATTGTAGATTGTAATTAAGAAAAATGTTAGGCATTTTCATTCAATATGACTAATGTAAATAGGAAAGCTTCAGAGCCTTTTCAGAAATGGTTATCTAGATGGCCAAAGGCTTCCAAGTTGAATAGTGATTTTGCTGATGAGCGGTTGTCGTTCCGTGGGGCGTGGTTTAATTTCGGTTTCAAAATTTTTGTTAAGGCAGTTGCTGAATACTAAAGTGCTGTAAATTTTGCTAGGTTCCTTAAAAAACTTCAAAGTATCTAGATAGTGTTTTATCATTGAAATTCGGGAATTCGGTAAGCTTTTACATAGGTACATATAATCCTAAGTTGGGCGCTTCAGGCAAAAGCTTAATTGATACGCAAAAGTCCCACATCTTCACAATCACTGAAGATAGTGTTGATCGTTCAAAGATGGGCCGATATAGACATGAGAAAATAATGGTGAAATAAACAAGTTCTATTGTTACTTCTATTAAACGTTTAGAAAAACAAAATTGGGATCAAAAAATATTGTCGAAGTTTGAAACTGGTGCTGCAAGGATCTACACTTGTTTATGTTGGTTTGTGTGTCCGTAATTCTTAAACGCTAAACATCGCATTGAAAACCGAACGATTTTTTAAATACAACATCAGTTTGCAATGCATTGACGCAAAAGGTTTAATTGATACTTTGCTAATCCATACTGATATTTGATTAGTAAAACGTTAAAACATTTGTAAAGCCAATTGGTTTATGTTTCTTCCTTTTTAAATGTTATTAACAATCCTTCGTAGAACTTACTTGGGGGTATAGGAAGAATCCTGAGCACCGGATAAGAATTCGGCCTTTTTATCCTCATATCGGAGAACTAATCCAAAAAGTCACTAACCACTGCAAGAACAGTCGGATACTGAATTAATGTTTTTGGCTCCGAAATGAACTGAAAAACTGATGAAAAGTTGACCGACCCGCTTGCGATTAGTTTTAAGAGTAAATAAATGAAAAACACGCTGAATTAACAGGGTCACTATGGCTGATGGAGGGGCGAGTGATTCATTCAGAATGTCCGCTAATGTTTATGTTCTGCGTCATGTATTTCTCCTCGTCTGAAGGACGTGAAACCGATCCGACACTCCAACTGAACATCAAGCGAATGCGCGGTTGTCGTTCAAGGAAATTCCTTGCGGTTTAACGAAAGTCACTTAGCGATAAATCTGGGGAACCGGCAGGCCAACCAAGACTTGCTTCCTTTTGGGCAATTGTAAGCGCCATAAAGAATCCGTTTTTAAGACAGATATGCCTCTAGTTCAAAGCTATCTAATCAGGTGGGCCAACATCAAAGCTCAATGTTTATAGACAGTTTTATGATTTTTAAAACTTGATATGATTCACCTTAGGCGTAGAAAATGCGGACTATTAGTCAATTTATCGTGAAAATTTAGATAGTCAGAATTCATTAGAAATTCACTTATCCATAGCTCACTAAAATCAAGTTAAGGAATATTAGAGCGACCGCCGCAGATTTTTCATCGTATGTTTTAGATTGATCATCATTCACCTCATAAGTTGTGTTTGCATGTGAAAGTTCTTTGGAAACAATATCTCTTATTCGTCAAACCGCTACACCGAGAAATTCAAGTAAATTTGATGAATCAGATGCAGTGTAAAAGGATCCTAATAAGATAAAAATGGCCAGGATTTTAATTCTTGGAGAAACATGAGTTCAAGGCGAAAAACTTCGAACTTAATAACAATAATTTCGTTAATAAGGGTAATAAGAAATTCTGTTGATAACTAATGTTAATAACATATATTTTATGTTTATATAGTTTCCATGACGCAAATTTGAAGAACCAACTAGAACTTGATGTTGGTTTTACCGATAGAACAATGAAATGCTTATAAATAAGACAAAGTATATTGTTGCTACATGTTCTAATGTATCGCAAGTAATTAGAAAGATTAGATAAACATTGATGGATTGTACCTATTTATGATTATTACATTTTATATCCTAGCCTGTTTTTTTTTGTTTCCGTGCATGAGTCACAGCACCATCACCTAGAATTTTAATGACAAAACTTTATGTGCCGTAGAAACCAAGTACCCACATCATGCATATCAGTGTCTTTATCAAAAGGTAAAAGGCCTGTTATCTACCAATATGGGCCAAGGCGAATATCATGTCCCGTACTTAATCAACGCTACACTGTGTACAGATTATCCAAAACCCACATTTGCTATAGTGGAAACACTATCTAACTTTAGTTCTGAAACTATCAAGTTGTTATGTTGTTCCGTACATTGTTTGCGTTTGTTATTTATAAAGTTGGGATAAATAGATAGTTTTTTTCATCTGATGATGAGATTCAAAATTGGATCAACTCTACCTGTCAATGATTCAAGGGGCTATGTATTGAAACAAACGAAAGCAAAATTTCACAAACCAATTAGATTATTGATATTGGACCCCAAATAAATAAACACAGTTTACATTTTGATCCTAGTTATAAAACCGTAATAAACTATCCGGTATTCTCAGGCCGAAACTGAAATTTAAAACAATCAAGCATTTTAACACAGAAATATAATCAGAAAGTTGCATTAAAATACGTAGGACATTTATTAATCACTACGAGAACCTCAAGCGAATCTGCGTCAGCAATAAAACGTTCCAAGAAGAAATTACCTAATTCAAAAAAACTGCAATCGAAATGAATATTACTATGCTTTGTATGGTAAACATCAACACATGCAATTACTAATATTCTTAATGATCTCGTTTAATATGAATACGATCCAGATCGCTTTGACTCAATGAAATTTGCACAGTCATTAACTAGATTACTCCCGCATTAGATGATGGAAAAGTGTTAAGCGGTAAAGTAAGTTGAGTACCAAATTAACCACAATTCGTTTTGGTCTGTACTAGTGAAGTGTGAAAAAAAAGCCATTGAAACATTTCGAATAATGTCATTCATATAAATAGCAGCCAAGGAGCATTTTGGTTGATATCGATATTTTTCAAGTTGATTTGATTATCGCCGAACACAGTATTTTTCGAGTTACTTTAGACGTCAAGCATATTATTTCGGGATGATAAGCAGAAAATATGAATGTTCTCTGAAAACAAAGCATACATATCTCAGAAATATCAACCAGAACAACGCCATTCCGAATTACAACGTAATGATTACCTTCAATAGAATCCCTTCAATAGAATATTTCTATTGAGTTGGAAATTTTACTGGCTAAATTCTCATAAAGTTTTTCCCGCTTGAGCATAAATAGCTTCTGATTCATGTACTGACCCTGGTTGAAGTATTCAACGCGAGAACGGCCGTTTCCAATGATGATGAATAAAACAAAAATAATTTCATTTTTCTAAAATGGTCAAAAACTGCTGTGTATTTGTCCACGACATGATTTGGACGCGTTCCAAAGAGATTGACTTGAAATTTTTTGTTTACGAAAGAGCGTGACTAATAATATATAAATGTGCCTTAATATAGACGCAGTCTGAGACAATTTTTTTTGGCTGGCCCTCTGCGGATATAAATATTTAAACTTTACTAAAAGTGTGTAATTTAATAAATGTAAGCTTTTCAACTTGCTCAAATCACATTTCCATGAAATCTACTGATTCTGCAGCAATTTGAATAATATTCGCTTTTTAAATCTGGCATTCTACATTGTCACTTTCGTATCATTGAACTAAATCATTCTATTTACCCGTGTCGTTGTTTGGCTTATTCAAATTAAGTTGTAGAATCATGGAAATACATTCAGATAAGAATGTACCTTAAAAAAGCTTTTCTATCATATTCTAATTTGAAACAATTAGTTGAATCTCTGGAAAATTGTCTCTACGAAACTGATGAGATGCGATGGTGATTGACGAATATAACTGCCAGTTATTTATTTATGGACAAATTGCTCAAGCTGATTAATTTTCTTTAGAAAACAGACGGTCCATCTGAAGCTCAATATGGTGTAAAAACCAGCAAAGTATCATATATGGAATAATTGCACTGAGTCACCGCACTTATTTCATCGTTTTCCATTCTTACAATTATGCAAAAGAATTTGCTTTTGTTTAAATTCACGTCATCGCATGAGTAATTTTTTCGTTTATCTGTATTATTGCCTCTTTGACTTTTACCCATCAATGATGTATACATTGTATTCTGTTGTTTTAATTTCTGCATAATGTATATATTTCAAATTATATTTGGTTCATTACATTTTTATGCTTTAGCTATATTTCCAAGATACCAGTTGTGCAAACATTTTATTTACTAACCAAAGAAAGAGGGGAAAAACGAAATCGTTAGGAATTACTTGCACAATGCAGTTACATATATATTTTTAAGGAAGAAATGCTGCTGATAACAATAAATGATGCTTATTTATCTACAATTGCTTATAGTATTGACTCTATACAAAAATAATTCCTCTTTCAAAAGTGGAAAAATGTCGATTATTTCATAATCATCTTATCGGCAACATTTGAAAATGTTCCTTTAAGAAGATTTGAGTAAGGCTTAGAATTTGGCAATATTATTAATAATCTTTATCAAATCTTTTGATAATCGTTTAGTCTATAAAATTGCACCATCGATATGAATCAAGTGATATGTGGAACTTTCGTAACGTTGCAACACCTGGATGGACACCTATTTTGGATTGCAATGATGGAATTTTTTTTTGCATTTGCTTTCAGGATATAAAGGCTTTATATAAATATATTTATTTATAAAGTTCTATTATTACATCACTGAGTTCGAGCAGTGAGCGATGTCCGTATTACCAATATGGAAAATCCTGCAATTAAATCATAATTAGAAAAACAAGTTCAAGTTTTATGTGATAATATCTAATTTGCAGCAAATTGTGACAGCATAAGGCAAATATAACACAGAGAGAAAAATGATGCACATAGTAAATTTTCGTTGACACATTCAATAGGTACCTACGTTTCATTCGGAAATCAAACAACTTAATACTGAATTGATGCAGTTTAAAACTTGTTTCGGTCGAATTAAGCAAGGTAATGCAAATTAGATATAAACATGGATCTTAATATATTATCTTTCCATACTATGACTCACGGAACGCAATTATGAAAGCAATATTCTATATTTTATAACAAATGAAGGTTACACTTTTTTAATAGCCGATCAACTTTTATATTGAGGGACCTGCATTGTAAAATTTATTTGGGCGGCACTGCGACTAGCCTACCTAACGGATGACCTTTCCAAGAATTTCTTCCGAATAACGCTGAAGAAAGTGCAAGAAGGAGATAAGGAACCTTATACAGAAAGAGTAAGACAACACAAAGAGTGAAATCACAAATCAACGTTTCTATTCTCGCTTGCGACAAACTTCCTCGAGCATTGTTAATTTGAAGCTTGTTACGGCACTCAGTGACAATTTCAATATTTTTATACCTAGATCATAGATATTTGGCCCAGTGTAGCTCTAGATATTAAATCTACGTACATTGTCAGAAACTGGTTTTGATGACATAATTGCTCAGAAAAAACTCTTTTTGGATCTTAGCTGGACATTCCAAAAAGCAGCTAAAAATATTTTCTAAATAGTTTTTAAGTGTGGGTTGAAAATGCGTAGTAAACGGTGTGTTTATTTTTATAATTGAGTATTTCAGTCAAATGGCCATGCCCTAATGATCGAAAGTTTATAACAAATTTCGAACTTTCTACATTTCTCATCGTAAATTGAATTATGCTTACTGATTTTTTATTCGGTAAATAGCTTATTTGCAAGCTATGTGTTTTGCAGCGAATTTTATAGGATGATTCAAAATTGGAGTCATTTCTATGGCGAAATTCTGAGGACTTCCGGACGGAAAAGTCCGGGAAAAACATTGCGAGATGATTAGTAAATAATGCAAATATGTATTATATTTTTTACAAAACATTGGTTATGCCCAATTTGCAAAATATAAGTGAAAAAAAGATATGTTGTTCTTCACAAAATAGAAGAACTAGTTAAATACTCATTCAAGCTGGAACAGATTCACTTGGTCATTTCAATCATCATGCACAATCGGCAAATTGTTATGTGAACTCAACGGATTTTTTCCATGGATTTCTGAAAGTGACATCAGCCTTAAAAGTTACGCTTCTGCAATAAAACCACTGGCGTGGTCGCGGTCATCATAATGTCACAGCCGTATCACAAATAATTTGTAAACATTCTAGAGATGATGTGATGTTAAATAAATATTAAGATTTAAGGCATGGTTTATTTGCCTGTGCAGGATAACATTCTTAGTAAAAACATGTAATCAACGTCTTTACATTGCAGATACTTGTCATTCTGCCAAAATCGCAATTCGATGTAGCATAATAAAAATAGCTAAATGAAACTTACCAATTAACAGAGATGGTTCCTTATGGTCCTCCACTAAAGAAACCATGACCAAAAGTAAGGGGTGTCCCAAAGTTATCCTGTCTTTTCCGGCGGTGGAATCATCATAAATAATGACCTCCCTGAAGGAACGTTTCTTGAGCACCTCTTTGCCTTCTCTGGTGGTGGCAAGATCAGCAAGACTCACTTTCCCTTGTTGCAACCTTCTTCTATTAAACCGATCCGAACAGTTCAGGTTGATAGCGCCACTGATATGATTCATATTGTAGCTCATAAAGGGTCTGCAGTCTAGAAGGATGAAGTTTTTTCCAGGTCTGTGGTCCTCGAGCTTAGCCTTAAGGGCTTCAGGTTCCATAGTTTTAACATTGTTAAGAATATGAATGCGTTGCACTGTCGCTGATTCTGCGCAGGGACTCGTGGGCAGGCTGATACTGTTTTGGGGCTCCAGTTTGGATCTTTTCGTAGGGTGTAGGTGACTGAGGGGGGTAGGCGGACCTGGTTCACTAAAGCTTCTGTTCAGAGGAAGCTTTAAGCCGTTTCTCGATCGACTGCTGTCGAGGCACACCGACATCTCGACAGTGACGTACTACGAACGTCACAGGCTAATTCGGGAAGACCTGAGAAGAAAGGATGCTGTTGTACTGGTGTTAGTGCCAGATTTTCACGCTTTTGAGATTATTCGACGAGCAGCACTTTTATGTAGTTTTTTAGTTTGCCAAACAACTACATGGTTACATGGGTTTACATTAGTGACATGTATTTTCCTCAGACACAAGAACAATGTTTTGAGATACAGCTTTGTAAATTTAAATTTACATTTGTAATTGGTTGTAGATGTTATTGGAAGAACAAGATGTAGAAAATGTATGAAAGGCTTTTAGAAAAATGTCATTACTTTAAGTTTTACCCCATTCTGACGATCGTAGACTTTTTAGAATTAGAATTTCGAATATATAAATACTGGGCATGAAATGCTGATTAGAAAACATACCTATTTCCTTTAAATCGCGTTCATTTGTTTCATGGCAACTTAACTTTTCGATCCATTTCGAGTTGAAACAACTTCAAGACAAACAAGTTTCAACCAGAAATTGTGTATTGCTTACAAATAATGATAGCACACGCACTCAACAGGACAAGCAAATTTGAATTAGCGGTTCTAATCACTCACAGTAGACACCGAAAGAGAAATTTACGCTGTGGCCGAATGGAAACAATGAGTGAATGATGATGACACAACATTTGCTTAATATTGCGCTTATTTGTTTGTAGAAAATTGACACAAATATAAATATAATGCAATCGGTGCAGTACAGGTAGCAGTCTGTCTTAAGCAAGCAATTTTCATTCACCAAACAATTTTTGCTTTCAAATGAAAGCAAATTGCTTATACTTTATCATTTCAGCACTGATATGCGTCATCATTTTATGTAAGCAAACAATAGGCATGCTAATTATACAAGTGGACAGACGGGTATTCAATATAAAAGTGAAGTACCAAAGAAAAATTGTGGGCATCAAAGGCTCATCTGTGTGAAACATTTCCATTCTCTACTTTCACATTTCCATTGTAGCATGCTCGAAAGCAACAATTTTCATTTTCTGTTTTGTTAAAACTTTTAAAGCATGTATTTACTAGTTTTAAGCCTAAATCAACAGAATAGTATTAAAGATAATGAAGTAGCATCATAAGTACATAGAATATGATGCATAATTATGAAAATAAATATTGGGTTTATAATGCTGGATTACAACACTTGCTCATCATAGAAGAATAATAACAGACACGATTAGGAACGCAAATAGACGTAGGCAGATGGCGTTTTGGAATATTTTTTTGAAAAACGTTTTTAACATGAGAAACTGTTGTTGATGAAATTAGATTATGTATAGACATTTCAGAGCTGCACGAAATATTTCGAAATAGAACATTTAGATGTTCGAGCACCACATTTTAAGAGATAACTAATACCTAAAGTCTTACCAATGAATTGGTGAACTCAGAAGCGAAAACCCGTATGAAAAAGTAATCAATCCATATTATCAAAAACGACCACTCGTAGAAACGCTGAACAACTTGTGAAGAACACTCAACACAAAACATAAAAAACTAAAGCATGTTCCAGTTTAATTAATCACAGTGCTACCGAATGAGAAAAATAATGTCGAATTCCCGTCAAACTCGAAAACTGATCGACTGCCTTCCAAATTCTGAAGCAGCATAATAAACCAAGAACTTGTCCTCGCACTCCTCGCCACCTCGCACTTCTCGCTTCTCGCATGTACGGTATGCCGATTGCCTAGTGCTGAGTGAGAATCAAAATGAGTCATCCAAACACAAACCATTCATTTCTCATTTCAGCCTGCAATGTTTGCTTCAACCGCATTGGCCGGCTTGGCCCGTTTAGTTCGAGAGATTTTTTTTAAGTTAGCGCGCAAGATCGGCAACATTGTCGATGACTAATCTCCATGCCCTGTTGTCGCTTAGCTTCAAATGCTATGTTTCTCTTTTTTCTAACTGAGTAAAGCAGGAGTTGCTGTAACCGTAGTTTCAACCCATATTGATCAATTTATCAATATTTTTGCATAGAAACTTTACTTATATTTATTAATGCTTGATTTTCATTTCGAGGCTTAAATGTAACGACCGATCAATTTCTTCAACTCTACGTTTGGCTTTCTAGTTTAAATATAAGAATTAATTTTCAGTTGATAAAATCAGAGAACATTTTCTTGAATCCTGTAAATGATTCAATCATCAACTAGATCCAGTACACAGAACATCCCATGGGCGATGTTCTGTGATCCAGTATTCAGTATGCTACAGTGGCGTGCGGTGAAATTTGAAATAAGGAAAGCAATTTATAAATACACTTTACCTACGATCACTACTGTAAGCAGTAGAAAACACACTACCTGCCATCTAAGTACCTAAGTTACATTTTCCGCATTGTAAATCAAACGCACAGCTCTGTCATAGTTAATTTCGGTCTAACCGACATTATTAATTGAATCACCACTGTTACTAAATACCTCTTTAGAAAAAGTTAAGCGACAGTGAAATTGAAACTTTAACACCCCCCAATTATTAAACAAATAGCAGAAAGCCACTACAAACGACTTGCTACCAACAATATCGTCAAAGATATGAAGTTGCTTATCTGAAGTTTTTTGGAGAATGTATTGTTAGCTTAGTTCCAAGAACTATCATGTAAGATGAAAAAACCTTCTTCAATATGATCTTTTTATTCTCCGTTACGAACAACTATTAACATTCATCACAATATAAACATTGCAATTTATTCCAAATTACTAATTCTACTGAAGAGAAAGTCTGATTGTTTTAAAAGCAAGAAGTCCAAGATTTTGTCTGCAAACAATATTAAAACTTTTCAGGAGAATGCAATAGATAGAGAATATTTGTTTGTAAAGGAATCACGTTTCAATTTTTTAATACATACGAAGGTGTCGTTAAATTTGAATAAACTTTTGTAATTCAGGGCTGCTGTCAACATTTCAATCGTGGTCAGAACTACTGGATTTAAAAATATACAAAATTGTCTTTTAGTAAGTTAATGCGGTCGAAACGCATTTACGTAATCATGGAATTACGCAATTTTTCCATTCGTACGTAGATTGCTCCTTACAACTCTTATTATGTAATATACTATTATATAACACTTTTCGAAAAATCAGTCGGAGAAAATGCTACCATGTTTATTCAAATAAAAAAAATCTGATTTTCGCAAAATGCAAAAGCAAACGTGAGGTGAATGGGACGAATGCGTATTTAATTCACACAACTTCTTCGTTAAGGGCTCGCAACGTAACTTTTATATTTTTTCATTAGACCCCAAAAATGTTATATGTAAACCGAGAAGCAATCCAAGATATTGCATATCGAAGCTCGTACTGCGATGGATCCCGACGCGCGTTGCGCCTACGGTCCGTTGCAAGTTGTATGCTTATGACCGGCATGACAAAGAACCTTATGATACTGTCTTTTCTTGATGCTCATGAGTTTGCAGAACTTTCTTGCTTTTTGTATTTAACTTCGTACGCTGCTTACTACTTAAAGATTTGCGCTTTATTGCCATTGCCTAATTTGTTATGGAGGATCTATTTTTTAGTTATGATGTTGCGGTTTATTACAAAATGGATAAGATAAAATAATAAGACTATTTTTCAAAACTTTCGATTAGTCGACTTCCAGGGAATTCTAAGGAAAATTTCCCTTGCTTGCATGAACCGCGCACTGGTATGCTATGAAATTATGAAAGCATCATGATGGTAACGTGTTAGTTAAATAGCTTTCCAGCTCCGAGCAACATTCGCCATCTAATATCACGTCTCTCCAAATTCAAGAATAAAGTAGCCGAAGGTAATAAAAAAAATAATTGTTGCTTTAATAATATAATGTCATAAAAGTATAGCATAGTAACAATTTATAAAATATATAATATAACATAACCAATTTAGTAAGAGCCATACTGTTAGAGTTTTAATTTAGAGTTAAAATTGGATTTCAATAAATGTAAAACGGAATACTTCAGCAATAATTCAAAATTCTTTTATAGATAACCTTTCAAGGTGGTGTAGTATCAATGTAGCGAATGAAATGACAAACGGGATCAGTCAATTACCATTCCGCGTCACCATTTGCCTTTTGAAACACATAGTCTTCACCATTTAAGTTCATTATGCCGTCTTTCAAATGAAATTTCCATCTGTTTCTAGCCCGTGTTATCTGCAAGCATTAATTTTCTAATTAAAGAATAACCATAGGACACTATTGGATACTAATAATATACCTTATCAAATTGGCAAACTATGACATTATCGGTTTCAAATGACTCCTCAGTGCCGTCGGCATCAGACACATCGTCTTCCGAGTTCAGTGGTTCATCTTCAGCAACTTCCTGAGCTTCTTCCTCGATATCTTCGTGAAGTTCATCGTCGTCTTCAGGGTTGATCTCATCATCTTCATCATCGAGATCGTCGTCATCTGATGAACTGTGCATGCCATCTCCCTGATATATAGTGTGTAACATATTTGTGCTAATATTTGATTTATACAGAAATGTTGTTGTGGTCGCTTTGTTGCACGTTTTATGTCTTCCTATATTAGGGGATATTTCGATTTCCGGCTTCGGAACTAATTCTGCGACCAGCGGCAGCTGTCTAAATATTCTACAATTCCATCTATGGTTCTTTGATCTGAACAGTTCATTCGTACAACGTTTGTAATTCCCTATTTGTTCTTTATTCATATAATTGATAACAGGTTCTTCGGTACAACCATCGGTTTGAAGAATGGAAGGAGTTACGTTCATATTGATATTAACAAAATTTGTAGACTGTTGGTGTTTCAAAAACGCATTGTTTACTTGATCTTGTAAGAAAGTAGTTGCCGCTTCTAGGGGTAAATTCAAAGTAGCGCTGATAATGGGACCAGTTAAAATAGACTTTAGGTGATGACCTGAAAAGTATAAACACTTAAAACCCATCCGTTATATAAACTAACTCAAACGAATCAGCCTACAAATGTAATATTTACCTTGCAAGAATACTTCGGGTACCTCAATTCCAAGAACCCTTTGCTCTCCAGACGCACAACCAGGAGAGGATGGTATAGTTAACTGAACTGGTACTCTTCTCCATTCAGGAAAGGCGATACCTTGGGGTATGTGATTGTTAGGCGGTACTTGCCCAACCAACTGTTTAGCTTGACTCTGTTGTTGTGCTATCTGATTCAGGTAATTCTGTTGCTGTTGCTGAAGTTTCTGAGCTTTATTGTGCACTGATTAACAAACACGCCACTATTATATACATCAATATAATTCACATTTTTTCGACTTACCAATAAGTTTGTCCACTTCTCTGACTTCCTCTACTGCTTTACTTGCTGCCAACTTCGTCTCCCATAGGGATTTGAGCTCTTGAAGAACAGTCTCGTCGAGCCCGTCTTCTAAGCAGTTATCTCGCACGTTTTGAATCACGTCGGCAATTACATCTTGATATGTCTTAAACTGATGTTTTATTTTATTGGACAGATAAAATTCACTAAGCAATATACATATCTGGATTTAATTAGGTGTTGTTGCAAATAAACGCTGAAAATCAAACAAACTAGCATTTTGACACTGACCAGTTTTTTCTTATAATTTCATTATCCCCAGTCACCCGAAGTTCTTTCAGAACTGCTGAGATTCCGAAATTAAACCATTTCAGCATTGCTCGCATAGTACAACTATGCAAGTTATTCTGTATAATTTTTGTATTTGCAGAGTCTACATTTAAATTCATTTTAGAGGTAGATAAGACTGGCTTTACACTGAATCAACGGCACGTGGCTAATATTAAAACAGAAAACTTTGTTTTAATAATTGGGGTGTATTCACGAAACTTCTGACAAATCTTCGGCATTCTGCTTAACACATTATTAATTAAATGTTGAGATAAGGATTCCCAATATCCCTGGATTGTCATGATAAAGTAATGTGCTGTAATCATTGAGGAGAATTACCTCTTGAAATCGCTTAAATTATACAGAATGGCATATCAAAATATAAGTGAAATTTAACGTTTTATTTCGATAATATATAAATTCCTTTTTAAAGAAACTGATTTGGAGCGAAATTAAATTTCTAATTCCCAGAGAAGGCGGAGTATAAACTAAACTCGAATTGGCTGAAGAGGAAACAATGTAAAGCATTTAAATTTAGGCGTCAAGGTAGTAAAAAGTTCTGTACCTTCATTCACCGATTGTAACCGAGGGCGCAAAAGAGATGTTGGAAAAACATGAAGAATTATTACAAAACAAGTTCAAGTTCGAGTGTTTTTAACAATACATTTCAGCAATACTTAACAAATAATAGCCACCAATAAAGTTTAATTTGTTTTTTTTCACTTGATTCAAGGTTTATAAATATGTAATCATTTACCATTTGGTAAGATTAATGCAACACTTTTAACACGACGAAATATTTACGATTTCTATATAATTTTTAAGTATGCTAATGTTTGAAACGTCCAAATATCAAGTAAAACTAACAGCAAAAAGTTGATTTTTATATAAAGAAACAATTTAAATTTTTGAATAGCTGTTCCGCCAGGTCGATGACAAACGGTTTGATTGTCAGTATATGTATATGTTGAGAACTTGTTGGCGAAGAAAGTTGGCTATGAAAGAGTCCACTATTAAATGAGTGAAATTTATAAATAATAGATGCAGAAAAAAATTAAAACGCGAAGGTCAAACAATTGCTACACATCCACTGATGAGCGCAAGCGTCTCTAAGTCAGGTAAGCGAACAAGAATGTTTACTAAAAGGAAATTTGTACTTACCACTGAAGATTTACACAATGAATTGGACATTTTTCTTATTCTCAGTCCGTTCAAATTCCGGTTGTTCTAATTAGTTGTGAACTTTCTCTCGGCACAATCCATTAGACTGCCTGAACGGTGGACAGTGGGTGCTCGCCAACACGTCCTCTTCCACCAACTTGTTGGAGAACTCTGTGACAGGGACTGATCACTGAACCGCTTTACGCAAAACTGCTTTTGATGACGTGCTTGCTACAGGTAGTCTTTTGAATTTATGCTTAGTTACACAAGCCCCATTGTTTTTACAAGAATGGACACGATTGGTTCTTGACCATTTAACCGTATTCATCATGCTCGACAATTTCCTATTTTTACCTCACTTGCTTTCGATCTAGCATCGCCCCAGCAATGGAGCCCTGAGGTTTTAAGCCTTCAGTCCGAAACATGTTAATATTATTCTATTATAACATTCAACTACTAAATATTTTGTACCGTCGTTCGGGGTGAAGTCGGACTATTTTTTCAGTTTTTTTTTAATAAAAGTTATTTTGTAATTTTGAAAAGAAAATTTCCAATAAAATAATTAGAGTCTTTCGTGTCTCCTTAGTCGAATTCCATAATAAAACAAATGAACTTTCATTCCCTCCCCCTAATTTTTTTTTAGATAGAGGGTGTCCGTAATAAATAAATATATAAAAATAATATATAATTAAATATATAAGATATATATAATATATATATATATATATATATATATATATCTATATATATATATATATATATATATATATAGCTATATTCTATATCTACTCTATATATATCTATATATATCGTATCTCAATATATAATCTATATCTAGATCTATATATATCTCCTATCGATATATAGTCATTATATCTACTATACTACTAATCGATTCATATATTTCTTTATTTTTTGTTGTCTGAATACGCTTCTTACTAGGTGATAAGCCCATTTTTAACGCTTGTATAAAAGGGCGTCCGCCTTTTACCCCACACGTAGTGGTGAAGACGGACACCCTATATCTAAAAAAAATTAGGGGGGAATGAAATTCATTTTGTTTTTTATGGAATTCGACTAAGGAGACACGAAAGACTCTAAATTATTTTATTGGAATTTTCTTTTCAAATTACAAAATACTTTTTTAAAAAAAACTGAAAAAATAGTCCGACTTCACCCCGAACGACGGTACAAAATATTTAGTATTGAATGTTATAATAGAATAATATTAACATGTTTCGGACTGAAGGCTTAAAACCTAACATATATAATATATATATATCTATATATACTATATATATATATATATATATATATATATATATATATATATATATATATAATATATATATATATATATATATATATATATATATATATTATAGGGTAAAAAAAGCAAAAAAAACCTTGGGCCAAAAGTTTCTCTTCTTCTTGTGAAATTAGGCACTGTCGGCCATGTTTATCTTCTTTCTTCTCGGGTAAGGTGGATTTTAGAATTTTACCATTTTCAAACAGCCTTCCTAAAATTTTTATGCCTTGTCGAATATCTTCGAGTGCCCTAGTGACGTTTGCTTCATTGTAGTTCTTAAAATTAATACCGATTTTTATTTTATGCTGCCTAACCATGGTGTCCGCCTTCACCTCTATGAAATGACTTTTTTTACCAAAACGGAATTATTTAAGACAAAAAACAATTCCAAGAAAAAAATACAATTCATAAAATCCTCACCTTGTGCTCTACGGCGAATTTATCCAGCGAAAATGTATATGTACTACTAATGACACTAGGAACTTAACTGACGGTTGGGTACTTTTTAACGCGGTGCATCAAATGATCTTGACGAAAATATTGACCAATAACGAGTTCGCCCCCACAGTCCGACTTCACCCCGAATGACGGTACTATAGAAGTGGCAAAATTTCAAATTGTTTTGAACTGTTTCCGTTTATTAGCTTAAATCGACATTGCCCAAAGTAATTCGTTTAAACCGAAAAAATCGTCAACAATAAAAAATATTGTCTGTTACTAATCTTACGATCTTCATTTATGGTGCCTGTTCTTATGGCAAACGTTTTTTTTTGTAATCAAAAAGTTGTTTTCAATTTTATTCAGTAAAATTGTTTACATCATAAAATCATAAAACAATAGAGTCAAACACAAACTTGAAATAATTTTTAAACTAGAATCGATCACAGGCATTTATCAATTTTTTAAAAGAAAACTTAAATACTGAGGAACAAACGTAGACTTTTAACGTTCAATTATTAAGCTTATCAGTTGAATTATTTAATGTATAAGTCAGTAATCGAAAATGGCCCCAGATGCCCAAAATCAGAAACGCTGATTATAATAACACAACAAACATTTTCGTTTAGTACAAAATCCCTGATTCTAATGACTAACTTTAATATTAAAGCGAAGCCGAGCTTTTCAGAACCAAGAAGTCATCTCTCATTTCCGGCTTTTCCTTAGGCGGTTCTGAATTTGAGCCTGTTTCTTTTTCCATTTTTCGGGTTTGAATTTTTGGAATTTTCGAATCGGTTCTTGGAGTTTGCTGTTTGAATCCGTGAGCATGTTCGCTGCCGTTCGGTGCTTGCGCTTTGATTCCTGAAAATTGCATGTAGTTTCTTGGACCCTGTCTTTTAATTATCTGAGCTGGTTCGATATTCCTGGAAGTTGGCGGTTTGGAACTAGGAGGCTGCATGGTGAGCTTTGGAGCTTGTCCTTTGATTATTTCACCTTCATCCTTAGTTCTCGGATTTTGTCCTTTAATTCTTCGAGCTGACATGTAGCTTGTTGAAGGTTGCCATTTGCTTTTGAATCTCTGAGTTTGATCGTCGCTTTTTGAAAGTGGATGGTTGTTAATTCTTTGAGTTTCTGCTTTGAATCCATAAGCTTCCGTTTTTTGAAATGTTGAATTGTGTACAAACCTCACATTTAAATGTGGATTGGCTTGCGTGGGTTCAATGATAAATCTGTTTATGTCTTTGGTGGTTAACTGTCTGCCAGAGTAATTTTGCCTCGTAAGCGGCGAAATCCCATCAAATGGAGGATTCAAAATATCTGTTCTGAACAGGTTTGTACTCCTGGGTTGATTTCGGGAAGTGTTCTCTTCATCATTTGCATTTTTCATAGTTTCCAATGCGGAAAATGTAGCAAGATTTTGATAATTCAATTTTGGATATATTTCCTGCGTAGAAGCGTGAATATCTAAAATATTCTTATTATGTGGTTCTGTCATAATTGCCCGTTTCTTCAGAACCATTAATCCATCTGCTTCCTCATTTACTCCACCAGTTTCATCTATGGAAAAGTTTAGTTCTGGAGTATCTCTTGGGGGGCGAACTGAATCACTTTCTGTTCGCCTGTGAGGATTAATTGTGTTGAAAGTATCCGCATTTTGTTGAGTGAAGGCATCAGCAGCATCAGCGGACTGGCTAGTTTGTAATTGTTGCGGATACGACTTTATTTTGGAGTCCAGCTCCCGACGAGCCTTCTTCACATCTCTGATGGATTGGTAGAAGATGACGATTATGGCCGCGATAACTAAAGTCCCTAATCCTATGGAGCACCATGAAACCTGAAAATGTATTATTATTAAAACAACTAAACGGTAAAAATCGCCATGTGTTTGGTTGTGTTATTAATAAAAAAATTAATACCAGCAAATGAAGAAATTATTATATTACGAGTTAAAATTAAAAGTTAGAAATTCAGACAATTTAATTTATTACGATTTCTGGGTACCTATATGTGCGATAAGCTAGGAAAAAGTGCGCCTAGTCATCGCATAAAGTACTAATCCTGAGGCGGTAACAAATTATTATTTTTCTTTTTCAAAAGATTCCTGTCTAAATAAGCACTCTTATCAAACAACAGCAAAAGGACGAACTCGAATTACTAATAAACGTTAGGGATCTAAACAGAGATTAGTAGACTCAACTAATCTCTGGGGGTAGGGTGCAAAAACATTAGGCCGACACCAAAGATAGGAAAATCGTAAGAATGTAACTGTTTAATCATTGAATGCCACACCTTTTTGAATCAGGTCCAATTGTTAAAAATGAGAAGATCGTATTGTTGCCATTAAAATTTCTTTTAATATGAAATTGAATTTAGTGATTTTCCTTTAAATATTTCATTGTTTTATTTCCAGTAAAATATTGCACGAATATACGAAAATTTGAACAAACTTACCCCATTTTTGCCAAAAATCGTCTTCTTTTCGGGGTTCCATATTAGCTGTTGGATCGCCTGCATAGTATCGTTCAAGGAGTTCATCACTGTAACAACACTATCTGATGCACGCCTCGCTCGGAATAGTGTCTGCAAACTTGACCACTACCTGTATACCAATTCTAGATAAAAGGAACGACATGCCCATGTATATGCAAAATATTGAATTATGATTGGTCGATTCGAATGGTGCACTGCTAATAGACAACCTGACTGGTGACTTCGATTGAACATTTTTATGGTACCATAGTCCGTCGAAGATAGGGGTTTTAAGCTAGCGCTTCAATAAAAGCGCTAGAAAATTGGTCATATTAAAATATGAATTTACATTTATGAAGTACATTTATAATAGTATTTATTTGTCTTATATGTAAAACATACTAATAGCTAATTAAATAGTACAATTTTTAACTAGTTTGTACATACAGAGGAAAATTAAACATGATGAAAGTACACAAATTGTTATTATTTTATAAATTTAATTTTCAAAATAACATTGAATGTTTGGCGAGCGAGTGTAAAGTAGCATTTGGTGAGATTTAAGATTTGATGCAGATAATTACAACTCTTCGTGATAGCGGGCATTCCGCTTCCAAATAGCCCAAAACAAGTTGTAAAACGCATAGATACTAACGGCTAAAATTGTCAATAGAGTGAGCCCAAATATGTACCCTATTAAATTTCCATCGACAATACAAGTATAATTTCTGGCATTCTTACTGGTCAAATTGTTAGATTTACTCCTGTTTGCCATCAGGTTCTTCATCCTTCTCAAGCGCTCTCGTAACTCATCTACGGATTCTGAACTCAATTCTTCCTCCCCTTCTCCATCTGGAAATTGGCCATAACCAGAGTTTTCTAATAAATGTACAGCTTCGTCTGATGTTTGGATATGTCTGCGTCTCTGTGGATTTGGACTACTACGCTCCTCACTTAGATTGTCTCGGACATTTTGAAAGTCTGAAGAAGCTAATGCTTTCTTTGAATTTGCTGTTAAAGAAAAAAAAATAGTTGCTTCACAACAACGGACAACAATAATTCTAATATATGTCAGTGAGGTGTAGCACTGGCACCAAATTCAATGATCAAAGGTTGCAGATCTTACACCCCTTTAATTATTCACGTAAATAAAAATCCATAGCTTGGGGGTGAATGGAAATCAAGGGCGCTCTGTTGTTGCGAATAAAGTGCTTATTTTTTGGACCAGAGTGCGTATAGCTTTCTATTAAAAAAAATGGTCAACCATTTGTGATGATATGCCTAAGCTTGAGTATTTTCTCTCATTTCAACATTTTGGAAAGAACAAAATATAGAATTAATACGTGGTGCTGATTAAGTTAAATTAAGGCGCCATTTTATACGATTTTCTTTAAATAGATTAAAAAAATATGAAATAAATTAAAAAAAAAAAAAATATATATATATAGATATATATATAGGTATATATATCTATATAGGTACATATATGTTTCATTAGGAGAGATTAGTGCTTACATGTATCCGATAAATGATCCGAATGTTGCATTTTTTGCACGATGCGAGTTGAAGAGCGACACGGAGGTATTACGAAACTATTGATTATGACTCCGCAACTGGACCAAAATGCAGACAACTGGAGAGATGAATCCACCCTCCAGGCGGTAGAAAATCCTGCGCAGTTTCCAAAATCACAAGTTTTCACTAATCCCAGACAGTTCTGGTCTCGTTTAGTTTGAAAACCCAAAACTGCAAAGATACAAAATTCTTGTGGTGAGCCAAGTGAACCTAGTTTTCAAAATTTTTACGCTATTCGTAAACGCTCTTTGCTGTAAGTTGCCTATCATCATTGCTATCCATTTTCTGCACATATTTGTTGCTTTTCCTGATTGTTATTGGTATAGCGACCTCGCTCCATTATGTCTAAATGTTCCACTGTAATCATGTTCGCTTTATTTAGGATGTATGTTCTGTAGTGCAACATTTAGCTTATTCATGTCGAAATCGCGAAATTTTTAGCGCATTGGCAGACGTCGGGATCGGGGATGCGATCGATGGAATTAATGTTAGGTGATGAGGAATGCATTTTGATTTCGCTTGACCAAATTTGCCAAAATTATGGCTCATCGACGAATTAACCGGTTGTTTTCGTCTGATACATGTAAGTGATTCTTAGCTAAATTGTAGATAGACATCTCGAACGATCGTGAGTCCAAATCCAAAAGCTTTTCGTATCGATTTTGTTTTCAAAATTAACTCGCTGTGCCCTAAATACACGTGTTTTGTCCCTCTGTTCTTGTAGATTCTTTCAATTAGCCCTTATTTTTCAACACTACCTATTGACCTGATTATGGGATAAATGAAGCTGCCCCCATGTTGAAGATACCTGCACGTTTTAAGCAATGTGACCTCAGTGTTTCCCTAGCGTTTGATTATTGTGACTGCATTGTCAACATGGGTACAAAAGCTGCTGCATGTAAGCGACTTTTTCCTTTCTTCATCATTTCAAAGCACCGAAGTTAATTCAAATTTAGTTCTCAAAACCGGCGAAACTTGAACAAAATCAAACGAAAGCGAAATTTGCTTCGCCGAAATCGCCGAAAGGCATGTACCCGGGGTCGCTTTTTTTCTAGCTGATCAAACATCAGTGCTTTGAATCTTATCATGTCTTCTTATCCATATATGTGGCTTAATCAAAGCAGTTAAGTGTTGTATTTAGCTGAATAAATTTGCAGAAGTCGTGCCACTAAGCATTACTGTTGGTGTTATCAGTAAAATTAATTGAAGTCATTTAGTTAGTTCCCAATCATTCTATTTCGACGCTCATAATAGATATGTGTTTTATCGTTACAATACGTTAAGCAATGCTTGCTTGATATCAGTGTGACATAAAACTTAATAACTTTTTCATTGGTTTCCTTTCACTTGGTATCACTTTGATGATTATGAGTCAATTGTTCTGCGCTTATTTTTTATATTTGGATATATATGATTAATAGAAGTACACTTCTTGTAAGGCATATTATAAATAATAAATATATTTATAATGTTTTATAATATATATTAATAAATTGCGAATAAATTATTGCCAATCAGAAAACCGATGAAAAATACCTAAGTTGATGACAAAAATGTTGAGTGCAATTTTCTTTTGAGCTAGTTATCTTTACAGGACATCTAGCAAATAATATATTATTCAGTTACAGCTAAGCTCCGTAGTCTCTATGATTACCAACTCAAGCTTGTACAGGGTATTGTTCCACCACCTCCCGGAGTTGATATAGCAAATGTCATAAAATATTTCTCCCAAACTCTTTTAAGTAAGTCGCTAATTCAACATCAACTCCATCTACAAATGTAATCAATTTTGCTAGAGCTTTTTGGTGTTTTTGTAACAAATATCAAATGTCTTTCAGGTGTCCTGAAAGACGTCCCAAATTCACCTTTCGATCTGTTAAAAAATCCCGAAATGGATTCAGTTCGTTTAGCACTGTTTCCAAGTTTGGATTACAAGGCTCTATATTTCTCCCTCGTACCCATGGTCGAAGTAGCTCCTTTCGTGACCAATGGGCTTTATGGTAAATTTTAAATGAAATAGATTGATTGGATCGTGGTCTAATTGGTTCAAATTTCAGTTTATGGACAGGCTCTTCTTCAATGTTTAGGTTGTTTGTTACCGTTTATGGAGCATGATCTCATCGATAATTTGCCTTATATAATTGCATCCACCACAGCGGTTTTACCTTCTAGTTTACATCAAGACATAATAAACACTCTATGCTATTATATTCTACCTTTCACAATCAGTAAGTAATATGATTTTACATAAAACATTTTTTATGGAAAGAAAAAAGTGTTTAAGGGAAAGAATTTCAGCTCGTCATGACCCCAAGGAAGATAGCATATGTCCGTCTGTTTCTGCAGTTGTTATGACCGTTTTTCAATATTCGTCAAATCCAGCTCATCACTGTCAACTGTTGGAGTGCCTCATGACTTTCAAGCAAAATATTCTTAAAGATATTTTAAGCGCAATTGCTTATGGCACCTCCAACTCCAGAGCCTCCGCTGCTAAACTATTATTTTACTACTGGCCCACGTTCAATGCCAATTTGTTTGATAGGAAAAATTTAATTTGTAAATTTGCAGGTAAATTGCTAATGAAATAGACATTTATCGGTTGGGTCCGTTAAGCATGTGATAATTGTAATGCGCTTTCAGACCCTACACCTTTCGTTTGCCAAAGAGATGAATGCCCTAATTCCGGAAATGCTGAAGCTGCAAAAGTCTGTTATAATCACTCTATCGCTCTTACATATTCTACCGATATTCCCCCTCCGTTATACTTATGTATAGAATGTGCTAATGAAATTCATCGTGAACATCCTAATCAACTTTTTTTCGATGTTTTGCATCCAATGCAGCAAGTGTCCATGGTATGCGAGAATAAGGTATGCCATATTTGTTGTTGCTATATGCGATACATAATGCTAAAATCTAAATACGCGCATTTTCAGAATTGTAGATCGAATGATAAATCAGCAATATCTATATGTTTTTCAACCGAATGTGCCTCATACAATGGAAACCACCCAATTCGATATTGCGATCAGTGTCACAATAACCGGCACAACTCTCGCAGGGGTGGAGACCACATTGTTCATAAAGCGATACCCCCAACTTGGGACATGAGTGCAGAAATGCAAACCTACATGGTCGAAGCAATTGTTAGGTAGATTCATTTTCTCTCGTCACGTAGTCACGTATCAAGCAGTTCAACTAATCCTCAATTTTCATCAAAATTTTAGTTTATTAAAAGAGGCAAAAATTCCCGAAAATGAATATAAAGACATTGATCGTAGCTATTTTGAAGACAAAAGTGATAAGAAAGATCCTAAAGAATCTAGAGATAAAGAAAAAGATGGAAAAAGTCCGATACCGACAAATGACAATATTAGCATAGAGGAGCGACAACTCTTAGGAAGATATGGTGTATGGCTGTTGGTCGGCCGTTGTAATCCTGACGAAAACACGCAACGAGAAGTTTTGGGACGACTTTTATCTATGATTTTTCATTGGTTTCACATGACAGCGTATTCATACGATGGTAGACGTTATAGTTTTTTGAAATGCCCCAACCCACCGGACAATTTTACAGGTCGGGAAGAGAGTGCATTGGAAAAACTGAAAATGACCGATGTTTGCGGCTGGCTGCGAAAAATAAGTAAATCGCATTATGATCTTTTCATATCGTGCCTTTTACCTCATCCGTCAGATTATGCCCGGATAGGTGGACATTGGTAAATACATAGATCTTTAGCCTTAGATCTTTCGGCATCGATTGCACCATTCGAAATTTTAGGGATACATTGGCAACAAAAACGACCCATTTGAAAGAAGGGTTAGATCGTCTGTTCTGTCTGGTGCCTTACGACGTAATAACACAGGAAATTTGGGACTACATAATGCCTCACTGGATGGAAGCCACTGTTGACGGGGGTGCCAGAAAAAGATCTAGCCGAACTTAAAATAATTCTCAGTAAAATTCTTGATCCAGATATGAGTCCTTTAGGTTTCGATGCCAAAAAAATGTACCAGTTTGTAGCTACTAGGTTTCTAAAAACCAACGCCAAAGTTCAACAACAGGCTCTCAAATGGCTGCAAGTGCGAAATTTGTTCACTAGATGTGTACTGACACTAAATTATTTCATATTTTTTCCAGACTTTAACTCTTCTAGAAATTTCAATACCTTTGCACTTGCTATTTTCAATTTTTGAAGACGGAATAATTAGTATGAAGGAAGGGGATGGCCACAGCGAAACGACACCCATTCAGCAACCTGCCGATGTACCTACCACTACAGACTGTAAACCCGACACCTTTGATAAATTGAGTAAATGTTTTATTGATTCACAGTTCATGGCTGACCGATGAGCTAATAAATCTCCAATTTTATTTTAGTGGTAGAAGATATTCCTCAGTGCGAAGATTCGCCAAAAACTTCATCAGATGAAGAAAATAATACGATTGTCAAGTCAAAACTTGAGACACAATCGGAGAATAATTTGTCCTGCTGCATTCTCATGCTTGATATTCTGCTAAAACAGATGGAACTGCAAGAGATTGATAAGCATACAGGTCTAAGTTCATCTCTATGCAAAAATGTTTGCTCCCTTTTGAAAAGCATGATAACAGCTGCCTGGATTAGTTCTCATGCATGTTCTTCCAAAGCCGAATGTACTCACTGCGAGTGCAGCATAATGTGGCATCAACTCGCTTATGAACTCGTTATTTATTTGTCACCGGTTACTCTGGCTCATCCTCCTGATGTAAGATTGTGAATCCGTCTTATTTAAGTTGTAACGTATACGTTATTTACATATAATAATTTTACAACCGCAAATGTTAGTGTAATTAGATTATATGTTTTAGCCTCCCTCAGAAACAGATACAGATGATATTCATAGTAGAAAAAGTCCACCTGAAATCGATAAAAAAGAGAAAACGAGTGAAATGGTGCTAAATATGTCAATACCAGAGGTGCCTTCAGTGGGAGGTGTATTAGTTCATATGCCGCACGTGTGTTCTGTACGAATTTTACAATATAACTCAAACCATGACTCTATTCTATTGATTAGAACTTAGTTTTTTTCTTGGTTTGAGTTATTCAATGCACTACCAGTTGCTAACCGCTTCTGCATTTATCACCTACTTTTAGATTATGACCGCTACCGTTGAAACAGTATCAGAACAGCTTGATTTGGCATCGATAATTCCAGCTGAAAAAGTGGTATCTGCTGTCACCAGAGTCATTACCTTATCTGAAACTGATTTAGGTACTATTCAGCAATATGATAGAGCCACTAATCCTGTTTCGTATTGGATTTCTGAATATTTCAGCAACAGTGACAGCGTCGGTCGGAAAACTCCAACCTTCAGTTCTCAACGAAACAAACGAGCAATTAGATTCAGATTCAGCAGGAGAAGATATTGATTTTTGGCAAACTTCTTTGGGAAAATTCAAGTTTTCTTTGGACGACCTACCAGAACCTATACAATTTATTCATCAGTTACTTCTCGAGCTTTCAAAGGTTATCAAACCCGACATACTTTACTACATGCTTAAATGTCTGAATATTTTAATACTCTATGGAGATGCATGTACCAGGGCTTCGAAGGAAAATAAAGGATTTTTTATTTGGTGTCAGGAACATCTTATTATTAAAAAGTACGCTTTTTATTCGCATTTATCGTTAGTTATACATATATAATAATTTATTTTAAAATTTCCTGGGTTTCAGTCAATTTTATTGTTTATTATTTAAAATGTTACAAATACGTTTCGGTGTCTTTCTCCACCATCATCAGTTTGTATGTCTAGATGTTTCTACCTTTACATTTGGTTGGACATTCTCTGAATTCTCTGAATGTCCAACCAAATGTAAAGGTAGAAACATCTAGACATACAAACTGATGATGGTGGAGAAAGACACCGAAACGTATTTGTAACATTTTAAATAATAAACAATAAAATTGACTGAAACCCAGGAAATTTTGAAATAAATTGAAGTACAGTCAGGAAAATATACACAGCAATATATAATAATGTTTATTGTAGTTTCTGGAACCTACTAAATTCGGAGCACTCTCACATATGCCAAGAGGCTGTGCCATTGCTGCTTCATTGCATAACGTTGCCAGCAGGACCAGACGTATTTTGGAGAGTAATACAGGATGACTTCCATAATCAAGATTGGAGAGTACGATTTACCGCTGTAGAAAGAGTGACCGTTTTAGCCAGATTCATGGCGGACTGTCCTTTAAGATATCAAGTACAATTGCAAGCCGCCCTAGCGAATGCCTTTTGCTACCTGATATCTAGTATGGACGACCCAAACGTGTATGTGGCACAGCGAGCTACTTTGTACTTGGGAACCATCCACGATTTTGCTATTCGGGTAAAGGGCGCTTTGCCACTTTCAATTCTCTAAAAACATTCAACAAATGTATTCGTAATTTTTACTTTTTAGGCATTAATAATGTGCCTGGAATCACAGTTTGACTCAGTGATTCTAGATCGGCCCATGGTTCTGCAATCCATCTATCAACTCCATAACTCTTTAAGTGAGCGAAAGATTTTATGTTGGGAATTTTTTCTTAGTCGTTTTGATACTCTGTTTATTGAAGCTCAAATTGCCTTAGAAAAAACTGGTGATATTACGTACATAAGAGGTGGGTTATCCATTGCAATGTAATAAAACATGTTTATAATCATTCAATTAACAGATTTAAAAAATACAGACGTAAACAGTGACATTTTTATACGAAAACTGCATAGAGCTCATGATGCGCTATCCGGATTAAATGAAGGAAGTATTGCGAGTTCGATAAAGACATTGAGCGCAAGTTTCGGGACTAAGTGGCCTTACAAGCGTACAATGTCCGCTCCTGCCTCAATTATACGACATCAGGAAAGCAAATCAGGTATATCAAATGTATATCACATGATATAAAGCTGTAATCATGCAAATTAACTACATAGTGCAGCTAAATTATATTTCTACCTATATATTTATAGTCATTATACATTACACATTATAGCGACAGCAAAAAAAAACGCGCAAACTTAATATTTGAATGTTTATATGAAATGATGTGTTTTATCAACAGTGTACATCCAAGAAACAAAAGAAAAAGTGTATAGTCGTCAATATTCAGCTCCAATATTGAAAAGAAAAAGTTCTCGATTCGGATTGGGTCAGTTTCTAAGCTCTAGTAACAGCATTCCAGGTAGAACATAGAATAGAGTCTTGCTTAGTGGGCGCATGAATGTCAATAATAACGAAATCAATGTAAGTTGAAGCTTGATACCAAATTCTAGTGGCAATGCATCTTAGGTTGAAATATTTTGTTTTCTGCTTTCAAGACAAGCTGCTTGAGTACGCGACCAAGTGGAAGCAAAATTAAAACATTTACATACGCAGTACCTAATTATAATACAAATGTTTGATATATCAGTTCATATATACGAGTACACGTAAAACTCAGCAAGAGAGCTTTTTACATAGGAAAAATTCATGAATTTTTGAAATACACATTCGTTAGCTCACAGTTTTACCACCACACTGTTACAGCCCATCAACTGCGTAATGGCTTTTGCTACTTTTTACATTTCAAGATTTTTTTTCTTCAAGTCAAGGGAAGTTTTCAAATTAACACCCCGTATACTCACACGATGTTGTAATTAATGGGGTAGATTTACTTACTAGT
This sequence comes from Dendroctonus valens, assembly GCA_024550625.1. Classification (NCBI taxonomy): domain Eukaryota; kingdom Metazoa; phylum Arthropoda; class Insecta; order Coleoptera; family Curculionidae; genus Dendroctonus; species Dendroctonus valens. The sequence continues at coordinate 5,336,763 of JAJTJO010000038.1, read as the reverse complement.
TATTGTACTTACTTAACTTATAGTTATTGTATGTAAAAAGTATATATGTATATAACCATAAGTACTAATGTACATATCACCCACTAAGCAATAAAAATTCCAGTATTTTCAAACAATCCTTTTTAGTAGCAGTTTAGTCAGAGGACTAATTTACTAATAACTATAGACAATTATATTGAATGCGGGTTTGGATTACACTCAACAACGTAAAGAATTGAGTAGCCTGCAATTTTTATTATAAAAAGCAAATTAAAAAATGAGTACGCATCATGTATGGTAAACGGCTTGCATGTTTTAAACGATAGTATCGAATATGTTAAACAGTCAGTCTAGAAAGTTGTTATAAGAGCATTAAACTTAGAAAAACCACAGTAGCAGGTCCCACGCAATGACAAATTGCAAGTAAATTATAACTTCGATGTGTGTAGATGGTCACATGCATTCTCTGAACGTTGTTGACGATCAAAACCTTACAACGTTTCTGCAAAGAATTATTGAACTAGAAGAAGCGGATAAAGAGACAATGCATTTATTAATTTTCTTGCTGATGCAATTTCTATCCAGATCAGATCAAGCGTACCCAGCAGAGGAAAAAACTTTAGGGCGAACCCAGACTATCGTTTTGAAGCACTTGTGGTTACTGTTAGGTAATTCAAGCTGTGGCTTAATGTGTGAAACCAAATTCAAAGTCATCTGTTTCAGGCTATACTCAAACAGACAGGGGCATTCATTTACCTCCTCAAAATTTACGCGCATCCCCTGCGTTTAACGTTTTTTCTAGCGAATTTACCGCAACTAATGGATCAAAATCACTTAATGGGAAGAATAATTTTTCCAACTTGCTTAATTTTGTTGCAATACGCACCCTCGCCATATTATATGTCGAGTGTTATGGAATTTCAGCAACCTTTGTATAGTTTGTGGGCATTGGAACCCCATTCCCGTAAAAACTGGCTGATGTCTTTAGTTGTGATTTTATACAAGGTAGGTATCTAATAATGTTACTTACTGTTGGACTTATTGAATAATCTACAACTTTCACAGTATCAATATAATCACCAACCTCACTGCATTCAACTTACATCCTTGATAAGAATCGTGTTAAATACTTTGGACTCTCATCATCATCACTGCAGGAGAATTCCTGCCACCATCATTATGGCACAACAAGCCTCCAGATCAAGGGGTAGACTTAATCCCTGTTGATCTACATGTGATGTGTTGATGACTATTTTACTTATTTAGACGTGAGTCAGCCATCCTTAGGCACTGAAATGGACCATCCAGAGCGAACAACACCTCCACTGTCTCCCATGTACTCGTCCGACGGACAATCAATTCAAGTATCCTTAACTTCGAAATGTGGGAAAGTGCATATGTGCTATACCAAACCATCTTCAATGACCAGCATGGAAACTCATTGGGAAGAAACGATTCAATGCGAGAAATTATCAGATCGAAAATGGGAAAGAAGCATTAAAAAATGTTCAGATAAAATTAGTATAGACGATGATACAGAAAGCGAACTGATAGCTATACCTGAGAGTGATATTTCTGATAGCACTCTGCATGGGAGCGTTCAAGATTCTTTCGAAGAAGGTAGCTCTGGTTTATATGTCTAAATGAGAAAAAAAGGAAAATGTATTTTTTGTCACAAAATTGTGTTCCAATAGTACGTAGGTAATATGTATTAAATACTTTTAGCGTTAAGTGAAAACTCTGGAGTTGGAATATACAAACAACTAACAGAAAAGGTGTTAGTGAATAGGTCTCCAAAAGAAACTGTATCCAACCAAATAGAAATGATGAAAATTAACAGCAATCAAAACCGACCAGTATGGATTATAGGGAGTGAAGATGAATCCACTCGATCTTGCGAAAAAATGCAGGAGATTGCGAAAGCCAAAATGGATTTTAATAAAAATCATGCTAAGCATAAATCGACATTTACTTTGACAAATGGTTGGTATAATTAAATCTTTATTACTAAACATTTATTTTAAAATGTGGACCTTGTTGAATCTGCAGGATCAAGTATAACAATGAAGTCCGTAGCCGCAACTTCTAATAAACATATGGATTCCAGAAGCGCTTCAATGGGAAGACATAAAAAAGCCACGGAACAATCAATTCCTCCTCTATCAATGCCTACCTTGGATTACGACAGCAATAAAATCAATCATAATCCTCTGCCCACTCCTAGTGTAGAACGACTTTTGCCCATCGGACCCATAAAATCACCTGGTTAGCACATACATCAAATTAGCAAGTACTTACTACAGAATATACCAGTTTTATTTCAGATTTGATAGACGACGTATTTTCTCCATTGGAACCCCAGTTGGAAATACCCACGCAAGAAAGATTACTCCCAATAGGTCAACACACAAAAGATATTTCACAATTAGTCGAAAAAGTAAAGCAGGTGTTGAATATTAATTCAAAACTGACGAGAAAGTCAGATTTTCGAGAGAAAAAGCAAGAGCAGCCTAGTACCTCACAAACCCATAGCCCAAGGAAATTAATCAAGCAAGTGGCTTTAGAAAGTCCACCCAACCTATACGAAGCAGATGATAATGGGAACAGTTTTGAGCATTATCTGAAATCCCTAAAACTCGATAATACAAGTAATTATTAGATTTCGTCTACTGTTTTAACGTTTTGCTTCAATTGGCGAATTTCAGGAGATAACATGATCAATCACAGACAAAGAATTAGGAAATCTGGGTTTTCACCAATGAATTTGCAACAGAAACCTAAAGTTCCCGGAGGTTGGGTTGTCAACTCACAAACGCTTTCCCCTAAGTTAGAAAGTGAGTGAACTACCATTCAATTATTGCTTAATACGAACGGTGGATTTTAGCGAATTACGATGTAAAGCAAAGTGCCTACCGAATAGGAGATGAATGTGTGAAGGAGAGATGTTCAGAGTGTGGTACTGTAAGAGAAGTATACAGTGACGAAGAAATTGGACTTTGCATAATCGCTTTAGGAACATTCATTCATCGAGAGCCTAGTCTTGCAGCTCCACTCTTGCCTGATATTTTAAGTATAGTAGTCAAGTATGTATAAACTTAAGTAGCAAAGGCTACTTTAAAAGTGTCCTGTTTGGATCGACAATATTTTTAGAATTGCTACCAATGCTTCTTATCCGTGGCAATACGAAAGCAGTGTTCATCTGCCTGGGGGAGCAGTAAGTGTTGCACATCAATTCTTGCGATGCGTTTTACACCAACTTGCTCCAAATGGAATTTTTATACAAATGTTTCAAACGAAAACATCAGGTAACGTAGTGTGAGATATAATTCGTTTTTCCAAGAGAACGAATTTATTTTCTCTAAGCAAGAGTTATTTTCAGACCAAGTCAGACTGCATTTTTTTAAAAGCGTCATCCAAGCATTAGTAGATTTTAACGAACTCAGCCCAGTAGCGCCTTTACAGCTACTTTTAGAAACTCTGAACTCGAAAAAAGCCCTGCCTACAAACATGATGCCCACGATACTATCAAACGTAGCAGTTTATTTAAACTGCTTGCCGCTGGAAAATGCTTTGGGTCCAACAACTCCAATGTGGAGTACTGTTTTACAACAGTTGGAAATTGTTTATAGGAAACTAATTTTTATGTTAAATACCATTGATGATGTCACACCCTTACTTAATATTATGACTTCGATTTTCAAATTACCATTGATAACCCAATTTAAGGTGATAGGACTTTTGCCAATCGGATTTCATCTTGGTTCATGTTAATGTTTGCTTATTTTTAGGGCATTCTAGATCCATTCTCAAAAGTGCTTAGCTATGCAATTCAAACACATTCGTTACGATATAATGTCTTGGTTGAAATATGTTATCTCTGCAATAAGGCATTTACCAAAGAACGAGATAAATTAATTTTCAGCAGGATGGTGGTAATTGAATTAGTACAAGTATTGAAGTTTAAAACAACTATTCCGGATTCCAACTTGTTAATGTTGATAAATCTAATTCTTCAGGTGATAACAACAGCAACTTTAGTTGCTGTTGAATTGAAATTAATTGAATTGTCTTTTGTAGGACGTCGGTGGTTATATACCTTCGAATGTTGTGATAAAAGATAACAATTTACTGGCATTAGAAGCCTCGCCAGGCTGCAATACTGGCGTATCCGAATGTATGAAACTCAACCTTGTAGATATTTTAGAGTTCTTATCAGATTTTCATACGATATCAAAAATGAAGGCAAGTATCAATAAATCATGTTTTTTGCCGTAATGATTCTTGTATTGTATGTTCAGAGTTACTGCAAGGGAATTGGTGTGGGTTTAAATGATGATACTCTAGGAGGTATCATAAAATGTAGCGTTGCACAATATTTAGCATTAGAAATAACAAAAGGCAATGGAAGGGACAATAGAGCAGTCACAAGATATTTTCCTTGGTTGTACAATACATCCGTATCTCAGCAGAGGTAATTTTTTAGAATTTTACTTCGCTATTAAGCGCCAACACCACTCAACATTTGATTTTTAGTCCTCGAGAATTTATTGAATGCATAGGGCACATAAGGCTTTTGTCATGGTTACTTCTCGGGTCCCTCACTCATACAGCTTTACAAGGAATAAATTGTAGCTCTATATTAAGCCAACCAATTCCCCAAGAAGCATCATGCCAAATAGCTGATAACATCCAAGTCATAATGTCTGGTTTTGCGGATCAGCCAAAAGCAAGTGTTTTGCATATGTCTTCCCTGTTTCATGCCTTTATTCTATGTCAACTTTGGACTGTTTACTTGGAACAAAGCTTAGGTCAACACTTGCCTATTACAGAAGCATATAACGTTACAATGAATATTTTGTTTGACTTTTGGGGCAAGGTTACTCCTTCCATTTTGCAGCTAGTTCAGCAATCGAGATCCGTAAGTGTCCTACCCAACTTTTTACAATAAAGTGAGAACAAAATTAGATTTTCTAGCTGAGTGAAATTGTTAGCTTGCACTTTCTGAGTATGTTGGAAGCGCTTATAGAATGTCAGTCTACATTTGTTGCTAAACTGCTGCCTTTATGGACTCCAGTATTGTCATCGAATCAAATTCAGGTATGTGTTTAAATGTTTACAATTAAATAACTGTACTGTACTTGACTTGACTTCGATTATAGCTGCCAGGTCATTTACATGTACGACTACAGAATTGCCGAAACTTTTATCCATTGATATACCAGGAAATAGCAAGTGACAAAGGCAAAATTAACCATCTAAAAAATCCAATGTTACTTAAATGGCTGCAGCGATTACAATTTAAAATGGGCCAAATAGAGCTGCAATCATCCACAGCTACACAATTCTATTCACTGTAGACAATGCTATTCATAAATTATTAGTAGGTTTAGATTGTGTAGACTGTTCCATATTGAACTTTTAAGTTGAAATCGTTCTGAACTTCAGTTAACTGTTGTATGTTAAATCCTATAATTCCTGTGTTTAGGTAATAAAAGAAATAAACACGTCTATTAATGGAAATTTATAAAAAAATATTTTATTTACAAAATATAAAAACATAACATAAACAAGAAGGTACGTTTTTTATTTACATATTTCGGCTTTAAGCACGGCCATCTCGTCCAGTGTGGTTTTAGATGCCAATGGTTGCAACTGAAATAATTTTCAGCAAGAATCAATCAGTGGAAATATGAAACTCGTCTTACCTTATCGCAAAAGTATTCAACATCATATTTGATCTGTTCCCGAATTTTTGCTTCATCAGACATTGTATTTGGAGACGCCTGTGTCGAATCCTCCTCGCTTGAATTTAAAGTTCTATTCTTCAATCTCCTCAATGACTCTTCCGTTTTGCAAACCGACATCAACACTTCGCGAACCAGAGACAAATACCTACAAATATTATAAACAGATAAATAGAAAATGAATGGAAATTTACTTATTGAACACGTACTTATTGGCGATTTCAATAATAATTTGATTCAAAATATCGCTGAATTGGTTTAAATCAGTTATAAACTGATTAGAAAATTTCAAAATAGGTTGCAATGCTTCCATCATGTATGCACTTGCTTCCTTTGGGGGACTTCTGTTAGTTCTTCTGTATAATCTCGGAATGGCGGTAACACTTTGTAATTGCGAGACACAAGCATTAACTTTCAAGTTGGTCAGGTGGTTCGTGTAGGCCTTTCTCACGTGAGAAATAACTTGGCCATTTGCTTTAAAGACCCTGATCAAAACTTGCCACATATCTTTGTTCACAATGGAAAACGTAGTTTTTTCAACATCAACGCTCCGTTGACATTTCGATGCGAGCAAAGATTCTGCCATATTCATATCAATCAAAACGCTTATAATGAAAACGTCGATAGTGTCTTTAAATACTGCTGAAGCAATAATGTAATTTAATAATTTCATAATATGTTCAGCATATCTAGAAAGGAGCAGCATTGACAGCCTGATAAACTGATCAGCCAATTGATCAATATAGGTGTCTTCCTGAAAGCAAGATACTATTGCATTCCACATAATTTCAGTTAACTTCAATTTAAAGGAATGCCCACTCTGATCGGCTGAAATATTATCTAATGTAAAATGTAAGGTATCGGATTCAAACTTTCCTGCAATTTGTTGGAACTTAATTTCGAAGTACACAGGTAGGTTAAATCTTTTTAAATGTGCTTGAAAACGTTCATCTAGCCTAACTAAATCCTTGTTATCAGCTTTGTCTGCGATGTACATTAATAAGTTATAAGTACTCGTAAATCGTTTTTGAAATAGCTCAGGATTGCCAGGTGCCGTAATGTGAGGAAGTGCGGCCCGAGACTGCAAATCAAATTCCTTCCAGAACGATTTTAATAGAAAGCTGAACGAATTCAATTCGGAGTTATCTTTAACAATGTTAGTTACTCTGTCAACTGTGGTATCAAGTATTTGTTTGATATTGAGGTAGACTTCATTCAAGTCCTGCCCACACTTATCCAGATATCTTTCGGATAAAAATGACTGCAGTGCTGGTTTAATTACATGTGTTTGAAATATGTTATGGGCTGCATCCTGTAGTTGAAGATCGACATACAGTCTCAAACATCTGAGAATAATGTTTTCGTCATTATCCTTAACAGCTTTAAGAAAGCAATTATTTACGTTACTCAGCAGCTTATGCTCGACATTTTTCACCACTTTCTCAATATCAGGTGTCATCAAATCTAGCTCAACTAAATATATCTTTTCAAATGAATACTTATTTACAATCCTCTCCAGAGTCAGCAAATTTCCAACAACACTGGCTTCAATTAGAGTAATAACTACGTCAATGTATATGGTTGAATTCAAAATTCCCAATTTCAAATGGATATGATTCTGTTTCGAATGATTTCTTTTAATATCACCCAAAATTAGTTCGAAACCAGACTTTGCTACCTTTATTACATCATATAAAGCCTACAAATAAATTCAGTTCAGTAATAGTCGGTTTTCGCTTCACTAACATACTCTTATCTCTTCCCTCAGTTGGTTTATGGGTACAGATAAATTATCTATTTTCGAATTTAAGTTAGTAAGATTCTCTGCCAAGTTTACTATTGCCTCCGTTTCATTTTTCAAAATATCGGACATATGCAACTGAAGTTCAGCTCCATATTTTTTCAAATCCTTTTTGAGTGTGTCTAGATCAAATTTTTGCGTATATTCTGTTAGAGATTCGTCCACACTAAAGGTGCCCTAACGAAGAAAACAATGATATATTATTATTAAAACTTAGTATGTGGGCAAAATGTCTTTTATTGCATGTATGTATGTGGGTAAAAAGTGCAGTTGGTAAATGTTTCCTTAGATCGAAAAAACTATCACTTTCTACAACTTACTTACATTTCTTACGCGAATATCAGTTATTCTCGATATTAACTTGGTAATATTGAGACTAACATCATTTTGAACGTTACCCGTAACATATGGTTAGACTAAATAAGACTATATATATAGTATAGTCAGTCTTAGTTGTTCGCCGTACCTTAAAAAATGCTTCCTTCCACATATGCAAGTCTTCAGGATCCATTTGCCTCGTTAAAAGGACGAAAGAACAACTGAGAAGTATGTAATTCCGATTAAATCTAAGCGAACGTAAATAAATACGTGTAAACAAAGTGTGGTTATGAATATGAAGAGTTCTAATCTAAGTATATAGTGATGGGCGGGTCGGAACTGGCTCGGCTCAGTGAGCCTCCCTAATGGCGGACGAGTTTGCTACCTTTTTATAGTGCAATAACTTAATCTTAATCTTAATAGCTTTTTAATAGTTTCGACGTGCGGTGTGATTGTTAGAGAACCAGTTGAGCAATAAAGCTCTAGTTGTCATCTAGGGATAGCGCTTTCTTTATATAAAACATCATTTGTGAAAAATTTGCAGTTTTTACTAAAAGTAAATTTTCTCACTCATCAATAACTTTAACAAATTCAATACTAAAATGCAGGATTTGAAAGCGTTTTTAAAAATCTGGCAAAAGATAGATGCGAGAGCTCGTGTCATCAAGCTAATTAATCCGTCGCTTAGTGCGAGTAGAGGAAAATATTCATAAATTCTGATCTGACTTGAATTTGAATCTGGCCTTTAGGTCTATTTTAAAATATATAATATATTTTAATATATTAATATATAAATAAAATTCTAAATCATCAAATATTGCATGTTTTACTGTTATTTTTTTATGAGCAGATAATGCCTTAATTAATAGGCTGTGAGTGATCCTGGCCTATCATTTATAGATCGAGCGGTTTTTCCGACTTTCGCAATATATTCATATTTTATTATAATATTTAAGATCTTATTTTCTGCAAAGTATCTTCGCGAAAGTCTCTATTTACTAGTGAGGACGTTTTCTTGCAGTTTTGAGCCATTTGTTTTATTTTATCATTTTTGAGCTTAATTTTTCTAACTTGGTTAGTCTTTGGCTCATTGTTAGAGAACTGGTTGATCTTTTTGCTCCCTTTTTGATATAAAACACCATTCGAGAAATTTTTCTGGTTTTCACGCAAAGTGCAATAATCCGAAATTAGTGCGGGTTTTTAAAAACGCTCTTAATGTTTGGCTCATATTTAGAGAACCAAGACAATATTTAATTGCCATCGAGGGATTGGGCCTTAGATCGCTCCCTTTTCAATATAAAACATCATTCTAGAAATGTCTCTAGTTTTCATGCAAAGTGCAATAATAAAGACATTGGCTTTAGAGAACCGTTAATAAAATTGTTAGAGAACCGTTAATAAAAAGGAAATAAATCAATCGAAACTAATCCAAATATTTACAAAATGTGTCAAAGCACTAAATACAAAGTAGAAACAAATGATAGAACTGGCAATGCGCCAAACATTTTGCGAAACCTTCATGGCGTCCTTTGATTTGCTTTGGAAATTGGCGAACAGAACAGAAGTGGCAAATTGAAAACAAAAATGAACAAAGGTAAATAAAACACATTTGTAATTTTTTCTATTAAGTAGTTTAGTAACTCCATTCAGTCTTTTAAAATAACATATAGTATTACATTACCATTCATATTATTGCAGATACAATCAGATATTCACATATTACTATGAATATATCGATGGATGCGTACATAAAATTCGGCATCTTTCATTCATCAAACCATACTTACAAACATACATTTAGTATTTACAATTCTTACTATGCAGTTGTCCAGAAGCATTTTTTGGCATAAAAATTGTATATACAGTACTTAAATAAAACGATAAAACATTTACATGAGTAAAAAGAAAACAATAGTACCTAGGTGAACATGATATGCGCAGCTGCTTTTACGTATTTGGAAAGCAAAAACAATGTCTTTTAGGAATGATGCTCATAAATTTAAATTCAATTTCTAATATATTCAAATTTCTTAGAGATGAAACACGTAGGAATATCATTCGATTTTTTGTTCCCTCAATAATTAATGTAGAATTTGTTAAACAGTTCCTAATTATTCGCATTCAAAATTATTGCCACTATCTTGTTCCATCTAATAGATGAACCGTAATTGTTTTGGTTGGTAGAACCAAAATGCCTTCATGATTAAAATTACTGAATGTTTCTATTGAAATTATTAATTTAAAAAGCTGCCAAGAGAGTCCATTCATTCACAGGTAACCAAATAGAAATTAAGTTTAGTATACACAATACACTCTCACTAAAAAGGAATGTTATCAAATTGTCTTAGACGCTAAGTAAACATTAAAAAATGCCTATTGGTTTTTAATACTAAGGAAATGCTAGAATGACACAAAGCTAATTTGATTAATTCTGTATGACCATTCAAACCGAAACTAGGTTCTGTTCAATCAGGTCACAGGTATTCTAACCAGTTCCAGTTCAAATAATCCAATCAGAAATCACGACTTAGACCATTTGCAACCTCTGCAAACACCGCATAACAATGATAAAACCATATTAATAAATTATTTTCAGGAAAAAAATTGTGGCTGAATCAGTCTATAATTTTTTTGCAAATGAATTATCTGGTTGAAAATGAAAATAGAATTTAATAATTGTCCGAAACAAATTTATTTTAGAAACATTCAGCAATAGTACAATAAAAATAATCCAGCTTTGTCATTATTTCAAAGGCTTTTCAAATTTACATTTCGAGCACTCACATTCAGGGTATGAGAAAAATAGGTTGCATGGTTAAAACGAGACACAATGGAACCATCAAACAATTATAAAGAAACGTAATGAAATTATGCGTGTTAGAAAAATAGCAAATTTACAAATTTGGTGGAATGGCAGATCTTATTTAAATCATCAAGATGTTGCGCAAAATCCAACCGATTTGTTCTTAAAACCAAATCTAGCTTTAGGTAGTAAAAATCCTCAAAACTTGGTGCGGCCCAACTCTTACATATATATCAATACATTTCCACACAGAAAATGCACAACATGATTATTATCATTACTTTATAGTGTAAAAAGCCTTTATAGTAGGTACAGAGGTTATAGACACATATTTACGAGTATTTTCTGTTAAGAAATGTACTATGCTGGTTGTTACACATTAACTTACACAGCCTTATGATACATACACAAAACACATTAAAATCGACCCGTGCATAGTATTGCTTCATTAGCAATGGACTTTCTTAGCAGATTCATTTATGGCATGAGGCTTGTGAATATGTTCTATTCGGAACTAAATTTCATCGCGGACGAACGGTTAAAAGAATAGTAAAGATATTGTGTTTTAATTGTAAGTTTCGTGTATATGTCGATAAACACGTTGCAGTCCATTAAAAAAGAAGCATTCATATGTATAAACTTTTGACATTAAATGATTGAAAGGTCGCAAGTAATACTACACCCTGGTACTTCCTCGTTTCGGAAGACAATCAAGAATGATTGCATTCGAGTGGTGTACCTTAATTCTACCATTTTTATAATCGACTATATGACATCAATACATCATACGCATTATGAAACGATAGTTAGAAAATTCAAGAATTATTTGTAATTATTTCAAAGAAAACAATTGTAGTAGAAGTAGGGTACAAGCTTCCAACTAAAATATAAAAACATTATAAATTGTATAAAGGTATATAAATAATACACATATAAAAAAGCAATATTATGATTTGATATTTTAATAAAAGTATGGACTAAGGCTGACGAAACGATCAGCACAACAAAGCATAAAAATTCTAGTACTGCTATCATAAAAATATAGTACATTGATTTTTGGAGACAATCCCACTCAATCTACTAGAGGCACTTCCGAGTTACTTGAGTGAGTACTGCCCCCTAATATACACAGAACAATTATAATTGCACAACAGCAATTTCGTAACACACAGAGAATTAATAGTTCGTAGGGATATGTATTACTTAGTCCAACCCCTTCTAAGCCACTCGTTTGTCACAACTGCTTGTAAAGTGAATTTGTTATTGTGTTGTCAATAAAAATAACATAACGTTAAATGTGTTAAAACACTTTCATAGGTGCTTCGACTTAGAGGAAATGGATATTGAAAAAAAATTAAAACGTGGAAAATTTTAAGAAATTTTCAAAGCCTCCACGTTTTAATTTTTTTATATGTTTACGGTGATCTTTTCAAATTCAGAACTGATTAAACTTGCTATCTTAAATATTAAAAACTGCTTTTTGACTGACTTAAAAAACTTTTTGAAAATATTGAGATTTTAAATTTGGATATTTCGGTGCGGATCACTTATGCGGATAATAAAATCTTTTTTCTTTAATATTTAAGAGATCAGAGGGAGCACCTCTAGCCGCTGAAAGGTCCAAGTTGCATTGTCTTTGAGGCAATTTTCTGCTGACAAATTTTTCAATCTAAAATAGCCTGTTGTCTCTTGAAAAAGTTATTTAAGATGCGTAATTGTTTTAAACGTGTAGTTATTTAGACCCAACAATGTATAAAAGTGTTTTAAGAAACCTTAACCAACCAAACTAGCTTGATAGATGTATGCTGGTGTTAAGCCAATGACAAAGAGCTTGTTGGAAGGCAGGGGACTAATTTCGCTTCTAACGTTTATCAGCAAGCTAATTCCTGAAGTGCTGGTGACAGGGGCGGGGCTGATGGCCTCATTAGATCAACACCGTCATCTATAGTTGAATGTATAGGTAAAGTGTCATCTGATGAGCACATCAAATCAATCTCCGCTGACTGGCACGTCAGGTCAGGCCAATATCATGGTTGCTCAGCCTCATTCATTATTTTATGTGCCTGCTCTAGCTTCCAAGCTAAGCGCTGCCTCTGAGAAAATTCGTCTTCCTCCAGAGTGACGGTTAGTTGTTCGTTGTACTTCATAGCATATGTATAAAGTTCATTTAATGCACAATTTGTATTAAATTCTGTGGTATGAAGCTGAAACAAAAGAAAGTAATAGTGCTTTCAATCGTATTATAAGAAACGTAGATGACTGCTGCAAACAGATATGCTTACTCTTGAATCTTCTGCTAACATAGCATTCATATCTTGGTCGGAAATGGCTGGCATCATTTTAATATCTGAATAGTACCGTTCGACCCAATCCTTGTAGCACGGAATGTCCTTGGCGTAAAGTAACTTAGAACTAGGCGAGTCTTTTCCTAAAAAAAAAACGATTTGAAGCAACCGTTAACAGTTAACCATCTAGGTAATGTTAACTTACCTAATCTATGGTCTGAAGTGGAACATGAATCCATGAAAGTTTGAGCAACTACAGATAGGCATGCATCTACTATATTTGACTTATGGATATCAAACACAAAATTAGGATTTTTAATTAGATTAACCCAAAATCTAAGTGGTAAGGAATTGCTCTTCCACGTGTGCACTACTTCGGGATCAGAGATCCCATGCTGTAGAGCTTGGTCATCGAGGAAATCGAACATATATTTTATGGCAAGAGGTAACGCTGAGCCACGGTGTGCTGTACTAAAAATAGTTTCGAATAAATCATCCACAAATTTTTGCAGGGTACCCTTCGTGGCAAGAAGCCTGGTTAAATATATCTCTGAAACCATCTTATTTCCTCTCTCTCCTTCTTTATGGTTATCATTATCATGATGCTTCACTAAATGCCAAGTTTTCAATCTTTGATCGTGATCATGATTCAAAGGACTAGTTGCTCTACTCAGAGGCGGGCTCACAGAACTAAGTTTGTTTAAATTAAGAGTTTCATATTTGTGAGTCTTATCGTTCTTATCGGAGAAAATACTTAAATTGTAGATTGAACTTTGTTTAGATACTAGATTAAGATATCCGCCGTCAGGTACTTTATAGTGCTGTAGTGTATTTCTTCTTTCCCATTCGGCTTCTAGCTTGGTTGTACTGTCTTTATCATACAGTATTAACCGCCCGGCGGTACCTGTTCGCCATTCTGAAAGCAGAAACAGAACGGTCAGGTTTGGCCAGATGGGCTTTATTTTATAACAATTACCTAAATCAAGGTCTTCCTTCCTCGGTCGTTGGGAATAGGGCGTAGCTCTGTATATAGTATCTAGACATTTTTCTTTAACTTGACTAATTGTGTCGCAATCTAGAACCTTCACGGCTACATTATCCGTATTAATATCCAAACCACCCACAAAAGCTTGTTGGGATATGGAAACATATACAGTCTGTAAAAATAAATGTTTTGCTAAAACATAAAACAAAACTAGTAAATGCCAACTACCTTACCATTGGTCTAAAATCTATTGATTGTCGGATAAGTTTTTCTTCGCTAAGAGAGTATCTTGCTTCTGAGGTAATAGCATCTACAGGACCTTTGTCCACCTGCTGCTTGACAGCTCGAAATAACATAAATAGAGGTTCTCCTGCACATTCCCGCAAAAATTTGTATAAAAGGAATGTGAACCAAGCACTAAGCATTTTCTCCGCTACGCTTTCTGTTCGTCTTAGGAGCAATTTCGGATGACTTTTACCTTCCATGCATTTCTCTATCAGTTCTGCGAGAAGGGTTTTTAATATATCTGTACAATACTCCATTTTACTTTGTAACGTCACCATTATTAGACTTGCTACATTTACTCTGTCTCTCATAGAAAAGTATCGGTTGCTTTCTAAGGTTCTAATAAACAAAAGTAAGAATGTTTTGTTCATAATGAGTTGACCAAACAGTCGAAGACCCTTGTCTTTGCAAAGAAGTTCTGGTCGATCCCATTGGAGTACCACATGATCCTCCTCATTGGGAAATAAAATTTTCATTGCGTATGTTCTATAGTCTAAGAAAGGAATACCCCCAGATGTAAGATCGCTCGTCAAGTCAGTCATTTCTGTTTGCAACTCAGCAAATGCCTCTTTACATTCCGCTGCCACTCGAAGTTCCAAAATATCCATCTGTTCTTGCATGTTTTTCAAAACTCTGTTGTTCTCGGTAGATTTTCTTCTGTACGCAATTAAGAACAAAACGAAAGAGACCAAAATAACAACAGCGAGACCAATTGCCCCATATAACGCTGGTTTGGTAAACGTGCCATTTAAGCTTTGTGGAGATGAATACGATAAGTGACCAATATTATATCTTAAAGATCCTCCAACTATCACCACAACTTCAGGCAACGCCTCCCCGTTAGGCTGACCGGTCTGACCATCCACTCCAGGAGGTTGTGCTTCAGGTGGTCTGCATGTTAATTGCTGCCGCGATAAGGACGTTACATTACAGTAACTGGTTCCGATTCTGACTTCTACATCTGATTCTTGGCAAGCCCGGTCAATGTTTTGACCCTAAAAAGTCGCATGTTAAAATATTGCCCAGTCTTGCTGAAAACAGCATCTTACGTTGATATTCAAGTAGTCTGATTTGTAATATTTCACTTCTTTATCAAAAGGATTGAATGTAGGATTGGGATATAATAAGAAAGGATTAAATTCCTTTTTCGACTGAGTTAAGTTTTGCACTCCAGTCACATTATCCATGCGAAAACCATATTCCAACTTTAAAGGATTGTCGGCATCCAATTTAGAGTCTTCGACTTCATCTATAACTGGACTCATACAGATCATGCTTGTATTGCTTAGCACCGCACATTCCTGAAACAACATTAATATTAGTGGTTAGGGCCTTTTCAAAGTACCAGAACGTTTTCTGATATACGACACAGCATGTAGTTTGGAGCGTCAAAGTCACACTTACACTGATAAACATTTTCTGTGCATAGAAAACATACATCTGCGGTTTTTGAATATAGGCCAAATTTCTGCCAGTAACCGAAATTTTGATTCCACCCGCGGGAATTCCTTTGGGAAACTTAATTTGTCCAGTTGGAGATCCGGATTCGGCTGATTCGATAACAGGGTCATCAACATATTCAAACATGGTGTTTTCCAAATATCGATCACCTTTGTCAAACTTCATTCGCAATTTTTTCCTTGATGTTGTATTGGAAGCGCTTGTAATACATAAGGCTTGGTTTTGTTCCGTTCTAAAATATTAAACAATTATTTTTATTGACAATTCCGAATGTAAAAAACAATGACATGTTATGTACATATGCAGGGGAGGATTAACCGGGGGGGCTAGCAGGAGCTGTAGCCCCGGGCACACAACCTTGAGTGGGTCCCGCGAACTGTGAATATTAAAAAATGGTCACATTTTACTACTCTTAAATGAGCCCCATATTCATTTTAGTACCGGGCCTCGTAAAGTTTTAATCCGCCCCTGTACATATGTGGGAACAGCACTTCTCAGTAATAATGAAACTGCTGTCGATTCTTCAAAACATGCGATACTTACGATACAATTTTGCACGGCAAATCTTCAAGAAACGCTTGAATGTTGCTTCCTGCGTTCATGTATTCTCCAGTAATTTGAAGAGCCGTTCCTCCAGATTTTGGACCATATCGCGGTGATATACCGATAACTGACGGATCAACAAACCTAAAATGAGTCTTAGATTCTCCTCTGTAGTCTTCAACTTTAACAGTGACGGGCCCTTGTCGTGGTTCTTTAGTTCCAGGACCATCCACTATGCACACGATTTGCTTAGTTTTGATATATAAATGTTCATATGGTTGACAATTGATTCCCGCTATGCTAACCCCAGTATAAATGTCTTGGAATGTTTTTCCTAAATTAATTCCTTGGATAGTGATATTTGTTCCACCTTCCCACGGACCGAGTTCTGGACTAAAAGATGTTACTTCTGGATTGGGACAAGTTTGGCTTCTGTTCAGCCAGACTGCAGATCCACGTTCGCATTGTTCTTTCACTTCACATCTATCAGAACTTTGACACCAGCCACATTCATATTTTTCCGAAAGAGCCAAACATATACCACAATTATCGGCCATATCATGACAACGGTATATTACGACTAAAAAACAATAGAAGTATGTTAGAGAGAGTCACATACAGCTTAAACCTCTCAAAAACGTACTGTGAATGTTGTCAGGATTGTCCAGAGGTTTCGAGCCGCCCCAAATAACAGCAAAGGTGGCAGTTATATTAGGGGCACGTGAAGAATAAGAAAATTCCATAGAATCGCAATAAATCGTATCACCCAACAGCTGAGCATTGACACTGGTAACTCGACCTTCAATGTTAAATTGACAAACAAATCTAGTTTGGACGATGAACTGCCCGATGATGTGGACTTTAACTTTGATGGCCTTTTTAATACCAGATGCCACAAGAATTTCCGGTGTATTTTCTACGGTGGAATTGATTGTTGGACAAAAGGCCGGTCCGGATCGGTAACTGGGACCCGCTCGCTAAAAAAGTGCAAAAATTACCTTGCAATGTTATTTCTCAACCCCGAAGCTCTCAACTTCCAGCTCTCCAGCTCATGCATGCAGGGAACTTAAAAGTAACTTACACTGACTCCAGTAACTAAAATATCGTTTCGGCAATTTTCGGCTGTGTCATGAGTACACCTATGACCATCAACGCACCAATCGCATGGGAAAGAAGATGATACACATTGAGTACAAGAGCTGTAAGTATTACAGTCGAAGAATGTGAAGTTTGTCGCAACAAAATCTGGACCTGAAGTCATTCTAACTGATAATTTTGCCGTAAAGTGGTCTGAAAAAAGTAAAGATTAAGGAAC
Organism: Dendroctonus valens; assembly: GCA_024550625.1. Lineage (NCBI taxonomy): Eukaryota > Metazoa > Arthropoda > Insecta > Coleoptera > Curculionidae > Dendroctonus > Dendroctonus valens. The sequence goes on along the minus strand of JAJTJO010000038.1, from coordinate 5,319,244 downwards.
ATCATTAAACAGAATTTTTAAAAAATAGCTCGTTTTACTTTATTGCTTAAACATCCTGTACTTACGTTGACCGGGCGGTATGGACGGAAGTGAATCTGTTCTAGGTGTAGTACAATTAACACCAGATCCTTTTCTTGTAGCATTGGTTACTAAAGTCTTATCTAGGGCAGTGAAAGCACATAAGAAATGGCCACTAAGACTTGGTAAATTATCTATTACTAAATCCAGCTGGAAGTCGAAAATTTACATTAGTTTTCACATCCACTGGTCTAATAGGAGTTACTTACTGTCCTAGCTGTTGTTCTTTGTAATTGATTTGGAATAACAGAGGTAATAGTCGTACAACGACCGCTTTTGTAACTGATCCAATAGAGAGGATCTTTGGCAGCGTCTTGGCAATCAGATCTAAGGCTACACCTATATGGAGAAATTGACTTATACTTCTTAATAAAAATCGGTTCTTCCACGAATTTTTCTGACGGGGATAATTGTGCGAATAATTTGAAATTTGAAAACATTTGATCAGCCAATCAATAGCTTTGGACTAGGATTCCTTCCCAACCTCCCGGGATGTCTAGCGGTGCTGGCACAAGACCGACTCAATCTGATGAAATATTCAGAACCCATTCTAACCCATCTCATCAATCAATCCTCTTCAGCATGCAACTTATATACACTTTGTTTCGCAAGGAATCGAAGAATTCGAAGGAAAAGGACAATTGTATATTTACGTAAAACTATGCTATCCGACAATTGGCGAATAAATAAAAAATGAACTTATTTTCTGTGCTGGTATGTTAGTCTGCAGGTGTTGCAACAGTCTCAGTTGTAAAGATTGGTGCATGAAAGCCCATTAAAGCAGACTGTGTTATTTTATTCTTAATTTCAAGTTATTACTGCAGGTGAGCAGAATAACACATACGGGGTGTCAATTTGAAAACTTCCCACACTTAATATCTTTCTGCAGTTAGAAATCGTAGTACCATCGAAATGTTATTTACAAATAAAATTTGAAACGGTGCCACCCATGGGTGTAGCGAGGAAGAGGCAGCGGAGGGACATGCCACTGAAAAGAGAATTGAAGGCCAATTAAACCGATGTGCCATTTGACCCCCATTCCCATTTAAGATTCTACGGGTGACATCTACCCCTCCTAGGGGGTTGAAACAAGAAAGCTAAAAATATTTATTTAAAGTGTCCCCCTTACAAATAAAATTAACGTGTCTTTCGGATTTTTCATATTTTTAACTGTAAGAGAGATATTATGGGTGGGATTGACACCCTGTATATTATATTCGACGATAAATCCTGAAATTCTAAGAGTTTAATTCTAATAAATACCGTCCAAAGTGTGAATCAATAACTAGGAAAATATATATTAAAATGTTTCCACCTTTACAAAGGCCTGTTTACTCGCGGCGACCCGATTCAACTTGAACCGGGAAATTATTGTCGTGAGATAAAATGAAAAGTCTTGCCTCCAGGGATGGAAGTCGGAGGATTACTATTACCAACCAGTCAGTTAAAGCCGATAGGGTACTGAATGCACGAAAATCTGATGCAGTTTCATTTTGAAACAGAATTTTCCTAATTTTTGTGTCTTTTTGTGGTTTTACTTTAATAGCGAACATCTACAACTTATCGCTTTGTTGATACTTTGAAAACATGTACATGTTCTAAAACGTTTACAAGGAAAAAATACTTACTTGTTTTCTAATGAACACCATCCGCAATATGGGTCTTTTACACCCAGACAATCCATGCAGTTCTTGTAAACGGTGCACTCTTGTACTTTGACTTTCGAAACCTGCAAAAGATATCTAATGTTGGACGACCAAAAAACACGAAATGAACAAAAAATAGAAGTTAATAAGTGAATGTACTCTTTAGCAAAGTAATATAAAGAATTCCTTGAGGCTAGGCAATTTGCAGACAATGAAACGAGTGAGACTATCTGTTCTAAATATGAATTAATGTGAGCAAAATATTAGCGGAAAATGTGAAGTAGCATCGATTATTTATTTGCGATGGTGGCAGGCCTTTAAACAATAGACACGTTACTTAGAAGTTTTAGCCACACGAAAGCCAGTTTTGAACGCCACTTGACGCCTGAAGTTAATAAATAATTCCAGCTAAGCCTTTCGAACTGTCACAAAGTGTTTACGAAGTGTTGTCGAAGCATTCAATGGTATCTACAATTTTATTTCTTTAGTGTTTGATAATTTCCCCATAGTGTCGTGAAGTTCTAAGGGCGAGTTAGTTGCTTTAAGATTATAGTATTAGTTCCAATAGTCTAGAAACCAGGACAGGATGAGAAGAAAATTTATTATTGTTACATTTGACTCAGCAAATGATCGAAAGCATTAAGGCCCAAATACAATCATTGACTACTACGTGAATATATGTAATTTCCTTACCTTCTTCTCAGTCATCACATATAGATGCATTAGTTGCGAATCAAAATGGAGATCTTGATTTACCGGGGAACCCTCTTCAACAATTATGTCACCGTATTCGAGTCCGGACTTTTCAGATTCTACGACAACCTATGAACAAAATAACTTAATTGAAATATGGAGATTTCTTGGGGATACGGTCTAGACAGTGGTGAAGAAAGAAGCACTTTTTCAGCTCACCGAGCTTTCGGCGGTTTATTGCCGTCCTAATTTATCATGAGGAACAATTAGCAGTGCCCTGTATATGTATTTTAAGTTTTTGTACCTCGTTTACTTTGACTCATGTTAATTAGATTTATGTAATAATTCTTCTAGCCCTGAAGAAGGCGGTAATAAACTAAAATTCCTTATTATTGATCCAAACACTTTATATTGTATATCGGAAGCTTCTTACGTCGAACGTAATCCATTGTTCTCAAAAAACACGAATGTAAAATTTTCACTTTTGACCGAAAATTTCAAAAGGGGTAACGGTCAGTTTTTTGGAAAAATATAAATTCTCTCGAAATACTTCAAATTCTACATCTTCATTTCAAGAAACACGCTAGAAGATTTAGATCCAAAATAATCGACATTTTGGGATCATCTTAAGCAGTTTTTGCGCGATCACAATCTTTAACCGACGATATCTTCCTTATTATGGAACCAAACAAGTTTCCTATATGTATAAATACAGAGTGGTCCTCAACTAATGTGCCAAAATTCACTGACATATTGCTTAGACAAAAATATTGCCTTTTAGGCAAATTTGTCTTATCTGAAAGTTAATAGTTTGCGAGATATAGGGTGTCAAAGTGTAAATTAAATTTTCGTTTATTTTTAATAGATTCTTAACCACTTTTCCCATGACCATACAAATTTGTGTTTGTTAGTTTTTTAGATCGACAAATCCAAATTTCCTATTACCTAGCTTGTAGATCCTAGACGGCGCTAGCTGCAATAGTTTGGAACTATTTAAAACATCAGACATTTTTTGGGTTTTAAAATATCGCTTTTTGTTAGTCATGTTTCGATCTACGATATTTTCTAAACAAAAAATTTGTTTTTGTTTTCGTGATATGCTACATTGAAATCTCTAGTGATTTTTGAACTAGGTAACTCAAATTGGATCTCTAAATAAAAGAAATATTATGCTCAAATTTTCAATAAAGCAAAACTTAACAAACATTAAACAGTATTTATTTAAGCACGTTAAGAACTATTTTAAACTACTTTTTAAAGTCAGCAAAGACTTCTAAAATTATTATTTCATAATAATTGTTCAATATGAAATCATCTGGCTCCAATACATTTATCAACCCTTTTAATAAATGATTGTCGTATTGAAAAAAAATTGTTGTTTCGGAAGTCTTCTGCAGCATTTCAAATTATCTTGCGCATAAAGTTGTCGGGGCATTTTCAATAAATTCAAAGTAATAGTAGAAGCTAAAATATTTCTGCTAGCCTTAACTGACACGAAACTGATAGTAAAAGAAATTTTGTCCATGGCCCACTATAAAAATCAACTTTACGACCATCCAATTTACGACAATATTAGGGATCCAATTTGAGTTCACAAATCAACATCACTAGAGGTTTCAATGTGAAATATCTCGAAAACGGTGAGAGATCTTAACTTGAAATAAGTACAAATTTTTTGTTTATAAAACAACGTAGAACGAAACGTGGCTAACAAAAAGCGATATTTTAAAACTAAAAAAATTTCTGATGTTTTAAATGGCTCCAGACTGCTGCAGCTAGTGCCCTCTAGAATCTACAAGCTACATGATAGGAACTTTGAATTTGTCATTTTAAAAAACTCCCATATACAAATGTTTAAGGTGATAGCAAAACTGGTTAAGAATCTATTAAAAATAAACGAAATTTTTATTTACACTTCGACAGCCTGTATCTCAGAAACTACTAACTTTCAGATAAGACAAATTTGCCTGAAACACAATATGTTTACCTAAAGAATATGTCAGTGGATTTTGGCAAATTAGTTGAGAACCACCCTGTATATGTATATGTATATTCCCCTTCCTATATGAGTGACCAATTTCGCTATTATGCGAGTACCTGATTAGTTATTTTTGTATAAACTGACAATATTGCCAAACTGTATGGCACAATTCCCTTTTTTATCTAATTAAAATTAAAAAATCATATCCCGGATTAGATTATAAGAATTTAGTTACCTTCTTCAAATGGCCGGTGCTGGTGCCAATAAAAACAACAGTAAAATCGCCGGTTGAAGTAGCTACAACAGCGGTTAATCTAGTGTTGAATACAAGAACTGGAACTGCAGGAACAGCTTCCTCTCCTCCTAATGGTGTATTGACGTCTAGTCCACAAAAGTCCTCCCCAATTGATGATAGTTTCTATAAAGAACAGAATATTATGACGGGCGTATAAATTTAAGAGAAATCTCAAATAGTATAATCTGATGAACAAGTGGAAATCAGTATATTTCTAATGGATAGTGAATGTGAGACGCCAGCCTTATGCGTGGCCTGGGTTTTCCCTTACCTTATGATGAGATTGAAACACGAAATCAGTTCAGAAGAAGCATAAAATCCACTGAGTGAACCAATGAGTGAAACAAATCTTTTTAACGATAAATAAAAACGTTCTGAGTGGATTAGCGTTGCTGATTATGTAAAAGTGATAACTATTTAAATCGATTTTCTACCCGATCAGCAATTACTAATGACTACGTTAAAGAGCATATATATTAAAATAAATCAGTTGAACATCTAACGCCGCAAGTTTATCCGAATTGCATTGTAGAACATAGTCGCACCATGTTGTATCGATGACATCATGTGGATGACAATTGAGAAAAAAGGTGTCCTTTTCCAAGCAGACATTTTTTGAAAAATTGAATCTAATGCTCCTGCAACCAAACACCTAAATTAACTCGAGTAAAATTAAAGTGTATAACGTCGTGAACAAATTGTCCTATAAAGTTCATTCCTAAACTCTAAGAAGTTGTTCTATTAGGCGAGTTGAAATTACCTTACAGCTGAGCTTCGCGCACTAAGTTGGACGTTTGAGGTCAAGATATTATTGTACCAGGTGGGAGCAAAGACGAAAAGACAAACTCTCAAGATTCATTGCCAGACATCAGATCTTTCTGATGGGTTATTTAACTTCTACGTTTAAAGTTTCACTAGTTACCTTTTATTAACTGAAGTTGAGTACCCATAGAATATGTCTTAGCCTCGGCGAGTGTGCTGCATGTTCTTTTTATATATTTTTACAGTTCTTTGAAATTGAATTCAGTGTTCAGAAACGGTATTTTGTCGTAAGGTAAGTCTGTTAGCCAAAAATGATAAAACCGAATTATTGAACGATAAATTCGTATGGTTTTAGAAAAACGTTCTATTTGAAACTATTTCGTTTATTTTGATAATAAAATCTACATTATCCTGTTTGTTACACTTGTCTTAATTTATAGTTTACCAAAAATGCGTCAAGCATGAAGCTTCATCGGCTCTATTTCATTTAGTAAGAATACTTTAATAAGATTGCGCTTCACTCTTAATCTTGTGTTTCGACTCCACTCACGTCGGCCCTATTTGTAAAATTTGGAATTTTAAAGCTTCAATATTAAGAATGGGTTCCACAAAAAATAAATTACCACAAACGCAATTGCTTATGTACCTACGTCTTCCATGAGCGTTATTTTCTCATACCTTATTAAACGTATGATTTGTCACTTATTGCTTGAAAAATGATTGGTCCACAGAAAAACAATGTAATTAGCAGTATACAAACAATACAATTAGTAGTATTACAATATACATGTACTTAATTCATAGTAATTTAAATTACAATTCGTTTGGACTTTTTAACCGGAAAATTTATTATCAGAAGATAACACTTCACTAAGATAAAATGGACATTAGTCTGGAACCTTATCGCGTGCTTTCACATCGGAAAAGTTTCAATACAAACAATAACATCAGTTATATGGACATTCACATCGATCCATTAACATAGTACATGTTAACTCCCACTGATTTAAATAAGTAATAATCGGACATTACTTTCAAAATTCAATTCGAAATTTACTTAAAGCTTTCATCAAATGTCAAATGCCTTGTTAAAAGTCGTGTTTCTAGAAACTAACTTAGTTGGTATTGCTGCCAGATTTCAAACAAATTCAGAAAATGGTTAAATTCAGACGGGAGGCAGACAATGGAGACGGCGAATGACTATAATCACGAACATAACGTAGATTTTTATGGCTTCTCAAGTATGGGGAAAACGCCATCTTAGTTTTCATCCATATTATATTATGTGTTACGTAGGACACATACATAAGTGACATATTTCCTTAAATTCCCCTATCTTACTGGTTATAGGAAATTTTACGCGAACTGCGTATATCTTCTATACACAAATTTAGTAAATACCAAAATAAAGTTTTTGTTAAAGAAGTGTTTTAAGTCCTTTCTGTTATTTCGATGTAAATGTTTATTGAATAAAAATCAGGTTACTGGATACAAAGGTTAAATATGACTGACTAAACTGTCAGCTAAAATCGAGGACCCAGAACATGGGTTAACATAATATTGCCCGCCTATAGATCATGCTATCGTCAGACTTTGGCGGCTTAAAAAATACATACAAACTTCAGATATAATATATAATGTAAGCATTATTCTAACAGTTTCTTGAACATTATAATATTACTGGCGTATGATGTTTGATCATCCTCAATTTTCATGAAGATTTTTCTTTAAGCGTTATTTTATTACAAATTAAACAGAAACTATGTAAGTAGTTGGGACGAGGCTACATGTGTATTGAATTTTCACATAAAAACATGAGACTAAACCGTATCATAAGGAAATGTGACTAAACAAAAATTACGATCATATTATTAAATTTGGGAAGAATGTTCTGTTCCGGGCCAATATAAGTACCCTTACACCGGTAGCATGTTTCTGTCGAAAAGCAGTTTCGTTTTTTACTGCTCCATATAACGAGATGGGGTGAAAATATATTATACTTCTAGGGGTTAGATTTAAAAAGACCTCTAACTTTAATGGAAAAGTTTACTTTCTAGGGTCTTGTGTACTGCCGCGCATTAAATAAAAATGAAAACATCCACTTGTAGTGTGCATCCACAAGTAAAGTGCAATGTGAACAGGCAATCAAAATTGAGCAATGTTAATGTGATTGCCTGTTGACATTATATCATATATTTTAAAATAAAAACATATGTTCTATCGCTTTATCGCATGGTAAAACAAATGGCTGCCAAACTGAACAGTTTGCTTTTTAAACAACAGAGTGAAAATACGCGAACTCCAAACGATGTGGAAAACATGAATAACGCCTTTTAGTCTATTGGGTGCTATGTTTAGTTACATGCAAAGTAAATACAGACACTAGTTCGACTTTCTGTCACCATTCTTCTACCTTTTCCTAACTTTCCTTATTTCTTATTAAGCACTGGAGACCGATCCAACACTGGCTACCGTTCGTGAATCGATCAATCTTTCTCGCAACCAAATCTGCAGAAACCCATTCCCACTTTCCAGCTACTTCATTTATATGATGTATTATGTGTTTCGTCTTTAATCTTCTCGTTACGATGGTGTCGGATTTTTTACATTTTTAGTTTTTTTAGCAAATTACTGTAAAATCTGCTGAGTTCCTCATTTTGTTAGTACACTAGCCTACAATGCAACTTGATTATGTAGTTTCAGTGAACAGAGATAACTACACATTGCTGAAATGGCAACGATATTTTTATCTCGAAGTTCTTTGAAAGCCGGTCTTGACAGGATTGCACTGAGATATTTGGATAAAGTTTAATTTGCATATAAATGATGATTCGATGTCGGAATTTCAGTTCAAGAAAAAGTTAGAATTTCTAGACGTTGCGGTTTCAGCGCCTTTTTTCCACTTTCAGTGGAGACTTTCAATCGTCAATTCTAGTTACCAGACCCAAAAAAATTAATTTAAATTAAACCACGTTTTTTCACCGAAAGGTACTTACATCAAAATATCAGTTTGTGCATTGGAAATGTAAATCCCTGAAAAATTTCTAAAAAGCCGTAAAATATGAAATTTATCAATTAAATATTATGTAATGGAAGTGCGGGAAACTTGGTTAACATGTATCGTTAGATCTTACTTTCATGTTTTGACTTGCTATGTATCTCACATAAATATATTTGAGATACCAGACGGAGGATTAATATTGATAACAAATTCAGCAAACAAGCCATTTCCTTAGTCTTATTTACGTATTTTTGGGATATACGTAAACGCATTATACTGCTCTGAAGAGAGATCTGTACTGCTTTAGACGCTGAATTGTATTCACACGAGGTTTCTCGGATTAAACAATTTACGAAGCACTAAAATAGAGTATATGCTACCTTATACCCTAATATGCCGAGCCGTGTTATAGCATATCTTCCCTTTCGAGGAGACTCTGACCCCAAACCAAAAGAAACTTTGGACGCGAAATTTATCCATTGCAGGAACGGGCAAATATCTGCTTCTTCCCCCAAATTTACTGAATAAATCATAATTACTTCGTCAAATATTTAGTTGTATGAAGCCGTACGAAGGAAATTTCGGCGTAGGGTGGTAACGCTTTGCCCTTTATAATAAGTGAATTTTACCTAGAAATTTGGAAAATTTTTACAGCAGCGATTCCAAAACATTGAATGCATATAACTCGATTAAATGGTCTGAATCTTCTGAATTCGATAAAAAAAACTTAAGTTAAATACTACTGTTTTAAGGCAACCAAAAATCCAATATCCAAGTCGATTTGAATTGGGGGACATAAACAGTTTAGGGGAGAAATTAAAACATTTTTTCTGGAATAGAAACCTGAACTTGGCAACCTGCTCACAAGTGGCCTCATCGTGCGAAGGCTAAAGAAAGGTCACAGTTGAATCTGACCTTAGTTACCAATAGCGGCCGTTGCTCGTTGTTATCCCACAATACGAAATCGCAAAAAACTAAACACGTTTTAAAGTTACATCGTGCCTTTGAAAAAGGCTTATCTGCTCAGGGAAAGCTCGCAATATGGACACTGGCAAATTATATTTTTGTATTTACAAGCTCAATCAGTATTTGCTGTTATATTTCACTATTCAGCCATGTATCTGATTCTGGTAAATCTGATATTCACAGATTTGAAATGCAGTCCACAAACGACGATCTTTAAACAAATTGGCAGTTTTCTTAAAACGAATTTATATCTTAAACAAGAGTTAATCTCTTAAAATTTGTTAAACTCTATGTGTGTATGAAAAGATGCGTTTACTAATTTTTAATCTAGTTGAAATAATCAATCAGAGCTACAAACACTAAATTTGAATGTATGTGTTGCGAATTTGTACCGAGAGGTAACTAACCTAGTAGGAAGACATAGCTGAAGAAAATAATATGTAACATAATTCCGTACAAGACTGTTCTCAGTCATGAGAACTCGATCGGCATTATTTGTGAAATACGTTGGGCATGTTTCACTGCAAACGCTTGATGCAATGGGGTCAAACACATCCATAAATGGCAGCTTCTATACTTCCCGGATATATGAAGTCTTACGATAATTGGGTTCAATATGGATTTCTCGCCAAAGAACCAAATAAAGAATTACAAAACGTGGCAATTTCGTTTCGCTAAATCCGAAATAACAAATGCATTTTTATAAAAATGTCCAATCAATAAATTAATGTCTCAAATAATTATTGAACTGTTCAAAATGTTTAAACAAGTCTTTTGATTCAAATATTCCTACCTAAACTTAAATATATTCTGTTAGAGTAGTTTAAAATACGTGAAATTGTGGTTAATTTTGTCTACAACTTCATAATATAATACACGTTTCAATAGATATACTTTCATTCCCACATTCATGTCTAGAAACTACAGTACTCTATTGAGTTATTTCTGAATATTGATTTCCTTGTTACACAGTACAATACGCAATCAATATGATTTGTCATTTGAACAGCAGCAGAAGGACATTTCTCGCTAACCAACAATCACAGCATCTCTATACAGGGTTATTCAGATTAGTCGACATGGAAGAGTGCGGCTAAACTATTTAATTTTAAAAAGTATTATTTTGCAGATAAATGGAGGCCCGCTGGAGGTACATTGAACACAATTTTGGAACATTCTGTATGTCTTAGTCTAATTTTTATAAATTTGTCATGAAACGCCATCTATTAGTAGCCTCAAGGTAAAATTTGGTTTTCAAATTCAAAATGAGTGTTGACAATTTAAACTAAAAAAAAGGGCTTCTTTTCACAAAACTACAAATATCTCAGAAACCGTAAGCTTTAAGTAAGATAAACCTGTTGAAATCAATATATAGGGTATTCCATTTAAAAAAATGCAACTTTGGGTTGAATCTAGTAATTGGGACACCCTGTAGAAAACAATTTTAAAATGTACCCATCCCCGACGGTTCTCGATTTATTCATAAAATGATACTTTTAAAAATTTTATAGTTTAGCTGCAATCTTCCGTGTCGTATAAGCCTGTATAAAGCTACCAATTATTGCAATATTATCTATAGTCCCAAATTTAAATTTCAAAACGATTTGATGAGAAAAGTGGTTAAGGGATAAACTCAAACGGTCCTTAAGTAAGACCTGATATGTTATTACGAAGTCTTTAAATAATTCGATCGTAGGGTTATGTTGCGTAATTTACAGTTCATTATGCAAAAACGAAACGAAAAATAAGATAATATTTCCCATATCGGTTATTCAAAGAGAAATCACCTAAGTAATGACTATGTATATGGAGACAATATTTTTCTAAAATGTATTGGATAAAGAAGACATCAAGTGCTTATTTAAGAATTCGCTTTTATAGTTTGCATACATCCTTACATAGTTCATTTCCATACGTGAAACTTTCGTTAGGTATTTCACGAAACTGTTGTGTCAGGAATAATGATCACTGCCCCATAAACAATGCTCGAAAGTATGGACAAAACTAATCCTGGTTTAGAATTTATTATTTCAGTCGTAACCAACTACAAGGTTTAAAAAAAATGTTTAAAAACATTTTTACATGTGTCTACTACTAAGCTGACATTTTCGTATCTCTGCTAATCCCTTATCGATTTGCCGAGTCCTGTGACAGACGAGTCCTGTGACACTTTTTCGCATATTTGTCTTACACCAAGTGTAGTGTTATTTAATTTAGTGATCTGTGAGCAATTTATTAATGAACAAAATATGTCACTTGACAAAATACAATTAGATGTTAGATAACGGTTGACAGGTCATTTTGCGATAATATAAAACTGGATGAATTAATGCTAGCTGGGAGAGGCGTTAAACTGTAATTCCGATTTTGTTATGCAAATTAGAGAGAAGGGCTCATCTTAGATAACGTTTAAATTTACGGACGGCAATGGTTTCACTTTAAATTTGTAGACTCTCACTTCAGATCGCAATAATATAAGTGCCCGATGTGTAACGTTCATGCATAGAATTGAATCTTCTTGGAGGAAAGGAAGTTCTTCTTGTAAGAATCATTATGAGCTTGATCTTCTTATTCACTAGTAAAAATAGGAAACTAGTAAAAAGGGCAAAAGTAAAAAGGATGCAAGACAAAATCTAAATAACATAAAAATATGCACAAAGTTCTTTGAAGTGAAATGATCGCTTCTTGCTCCTATAACTGTACACTCCTTTAAAACATGATCAATACTGTGGATTTAATGTATTTTCGTTTTCTGAATCAAGGGTTGATGTTTACAATTAGAACTGCGGATGTTAGAGCGAAAATTAACAGACAGCTGTCAATAGCAAATCGCTACCCATTACCATGAATGTCTGGCGCTGGCGTCTCTCAATCAGTTGCACTATATGCTCCAATGGTCTTTTCTGAATTATTCAATGTTTTTAACATCAATAGAAAGAAAAAACGTTGCACCTACGCATATGGCAACATAGTATTATCATTCAAGAAATACTAATAGTGTGTGTCAAATAGCAATGGTATTAGCATGAGCATAATGACTCCACGTAATAAGACTATAGCAGATTCAAACATAATTTGAACATTTCTAAATAATTTCTGCTTATACGACTATAATTAAACACAAAACAAAGAAATCCAATCCAGTAACCTCTAAAACGTTAGTTGAAATCATGTTTTCCAGCTGGCTTGGCTTAGACAATAAACGACCCGTTTCCATACATATCATACAAGCCCTGTAATATTAAAGATCGTCTTTTATTATTTTCGTGAAAACTCTAAAACATCTCGATCCCTCCCTGGGTTGGTCCAATGTACGTAGCAATATGGAGCCATTCGGGTCTCTCCAGAAGAGGGAGCAGCAAACATTCAAGCTTTAGTAATAGCCTAACTACACCGCGCACCTGCCTCGCTAATAAATTTAATTAATCAGCATATTTTGCACAGCCAAATTTATCGAGGCATCCCCGCTTTTTAATTACGTCCAGGTATTTTTTGCCTAATTTATAATCAACAAAGAAGGGAATTGCTTCACTAACTCTTTAACTCCTTTCGAGAGTTTCCTCCCATTCGAAAAGACTGCTCCAATGGGGAAAGGCTTGTTTCCCGACCGATATCATAACCAAATCGTTAATAAGCTTTAGATTGAATTTGAAAATGTTTACTATTTGCACGTCAGCTATATCAAAGATTTTGATTAAAATGTTTTTTCTCTTGAGGATTTTGAAATTAAATCTCCCCCACGTTGTTGTTTACTGTTGTCTTCTCTTCAGTAGCACTTTGTCAACAAAATAATAGGTTGTCACATATTGGGAATAAGTTGTGTGGTGAATGGCGCATAATTGCATTATCTTCGATGCTAACTGTTATTATTTTCAAAATAACTCTGGAACTTGAAAAAGAATTGTGAACAAACAAGTACGAAGAGAGTTTTAAACAAGATGCATGCCAGATAATTTACATCAAGCCACCAACCAGATAACTAAACCCTCTCGGCGTGTATAGTGTAATTTTATTATAGTGTGTGAAGTGGATGCCGAACCATTTTGTCGTCATCGCTTCCACAGTTAATTATTTTTCATTCTTCTTTATAGCACAATGCTAGACAAGCTACCCCTCTTTAATACATACGTATATTAAAAAGGGGTGCCAGAAAACCTTGGGGATGTATGTATGTAAAATGACCATTCCGGGTTAATACCTTGTGCATAAACAGGATTGATAAAACCCGATATATCAAACGATATATGATTTGGATGGAAACGTTTTTGGTGCATTTCCGCATCCTTTAGTGACAAGTAAGTTTCTGAAAAGTTACAAGTTCAGAATCTTCAACAATATACCAATTATGAAATCGCTATTGTTCTTAAGATAACAAAAGTACATTTTATCACACAATCTTGCGTTGATATATGAAAAAATTATTTAGCTTCGATTCTATCTAAAAGCAAAGTCAATAAGTATGTTAATCTAAAAGCCATTCTAGTTCCTGTTCATTATCTGACAAATTAGATGTCAAACATGCGATTTATCGAAAAGTTTTACATTGAAAATCAAGCAGTTTTGGGAAAATTATACGCAATGACGATGATTTGAATTCGAATACTTATTTACTAATCTGAATGTATGTATTATTTCACTTTCAACGCTGAAATACTAATAAAAATTTGAGTGTTAAATATGTGTAGCTTTCATCGTTGTTCATCGTATAATTTTGTCACGTCGCGAATAATACATGGATTTTTAAAGTTTATTAATCAGTTATTTGTCCAACTAGTCGAGCAAGTCGAGACATGTTGTATCCGAAACATAGCCTGCATAGTTTAGTAAACTCGGAAATGATGCGCAAGTAGTGAGTGTACAGAACTAAACTGTCGCCTGATGAATCAGACACAAGCACAAATCCCCATCAAGAATACCAACTACGAGATTTTTGTGAAAAATTAGCATTCCTAACGAACGGGCTGAGCCACCGAACGGGCTTGACTTTCGCACGGTTTTGATGCTGCACGAATTTAACCTTTAATCATGTAGCTCCTTTAATTAAATAATATTCCAACTAGCAAACAGTACAGAATTGATAAAATAGGCAATAACGTCTGAAAATTTTGAGCGAATGCTTTAGATTGCAAACCCACATCACACAGTCAGTTGTATGTAGGTATTATTTATAATAAATCTTAGAATCTTCTAACCCATAGCCTTTAACTATGCTGATTTTCTGCTTCACTGTCCTGTAGTCTACAAGAAGTTTCATAAATATATGACTCAAAACTTTTACGGAATAATGATCTATTTAACTTAACAAACATGAAAAATAAGTGACTTATTTTATAAAACTAGAATCGGTGATCCTATCGAGAAGTTCAGGGCTGTCGATCCTTTATATTTTCGTTTAAATTACATTTGTAGAAAACTTTGATCCAAAGATTTTGATTTCAGATAAAGTACTTACAGCATGTCATATAAACAGACAAATCTAACCCACAAGCGCCTATATAATTAATGTTTGGGCTCAAATAAAAAAGTATTTTAGACCAATTCTACATATTGTATATAAACACAAATACAATGTGATGCTTCTATCTAATGCTTTAAAACTGCATTTAATTGCCACTCTGTATCTCAACAATTGAGGAAGTTTGACTAATCGCGCGCGTGGGATACCACAATCACACATTTCATTTGTTTGAACTGCAGACCAACTAAAAACTGAATGTTCCTGTGATAAATCGTGTCCGTTAAACATATTTTTCCTTTTAACGAGATCTTAATAACTTTATTTGTGTCACTTTAAAAACAAACAGTAGTACTAAGTTTGCTGTATAGCGTATAGCATCAAATCTGAAAATAGCGCCGAAAACAACGTTGAATAGATTTTCTCAGACATCATCTGCATCACAGATAAAAAAGCATAAATTTAAAAAAATTAACAGAGACTTTTTTCAGGTGCAATAACGGTAATAGTTTTAAGTAAGTATACATTTTTCGTTTGATCCAACACCTTGACTATTTGATTTAAGGTGTGTACAGTATGAATTGCTGTGAAAGGCAAACAGATACTTACGGCTCACGGCTCTTTTAGGTATGACACACTCTAGCCAAAACATTTTACACTTTTAGGAAACAAACATTAACTTACTAAACACACATGTACATAAAAGTACATTAAGAAATTGGAAATTAAAAAAGTCAAATATGCAACACTTTTCTATAATGTTTTAGGTATATTAACTGGGAATACAGTTTAAATTTCATATAGTTGGGTCGACAGTAATAAAATGCATTGCTAGAAAAAACTATATGCTATCTATAGTTTATAATCTAGAAAATTATTAAACATTCTTCCATAGGAAGAAAGAAAGACGTTCTATTCCACGACGTCCTAAAAATTACCAGAAGCCTAATTCTTTTGATCAAATATTAAAGGTTATACTACTGCTCACATTTTATCATTTCTGAAATGCAAACTCATAATAGTCAAAGTAATCATTCATACTCATCAAATATTCAACAAATGTTGAACCACAAATTACAAAGCCATGAACGGTAATAATCTAATTGACTAAAAAACGCCAAACTATCATCAATAAACAAAAATAATAGTCCTCCGGTAGTACTTACAATATTGAAAATAAAATTATGGACTTTGGCAAATTAGTTTGCCTCTAAACTCTTTTTTTCATTTTGCATAACGTGCAAATTTTCAAATAGCAATTATTGATTTTAAAAGTTGAGAATATTGGTACATGACTAACTACTACTGCAAAAAAATCTTACAAGAAACTTGACTGAACAGCACCACTGGAATTGAGTTTTGAAACAGTTTTTCTTTTACGCATAGTTAATATTAAATAATACAATTAAAATGTCGGTTAAACCTATCGGCGACGGCTGTCTGACCAATGATTCACGATTTTAACTTATGGAATAACAGTAATTAAGATAAGGCAATAGATAGAATTCATAGGAAAAATACCTATGTTGTAAATTATTTACGAATTACATTTCTTCATTTATCATAACGTGCCAAAAATGCGTGGGGTTTGAAAAAAATGCCATAATGAACCATGGACTCAATTGAAGATGTCTTTAATTGAGTCATGGTTCTTAACGTGGGCGCTAGATAATAGAGAAGAAACACTAAGGCCGTGTTTGGAGTCTTTATATTTCTCAAGATTAAATTACGAGTAAGGACTCATGATTAAATTAGACGCCCAGATTTGCAAATTAATGTTGGCGATATACTGAGAAAACAATTCAAAGTCCGTGGTGGTGCATTATCGATAATATTGACCGATGGCTGTTCAGGATTATTCACTAAGTAAACAGAAATTCGTTCCACTGATTGAATAAGCCTAGACTGTCCTGAAAGTCTGGAAACACAGCGAACTAGATATCGAATCAGAAACTGCTATAATCAATTGAAATTAATGACGAGATTGTTAACAAGTAGCAGTACGGCAGTACTCATAAAAATTATTGGTGTTTCCATAAAATGCTATTTTCACTTGATAACTAATAAAGTAATGACCAAATAATATAGACTAATAATTGAGAAAAATTACGAAATAGTTGGAAGCTTGTAGTGTTAAACAAGACTTAAATACGAAATATATCACGACTAATATTCGCTGAAATATCATTTACTATAAATGAGAATAAATGCAAAAGCGTTTACGTTTTTTCCTAAATGTATGTACTAACAGAGAAACCTGAAGTTAATGCCAACCATTAAATTCGAAAGCCTGGACATAATTTTCCGTATTAGCTCTCGTTTAAGCCCTTAAAAATAATTAAGCGTTATGGAGGCATATGCCGTTTCATCCAAATAGGGATCTGTCTACTTATTACCATTAAAAACAATAAATTTGTGAATTAACCAAAAACCATTCAATAAAATACTAATCCGTAATAATAATTTTAATAACAATACATAATTAAACCTTTAAGGCACGTCCTAATAAAATATTGCTGCTAAATCTTAATAAAATAGCATTAGGTACATTTGCTGCGAAATAAATACGCCTGCGGATTAAAAAGTCAACTATAAAATATACTCTTAAATAAAGAAGATTGTGATACAGAAAAAAAAGTACTTGTAACATTCCCTAGTAATCCTACAGTTCGGGGTATACCCAACTCCATTTTTACGACGAGTAAAATAAAACTTTTAACAGCTTTTCCTCCTTTAATTAATTAATGGAATTTTCTAAACTTAACGTTTCTGAACGACATTCTTTGTTTTAAAGGGTATTTTGCGATAAAAAAAAGTGTATGTTTTCAGCAGGAAAACTGCGAACGAAACAACATTCTATTGTTAAACAGTACCAAGTTGACAGAAATTTTCTGAAATTATAACAAACCTGTAATTCGTCCTTTTTTCTTAGTCAATAAGCAAATAATGCTAAAAACCGTTTTTGAATGTGAGATGTGTTTCTTCTGCTTTGTTTCATTTATTTGTCGTTCAATATCTTTTTGGTACTCCCAAATCAAAAACCCAGCATACAAATTTAGTTAAAGTTAAGTCTAAGAACGAAGTGAAAATAGGAAGAAACAAGTTTCCGAAAGAAAACTCTAATCGAAATGCGAAATATTAATAAATATTCATTACTTGCAGCAAATTTTGGTTTAAACTGATAGCCTTTCAAAAATCATTGCGTCTTTCATCCTCGTTTGAATAAAATAAAGCCTAACGAAAGCTGCCTTAATTGAAATGTTAATTATTTTTAATGGTGATTTATGACGATCAGTTGTCTTATTAAAATGTTCGCTGCTTTTGGAATATAAGAGAAGTTTTTGTATTGAAATCTCATAAACTATGGAATATTGGAGTTCCGTTATATATTAAGAGAAAGCGATACTTAGCTAAAAGCTTCGTTATAAAAACGACTTTTTGATTAACCTAAATTTAAAATATTAATTAATTTATCAATCAATGTTAAATTAGTCTTAAAGTAATTCGAGAGATCCTCAAAATTTGGTCCTGAGACATATTGACGAAGGTTAAAGTCAAGCAGGGTAGTGGAAATTCTTCCAGACTCTCCACAACATTTTCCTAATATTAAAGTTTGACATCTCTAGGGGGGCCTAATTAACAGAATTTTCTTTTCAGTGTAGACCCTCCTCTATCAAAAAGGAATTTACAGCTCTGACAATGTCCACTAAATATGTCCCAAAGTTGGTGTTTAATTGCAAACTTGGCCCTTTTCGCGTCGCTTAAATGAGAAATGTGAACGGTCTCGTTTTTGAAATTAGCTGCTTCTTGGTACAAATATCTTGCCCCTGATCGAATCAGCAATCCACGCGTCATCCAAATCATCATTAATATTAAATATACATCTGTCACGTATTATATATAAATTCAATGAAGTACCTAATCGTTGTGTACTGCATAGAGCTAAATCTAAATACTCTTGCGATTTACCAACCAAATATTTAATCATGGATTTTTTATTGTGTGTCTAGATGCAAAAGAGGATAAATGATAGATACAGAGTACAAAGGGCTCCAGTAATATTTAAAACGATGCAGTTGCTTGTTTGATAATTTGAAAATCAACAGTCAACCATTTTTTGCTCTTCCCTGGTACTCATTTTAACTCGATTTGTACGGGGGGCGAAACATTTCAACAAAAATCAGAAGACAAACCGTGCATCCTGCCCTTGCCCTTAAAATGCCACGGATCAATACTAGAGGCGATGGAGCCTGTACTGTTTGTACGTTTATGTTTGCCTTGTTGCCGAGACCTATAATATTATTGTACACGTCACATCACATTCTACAATACATCTAACATATGAAATTTAATACACATTTTAGTAAGACTATATTCGGTATTCCAGGGTTACTGTTTGCCGAATTATCAATGTTCTCCTGTAGCCAAGCCTGAATCTATAGACAATTAGAAGCTCGATATGCATAACGTACTCAATAATTGTCAAACTGAGATGCCAGACTTTTAACAGATATTTTCACAGAAAATAACAATAAAGATTTTAAAAAAATAATGTTGCAAAGGGCGGAACCAGTCAAAGAATATTAACTAGTAGGTTTTTGATATGGATATTGAAAGGTTGTTGAGTAAGAACTAAAATCTTAAGTGTCATAGAGTCATGCATGGGGAGAATATTTGGAAATATATAGCTTCCATTGTCATATGGAGAACTAAATTGAGAATTTGGTTCATCTCCACTTCATTGCTGATAGTTAATTTCAGAAATTATATTTCTTTTTGCACCATTTTTATTTCTGAATTTAAATTTAAGTAAACTGCGGCAACATTGAACTTTTAAGAGGGTTGAGTTGAGACATGCCTAACAATCTACACGCAGTTCGCATGAAGAGTGTAACAAAATTAAGCCCAGCCTAGGAACGTTAGAGGAAATAGAAAATACACATTTAATTATTTAAAAAAAAAAGGCTTGAAATACGCATTTGCAGGATGCCAGTTGAGCGTCAGATCAAATTTGATTTCATCAAGATTTAAATCTTGATTAAAACCAGAACATATGATTTTTTTTAGAATACATTCTGGTCCGTCGCTTTTATGTTCTTCCACCACAAGAGTTCGGGTGTTCCGCGGAGAGCAAAGTATCTCCCGATCTCGTACAGATTCAGCATAAACGTAATCTGCATCTCTACTGGTTTAATAATGTTAAAATGATATATTACTGTGATACAATTTTAAAGCTTCTCATTTACTATTACTTAATGAATATTTGATGTGCCGAACTGTTTAATATCCATTTCCACTTGATGTGAAAAATTGCTTTCGTTTGATATTGAATATTATAATGGAAAATCAATCAGGTAAACGAAGAAAATTAGTAGCCTGAGCGCAAAACAGAACCTAATTTGTTTTAAATGACCGGTGAAAAAGTAAATAACTATTACAGATATATAAGTAGTAAATATTCTGAACAATACTCAAATTATAAAACTTGTTGGCTAGTCGACCCCAAAAGTGTTTTGAATATTTCAATTAATTATTATAGACAGGGTGGTCTCCAACTAATGTGACAAAATTCACTGACATAATCTAGACAAAAATATTGCGTTTTAGGCAAATTTGTCTTATCTGAAAGTTAATAGTTTTCGAGATACAGGGTGTCAAAGTGTAAATTAAATTTGCGTTTATTTTTAATACATTCTTAACCAGTTTTACTATGACCATAGAAAATTGTGTTTGGGAGTTTTTTAGAACGACAAATCCAAATTTCCTATTACCTAGCTTGTGGATCCTAGAGGGCGCTTAGGCGCAGGTAGTCTGGAGCCAGTTAAAACATCAGACATTTTTTGGGCCGAAACAACATTTTTTTTTTCAATACGACAATCATTTATTAAAAGGGTTAATAAATGTATTGCAGTCAGAGGATTTCAGATTCAACGATTATTATGAAATAATAATTTTGAAAGCTGACTTTAAAAAGTAGTTTAAAATAGTTCTTAATGTGCTTAAATAAATACTGTTTAATGGTTGTTCAAATTGAAACATCTAGTGATTTTTGAAATGGGCGACCCAAATTGGATCTCTAAATAAAAGAAATATTAAGCTCAAATTTTCAATAAAGCAAAACTTAACAAACATTAAACAGTATTTATTTAAGCACGTTAAGAACTATTTTAAAATACTTTTTAAACTCAGCAGACTTCAAAAATTATCATTTCATAATAATTGTTGAACCTGAACTCCTCTAACCCCAGTACATTTATTAATCCTTTAAAAAAATGATTGTTTTATTGAAAAAAGTTCATTGTTGTTTCGGAAGTCTTCTGCAGCATTTCAATTTATCTTGCGCATAAACACAAACCATATCGCGCATTTCTTCATTCGAAAATAAATGTCGGGGCATTTTCAATAAATTCAAAGAAATACTAGAACGTAAAATATATCCTGTAGCATTTAACTGACAGTAAAACAAAATTTGTCCGGGGTCCACTATAAAAATCTCAATTTACGACAATATTAGGGATCCAATTTGAGTTCACACATCAACATCACTAGAGGTTTCAATGTGAAATATCTCGAAAACGGTGAGAGATATCGACTTGGAACCAGTACACATTTTTTGTTTCGGAAATATGGGACAATGAGATACTGCCAAAAAATAACGATATTTTAAAACCAAAAAAAAAATCAAAAAAGACAATAGGAAACTTGAATTTCTCGTTCTAAAAAACTTCCAAATACAATTTTGTATGGTCACAGTAAAACTGGTTAAGAATCTATTAAAAATAAACGAACTTTTTATTTACACTTTGGCACCCAGTATCTCGGAAACCATTAACTTTCAGTTAAGACAAATTGGCCTGAAACGCAATATTTTTGTCTAAACAAAATGTCAGTGAATTTTGGCACATTAGTTGGGGACCATCCTGTATGTACTCGGATCAGAATTAGCTTCAAATCTTAGATAAATTGGAAATTCATAAGAATATTGGTCAAATTGAAAATCATGCAAGTGTTAAAAAATCACTTAAGTACTAACAAATGATATTAAATTCGAAAAAGCAATCAAATCCATTTTTTCGACATTTTAGTCTAACTTGATAGGTTTGATAAATTAACTATTTGCAATGAGTTAGTGATGGTTACTTTTCACTGATTTTTCAGTCAATTTTATTAAATGTTATAATAGATTAAGTGTAGTTTGAAGCAGCGTAACGGATCTTTTGAAATGGCTTTTCGCAACGACACTTCAAACAAAATAGATCATTATTGTTCTCAATTGATGCGGCACAAAAAGATGGCTATCACTTTCGCTCGTTTTACTTTACAACAATTCAGCTCTCTTCTTGTGTCATTTAACTTTAGCAACCAAAACGGACTTTTTTAAAACAATAAATATAAAAATATTTTTAGTATTAATGTTCATGTATATGCTACTCACCGTTAACACACATGCATGACTAGGAGATATGAAATCCAGACCTCGCTGTCCTTTTCCACTGAAACAGGTCTTAATGTTCTCCATGAATTTTCTTCTAATCGCCTTAAGGGAGTAGACGCACAACGCTGAGAAATTTGAGGGTTTGTTCATAACAATTTTATCACTTTCACTAAAAACCGCAAATAGCACGTCATCTTGTGCAGTAATTCCCAAGTCAGATGCCAAATCTGATCCCGCTTTACCGACGTAAGCTGCTTGAACCAGACTATAGTTTCTACCTTCAGTGGTACAATTAATTGGAATTTCTGTATACGAGTAATAATTTTCGTCATCATGACAGACTCGTACCAGCTTACTGATAAATTGACTATATGATGTGTGTTGCATTTGCGTTGTAAGAAAGTAACTAAAACCACCCGACGCAAAACCGTAAACGTAGGTTATTGGATAACGTTCTCTAGCTAAAGAATTGACGAACATTCTGGTCCCAGTAGTCACTGCGGTTTGAGCGATTGCAAACATCTTGTCTTTGTCTAACGATCTTGAACTCACTGCTGGAACTTCTGAGCGGTACGAGCCCAATGTAAATGTCACACCTACATACATTACTTGAGAAACTGGCGGATGTGGAGGTCCAGGGGCTATAAACGCAACTGTTGAAGCTGTTGCGTTGTTTGGTACCACAGCTTCCCGAATTTCTATTGCTCCATCCGAAATATTTTGCAGATTTCTCACTGTGCAAATACCTTGAAACAAGCTGCCGCAAGCAATCAGTCGGGTTGTAGTATAGTCGATCACCAATGCTTTGTTCACATTATCAGTAAGCTTCTTGTTCTTTGTATTGTGACATTCCAATACTGAACAATCATCCGAATCCATCTTAGGCCCAGTTTGCTCCGACACCACAAGCTCCAAATCAGGTGATAGTTGGTATAACCTATTCACAGCTCCAACATAAACTCTTCCGGTATTCTTATCAACGACCAGGTGGTTAAATGTGGTTCCATAATCTTTATCGGAAAAGCTTCGAATAATATCCGTTGGCAAGGCGACAGCGACCACATTTGCGATGATTGCTGCCACCACCAAGCAATACGTTACCAGCGACGACCGCATCATGGTGGCGGCACCCGTGGCCACACTTTCACGTCATTTGGCCACTGAAAAAAAAAAACAAACTGTTTAGTCTCATTTTCTAGATAGCAATAACCTTCGATTCCTCAACCCTAAGTTTAACTAAATGCATTTCCTACAAAATGACTTGTCTATGAAATTAATATCAAACATAAACCAATACATTTTTATTATGCTATCAATTAGGTATATTACTGGGAATTAACCAAGTTCATTCGCGCCTTAAAAATATTCTAAGCAAAAATGTATGATACTATTTACAAAAACTTAAAACGCACAACGGCATTCTTTATATAAACACAGTAACTGAGGAGGTGCCAAGCAAAACCCCACAAGTCCTACAAATCGATAATTTCACAAATACCGATAAACTATTTTATAGAATAATTTCCAATTTGTCCTTGTAATTTTTTGTTTAGTCATTTATACTTCGACTGAAATATAAATCTGGCACACGTTATTGAAATCGCATTAAAAGTTTGGACATGTGGGGTTTTGCTCAAAACACTGCGCGGGCTTGTGGTATTTTGAATAGATAAGTAACTATATAAAATTTAATAATCAAGTTCAGTAAAGTTCTGTTTAATTATGTTTGGTTTATTTATATTTCCTAAACTAAGTACTTGTACAAAAATAGAAAGTTAAAGTTTGCAACAAAAAATAGACAAAATTAGTTCTGTGAAAGATGTGGAAGGCCTCGTCATTCTTGCTAAGCAACAACACTCATCATTCTCACCCTCTAACACAGTGGGAACTTTTTCGCCAATTACAATATTTGTGTACCATAAAAAGCTTTCATATTCTTTCCAGTTTTGGCCATACAGGATACATAATAGTTCATCTACGTCTTTTTTCTTAGCAACACTAATTGGACGAATGAGAGGACGTTCGTTAAGAGGAATCTTAAAATTGTTTTCCCAATTCCAACCTCTCTTGAGCAGGTGTTGCTTTGTAAGATTTGACTCAAAACGAAAAAAAAAATCGTTGGCCCTCACAGAAATGATTGCACGACCCTTATCTGAAACTCCTTTCTCAATAAAAAATATTTTCTTCAATCAAATATGCCATGCAATGCTGAAAACTAAATAATAAGCCGGAAGAAGTGTCAAGCAATGGGTCACGTGACATGCACTTTTAAACCCTATTGGCTGCAATGGACTTGTGAGATTTTACGCAAATCAGACATATTGATATCTGTGGTTTTGCTTGGAACACGAATTTTTCCAGATATTTTTAGGATTTTGCTTCAACTTGAAGGCTTTATACAATGCAAATAATCGACTATAATAATAAGATTGCGGATCAGCCGTTAACTCCAATTTATAAATTTTGTGACTCGTGGGGTTTTATTTGGCACCTCCTCAATTATCCTTGTTTTTCCGGTTGGCCGGTGGAATTTGCAAATCATTTGTAATTTTATAGACGCTTAAAACGAAGACTGGGTACCTATTATTTAACAGTCGCAAAAAACAAAATGTAACGTTTTAAATATTTCTATGCTAACACGTTTTGTTCAATCTGTTAAACTCAAAGTTCAAACGAATAAATTTTTCAAATCCAAACACAACGAAGCTAAAGAACTGGACAATTATGCTTCAAGGTCAGTTGGGAACCGTTCTTCAGCTTTCAATTTATCGAAGATTGACCTCAACAGGAATAAATGCACCGAGACGAATGAAGTCTGAAATGTGCAATGTCGCGTTTTCTACTTTTATGATTCTGATGATCTCCACGCCACACTAAAAAAAATCATAAATGCGTACGATCAGGGACAGTGTCATGACCTTGAATAAGTCATTACAGAATTACTGAATAAAATACTAAGGTATCAGGATATCGAGCTCTCTATTCAGTTCATGATCCATACGTTTATTCGAATTAAAATGTAATCAAGAAACCCTGTAACTTATTACCATTTGGTGGCTTAATACCCCGATAAGGTACTCCGCATATTCCGAACACGACTTAACCAGTTCAGGATGCTAGTCGATTATTATCTAGTACACTAATAATAGAAAATCTCATATTTAAACTTCTTGTTGAGTTAGTATTTCAGAAGCAGACATTAAATAAATACGTGAACTTGCATTTGGACCCTGCTACTGAAATTAATTTAAGTAATAGATTTATTTATACATGAACAGGCGAAATTTTGTCTAGTAATTCCACTTTGGGATGAAACACAAACATTTTAGCAATTCAAAAGAAATGAAATTCTATGCAACCGAAAACCGCTAATTATTATTATTCGAACCGATTTGGAAAATTTGGTCACAGATTGTGGCTTTAAATAATTTTAATGGTTCTGGAGAAGCGGTTATTTCATTCACAGCGATTATGTGGCAACCAAACTAAAACCATTCCATCCATTGATCAACTAATTATATACTTAAGTCATTTACAAGCAAATGTACCAATTTATTGCACATTATGAAATATATCAATTCATAATTTCATCAGATCATTGCAGATAATCAATCACCTATGAAGATGCTAAAAAATGTAAAATCCAATATTGTTACTACGCACATCGTGTTTGATCATATGTTTGTTTACAAATAGCAACGATTTAAATTTTTATGACATCCAGTATTCCAATACAATTGAAGTCGCACTTAGACTGAACCAGCTGCATAGAGAAGCTGAAGATTCAATCTCATAGATATCTCAAAGCCACAATGTTTCCAACACTAAAACTAAGACGATTGAATATTCCATTTTACCTAAATTAATATGAATGAGCATGCAAAGTGCAAGTTTGCAAAATTGAACATGTTAAGACAGCGATCGTTCGTTGTTAAATTATACAGCCTCAAGTTTTTATTTGAGATTTGATTCCGATTCACCTAACATGACAAGCCCCATATTTGACAACAGCCGCGTTTTGATTTATATATATATGTACAGTTAAAATTTTAACTTCCATTCTTCCAAACTTCACGATGAACTATAAACATGTGGTAATGATAGTAATGAGGTTATAAGAATCTAAATAAATGTCATTAAATACCGTAAGTCAGGTAAATGCATTTAAAAGAGACATTGTCCCAAATCCAAATATACATTTGGGCTTCAACTGAAACGATAATTTAACGATGTATAAACATCAGCGCTAATAAATGAATCAGGCACTTTCAATGATAATCTTATTATGTAAGATTTGCCCGTATTACCAAGATAATACAATCCGAAGAGTAGAAAGTTTGTTTTACGTACCGGGGCAATTTCACTTCGTCAAATGCGATTAACCTTGTTACAAAATGTTTCGTTTATTTAAAAAATCCGAAACGACCGACTATGAGTTCAGTTATAAAAATCATGTCGCATTATTCTAAGTGCTCGTAGAGTTAACACCTTGCGTACTGAAAAGCTATTGCTACATATACGCAGCAAATTATGAACTTCCTTTTTGGCGGCTTTGCAAATAATGTAAAAACACAGCACCCCCTTTACGAAGAAGATCAACAAAATATATAACCAGTCATTCTTGCAACATCCTAAAGCGGCATAAAGAACCGGGAAAAATCGGAAATTCGCAGGAACCGATATTTTATCGAATATATCGAGAGAGAATAGTCGAATAAAATAAAAACGATTTTATGTATGTTAATTAAATCGGCAGGCATATGATCGATGCATGTTAACTTAAAAATGCGTTCATATTTTGTTTTTCATATCCCATTCAATCCGTAATTTCCGGGAATCAAATTTTCAATTATACATCTTCGACGTTTAGCCCATTAAAGTGATAAATACCAGATATTAAATAGTAACAATCAATATGGCAAATTCGAAAACCTTTAAAATGGCAGTTTTACTTCTACAGGTTTAAAATATACCCCGCATAGAAATAGTTTCTCCTCGTCAATCATTATCAGTATTAAAGAAACGAAAATAGAACGAAATTAGAATGAAAAAAGACTAGAATATTTTTCAGACTCTTTTGAGGCTCAAGTGGTTGCGACATCTGGATGCCATCCATTAAATATTTACTATAAACCCATTTGGATCCACTTTAATACAATGCCCTGTTGCCACGCCGGTTTGACTGATTTTGTTCCTTGATTCTCTTGCAAATGCATTTATTCTATCATTCCATCCATAACCAGAAAACGTATGTTCGGAATATGTTGTTATACTAATAAACTGATAACTTGGTAATTCATACCAAGTGTGTCTGAAACAAACTTATGCTTATATCGTTAAAAGACATGCTTAATATACCGGAAAAACATACCGTCCTCATTACACTCCTATGGGAAGATTTACACGTAAATATAATTTATTTGTGAAACCATTATTCTTAATCGAAATGGATATTGGCAGTATGTTTAAATGGTCATAACAAATTATCCTCAATTCTTATAAAGACACGTAAAAACAAATTACAAATTCGCCTTTCACTTTTACGCTTACCCGGATATAAAACGCTCCTTGAAAATATAAATTAATAATAGTGGGAATCTGTTAATATTACTTAATTTCACCTAAATTCGGCGGAAACATGCTAGTATTGTTTAAAAGAATATTTGAAAATATTTATAAGTTAAGTTTTAAAATAACAATCATCTCTGTTTTCTGCTTTAAGCACACAGTGACATCTCTGCGTATCAGATTAAGTAGAAAACTTAATTGGGAAGCCCTTCAATCATATTGCATTCATTAAATGATGATGAAAGCTAAAAATTACATTTAAAAAACAAAAGTTTCAATGATAACGCCTACTAATAGGAAATGGACACGTCCGTACTCGGTACGTTTACGTCTGAAGTTAAAAACACGCCACTGAAAACGTGTATACTGTACCTACAGTTTAAAGTTCCGCAGCTCTAGGTGGAATGTAAATTTAAAACAAATACCATTTCCTATCCGAGTTTGTTGACTGGCATCAGAGTTAGTACAGGCGTGTATTGATTGGTTCAATAAGCCAAAAAATACCTCTTAACTTTATGAGCTAAAGAGAAGGATGAGAGACGATGGTTGTAAAAATAAATGCCAGATACACTGGACATTTTTAACGTGTGGTTTTCCACAGAAATTTTGATCTTTGAAAAAACATTGATAGTTTTAAGAACATTATAAGACATATGGTCTTATAATTAAACAACAAGAGCAAATTGCTTCTACTCCTCAATTAATTGTTTTTGTTAGAGCTCCATTTGGAGCCCTTGTCAGGTTTTTCTAATACGTAATCCATATGTGATAACAAATTCCTAATTCGGTAGTCGACCCTCAATAAATAATTCGACGTTTCGATAAAGAGCGTTTTTTCAGGTTTTTTCTTATCGCTTAATGACAATGATTAAACTTTACAATTTTCCTTGATGATTGGGAAGAACTTGCGGCAATAATTTATTTACCCCAACCATCACCACGGACGGCCAAATAACCAAACCCACCGACAATGTGAACACCTGGGAATAACAATAAACAATAAATTAAAATTCACTAAACACGTACAAAACATCAGAACAGAACTGACCAAGAAAGCAAAACACTTATGCACACTTATTTACAAAAACAAGGGTATCAGTACCAAGACAACAACCATCATATGTATATAAAGCGATCTGCAGACCACTAACAGATACGCTCATATTTTAATCGCCAACACTACTGATAAAACTAAACGGCATATACAGACAACAAACAGATAGCACTGAGACTGATAACGAAGATCAGACACCCAGCAAACCCATTACACAAATCCACCAACCCGAATACTCTACGAACAGACAAACTTGACAAGGATTACGGAAAGACTACTCGTCTTACAATCAAGATGGAAACGCAATCCTCACAATTGGACCTTCCTGAACCACCTCTGTTTAACAGTGTCCCAATTTGTAAATTTTCATAGAAACGTCAGTTTTTCTTCCAATACCTATATGAGGTGCCAAGGAACATCTTGATGAGTGTCATTTTCATAGTTTCGTGGAAACATAAATATGACATAACTGAATATTTATTTACACAATGTAAATGTTTTTTTTGTGTTAAATAAACAGCCTCAAGCTGTCGTTTTGCTGATACTGGTTTTGCCCGATCAAAAAATGTTCATAGTTTACAGCAAACGTGGACAAAATCGTCCGACAAAAGCCAGGGTAGTATCTCTTGCTGTATAAATCTTATTTATGGTTTAAATATTGGCTTTGATGACTGAGTTCAAAGACTTCCGTTTCTGATTATGCGGTTTTAATCGCAACAATTATTGTTCCAATCCATTGGAACTAGTGATAAAATGTAAGCATAAAGCAATAAATTGCTTGCCTATCTCATGAGCAATAATCATGTGCTGATAAGAAAATAATGACTTGATATGAGTTTTGGGTAGATGTGATTATCGACATAAATGTGTTAAAATTTCGATTTCAAACGATAAGACATAGCTCAGAAGCACTGGCCTCTTTCCTTCTATTTAAAGCATCAGCATCAAAGCAGCATGCATTAGTCAGCTTACTTTGTTATACAACCTGTTGATTGTTCCTACGGATTCGCATTAAATAATCTTAAACAAAGTAGAAAGTCCTCACATATTTACGATGGTACAAATATAAGTTAACTCTATTTAATCTCCACACTTACAGCAGTTAATGAAAATTACCAGATTTAAAATATTAGAAAATAGAAACCAAATAAATCTAAAGTGAAATGTCAACATAAATACAATACGGGTGTTTTTCTAATGATTTGAAAAAATGGAATTTTAATTCGAATAATGTTGACACAAGGTGCAGGAGAAGAGTTATTAAATGAATGTATACTGACTGGATAAGCTCATGCCAGGTAAACATGTATGAGCATTAATTAACGAAAACACGTTAGTCTAATTATAAAAACCAACATCTCCATGTACCGATTAATAAAAATATATAGCAGAAATTACTCGCGATTGTCGATAAGTAGCGATAGATATCTATGAACGTACTCTTCTATTATTCACCATCTAACTATGGCAAAAAAGTGAATCACTTTGTCTGAAATAATTCGGCATCGAACTTCCATGATGTTCCTAAGTGAAAATATAAAAATGCTGCCCAGCAACGCTTCCTCTTATATTATCTACTGATTGTTAAATATACATATTTCTAACATAAACCAATGCAACAAGTGGGTGTAATTTTGATTTGAGTATGTGTCTATGTTTACATTAATATTATTTATTTCAGGACGACAGCCAGTGTTTGAATCACGGGTATTTATTTTATGTGAATAAGCTTCACCGTAGAAGCTTTACTTGAAATTAAGTAGTATACAGTATACGATAATTGGAATGGAATTGTAAAGCTAAATTAATTTAGGAGCAATACAACATTCTTGGCAAATTCATGATTTAATTAAGGCAAGCTTGGATTAGTGATTATTTATATTATGATGGGACTTGCAGCCAAATCTTCTGCTCGTATCAATGCTAGCTAATAATGGTGCGGTTTAAAAAATAAACACCTACCTACATGTTTTGGGCGAGCACTTTATCTACACTTAAAGTCACAAATCGTTAATGCATATGTTGGACAAAATGTGAATATCTCAATACTTTATACAAAGACTACAGAAGGTTTGATTCATTGTGATTTAATTTAGCTGGAAGTACACCTACGCGTGAATCAAGATTACTAAGGATGCTGTACAACGAACTTTCATTGTGATTTTTTCTGTGATAAACAAAGCCAGCGTATAAAAGTGTAGAACAACATTTCTAATATATGAATTCCTAATCTAGGGATGCAATCAACTTATTTGACATTGTGCCAATCAGAAAATCATGCAAGAAAACCATAAGGTCGGCCATGGTGGTCAAAATAATAAAAGTCAGGGACAGACTTTGGAATGTGGCGTCTGCTGAAAGCCTTTAACTTGAGTAGTTCCATTGACATTCCGTGGTCTGTGGCGCTGAGAACGCAGCCCACTGTTTTTATGAAAATTTGAAAAGATCTAGGTACCTACTGTACGTAACTATGAATTAGTTGAAACTGGATTTTTACCTAGTAAGTAGACTTCTTTTCGTTTATCGCACTGTTTGGACGTGAAAGCACATGGCATGCGCCTAAAAGACAACTTTTCAACACTGCTTCTGGATTGAAAAATGCAAACAAAAACACATTCGCCGGCTGTTTCAACGTTGTTAAACTATGACATCGATCAACATCAACACACACTTAAGAAAATAACAACATACCACTAAAACTTCATTAAAAAATCACGTAGTTTGAAGCGTTGAGGTTAGAATTGGTTTTGTCTATTAAAATTATATTTGTTGACAGTCCACGTCCAATGCACCAAATACGAATATCAGTTTATTGCGATGGTGTTCAATCACTCACAAAGTTTATATCGCTACGTAAGGTAAATAACAAGAACTGGGTAATGACTAGACCGACGTGACGTCCTCAAATAGCCCACACATTTCGATAATCGAACGTAAATCTACGTCCCGTTCGGAATCGGCTGACTACCGTCTTGCTTCGCAGACCAACCAAAGAACCAGACTTGTTCTACCCCACCCTGGATGACGCAAGCGCCTACCTGTCATGCTCTCAGAAGCCTACGCTACAGTATGCTTATCCTCTAGCAGTATTGCCACATTTCATTATTTATTCTACATTTCAATCAAAAATTGCTTTGACATGTTTTTCACGGCTATTCAAATTTCCCTTCTCAGTCCTGGGCATTTTGAATCAAACAGGAATCAATTGCTACCAGGGTTACAAGGACACTTCCTAATCGACATAAATTACAACTGTATCAATTTATTTTCTATTAATTTCGAAATGCGCAATTTTTGACAAATAATTTTTTTTATGAAACATTCCGTCTCAATTTGCCCAGCAGGATGCTGAAAAACGTTTTTGAACCACCACAGCGCACGTAATATGGATTAGCATACATTTATTGGAGGATAATCTGTATCTGTCTTGTTTATGGATTACATTTTAAGTTCCATATATGCAACGAAGTGAAATTCATTCCCGATTCTAAAGACTTAACATTGAAATGGTATGACGATTTTTTATAAAGGTGGTCTGGTTGGTGTCCACTAATTCTTCAACATACTGTTGCTCGTTCAGTTTTGTAGATGGCGCCGCCATTCTATATATCGCACTCGCATTCAACAAATCAATTGCCCAGCCGACTCCACACACACCGACAAAAGCGCATTTGAGTCATCTTCACGCCAGTGTTTTCAACTTGCGTCTACGGAGCGGCCTGACAAAATGTATCCATGTGTAGTAGCAGATTAGTTTAGTCTACTAATCTCTGGTAGTAGGCAATTGGTTATACAATAATGTTTGTAGGTGGAAGCGTTTGAGATTAGCTGAGCTCTTCAGTTACCTATGCATTACACTAATGTTATAAAAATTAACATATTTAATGAATAATTTTTAAGAATCGTTAGCTTAAAATTGCTTATTCTCAGTCAATCCAATTTATCTTTGTCCGAAACTAAAAATATATGTTTTGAAAGTTTAGATAAAGGTGTTCAAATGCTAATTTTCACATTAGCGTCGTTGGGTCCCGTTTCCTTTAATTTTGATGTCCTATAGAGAAGAATAACAACTGACACACAGAAAAATTGCAAAGCCGAAAAGCGGTCTGACTTCTTAGTCCTCACTAACTTCGCTTTAGAAGGAAAAATTTAAAGTCTCGCCATTTGACTCTTGCTAAAATCAGTTTTGAGCAATAAAAAAGAATTGTCCTAAAATTGGTGAGATAAGCCCTATTTTTATTAATCTCAGAACGTACTCGGAATAAATGCACATGAAAATAAACTGCACATAAGTGTATGTCCACAATTTTTTCAGCTCATATGATGAACTTGTACGATCAATTAGTAAATAATACCAGGCTTTGCTGTTGCCCACTACGCGTTGGTGCGGATCAAGATACCACAATAATTTCCCGCTGCAGCCCGCTTTAGAGCTACCCGCAAGCATTATACACAATATGTGAGCTCTAAATGTTATACGTATTTCTTTATATCTTAATGACATATCTCTCTTAAAGCACTCCTAAATTTATCCATTTAATTATTTTTGAAGGAAAATAAATCTAACGTCACAACCCCGACAAACATTCTTGTTTTATAATCAAAGGTTAGGGGCATGTGCTAACCTCAATGTTAGTACACAGCAAATTTTTTAAATTAGATCTTAAACACTACATGTAAATATATGAATCGACTAAATTAAATATAGTGTTACACAATTATTGGCTATTAACTATCCAACGGTAATGGCTTGATAATATAACTTCATGGTTATTTTTCCTATCTCTTTTTGTTCAAAATTCCTGTTATATCTCTATAAATTGGCCAAACAAATCAAATTCTACATGCTTATTAGCATTTCTAATAATAATTTGAAAAAGTAAACCGTATTTAATTACATCAATAATTTTATTAAAAAATAAATAAAATACATAAGCCGGTGGCCGGTGATTGGCTGAAAGGAACAAATGGGATAAACGAATCACGAATAGCTTGTCCTGCGTACGTCACCGAAGTACGGAGCTACTTATTACTTGTTGAATGTTCACTTTTCAGTTTGTTCCGATTCAGTGTTGAAAGTGCTACGTCGTGGTTTGTTGCTGACAGCCAAGTATTTAAAATATTTAAAAGTTGACGTTGTATTTACGGCACAACCAAGCATTATGCCCAATTATCACAAATTGGAGGCTAAAGCCGTGCAGGAACTAAAAGATATTGCCAACAAGATCAGAATACACTCAATAATATCCACACAAGCTGCTAATTCCGGGTAAGTGTGGAATGTGATTTCAATTAATTAATCCACGTGGTATGAGATGAACCAGTTTCAAATCGCATGAATAGGTTTCCATTTCTAGGTCTCGTCAGACTCCAGATTCCTATTTGTTTGAACTTTCTTATTAATGTACTAGAATACTGTTTCGTTATTGCGAAGCAAAATATTATCTTCTGTTTAGCAAGGCTGTATTCCAAATATGCTATTTATTATGAGAAATCAGTAAGTAATCGGTTTTCAGCCTGCCAAGCTTTATAACAAACAGGCTCATGTGTTGTGCCGCCCGCAATAACAAATACTCTATCTACTGCATAACGACTTAAGCCTCATTTATTGAGACCGACTTTCACTGGATATGAATCGCAGTAACATTTCATTTTGTACTCACGTCTTCTGTATTGCTGATGACATGAATAAGAATTAGAAAAATATTGAGATATTTAGCTCACAAAATGAATAGTGGCGTTGTGTGTGTGATTTTTGCAATATATTTTTTTAAATTGCTATTGTATTTGTTTGCTCTGCTAACACACGAGTGATTCTTGTTGAAGGTATGACAAGGATGTTGAAATTATTTAAACTGTGATTTATATTTCTACATCGGAGTAGTTCCAGGGTGTTATTTTTGCAAACTTTACAATGTTTTGCCTTCATCGATTGTTTACAAATTTGATAAAATTTTTAGCCGTTATTCTATCGATGGTTTTTTATTTGAAAACCCAGAGAAGCAGATTCGAGAATTTAAATTTTATTTGCCTCCCATAATATAAGTATGACAATTATTGTCAACGCCTTGAAGCTTAAATATGTAAAAAAATGAATGTCTTTTCTAAATATAATTTTACAACAAATTGCAGTCATCCTACATCATGTTCATCCATCGGCGAAATTCTATCAGTATTATTCTTCCATACCATGCGCTATAAAGTGTCAGCCCCTCGAGACCCTTCCAGCGATAGATTTGTCCTTTCAAAAGGTCATGCTGCACCTGCTTTGTACGCTGCTTGGGCAGAAGCAGGATTGTTTTCCATATCAGATCTTCAGAACCTGAGGAAGTTTAAATCTGATCTCGAAGGGCACCCTACGCCTAGACTTAACTTTATTGATGTAGGCACTGGATCCTTGGGGCAAGGTCTTGCTATTGCCGGTGGCATGGCATATGTGGGCAAGTATTTCGATAAGGCCAGTTATAGGTAAATAATATGCTATTATATTATAACAGATTTAATTCAAATAAATGTTCTTCAGAGTTTATTGTTTGATTGGTGATGGCGAGAGTGCAGAAGGTTCAATTTGGGAATCGGTTCATTTCGCATCTTATTACAAACTTGATAATCTGTGCATAATTATCGACGTGAACCGTCTTGGCCAATCTCAAGAAACTTCCATTGGTCACGATGTGGAGAGTTACAGAAAAAAAATGGAGGCTTTTGGTACTGAAGCTATTATTGTAGATGGACATGATGTTGAAGAGTTAGTAAAGGCATTTCATAGTGCCGCAGTTACAAAGGGAAAACCAACCGCTATCGTTGCTAAGACTTTGAAGGGAAAGAATTTTCCAAAGGTAATTTGTTTCGACGCAAATCGCATCATCACGCAATGTTGATGTATTTGTAGATTGAGAATTTGGAAAATTGGCACGGAAAGCCATTAGGAGTTGAATCCGATGCAGTAGTGAAACATTTGAAGGCTTTATTGCAAAATCCTGGACCTCTTCAAGTTCATCCCCAAAAACCCATTAAAGAGGATGCGCCTACTGTTGACATAACTAACATTCGTCTCAGTTCACCACCGAACTACAAGCTTGGAGAACAAATTGCCACTAGAGTTGCATATGGTAAAATCTGAAGAAGACATCAGCATGAAACTTTGATTTAAATCCCTGCACTCTTTTAGGAACTGCATTGGTAAAAATTGCACAAAACAATCCTAGAGTGATCGCCTTGGACGGCGACATGAAAAATTCAACCTTCTCGGAAAAAATGCTTCAGTACGATCCCTCAAGATATATTGAATGCTTCATTGCTGAACAAAACTTGGTCGGTACGGCTATAGGAGCGGCATGCAGAGACAGAACTGTACCTTTTGTCTCAACGTTTGCCTGCTTCCTTACTAGAGCATTTGATCAGGTAAATCATAAAGTTGCTAATCATACGTTCATTTTAAGTTTAAATTAATTAATATAATTAGATTAGAATGGGTGCAATTTCACAAACAAATGTGAACTTTGTCGGATCCCATTGCGGTGTAAGTATCGGAGAAGATGGTCCAAGTCAAATGGGATTAGAAGATCTAGCGATGTTCAGAGCAGTGAATGGAAGTACCATTTTCTATCCAGCAGATGCCGTTTCAACGGAAAGGGCAATTGAACTAGCTGCTAATACTAAGGGTATCACTTTTACTAGGACCAATAGACCTACCACCGCTGTAATCTATGCTAACAATCAGGTCTTTGCTGTAAGTATTTATTTTATCGCTAAATATATTTTTGGAAGTTTGACAATATGTTTTTTATTTTCAGGTGGGCAAAGCCAATGTGGTGCTGTCATCACCTAAAGATCAAGTGGTATTGATTGGGGCAGGAGTGACCCTTCAAGAATCCATATCTGCCGCTAAAGAGCTTGCCCAAGCAGGTATTGGTGCGAGAGTAATTGATCCGTTCACGGTTAAGCCTTTGGACAAGGAAACAATAATTAAAAACATAAAAGATGTTGGAGGCAGAGCAGTTGTGACCGAGGACCACTACTATCAGGGTGGCTTAGGGGAAGCAGTGATTGCTGCGCTTGCTTTGGAAAAAGACATAGTTGTCAAACATCTTGCTGTTGGTGAATTGCCTCGTTCCGGACCTCCAAACGCCCTTCTGCAATATTACGGAATATCTGCGAAACATATTAGCTCAGCCGCACAAGATATTTTGAAACTATAAATGTATCTTTCCCACTTCTTTTGTTCTCCTTTTCCAAGAATTTCATATACCTGTGTACTGTCGACATTCCCAGGATTTGTGTCTTGAAAAAATAAATAATGTTTTTGCTTTATTATGTTTTGTCTTTCACAGCAGATTTCTAATCAAATTAAAAACAGAACTGACCTAGTCAATATTTGATTGCTGACTATATTTCGATTCATTTTGCAAGTTTCCGTTGAACTATTTGCTCTACGTGGATTTTTAAGATGCAATGAAACCTGTTCATCACGAAGCAAATATACCTTGTTACCTACAACTTTTCTTGGTTGAAATAATCCTCTACATAGTAAAATTGGTAAACAATACTCGGAAATGAGCCGTAATGTCCGTAGTTCCTGACTGTACCTGTATATAATAAATGAATTCGTCGTCGTTCAAAGGAAAAAAAAAACGATGACGCCTAGAGGAAAAAAGTGCTTGGTACTCTACTACCTACATTGAATTAATGAACTCCAGCTGGTTCATAGTCCTCGTTTGCATTCGCACTAATCGGCCACTTCAAACCGATATTGTGATCATATCCGAACGACTTTTACTGCTTTTTTTATGTTCAATTTTTTCAACTTGCTCTTATTATCCGATATTAATAGAGAGCGTAAAAAATTATCATCAGCTAAACTAAAATTAATGGCAAGCTAATGGCTCAATGGTATTTAAAGAGACGCCGACCTCTTTATATATATATGCACGTATATATCAAAAATATTTCCGTGCCACATATTAATTAGAATGTTAGGTGATAATTGATTGCAATACATTGATTTATCACTTCTATTGATAAAGTAATAAGCAGGAGTTACACCTTAAGTATATACTAAGAATTGCATATTTTACAAATAAACTTCCTAAAAGAATAAATAAAAACATCTTTGAAATAAACAACTTTATTTAAAATACTATGTATATGGCTGAAATAATGCACATATCACATGGTTCATACATTATTTTTCGTCAGATCTTTTACGTACAATTCGTCTAATACTAATTATATTAATATTAATGCCATGAATCAAATTAAAGACTATTAAACAAATGCTTATGAGATTCGAAAAACAGGATAAACCTTAAGGAATAAAACCACATAGGAAGAATGTCAAAATGCTTTTTAGTAGTCGATGTACAAAGGTTATTAGTTAAAATAAATAAATAAACAATTGTCCTAACGCAGAGATCCATTCATTCAGTATATAGGTACAGGGCAGCTAGACGAAAGGATATAAGCAGTAACAGCTGCTGATGGAAACATGAAACAAATTAGCATGATCTGAATGATTCAGTTAGGAAATTCTTTTACATGCTAATCCGTAGAACATGATCATATCCCCAGAAATGAAGTCTTTAAAAATAATAAATGTGGAAATTTTGTTATTTTCTAACAATAGAATCTAGAGCAAGATACAATTAACAGTTTTTATCTTTAAATAAAAAAATAATATTTTGAGATGTACATTATCAGTAATCAATTGGGCATTATTGGTTAAATGTAATGTAATGTGAACTGATGACAGAAATCTTCGAGATCATAAGTTATGAAGACCTTACAAACAGTTCGGAACTGGCTGCAGACGTGAAATTTGCGAATAGTCAAAAGTAAATCAAGCAATTTTCGAGTTGAAACTTGACAAATATTGAAAATGTAGCGTCTAGTGAATAGCCTATAATGTGCTCGTAGTTTTCTGTCATATGAATGGTTGGAATAAAAATGTCGCTATATCAGATAATATTCTCCACCCTGATTGGACGGGCAATGGAATTTCTCTTAAAAGGTCCTATAGCGATCTGCCTCTTATCATTGAAGTTATTTTCGTCCCTTATCGGTCACAAGCGTTTCTACATTTCGAGTCCACTGGCTATTGAGCAAAGAAAGCAAAATATTACTTTAGGGGCCTGTGTGAGGGGAAAATCTTTTATACGGTTCATTGGATCAACTGAAACGGAACATTAAAAGAGCCAGAGCAAATATTACTTGACCGCACAAAATATTGATCATTCAATGTATTAAAAAATACCATTAATTAAATTTGATGGTCATTCAAAAAGACTAAACTATAGGAACGTATCGTTTTAGTAGTTAGTAAATACAACTCATGCATATTTGTAGAAAGCCTGAAACCCGTACACTGAGTCGGGACAAAATTACGTGTAAAAACGTCAAATTATACAATGTATCTGAGATTGTATGTACATTCCAATTTAATATTACAAATTGAAAAACTATATGACATTGCACAAGGTTGATACTGAATATATAACTACGATAGTACAATTTCTGAACGAAAGCTGGATTTATTATTCGGAAAATATTAAAATGTCTTCCACAAAATATAAATGTGATGCATATATGCATTTGATTAGAAAACATTAAACAAATACACTAGGAAATTAATATTCACATTATGGTAATTACCTAACTCTTACACTAATGAGCACTGCAACTTTAATCAGTTTTGAGTGGTGGAAAGATCACGTTGCATTACCTATATGTAAGTAATTCGAATTGGAAAAAGTTCTATGGTGCAAGAGATGGTCTAGATAATACAAGTAGTTTACTAAATATAATTGTAGTTTACTTTACTCTTTTTTAAAGACTGTTGTAATTAACTATGTTAATATCTTTCAACTGCACATACACCGGAATATAAACTATATAACAGACAGAACCTATTTTATATTATAACGTAATAAGTTCCTGCAACATATACATGCCATTTTCGAAAAATACTTCAGGTCATTATCAAGACAAACGATTCTATTATAATTGTGTGTAAAAAATATCACAAATATATTGTAATCCACTTGGTATAGTAAATTGAAATATCGGGAGACAATTTGGAAGCTTTCTTCGCATTAGCAACTAATAACGGAAATAACATTTATTGGATAATGATTGTAAAAAAATCGGCTAGTCATGGTGTGCACGTATAGCAATGGCTAATAAATAACGCTTAACAATACGAGTGTTAACGAAGGTGATCGATCATGTTCGAATTGCAAAATAACAAAATTACCAGATTACCGGATCACACTTTACAGTATGGCACAAAATAAGCTGCGAAATGAACACTTATCGTGTTGACGCGGCCGATGATCATACGCAGTTAACTTACCTCGCATTTGCTTTCTGCCTTATATTTCTCAGTTCCGTATATTTTGTGCTTGACGGTCTTCGTCCGTTCAAAAATGACGTGTGCTGAGTTCTTCGTTTGTAAATACATATTCTGCAAAACAAACATATTGCTTAGTGACATGCTTTTTGGATAAATCTTTTCCATCGTTAGTTGGAATATATCAAATTTAAAGCACAATTCTACTGTTAATAAATACATTAGTGTTAATTAATAAAATATATGTACATATAGAAGAAAATTGATAAAATTTTAGGATAATTCGGAAATTTTCTCAATGCACCAATTACTAAATGCTTTCGATTCTGTCGATGTCGCGTTATATATGTTTACGCGCAGCACTATATGCATGTGATGGTCAATGAAGATACAAAAATGATCATGCTTTGGAGTGATGAGAATAATTCGATGAAAAAGAAGATTGTCACTTAAGTTAAATTTGCGATTTCCTGGAGTTATCTAGCTTTAAGATCGTTCCTAAACTGGTACGTTAAACATATATACTTCAATAGGAGTCAATTTTATAATAAACGCAACAACCACGACTATAATAATTATGGTACACTGATATTCAAGGACGAGATTTTTAATGGTTAGTATTCTACCTATTGTTTGCTTCACAGTAGTGTGGTTTCAACAGATATAAGTTATTATAAAACACCAAAAAAAAAACAGCATTACATGTTAGATTTCGATTTGGGTTTCTTGGTTAGCTACGGTCAATCTAAAAAAAACACACACACACACAGCGTATAGGATAAAAATATTAGGATATGCTTTAATGTTTCCGTTTATTTAATTAAATTATTAATTGCTATAGTTCTACGGTAATACTACATACATTTATTAAGGTTACTGTAAACGACATGCTAATTACAAACATGCCACACACTAGCAGGTACACACATTATGCCTTTACAAAACAAAAATACTAAAAAATACATCACATTTCAAAATAATACTTCTATATCTCAGATATTACGTTTTAAGTTGGCTGAATTACAAACTGAAACAATTAACTAGAATGCGAAATTCTCCTCTATGGCCAGTAAGAGGAGATTAGAGAGAATAAATATGTTGTCAGGAAACGAAGCCAACTGAAAACGCGCAATCCTTCTCAATATTAAAAAAATCTTTATACTCAATTTGAAGGAACTCGAAAAATATTCAATTTAAACCCTGAGTTACGAATTATAATTTGAAAATAAAATTATATCCGTATCATTTCTTTCAAATCACACTCAAATGTTATTGGTTCTTGAGTAGGTATATCGCAAACAATTCATCCTGAAACAAAAGAAAGCAGTATTAAAATATTTACTGTGCTACGAAAATGATCAATTCTTCACTTGTTCAGAAACATACAATTTAATAACAATTGTTCATACTATTGAAAAACCCCTCGACACACTATTAAAAGTAAAGCGATAAAATTATTGAAACGGCCTACCGATTATGATTGAGTTAGATGTCAAGACGTTGAAGTTATTTGGCATCAATAACCTGCATTGATGAAGTTCGATGAAGAATATAAAACAGCTTTCAATTTTTAAGCTGTATTACATCTGTATTCATACTGTCTGTATCAACCTGTATAACTTGTCCTCTCACGAACGATTTGCAATAGTCTAGCACTAGGCCAATATTTTCTGATGTTATTAAAAATGGAGGGCAAGAAACAATACAAACATATAAATCAGTTGAGCATTAAACTGCATAGCATATAATTCGTTGAAACCATTGAAACCATTGAATGTGAATGAACATTTTGGACATTATCAAGCAATGAATTGCCCAACTAATCGCAGTTGATAACGAACTAATTAGAACATTCACAGACAAATTGCGTATTTAAGTAAAATAATAAAAAAACGAATAAAACACATGTAAAGTTAATCAATTTTAACAAGTATGAATTCTTTAC
Source organism: Dendroctonus valens (assembly GCA_024550625.1). Taxonomy (NCBI): domain Eukaryota; kingdom Metazoa; phylum Arthropoda; class Insecta; order Coleoptera; family Curculionidae; genus Dendroctonus; species Dendroctonus valens. The sequence continues at coordinate 5,277,018 of JAJTJO010000038.1, read as the reverse complement.
GTCATACAAATGTCCAGTCATATAAATGTTATAGTTTATATGTTCATCTAAAGGAAACAAAATTTGACATACCTCACCCTATGAATCCTGCGGACAAGGACACTAATAGAGCTATTAGTGCTGTGGTAATTGAACTAATACCGGAACTGGAAACCTTCGCTTCCTGGACGCTTGATGTCAAAAGTAATGACGGGTCATCGACTGTTAATACATCTGAGTATCGGTAGAGGAGGTCCATGATTACACCATTACTCCAACCAAAACCTAATTGTATCTCGTATTCTCCTCCACCACCGCCTACACCGAATACGGTGGAGTCGTACTAGAACAAAAGGGAGACTGTTTTCCTTTTGAATTTGAATTTTATTGAAATAGTAGAGTATCTTTGTGCAGTCTCGTATATCCAATTAAATGCTATCAAAGTGAACACTGAATCAAGTTCTTCGTCACTGACTGTAGTAATACTAATTGGATATTTCCAAACGATATTACGAACAATATTATAACATAACACGCAAAAAAATCGCTTAAACAAGTCATACTGTATGACATACATTCGTTGGAATGGCCAATTTAAATATCAATTGTCAGTTTTTAATCAAAAATTGCAAACTACCTCTAAAAAGGGGAAAGTCTTTCTGTACGACCGATGCCTACAATTTATTCAAATGCCAAACCGTGACATTATATCATTTGTTTATTAAGTTGCAACTGGAATAAGTTGTAAAATAAAAAACTGTTTAGCAAATGTAACGATAAAAAACGGAGCGCACTGTTGTAAAAACATAATCACACATTATTCTAAAAATAGCACGTCATCAACTTACATCAACTGAAAGACCAATTGTTCAATAAAATTTTGAGTAATTTTTTTCTACCGACACGCTAGCCTCATATGGCTTGTTAAGCTAATTGACACCTAGAAACCTTCATTCGTATTTGATACGTATTACAATTTGGTGCGAATCTGCCGTTGACTAAAATAAATAAAAAGATAGAATTTAACTTAGCTAATTTAGACAGCAACATATACAAAAATGAACAAATAAATTTGGCAAGTGATTATCGAGACATGCAAATCTGAAACTTTCGAAGCACTTTTATGTCTCTATCGTGGCAAGGTCATAATAAAACCGTTACTTCAATCGGAAACAGCAATTTACAAATTACTTTTAAGACAGACAACATTTTTAAGTATATTATGAACACGGCTCGAAATAATGCCACACATGTAATAGGAGGAACCATAATTATGGTGCGAAAACGACAATGTGTGGCCCCAATTTAGGAAAATCAATCTTAAGGACTCGATAATAGCAGTATATATTAGTAGTAGGTAATACTGTTTGAGAATAAAGATAAATCCTTCAAAAATCTGATATACCTACTTATACTAATATGTGATATTTCCTTGCGGGCGGCAATCTCAACCAAAGACAATTTTTGCTTAGTTTGTGCCTGATATGAAAGACAAACACTTTCTTCTTTGATGACATTAATAGCAATTCTTACCTTTTCATACATAGCATCTTTCTCCTTGAAAGCCTTGTAGTTAGACCGCACCCAGGATTCAGCTAATTCATACGCCAACCGCACAGCATATTCATCGCCTGTATTGTTCAAGCCGACAATCATCATATGCTGGAGTGGAGGCCAAGCATTAGGATAGTCCCATTGTTCCCCTGTATGCTCCACTGAGCTGGGCACGCCCCCCGGGTACTGAATCTTCTTATTTTGTAAGTATTTGAGCACATTTCGAACGATGCTGTCCTTTTCTGATTTCTCGTAACAGCCAGTCCATAAAGGCGATATGTTAGTAGGGTAGAAGTAATCCCGTTTGACTTGATTATGCAAGTCGTAATCCAGCCAGGATCCTATTTCTTCATGCCATAGAACAGCCTTTGTAGCTTCTATCCATTGTTGAGCGATATCAGTGTAATATCTGGCCTTTTCAGCATTTCCAAACAAATTATTAAAATCAGCTAACAGAACCGCATTCCAATAAATCATGGCGTTTAGATCTACGGGTACTATTGATCGCGTTTTGAGGTTTGTAAGATTTCCTGAAATCGACAATTTTATAGGAATATAAAGATGTTCGCAATTGCAATAGTTTTTTAAATATTACCTTTATTGGTAGCATTAGTAATAAACCATCTGCTTGAAAAGTCCCAGCCTGATTCGGCAGCAGCTTTCAACTCGGAATAGTAAGCTTCCTTTTTGTTTTGCTCCTTAAAAATGTTGGAGCTTTCAACGTCTTCCGAATAAGATTCAGGCCTTGGTCCTTGAGACCTGTCTCCATAAACTGTTAGAGTATAATTTTTTCCGTCTAGATGTACTACTTTCGAATGATTAGTCATCCAGTAATCAAATTCTTTCTCCAATGTCGGAAGATTTTGCTGTATAAAAGTCGCGTCTCGAGTGAATTCATAATACATGTTTACCATGGGTATTAGAAGTGGAGGTTGTGAGCGTGCGAGATAATAAATTCTGCCACCGTTTGGTATATAGCCATATTTTTCGACTATATAAAGGAAGTTCTCTAATATTCCTCGAGCTGTATGATGCATTTCCGAGAGCATCAACCCTTGAAGGATCCAATAACTATCCCAGTAATAAAATTCCCTAAATCTTCCACCCGGGACGATGACTGGATTAGGAATCCAAATAATACTGTAATGTTCTTGATGGCTTTTCACTTCGTCTTTCATCTTTCGTCCTAAGGTTGTCCAGATATCGTTGAGTTTTTTCGCCCAGCGTTGAAAGTCCCGATCCTGAATGTTATCAAGGAACTTGGGATGCTCCACCCAATCTTCTGGAAGCCAGTCTTCAAATTCTTGTCCTTCTGCTTCGAAATTAAGCTCGACGAAATGTTGAACATCCTCTCTAGTAGGCTTCTTCTCTTTAAAATCTGACATAAAAAGATCGAATTTTGCCAGAGTATCATTTGGTGAGTATTTCATTTTCATATCGACGAATTTCTTTGAATCCGGATAAATTTTTGCCATTTGTATCGTATCAAGTAGTCGTCCATGACAATAAATTTCACTGAAACAATTATAGATCGCATTAAATTGGCTGGCAGCCAAACAAGTAGGAGAAACGGGCCCTTAGGTCATAAAAATATTACGTTGCCATGTGAATATATTTAGAAAATATTTTTGTGTCTGCTGACTTTTAGAAAGACGGTCATTTACATCAGCTCGAAGGTCTGAATATGCTGCTATATGCTTTGTAACAGGTACGCTCGTTTGCCGTGTTATGTGCAGAATTTCTTGCTATGAGTAATCATTTGCTTCAGGCCATTTTTAAAATACTACATCTGATGTTTAGTCCCACATTTTCAACTTGATCATTGCGATTCAGTTGTTAATAAAGGCAAACAATTTGTAAACATTTCAAAACTTCTTACCTAAAACATGTTGGTTCTGCGTCTTCATGTTCACAACTAACAATTTGGCCTAAGCTGACTAGTATCACTACACAGAAAGTCACTTTTATTATGCAACGGCTAATCTGCGTCATTTTCAGTCTTGGGTATAAAAAATATAAATAGTTAAACTTGAAAGTGACTTTTATATAAATTGATGAATAAAACACTACAGTTAATAGAGATTTACGTGACCGATAGGCACAACCACAGATTCATTCCTGCAAAGAAAGAGCTCATAAATTTCGCAGTCCCCCTCACTGTTTAAATAATATATCACACCACTAATCAGTGCCAAGTTTAAAGCAATTTAAATTAACGCGCGTAAAGAAATGGTACTGTACTGAGCTAACCGCGACTCAACTTGTTCTGACCGTTTTGAATGTAATGGACTCGCCTCGCGACTGACCGACTGAATAAATCAACTGAGCAGGTGATATACATTTTACTTTAGTCGGTTGAGCAAGCATTGACGTAGCCTGTGACGTTGAGACAAGCCCCTCTACTTAGCCCATTTCATTGGCTGCGAGCGACACACCTTTGAACAGAATTTTTTGCAATATTTTTTCCTTTTACCTTTGGTCAAAGTCTGACCATGTATTATTCTTGTCAGATGTTTCAACGTGTTGTGCATATTTCCCAGAATTATTTGCAAATCACTAAAGGTAGCATACAGATATACGTATACGTATAGTATATAGCCATTACCATACCAGGCTCAGTACAGAATTATAATCCATTGTCTTGAACCGGAATGAAAATGACCGCGAGATATCAACTAATGAATTCGGTAGGGCCATCTACATACATCAGATTTCATTTGGTAAAAAAAAACACTGATTAAATTTTCAGCAGTATTGGCAGTATTATCCTATAGTCAGTTACCTAGTAGGTATAGATAACATGAATACTTCCGGAAAACAACTCGATTAACTATCGTCGGAAAAACCCGTTACGAATTGCCGTAAGTGCTTACCTGTTCGCTTAAAATGTAGCAAACATTAAATTACGAAAAATCAAGATTGCACTAATTCCATCTTCAGTTATCAAATTAAAATCTTAGAATATCTGTATTGCACAACTAAACGTAATTCACAAAGCACAACAGGCTTCAGTTATTTTTGCTCAATTGGACAAAAACATGTGACGCCGAACGGAGGAGGCTCGACATACATGTGGTTTCACACGTCATCTCTTGATTAGGTACATTTCAGTACGATTTCACTTATAATGCGATATAATTACTGCCAGTAAAGGTTTTATGGGCAACACTGAAGAAAGAATTATAAAACTATCATACTAAAGAAATTCATCATCAGAAATCATACTTTTCCACTCTATAACGGGAAACATATACAGAGTGTTGAACAAAAACATCAATTTTTATATAGTTATCACCAACATTTACCGGGTAACATCAGACATAATAATGGCCTTCAGTAAAATAGTTTAATGTACCCGCCAGATGAAGTAAAATATTTATTGAAATGCTTTTATAGCAATGGAAAACAAGACCATCAAATTTATAAAACATCACAACCTATCGCTCCAATTGGAAATTAGATACATTGAATTGCTGACAAAGCTGGCTTTAAGCAGCTGTACTGAATTAAGATGGTATTGGTTTACTTTTATATAATAAAATTATTATTGCATGCATCCAGTGTACGCCCACCTGACCAACGGGATGAGATGAGATTTTTGTTATTTTAGTTAAACGAATTTTTTGAAACAATCATCGTATTTAAAGCATTGCTCTGCGTAAGCAAGCTTTTGTTTTTGTAGGAAAATATTGTCGTTATGGAAAAAATTTGGGCTATCGCCAGAAAATAACGATTCCAAACTAAGCACAGCGCCTTTTTATTAATATTGACTTGATTTCTAAGTAAGTACTTGAAAGCATACTTTGAAGGAATTCATACAAGCTGAAAAAATGAATTCAGTTTGCAATAGTAATTGGCAGAATGCACTATGGAAAGTAAAAATAACACAAGATAATAAAAATATTCCGAACAAGCAATAAGTTGCTTTTGATATTTTTATTTATTGATAAGTTTTTTTTTCGGAATAGACAAATACGATTTTTTAAAGTTGGGAACCTAATTTTTCTTTAGGACCAAACTTTGACACAAACCTTACTGCGTTTTTAACTGGTGCTTATATTATATTAAAATAATAAATGCTTATTCGGTTTGCATGGGTGTGTTACATGACGCTTTTGATTGCTATTTGATATTCTGATAAATAGTGCACATTAAAGAATTTTGTTACTGAGATAAGCTCACCAGCTTATCTCAACGACTTACAATTTTATTATGACTTCATATACGATGACTTTGGTTTGATTTTCCTTGGTTGATTAGAACATTTCCACAGAGGAACGACTGTTTCTCAAACTCAATGTTAACTTTACCGTTTTTATTTACATAGAAAACACGTAAATGTATCCTTATTTTTCAAAACATAAAGATATGTTTTGGAAAATTAACTATGTGCGAAATGAAATATTTCAAATATATATAGTCTACAAGCAGCTGAATTAAAATTATTTCTAGTGCTCTAGCACCACAAAAACATATATTTCATTCCTATATTAATTGAAATAAGTCACCAAACTTCAAGAAATCATCTTAGAACTAACTAAAGAACTAAATTATCTGATTTAACTTCACGGCGTAAATTAATTAATGCAACTGATTAGTCGCTAATGATGGCATCCTAGTCTGATGGTTCCAAGGATCATTATTACAACTTTTATCTGTAAAATGTATCATATCACTTGCAGTCGCCTTTGAAGAACTGTGTTTTTGTCGGTTTTGACGTAAACTTTTAGATTTTATTATCGGAATATATTTTTCACATAAAATGAGTATCAATAAATATTCTTAGATCTTTAGAATAACTTTATTCCGCTAAATATGAAATACCTAAAAACATATTGCTTCTGCTAAATTAGATATATTACTTCTGAAGTTGCTCATACAGAAAACTGAATAGGCCTGCGGTTTCTATGGAAACATTGCTGCTCATAGGGTGAAGCACAAACGTATCTTTAGTACGAGGAGAAATAGTCAAGGGCCCAAACCCTTAAACATGTATATTGCACAGAAAATGATTTAATTCTTCTATCGTCATTAAATAGACTGGCCTTTTAAATTAGCCAATTGAATTAAACGAATATTAATGAAGCAATTAAAAATTCCTGGGTTCGGAAATCTGACGATTTGTCCATATACCTAGAGCCGATCACTATCGAATAAAACGTTAACAAATTAACAATTGCTATCTAACGTTTGTTTTAGAGAATCAAAGCATAGTTCATCTTGTATCTTTATAATCTAACCGAAGGCACACTATTCTCCAAATCTTATTAGGGGAGGATTTAAAGATTACTTTCATCCAGAGAACATTAATTGGTGACAACAAAAGCGGATTGTAATTTACCTAAAACAGAACTGTTTAAATAGATTTTCTGATTGAGATCGTTTCTAAACTTATTTGAACTTTCATAAACGTTATCACTGCTGGAGCTGAATTAGATGAAAGCTCAAAATAGTTGAGTTCTTCAATTCAAATTGGGTGAGTGTCAATTGGTTGAAATATCTAGTTCAAATCTAGTCTATTTGAAAAGTTTGATTGCATTTTTACGATTTACCATCTACGTTTAAGGTTGCGTCAATTAAATTAATCCAGAATCTTTACGTGCTTGCATTTTAATCCTTTAACATTTTTTATTCTAAGTATTGTCGTTTTAGCCAGGAAGGATATAGTTTAATTTTTTTTTATTTCCTTTGTTTCCGTACATTTTTATTAATATAACATTTTTCATAAATACTACAAACTAGAAATTAGTCAGAGACCTGAATTAAAACATTACTAGTGGACTAATGTAGACACAATTATTATGAGTTTCATATATTGAATGAAAGTTGGCTTAAATTGTTACCGGCCGATTATTCTGTACAGCGGGTAGATTTCGGCTACCCAAACAGCAATGCAAACACGACAAACTTACTTGGCTTTATTGGACGAAATCACTTGCAATCTAGTAATTTTCTTTCGTTCTTTAATCACCAGGAAGTGTTCTGAAAAACCTTTCCAAGATTGGTCAGGTAGTGAATACACGACAGATTAGCGGATTAACGGACGGTTACTTTGAGTTGAAATATACGCTAATGTTTTTTTTAAACTAAACCTAAACTATCAAGTGTGTATTAAATTTTCTCAGTATGGATTTTAGCATCTTTTTGGTACTCTAATTAAATAATATAATGTTTAGCTAGTGTGAAAAGATTCCATTGTTTGCATAACATTTTTGTTTCCTAGCTCAAAAGCATGCCTGAATGAACAAGGCAAACTCAAAAGCACTGCAATACCCACTTTATGCATAGAAATCGGCAGAAATCACCTTAGAAACGATGATTTATTATTGAGACGGAAACAATCACATATTAAATCGCTTGGTTTTTCAGATCCATGATCTAAGACCGCTAATTTCGAAAAAAATCAGTTTGATTGAATGCTGCTAGAATAAATTTTTAAATTTTTTGAATTTCCGAAATGTAGAAAATAAAAAAGTTCAAGCCAACTAAGCCCGCCGCTTAGCTTTGTCTATAAAATGATTAGAAAACTGAACTTTTATTGACAACTGGATTGATTTTTTGCTTAATAAATTAATGTTTTTCTGAATCAGGTAATTAAACAGTCAACCTTTTCCGTTTATTTGTCACCTTGTACCTAAACATTAATTACAGTTTCATTGCATGCTTTAATGGCAATAGAAAAAAATTGAATCAAATGAGTCCTAAAAATAAATTATACAGTTCCTATAGCGATTAGATGAAAGGTTCGATTGTTCTTATTAGGCACTGCGAAAAATGTACTTCGACTGGAAAAAATATTTTAATTTAATTTCCTCACAAATATAACGTAAATTTGAAACTGGCCGCGGCATCTTATTATTACTATTCATCTACTTCAAATGCTAACATAGAAATCTAACTGTAATCGAAGATATCTTCTCACGCAGATTACAATCCTGAACTTCTTTAAATTAGAAAGAAAATTCTTAAAGAAAACAGCACTTGTACATGAACTGAGTTTATTTGGATAGGATGATTTCTAATAGCTAATAAAAGCGTTTCTTCAATAACTTTCAATTAAGATTTCAGGGTGTAATAGGATGGCAGTGTACCCAATGACGGACATAGATGGCACCATTGGATAAGTTATAATATTAATTTTTTTAAAATTCGTATTAACCAAATTGAACATTAAACTAAAGACTTTGTTGATAAGAAGTTCATGCGGGAATATTTGGATGTCTATTCTTGAAGTAGATATAGTTACCAAGTAGCGGGAGTTTCAAAACGCGTATTTTCTTTCGATCTTAAATGCAACTTACTCTCAATGTAGAGTTAATTGTTTGAAGCACTGGCACATTTCAATCGGCAAATAAAGATTTGGCAGTAAAAATATTTAAAAATCCCGCTTAAAAACTTTAAGAAAGCAAAAACTAGGCTATGGCAATTCAATATTTTAGCATTACCCAGCATGCATCTCGCAAAGGGAGTGGGAGCAAAAGCGAATGTCTACCGAGAACGGCGAAAACAGAGTTGTGTACTTATCACTTCGAGGAATAGTTATTTATAGTGAAAACTACATGTCGCTTAATTTGCTAAATTGCACATGAATTAAGTGACTTTTCTCGGACTATTAATGCATAAAAATGTGGTGTTCGAAAAGAAGCACTGTTCTGTTTAGTGGTGGTATTCATTGGTGACGTAGAGTCTCCATTATACCTGCACCGAGTTCTGCCTGACCTTTCAAGGCCCCAATTAAAAAACATGATAGGTTTGTGATGATATTTTTCAATTTTTAGTTAGCAACGCCTCGTTGAAGTTCATTTAATTATTAGCGTAGTTATTCGAAGGGTGTAGTGGTGTTAAAGAAATGGTCAATATAGGACTGCTTATCAATTTTCATAATGTAAACAGTTCGAGGCCCCACCCTGAAGATTGCATTGCCTGCATTTTGAAAACTCCCTGTTTCTCACAACTTAATCCTCTAATTAAATGAGAGGAGAATGTCGCGATTTATTTCTAGCATTCACAGTTTTGTTTCATATAGAAGTATTGCTGCAGCATTTCTATATGCCTACTACACTTTCTGTCCTAAAAACAACTAGCAGATAAGTAGATATAGAACGTAATTAGCTCAAAGTGCTGGAAACTGCCTGTTTGGAATAATATAAGAGATGTAGGTGTGTTGGGATGTCTTCGTGTAGCTACGTGCAAGAGGTTATATTGATGTGTTCTGCAGAGCATTGAGCATATTTTTGTTCATTAAATGTGTAACTAGTTATTCCTGTAAATTTTCAGATCAGTTCTGTAAAAATAAACAGGAACTTTTTTGTTTATGAATACCTTTAAATAAACCAAAACGTTCATTTTAATATGTAATTTATTTTATTTTTATAATTATATTACAGCTCAAAGATCAGTTGTCTAATTAGCCTGATAGTAGTAGTTGTTAAGGCGAATAGGTGCAAAAAGATACTGAGCATAAATACCTTACTAATTAATCATTGATTAGTCATTTTTTACGCGCTGTTTTGTGTTTTAGTACATGTTCACCGTGTGTTTAAAAAGCAAATGCGCAATTAGTGGGGTGAATGCACAATTTTAGTACACAAAAGTACAGTGTACACTGGAGAAGCATTTTAAAAAAATATATTTAATTTTATTTATAGATATTCTTCAGCAAATGTTACAAATCTTCATCAAACAAATACATAGATCTTTGCCCTTAGACTGACCTACACACATCTTGTTTCGTAAGTAACTATTGTTGGTTAAAATTTTTCATCATTTTATCGTATTGTTTCATCTCCATGTTCCTCATTGTGGTTTCATTTATGTACTTTCAGTAAGATTATGTCTAATTTACTTCCACATTCACATTGATCGTACGTAATTTTTTTTCATAGAAAGCATCAGGACGTAATCTTAATTGGAAAAGCATATTTGTGTTTGTTGAGAGGTATATTCACTAATCGTTTTTGCATGTTGCTACAGGTATAATACTAACATTAACACACAAAACACAGCTTGAAAAATGTCAGCTAGTCATCTTTTGGATTCTTGTATGTAAGTAATATTGAACATCGTTTTCTTACATAAGCACATTTGGTTACACATTCAATTTAAGCAAGTCCTGCTGTTAGCTTCAGTAGCAAAGTCCAATGGCTAATGGTATTATCGTACAATCAAAAATTACATACATACGATAAAATATTTTCCAATCGACATTGCATGTCGTCATCTGCATTTGCTGCAAATATCAATTTTGTTTTGCATTGGTGGGGGTGCCATGGTTATTGTTGGAGTTCTAATTACGTAAAACCTTGTTATCACTTCACAAAAAATAACAACAAACTTTTTTAAATCATTAGCTAAACAAAAAGGATGCGTGTCCAATTTCGAGAAGTGAATTTGAAATCTTAAACAAATAACTTCTGAAAGTGTTCTAGGCGACACTGTAGGAAGTACAGGAAGAAAAACTCCTGCAAGTTCCCAATTCAATAATATAAATATCGGCACAATGCGTGAGGCGCGTTTTGCCTATATTCGCACCATTTTACGATGTGAAATAATAGTCATTCCAAAGACGAGATTCCTATACCTATGGTATTTTGATTCAACACTTTTATTTTACTGGACTAACTTAAAATATGACAGAAGGGATTAATTAAAAGAGGAAAACTTTGAATGCTTTCATTTTTAATAAGTTGTATCTACGCATGCACTATGAAAATTACATAATTATTCATGGGGTGCTTTGGCTAAAATCTTTGTGCTTTGCAAACTGCCAGCTTGGTTAACAGGAGATTGGAGCAGAGGCAAGAGAGAAGTTTCACCCATACTGAAGTAACACAGCGAAGGTAAGAGTACCCGTGCACTTGGGAATGTTATCGTTTAATTCATTTTCAATTTCATTAATAGAAAATTGCTTAGTTAGTGTACAAATTGCGAACTATACTAGTTCAATTTGAAAATACATAAAGATAATATGCGAGCAAAAGAGTCTGTAGTTAAATCGTAAATTTAGTTTTTATAGTTGCACCGTAATGCTGGCTAAAATAAATCCTTTAAATAATTATTTTAAGGTTTTATTTTCCTTTAAATCTCAGGTTGGCCAAGAAATCATTTTTTTCACGGTATATATACGGAAGTATCGGTACTTTGTTATCGAAAAAAACAATATACCATTTATTCAAAAGTGTATTTAATAAAATGTTGATTGGTTGGCTTAGAGACTATATTACACTAACACTCACTGTATGCAATATCTTAATACGCCCTATAACACATTATTTGCTTTTAATCTGTGATATGGGCTTGTAAAATCGGGTGACCTATGGAAACTAATGGTTTGTTAAACGGACATCAGGTAACTGTAATCACATTAGAACGTTTTGCAAATACAGATTTGCAGTTGTAAAATTTCAATGCAGAAATAATTCGTTCAGATTCAAGGAAAAAAATTTGCTGAGATTTTTAGAGATAACGGAAAGTATGTAAGTATTAGATGCATTTACTCTTTGTTGTTTTAGGCGAGTCTTCCAAGATCAGGGTTCAGACATGCAGCACTATAAGTGAGTTGTATTAGAGTATGCATGCGTTTCATCACGTAATTCTACGTGATGTTCTATCTTCACGATTCTAAGCCAAATTAAATGTTGTGATAGCAGATCCAAGCCATTTCAAGAAACAGTATTAGTAAACTGTAAATTTATTAGGGGTCCCGATGTGGCAACTCTAAATGATTCAGCGTACCATACACATAGTAATGGTCATTCAGAGAATTCCCCAAATTCCAGTCGTATGTCTGTGCATAGCGATGAACCATTAGTACGAACTCAAAAACAACAAACTTCCCAACAAGTGACAACTGTTACGAAAGTGGTACGAGAAGTGCAGCAAATCGGAGAGCAGTCCGGAGAGTATATACCTGTTCCACTTGGATCTTACCCACATAGTTCGCATTATTCAGACTATATAGATCAACCACCACATCATATGTATTCTCAATACCACCAGCATCCTCATTACCAGGTAACAGTTCAGTCCAATTATAACTTAGGAAGTGGAAAGGAATTGTTTCCTTCTAGGATTTTGAGCATTACCCCAATCCCTATGGTACATACATGGGGTATCCAGCAGGTGCTGAGCGACCTCCGACTCCCCCTAGTCCGAGCGAGCATAGTGCAGATCCTTCTCCTTTACCTATGTCCGCACAGCCCAATACAGCTTACTTAGGATCTGGATACGATGAGCTTCCAGAACATTACAGGTGCTTTATATACAATCAGTTAATAGTGTATAAGGTCTGTATGATCTTTATTTTTAGAGTAACACCATCTCCTGGCGGGCCGCCTATCGGGCTAGACCCTTATCAGGATGACCCGGGAGTGGTTTATGGTTATGTTTCGCCTTCTCCCTACAGCACAGCTCCTTTGTCTCGGCCGTATGTCGATAGTTTAAACGGTCCCGTTACTGTTGCCCCCAGTAGTATGAGGATGTTTGAAGAAGACGTAGATCTCCAGAAGCACATGAGTAAGATGTCGTTACATGGCCATAACATAGGCGTACCTCATGACAGGTATTTATTGTGATTTATCCACCAGCTGAAGTCAGATATTATGAGCTTAATGGGCAGCACATGAAGATGTCTACTTTTTGTAGGGTACATATTTCCTCCCCAGGGAGTGTTGTCGGCGACGAAGATGTACGAGGTATGCGTTGGCGTGACCCCAACTTGCCAGAGGTAATAGGGTTCCTAAATAATCCTAATAATGTGATCAAAGCAAACGCGGCAGCTTATTTACAACATTTGTGTTATATGCATGATCCCAATAAGCAGAAAACTAGGGCTCTAGGTAATTGTTCACGGTGTACATCCAATAAATTGCGTTGACTTATCGCTAATTTTTAGGAGGCATTCCTCCTTTAGTCAAATTGTTAAGCCATGACAGTATAGAAGTATTTCGAAATGCGTGCGGGGCCTTAAGGAATCTGTCCTTTGGGCGACAAAACGATGAAAACAAAAGATCAATAAAAAATGCTGGGGGTATTCCCGCACTGATCACTCTTCTGCGGAGATCGAGTGAGGCCGAAATTAAAGAACTTGTGACGGGAGTGATCTGGAATTTGTCCTCCTGCGAAGACCTGAAAAGAAACATCATTGACGATGGTGTTCTAACTATTGTAACATTTATAATCATTCCCCATTCTGGCTGGGATCCTCAAGGAAATCACGGCGAAACCTGCTGGTCTACAGTTTTTAGGAACGCATCTGGAGTATTAAGGAACGTGAGTTCTGCAGGAGAATACGCTAGAAAAAAATTACGAGAATGCGAGGGTCTAGTGGATTCTTTGCTATTCGTTGTACGCTGTGCCATAGAAAAGTCCAATATAGGCAACAAAATAGTGGAAAATTGTGTATGTATATTGAGAAATCTGTCCTATCGATGTCAAGAAGTGGAGGATCCGAACTATGATAAAAATCCTTTGCCAACCCAAAGTAGAGTCGCAGCTAGTAATTCTAAAGGTATCATTTTGCTGTTGAATTTACTCTTAACTAGTACTAAGACTGTGATGCTAAATTACAGGTGAAAATTTGGGATGTTTTGGAGGCAGTAAAAAGAAAAAAGAAGGCAACTCATCTGAAAATAAAGACACAAATTTTTCGACATCAAATGCAACGGGTTCATCTAGTACAGCTTCTAGGGGCGAGCCATTTAAGGGCATGGAACTTCTTTGGCAGCCCGATGTTGTGCAATCCTACTTGGCCCTACTGCAAAGTTGCTCGAATCCAGAAACTCTGGAAGCTGCAGCTGGAGCCCTTCAAAATTTGGCGGCCTGCTACTGGCAGCCTAGTATAGATATTCGTGCCGCCGTCCGCAAAGAAAAAGGTCTGCCGATTCTGGTTGAGTTACTTCGCATGGAGGTAGATCGGGTTGTTTGTGCTGTGGCAACTGCATTGAGAAATTTGGCTATAGATCAGCGTAATAAGGAACTGATTGGGAAATATGCTATGCGAGATTTGGTTCAGAAATTACCGTCAGGAAGTCCACAACATGATCAAGGGACTTCGGACGATACCATTGCTGCTGTTTTGGCCACCCTAAACGAGGTAAATGCAAATGTTACGTGTGCTTTTTCCATATTATAAATGTAAACTTTTTGTTTCTAGGTGATAAAGAAAAATGCTGAATTTTCCCGATCTCTACTAGAAGCAGGAGGAGTAGAAAGACTGATGACTATAACAAGGCAACGACAAAAATACACCCCTAGGGTACTTAAATTTGCTGGGCAAGTGCTGTTCACAATGTGGCAACATCAAGATCTACGAGAGGTGTATAAAAAGCATGGTTGGAAGGAACAGGTACGTATTTTCTTATATAACACATAGTTGTTGTAATTTAAGATTAAATTCAAAGTTTTAATGTTTCGATATATCGTAACATGTGGTAAGTTTAAGTGCTATATTGACTTATTTTGGATTCTTTGGTCTAAGGATTTTGTTACAAAAACCGTGGCCGCTCGAAATGCAGGTCCAAATTCGCCAAACAACGCTAATAGCACCCTCAATAGACCAATGGCTTCGCAAAGTGGAACCAGATATGAAGATAGAACGATGAAGCGGTCGGTACCAGGCTCACGAGGTCCTGTTTTTAGGGTAAGCGTTGTTATTTTTCAACGCCTTCAATTAACTTGCGATACCCTGTTCTATATTGAAATTTCGCATTTATTGTCACAAGTTGTGACAATTACTTTTCTTTTTCAGGACGATATACCAATGGCCGACATGGCGTACCCTGAAAACGCACCAATAATGGGTCGGCCCTACCCTTCCGGTTCAAATCCACCTCCAGTAAGTCATTAAGCAGAAATCCTCTTAATATTTTTCTCATTCATGACCTTTTTCCTATCCATGATTCTTATCGTCCATGTCAATTGATATTTTTCGCAATAGATTGCTTAACTAAATCATTGTGAATCGGACTAAAAACACAGACTTGCTCAATGCCTAGTAGGATTAAGTATATGACATACCTATCGTATTACAGTATTGCATATTTGAGCTGTTTTTTGCGGTTAACACATCGTCAGACTCTTAATTATTTATTTAGAACGGATCAGTTATCAAGTTGTTCTTAAGCATTACCCTGACTGTCCGGTCCCCATAGGTTGGTAAACTCAAAATCGAAAATTCTAAAGCGAGCTCATAAAATATCTCGGATGACAGTGACAGAATTTACAATGGCTTAAAGTTTGAGAATATAATAATTATGTATTATTTAAACAGAGAAAGAAAAAACAGTTATAAGACGCTCAATCGCAAAAAATTACTGAAGTCTGCGACGAGACTAGTAGAAATGATTACACTTTCATATTAAGGTATTTTATAATATATTAAAATGTCTCATTCCAGTTTATGCTATCAACAGTGTTCTGAATTTTTTAGAAAAGATTTTATTATTTTCCTGTTGGTTTCAGTACTCCTCTTTGCAAATAATACCCACCTGAACAACAGCTTCGTATTAATATTTAGCTTCAGCTTTGCAAATGCCATTTAAGAACGAAATATATTTGCTCATAATGCGCAAAGATTAGTGCTCGATCTATAATTATAATACTAATGATCCATTTTAATCCAGTACACCCGTTGAAATATTTACTATTACGTATATTAAACTGTTTATCTATTGACTATGATCACAGCGTACGGTGAATCAACATGTAATACGGGTGTTCCATGTTAAAAATAAACAGTCTGTGATTTATGACTTGAATGCAATGCATACACGAGCAGTTAGTTACCTTATGTCTCTGTCACACTGAAAAGCGGAAAGAATAACACGATTTTGTGGATATACTGAAGGCGATAGAACCACATCACAATCGCATGATTGAAAAACCAAAAAAAAAAACAACAGTTTTGTGATTGCGACTGATTTCTTCTGACCACCGGCGGTTTGTGCACTAAATCGTGTTATGAGAAATCACTTGCTCGCTGATCGCTCCGACAGTTTTTTATGCCTATGGAAATTTTAGTGTTGATTATTTAAATGTATAGTGATGAGTAATAGACAGACATATTCTTTAAATAGCTCGATTTTGATTTGCTCACTTGTGCAATTTTCCTCGCTCTATAAATGTATATATTTTCTCAAGGTTTTGTGGCTATTTTCAGTTTAATTCATAATAATTGGTTAGGACATTGGTTATAAAAGAACAAATTTATCCTTGATAAGCAATTCTGCTATTTGTGATCTAATATTTTAAGAAATTTCAATGCAAATTTGTTTAATCTGTTAAATGTTACAACGGGATAAATGTACTGGTGGCATGTGTCTTAGTCTGTGTGTGGTCTTTAAGGACACGGAAAGTATAAGGTGCAACGAATACGGAAATAGCAGTATAATTTGTGAATGTGGAATGTAAAAGTTCCCGCAAAAAATGCATTTTAGTTTATGGGTGTTTGGAACATTTTATACTTGGCCTATATAAGTGGAAGCATAACTGCCTCATTTATAAAAGTAGATTTGTAATGTCACTTAGGAAGTTAGTGGTACATGGTACTGCACATTATACACATTGTAATCTGCATGGATGGGATGGTGCAATGATTATATTGTAGTTTTCATACAAAGTTATATAATAATATGAGGTATTCCTTATTATATTGTTAGGGTGCTAATAGATCACTAACCAAAGCTAAGAACACGTTATTATGTAGCTGTTTCCATAGGAGATGCTATAACCTAATGTATTGTTTAAATATATTTACAATAATATACCTGACTTAGCTTTAACTATTTATATACATAACATTTTGTTGTTAGGTATTTAAAATTCTTCATTGTATCTTCCCATGAGCCGTATGAACCAAATTATGTGCTTTCTATTTTACACTTGCTCGCTATTTATGTACTAGATTCACAATTTTTTAAATGCACTTTGGCTTGTAGACATTCTTTTTCGGAAATTAAAATCGTTTCATCTCTCCAGTG
The DNA here is from genome assembly GCA_024550625.1 of Dendroctonus valens. Classification (NCBI taxonomy): domain Eukaryota; kingdom Metazoa; phylum Arthropoda; class Insecta; order Coleoptera; family Curculionidae; genus Dendroctonus; species Dendroctonus valens. Next base: position 5,259,508 of record JAJTJO010000038.1, on the reverse strand, counting down.
ACTGATCATGATGTATTGTTATTTAAGCTAATATTATATATTTTTTTGTAAGCCGACTTTGAAGTTTGCCGATGTTAAAGCACTTGAACATAAAGTTGAAAATCATCGTAAGTGTGATCAGTAAGTGTTAAGGCAACGAGCATTCCACAGTGTCTTTATTGATGTTAATACACATAAGTATAAGCAAACCTTGTATAACTTTATCATGCTGTTGACTTAATTTTTTTTCTAGCATATGTATTTATCAAATCTCTCATAGCTCCCTTCATTTCACACTTAGGATTTATTTTGCATCGACACATTTATATCGCGCATATAGTTATGTATATACTTACCCATTAAGCAGGATTGATAAAAACACGTGACCACTGTATACCAGTTAACCATAAATGGATGTGTCGCGATAATTTATGATTGAATCGATGGAAGATTATCGAAATTGAACGATATTTTTTTAAACATTGAGCAGCTACCATTCGGCTCATGCTTTTCATACTTAATATATAAAGCGCCTAACATCCTTAAAGATGTATTAATTCTTCTTTTTTTTAACTTATAAGATTATTTATTGACAATTCCTATTCAAGTATTATAATGTGTACTTAGTCGATGTTACTCGATTTTATCGAAGTTAAGCTCTAACAAGACCGTTCAATCAAAGTAATTCATTCACACGCAACTGTCAGTGCTGAAAAACTTTCAATTCCTTTTCAACTCCAACTAACAGTTATTTTCCTAAAAATGTGAATATGGAGCGTTAGAAGTAAGTTAGTTGGATCTTCAGTCCGACCTAGCAGCCAGGTTTCAGCAGGGATGATGATAATGGCCAAGGCTCGGGGCGGCTCATCAGGTAAGGCTGCATTTACCTTGCACTTTTGTCCGACTAATGTGCCGGCACGAGCATAAAATTGATTTTAACAACTCTGAGCTTTTGTCAAAGACATATTTTTTCGTCCGTTGCAACAACTGAATTTGATGTAGAGTGTGTACTTAAATTAGCTCCATTTTAGGTTTTCGAACATCTACAGAGTTTCTAATTAAATATTTTCTATAATGTTAGTCATTGTGATGCCTACAGGCAATTTAAGAAGCCACACTGTACATTAAGTTAAACTCTCACTCGTATGTTAAGGCATTAAGTTTTGTAATGTGGCTGGAATTTTGCGCGCATGTTCAAATAAAAAAACATTTGCAGTGCTACATAAATAAATTTCATAGACACCAAAACTGGTGAAACGATAAATGCAGATCATTATTAAAAGACATTTTGGTTCTGCTATAGGCTACATGTAATATACCAAAATAGTATATCTGAAATCACAACTTTTGATTGGCTAATTATTTAGATATAAGCCCATTCACGTATATCTGATTTTGAGCATGCGTTGGTGTTTGTTTCGTGCTGGCACTGTAGTCTGCCTTAGGTGTTTAATGTAAATCGGCCCATAGGCTCCGGGAGCTGCCCAGCGCCTTTGGTTTGCAGAGCCCTAAAACTAAGGCCCTGGCCAGCTTCTGTTGTAGCTTAGGTCAGGGTAGGAAGATATTTAAACTTTATTGGAGCTGCATGACAAACTCTTGGATGTCAGAAAAAAGATCAGATATTAATTATTTTTCTCGAATTGAACGATCGTACTAGGCTTCGGGGTTCTCACAGAAATGCAACAAGCCATAGTATCAAACAGCCTAAATGAGATAGTCTATTTAGGAATTGATTGGTTGGAAAATGTGGTTTTGTTGCATGTCTGTGCGGAACTTTATGAATCGTCCTGATCCCTCTAATAATTTTTATTGAATTAGTTCAATTGAAACATGCCATTCATAACACGGTCCATTTTCTTGATTGAACAGTGTTTATTAGGTTCCAACAAAGTCAGGTATTTTTTGTAAAAAAAACTTTTATTTATATTATGCGGCCCCGTATGTTTTCCTACCCGAACGAGGGTGTTTCCTAAGTAGCAGTGATGATCTAGGGTCTACTAAATATCGACTACAATTTCTAACTTTGACTAATTGTCAAGTATTACTGCTTTTTGAATTACTGGCGAAAATCACCAGTCAAATTTTCTCACAGGAATATCTGTGTTATCAGTATTAGAGAGCGAGTTATCATTTTACTTGGGAAGCATCTGCATAACAAGCATTGAGGCTCAGATTGAGCAATACCATTACTAAATATTTATGAGATAAAGTGCTTTCAGCCGGAACCCCTCTATGCCCAAGTAAACATGGAGAAAAAACGGAATAGGCAACCAAGTCTTGGAAACACTAGTTTGAATAATTTAGGAGATGTGCAAATGCAACAGTCAAGACAGGGCGAAGCTTCAGCTCTAAGTGTACCCCCTGGAAAGGATTCCTGGGTCTAAAGTGGCTCAACTTTCTTTTGCAAGTCTGATCTAAAAGTATTTTTTGCGATATTCTTGTAATGTGTATCCTATGCAATGTACTGTTTCTGCTGCACAATTTTAGAAATATTATTTTGGTTTTTATTATATTTCAAGTAATTAAAATGTGCAATTTTGAGTTAATAAATGCTCTTATAATGTTTTAAAAAATTACCACATTGAATTAATTCTCAATTCTTTGAACTGATTGAGTTGTCAAATAAATAGTTTTAGGTCAGGCGCTTCGTCTCATATTATGTCAATATTCGGTCCTATGATTCATATTAAGTATATATCTGCTCTTAATTTTATGTTTTACTGTGATTAAGCTTCAAGTAAAAATAATTGTCTGTAAATATTAATAGTCAGCATAAATTTTAGTTTTCATGCAAACTTATGTTTAATTTAATAATTTAGTCAAAAATAAATTTATTCTATACTTAAATTATAGTTATATAAATACATCATAGGTATAATGATAAAGTCATTGCTTTTTCCTCAAATTATCTATGTTTTCCGTTTGATGATTCATGATTTTTAAAAATTACGAACATGCATTGAAGTAAAAATTTGATTTATTCAGTACTACCATAGTCAATTTTAATATTGTTTATAATAAAATAAACCTATTATAATTACCGCACTGTTTTATTTCTTCGAAATCAACTAATTAATGGGATTATTAATGGTACTATTGAGTAACCAAAAACGATGTTGTTTGTATGTACACCTACCAGTCGTGAAATACTTTTGGCGTAAAATAAAAGCAGAAAAAGCTACGATCACAGATAGGAAACATTTTTTTGACTGACAAATATTGAGCTTGGCCTTTCAATTCAATTAAAAATTATTGACTTATTGCAATTGAAAGTTGACTTAACGAAAGTTACATCGAAATTAAATAATCGTGTACGGTGCTTGCAATTAATATAAGCTAAGATGGCTGGAATCGGCCTGATATTTTGTACTTGCTGAAGAAAACAGCTTTTTAATTGCTTTTCTTAACTTCTATAGCATGAATCGCTTTCCTTTATTTGGTAACGACATATCAAATTACATATTTACTATTATATAGCTATTTTAATTGATAAACGAAAGGTATAAAATTGATTACAATAATATTTACAATTTTAACAAATGTGATCGATTAAGGAAATCTGGTCATCTACTGCTTATGTTGAGTAGATACTATATGGCCAATGTTTTTTGAAGCAAAGCGCATTTAGCCATAGAGCAAATGGACGCAGAAAATCATTTGTTTCTAAACTTTTAATAACTAGTGAGATGTTATAAATTGTTTACACTGATAATTTGGTTGATCCAACCAATGAAGGAGGATACTTTGACGTAAACCCCAGGAACGTCTACTCTACCACATCCAAATCCCCATGAGACCAAACCTGCTAATTCGTAAAATCCATCATCTTGACATACCAAAGGACCGCCACCGTCACCCTGAAAAATGTTTAAAGTTTCGATAAATTCCATTTATTAGCTGCAGTGGTTCAATTGCTTACCTGGCAGGCATCGTTGCCTTCTTCACCACCAGCGCAAAAGCTGCTGGCTGGCAGAATAAAAATTTTCTCAGTTACTGCGTTTACTTTCCTTATACATTCTGCGTCACTAACGATGGGCAACTCAGCTTCTCTAACTCGTAAGGGTATTGGTCCAGCTGAATTTAAAAAAGTTTGCGAACACAGTTAAATAGTTATACTGGTTGTGCCCTCTTTCATACCTTCGCCCATGTAACCATATCCAGTTACTGTACATCTTTTCCCGGCTGCATGATTAACTCCACGTGCTGGCAAACAAACGAGGCAAACTCCATCTTTAAGTTCAACTTGACCATGGAGCTTCAGTAAAGCTATATCGTTGTCCAGTGTTTGACTGTTGTGATTGTGATGAATATAAGTGGTAGCCACCCTCAAGGTTTGAGCGCCAGGACTGCCGTATTTCTTGGTAAGGTCGTGGTCTCCTACTCTCACATAAATCGCATCTCCTGAACGAACTATGCTGAAATAAACACTCAATATTAATTAGTTTAGTTGGCAATATTAGTAGATGTTCCTACTTTGTGACACAATGTGCAGCTGTTAAAACCCATTGGGTGCCGATTAATGCTGCGCCACAGAGATATTGATTGAGACTATTGATTAGGGCCACTTGCCAACACCATTCTCCTTGCTCTCCGTCTTCTCCACCCACCACTTTTCCCATTCTGGATGTTCCTTTTACACCGCAAACATACTTGCTGTATACTTGAATCTTTTGAGTTGTTATTGATTTGGATATGTCGGTCGCTTAAAATTGTCAATTGATTGAAATCAATACATATTTCGCTCTACAATGTCCTTACTGCTTGCTGCTGTTATTGGTTGAACTGTAAATGCTATCGGTCTTGGACTAGTGGTCGTAGAGTCTTGTACACTGTTTTCATCTTTTTGTCCCAAAGCTTCCTTGATTAGGGACTTTGATGCGCAACATTTCGTGCCCGTTTTTCTGCATTTGAATAGTTCTGTCATCTCAGCATTTCCTACAATCAGCAAGGTAAACGTTGTTACAATCTGATGCTACTAATACTCACTGAAACACGTAAAACTTAAGTAGGACACTATACATGATCCAGGACAGTCAGATCTTGGGTCCATAGTAGTTGTTGTAGTCAGAGGGTAATGGGGCTTCGGCTTCGGTTTTGACGTGTAAGAACTGCTTCTGGTATTATCGCAACACACTGATCCTCTTTTGCAGTTAGATGTGTGCGGAATCAATACTGATGGTCTTTCGCAAAATGCCGCCATTATATTTAAGAGGCAGAAACCTGGACAAATCGGTCCCGGATCTCTAGTTGTTGGCCGTGGAGTGATGGTTGTTCTTACCGGTTGCGGCCTAGTCGTAACTGGATCGTCATTAGCCTAGAAACAGTGTCCGTCCATATGCGTGATAAGTGATTACAATATTTCTTAAAACATTGCCAACCAAAAGATTAGATTATTAAGTTAAATTTCAGCTTAAATAATAATATTATACGGATTGCAGAATCTAAATGGCGAACTTTCCCAAATAAAACATGGGTTATTCTTATTATTACCGATGGTATTTCTAAAATGCCATTCTCAGATAGAGCCCGTATTGCCGGTAAAAACTTTCCAAGTCCATATGATCAATAAAAAATACTTCTAACGGGTACTATTTTATTAAAATAAGCTTAAAACTTTCGACTAAAAGATCTTGCTCCGGCTTTATTCGAGTATCTTCATATATTATCCAGTGGTATCACAGTTAATGCAGGTTTTCGCATGCAGAAGCAGTTGATCTCGTTATTTTCCGTACTGGTGTGGAAACTTTGTTTTGCTCGAAAACTAATTAATAACTCCGAAGTAAGTTTCTTGCGACTTACCGGCGACGTGATGCAACAGCTTCCATCATTCGGGCAAGTGGCTTCGGAATCAACATCATCACAAAACAAGGCAAAAAGTCCAGTGACACATTCCCCATTGCATTGCTTGATAATTTGGGGTCGATTGGTGGAAGGCACGTTTACTTTCACCATTTGAGGAGTCGTAACTGCGGTCGTACTTAGCGTGGTACTCTTTGGTGTCGTTCTAGTCTCTACTTTGGTTATATTCGTTTTGGTTTTGTTTGGAAAAATCAAATCGGAAGGAGGCTTATCTCCATACGCGTCACTGGATACACAACACTTTAAACCTGGTTTACATAAACTGGATGTGTTTAGAATTGCTTCGCAGTAATCGGCCACTCTTTCAGCTACACAAACCCCTCGCTTTTCTGCACATGCTTTCGCACCTAGAATCCTCAAGTCTTTGCAATTTTATTTAATTTAGTATTAGCACTTACCATCATCTTTTTCAGTCGTAAAATTGGCTTGTTTGCCTGGCGTTGTCTAAAAGATACAATAGCATATTATTTTGTTAGAAAAATGTTCACTTAATAACAGGAGGTTTATGATCTATATCGAAATAGCTACCTGAGTAGTAGTTGTGCTACTTGGAACAGTTGCAGGTTCTGGTGTTTTACTTGTAGTAATAATAGCAGGAATTGTACTAACGAGTGTTGTGATCTCGTACGTCGCAGTACTATTTGCATAAGCAACTGTATCATTGGGAGCTGGAGGATCTACACAACATTTCATAGAAGACGATGGGCATGCTACGTCGTCTAATACATCATAGCAGATAATTGTTGCAAGTGCGTGAACACACACACCGGGACAGTCTTTTGAATCCGCAGTTGTAGTTATTGTATCCAAAAGGCCTGCAAGTGATAACTGTTTAATTATTTGATCCCCCTTCCAATTTCTTGTGTCAGCAGGGTTTCTGTTGAGACCAATAGTTTGAATAGGGAATATTTATCTATTATATGCTCAATAAATATTCAGTTTCAGTTAGCTATTATAAACTGTGTTTACAGTAAAGGTAAAAGCCATGCCTTTGTACCCATACTATTGGCTTCGAAAATATCTATACTGATTTAGGTCGCTGTCATTGATTTTAAAAATAAAACACACATCCCATGCGGGAAACTATCTATCTTAGATACAATAATTAAAAAGTTAGTTCAATTATAAAATATTGATTGCCGTGTTTAATAGAAACTAAACATTTTAAGAAGTGGAATAACTTCACTTATATAATATAAGTAATCAGTTCCATTATTGCATATAGTTCAGACACACCATTCATCATATTTTGCTTTCTTGCGTATGGTAATATAAGAAGTTTTACTAAATATATTAATATAGTAATTTATGTTATTATATAGTACTTATGTTAATGTTTTTATGTGAGCCATTTACTATATAACTCCTACTAAAATTAAGGAAGCAACGCTTTGCCACATTTTTTGCATCCGCGAGGAATTGTTTTTGCTCCTACGCTCGATTTCAAGTTTCCGTCTTAATTTCTTTAACTTAAAAATATTTTTTACTTTAATGTCAGAGCATTGAAACGATCAGAAACACTTTGTTAACTAATTTCTATTCGCTTAGTTTCAGTAATGAAATTGACGAGTTCAACAAAACGAGGGCTAATCTAAAGTTCTAATGTTGGTTTTAACAAGGCGCTCAAACATTGACCAATATTAGCTCGGTTGATGGCACTAACTTTCATTTTTGTGCAAATCAAATTTGTAGGACAACAAAAGCGCAAACAATTAACATCCAGTCCAGCTGTACCAGTCACCTATTTATTTTGATTTAATTTTCATATGTGATATCTGTTTGACAATCTATATATTCCGAGTTAATAGACTCGGTGAAAAAAAACCAAAGATGCGACATTTGGAAAGCGATTATTACACATTTATTTTATAACAGTACCATTGAATACCGTTGTTCGCCAAATCAAGAAAAATGCGATGTCGAGTAGATACTTTCTTTATACGCAATAAGAAAAGCAGTAAAGTTTTGACACAAGATGAAACGTACCTGACAAGAAACTGCCAGCTAGGGACTCATCCTGGCCGGTGGTACCCCGAATAAGAAATAGCAAAAACAAGAATAGAATGCTACAGGTTCTGGTCCTAGACATTATGGGGTCCTTGGCTAGGTACCTCTGCCACAAACAGTCACTGTCAAATACGCACGAAATATTAACTATGCATTGCTATACTAACTGGGCCTCAGGCACTTTAGTTCATTCATGTATATGCGCGAAGAATCACTTTAACACAAATTTACCGTTGCTAATTGCTGCTGGGGTCTTCTGGTGCGATCGGTGTTGTTTGGTATCCACCATACCGATGTTGGTACGTATTCTGGTATGACCGCGTTAGTTCAAAGCTCTGGGGCCACTATGGGTATTCGTGCTCAATATATCGGTTTTGCTTATACGGTAGGTACGGTATATAATCTGAAGAACCAGTATTTGGCACCCATTTATATTTTGGTATTTCTTTGCATGAATATGCTGATTTTTTATCGACGCTTTTCAATACTTACCTACTGTAGAAGGCAAAAATGCAATAAAAATTGGTTTAGGGGATTAAACTCCCTGCAGTTGATAGAATTTATTCAATATATTAATTCTTTAACATAAACTCGAAACTTCGAGTTTATGCTAATGTATTATGTCTATTTTATGTCTATTGTGTGCGTCTCTCTTTTTCCGTCATATATTTTGCCTTGGGTTCTAATAAATTTTGTAAAACTTTTATACAAGTAAAGTCATTTAAGCGAGTAGGTACCTATACAGGGTGCGTTTTTTTCGATGACTAGTACAGGGATCTTCGAAACTACAGCAGATACGAAGAAGGTTAAATGGGCAAAGAATTGCAGTTTTGAATGCTCTATAACAATGCTGTATGCCTTATACTATTTTCCATGGCTAACGTCGATCAACTACATTGAAAAAGTAAAAATCATTCCCAGACACTTCATTTTCGAAAAAACCTAACGATATGATTTAACACTGCAATCGTATTAAAATGCTCTATTTAATAAAGGCATAATGAAATATGGTTGCCATTTTATCTCATATGTGAAAAATGAGAGTTAATTTGTAAAAAGTCTTATGTCATTTTATTTGGAATGTAATTTCTTACAACTTTTCTATTTAATATTTTCTTGTCAGATTGATATTAACGGAACTACGAGTTATTTAAAAATCTGTCATAAATTGTTTTTTTTTTTCAACTATTTTTTGACAGCTATCAAATTTTGAAAAAATAAAATTAATTTCGAATCCTTCCGAAGTCCATTTAACCTTCTTCGTATCTGCTGTAGTTTCCATAAGATCCCTATACTAATTATCGAAAAAAACTTACCCTGTATATTAACAATAGCAACAAATAGACTTATGCCGCCTTCTGCATGAGGACTCCGGATACGAATGGATGTAAGTATACTACAATGTCCACATTAATAAAAATAGAGTAAATGCCATGGTTCACTTAACGTTTAATTCACTTTATTATTTAGAAGTAGATGTAATAATTGATAATCGAACCGGCTTATCGTGATCAGTTGCTGCATTATCAATATTACATCGAAAGGAGCCCTTTTCAAATTTACACATTTACAAAGAAAAACAGATTTTATCATCAATCGACTACAACGGAAGATTCATATATATAACGTTTACATGATGTGATATAAACATTATGTGGTAAACTGGTTTATCGATGAAGTGTCTTTACGACATGTAACAAAAAAAAACACAAAAATAAAACAAAAAAATTGTGTTAAATGTTTCATAGTCAAGTAAATCCAAGAACAATTCGATAAACTTCAGGTGATTGTACTGTTTTGATTTTATCAGAGTACCGCAAATTATTATTATTTTTAACTAGCCACTTCTAATTCAGTTTATATTTTAATATAATAATCTCTTCTTTAGGGGTATCTCCTCAAACGTTATACTTATATTTCAAAAATAAAAAAAGCAATAATTTGATATATATCACGACAAAATCCGACTAAGTATATTTGATTGAACACGCATTGGTCAAGTTCCTAGTACGTTGACCAGACTTATAATCTGGGTCAGTCCTGCCAAGTCATAATAACAATACAAGTACCTACAAGCGACATGTCGTTGATTTAAGAAAGACCCAATTGCGTCAAACAGAATCAGAAAGTACTGACGGTAAATGCATTGTGTAAGGCGTGGGAGTGGTACTCGTACTTACTCTACAACACAGCAACCAACAGGCGAAGCAAACAAAACATTTACCTTGTTGTTAAGTTTAAGGGTAAGGTCGAAATCATTGTTCTTGAATATATGTGAACCTGCAATATAAGCAAATATTTCTACATTGTTCAACATAGAGAAACGATAGTAAATTATTGAAATTCTATTAGCCAGATGGACATTACATGTCGCATAAAGAAAAGTTGGTGTAAATTTTATCCATGAGGGGAATAACAAAAATTCAACACCTATGCCATTTTTATAATTCGTGTATTTATCAGTAAACTTTCATATTTTTTAAATGAATTACATAGATACTACACACCTTTTGAAGATATTTTAAACCGCTAATATATAATTACATTTTTAAAACATTTATTAGAACTATCAATACAAAAAACTTAACAAAATCGGACAGAATAAGTATTCTACTTTGCAATTACTCCTGATGAATTTCTTATGTACATTGTAGATTAGTAATTTAATTAAAAATGGTACATGTTTGATGGGACACTGTTAAGAATTGTGTCCAATATTCGCAATGTTGAAATAGGTGCATTCTACAACTGACAATGTTTTTGGAATTTTAATAATTTCCTTATTCGTCCATTTCCTTAAGTCCAGCTCCCACCTAATATTGCAGATATCGCTAATATTGCAGAAATGTTGAGAAGAGTATATATCATGTTTTAAATTGTCTTTTAACTTGTTTAAATTGATGTATACGGTTTGAGCTTTGACGTCTGCCAGTCTGACAAATTTAATTTGTATTATATTAAAACTTAAGTAGGTACAATATAAAGAAAAGTTAAAATTAAATCAAAAAGCAGTGAAGCAAATGTTTTGACACTATACATGTATCTAATAATATGCAAATATTTACACTGAATAACTACCAGCATCATCAAAGTTTCAAAGTTTTTCCGTTTTACATGTTACAAGCCAGACGATATAGAATTTGAGATATATATTGTACAATTTTTGCCGAATTTGATGATGTGAAAGTTCAATTTTACCTTCCATTGTGCGTAACGCATTTAAATTAATTCGTTGTAGTTTATTAATTTCGTAAGCACTTTTTGGATTCTAAAAAAATCCTGATACATATACATTGTGATTACTTACATTTACATGAATGGTACTTAGTACGTTTTTCTTAGCTTAGCTATCGTACTAACGCCTTTAGGCTGTAAGTGTTCTTAAAAATATTAAAAAAGTCATTTCAACTTTGTAAATATCAGCCAAAGCGTTATAAATGTAGGTACAACTTTGCTTTTCTTTATGCAGTTTTTACAGTTGCTACATTTTAATTAGATTGTGACCGTCACATTTTACAGGTGTCATAATTTGATTGATCAAATCATTGATTTAGGGTGTAGCCTTGTATTATTGGCAACGTTATAGTTAGTTACCATCACAAGTTATGCTGAGATGATTAACACTCTCAGAAAAATTCAATTTTTGAACAATACAGACAACAATGATTTTTTAATTTTTGTGTTCACATAACAATGGAAATGATATTTACAGGTTTAAATTAAAGAAAAGACAAAATAGCTACCTCACAGCACTTAAACTAGGACACTGGTTGTAGGTGCACATCTGATAGATATAGGAGATTACTAAAAGAGCCACAATGTTGAGGGAGCTTTTCGAGAGTCTAGCAGATCCTGTTTGCATTGCAGCTGGCCTTTCCCCTAGAACAAAAAAAGGCAAGCTAACATGGCTACTACACACTCAGCCATTCCAGCAATCACCTTATTTCTTTAGAACCTAAATTTTGGATTCGTCAAGTTAATTTTCCCCGAAAACTCAATCATCTTAATTAGGGTCTGTTATAGCGATCCTTACTTTACGATATTAATAATTTTCTTGTTTGTTTCAAGTCCAGGTAGCACTCAATCGCCGACTTTCCTAACAAAAATTAAAAACACTCTCGTTGCTGGGAACGACTGTCGCTCTAAGATATCATATTTTCAAGAAACTTTTGGAACGCGTTTTGTGTGCCTTGATAACATCCCTTCGGATAGAAGTTTATAAACAATTGCATTCACAAAACAGTGAAGACGGTACTCAAAATTTACATTTACATATACATTTATCGAGTTAAGTAATAATTATTCTATATAAATATTAATTTTCTAATATAAAAATTATTCATTAACTGTATTTTAGAAATGATAAACTTTATTACATTATGTATGTATGTGTTGTATTGTAGAAATAGATGATGATTTTGAATGGCTATTGGTCAGACTGAAACATCGCTAATTCTTAATTAAAAGGCCATTCTTCGATTCAAATAAAAATTAAGACATTTCTGAGAACGCAATCCCTTTCGGCAATATGCTAGTCTCTTTCAAACTACGAATCTTGAGTTGGACGAAACATTTCGATCGAGGCGGGTTGTATTGAGAGGAGTTCCAAAAAATAAAACTGGACCTTTGTGTCTTCGCGATTTATATAAAGTAATAATCTTAGAGCATGTGCTACCCTAGCTGAGAGTAAAAGAACAGTATTAAATTTCTTGCGTTACTGCCGTGTTCGACGTACGCTACTAAAACAATTGGTTTAAGAAAAACTGACCCATAAAAACTCTGTTAATTAAGTTATGTTTTCATTGTCATTTTAAAAATGTTTCTATTTGCTTGTTGTTGGTACAGCTAATTTAGTTCCGCTAGTTAGAAAGAACAAAACATTTTCAACTGGAAATCATGTCATCACACATCACACAGTACCCAATCAAATCGGTTTTTGCACTTAACGTAATAGTAATGATAATTCAAATTGTGTTTACGAAACAGACATAACATTTGCTTCTTTTGATATATATATATATATATATATATATATATATATATATATATATATATATATATATATATATATATATATATATATATATATTATATTTTACTTTTACTTTACTTTTTGTTTAAAATTGTATATTTAGTTATTTGATTTAATTCAATTCAAATCCAAAAAGTCAAAACAGATCAAAATAGACATGTTCCTACCAAAGAAAATGACATGAAAAATGTATAACAAATTTGGACTTGTCCGACATTGGATTTTCGGTAAATATGAGTAAATATTTCGCGATGAAGCGCATGATATCCATATCAGATGGGGGATCTTTCTGGGCAAACTCATATGAACCTTTAGATCAAGATGACGCACAATTTATGTCCAGTAAACGATGTGTTCATTTTTTTATAAAAACCTTCCGAAAATTGGATGGAAGAGGGTCATATTCAGTGCCGGAATGTGAAGCCAATAATGTATTTCTATGCGACAGACGTTCATTTATGAAATTTGTTGAAAATTTATGAAAATTGAAAACCATTGCTTATGTATACAGCTACATGTTAAAAAGGCAGTATTATAAGGAATTTTTACGCGTATAATTGGAATTAAATAAACTAGATTAATTATGAAGATACTGATTAGAGCAGTGTCGGAAACAATTAAGAGAAGCGCTAATCCGCCCATGCAAAAGCCGACTTTAGAATTTAATATCAAAGAAACTGAACTAAATTGAAGCGTATCTAAGAGCTATTCAGCTGAGCAGGAAATTTAGTATCCCAAAATAATATTATTGGTAGCTCTGAAAACGTTAGAAATACCTTATGATAAAAAGAGTTTAAGATATAGTATTTTTCATCTGAATGCTCGTAGAAAGTTGTCTGATTGCCCAGACGCAGTGGTGATACGTTCATTGCTATTATGGGTTACAATAAATAAGATGGAAGTTATCTTCAGCCTTACAGAGGCAAAAATGCATGTATTGTGTTAAGCAATCATGCAAATAACTAGCCTAATCATACTGATCAAGATGGAAAATGCGACAGTAGTAGAAATATTATAGCGTATTCGAACGGCATTTCGTGACAACTCAAACCAGAAGCAGTGATTATGAGGACGCTGTTTTCTAGTGCAATCTGCAAAAATTGGTTTTAATTTTGTGGAGTTCACATACATTTGTGCGCATGCCAAACAATCTAGTTTAGCATGGCTAAAGTTGGATTTAATAATTAAAACAAGACAAATTTAGGTCACATTTTCTCGCCTGTCCTGGGGTCAAATCTTAGCTAGATGGTAATAATTCTGAGCGCTCGAAACTCTCTGAAGATTGCAAGACAATATTCGTCAAAGCATTGTTAATAGACCATTTAGCTGAATGTGAAGTCGACGTAATTTGAACCGGATCAAGTTAACAGTAAAATGACTATCCAAAGGGATATAACAAACAGACTGATAAGCTTGCAGTAAAACAAGAAAATTTCTGGTTTACATTTAACGACATAATGCAACTGCATTTGTGCGAGTAACTATTAAACGACAAGACTGTGGCTGAGAAATTCGGAACTGTTTATAATGTCAACCAAGTCACTAAGAAATTGTATAACTCATGTTACGCATTGTAAATTTATCATCACTGAAATCTCTTGTTTCGTTTTAGAGTGATTACCAAGATTAGCTCGATTGTTGTCTAAGGTTGTTCTTGATCTTTGGTCCATAGCTTTTAAAGCAAAATTTCCGGATTAAACGCTCTGAGATATTACGGTTTTGGCTTACTTCAAATAGATACATAAGCAGATATTTTATAAAGAGGGACGCTAAGTACTCTTTTTTTTTTCATTTTGCCGGATTTTTATTTTAATATTTTGTTTCCTGAAATTACATCATGTTACGTTAAGCTTGGCAAAAAAGACTGCTATAGAATCTTTTAATAAATCCTAATTCTCATTTTCTCACTTTATACTGCATAAAGGCCTTTTGTTTCGCATAGAAAGTGGCTAAGGCAAACATTGCAGCGAGGTTAACAAAACGTAGGCAACAAAACGGCCAAGAAAAGAGCAGCATCAATAAAAAGCTGTATCTTACACAGATCGGAAAAACATAATTAATCTGAAATAAACCACGAGCATAAATGGAAGCGAAAGGAAATCAGAATAATCGAGTATCGATCAGAATACATTTAGCTTTTTAGAAAAGAATAAATTGTCGGAAAGAAATTAAAGGCAGTTGAAACAGTACTGAAGTAGGAAATTTACAAATCAATCAAATTGATAATTAACTTTCTCATTTGACAGGAGTCGAAACCTGGAGGATTATCCATTGTTCGAGGCGACAATTTTTTTCTGGATTTGACAAACATACAAATAAAATAATTAAATGGGAATAAATTGATTTATGAGTCATTAAAGAGCTAGACCCTTTAATACTGAATCCCTCTGGCAAAAGATTTAAAGCAACCCATAGTATCCGTCAGCCATGTAGCTCTATGTGGAAAGAAAGGATGGCAAATAAGTTTCCCATTCAAGTTTTTGTCCTATCCTAATGTCAGCAATAACAGTTTCTTGCGTCCGCTCAACATGGAATCAGCTTTTATACAAAGTCTCTATAAAAAATTTACCCTAACTGCTTTTTATTGATCGTGTTTTTAGCTTTTCCAGCAAGTAATTGTATTCTATTAATTATTTGCGCAATATAATAGGCTGATTATGAGTTAAAAAAAACTTTTAAACAAACGTTCCACGATTCCCTCTAATTATAGGTAAGTATAATTATCACATATCGATATACGTACCGTTTAGAACGTGTACCCTGACACTGGCTACATTTGCATTGGAGGGATTGCATGAATACTTTCCAGAGTCTGATATGTCAGCATGCTGGATCAATAGAAAACTCGTTGTAACATCACCCTTTTCTGTGATGACACTGACACCACCACGGCTTGAGTCGTAACTTATGACCTGAAAAAATTGTTAATAAAAGTATTAAAAAATGTTAATAAAGTAGTAATCTTCTGGGTGAACTTGAATGTTGAAAGTTGTGTTCCGATTAACTTAACTTGTTGAGCTTAAGGATATAAAGTCTCTATGAATGAACGTTAATTAGATAAGTGACAAACACATGCTTTCACGTAGCATATTTCAAGACATTAAACCCGCCAAATTTAACTGATTTGTTAGTTTGGGTTAGTATAGTAATTACTACACATTGAATAAAAATAATGTTGATTATGATTTAACTAATAACAACTTTATATTGATACCTGGACAACACATTATTTTTAGTTTCACCTATCCGGGGTGTCAATTTGAAAACTTCCCACCTTTAATATCTCTCATACAGTTAAAAATATGAAAAATCGGAAAGACAAGTCAATTTTATTTGTAAGGGGGACACTTTAAATTAATATTTTTATCCTTCTTCTTTCAACCCCCTGGGAGGGGTAGATGTCACCCTTAGAATCTTAAATAGTAATGGGGGTCAAGTGGCACGTCTTCACACACGTCTCACCACCCTCACAGTCTAACCTTCCTGGACCAAGACCAGTTTAACAAGACCGACCAGACAAACGCGTTTCCTCTTCCCAACCTCAACCCTATTGGAGCATCTCCAGACATAAATCATGTACATGTTTGTTAATTACATTATATGCATAAGTTATTAAATTTCCCTACAAAACTTTGTAAGAAATAAATATGTTTACTATTACTCTATTAAGAAATTCTAAAAATACGATGTTTTTTAAGCAAAAAACATGGTCTCTCCTAGGGGGTTGAAACAAGAAGGCTAAAAATAGTAGTAGTAAACATCTTTATTTCTAAAAAAAGCCTAAAAATATTTATTTAAAGTTTTCGGATTTTTCATATTTCTAACGGCAAGAAAGATTTTAAGGGTGGGAAGTTTTCAAATTGACCCCCCGTATAGCAAGCGGAGATGGCTTTTAACCATTATATAGAGTAGGCACTTCATAAATCAAATTATTACACGTCGAAATAATTGTAAAGAAGTTTCTATTGTACGATATTATCGACAAATTTATACATACAGCATCAATTGTTTCATGAATGAAATATTCAAAAGTATAAGCAAAATCCTTAAGAAAGTTTGGCACGTTGACTATAACAGATAAATACGTAGACAGAAAAAAAACACGATTTTTTACATTATATTTAAAACTTTGCCGTTAAAAGGTTTGATAGGGAACGGCAAGTAAATTAATGGTTCTGAAAGAATATAGCGACTCAGGTTTTTCTACCCTTTTTAAGTCCCGAATCTTTTTGCCGAGCAAAATTATGCGATGACAGTATTTCAGATGATCTTTGTAATAAACTCATTTAACATTTCTGCTAGATAATTTATAAAATCAGAAACTTATCGTTATTAAACTAATTTTTTCCTCTTGACATGTTCAAAAATTCTACAGAAAATAAAACTGAACATAATATTAAATTACTACTACTTCAAAGTTTGATTGTATTACTTTGTTGATTTGTTAAAGGTACATATACACAAACCAATATGATTTGAATTAGCTAAGTTTAATATTCGGGAAGACTGGTAATAGCAGTGGATACTTCCGGCAACGGAGTGCGCCTCGCGATAAAAGTTAGTAGCTCTTAAAAAACATATAGCGGTTAATTTATTTCAAGTCTTTACTTACGCTTGACTGTTTTATGCTACCATAACATATAAATATACAAATTGTACGGTTTTATTTATTTTTAAAGCCGGTTTTATGGCCCTTCCGCTATAATCAAAAAATATAATTTTTCGCTCTCGCTCTGGTTAAGTTATATTCTTGCTTGAATTATTAGGCTACAAATTAGCAGTAACTCCTGGAAATATGTTAATTTCTCTTTTCGCTTTTTCTTTTAGAACCGAAAAGAATGAAAACTGAAAGATTCTGAAATCTCTTACCATGCTGAACAATGGAATTTGGTACAATTCCATTGTGGCCTTGTCCCTAACGTAAACTTATCAATTAAGGATAGAATAAATTCAACAAAATCTGAGAAACGAAGCATTTTTATCGCAGATACAAAAATGTTTTAATAGTGTTTCCACTTTATTTGTAATACGTTTGGGAAAATCATAATTTTGCATGAAGAATGATGAGTTTCCAGATAGATTACGTAACAAAACTTTAGACCAAAAACTGCTTACATGCTGAATCCATAACGTTTTTTTTAAATATGATTAATGTTTCTTACTGGCGATCGCATATTGCTGCTGTAGAACAAAACACACGGAACAGGAGACCAGCAGTAAATTATGTTCGCTTGTCTTGTGCCATTTTCTCGCAGAAAATATTACTAATGAAAGTAGGAGATTCTTATACTTATTTTCATTAATAAAAGCAGTTATTCAACATTAATTCGTACTACTTTACGTTAGACACAGACAAAAGCAAATTGTGGATTTTGAATTATTTATCACGCAAAATCTTTTGATAATATAGTATGGAAAAAATGTTTACTTATTTCCAATACGACTTACTTCTCCACCGTGGTACCAGAATATATAAGCAGGAGGTTCGGGACTGTACTTGACTGAACACGTCAAGTTAATTGTACTGCCCATGTCCACATACAGGTCTGGACCGCCTAGAACTTGTGCAGTAGGTACTGAAATTAAGAAAGCATGTTTTTTACATTTATCGCTGACCTAAGTTCCAGTGGCCCATAAAAGAGGATGCTATGTTAATTATAAAAGTTAAATGTGAATTTAACATTATTTTAGTTATTATTTCCATTGGAACTATTGCAGATGAACTGTCAAGAAATAGTCGTTTTATTGAAAAACTAACACAATTTACAATTTGTTAGTTTACTTTAGTTAGCCTTTAAACGATTTAGTAACTTTGTCTAGAATTAGTATTCTAAATAAACGAGCAAAATGCGTTAGTGTATTAATTTAAAAATACATATGTAACCTTTAACCTGGCTGACCAGAGTCATCAGGCGGACAGCTGCAATTACATTTGTAACTCTCATCTTGTGGAGGCCTGTAACTCTCTTCTTCTGATATTTCTAAATAAATTAAAAATTAATTCAACATGCTCCCTTCGCCGATTTTCCTGAGCTTATTTATAACGTGTATATTTTATAAACTCTACATAGCCTTCCGGTCTACATTAATTTCAAAGTGAGCACTTGAAATTGCATACGTTCTGTTATTGTCTTTAACACTGTCCAACCTTACAATCAACTCAGTGAAGTGATGGAGTCAAAAAAATATATAGGAATACGTTTTTCAAATATATGTCTTTTCGTTAGTGCATACGTTATTTATGGAACATTTACCAACTTTAAAACTCAGTTCTGATGTTCTAAATTATATTAGACAGCAATCCCACACTGAGAAAAGTCTTTATAGCTGCTTATAAAACTTGTAAGGTTGCGGCATTTAAAACCTTTAATTCCTTCATTAAATTGATAAACTAGGGTTACTGGAAAGCTATGTGAGATAAGACAACTAAACTGTTCAGTGCGCAAATTAATATTTAAATTGGAGGGATCTGGTGCTTACATATTATATCATCTTGGCTTGAGAAAAGTTTGTACTTTTGGCCCTTGGCCTTCATTATTATAGTAGAAGTCTCCTTTATATAGGTATTCGTTGATGAATAATATATTGGTATTATATTATTATTGATATCATTGTTCATCAATATGAACAATGATAAAATCATAAATTATATAGTCTTCTTCTTCTCCACAACCTACTTAGTCATACTAACTCAGCAGTGATACCCACCAACAAGGTTCAAGTTAACAAAGTAGCTCCTAACAGGCTGTGTGCTTATTTGGCACTCATAAATGCCAGCATCGCGTTTTTGGGCCCATTTTATTTGTAACGTCCATTCGTCGTTTTCAGTATGATGGTTGGCTTGAAATCGTTGGTCGCTGGTATATGTGTAGCTGCCCACTGTCAGGATATGGATGTCTCTATGTCGAATCCACGAGACCTGGAATTAAAGCTACTGGTACAAATTTCAAACATTTCTGCACAAGAAATAAGCAGTGCTGACTAATCGTGGACTAACACTGAAACGATTACTTTTGACGGATTATGGGGAATGTTTTTTTTTCAAATGTTTCTATTCTAGGATCAATTTAAATATGTATGTAATTGTAATGTAATTAGAGAGTAGTAAAATAGTCGTCCGACTAGACTGGTTTCTATTTTTATCAATGCGTTCTAATAAATATACATATACGTTCGAAGCGACTATTGCTGCACGAATTAGTATGGATTTTATTACTTATTTACAAAGTTGTACTTTATTCTAAGCAACATAAAGGAAATCGTACATATCGCATTTTTTATTCTATATTTAGAAAATGAACTTAAAAAGCAGTAATAATATGAATTTATTGAATTGGCTACTATAAGTTTGTTTTGTTCACTACTAAGTGATTAGGGGCTAGTGGATTAATCAGTTATTCGTACCCAATAACAAACATCTTTGGCTAACGATGGTTTTAACAAATGTGGCACAATTCTAAAATTACCTGTTGTTTATTTAAATTATTTTTGTGTTATTTCAAATCCGACTGTATATTTTCCATTTGAAGTGTAAATCGACATCTCTACCTAATTCAAAAAGATCCTAAATAAATACTATTAAAACCGTTTTAATGGCAGATAAATAGAATGACGATGATGATGAAATGAATGAAGATAAATAGAGCAGTTTGTTATATTGCAATTATTTTCTGAATTATGACTTTCAATTAAACCCAACTTCAGATCATCTAGAATTAGGATGCTTATTATATTTCACTCTTAGCGTGTCCAGTAATTATTACGAGAAAGATACGCGACCCGTAAAGTATTCAAATGAAATTATTATATATATTTACATAATATATAAGACCGTACATACGGGGTGTCAATTTGAAAACTTCCCACCCTTAATATCTTTCTTGCAGTTAGAAATATAAAAAATCCGAAAGACACGTCAATTATATTTGTAAGGGGGACACTTTAAATAAATATTTTTAGCCTTCTTGTTTCAACGCCCTAGGAGAGACCATGTTTTTTGGTTAAAAAACCAACGTATTTTTAGAATTTCTTGACAGAATTTAAAAGCTTTTGTAGAATTTCAGCGATAAGACATCGAATGAACGCAAATCAACGAGGTACTCGTAGTACCATCGAAATGTTATTTGCAAATAATTATTTTCAAATAAAGTTTGAAACGGTGCCACCCATGAGCGTAGCGAGGAAGAAGCAGGGGAGGGTCATGCTACTGAAAAGAGAATCGAACGCCCTTTAAAACAATGTGCCACTTGACCCCCATTCCCATTTAAGATTCTAAGGGTGACATCTACCCCTCCTAGGGGGTTGAAACAAGAAGGCTAAAGATATTAGTGTTAAGTGTCCCCCTTACAAATAAAATTGACGTGTCTTCCCAATGTTTCATATTTTTAACTGTAAGAGAGATATTAAGGGTGGAAAGTTTTCAAATTGACACCCCGTATACATCTAGGAACATATTATTTATATTTGTAAAAACATTTGTTGTTTCAATTTAATGTAGGTTACCAGACCCTCGTCTCGTTGGGCATTTGTGGAAATCGTTGAATAATAAGAACGATTTATTTCTGTCTACATAAATTGCGTAGTCTACTAAAAGTCATTGCTCAGTTCACGCACAGATCATTTTTCAAGTTACCCCCCTATGAAAGACAACGACTTTTAAAAAATGTAGAATACACAGCCATGCGGCATAAGAAATGGATGTAATTTGACAAACAATTATACTATCGCATACGACTCCATACAATGTAAGTATTTAAAACTCGAAAGCTGATTGTGGTCCATCTGCAAAATTCCGCCAAAAAATAATGTTTTTGTTATTTTGTGTTTGGGATATCAGATATTACTATGTGAAGCGTGTCTTTGGTATCTAAAAATCTGTGACACTGGCGAAGCTGCAAGACGAACGACGTAGACTGAATTCATAATGAGCTATTGAATAGTTTGGCTTTTCGGTTCACTTGCTTAAACATATTTAGGTTGAAAATATTTAAACCAGAAACGACAGGTGGTTTATAAATAATTTCTAATAACTATGAAACTTGGACTAGGTCGAATGGCCAGATTATCGATCGACTATAACGAAGTTTTAAGTTTGGAGAGGATGGGTGAAATAGATGAATTTAGTCTAAGGTCTGAGGTCATAAAAAAGTTACATACTTCGAGTATCGTAACATCCAAGTTCTTCTAGAGGGAATTAACGTGTTTTTGAAATATTTTATTTATAAATGTACAGAATTATAAAATATTATTAAGTTATTATTGAAGTAAATTCAGAGTCGTGGCGATGAAATAGAAATAATTGTACTGTGTGGGATGGATTCGATTCCCCACTGGTGCAAATAAATAGTATTTGTTCTTGTTTTGGGAAACGACAAACTGTGGCGTTTCATAACTAGTTTCAGATAACCCATGTACTACAATTACCTCCGACATGTTTCGATAATCTTTAACGTAGTATCGAGATATATGTGAAAAAACGATTTTAAAGGAAAGTACTTGATATAACACATTGTAAAGGTATGTTTTTTAATTCGAGCAATTGCCTATACAAGTGCACGCTTATGTGAGTGGTTATACCGAGTCGGATTATTTTCGAAACTTCGATGGTGATATTAACTAAGCTGAATTCGTTTCACAATTGCAACCTCAGATTAATTCCCCAGTTTAGGTGTTACATCTGAGTCGCAATAATACAACACTATAAGTATAATCCTTTACCACGGAATTTAATGATTTATATCCAGAGTTAAACTTAGGCAGAGCCTTTACAGTGTTTGCTACTTTCTGTACATTATAAATACTTCTAATTTCATACAAGATTCGATAAATATTAAATGTACACTGCGAGATTCGTAAAATAAACATTTGTGAAGGCCATTCTTCATTGCCATGAAGAATGGCAAATATTTCAAATTTAGATTTAATATCTATTTTAATTTGCCGACCTTTCAATCACCATTCAATTATTGATGAGTTTATCGCATCTAAGTCACAATAATTTTTACCACAATTTTTAAAACGTTGCTTTAAAAACTGGAATTTTCAATGCTGGTTGAGTGTCATTTTAGTTCGTGTTCTTATTGAAAAAATTACTCGTAACAAATAAATGAAAATCATTATTTAGCATTTACTTGACCATTATTATGCTATACCTTTAATTTAAGTGCGTTTATGAGGTTAAATCATGTTTAGTTCTGTAATAATAAGAAGTAAGTATTAAATAGTATTTCAATTCAGCTCAGGAAGATTCTTTTTTTAAATATGAATTTACAATACGAAAATATTTGGTACAGACGAACTGGGATGCAAGGCGCCACGTAAATCTGAAAGCAAGTGGTATTTTATGCTGCCTTGACATTTCGACTCGTTTTTATTTTTCCACACGGGGTGATTTTTCCAAGCCGTTATTCACATTGGTTCAACTAATTTTACAGTTATTAATCGTGTTCAGAGTAATATAAATCTCTGAAAAGCAATACCCATCTACGATGACAAACCAAAAACTACAGTTTTTTTAAAGAGGTTAAATCGTTCATTGTTCATCGTTCATATTTTTGCCTAAACATTAGAACTCCTTGAAATTATCCAAAAAAAATGGGGATGCTTGGTAATCTTCAAAGTATTCAATTTGTAGGTAATATGATACATACGGAAGTTCTAATGAATATTACCGTTTTATTTCCAAGATTGCGTACTCTGCAGCTAAGATAAGCTGACTTCCCCACTAAAGCTGTAATATTTCGAGGTGTCATAGCATCAAAATATGGCTCGAACCGGTTCTGTGAAATATGACTGGAACCTAACTGTACTGGTGCTGATTGTTGGGTTTCTGTTTTTTGTTCCAATGAATTCATACTATTTGATGAACCTGCCATGCCTCCTATAACAACATTTCCTGCAAAAGAAAAGATATTTCAAAAACGTATTGCAATTATCAGCAGCAATGCAAAATTCATAGTGATAATGGTAATCACTCAAGATAATATTAAACCATTAATGTAGCTTTAATAAAACAATATTTAAAAATATTGCTATTAATGATCTTCACTGACTCCAATCACATTGGAGCTACACTTTTCAATGTAAAATAATGAACCTGACTCGGTAGCGCTATCAATCTACGGGAACTGACTTTTATTTTTCTTCCATGACAAAAACAGAAGTTTTATTGTTTTCTTTCGCTAATCTATTTGCAATTAGTCTGTGTGCAGCTTTTCGGGACGTGTTGTAAATAGAATTTAATTGGGACGATTTTTCCAATCAAATTCCAATGTCTTGTGTCGTTAAAAAGTCGCATTTCAGCATCAGTCAAAGAACAAAAATATCTCGTTAAAGTCAGGCTCAGTGACAACGTTCGTGTGTTAAAATAGATTTGAACATATCTAATGGTTATTTTCAAACATATTGAAACAAAATTGATTTATAATATGATATCTATGTATTATGTGTATATAATATGCATATCATTAATTGAAATATATAGTTGAAGATCTTGGAAAATTTTTCGTCTGTATCCCAATAAATGAACTTTTATTAATTAGGGTAATTATGTATATGTCGCTGAGGTATAAACCCATAAATTAATTAATGATAATCAGGACTGCTTTGTGCTAATTCTAATTATATTAATAAAGTTACTATTGTTGCATAAAATAAAATAAAATTGTAAATTTTACGTCAGTTGATACCGAGAGGTTGACTATTTTGGTTGCGTAAACGTACTTCAGCGGAGGACTAGAGCTTTTCGCTTCTTGAAATAACAAAATAGGTACTGTAATCATTTGTTGAGGATACGAGTAGCTAGAAAAACAAATAATATTTGACTTAGTCAGCATAAATAACATCAATTGACTTGACTTCTTTATTTTTTCTCAATATATTCCCACGTTTAATTTTTCACTAATCACAAACTAAAGTTGTTCTGGAGCTGCAAGTGTATGTATTCCTAGTAAAATATTCATATTCATCCTCTCGATTTGCCTTTTTTCTTTTTCAAGCTCATCTCGGATGAGATCGTTAACAAAAGAGGCCAAGATAACAAATGGGATTCGGCCCAAACATTTACGTCTCCTTGGATGCTCATTGTGTTAATGCTCATTTGGCGATATAGAATACCGAATTTACTAAATCAATATGATACAGTCTCTAAGAACAGGGCGGCACTGGAAATGAATGCTACCGTTAATCTGATCTTGATATAGAAATATTATAATTTTATTATTCTATGTCCGAGTCCGTAGGGACGGATCGACTACATTTAAATTTAAAAAATTCAATAGCCAATAAATAATTCCATGTGTTCCATGTTCCACAAAAAACTTCAAGCTGTAGAAGTAATAAATGAATTGTCAAAGGAGGTCGAACATTTAGTATAGCCGTAAAAACGAAATAATGCGTTTACCTAGAGTATCGACAAAGATTATACATAACAATTTGTGTTGTGTATGTCGATTGTAGTTTGTGATGACAAAATTCTGTAGGTTTCGTTTTAATAATTTTTCGTTAAATATTTGTTGGGAATAGTTTTATTGTTAAATAAAGCCAACACAAAAAACTGGTTATTTAACATCTATATTTCATCTATTACAAGTGTGATCAGGTTATTACGAAATTCCGAATTATCGAAGTGAACGCTGTGACTAGTTATATGTTGTGTGAAAATGCCCGCATTACTGTTTCAGTATTGAGATAATCTTAAGAAGTGGGATCTCAGCACAAAATTTCAGTAAATTGTAGTCCCTCAGACCCTTTCTATAAAGGGCCAATATTAAGTTTGATCAACCACTAGTCATCAACTAATCCTAGTAAAACACAACATGAAGGTATACTTATTTAGGCAAAAACTCTTCAGATTCCAAATTTTGTTACTGATAATACTAATCGTCCAGAGGAAAATGATATGAAATAAATTTAATTAAATAGGAATATGTCAAGGAGAAGATGAAGAGAATTAGCCCGTAAATCTCTCTTGAACGAAGTTAGAAAGTTTGTTGTAGCCTTGCAAGATTCTATCGAACAGGATGTAGTTTTGTTTTATTCCCTTTCGGAAATTCCTGTCTTTACTTTAACATTGCGCAGCAAAAATAGGTCAATCGAATTTAGTTTACAGAGCAATCGAAACTTTTATTACACAATTAATATAAGCTGTCATTATTGAAAATTTGCTTTTAATATTGTTAATCAAGTTAATTAGTTACCAACCTTAAACTTCATCAATAAACCTTGAAGCAAATTGTCAAGCTAAGTAACTTTAAATGTTTGGGAATTTATTTTCTTACAAATTGCAAATAAAAATCTGAGATATTTTAGGAAGTAATAAATCACAGAGGCTATGAATAGGCCCGTGCGCTCTAAATACAACTACCTAATTAATGCATTTTGTTAATTGACTTGGAAGCAGACACAATAAGAGTGAGCTTTGCCAACGATACATAATATAGAATATGCGTACGAATTTCGTAATTATTTTTTCTCCATTTTAATGACCGCACAATAATATTCAGCCTAGACAGTCATTGCTCTATATATATTTTGCTTGTAACGCAAGGTAATTACTTCAGCAGCAGCTGCTAATATTTAAACATCATGAGTTAAGTCCATGGACAAACATTAAACATGTTTAAGAGCATACATAATTTTACAAAGCTGATGTACCAGATAGGATATGACTTTCACACTTTTGAAAAACTGATGTTTTTATGACTTCACGTCTTAGAATTAGCCATTAACTACCAATAATGTTTACATTCTAAATAAAACATTAAACATGAATCGATATCAAAGTATGCACAACAGTTATGAATTATTTACTTTATAAGTTTTGTTAAATATTAAACTTAATTAAGGTAAATTTGAAATGTGCAATGGTATATGTATATTCGCATGTAATTCATTTTTAATAATAATCTTTATTTCTTTCAAAAAATGCTATCGATCAAATCAATCGTTCGGCTCTTGCATTTACATATGCCACTAATCTAATATCTTACACTTCTTTTCCTGTTTAGTTCGGTTGTGTTTGTAAATGTTCTAGAAGAGTCGTTGTTGGGAAAAGGAAGCAGGGTTTTTATTATTTACATTCGAATTAAACATTTTGAGATTCTATCTATCTACTTTAATAAAAATGATCATTTTTACTATCTTGGTAGTTGAGCTCTTTTGATTAGATTTTAGACGAATGCACTGAAATGTGTTAAGATGCAAATTAATAATTTAGAATTTAAATTTAATAATGTTGTACATGATGACGGCCTTAAACTAGTGAAAAAATGTCGAGAATGGAAAATTCAATATTAGCGCCGTTTTTAGTGTTCCTTTGAAGGAATTCGATAGGTACGCAGCTAATATTTTAAATTCAAAATCAAGGCACATTTATCAGAATAAGCTTTTGTTGATTATTATCCTGTCGTATTCAACATCGTTTGAACCGGTTCAGAAAGAAGATTGATCCTATTTCTAACAATTAGTATTTTTTGCATTTAGACTTGATAAGATTATAAATCTATAAAAAAATGCGCTTTATAAACTTAAAATTCACATGTGATATACAATGTATGTAATTTTACAGTGAACATTTCCCAACACCAACTGGTATGGCAATACATGTCGATCTAATGGAACTGGGTAGTGCGTATATCATGAACAGCGCTTGATTAGCTTTCAAATGCCATACACACAAATATTGTTAAATTTACTAAAGCTACATTGTAAAATTATTCTTGTACATTTACTACTGACATTGCTCATAATTCACTTGTGGAAAACTAACACTGTAAAATATCTATAGAGCGTTTCATGCCACAATTCGCTTGTGTCAGCTTCCACTGATTTGGCCATTATTGCGGATAAATTGCAAACACTTAATAGGAAAGAAATTCTTGGATTATTGCATTGCTTATGATTTATTGTGCAGATTCTGTGCAACATTAATTCAGTTATTAAATAAATGCAACATTAAATTGCGACTTTCAGCTAGAATAAGAGTGATAGATATTTGAAATTGATTCTTTCAAAATTTGAATAATTTTTCCTAATGAAACTTGGCGCTTTTTTAACATGAGTATTAAATTCGTTAAAGTGTTTGTATCTCGCTATCCGAAGTAGAGGCTGTTTCTCAAGCAGTTTACCCCATTCATTAAAGCATTCCCTAATTACTAAATATTATTAATTTGACGTTTTGTGCAGGTGCTGTTTGCTTTTAAATTATACTGTTTCCTTTAAAATCATCAACTGATAAATTGAACAAATTACAGAGCTCAGTTTAAATAATTAGTATGCCTCCATTTAATTAATTGTTTGCTTATGTTTATGCAAAAGAGCACACGGGATGTGTAAAGGTGTAATTTGTTTTTATTGATTTATTATTTATTTTATTATTAAATTAATTTGTAATGTTCAAAAAATTGATAATCCGCAAAGTTAATTAGTAAAAGTCGCAATTCTTGTGCAAGTTAGATTATCGATCAATCAGTTGATATTTTGTAACTGCATCATAAAATTTCTAACTACTGTAATGTGCAATAATTGTTAAAGTTCCTGCAAGCGAAACTAATCAATCAAAAACAGTTTCAAAAAGTGGAATATTGGATTTTTGTCTACATATCAACTCTGATTTTCGTTGCTATAAGCATTTTCGTGAAGCAGATACATTGATTGATGCATGGCATATTTCATGAAAATGTTGTCGCCCTATTTATGTAGGTAAACGTTTTAAAATCCTGAAGTTGGTGTAATTACAGATTTCAGCAGCTTAAATTGTCTATTAGAAATGAGGGCAACATTTTGTCGAAGAGTTGCTTGGTTTAAATTAAAATTTATATGACTAAAATAAGAAAACATTTCATTATCAAAATGAATTAATAGGATATATTTAGCAAATATATAAATAGTGCATAGCACTGTTGAAACTGTATTCCAAATCACAATCTTTTCCGATTAATAAATGTAATTCAGTAGCGTTGGTCCATAACCTTTAACATAACGTGATATGAGTCTGATTTGCTTTCTATAATAAGTGAAGTACATTTTCGACTATAACATATTTTGTATTAGTTTCAAAGATGATTAATCAATAGCAGCTTTGCCTGAGTTTCGTATTTTTCAACACTACCAGTGAGCAGTAAGCTATTCTGGGCAAATTTGTATTTTGCGGTAGTTCAAAAAATTTGTGACAGATGCAAGTTGATTAAAAAGTAAAGATTGCTATAAAGACACGCATATGAAAGGCATTCATAATTCATAATGTAGGTATTGTATAATATACGTGTACAGGGTTATTGATTAAACTTTGGCCACCTCGTTTCTAATTTAAAATTTATGGAAAAATCTTAAATTCAAAAGTTGTAGATTTAACATCTAACTCATTTTAAAGCAATATAATTACTTTAAGCAATAAACTTACATTTTTTAAAATGGAATGCCGTAATTTTTATTGTATATTCGAACTATATTGAAGAATTTGAGACACTCTGTATTAAATAATATTATATTAAAATAAACTAGACGTTAATATCTACAACTTCTGAATATAGTATTTTTTCCTAAATTTCAAATTAGATCTCAAACGGGGTGGCCAAATTTCAATCAATAAGCCTGTACATAATAAAGAGTTCTGGGTAAGAAATGTCATTTCGAAGTTGCTTTCAAGCTCTAAAATAAAACATCCTATTTTGACACAAGTGGAGTGCGTAATTCACTAAACTGGTTAAACTCTATTTTAAATTTAATATCAAAACCTCCATTAGTTACGGAACTCTAGTAGTTAGTTTCAGTATTTCTAATGAGAATTTCATATCAGTTAGATGTAGCAGAGATTAGTAGTATAGAGATCAACTAATCTCTGGATATAGGAAAACTATATTAACACCATAAATCGATCAATTGGAAAAGGTGGAGCAATGTCTGGGCCACCTCGATCACCTGAAGACCTGAAGAATCCCGATAATTTTGCGAACTTTCAACTTTTACCTTGGGGGCGGAAGAAAAGGGAGGAGTTCCTTTTGAGTCAATAAAATCCCTGCACGAATTTTTGCTAGTTGCGATTTGTGCTGCCACGACGGCTAAAAGTTGAATTTTATTTAGAATTTCTCGTAAACAGATGACTTAAATCCATGAAAGGGCTCCGCCCCATTTCTTCCCAATATTACATAAAATCGATCAATTGGAAAAGGTGGAGCAATGGCTGGACCACCTCGATCACCTGACCTGAAGAATCTGGATTATTTTGAAAATTTTCGACTTTTACCTTGTGGGCGGAAAAAAAGGGAGGAGTTTCTTTTGAGTCAACAAAATCCCTTCACGAATTTCTGCTAGTTCCGATTTGTGCTGCCTCGACGGCTAAAAGCTGAAGTTTGTTTAGAATTCGTAAACAGGTGATTTATTTCCATGAAAGAACTTGGCCGCATTCCACCCAATATTACACAAAATCGAATGCACCATATGAAATTTGGAAAAAAAAACATTTTATTTTACAAAATTATTTAAATGCGGTTTGCATTGGAACTAGCATCACTAAATTCGATCTCGTAGTGTCTGTAATATGCGAAGAATGCCGATATATGCACTATAATATGAAATTCCTGCAATTCAAAGACGTTTCCCTTGATCGCCACTCGAGCAATTTATTTTTAAGAATTTAAGCATAAAAATATTGCAGTTGTAATTGTGCATTTAGAAAAATATTCTAAATATTTATGTAAAAGAGCTTATTGGAATGTTTTAGTCATCAGGGCATCTGAAAAAAAATTTCTTATGCGCGCTAAAGAAAAAAGAACGATATCTCTGTCAAGAACGAAGCTCGCTTACACTAATTATGGTAAAACCTTTCAGATATTTTCGTTTAATTACTCGACTGTTTCGTTTAATAATCCACCCGTTAAATATAAACTTAGTTTTAAACCCAGTGAAATTTATTTTCCTTACAGGTCTCGATGAAATTTTGTTCCCTGAAGATCTGGGCTATTCGATTAATTAAATCATTGTTTGAACATTTAGCTAACTACGGGTGAAATAAAGTGACATCAGCGAAATTGGTAAATATTTACGAAGGAATGTTAGTTACAATTAAGATTAACTATCTGATCCATTCAAGACATCCATAACATAATCCGTGACAATATTTCACTTGAACATTTTAGATTGCATATTTGATTTCAAGCTTCAAAATGGGAGTAGTAGTAGTAGTAAACATCTTTATTTCTAAAAAAGGCTATCGACCTATCGGTCTTTCTGCCCTTGTTTAATACATGCAGTCTTAATCTAAATAAAAAACAAATATGAAAATTCTCTTATTCTAGGTTAACAATACTATTAAATAAATAAGATTTCAGTGGCAAGAAGAAATTATTTTATTGTCCACTAGTCCGTTGCGTTTTTAAGTGTTCGAGTAGCATTAATGTAGGGAAACGGAAGCGGGATTGTCTGGTTGGTCTTGTAAGACAAAGGGGATTCAGTATGGTCCAGTTGTAGGGGTTGTTTGTCCATTTTTCCTGTAGCTGTATGAGTATTTCCGAGATCTTTGTCATGTTTGTGCGTTCGTATAGTAGTTGGGTGGGGGGGTTGTGTAGTGGGTTTTGGGGGTGTCTTATTCGTGTTATTAGTCTTAGTGCAATTTGTTCTGTTGTTTGTGTATAACGTTTTGTCCTTTCTGTTCCGTTGGTCATTTCAAAATGGGAATATAGCTAAGAATTGGACATTCGCTAGGCGATACCAATGTGCTAACACCGCCCCAAAGAGAAACGTGGAGTCGCGGAATCGCTAAGCCGTAATATTGGGCCCCCGAGAATATCAGATGGCTAAAGGGATTGCTGGCTTTGCCAATCTATGTAGGATACGTTACCGGAACTAGCATGCCCTACCACTGACCTGCTGAACTCTGACCCACTCTTAATTAATTTTCTATAAAGCTGTGCAGTTTGTTAGTTATAACATAATAGTAAATTTGCACTTTTATTGATAAATCAATTATTCATCTTCAGAGCAGCCGACGAATGTGTTTGGTGAGTGAAAGCATATTGAACAATGATAACTTTTGCCACTTGCACCAGGTGTCAATTACATGGCTGTTAATATCGACTGGATTCATTTACGAGATAAACAGCTTTATATGGATTTAGTTAAATCCACTGTTTGCTTTTCGGACAAAGGGATAACCGCAACCCATTAATACAGTTTCGATTTTACTCGCTATTACTAATCCAAACAGTTGTTTCGTTTCGTTTCGTTGATAAACGTTGCCGACCTGGGGCATTCTAATGTCTCAATATTAGATCTACAGAAATATGCTAGTCATATGTACTATTCGTCATTACACTTATAAAAGTACTATATACTATATAAACATTCAGAAGTCACACTTATAAACAAATATTCTACAAATTTGTGTGAGCTCATTAGTGTATCCAGGAAGCTATGCGTGATACATAAGTATGCCTGTTTCGAAATCGAAATGATGTTCCTCAAATGTTTGATGAGGCTGGCAAGATATTTATTTGACCTCTTTATAAAAGCCATGTCTTACTGGCTCTAATCAAGATATCCCGCATTAGCTGACACGATTAAATGTTCGAATTTCGGGCAGACAAAGTATATGTGAAAATGTCTAGTATTCTGCTATTAATGAAATTACAAATAACATAAATTGATGCACCGTTTGATAAAACCTTGTAAATGTAAATGTGAAAACTGTAGCAGTATTATGAGAATAGGTTCCAATTTCAATATTAATTTACTTTATCTAACCGTAGGTGAATTTTGGGAGCATATAAAACATGATCTATATTCAGATGATCAAATCAATTATATTTCACGGCTGAATTAAAATAATTTGTATGGGAAATATGGTATTCTATAAAGTTTCTTGCAATGGCTAACGTAGTAACAGCAGTACCGCTGAACAATTTTCCAAAAAAAAAACATTTGAATTACACTTCAGTTTTACTCTAAAGTAGCCAATTCAAGCGAGTTAAGATATCATTTATTTTAGACACATTTAATACAAAGTACTGTCAAAACCATTTACTAGCTGGATTGAACCTTAAGTGATTCCACTTTCAGCTGTAGTTTATGTAGAAAATTGTCCATTGTTCCTGAAAATGTTGATCAAAACTCCTGGTTTCAGTTGCCTCGTAATCGGAATGTATTATTGGAAGTTGTTTTTGGTGAAAGTACCTCTAAGGTAAATGAGGGTCATTGCCTGACTGGTTGAAGATAATGGGCTTGAAATGCATTTGAATTCGGTTACCTCGGAAACTTTGAAATAATTTTTATTCCTATTTTTTTAACATAAAAGAAAATTAATTTTTGCTTTATTGCTTCTAGCTTTTCCTCGAATCATGTAGATGGAAAGTATTGTATAATAAAATGTTAGATCGATGTTCTAGAAATTCTCAAGTTGGGGGACGTTAATTTAGAGATTTAAAAGTGATTTTGTCAACTTTAAACTAATTAATTTTTTTAATTGAAAATATTTCTGTTTTTGTGTTTAATTACTTTATCTACTCTAGATAAATATGATTTCCAATACCATGGATTGGATATATTATAGTGTAAGTAAAAAGATTTCTCTTCACGTTTTGTGATTACTCGCCCGTTTTATTCAAATTGTCATTATGCACGATGTACCCCGCAATGCCAAAGAATTTACGCAATCTAAATACATACATTACGTGAAATATTTATTTAGTCTTCTTGGTTGATTGAACTAGCTAGTTGACTTTTCAATGTGTTTGTTTTAAGCAAATTGCTACCTATATATACTATATACTATGTATAGGTATATACGCCGTTCCACTGGATGCTAATCGAGACTTTCCTTATTCATTTGTGTGAATGTAACTTTCGTATTTTGGTCCAAGTTGAAACCTTAAGGATACAAATATCAGGATATCAGGGTAAGTGTTTAATCAGCCATTTTCTTTCTAGCTCTCTGGAAGCAGTGCCCTTTGCTGATCGATTAAAATTCACCATGATGGTTCTACAACCCTTTGTTCGAAGTTTATTGACTAATTAGTAGAAACAGGCAATTGAGAACACACACACAAAGTTACTTAACGTAAAAGCTAAACAATTATGTTTATACATAATTTATAAATAGCAATCTCTTTAAATGTCTCTTTAAATGTTTCTTAATCATTGGGACTGAAAGCCGCAGGATCAAAACTTCAATAAACTTTTTTTTATTTCTTTCATATTGTTGAGTTGTATGTCTCCTATTTCTTCTATCAACATTTATTCATTGGTGTTCGGATTAGCACAGTTTGCGTATTTCTTTATAAACATTAGCAAACAAACCCAATTAATAATAACACCATGTTCTTTTAATTATAGTCTTTACCTAGCTATGTTCTAAAAGGCTTGGCGAACAAAGATTATCCAACTTGATTTAGGGCAAATTCGTTTAATTTACAACCAGAAATTACACAGGGCAGCTTGCTCCACTGCTAACATGTTTTTCGCGAAAAGGTCTAATACATAGATCAGGTAGCTACATTGGAATTATGTTATAATTCAATTCGAAGCCGACTTCTGTTCAATTGTTGGCAATATATTTTTACATGCCAGGCAAGGAACTGTTCGTCATGAATCGCAAATAATCATTTCTACTTCAATGACATTATCGTCTTATCTTCTAATTATTTAAATTAAATTGAGGAGTATCTCCGATATTATATTATCTTCTAATTCCATTGATTCGGGGCATTAAAATCAAATGTCAGTCAAATGTATGTATTGATTCAACGCGAAAGAGTTTTATTTCTGTAAAATTATTTACTCCCATTTTATAGCATAATAAATTATTACTTCTCCTTCCTAGGTAGTAAGTAAACTGCCTCCTAGTGTACCTAGTAAATTATTAATTTCTTTATTTTCGTTTATACAGGAACTGTAAATCTCGACTGGAAACAACAAATAGTGCTATTTCCCGTTATATGTGTACATCCTTTCGTTCTATTGACTTAAACTCTACCTCCAGAATCCTTCTTGATATTTTATATCTCCTTTCGTACAAATTGATTAAATCAGATTGCGAGATTTACTTTTGTAATTTTTCGGAATCCTTTATAATATTTTGTAGTATATAGCCAATAAACACTGCTTATGCAAATCTATTCAAAATAGTTTTTGTCAGTTTTTTCCACTACTGCAAATATTCGGCAATAGACATTAAATATATTGATAATTTAAAAGCTTTTTATAATGCGCTTGCATGAAAACCGATACAATAGACATTTTTTCTTCGCAGCTATAACGTTATTCCTATTTGTTAATAATAGAATAATAATTTGTTCCTATTTGATAAGCTGGTGATATTTTCCAATTCCCCAAACAAATGTCTGAGCGTTCGAATGTGCTTAGTTGGTACGTTGGTAGGTATGTTTTCCACCAACATAATGAACCCCTAAAAAGCAATTGAATGCTCAGGAATCGTTTATTGGCTTTTATTAAAGTGTGTTTCAAAACACGATGCATTGATTAAATAATTTTTATTTTATTGCGTTTGTCGTTTTCGAAAGATTTTAAATCTTCCTAATAACATGACGGAAACGAGAAAGACTGTTATTTATATTAACACGTCCATACCAGCTTGCTTGCTGCAACTCGCGTGAACATTTGAAATTAATACAGGGCCTACTTACAAGTCATTCTTGCGGACTAAGCCAAAGTCGAGAGAAATGTAATTTTATGTATTCAAATTGTAAGATGCATTAATAAACGTGTTAATTATTTCTTGAACTATTTGCGAGGTTCACTGTAAATTACATAAATAAATGTAAAATAATAAAGAATCGTTATTAATATGAAAGACGAAGTCGTTTTGTGAAATGTTATGTAGAATAACAGCGGTTATCCGACAGAGCTAATCAATTATTTGCTGACTCGAAAGCAAACTCTCCAAAGACATCAAATATTAATATATATTGATATCAAACATGTCCTCATTAATCCTGGACTTGACTTTGACTTTGACTTGACTGAACTACAGTTTTAAGTCAGAGATGGAACACTGATCTGTTCTTCACAAAGAGACATAGTAAAAAAATAAAAATGGAAACTTTTATCAAAACCATTTTTCCCGATTACGTACATAGAGGTTTAACGCTACATTAACCATTGTGGTAGAGCACACACGAAGTGCATACTAGAATCGGCAACGTTTGCTCCAAACGACGTTACTAAATAGTTTCTTTTGAGAGAGAGAATCACATGGACTTCAATAGTTCATGCCCTTTTGCTATGCAAACTAATTACATTCAATTTATATCATGGCACAGCACAAGTCAGGCGGTTGTTTTTTAGTTTAGTCCTTTGTGCATTTAAATTGTTGAACTTTCATCCTGAAGGCGTCCCTCGCAAATGAAAAGTGATGAAGGAAAGTTATATAAGTTTGCTGAAACTTCTATTATATTAAGCAATTTACTAGGGACTGCTAATATCAAATATAATAAGGAACAAATTATTGTCAGCAGCTATAAATCGAACAATATTTATTTTGTGACAGCCTTTAGGAAATTGTTCAAAGTTTGGCAGTTAAGTGGAAATTTATGAGTTTCCACGCTGTGAAGTTAAAATACTTCAAAGTTCCAACACTTGGTGCCATTCTTCAAGATAATAAATGTTAATCATGCTATAGACCAAAACTGTCTTGTTTAGCATTAAGAATCTCAGCACATTTCATCATTCTCTCAGTGTCATATTTTCGTATATCACAACTGAACTGATGTATTAACAAAATCATCTTAAAGTTTAGTAAGTGCAATTCGTATTTTTTTGTTTCATGGCAAGCGAACTAATAGTATAAATTTACTTGAGTTATCGATTTCAAAATGTGCACAAGCCAAACAATATTAATTTTTGTCATAAACTAGATGTTTCTTGTTTCTTCCTTCTATTGTCTAAAATTATATGCTTTTGGCGTATTCGTGTCCAATGTTTTGTAGTGTTAATTAATCTTCAAAGCCGCTAAATGCTCGTTATAATTTAAAAATAGCACCAACCCTGCATTTGTTACGCAAAATAAATCCATATTCATGCGTCTTGCAGAAACAAAGATTTCTTTTTGACATGATGCATTACAGAAATAGGTGTAAGTTTAAAAATAAATGTAGTGCAAATTGCATACCATTGCATGTGCTTTAATCATAAAAATAGTTCATGAGTTATACAAGCTAATTATGGAATAATAAAGGACAGTAGCTGTTGTAACAAGATTTACGTTTTAAAAGTTCTAAATCTGAATATCTGAGACAATTTACTTTGGATATACAAATGATGCTAGTTGTAATTCTTCAAGTTGTTTCCCTAAACTAGTAGTTAATTTTGACCAATTAGTGGAACGTGTCGGATAAAAAAGTTAATTTATATAAAACACTATTTATATCCCACCCCATCAATTTTCTGTGTTTTTAGATATAAATTTTGTGTCCAAAAACGAAATATCTGCCTTCGCATTTTGTCTCGCCCTTCTCATAGCACTCATATCAAAGTATATTACTGGTACGATCATGTAAAACAGGATTACTATTCTTTGTGATTTTCGGAAGTCATCACGAAAGGCATTACCATTGCATCAGTTCTCAGGCAATGTTTATTGCAAGATTACACATTCTTTTATTATCATTGCTAATAATTCGAATAATCAAACTATAATGGTCAATTGTTCGTAACCCATTTATTTAATTACAACGAGATTAAGAAATATTATTTACTCCTTAAACCTTACTGGAAAAGGAAAAGCCATTATACATAAGCCAGAAGAAAACATTTCCTCGTTAAGAAAAAGCGCATTAAAACGTCCTGCTAGATTGAATAATAAGTAGATAGGAATTTTTCCTGATTCACTCGTTTAAAGAAATTATAGGGCTTTCTGTAGTAGAAAAAACATCTAAACTTTCGACAGAAGACTAAAGACTGACTCAAAAATCTCCATTAAGATATGTATAAATAAAATGAGTTGTTTATTTATACACATGTTATTACACAATAGATGATAATTGTTATCGTTTCTGCAGCTAGTCACCGAAAATTACTATGCGCATATGAAATACAATTATGTAGATGACTTAAAGAAGTTGAATATAAAATATATAATGGCAAGGGATCAATTACATTTTATTTAATGTATACACATAGGTATAGTGTATACATCAAACTTTATAGTTTCGAGTACCGTCTGTAAAATATCTACTACTTATTCAATATGCTATAGAATATAACGTTAGTATAGTAGTAAACCTATGCGAGAAAATAGATGTTTATTTCGTTTAGAGAGTGTCAAACTTTCATGGAAAAGGATTTTCTATGCTAGATTTATTGTTTTCTTATACATCTCTCATGAACTCGCTCCTGATAGTGGTAATATAAGTTTTACATTTAAACTATGTTTTCCTATTCTATCCTATAATTTAGGTTAATAGGAAATTAGACTGAATTATTGACATCAAACCAAATTCACCAGATGCCTACATTGTCGACATTGAACATTTTCAATTCGATTTCATTTGACGGATCAAATATAAAATGTTAGTAGTTGTATATACGATAGCTTTTCTTCCCAGATCGATTCAAGTCGCATGCTCGACAATTCAATTCAATTCAATAACAATTCTAAAACGTAATTTATTGACAATAAGCTGAAAATCAATTGAATGTAAATTGAGATGTTTAAAGTAATGCAAACGTAAAGTGATTCGATTCTTTTAACCTTATTTGCCATCGTTTTCCTGTACTCACTACTATTTTGCAATTCTCCATTTATTTCGATGAAAAGCTGCAAGCTGAAAATGACAACTCTCAAATTCGTTTGATAAGTTAAATTCAGATTCGATTCTCGTCTTTACACCGTAGTGTTAATCGCAACATTCTCTTCGAATTATTCCCTAGAGCATATTTTTTACAAATTCGATCTAGTTTAAAATGTTATCTATTTGTCCCGGTGGTATTCATGTCGCAGACCTGTCTTCTATAAAACAAATAGGAATCTATTCCATTCTACTCCCGCTACAAGATCGAATTTTACTTGAGAGTGGGTCTAAATGTATATATGTACTGCTGAATCAGATTCCATTCTTCGTGTCAATGCGATTATAAACGGAAGGGCGATCTTTTCTATGCTACGTTTATTCTACTACATTGATTTGCATTTTAATGCTGATTTGTCAATTAAAACAACTCTGAAGTATCACCATCCAGGAGAAAAAAACGATAAATATTACCTTCAGGTATTTCATTGATAAGAGCATAACAACAGCAAATAATAATAATAATTTTGAAGTTTGTTTCAAAGAGTACTTACCAATTGTATCAATAAGGCAGAATTTCTAGTTTGATAAATATGCTTTCCTTTACAAAATTTACTTCAGTAAGTGCTGAAGTTCAGCTCAATCTCAAAAATGCAATACAGCCGAAATGCAATTATAAATGTCATATCAAATTTAAGAAGTGAAAGGATAAGGCTGTCGCAAACCTTAAACTAATTAGCACATAATAAAACAGTACTTCTTTGCTTTTGGTCGGAGTGAGCTCACTTAGGATAAGCAATTTGAGCGGTTTTTAAAGCCGTGAGAGCACTGTTCGAAAATTTACGTAAGTAAATGATTTGTCTGTTACTGAACAGAAACTACCCCCATAATTCTATTTTAGAGTTTACCAGAATATGTGATAAACTATTCCAAATGCATTTCTGAGTTACTAGAAAATTACTCAACTGTGGAATACATTTAGTGGGGTACAAAAAACTGGTAATAGCTTGAATACAAACTTTTAATATTAGTACGGCTACATGCTAAAACATGTAGGAAAACGGGGCCGGACTTAATCTTGATTAGTCTACATCTACATTTTTTCCACTTGCTTCAATTATTGTAAACATAGTGCAAATCCCGGAGAGTTGCTAATAATATTAACGGTAAATAGCTTTGCTCTTAGTTGGTGGTGTGTTTTTGATCGACTCGATCAAGCGAACTAAATCAGACAAATGCGACTTGTCAAAAATAAGTATTTTTCTAAATTTTTGCCGATTTTCAGAGGAAATCAGGTATACTGCTTCTATTTTGATATTAATGGAATCAGGCGAGCAGATTATTGATCTTTTAATACGTTTCATATAAATCGAGTTGTAAACTTGAACTTAGATTTAGAAAAATATCATTAATAGCAGTGAGAATGCCTTTGTTTCAGCCTTTTCTGTCTAGCATTAGAAAAGTCCGTAAGAAAGGAACTGAAAATGAACTTGCTTTTGATTCGTAAGATCTCGTCTATGTCTCACTCGCTAAAGTTAATGTTGGCTTTACAGTCATATGAACCTTTGTTACAAATCAAAGGTTGGAGACACTAATGGAGACTAATAGTATTTGTATGCTGATTCCACACCCAGAGTTTCCACTATATTCAGCTCTAGTACAGTTGTAAATAAAGTCTCAACCCTACTATTGATGGGACTACTCCATTGTTCCAGGACTCATTTATTAGAATTACATTATTAATAGATTAAATCTTATATTGCAAACGTATGCTTAATGAGGCAAAGCGTTACCAAGAGTTAAATTTTATTAGAGACCGCGTAAAAATATTGGAATTATAGAACGGAAAGTCCTAACCCATTTAACGCCCAAGAAAGAAAATCTTAGGGCAATAGTATAATCGTATTTATATTTGCTATGATGAACTGTGATTTGCATAGAACCGTAGAACGTCAATGCTAACCTAATGAATTTGATAAATAATTTAGTTTTATAGTGATTACACATTCGAGCGCAATATATAACGGTGTTAACAGTACTGCAACATGTATTTTGCCTATTATATTTTATAGGCATAAGCATACCATGGTCAAACCTTGGTATCCTATTAATTCTAGATGTCAGAGCACAGGTGTAAATAATTAATTTGCCCTTTACCGTATACTATCCCTAAAATTAGAGAGCCCCTTCTCGCCTACGTACTAAGGGTTTCTGAGATGAATTGTATTTTGTTTATTTAAATGTCGTAATACAACTCTATTAACCCTTAGAACCTATGAAACTATTAGCAGCTTATTATAACAAAAATGTTTAAAGGAAAAATCAAAACAAGAATAATAATTTTATTTTGACAGTTGTGAGAACTGTATTAATTGAAGTGAATTTTAATCATAATTATTATGTATACAAAAAAAATTATCGATTAGCTTAAAAGCTTCTTTGCGTCATTATTTTCTCAAGAAGACGCAAAACGATAGCTAAGAGTAAAATAAATAAATTCATTGGAAAAATTCAAGTTTATTCAATTCGTTAACGCTGGCAAATATTGACGAAAAATTATTCCTTTATTCTTTACGTTGCAATATTTCGTGTCTGTCTATATCCGATGTGAAATACAAAAAGTCAATATATAAATTGCCGGTGTTCTTCAATCATAAAGTTTAGAATCAACTGAATCGGTTGAACAATCAAACTCGGTTGGTGAATTTTTTTTCTATAACTTGATGGTAATACGTTGGTTAAATAGGTAGTTGGTACTTAAAAATAAACACACTTTCGTATTTTGTTGAAAGTTAGAAAGGGAAAAAATTGTATTATAAATTTACATAGAATGAAACTAAACTTTGAGAAACCAGTAAATATAGAGAATTATCCTATGTAAATTTATAATACATTTGTTTCCTTTTTTTATTCTACTCAAACAGATACTGAAACTGTCAAAAATGTGTTCATTAAACAAAAGAGCGGATGTTATTCCAAAGCACTCTTTGCAAAAATAGGATTTTTGTTATTATCACCAAACAGCAAGACTGAACATGTGATACAGCATGGTAATCAGAACAAAAAGCTGAATTCAAACATGTAAAAATCCAAGATCGCGCATAAGAAAAAACAAAGTTGATGACGGTTGTCGAGAATCCATAAGTTGGATTTTAAATACAACATCGCCACGTTGTAGAAGAGAAAAAGTTGCAATGATGAAGTATTATTCATTTTAAATTTCCGCGCCAAATAAGCTAAGGAAAAAATAAAAACTTTTTTTCGAATTTCGGTTTTTTTTCCGGAAGTAGCAGACATTTTTGAAATTTTC
This sequence comes from Dendroctonus valens, assembly GCA_024550625.1. NCBI lineage: Eukaryota > Metazoa > Arthropoda > Insecta > Coleoptera > Curculionidae > Dendroctonus > Dendroctonus valens. The sequence continues at coordinate 5,217,585 of JAJTJO010000038.1, read as the reverse complement.
AAAGAGCATTTTGGTAAACTCTAGATTGCGCAACTTTGCCCCAATTTTAACAATCTCGTATCTTATAATACGTAAATAATTTGCATTATGCTAATAAACCGAGATCCCCATGGTTGAGCTCCAAAAACAGACACCCGTTGAGGTGGGTGAGTACACATACAGGGTGAGTTACGAACCACCCTGTATATACACATTTATGTGCGATCAATATTTGAAAATCACAATGTATTTAATTATTGAAAACAAGTTTAGTTCTCTTCCAGTTTCGAAAGCCTTTGCTTTGTCCCTATATCAAAACTAGAAAATTAATTTATCTGGAAAAGAAGGGTGTACTCAAAATCTGCTGGGCCAGTCATTATTGAAATCGTCGCATAAACTGGTAACATTCGTTTTAGTTTAGAAAACTGGCCGAGCACTCACATTTTGGCAACCAGCCAAAAACTCGAAGACGGCGATTTCCAAATTGAAAACTAATTTACAATGTTTCCATCGGATTATAATCCAGAATCTATGTTGAGTAACGCCTTGCCAATTTAAAATAACACTTTTTCATTCAGATTTACGAAGATTTATACAGATTTCTTCGGTATTTAACAGGTAAACATTTAATGAAAATCCTGTGCATACACATTTCTTGCTTCGGGTGACACTCTTGGATTTAAGCGATTTATGCTTGAACTCACCAAGCCTGATATATCCAGAATCAGAAGTTATATCAGTAGTACGGAAAATTTCCAATTTAATTGTAGTACAAAATAGCACTACTTTTATGAATGTCATTTCGCTGTCTCTGATGGATCGTATTTGCACTTCACTAGATCCAGATAGTTGATCATCCTCTATAATTATATTACATTTCACTGTCTCCATGATTGTAATATCAAAACCTATAGAATGTCAGTTACATCGTACTCTCTGAGTGTGCACTTGAATAGGATCATCAATCAGAGACTACCCGAGTCTCCAAATTGGCTTTTCTTTTCACTTACTGTTAAATTTGCGCGTTCATGCGAAGATAGAACTATGTTTGGACTACGTACGTGCATATTTTAGTTATAGGAATGACACAACTGATTCCAGCGAAAAAGCGAAAGATTGCTGATTGTGAAATGCATGCGACGAGTAAGGATCAGAATATTTTCGATCGTTCGAGTAGAACGGAATTATCAAAATCCTATTGCCTTTGAAAATAATGCGATAAATATTTAGACATATGAAGGATAAGGGGAAGTCAACGAGTATACAAAGAAAGTAAAGCTAAATAACACGAAACTAATAAAATATTATGATGGGCTATAAGAATATAAGAAAAATATAACGGTGTTTGTACGTGAGAAAAGTACTGATAGGGACTTCGGGGGGTTGTCTATTGATTTGTAGAAGCTTTCGGAAAAATAAACAAAACCAAAATTATAGCCGTTTGTGCTCGATACCGTATAAAAGTTCGTGCTATAACTTTAACTCGACTTCGATACAGCGGGTTTTGTTTTTATCGAATTAAGATTGCTGCAATATTTTTAGAAATTGATTTTGTTTCTATAGCAAAAGTTTGGAAAATACACATTTGTGATCAAGATGTTGAAATCAAATCAAACTCCACTACTTTATTTCGATAATGATTGAAACATTTTGAACAATGAGGATATTAATTAGAAATGAATAAAATGTCAATAATCAAATTCCCACTTTTATTAAGTGTAGGCTACAGTACCTTTATACAAGATACTTGTATAAAGGCACTGTAGTGTAGACTATGTTTAATATCAGGTTTTTGTTTCGTTGAAAACTTTTCGTTTCAGCGCTCGTTTATGAAGCATCTTACTAAATTGTAAGATAGGTATTTACAACCTCGACATTTGAAATCTACATGAGAAAAGCGTATGGGCTCTGTTACGTTACACTGTCTCGAATAAGCTCTGTTATTAAAATACCCTAAATTTATCTAGGAAATTCTTGGGTTGGGTTTCGCCATTTAATAAATTGCAAAGTTTTGAAATGCCAGAGTATCCCCATTTTACGTAAACTGAAATTGTCGAGCAATATTCTGATAAAATTAAACGACGGAACTTAGATTGTTCACTCCTCCATCGGATACATTTATTTATATGTTCCTATATCGCATTGATCGATTTTACTAAAACGTTTTTGCTTCGATCGAACCTCATTTCACAAGCAACACATCAATTAACAACCCTCACTTTAGAAAAAGGCGGTAACATTATACACTATTTCGAAATCAAAGCTTTTCAAGTCGGTTTTTTAACCTGGTTGCCGATGTCGTCCTTCAAAACTTTGCCTGGTCGGATTTCGTTCGACTCCCCAATTCTAAGATATTTTGCTAAATCTTTTTCGGGCAGTAAAACATTGGGTTTTTACTGCAAGTAAAAACTCGTCTATTATTTTAACAATTTAGATTACTGATTGTACCTTGTCTGCGCCGATTATTACCTTGTATACGAGAAAAGATAATTACGTTTACCGACAAGGACGCAGGTCTATGCATCTATAGGAAACTTTTCACATTTAAAACTAAAGGTCTCTTAGCAAAATTCGGTTTTTTTTCTCTTATCGGTATCCCTCCTAATGATTAAATAACGTTCTTAATGGAAAATTAAGTGCTATTGGAAAACGATTACATTTAAATAAAAATGTAATTTTTCTAAATGTCATTCAATAAAATTTTAGGATAGATATGTGAACTTCGTTTTTTCAAAAAAATTCATGTTGCTGGGTTTGATAACCCTTCAAAGGAACAAGCTTTTTCTTTTTAAATAACTTGAAAATATCTTTATTTTGACTTCCATCCGGAAAGTTTAATTACTTTTTGAAGATTAAAGGCCGATTCAAAATGGAATTTTACCAACTGCAAATCGATGATTAGATTTCAGCTGGCGGTTGGTTAAACTATTTCAAATAATTAATTTGAGAAATTCAGTAGTAACTATTTCTCACTTTGCAAGCGATTTTATTATTATCCACTTATTTTCTCAAAAAGTGTTATTTAATATCACATAAAATAATTAACCGTAAACCCAACCTACCAAAAGATTTGTGAATGTGTTCTATTTGAAGTATCATTATTAAAAATATTTTTATTGCCCACCCGTTTGTAAGAATTCACGTTTATACATATATTCCACATTTTAGTCGTTAAGTCCGGAGCTCATAACATTTATCACACGCAGGTATTTATGACAACTTCTCAATTTACATATGAATAAGCCAAGTAGAAACGACACAAAAGCTTATATAATAAGCTGGAACTCTCCGACCTGCAAGTTTCTACTATCGACCCAACCCATAACGGCATGGGATGCATAATATGCTCAAATCAATTTACGCCAAACTTACTTATAGTTAATCTATTAGCTGTGACTGTATCTGATTTTTCCAATTGTCGGTCCTCAGTTGATATATCTTCTTCAAAAATAACAAAAAGTGCATGTTTTCCTACAGTTAATTTTATCAGATCTCTAAATATTCCGTTTCTGGACAGTAAAACAAAAATACTATAATTTTAGTTTAGTATTATTTTAAGTTCAACTATTAATGCGGAAATATAATATTATTGATCCGGAAACAGTATTAATAACCTCTCCAAAACTACAACTTTTCCATACATGGCAGCTTTTCATAAAAAAACACCAGTCGCACGAGGCCGTTATCCATTTCCTTACATTTTATTTTATGCAGACGTACCTAGCACAATACATTTTGATCAAAGAAGTCCTTTATGCAAATGCTTCTCGCTTTTAATGACCAATTACCAGAAGCGTCTTGCATAGATCTCTGAAAGTTAAAAATTAACGTCAACAATTTTTCTCATTTAAAATTAGCTAGTTTTCCGAGAAAATGTATTAAAATTTAGATACTAAGATTAGTTGCTTCTTAGAGTATAATAAACGCGTTTCGGTTTTATATTTATGACCGTGTAAAATTAATATACGCTTTCAGTGCGTGTGATCGATGGCTTTTCATTTTATTCCTATCTTTACCTTTTCATCGCTCCCAAAAAAATGTCTTTTCGCCTACCCAAATATTTTATTCTGATTGCTCCTGAAAGGATTAAATGCGAAACACTGAAACATAACGGATATAGTTTTATATTAAACCTAATAGAAGGGCTAAATGTTGACCGTCAGTAAAGCTGTACTTCAGGGTCTACACTTTACAGCATTGGCCAATTTTCTAGCCAGTTTGGCCCAGTTGACCGTAAATCAGCTTTTTACTTACTACAATAAGTTTCTCTCATTTTTACGAAATACGCAGTATATACAGAAAGTATTTATTGAAAGAGCAAACAATGCGGAGTTGTAGACCATATTTAATAGACAATCAGAATATGGAAGAATATGTTTCAAGTCTAAAACGTGTCAAAATGTTGATTAAAACGGGACTTTAACATGCTGATAGTAATCTGCGTTATCCCAAAGTCTTAATGACGTAGTGTGGAAGCACGAATCAATGCGCTCTGAAAAGGATACCAAAGGAAATGCGGAGAATATTTTGATGAGAAATCGATTCTCCTTTGTACCAAACGTGTCTGTATACATTATATCATTTATGAATCCAGTGATACTCAAAAACGGAATGAGAAATATAATTGAGTCAAGAGTTTGTATTTGAATCGAATAATAGATATCTATGAAGAGGGAAGAGAGAAAGACAGAATTTTCCGTAAAGTTTAAAATTCAAGCAGCATTTAAAAGTGTAAGTGGGAATAACGAATTTCGCATTTATTTCAAACACACCATCCATTGTACGCAACAATTCGGATTTTTGTGATTACTTTCCCGGTCGCTTATGGCAAATTTCTAATGCAGCATATGTGACTTGTCAATTATCATCAGTAGACTACACGACTATTTCCTTATCCTAATAAAAATAATTTGATTTCAACAGTGAAAATATTTGTCGGGTATCTTTGCTGACCCCTAAACTTCACGCTGGAGGAATGAGAGAAGGCGGCTTCGAATTTCCAGGAATATTTTTAGAGGTAAAATAGTTGAAAAAAAGTCAATTTCCGGAACATTATTCATGAAATTGAGATGGAAACCAATTCCGGCCCCTTTGACAAACTATTTTGTAATATTAGCATTAGTTCTTTTCAGAATTTTTTAAGAAGAAGACATATTTTCACTACCTGTTTAAGAGCATTACGCATTTCTATAAACCGTTTCTTATCAAACTTACTATTCCGCAATCTAATTTTCAATGCACCAGCTTTTGACTACTAATGTATAATAAATAACCAAGTTATTTATACAAACGTAAGATAATACGGGCTAGACTTTAAAATATTAATATGCCTAATAACTGTTAAGTATTTACTGTTCTAAGCAGCCCCCTTATAAGATGAACTAAATAATCAGTAAAAGCTGGAGAGCAGGTAGCAAGGGAACAACTTAAAGCTGATGGTTTGCTTAGGCACCCTATTATGATAAAGTACTTACAATGTCCTATAAATATGAAAATTGTAACATAAACAACGAATTATAGTGGCAGGACCTTACCCCTATATCATTATTGGGGATAGTTTGTGTTTTCCATGTCCATGTCCTTGTCGATATATCGTATATAATTAATGTCAGTATATTATATAAAATTGGTTACTGTTCTTTGTCTACAGATGCAAATAAGGGAATTGTTTGTATATAAAGCTTAGTTTCTTAATTAATATTAATTTATTGAATGTGAGTCCGCTTATTTCTGGTTTACGTTATATTATAGGCTGCATGGATCACCACTGTGGTGTGTACTTATTCGTGTGTAAACCAATTTGCAACCTTCAATTTACGCTCTTCGGCAAATGTATTCCTCCTCACGTTCTGGGAAACCATTCAGTGCACCGTAAATTACGTTCTTTTTTTATAAAAATCGCTTGTTTCACATCAAACAATATCGCTTGTCGAACTATCGATGCTTCCATGAGAAACAGTAAAACCACCAGGTAGGTAATTGATTTCTTCGAGTTTGATGCAAACATAGAACACAAATGTTCTGGTCGATTGTCGGTAGAATTATATAGTCACTTATGTCGACTATTCTTTTAAAATACAACTTAGTATTGTTCCTGCTATGATCAGCATGATTTAAGTGTAAAAGAAGTCGCAGCAGAAACGGCATTCAGTCAATAAGATTTCACGTTTAAGTCATTAGATGTCAAGCAATAGGCGTATTTAAAGATGCAGTCCCGATTGTATTAAAGTGGTTGTGTTTAATTCATAAAGTTTTTTTAAAACAGAAGTTTTAAGTTAATCATTAAAATTGTAGGGATATAAGTTGAAATATTATTATTTGCAAAATAATTTTTATCCTTAATACCATTATAAAGATTTCTAAAAACCTGGCGGGGTAGCTGTGATAAGTTAAATTGAAATTTACATGCAATGCCGCTGAATATGCTGAGAATGAAAAGCTGTTATCATTACCTTAATTAGCAACAGGAAATGGAGGTATCAGAAATTAACATGTGTACTTAGCCAATGTTTTCGAAGACAAACAAACTGACGCGTGAACTGTTCCATTTCTAAGCAAACAATTATTCCGCTTTAGAATTATAACGCTTACAAAATGCGTGCGATGTAGAGTTTATCAGATTGAAATAAATGTTATGAGATCGAGCGCCGTGTCATCCCCTTGATAGACAAAGCACTTCCTCGACTTACTTTATATTGAAAAATATACGGAAAAATTACAGTGCTGCAATGGTACCACATAAAATGAAACAACTTTGAGGTTTAATATTAGATATCAATATCAAACGATTTTAAAATTATTCAAGTTTCGTACACGTAGGAACTAAAAAAGAGCATGGTTTTGGATTTACAGTAATGAATACGAACATGATTTATTCGAATTCGATAGGCAATTCAGATAAGTACGTGACAAATGTAGAACTATAAACCGTGGTAACTTGTTACTTCCACTTTAACAGGCTGTTAACTTGCAAATTCCCACTGCTGGACATTTTCAGTCTTAGCCACAGCTTTCCTTTGCATTTTAAAGCAACACATCCTATGTAGGTCTTTGAAGTGCCCCTACTATAAATACATTTGTTAATAAATGTACAACTAACACACAAGCGAAGACACAGAACTATGTAGAAAAATGAATGTACAAAAAGTTCTTATTTATAGCCTATATTTATTAAGTTCAATTAAAAGCGAATGGCTTACTTTTAAAGTTGTACAATATAATAGTTAACTAAAGATTGAATATATATTTGTTATTACTTGTTTATATTTTAACAACCAACTATTTTAATTGTAACTCCACACACCCAAATTGACCGACATAAAATGTGCGTATATTGATTATGTTCTTGTGTTTTATGTAAATAAAGCTTTTTGTGAACGCCTCTCTATTTTAAAATGGTTTTCAGTACCAGGCCCTTGAGATTTATAAATATTATACAAAGACTTTTCATATATTGTTGGTTTGAAATTTTCTCAATTTGCCCTTTATTCCTGTATTCACGCAGCTGAGCCACAAAAAAATCGCCATCTCATAGTGCCTCAATTTTGAAATTAAACAATTAAAATCTGACAAGATACTTAACGGAGAGAATAATATTGTTCGCATCCACAAAACAAAAATTATGGAAACGTAAAACAGACAATGGGCAGATCCTCACGTATGTTCGTCTTTTCATCTATTTAAATTTTAAATTGACCATGGCTTACACCCGAGTGTTAAGCGGCAATCAATATAAAAAAATTATTTTTTTGTCAGAAAATATGGTAGAGCATATATATTTTACACGCTTTTGTAAGTGTGGTGGTGGTGTATGTATGTATAAGCTCATATTTCTGTATGTTTACGACGTGTAATTTTCCACGTCTTTACATGTAAATTGGACATAATATTGGAAGCATATCATAAGTGCTTTGAGGAAAAATGTCCAGGCCTAGCAAGTGCAGTTAGAAAAAATTAGTGCAACATAGTTCGGAGAAATGTAATTTTTATTCGTTTAATATTGACGGCTTGTTAAACTAACTTATTTAACAGGAAATGGAAAACGTAAAACACCAGGCGGTTCTTTCACATCTCTGCTTTCTTGGTGTGTGTGGTGTACCCGGTTGTACTGAATGGACAAGTTTAATTGGTTTTGTGAAAAAAATAGTTTTAACTAAAATTAGAAAAAAGCAACCTTCAGCCAGAAAGTTATTATAGAAAACATAGTTTTCAGAATGACGAATTAAGAGAGACAAGTCCAGTAAAATGGGCAACATTGGTCTGAAATGACCAATGTTTTTTTAATAACTTTAACCAATGTGCCTTTTGCTTTCTGGACTTTTTCTATTTATATCATATAAATAATAAGCATTCACTGCCCACGATTTTCCTCAGTTCCATTTTATTTATTTTCTAGATGTATAAATGTTAATCACTCGCAAAATCAATTTGTATTTCTGATAAGTAAAGAATAGGTTTTCTGATAGAAATCGATTGTCCATTCTGGTCGTGCTTGCTTTGAAAAATTGAGTCAACTGAGTTCTTAAAGCCAATAAAAGTTATCGATTTGCCCTTCCGCTTGATATTGTATACTTTTTAGGAGGCATAAGTTTGAACTTGACCAAACGGCCTTTCAAGTATGCACCTAATTAAAAATGCAATATGCTCTCTGTCTGCTGTCTGCTTTCGGCTCTCTTCAACTGTAACTTTAAATATAGTGTTATGTGTACTAACACATAGCATTAATTCCAATCATCGCGTTCAGTATTTCCGGAATGTAAAAGGTATGGAATTAAACCCTTTCTCTGGCCGGAGGAGATCACACGTTTAGGCTCTGGAAAAAGAATGCTCTTTTCTGATTAGGAAGGGATCTCGTAATAGCTAAATGGCATAAAAGAGGTAAGTAGAAAAGACCCTCGACATACTACGTGTTGTCCGCTACGGTTCTCCCATAAATGGTAAGTTAAAATATGGTTAAAAATATATTTAGACTTTCGTGCAAAACTGCAAAAACACTAGCAAGGTACGATTATTTAAACATACAAAAAAATGTCGATTGTTTAAAATAGAGTAATGTATTTTCTGTAAAAATATAGTTTGTTTTCCATATCAAAAAATGTATAACATATCTACAGCTTCTCCACAAGTACACACTTCAAGCGCTGAGTGTTTTCTCATGTGTAGCGAATCATCCAATGTATACATTTATTAAGGTTCAACCCATCAACAATATTATCCAAACCGAAAATATATATATTTCAGTCATCCCGTCATCCGTCATATTTACAGAGAAATATATCTTATGATGTGACCAGTAGCAAGCTGCGATCTATTATTAGGAAATATAAATTTAGTTTTACATCGTTGAAGCATGTAAGTTAAAGTCTTCGAACATTCGAACTTCAATAATGTGTGTAGAATGCTCGTGAAATTCAATTGCTCAAAGTAGCAAAATGCAATTTGGAGGGGTCGCCATTCGGTATGATAAAACTGAAGTTGAATGTCGGAATAAATTGTTATCTTGCGTGAGCGTGTCTTGCAAACTAATTGGGAAAACACCTTATCCGCAGAAGCACGAAATGTCTGATGATGACAGATATTCTTATTCCATTTCAACAAATTACTGTTTTACTTTTCCTCTTTTGCCACTGAAATATACTTCGTTCTACCCATTTTTTTATTTATCTGTAGATAAGCTAGTTTCTGTTTACGAGCATCTTTAGTGAAACAAACAATTTGCAACAAAATTACTTCTGCATCGGCTATTTATCCCCAGCTCCTGGTAGGTACATCCATATCCAATATGCTCTCAAATATATAAAATGTTCAATAAACTTTCGTGAAAAATGATGATTTGCAGCGATATTTTAGGCTAATATCTGCTCTTACCCGAGCTTAATCCATTAATATGGATAATATAAAATATCAGGTTCAAAAGTTAGTTGGGGAAGTTTTATTACTTTCATTCCCTAGGGCGCTATGATCAATACCGAGCTAATCAACCAAAATGTGTGCGCCAAAACCCCAAGTGTGATAATATTTATATCTCTGTATAACACGGATAAAGAAATTTTGTAGCAATTCCTACCTTTCCAGTGGTTACGTATTTCTTCTGTTGAAAATTTCAAATTATCTCTGAGTGCTTAAATAATATCAAAATATTAACGTAGGCGAAAGAAGAATAATCAACGTAGCACTTTCATAAGAAGCGCATTTGGACTATGCAACGAACAAAGTCCTTAAAAAAGCCTTATAAAACTGTATTTTATGTAATTATTTCAATTGAATTGAGAATTTTACCTTTAAAAATTATTTTCAATCATTCAGGTTAATGAAACATTTTTGTGAATGCGTATTGTTTCTAATAACAATAGGGATTAAAATTGTATGACCGTTTTACAGTTTTTTATGAGTTTTAAAATAAATCTTCCAATTAAACGGAATTCAATTGGAATCTATGGTGAATAAAACGCAAATGTGACAAAGTAAGTAGATCGCGTATGAGAATAAAATGTGTCTCCTCTGTTCTAGTTAAGATCGTTTCGTTTATGATGATCCATGATCCTTAAGGTGCTTGTGTTGTATTAATTATTTCATAAGTGCATGTCTACATATGTATAAGTGTGATGAAATTTAAATTAAAAGCAATTTTTCAGGCCTTGCCGTTAACAAGGAAAGTTTCGTTTCAAATTATAATCCCTCGAATTCACGCATGGTCGAAACCCTTTCTTGCCTTTGGTCGAATATAAAATGATGTACTCTTTGCAAACATTTAAGTCTTGCTTCATTTGTATCAAATTTGATTTTGAAATGAAAAGAAATATAAAAGATTTCCAAGCTACTATTATATACTTATCGTCATTGATAAATTGCAAATAAGGTAAGATAAGATATATAGTATATATAAATAGGCACAACCCAATTCTTAATGATTTTTTTGTAATTTTCTAACTATTTTTACCTCTCTAACCACCAACCATTTATGACAACGCTTATTGTCTTAATAACGTTTATGGTCCATTTAGTATTATGCAGATGAAAGCAACTTGTTTCTGCATATGGGAATGTTCAATTAAATTGAATTAATACAGACAATGTGCATGTTATGCTTTGAAAATGAAATTCGCAGTATATTCAAGAGGTGGGATGCGGTTCGCACAATATAGAGCATTTGCTCTCACAGTTTTCCTTATGCTATTCACAGTTTTCCTTATGCTATTCACAGTTTTCCTTATGCTATTGGTTACATAGAATAATTTCAAGCAATCAATCATTACTAATTGTGCTAGGTAATTCCGGAAGTTTGCTTCTAAATCTTAAAAGATATGTAAGAGCCGTTCCTACTTGAGATTAAAAATAGTTTAAATTCAACAGTTCATAATAGAAAAATTCCTAGTTAAAATTTGAGAAGAATCTCGTTTTATACCCACATATTGGTATATACCATATACAATACATGTATGTGTAAAAGCTTGTAAGCAAAACCATAAAGTATTTCTCTACCAGAAATGTGTTTATGTTGCAGATCATGCTTTAATAAAAATGTATATTATACATACATACCGGGAAGCAGTACTATTGAAGAAGCTATTTAAGAATTGTTGCTAATTTTTAAAAGAACGGATGTGTTTCATGTTCTTATCATTCACTAGCGGTATTATTTACCTATAATGCTAGCAATACTAATGAGGTGCTCTGTGCGATCTGAATGTAGAGAGAAACAGACACAATACCAACTCTTTGAACTTTTCCTGACGCCTAATATTTTATTGCTTTCTAAATCTTCTTTCAATGCTTTCTAAGAAAAACAAACGTTAGTATTTAAATTTGTAAAGCCTTTTCGTAGAACTAAATATGGCGCAAACATCACGTACTAAGAGAATCGGTATATCTCGTAAATGTGAATATCTGCTATATATATGCTGATCACAAAATAATAATAAATATCGCTGACAGGTAACAAGCTCATGTCTCTATTTTCAAATGAATATGAAAATGTAACTTAGAACAAGGAAGGGATTATTCCTATATAGGTATAGGTATAGGTTTGTCATGTACTTTTTAAGTGGTATTTACTATTTCTACATAATCTGTATTGGCCATTTAATTTAAAGCTTTAAGCTTGACTGTGATATTATGGAATATTGTAGAGTGCTGTTTTTAAACTCGGTTTTATAATTCTTATAAATATACTCAATGTTAATACGTTCTATGCATGCAATGCAAACACAGTGACCTAATCAATTAAAAAGAGAATTATTACTCCTACAGGATGTTTTACAGCACATGTTACTAACGACTCAGATTCTTAAAATATGAGACGCAATTCGTAACTGCAAACCGTCAAGTAATATGACAAATATTGTCCGTCAAACTGCTTTATTTTAATAAACAAGATATAGGGTCAGGAGTAACTTCTGTCGGTGGCAGTCAAAGAAACGTTTTGGTTTAATCGCCCTTTTCAATATCAATTTTATAACACACAACAAATAACAAAGACACATAATCTGCAGCACCCTATTTGTTGCTTTGTTACGAACTACCAATTCCATTAGCTTACAGACAGCCAGAAGAATTATTTCAATTCCACTGTCAATTTATCATTTTCCATTTGAATTTTGAAAATGTGCGAAAGAAACATCACGTTAAAAACATTGTGCCCAATCAATCATTCTGTTATTAATGTCAGTCATTAAAGCCTCATTAAAGCAAAAAGGCATACTTATTGTCTTTCTGTGTTTTAACATAAAAAGCTTTGTTGACAGATATATAATATTTACCTTGTATTCTGTGGATCTGATAATGTTTAAACAGTAGCGAAATATTTTCAGGTTTTCTTTTAAAACGGTGTATCTTATTACCTACATAATGAGATTCCTGATGAAACGTGAACTAAAAGATTGACTTAGTAAAGACATGAAAAGTGAGATATTAGAAGTAGGTATTGAGCAGAAATGTGAAAACCTTTTAGTGTTTAAAGGATTATAGCCAACATGGCAAATCTGCTATTTACTACCGTCGAATATTTCGCAGCGGAGCGCGTGAGGAAATCGACTGAGCAAAATTCGAATAGTCTCCTTGTGAAGAACATTTCCGAAACAGACCATTTGATGGTAGCCCATAGAGTTAGTAAAATAAGTAAAATTATTTCATTTTCTCTATGGGTGATCCTCTAACAAGCTTCAAGAATCGTTTGCCTTTGCCCTAGGAGGTGGAACTTTTCTTGTGTATCTTGCATTTATGAATATTTTTGTCAATTTATATCCCTTTAATAGTATTAGTCGCACATGCTCTTGAAAAACACATAGTGAATAGGAAATTTATTTTATTTCTTATTTTGCGTCTGCAGGTCAGAGACAGTCTGTCGATAAGAGAAACAAAGCTGAAAGCTGCTCAAAAATAACTTGTTTTCATTTCAGTTCGTTGAAATGCATTGGCGTTGTCCATCTTCGTTCCACTAATACTAAAACAGCTCAATTTACAAATGGAGAGGTCTACATTATGAAGTGCGACCTATGAAATGTCACAATGAAATGAAAATTAGGGTTCTAATATCAATTAGGGAAATCTTTCTTAGCATGCAAAAGCGAAACTCGCTCTGTCCGAAAATCGACACATGCAATAAGGAAGCAATATAATAAACGGTTTACATCAAAGAAGACAACAGGGTGTACGTATTTACGCTTTCTACATGAAGATGCATACACCTGTGTCTGCTATCATCACATATAATCAGAAACGAGTTAACAAATGCAAACTGCAGACTAAATATTACAAGATTTTCTGTTCAGAACGTGCACACTGTCCAACTGATCTTATATTCTGGCGCCATCTCCATGTATATTGACCTTAGTCGTTATACGTTGCCGATGACAAAATCTTCACAAATTTTGAAATCGCTTAAAAGTAGACACAAAAAGTGCATTTAAATCCTTACCAACGTCATCGCAATTTGAAAAAAAATAAAGATTTATTTTGTACCTTCCAATTTGAAGTTTGTCTAAAATAGCCCTGAATTATAATTTCAGTATCTCTTCAGCCGAGTAGTCTGGGAGAGCTAATTTTTAATTTGCTAGAATCTCCACGAAAATAGGATCAACCTATGCTAAATAAACTTCATTATTACGGGCTCCGTCAAAAATATACGCTTATTTGATGCAACTTTAAGCATAGGATAATGAGAATAGGTACTGTTTAATCTGAGGTACCTAGCCACATATTCCATGCCAGGTCTAGTCTAAAAATCTAGTCTATGTCGATTGGCAACCAGCTTATCTCTTTATTATGAGCGAAATTATAATTCATTATTGTTAAGAACGTTCGATGACTAAAATCGTTTTTAAAAAAATGCACCTTTTCTGTTTGGAATGTATGCCAGAAAATCAACAGTTCCCGATGATCAGTGATTTGGACAAAACATTCCATGCATCAAAACTTTCTATTTACGAAACTTTTGTCCTTTTAATAATTGCAAGACGAAACTTGTAATTACCTGGGATGATTAAGAGAAAAAAAATTAGATTCACTAGAATTGGTCCGGTCAACATGGTCTAATTATTGTCCCAAAATTATCAAATGCACCAAGGCGATCACAATAATATTCACCCAATCACAACCAGCTTTATTGGTATAGCTCCAATTTGAAAACACACACTGCGAATTCAAAACTGTAAAATATTTATCAACAAAAACAAATTAATAATAATGTCATTTTTCTTTAACAATATTGAACGGTCTTATTTTTTACAACGGTTATTTTAGGCTACTTCGTAACAGGTCGCGAATTTCGTGGTTCGAGACCGAGAGCTTTCAGAAACTGAGTAACTGCTACGTCTCCGAAATACTTCGTATAACTGAGGCGTCGGCACCGTCGTTAGTACTATACAGCGAAAAGCTGGAAACAGGCTGTTTTGTCGTATCCAGAAATAGGGTTGCTCCCTCTAACGTCGAAATTTCATGTAACATTTTGTTATTGATCTGGATTTCCAGTCAAAGTCGAAGTGACTAAAAGTCAATATTAAAGCGACGGATTGTACTTCATGTATTTCAGTTTTCTCTATCACTATAATTACGCACATTCTACTTCTTAAGAATGTGAAAAAAACTTAAAGCAGAAAAACCATTACGCATGTGAGCCGTTTTCTTTGAAAGTGGTGTAAGTCCATTTTGACAAAAAATTAGTTAATGATAAAAATGAATACAATTTACTTTAGTTAGTTATAATCAGGCAGTTTATAATCTACTAAGACCCGTCACGTTTGCAAAATTTTAAGTTTCAAATGATTGATTTGTTACCATTCTTTCAGGACCCCTCCATTATTTCAGGACCCTTTTGAAAAACTTGATTAAAATGAAAAAAGTTAAAATATAGTAATAGCAAGAGATTTTGCTTGAACGGGAAATGTTGAAAAAAAGCCTTTTTATATATAAAACATCATTTGTGAAAAATTTCCAGTTTTTACTTAAAGCAAATTTCCTCACTCATCAATCACTCTAAGAAATTCAATACTAAAATGCAGAATTTGGAAAAATCCAATTTCCAATTTTTTTGAAAAATATTCCTCTTACTCCCCCGTTTTGAAATTTTCGACGAAAAATCGAAATTTCATAACCGCGTTTTATGCGTTCATTGAATTGTTTCCGACCTAAGAAGCTGCCGAATAACAAATATGAAGTTTTCGAGTCTATAATAAGGAAGATATCGCCCGTTAAAGGTTGTGACCGCTCAAAAACGGAGAGTAGAGGAAAATATTCATCAATCCTGATCTGACTTGAATTTCAATGTGACCTTTAGGCCTATTTTGCACAACAAATCAAGCTGTACGAACTCAAAGTTTCATAAAAATGGAGCAAAAGTCTGAGCTGAGAGCTCGTGTGAAAATTAAGTTCCGTCGCTCTTAATAGTGCAACTAAGTGAAACATTCACAAATAATGGCATGGTTTGTGAATGCTTTACTTTGATTTTGGTGGATCTGCTAACAATTGTGCAGCTTCTCACAATAGATCAAGCTAAACAGATTTTTAAGTTTCATAAAAATTGAGCAAACGATTGATCGGAGAGCTAGTATTTAATTTAGCATTCAAAAACGGCTATGTTTGTTTATCTTTGGCTGAGAAGGCTACTTTGTTTGCGGCAAATATCCAAACCAGTTCGATCGCGAACTGGAAATTTCTACAAAATTGTCAATAAGAAAAATGTTTGTTTTGGCGTTGTGCTTTAATCACTGCAGCTCAATAGAATTTAGGCAAATATAAATGGCCCTAAATTTGAAATTAAATTAGTGATAGATCGGTGTTTGGAGCATTTTTCGTTTAGTTGTTGTTGAGTTAGTTGAGTTTCGTTACGTTGGAACGCGAAATTTGTCTTTGGAAATATTGCCATGCGAATAGGCACTTTCTACAAAAATGTCTAGAATAAACAAACTGAAATCGAACAGCAAAGCAAAGTAATGAATCATCCGAAGGGCTATCAAGCAAACGATTATATCATTATGTAAGTTTTGTGGCTCGGTATGGAGTTTTTAGTTCAGTTTATTGTGGGCATCGGACGAAATCGGTCGTTGGTCCTTTGTTCATAATCGGGATAAATCTGCCAATTTGATGCCATTTAAGCAAATGCAGTCGATCATCTCGCTTGTTGACTACTGAATTTAGTCCACATTTATTTTCAACTTCATATGGATACTCATTGTGTGTTCAAGTGTAGTGTAGTCAATCAAGGATCGGACACCAGCTTGTAGAAAGCTGGTAACAAGGATTATTAATCTATCAACCCTCAGCTTGAACTGAGTTTAGTTTTTCGAGATACAATTGAAGTTTTATTCAGTTCTCTATTTCTTTTCCTTTCCAATGAAATAACTGCATTTTAGACTAAGTTTATGTAATAATACATATTTTTTCTTTCTTTCCAGGTGGTACAATGCTGCTTTCGGTAAGTTTAGCATTACTTTTCCATTGGCGGATAGCACGTTACAACGTTGCGTATGATTTTGGCCAAACCATTCAGTTTTTGCGCTGTTAATCCACATTAATTTTTTTTTATCCCGCATACATACATGTATGTATAATGCATGAATATACATTTCGCAGATGTCAATAAATCACCTGTTTTTTGAAAATTTAAACATTTTTTTTTGATAAACGATTCGTGATAGCGATTTTCAGGGGTAGGGATCCGTCTGATTAACTGCATTTTTATTGTTTATTGCTATTTATTGTTTATGGCATTATTGGAGGATAGCGCCTTAAGAGGCTGCGTGCGACCCTGGCCAAACCATTTAGATTTCGCATTGTTTTTCCAAATTTAAAAATTTTAACAAAATATTTTATTTTACAATTTGTGATAGGGATTTTTAGGGTCTGGGGTCCGTCCGAATAATTGCATATAATTCTGTTTATTGCATTATTGGAGGATAGCGCGTTAACACGTCGAATTCTCTGAATGGAGTTCTTGAATTCTCATTAGGAATTGCTCAGATTTACAAATTACATTTTTTTTCTTTAAAATTTTTGACATTAAATGGTCAGATTTTCCACAGTACACTTTTTAATATGTAAAAATGTAAAATAAATGTGTTCTGCTGCGAACACACCTTCAATTATCTTCAAAGCAAATATATCAATTATTAGTGTTTTTCTGCTGTGAATTAAACTCTAAATTAAACGCTTCTTGAACTCTTAGTATGGAGTGCTCAGATGTACACTTTTTAACTTTTTTCGTATAGTTTGCGTTAGTTAGTTAAGATGCCCATGCTAGCAAGCAGCTGGTATGGAGAGAATATGATCTGATGGCATACGGGTGCCGGAGCTGATCCATTCTTAGAGAGGACTGCAAGGTTTTAAGGAATAGCTTTTAGAAACTTGCAGTCTAAAGCTGGGGGTTTTTTGGTTGGTGGAAATCCAACACTACTTGGTATCGCGGGATACCAGGAGTCTTCGAGAAGATTTTTATCCTCCAGCCGCAGGGCAAACCAAAAAAAAAAAATTACCAGATAGGTAATTCAAAATGTCTCTATTTACTAAAACGTTTTCTTGCAGCATTGAACTATTGTCTATTGTCAAATTGTATTGTCATATATCATTTAGGTACTTGAGGTGAAAAAAGACGATTTTTTTCATTTTTCATTTCATTCCCATAAAGTAAAATAACAACTTTGCTCTGACTGATCGTCATTTGTATCATTAATGAAAATAAGAAACATTAATGATTTGAGGTTTCAACAATGCTACGATTTGTTGGTTTCATCTCTTTCTACTTTTAAAAGTGATTGTTTTGAAAACAGTAATGGCAAAATTATATTTTCGAAAGATCCGATGTAATTTTCTTGCAGGCTGTTCATTAAGAAAATGTCGTTAATTTTGTTATATATTTTAATAATCAAGTGCAAGTTACATTAAATTCCCAGAAAAACCCAGATGCTCCTTTGACCTAGATTGTGCAAAATCTCAAGGGAAATTAAGTTATTCTCAGTTATTATGCAAGCCTAAGAGAGTAGGGACAACCATTATTTCAGATAATTCTGGAGTACTTATTAATTTTCTCATTTAATTTTAATGCTTCAGGGTACTTCAGCTAATGTGAAGAGGGTCCTTATAATATTTAAGTTTTTACGTGACAAACTGAGCAGAAAAAAATGTAATTGTTATTTTAGAGGTGACGGGAGTTTCAAAGCACCTTGTGTTTATAGCAAGTGTGTTCGAAAAACGGGTTTGGGACTAGATTAAAAACTCCTTCTCTATTCTCTAAAAATGGCCGACGTTTTGACCTTTTACTTGGGTCTTTGTCAAATCCAATTTTTATAGAGGTTGTTATGTCATTATATACTGAGATTTGAGTGTCGGATCAGCCAAAACCCAAATCCCAATGTTCTATATTTATTTATTATTAATAGTCAGTAATAGTGAAATAAATTGTCTTCAAAGACGGGGCAAGTTTGCTATCGTGTCAGGTGTTTATTTTTATTAAAATACTCGATTGTTAACTTGCTTCTGCCCCGTTGTTGGAGACAATTTATTTTACTATTACTTAACTATTAATAATAAATAAATATAGAACATTGGGTTTTGGCTGATCCAACACCCAAATCTGCGACCTATTAATATATGCGACCTAACGACCATTTAATATCAAAAATAGCTTTGAAGAAGACAAGGTCCGCAACATATATTTATTAAGTTTTGGGGACCCTGCCTAATAATGCGTAATATTTAAAATATTTTAAGGAACCATGGTCTGTTTTCCAAATGTTTTTCGTGCTAATTTAAATTAAAACGCACCGTGACATATCTGCTTTATTATGATGCTTCAAGTTCAATCATCTATTTAGAGGTAAATAATCACCCTTTCGATATACAAATTAATATTTAATAATTTTTTATTGGCAGCCAAAGCCAAAAAAATGTGCATGTAGAAATGTTTTTTTAAATAATGCCACTCAAACATTGGGTGTAAATGAATATTTGTCCAATCAAATTACCAAAAACTACACTATTTACAACAAAATTATTAAATGAGTAGGTAAGTAGGTAATTGTTGCTGAAAGAGTGAGTGAGCACTTAACACTAATGAGATTTTTCAATAACGTTGGAGAAAAATGGGCTAAACGGAGCTCCAACCAAGATTCATATTTGTTTTACATTGTTCAGCAGTGATAGTTTTATCTGCTTACGTAAGAATTGTTTAAACATCTATGAGAAAAACTATTTATTTATATGTTGAATATAACATATATAAACTTGAATATATACATAATAGTTCAACAATTAGACAACAAGTTTTTAGTTAAAATTATATGGACTTGCAAGAAGATAAATTGACAATAAAGATTATTGATTATTGGCAAAAATTATTTGAGCATTGACATATACATATTAGGCATAACGACGTTAAAAGTAAACTTTTAAGTCAAATGCGTAATTAGATTTGACATCGTTTGGAATTGGTCTTCCATCAACATTTATTTAGTTACTTACTACAGATACAGGTACAGTAATAGTATTTGATATGTAGTTAATAAAAAGTAAGAAAGCAAATAAAATGTGCAAGAAGGTTAGCAGATTGCATTTCAAATACTTATTTGCTCCATCTGATTGTCACCAGTGATTACTATTATGTAAAAATATATACTTGCATAGGTATCCAATACTGGCGTCAATAGAAAGAAATAATTCAAAAATACATTATGGATTAAATTTTATATGGAACAAACCTACGTATATAAATTCAAATGTTTCACTTTTGGATCCAAGGATTCGGATTGGGATGTGGATGGAAACAATTTGTTTATTAAGTAATATGATCCGTAGCTGTATGCATGAATAACTATTAAACATGCGCGATCGTTTTTAAGTTGTTCGAAGCCAATTCTTTACCAAGGTGTCGGGCCTCCTAAAAGTTAAAAAAATCGTTGAATCACAACTTACAATAATTATTGACATGTGTTAATATTCTGAATCCTAATCTGACGTTTAATAAAGTGAACTAAATTAGGTCTTAACTTTTACCAATGCTTGATTGCGTTGTTAGTCTTGGAGTTCGTGGCTCAATCTTCAAAGATGCTTTGAAGAGTTCTTCCTCTTCCATCAGCAAAGACGTGTCGAGCAAATAATTCGAAACACGAGTAACCAAATCAATTTTATAAGACGTCTGCTGATACTGGCGTATTTCACGAATTATGTGGGCAATCTAGAAAAAAAAGCATGTGAATGTAGCTCATATTTTTCATCGCAATAAAGGATATCAATTAATTTTCTCATGGCAATACTTTTTAAGAATTCTTTATACGCCATATTTCTCACCACTTACCATTCGCATTTTCGAAAAGTTTAATAAATTATTATCCACAAAATTGGGTGTACCTTCCTCAATAAATGACAAATCTGTGAGGTAAACACCCAAATATGGAATGCAGGGCGGATCACATTTGTGCAATGCATCTCTGAGCATTCGAAATCTTCCATCAGAAGAAACGATTTTTTGATGCTTTTCTATTGATTGTTTTGCCTGAAAAATAATGTATTTTTTCCTGATAATTATAAGTTACGGTCTATATTATGCATTTACGGTCTTCGAAACTCTCTCCCAAGTGTTCTTCAAGCGAAAAATAGCAGCATTGGCAAAAGCAGAACATATTTGCAGAACTCCATTGAAATTGTGAAGGCATCTGACAATATCAGCTACTGCCGCCCATTTCTCTATAGTTTCCACTCTGGCCACCATATCGCTTTTGCGAACAATTTCCGAAGCTATTAGCCGAGAAACGTCATTAAATCTTTTGGTCATCATAACTACGTGTAGCGCCTTTTTTTCCTTATCAGGCTTCAACCACGAATGACCCATCAATTCTCTGTAAAACAATGGCAATCATTTGATTGACTCAACTCGTATATGTTATTAATGAAAAACACTTACTCGGGAGCTATTTGCATAAAGATTTGATGATCAATATAAGTTAGTTGCTCAGCTATTTCTAGAGCTGACAGGCTTTCAATTCGTTCTTTACTGGGTTCCTTAAACCAGATATTCACATTAAATGGAATACGAAGTATTTCTAAACGCATACCAGTGGAGGTCCCAGGAGTTTTACTAAATCAATTACGGGCCTTTCTTCTTCATCCTGCTTTTCAAGCAGCAGAAGCAACTGAGCAGCTGATTTATGCTCAGCCGAAGTAAGATTCGGATGGCAACGAATTTCTTCCAAAAATTCTTTGGTTTGACGCTTTAGTTCTTTGTCTGCTTCAAAATCCTTACCTTGCTTTGAGATCCAGTGTCTACAAGACAATATAAACTATTATTCAATGCATACCGAGTATTTACATGCCATACCTTAAAACGTTCAAAACTCGCATAGTAGCGGCTGTAGATATTATATATTCTAAGGATTTCGTTTTATCTTCTACTTGATTTTGCTTTTTTTGGTACTGCATTGCTACCGGATTATCAGCTGCACATGTGGCAATGGCAAAAGCTGTACTTGCATAAGACGAACTACTACGTCGTTTAGCTTGCTTTATGCCACCCACCACCACTCCTGCTTTGCTTGGAGATTTACTAAGACATTCATGTTGGACACTGGATCTACCAGTAGTAGAACGGCTTGACGGTTGTGGTTCTCGTCGCTCGCCTTCCTTTTGTGAACGTTGGTAAAAGTTTTGAAAAAACTGTTGAATAGAAAATAGCACAGAAATTTCTTTCATACGACTTTCCGTAAATGTCTTACCCCTAAAATAATTTGTGTGGACGCCTGAACAGACGCTATAGATGTTCTCGCGATATCATCAGTCTTTCCATCTGATTTTTCCTCCAAATCCAGCAATTGATCCATCAATCCTTCTTCTGGATGGGTGTCGCTATCGATAGATAAGCTTTTAGCCCTGTCAGACTTGCGCTCCATTCTGGGGGATGAAATGTGCCGATATATGTTTTTTTTTCGTTCATCCTCTCCCGACTTGCGACGCTCTTCAGATATTTTAACAACTGAAGATCCACTGTCTACTGACAATCTTTTGCGCTCATCAGGACAAATCAGTGGACGTTTTCGATCTTCTAAGGGCTTGTTTAACTTTTTTTCCGTAGAATCTATACGGCGCCGCTCCTCCAAACGAATTCGCTCTGAAATCTCAGATGTTCTTTGCTCTATAAAAACGTTACGAATATCTTCACATAAAAGAGATTTCTTTCTTTCCGCAGTCACATCCGATTTGCGTCTAACTTCTTGTGAGACCTCAGAGTGCTCATCCTGGCGTGCACTATCTGATTTCCTTCGATCCTCAGATTTTCGACGTGCCGTTCTTTTTTCTTCAACGATATCACGTCTTCTTCTTTGCTCTACCGTCAATTTATCCATTGGAAGATCTTGCCCGCAGTTACCGCAAGGGTCTGGACCAGTGTCTGAAGTCACCAAAGCCATGACCGATTGCTTAGCTTAAATCTATATAACTTGTGTAAAATAGACAATACAGACCTGTTAAAGTGTCATTGCTGCTGGACGGCTCAACTTTTGGAATCGATAAATGATTATTTTCTGGTTGTTCTACTTCTTCCTGTGTTTCTTCGTAAGAATTCACTTTAATAAAAATTGATTTTGCAACACTTTTCTTTCTTTCTGGTGTAACTTGTGAACTTGAATGCCTTCTATATGGCTCATCTTCATCTATAGCGAAATAATTGTAGAATCTGGCAAATTTAGCTTTGTTGGTGGCTGTCAGATGCTTGGCTGAGATAAAGTCGGAGCGGAAATATGCCGACTCTTTATTTTCACTAACACGCCAATCACATTTCTCTATGATTTTGTTTTTCTTTCTTGGTGGTTTGCATCTGACTCGCAAAGCTAAATTTGTCTGCATTTAATATTAAATAGATAAGCTTAAAACGTTTAATAATCGTAGGCCACGAACATTAGCTTTATACAAAGAGCGGATTTGGTGTACGCTTCTGGCTGAGAGAATCTAGCACGCAATGCTCTCAATAAATAATAAATCCTATTGTGATATCCTAAAGTGATGATCTTGTTATTTGGAAATTAATATTTACTAATCTTTTTGGCCTATTAACAATATTTCGCATATAAATTTTGGAGAAATGAGTTCCTCTCAATTTTTTGAAAAAGCTCTTTTATATGCGAAACAAAATATTGTCACATGCGATTGATAATAAGTAATAAATGAAATTATATCGGTAAATATCACCAATACGATATCAGCATTGCCGCTGTATCAGTATTTTACTTACATTTAGATATTACAATATTTCTAAGTGGTCTTTGCCCCTGGGAATCATAGCTAAATGAGCGATCTCTGTCGCTTGCTTCTGAGCAATATCCGGATACTGAACTAGCCCCACTAGTTCGTCGGTGTGGAAACTGTAGAATACTGCTTCTCCTCCGATAATCTTCATAAATTTGTAAGGTATTGTCTTCTTTATACTGCAAGTATTCCGCTACAGCCATTCGTTCTCGTTCTTTTTCCACACTTGCGTAATAGACCCTCTTAAGAGCAGTTAACACCTTAATTCCATCAGTAAAAACTTTGTAGGTCAACAGGAACGTATTCAGGAAGTCGATCGAAAGAAACCGAAGATCTAAAAGACGGTCTACGTCGTTAACCAGTAAAGTGTTGATAAGTAATTACATATTACCTGTGATATAACAAGAAAGAATGATGGTAAGCATGCAAGACATGGACGAAACACAAAAATGTCTTGTTCGACTGTAAAAGATGAAACCTGAGTGAGAGGAAATACAATAATGCAAAAGTTCATCATGCCTCAAAAGTTACTACAAAATGGAAAACGTTCCTTTCAAACCACATTTCACACTTCAGTTGCTTAAGTAGCTACATACTCTGACTGGCAGCTCAATTTCAATAAATCAGCAAACTCGAACTCAAAACCAAACTATTTCAAACCACAAATCGATAACCATTTTTGTAATGTACAACTTCAGTCACAGTCTTCATTCATATTTAAGCAACTTAGTTGTATTGTACCCAATTTTCCAACTTTACCGGTTAGTCTTTCCAGAAGTCTATCCGGAGTAGCATAGCGTATTTGCGGAATCTTGCACGAGTTTAAAGTTTTTGAAAACCGTATATCAGGTTCATCATGAAACAGCCTTGGATCGTTTCGAATATATTGAGGAAGGTTAATTGAGCTGGTTTCAGTCATTACTGGATTGCAAATCTCACTGAACTGTGCATTGTCGATACAGTCAGCTATATCGGAAATCCATGCAGCCTTTTCGCTGACTGTGGGGGCCAGGAAGTGAATTACAAGCTGCAGAATAAATGGACGTTGTGAGCGATGAGCATTTTAATGCAATTCCTAACCCGTAACTTACAGGCGTTTCTAAAATTTTGCTCTCTATCACAACTTTAAAATCTCGACCATGGTACAAAGTATTTCGTTCCTGTACTAGTGCTGATGTGGACTCCAACTGTCCCTCTAACATAAAGCAAACAAATTAAATATTCCGTAGGTATTCTGAAACTCTATGTTTACCCAAACTAGCTTCTTCATTTGGCTCATCAATTAATATACACTCTCTCATAGGAATTTTACCGATATTGGGAACTAAATGCAAATTGCCATCACTACCCCTATTAAAATAATAATTATACTAGGTATTTCACTAGCACCTTCGCATCATTTAATTTTACCTTATTGTTATAATCAGGTGATAACTAAATAAGAAGCATTGCCTCACTAGTTCCTTGTCTGATTTGCTTGACGTCTTAAATCCTTTGAAGGCCACTTTTTCTTTCTGCTTTTCGTTAGGAATTTGAATCAGAGTTCCTTGCCGCACAAAAATCTGTTTAACATCCAACAAAATATCGCACCCTTCTACAATCAACCTTTCGACCGCTAAATTCTTTCGAAGGTGTTCCGTAGCAGACACCTGACATGAAATGCATAGTGTTATTCAATTTGAACACAAATAGCGTGTTTAAATAAAACACGTATTTACGACTGGCCTATACATATATTTAATATATTTCAACTTACTTCATCATGCATTTGCTTGGATAAATTTTCAAGCTGCACTTGAGCTGCTTCTAAGCTTTTTCGTTCGACATGCTCAAATGGGGTATGTGCGAGTAACTCATGAAGTGTAATGATATATCTGGGAATCTACAAAATTTCAGTGTAAAAATAAATTCCGGCATCGAAATGGACTAAGTTTAGTACTCGTTAGGTTTCGACTGCATGATCCAGTAAGGGTAAGACAAATCCGTTCATGGAAAGTCGGAAGGTACCTTTTTATTCAAGAAATCGGAATTCAAAGAGTATGCAATATTTCAATTAATTTGCCAGCACGCGGTTAAACCTCAAATTAATCCGTCCAGTTGGACAGTTGAAAAGCAAACCAATAGCGCAACAAATAAATTCAAATCAGTTGCAGGAATTAATAAAAGTCATCAAAACGTATTTTTTTATCTGAAATAGTCCAAGTAGAAACGATTAAAACGCTGTGAATATGATTTATTATCAGAGGAAATTTTTTGGTGTAGTCTAGTAGAAAATATAATACATTAAATAGCATCTTAATTAGATCAAGGCCTTACTCAGTTTTCTCACCAATCAAGTACTTACCTGATGCATCGGATATGTCAAAAAAGTCTCCAGGGAACGCCCATTACACATTGGTTTAGACTCGAAACGTTTCAGCGTAGATGCGAAGGGTTGATTTTGCTTGCATTCAGTTAAGACTTGCAAAGAATAGTGATGATTTCTTACATATTCTTGGTAAATGCTCAACATCGGAAGCAACATCGAAAATAAATCTCCTAGAAATGTTAAGGATGAGTGCTATATAAATGTTAATTATTATAGAAAATTGGGAAACATTTTCTTAGTGCTGTGAACAGAATTGCACTCACACAAGTCCTATTTTTCGCCTATTAATGCTTGTAGTTAGTTAGTTAGTGCCATACATTCTTATATCCAAAAATAGAAACTCGTTGAAAAAACTTACCTAGAACTAGCGTAGGCCAACTTTCCAATCTAGCAGATAAACCTTTGAGAAAAATTTGGTGTAGAAAAAACACAGTTTCGCTGTTTAAGAAAATCGAATTGACATCGTCATGTGTGCATGGTGGCTTCTTGGAAGACGCAGCCATTTGAAATGGCCTGAGAAAGCAAGTAATCAACACCTCCATTTGCTGAATGTAATCTTCTTCAGCCTCAACCAGTTGGAAAACAACATTATTTCTTTTTCGCAAACGCTCAGCATGCGGACTTTTAATGTATTGCTCGACTATTTGCTTCCACTTTCTGCGACATAGCCAGCCCCGAAAAAAGCTTTGCACTTTTCTAAGCTTACCCAGCTTTTCTTCATCACCCTGCAGGTCTTCATACAAGCAACAAATGCAACCTGAATCTTCCACATTCATGCAGGTATGAACCATATTACATATAAATCGTTCTGCATTGCGCTGTCTTTTTAATGAAGTCAGCTAAAATGAATCCAAATAAAAAGACATTTTTTGTGTTCACTTCAAGATATATTTATTTGCCTTATTTTTATATTTTTCAGTGGTTAGTTAATAAAACAAAGTTAAATCGATCAAGATATCGATTGAACGTTTAGGAATATTGAACAAATGTATACCTCTTCTCTCAAAAACTTCATTTCGGCATATAAATCCTCACAATGCAAAGAAAATTGCCATTTTGCAGTTTGCTCTGCTTCGACCACTTGAATAATATGCAAATGTTTCGCTGTAACTTTTTGCATCTCTAAATACTGTTTACTGAAACTATATATTCAAATATGACGTACTTTCATCACTTCATCATCATTTAATCCATATTTAATCCAGATAAATTAGTTATAAACAAATGAGCCATAAAGGTGCGTCAGGTGCTTATTACCCTACCTTGCCTTTTCCAGTTCTTGTATCCAAAGCACTGTTTCCGTTTCTGCTACGCCACAAAGTTCAAATTTTCGGACATATTCTTTTCCAAAACTTATTTGGAAGCAAAACTGAAATAAAGTTATATATATGAAAACTGAAATAGAGCTAAAATATAGATTACGAAAATTAGGTCAATATCGCTGCATAACAATAACTATATATCATGGTGATATTTCTGCATGTAAAAAAAAGTTGCCAATGTTAGAAATATGTATATTGACACTACCTACATTTCGGTCTACATACTCTTTCTCCTTTTCCACTTTCTCTGCCTTTTCTCTCTCTTTATCTTTCGATTTGTCCGGCGTCGGAGGTAGTAAACTAATATCACTGTAGATGACCCGTTCCACGTAGGAGCCTTCCAGGAAAATTATTCCTAATGGTCTATCCCTCTTGTCTTTGTTTTCGTAGTAAAATAGTAGATTCTGAAACCAATTGCTATTCAGTGAATGCTAGAAAAATTATTTCGGCTCGATATTTTGATTTCTCTTTATATATTTTTTTCCCTTCTTTTTCAAATAGTGACACCGATGTTATTCCGGGAAAAAACTACTATCAAAAAAATCCTATTGCTTCTAGGGCAAGTAATAAAATGTTTAATATCACTTCTGGACGACCGCTGTAGATTTATTTACAGTGTTTCTCCGCAAATAAATTAGACATACAAAGAGCGCGCGAGAATTAATTAGTCATCCGGGAGTTGGACACCTGATGCAAATGAGTTTCACTTACTTGGTAAAGAACAAAAAACCGTAGTTGCCATTTATCTGACATTGTAGACTTTTTCCATAAAGAGCCCAGTATTTTAGAGTCTCCATTTGCTCTGTCAGATAAGAACAGAAGTTGGGTTTCATTAACTTTAATTGATTTTTGCATCCTTGGACTAAGCAGAGATCCTGATGCTGAAGACTTTTTCGGCTCTTTCGAGTCTTTTGAATCTTTTAATTCTGAAATCAAATATACGCATAAACTATGCTTATGAATTCAGTTTCTGACTGAGCACAGGTTTTTATTTGTAAAAAATAAAATAACATTACCATTTTTTGAATTATTTATTATTTGCAATAAAACTTAGTAAACTTGCGTTTGGATAAGTGATATGCATTTGGAAAATTGGCAAATTTAACATCGGTACCACCTTCAAAAATTCATTAGAAAATTTCAATAATTATTATATTAATTTTATACTTTTTGATTCCTTCAAAACCCACCTGGATTTAGACTGGCCGAAGAGGCGGCTGATGCGTTCCGTAAGGACATTTCTATTCAGTGAACTTCTGATCTGTAATAATCAGATAAATATAGAGGAAGAAGACATTGATTTGCCATGTGAATCAAGAGCTTTATATTGGTTAGATGGTGGTAACGTTTTATTTCGGAACAACGCCATCAAATATCATATAGAGCCAGCTCAATCCGCTTGACATACCCAGTTTATAACATACACACACAGACAGAATTTTTAAAAAATCCTAAATCGACTCCTATCTTATCTTCCTTTATTGAAGGCAAACAGTTAAATAAATATTTAAACACAACTTAAAAATAGGAAAGATACTAAAAAAAAGTTTTGCATCTTTATTATCTCGAACTATAACGAGTAAAGCATGCATGTAGCGCAACTGTAATTAAGCACTATTTTATACTGTCTAAAATTGTAAATAAACTTGTTCGTTCTTAAAGTAAAAATATAATTTTTTATTCGGTAACCAACCGAAAACATCAACAGATTAAAATCAGTTCAAATTCGTAGTAAAGTTCATATTTGAAATTGCTTAACATTTTTAAAATATAAATTAGATACGTTCAGGTAGGACACTGTTTTTTACTGAAATGCCTACACATTAAGAATGAGAAATATAGGAATTAGCAACAGTTATACTTACATGTAATGTAAATGTTAAAAATGTAAAATGATACGAACCACGGTACGTTTTGGATCAAGGTACAGTGTTTCACGCTTTTATAGAGCAAGTCGTGGACTAAAAATGTGGCTCTATCCTATATGAGAGAATCAAACCGTAAAGAAATAAACCCCATAGCGCAAGCGTACTTGTTGCTCTTTCTCATTGAATGTTAAGCATGATCGATACGATGGTATGGTTCATGTATTTTAATCCTTTACAGTCAACAAGATACTTGTAACATCTGCTCACTTACCATTATGATTCCCAACGGAGGTGTTAGCAGCCACACTCAGCCTTACGTAATAATCAAGTATAGCTCTATCTAACTATACATACATATAAAAATCAACCAACATTTTGAGAGGTCAGAAAAAAGATCTGGATATGAGTTTCTCGTTACTTACGGAATGTGAACTTTCACAACTGTTTAACACATTCAATAGTATAACCGTGTTTCCAGGGCTAGGTTGAAAATGGTGATTTTCACGTATAAGAAAAAATAATATCATTAATTTCTTGGATATTTTTCGTGAAACGCAAATATTTCGAGAAAAATAAGAAAAGATCGATTGCATATCGAGTTTCAGATGTTCGTTATATTGATGGTTTTATATGGTTATATGATATTATACCGATAGATAGATAGTGCCTGCCGAGTTGGTCAGTTTGCAGAATGCCTAGACACTTAGCACATTGCCGGTAACAAATAGATTGAAAAGCTACTTCAATACGTCCCCACTGTCGGTGACCAACTACAGTAGGATTTCTAGGCGCTAAACACACATCAACTTCTTCAAGACAACACGTTTCTTCTTGTGTAAAAAATAGTCGTTTTTGCATTATGTATTGACTTAATAACTGTAAAGTCGTGTAAAGACCCAAATATTTTGAGAATGATGGTAGAAAACGAACAAAAATTACGACCTTTAACACCCTGTATTTCATAAAATACCATCAACTTTCGTATAAGACATATTTATGCCAATAGCCGTCATTTGACGTGGTGTATCTCCAGTTTTTCGACTTCTCATTGTTAATAAAGCATTCTGCATAAGCAGTAGTTGCTAGTAGTATTTGAAGCTTTTCTCTACAGGATTACGTATTACGCACAATAACGGCAATTTTGATTATGGATGTGTAAAATAGTGGGTAATAAATATTGAAACAGATTTATCTGGAATACATGTTTAATAGAGTAAAAAAATATCACTAAACAATACGTTTTATATAAAAAGCTTTAATTCAGGATCATATTACAGAATAAGTGAAAACTAAGATAAAAAAAAACATATTCTAAACCAGTATTCATTTAACCGATTTACAGTCTGTATTATTTTAGCTAAGAATCAATAAGAATTTATTGATACTTTAAGTTGAAACATCGATATCTATATAAAAAAGTGGGCCTATTCAAAATGAGTATTCGAATACAGGTTTACCTAGCAATTATGTTAATAAAAATATAGGCGCGTGTGCCCCCTCCCCCCGGCGAATACACTTTGAAAAGGCCTTCCTACATGTACATGAGTAAAATATTAAAAAAATTCTTCTAACACAATCTAATATCGATGAATGTCTGCTTAATTTATAAACACTTTTATAAACCCGATATAATAATCTATATGCACATTTCATATATTTACAAAAAAAACAAAGTTGAATAGTTAACAACTTTTACCGTTATTTCAACAAAAAAAAAATATTGAAAAGAACGCGCTAACGTTACGATAGGCTAGACCGAATTAGCTAACAAATTTTAATCTCGAGCTGATTTAGTTAATAATTACAAGCAGTGAAATATACATGAGAGATCATAATTAAAGAAAGTCGATACTTCAAAATGTATTGTTGAACATAAAACAAAAAATAACAAAAGTAACAGGAATATTCGCAGCAAGAAAAAAATTATAGTGACGACATTATCAAACTATCAAGTAAATTTCTATTATTGTATTGAATATTGTTTGCCGTTACTTTCTAGATTAGCGTTAATTTTAATTGTTCGATAACAGTATTCATCTGCACTATGCTATAGATAGGGATTGCATGGAATATATATAAATTAGACTGTCGATCGGTGAATCACTTACCAAGATTAACCATTTAAATCCAAAATTTAAATTCACCTGACTATAACAGGTAAATGTGATTTTGATTCGCTTTAAATCCCATCACTATTATTTTTAGCATTGCATTCAGGAATCAAAAATGTCCATTTATCAAATTCAATGAAACAGTTTAAAAAATTCTTTTTGTAAATACGCTTGTGATGTTTTAAAATGTTTCTAGCGTTCAAGCAAAAATGTCATGTAAATTTATGTGCATTACTCACAGATCTGGATAGGAATATACTAACTTGTCATCTACTTTAAACTTCCCTAAACCAAGGCACTCCGCACAAAACAAGCTTGGACCTCAAGCAAGTAACCACGTTGATAGAAGAGATCTGTAAGTAAACGCACAAGCCGAAATTTTTCAACATCGTTAAACCTATCCTCGAAAAAATTAAAGTACTCCTACAAATCGAAGTTGAAAATCAGTCATACACATACAATCAATTACTATATCTACTTAAAACTAAGCTAACCGGACCGAACGATATTTGACACTCTCCTTTGTTTCCTTCGAGAATATTAATCAAATAATGAGATAAAATGCTGCAAAACAAAAGAGAGCCTTCAAAGTGCGCTGTTGTTTTAAAATGCCTTTTAAAGTGTTGTGCGCGCAATACACTATCCACTTTTCGTCCCATCAGCGTAGCGAGGCACTCAGGAAGGAAATTAGTGACTGCTGGAGGGTAAGTACACATCCATGGAATAGTCACCTGATCATGCGCCATATCACAGAATAACACAGTTAAATATACAGCTGCTTCGTTAACAAAAAGGAGATAAAAAATCATTGCAATCAAATTTGATAAGGTACCTGCTGTCACAAAATATGGAATTTCAAACATTTGAAACAGACATATCGCAACAAAAATTACTCAACATAAATTTTATGCTTTTAATCTAAAAAACCGTTGTAAATTTTGATATATTGAGATAATCGGAGATTCGCTTTCATGCAACAATTTCCCACAGATAAAATATTGCCTATATTGGTCGCTTCTCTATTAAATATAAAATATACCAATTTTAAAACAGTTCCAGTCATTACATGCTATGCAGTAATTATATTTCTCATGGAATGAGTGTGAGACAGCCTTTCACTAGTGAAAAAAATTGTATGAGGGATTTCAACGACCGTTGTTTTGAGCTGTAGGAATGATTAATATGTACTGAATGTTCAATCGTTCAGTTGAAGATTAAAGCCTTAATTTTTGATTCAGGGAACGAAACTATATTCAAAATTAACAACGTTAAGATGTTCTCAAAACCCATACAACAAAAAGATGCCAAAGAAAATTCAAATTTGTATAAAACTGAAAGATTTACTTTAAGAATACGTTATGAATTATAGATTGAATAGAATGGACAAATATACAAAGATTTGCAATTCTTCATAATATTGTTTAATTTTTGGGTTAGTGGATGGATAGAGAGCTAAATATTAAAATTTCCAACTATTGTGAAAGACATGCCGAGCAAAACTAAAACTTCATTAATACTGTCAACAAAAACGTGCGTGTGTTCAGTGTGCAGTCAAGATGCCAATGAATGAAGTAGTAGCTGATCAGGTGACTCATGAGGTCAGCATCCCGATGTATCCTCGCCTCCCAGTGTATAGGCGATGCTCTCCAATTTCTGAGCCAAATTCAACCGCCAGCAAATGGGATCGGACGAGAGCGCCTCCAGCAACTTGAAAAGGAAAAATTAACTTTTGTCATTCGTTCCTTGTACGCACAGCTTACCGGCTCTCTATACTTCGTAACATAGATATATAATTCTTTCAAAGCTGCCACCGTATCGAATTCTTCAGCTTGCTGAGCTGACAGTTGCTGCATAGCTGATCCCATTTCTTGGTCTGTCATAACGGGTAGCATTGCTACATCTGCATAAAATTGAGATACCATCTCTCGGTATCTTGATATATCCTGAAAATTAATACAGAGTGCTTTCTAGTCGGCACGATTTCAAAGGCACAAGTTATCATAAAATGGAAAAAATGTTTCCTTTTCTATATGTTACTATTAACGTCCGAAATTATGTTAATCTCAATATTACCCAGTTAATATTGAGTATAACATGTTCCGTCGGGTAATGTCCGAATATTTCATTAGTTAAATGGTATTCACGTTTGGAGTATTACTGGTAGAAAGTGATAGTTTATTCACAATATACCTAATAATCCATTCAACATGAACAAGCAAAAATGGCTGAATTCGGATCTAACCGATAATGTGAATTGTCTGAATTTCATTCGGCATTAACATCACAGTTGTGTTAAACCCGAGATTAACCGGTTAATGTCGAGACTAGCCAAGTTCGAAGTTTAACTGTAACATATACACAAAATATAAATATTTTTCTATTTTGCTTACTGATAAATCCGTTTACCACAACTTACCTTAGCAAATAAAAGCTTATTGGACGGTGAATCCTTTCCTAATCTATGTTCCGTCGTACAGCAGGCATCCATAAATGTTTGTGCAATAACCGACAAACTTGAGTCTAAAGTATTCGTTTTATTAATGTCGAAAATAAAATCTGGATTCTTAATAAAGTTAACCCAAAATCTTAAAGGAAGACTATTTGATTTCCATGCATAAACCACCTCGGGGTCTTGAATACCATGTTTTCTAGCTGCTTCATCCAAAAGATCAAAAAGCCATTTAATGGCCGGTGGTAAACCGTCATTAACAGTAAGTATAGTCATAAAAAAGTCGTCAACGAATTTTTGAATAGTGCCTTTAGTTGACAGTAGCCTAGTTAAAAATATTTCTGGTATAGCTTTATGAGTTCGTTCATGAGGCACCCGGTTACTAGGAAAATGATGATCTTCAATTGGTTTGATCAAGTGAAAAACTCTAGGATAGTTTGGAGCTTCCACGTCCCCGTTTGGATGAGGAATTATGGGAGTCTGCGAATTGTTTAGGTACATACTTGACACACAATTGTGGCAAGGTTGTTTACAATTCGTATAACTATCGTTTTGTCGGGCTATTAATGACATAACTGCACTCTCTTTCACACCGTAGTGTTGCAAGGTATTCAACTTTTTCCACCCTCCTATATTCTTGCTTGTAAGATCTTCATCTTGAAGAGTCAAATGTCCACCTCTGCCATGCCTCCATTCTAAATAGAAGTTTGTCTTATGTTAAATACAAATTATGGGTTCACAAGAGCGTTTACTCACCTAAGTCAACGTCATGTATGGACGGCCTCAACGAGAACGGTGTATTTTTAAATAAAGCATCCAGAATTTTAGATTTAACTTGGCTTATAGTATCACAGTCTAGAACTTTACATTGAATTTTTTCGTCCAGATCATCTTGAACTATGTGCAAGGTCTAAAATTCGAAATTGTTTCGATTTACCAAAATTAATTCGTTACCTACGAGCACTTACAACAGAGCTGTGCTCAACATTTTCTCTTAATAATCTTTCTTCAGATAACGAATATCTTGCATCATGTGTTATAGCATCTACTAGACCTTTTTCAATTTGGTGCTTAATGGCTTTAAATAACACAAATAAGGACGATCCTGCATATTCCTTGAGATAGTGATACATGCACAGTGCCATCCAGTTTGTTAACATTTTTTCGACTACACTTTCTGTACGACGTAGCATTAGCTGAGGGTGTTTACTATTTACAGATTTCTCTACTAAACGCAATAATAAACTTTTTAGAATATCAGTTGCGTACTCCATTTTATCCATTAGCACTACCATCAGCAATGAAGCTACATTAACTCTAAAACATAAAATGTATACGGTATACGTATAGAAAGAAGTGTGTAAACTATAATCTAAATTATAATTTGCTCCCTATCCTATTGGTATGGAAACCATTTTTTTGCCCTTTGATTCGATCCCCAAAAATAAACATAATTTAAAACGTTTAAATCCAATGCAATGACTTTTAATGCTCACCGCTGAACTATATTACATAAAAAAAATAGATCATCATATATCTAACAGAACTCGGGAAAGAGAAAAATAAAAAAGCGACTAGGTATATACTCACTTGTTTCTCATATTGAACGATTTCTGATCTTCTAAAATATCTATAAATGTCAGAATAAAGTATTTATTATTGATCAACTGATCAAATTGCAACATAGCGGCATCATAGTTGGTCTTAGGCCCATTAAGCCTCACCTAAAATTCACATAAACTCTGTTTTTGAAATAGGTTTTCAGTGATTCGAACATATTTCTTACCTTAAGTGCATTTAATATAGGATGGTCACTAACACCCGGGAAGAACACTTTCATTATATACGTAGTGTGATCTAAGGTTGGAATGCCGGAATTTTCCAGATCGGCAGTCAGATCCGTCATATCCGTTTGCAGTTCAGCAAAAGCTGCAAAAAAAGCTTTATAATATTAATGTCATAAAATAGTTTTCATTAAATCACATAACACACATCACTATCTTATATTTCCAAATACTAATGGAAAAAATTACCTAGCTTGCACTCGGATCGAACATTACTTTCCAATGTGTCCATTTGAATTTGTATTCGCTTGTACTCTCGTTCTGCTTGAGTAGATTTTCTGCGGTACACAAAAAGTACGGCCACGAAGAAAAAAGCAAACAATATAATGCAAACTGTAATCAAAATGATCGCCTCTGGAGGAAAAGCAAACGTTTTATACAAGTCGTATTTTAAATAACCTATGGGAAACCTCAAACTTTTGCCCACTCGCACCACAACCAACGGGAGATTTGTTTCGGTCTAAAAGGAAAAAAATGTGAAATATAACTAAGTAAAAAACTTAAACTCGCATTTTACAAAGTAAAATGCCTCAAACTCAACTGTGTTATTCCAGTTTAAGGAAACAAAATAAATTTGACTGGAGTGTAACGAGATATTAATCAACACCTGATTGCCTCTTATATACCCACATATATATGTTTAAACTTGTCAGAAATGGAACGTCAATGTTCTTTTGCAAAAAACGTTAATTTGTAATTTTTTTACTCCTTAAGAAATTGTTTTTACCCTTCTACAGAAGCTAAATGACAAGTGCATAACATAGTTTTTGCTTGAGGCCTTTCATACATCTTCAAGAATCAGGTGAAATTCGTACTTTGACATTGTGTTCATCGGTATCCGGAGGTTGCATTTCAGGAGGTGAACATACAAGTTGGCTCATAGCCAAACTGGTTACATTGCACGGCTTGGCACCTATGGTGACTACGACATCAGTTTCGTCACTAGCCGCGTTAAGGTTTTCTCCTTCTATGACAAGAGTGTCCCCTTTGTAGAGCTTAATTTGATTCGGAAACTGAATAAACTTGGGATCATCTACGTAAAGAATCGATGATCGTAAATTGGGAAAATGTTTTTCCAAATTTCGAACTGCTTGCACATTATCCATGATAAAACCGACTTTAAGAATCAGTTTTGGTTCCCTCATCTGAAAAAAAATGGAAAAACAGACATGTGTTCTAAACGTAATATTTCAATTTAACTTCACATTACAAGTTATATTTGTTGTTGCTCTTACCTTTATAGCCGCAAGAGGTTTTAAACTTCGTTTGGCGCGCATTCTGTACGATTCAAATACTCTATTAACAGCAGGACTAGGACATTCCATTTGGGTGGAACTGAGCACAGTACAAATGGTACTATTGAAAGGAATGTTTGTATCTCCGTAAGAATACACCTCCATTTCTGGCTTTTGAATGCTATCCAAATTAGTACCGTGGACAAAAATCATTTTTCCACCAGATACAAAGCTATTTAACGGTTTAATTTCCATAATAGTAGGATCTTGAGTGTAGTTGAAAGGATTTCCTTCTAAAGTACGATTAGCACCATCTATACTTAATGTTAATTTGGCGATATTAGCTACTTTTGAGGCTCGTGAAGTTATACAAGTTAATCTACCACTTGAAGCCTGTGTCAAATTAACTGTACATATATTATTATCCAAATAAGCGGTTATTTCAGATCCTATGTTCAAATATTTGCCAGTAATTGCTACTAAAGTGCCTCCACTCTGTGGGCCGATAGACGGATAAATTCCCGTCAATTTTATATCCTGATAACTGAATTCTACCGTGGATTTCGTATATCCTGCTTCGTTTCCCACTATAATAGGAGCAGCATGCTCAATCCTAGAAGGCCCCGTCACACATTGAATTCTCACCGACACTTCGTAGTTAACAAGTTTGCAAGGGACGTCACCTATTCTTATTTTTCCTTGAACGTCTTCTTTTTTTAACCCTAAATTACTGCCTTCGATTGTAACAAGAGTTCCTCCTTCAATAGGACCGCTTAACGGTTTAATCTAAAGCAGAATAACAGAAATAAGTCTACTTACTTCTGTGGTAGTTAGTAAGCAGATGCTTACCACATCGATTCTAGGCCGAGGGCACTCAATATGTGGTGTATGCAGGCATGTGTCTGCATACTGACACGAGTTACCGCACCAGGTACACTGGTATTTGGAATTTCTGGTAACACACAACGAACAGTCAGCGTGTTCTCTATGAGAACCTAATATATCACATTTGTATAAAATAATATTAATAGAATCTATATGATGACTTCTGTTCCATACTACTTTAACACTAGCCTCATGTTCTCCTTCGTTGGCTTCGTACGAGTACTGGAACAATTATTGTCAAGTTTGTATTAGTAATATTTAACAATTCTAAACACTCACCGTCGTTTTATCACATACAATATATTTGTCTGCATCGACTCTGGCAGGAACTAACATAGTAGCACCTTCTATAACTACTATACACTGAAAGCCAAAGTGGCCGGCTTGCGGATGGGGTAAATTTTTTACTTCAAATACAATTTCTTTCAAAACGTTATTAGGGAGGAGTATCACATCACGTTTTTTAAATTGGGGGCAATAAGCGTAGCCATGGTTTGGAAGAATATTTGAATTCTGAAAGTATAATGGTTTCTTAATGTAAACTTTTTCTTAAACTGTTTTTTAAACCAAACTCACGTTTTCTCCACTAATGACATTCCTTTGGCAATTGGAAATATTATGAGTACACCTATTTTCATAGACGCACCAGTTGCAGGCCCATTTCGACCGAACACAGTCTCCACAAGTTGTATGCTTTTCACAGTCATAATATGCGAAATTCCTTGACACAAAATCTTTATTTGTTTCCGAGGACCGCACACTGAGCGGCACTAAAATGTGGTCAGTTTTTGCCGGTATTTTTGGCCTCCGATTAATTTCTGGAGTTGGGCAACTAAGTCCAAATTCTGTAACTTGGGCGTCTATAGGATCTGACGACCCAAAAACACATTTATATTTAGCGCCATACGGCAGCTCTGGCAGAGTTCTTATAGTTAAACGGACGGTAGTCATTTGATTGATTGGTATTCGCTCTGGTTGAACTTGTTCAAAATCTATACACTGTTGACCAGTACCTAAAGACAACCAACGAGGAGCACTATGTGATGCCTTTTGGCAGGCACT
Source organism: Dendroctonus valens (assembly GCA_024550625.1). Taxonomy (NCBI): domain Eukaryota; kingdom Metazoa; phylum Arthropoda; class Insecta; order Coleoptera; family Curculionidae; genus Dendroctonus; species Dendroctonus valens. The sequence goes on along the minus strand of JAJTJO010000038.1, from coordinate 5,178,741 downwards.
TCTTATCGTACATCTACAACAATAAAATCGCTGATAATATTCATAAGTTGTCTCGTCTTTATTGATGTGACGTTATGAATTCTTTTGATTGGCCGGTTGAAGCACAGTTGTTACATACCAAATTACAATTATATTGCCACAAGCTGCATCGTAAAAAGATTCCATGCTCTAATGAATCTGTAAATTTTGACGTGTCTGTGATTGGTGGTGACAGAGAACAAATGCTAATTTCAGATAAGTCCCAAATAAACAAATCAAAAATAAGTTTTCATCTAAATTAGAAAGTTGTCCTGCAAATATATACGTCGGCACCTGGTTGACTTCCAAATCTTAGGATCGACATTTTAATCTCTTGTCGTCACAATGTAAACGCTATATAAAACTACCTGCCCAATATAATAAACCTACCGTTTTTCCAACGAACACCAACCGCAATAAGGGTCCTTGGAGTCTAAACATGCAGAACAATTTGTGTAGGTGCTGCAATGCTCCACATTTATTTTAGAAACCTACAAAGTAATTGATCTAATTCATAAGGGTTAAATAGTGTGGCAAATTATTCTGTCTTGTCAATATAAAATCTCTTTTACTGGCAAGATATATACGAGACCTAACAACTATATGTTCGGACGGTGTTCAATGTGTAAAAAATTAACCATTTATATTTACGTTAAATAGATTTTTTTGTTTCTTCTACTGAAAAATGAATTCATAATCAATCCCTTTACGCAACATAAAGGCTGGCAATGGAAAACATTTTTTAGTCTGCTTGTCGTAGTATGCGCGTGTCGTCCGCACATATAGTTGTTAGGGCTCGTATTAAATATAATAAATAAAAATATATACAGCATGTTTGATGCTACCTGTATAGCAAAAAAAATAAATAAGGGATCGGTGAAAAACAAGCAGAATTTTTTTTTCTCTTTTCTCCTAAATTTCTATTAGACCAGATTTAATGGGAAAAGTAGTCACGTTTGATATCATCAAAGCATAATATTAGATTAGCTTATTTATCAACAACGCGCGACTAGGGTGCAACGTCGACAAACAAAACGATTGCTAGCCAGTATAAAGTGATGAAATAAATGCAACTACGATTTAAAAAAAAAAACAAAAAATTCCAATAATGGAAAAAATACCTTTGTTGCTGATAGAACGTAAAGGTAGTCCCCTGTCGATGAAAGCGTAGTGTCGGGCAAAATCGGATTTGACGAATCAACAAGTACTTCTTCATACTCAGGAGGAGATGGTCCGTTAAGTAACACTTTCTTGATGTATCCATCAGTAGTGCCCAAAAAGGCCATCACATGTCTCCCGGTTGATGCAGTTGCAACAGCAGATAACGAAATATTAGGGAAGGTAAGAGCTGCATTGGTAGAAATTGGAGTAATACCACTAATTTTCAAACCTACGTCTCCGCAAAAATTCGGAATGTTCCCAGCAGATCCACTGGTTGGACATTTGCCGTCTAATACGGGACCGGAGATATAACCCATATTCCTAAATAACACACCCCACATGCTTTAAATGTTTTCCACATTATTTTGTGCCTGAACTCACCTATATTTCACGCTGCCATTAAAGCACATGTGTATGTTCTCTATAAACTTATTCTCGATATCCCGCATAGAAAATATGCATAGTGCTGAGTGGTTTTGGGGTTCGTTGGTAATTCCTTTAGCTGGTCTAAATGCGGCTATTAAAACAGGAGAATTTATTTCGATGTCCAACGCATTGGCCAGTTCCTCCCCCGCCAACGTTACTTTGGCATCCTGAACGAGATTATATTTTTCATCACCGTCTACGCATTGTAAAGTCACTTCTGTATAACTATCATAGTTGGGGTCGTTGATACAAGTTCTGGCTAATCGCGATACATATCCTTGCTCTTCTTGTCCCGGAAGGTGAGATTGCTTTTGCACGATGACAAAATACGCATAATCGCTTGCATTGAAGCCATATATGTATTGTATAATAAAATGATCTCTATATTTGACATCAATTTGAACCATGGACTGTTTGCTGAACGAATCTTCCGCATACTCCATCGTGTCCAAATCCCTACTGGCAATAGCTGGAACATCATGTCGATACTCACCCTGGTTCGTAAAGGTAGTTCCCACGTAAAGAATATTTGATCGACCCCAAGGATTATAACTTTTCGGACCGATAAATGCGTATGTGGACGCGTTCACATCATTGGCTGCAACACTTCTTGGTATGAATATGGCTTCGGCACTGATATTGCTAAGACGAAACTTCGAGCAAGCACCTTGGTACAGGGAACCACACATAATTAGACTTCGCGATTCGGGTTCCACAAGAAGAACTTTGTTGTAATTGTCCATAAGGGAGACGGATATATCTGTAGTGCACCCTGTCGCATGACAAAGAGGACTGTCATTTTTTGGGCCGGTTTTGACGATGTGTTCCAAGTTTAAATTTGGATCCAGTTGAAGAAGAACATTAACACCTGTATCACACAAAACGTTTCTGGGTGAACAGCCTGATTCGTTGTTGAAGTCGACTTACCTGCAACATAAATCCTGCGCGTCTTGTGGTCGATGGTCATGTGAGAGAGTCGAAGTGAAGGTTCACCAGCTCGAGGGTATTGGGCCAAGAGAACGCCAGAGCTGGGCAAGGGTGGTCTAAATCCGGAGAGTCCCTTCGGCAGCCCTGCAGCCAGACACAGCCAGGCCGCTGCTGCCAATCCCACACTCCAAAACCCTACCATACCCGCGGGTAACTCGATGGCGGTGGCCTGAGTGCAGGCATGCCCAGGAGCAGGCCTGTCCACGTCTCAGCGTAGATATGCATCACTGAAACAAACCGACGCTCTCGGTAAGTCTTCCGCAATCTCCATTTTTTTCTTCTTCAAGCCATAGCTGATTATTTATTACACAGAAACGAATAAAAGTTTGCCTTCTAACAGCAATAAAATAATCAATGACCCTTCCCTCCAAAAAACGTATCCTATGCTGTCGATGTATCGTCGATTAAGTAAGCTAGGTATTAGCTATTAACCCTAGGGGTTGAAAATTTTAAATTTGCAAATTCTCGCTAATTAAGTAAGTTCCTTTATTGCCAATTTTCCAAGATTGTTTCCGTTACCCTGCCCGATGACCCAAACCCTGGATGCTTTTTACAGTTGTACGAGCTTTGGAAACGACGGAACGTAGCTGCCGATATACTGTTACAATTTGATGCAATTAATAACATTGTACGGTGTGCGTGAAATTGACTTACTTGACATTCAGACGGTAGTTAGTTGATTGTTTGCTTGGGCCAGGTAAATACACTACTGAATTACCTAATTATGTAATTCCTAGAAACAATCACTATAATCAAGCGTTATTTCCCAGCTCTACAAATTACAAAAGGTAAGTGCTGTGTCTTTGTTTAATAATGAAAAGTAAAAGATTTCCGTATGTATGCATCAAACTAATTTTGCTGTATCGAGACATTCAGTGGCGTGCGGTGAAATTTGAAAGAAGGTAAGCAATTTATAAATACACTTTACCTACGACCACTAATAGAAGTAGTAAACACACCACCTGCCATCTAAGTAAGTTACATTTTACGCATTGTAAATCAAACGCGCAGTTCTGTCAGGGTTAATTTTGATCTAACCGACATTATTAATTGAACCTCAACTGTTACTAAATACCTCTTTAGAAAATGTTTAGCGACAGTGAAATTGAAACTTTAACACCCCCCAGTATTATACAAAAAGCAGAAAGCCACTAGGAACGACTTGCTACCAACAAAACATCGTCAAATATATGAAGTTGCTTATCTGAAGTTTTTTTTGGAGAAGTTTTTGGAGAATGAGTTAGCTTACTTCCAAGAATTATCCTTAAGATGAAAAGACGACCTTCTTCGATTTGGTCGTTTTAATCTCCGTTACGAACAACAATTGACATTTATCACAATATAAACATTGCAACTTATTCCAAATTACTAACTCTACTCTACTGAAGAGAAAGTCTGATGGTTTTAAAAGCAAGAAGTCCAACATTAAACATTTTCAGGAGAATGCACCAAATTGAGAATATTTGTTTGTAAGGGTATGACTTTTCAATTTTTTAATACATACGAAGGTGTCTTTAAATTTGAATAAAATTTCGTAATTCTCGGCTGCTGTCAACATTTCAATGGCTGTCAGAACTAGTGTATTTAAAAATATACAAAAAGTCTTTTAGTTTTAGTAAGTTAATGCCGTCGTAACGCAATTACGTACTCATGGAATTACGCAACTTTTCCATTCGTACATAGAGTGCTCCTTTCAACTTTTATTATGCAATATACTATAGTGCATAACCTTTCGAAACATCAGTCGAAGAAAATGATCCTATGCTTATTTAAATAAAAAAAATCTGATTTCCGCAAACTGCAAAAGCAAACTTGAGGTGAATGCGTATTTAATCCACACAACCGCTTCGTTAAGGGCTCGCTATTTAACTTCTATATTTTTTCATTTGACCCCGAAAATTTTATATGTAAACCGAGAAACAATCCAAAATTTTCTATATCGAAGCACGTACTGCGATGGATCACGACACGCCTTGCGCCTACGGTACAGCTTGCAACAGGCTGTATCCTTGCGACCAATATGACAAAGATAGAACCTTATGATATTGTCTTTTCTTGATGCTCATGAGTTTGTAGAACGAGTCATGCTATACAATGCTTTCTTCCTTCTCTTCTTTATCTTCGTATGCTGCTTTCTACCTAAAGATTTGCGCGTTACTGCCATTGCCTTATTTGTAATGGAGGCTCTACCTTTTTAGTTAGCTGTTGCGGTTTAATTCAAAATGAATAAAATAAAATAATAAGGCTATATTTCAAAACTTTCGATGGGTCGACTTCCAGGGAATACTAGAGGAAGCAATGCTTCCGATGCTTCCATGGACCGGACACCCTTGGAGGCATTAGAAATGATTATTTAGGTACCTGGCTGCGTTATAAATTACTTCGTAACGTTTATATAAAATGGAAAAGTTTTCTTATTTCCTTGATATTAGTGGTAAAATGCATTTGAAAAAATTGGATATTAACTGACTTCATCAAATAAGTAAATAAAAAAATGCGATTCTAATTTAAAAATTGTTCTTTTTATTAATGACATCCAGCTCATTTCGATTAATAAACAAAGTCAGCTCCACATAAAACGTAATCACTATAAAACTAGTGAGAGTTTTGGAAGAATAAAAACACTGAAAACTGAGTTAATCAAAAATAAGCTTCGCGAAACGAGGGCCCAGTAATAATGTCCACGCTTCTCTAAAGCCAAAAATATTTCAAATGCACTTTTGCAGAATATATTGTTTTTACTTGTTGACGCTGTTATGCGGGATTTTCTGAGACCACACTCACCAGAATGATTTGAAAGAATCGTTTGCTTTTGGTAATCGCACGAGAGCATATCAGAGCAAACTTTCTTGATGCAGGCAGCAGCATAAAGACAACTAATTCATCAGGTGTGTTGGATTTATCCAGATGTTATGCGTGGGGCGGCGCGCCGTCGCCTCATGAACCACGTGTAGAGCGCCGTCTTTCACCCTCATGGCACCCAACCCCACAATGCTACCGCCCAAAGTTAATGGGTTTCATTGCTGCTCATTTTGCACTATACAGAGTGTTCCGTAAATATGTTAAAATATTTTAACAGCGTGTTCTAGTCATTTTAGAGGGGCATATCGCATCGTATATCGACCCTGTATATCGCAAGGCGGTTTGGTGGTCAAGTTGCATCTGTGCAACAGCCAATTTCGGGTCGAAAGTGCAAATAATAATGTACAATAGTACAAAGTAGACCAGGCATGTCCCTGAGATTCGCCTCGACTAGACGTGCATAGCAAAACGACAATTTGGCATCTAAATGACCCTTGAGGAGCTGAAAAGCCACGGAATTGCGATTGACCAGTGCGTTGCTCGTGCTAGTGGATACAAATAGATGCGGCTAGAAATATGCCAAATTATATTCAAGATTAAATCGTCTTTTTCTCGTTGTTGAGAAGATTATTTTTTTATTGCAAAACACACATAAAAATGCAGTTTTCGCAGAGAAGGACTAAAAAAAGGAGCTGCAAAAGAATTTTTCAATTCAGACAACTTCGCAGGAACACATAAGGTCCAAAGTAAATAGGCCAATTTTAGAGCTTACATGAAATTATTCTAGCAGCTTTGAGTAAGGTACACATGCATGTATATGCATTAAATGCCTTTCCTATTTGGAACCCTTCTGAATACAAACGATAATTTAAAGTACCTACTGGCAGAAAATATGTAGGTGGCATTGCAGAACAACTCCGACAGTTAAATTATCTTTCGAAAGTTAAATCGTATCGTGAATTTTGGAGGACACACTCAAAGTTCTATAAAAAAGGTATGTGATTTATACAAAAAAATTGCAATAAACCGACCGATGTTATAATTCAAGGGCACTTGTTTATAATAACTAAAACGTAAATATACCATTATCATCACGCGATAGAATCGAATATAGCAAAAGTTTTAAAACAGAATTGCCCTAAGCTACTTTTGAAATCAACAGATAACAGACCAAAATACAAATCAGTGTAAACTTTTGCAATACCAAAGCAGACATTTTTTTATTGTTACCTTTTCTCTAAGTGGGGATTAAAACAGTTAAGCGTTAAAGAGCAAATTAATGGAAATTTTTATTTTTTTGTGGCGCCACATTTCAAAACCGAACACTAGCATGTAATTATACATGCGTCATCAATAATCAAATCACCATCCTCCATAAGAACCTATAAGAGCAAATAATTAAAGAATATTGTCAATAGTCAATTAAAACCACCGTACATTTCCGATAGATATGTATGTATGTATGAAATTGTACATGTACACATTTAGGACCAATTTAGAAGAAAATTGAACATTTTGAAAGCAACTGTACATTTCAGCCCGATTAAATCTAAATCAGCTAATTAAACATGTTCTGAAATCAAAATTTAACCACCAATACCAATTAGAGCAGTAACCATAATTTTATTAGTAAGGTTTATCGTTCAGAAATAAGTTCGACGGCGATAAATGTTGAATCAATTTAACATATTCGTCGTATCAAGTCACGAAAAGGTGACGTCACGAAAAGGTAAAGTACTTGAAATAATAATAAACGCATTGTATATCGGGTGTGTAGTTTATTTCATGAAAATCTGGATTCAAAACCACTGTGAAAGCACTCCAATACGCTTATTATATTTTACGATCATATTAATTGGGGTCCAGGAAATAATAGCTGATATAATACATTTTCCATTAACCTCTCTGTCACTTTGTCATGGATAATATTTTGTTACGCTTGGAATTTAATGTTTAGGGTAACCCGAAGTAATAATTGCTTTTAGTCCCGTTTCGCGAAAATGTATTAAATACTTAAAACGAAAGGATCAAAATGCTTGACTCTGTGAGCATAACGGTCGTTTAAATTTCCTTTTCACACTTGAAAATAATCAGATGATAACAGAAAGATACAATTTTTAAATGCACTTGTATTAAAAATTTCTAAAAAATGTGTCTTGTCCAAACATTTAAAAATACTCTTGACAAAACGATTTCTTTTAAAACACATCTACCATCACCACCATAACATGTACGTTGTATCATAAACTTTTTTACGTACGTTGTATCATAAAATATATATGGAGATAAATGATGAAGTAATTTTTCAATGGTGATCCTTATTATACAAAAGGGGCTTGCTAAATCATTGTATTTTTGTTGTGCTTTCAACGGCATAACGTGCATATTGCGTTTTAAAATGCAGTACAAAAACTAAACATATTTTCTCAAAGTTTTCATCACATACAGACTGTTTTGGTTCAAATCCAGAGTGATTCATAAAGGTAGTAGAAACTGTTTCCAACCTAAATTTTAATCGAATGAATCTAATAAATGAAGAATATTACAAATTGATCCTGCACTTTTGGCAATCGCTATTGACAGGCATTCAAAAATATTTTCCTTATAAAATATATTAAGCAAGATATGCCATTCGTGATAGTAGCTTCACTTATCTAATTTAAAATGTAATCAGACTATATTATTTCATCTGCTGTTATGATGAATACATAAATTGCGAAAATGGGGCTTGCAGTAATTTATTTTTAGCTATAAGTAACGAAAGTTCTTATGTTAAAATGTAATCAATTCCAACTGCGACTATTAACAAATACAAAAAAGCAGTGAGTTGTTCAGAGTAAGTACTAAGTAGCGAGTTAATGGTATCATTCAGAGGAAATATGTGTCTTTATATGTATATCCGCTTGGATTTAAGCCTTGAATAAAAACGCCATAAATCTTGCTACTTGATTAATTTTATTGGTTCAATGGTTACCCAAGTGTCGTGGCCCTTGTATTTGAGGATTGGTAAGGACCTGATTTATTTGAACAATTGCTACCCATACTAAACAAAATTGCGTTATAATATGACATTATTGCAAATATGTTGAATTTTTTCAAGTTTTTACATGAATCCGTTGAGAAAATACACTGAAAAATATGATTTCACCATTTAGCATAGCCTCCTATAACCAAATCTGACTGCCTGTAGAACAAATCCTCCACGAACGTGAAACTTTATTAGACAATTAGAGCTATGCTTTCTCAGTAAGTTGCAGATTTTTATAAAACCCTCCTAAGCTTTATTATTATACAATGGTGTGCCGCGATGTTTTGTGCTCCGTACCTGCAGAACTGCAAGGCAACTTTACCACCATAATTATGCATGGGTGTAAGCAAGAAAGTCACAAATAATATGACAATTTTTGACCAGCTAATTCCTTAGTGTGAGACAAGTTTTAGGATATTCCATCATATTGAATGTTTCCAATATTTCGTGTGAAAATAGTGTTTAAAGCCCAACGAACAAAACACACCAAATAATGTATTTAACAAACATTTTGAGATATACTACCCTAGCAAGTAGTTTATAAATATAAATGTTATCAAAGAAACCACTAACAAAAAATTAAATGAAATTAATTAAAATTTAATTAAAATTAAAAAGTGAGCCAAGTGCTTATTATTGTATTGAATGAAAATAACTGAATGCTGTTACCTAGGTACTTTAGAATCTGAAATAAATAAAAATTCTTAATTCTAAATTAGAGGTTTTCAAAATGATAATTTTACGAATCATGGATTCTACTTATTGGCATTAGATTTAGAGTAATGCAAAATACTAAAATATCAGGTAGTGTAAAGTGTAAAATCATTACAGTCCACGACGAACATAAAAAAAACGGCAGTAAAAGAGCTATCCTTGAATGCCAAATGGATTAGTCACTTAAATGCCGAATCGTAGTCCTTGCTGCAGAGAAATGTACGAGAATAAAACGATATGCTAAATGGTTAACAAAGTGTTATCCGACAACGTATCAGTGAAAATAACTATTGACAAGACTAGACAGACATCTAAGTCCCAAGCTATTTTGAAATATGATCTAATAAAATTAAAGATGGACTTACCATTTTATAATCCATTGAACCTGCAACAAACAAACAATGTAAAATGTCCCTAGAAAAATGCTTACATATTGAAATCAAATCCAGCACAGATAATGAGATATTTGAAATCACAAGTTTAGGATAACCAGAGCATTTTTACGTTCCATTTTATTTTTAAATGCGCGCATTTCAGCAAAATGATAGTTAATCCAAGGTATCTGGCAAATTGGCAGTGATCTTTTTGAAATTGACAATTTATTTGAAAAACTTTTAATTTTGCAACAGAGCACCAATTGTTCCATTAAGCATTTTAATCGTCCAACATAACTTGGAATTTAGTACACCATCACCTAATTATGAATAAAGAGATACTAGAACCCCGAATGAAAACAGCACAAGGTTTTTAAAAAAAATTAAATAAAAAATTGGAAACTAGCAGGACTTTTTTTTAAAATAAAAACAACTATCATTCGCATAAAAACCTTACAGAAAGTAACGCCTCATGTAAATAAATACATAGTCGCTTTCGATTGCAAATTGTTTTGCATAGTGATTCCCTTACACTTTCTTATCACATACCAATTTTGTACTGTGGATATTCAGCATATATCGAAGTGCCAATAGTCAAATCGCACATATTTAACTACTTATTTTTTTTTTATTTGACCCCATGAGAACTATACAATCTGTTCTAAATGGAGCAATAAGTAGTCTTTGTGACTTCAATTATTATGAGAAACCGCAGAGCCCAGCCCTGCAAATGCGGGGAGAATATTAGGAAACCACGTAGGGTGGGTGATTGCACACAAGGGGAATGTTAGCGAAACATAGGCGGTGATTGATCTGGTGATTGTGTAAATTCCCACAAAATGCGGGGCACAAGAACCGTCAGTGTCAAATTTAAAACACTTTTTTATTGCCTGCCTTTCTATGTACCTGCCACATCGGCAGGTACAGCTGTACATTATCAAGCGATCGGAATGGAAACCTTCTGGGGAAACATCGGCGATGATTTCTGATGCAATCAGGATAATGGATATAAATATTATTGCAAGCTGATGCTATATAACATTTCAAGATCTAATTGGGTCACTTTCCGTTTTATTGTCAATTTCAAACCATTTAGTTACAATTTTTCTTAGTGTTTTCACAGCAAAGTTAATAGCAAAATTAATGATGTGCAATTGATATAACATGCATTTTACTTTTTATGTAAAATTGAATTGATTTATATATTCGAAATCATTCATTTAATCAAACTTATCTTGGAACATTGGTCATGATCAATTCCCACTTATTCCAACAGTGCAAGTTGCATTGCAACAGTTATAGCATTGCAGTTATAATCTAAAATAAAGAAAATTGCTAATATTTCCTGATGCTTCAAGACTATTTAATTTCAGATAATCTATCCAACGCCATTCAACCTGATAATCTGGGTTTCAGAATTTCGGTCCCAGCGCAGCCTATAAGTTAGTTAGTATTAATTAAATCAAGAAGTTTACGGCCGCCTGTAGATATCGAACTGAGTTTAATTAATACCTCAAATATTTAGTGTGCATGCAACAAGATTTGTTAGTTTCGGATTAACTCTTGCAATCGGCGGAAAATAATTCAGTTTCGTACCTCCTAATCGAAAGAAGTTTAAAAACAAGCTGATCTATCGCGTTAATTCACGTCTACGCTGTTCTTATATGTTATATTCTTGCGCCAATGATGGGGTCAGCTTTTTACACTTAATTAAATTAACTAGAGGATATATATTTTACTACTATTTTGAATACAAGTCGGCTTTATCGGTCAATTTATAATCAAATTTCATGCGGAAACTTTGCAGATTCTCCCTTGTTGTACATGTTTTCGGCAGCAACACTATTGTTGTGAGATAAGATGTAACATGAAAATATATAAAAATTTTCTTCGTTTGTAAAATTGTTTCCAGGCATAATGAAAAACTCTCGAGAAATTCTGATACTGCTGGGTATTAAATATTTATTGACAGATGTTAGAACTGACAAGTGTAATTTTGTTATCGTTTACTAATAAAAATGGGTATAATTTATAAAAAATAGGTTTTTTAACGCAGGAACCGGAACAAATTATACTGTGTTAATAGATCGTTGAATTCGCTATTAAAAGATCCACCTAATATGTTAGGTACTTTTTGTTCGGTCCATATGAAAAACAAAAGGTTGATGGTTTCAAACAAATGACACGTTGTAATTAATTTTCATAGTTTCTTTCATAATAGTCGTAATAATAAATAATATTTGTAAGAATTATAAATCTGGTAACCCTACTCTTAACCGGACATTTTCCTTGGATGCGAATTTCGTTATATTGTTTTCAATGTACAACACTTTCTTATAAGCGGACATGATAATTTCCTCGTAAGAAGCTCTAACAAGCGGACACGAAGCTCTAAAAAGCGGCCGACGAATAAAACGGTTGTTGGAAATATGCCATTTTCATTCGGGGAATTCCTTCACATATTTGGTTATTCTCCGTTTTAGATGTTTTGGGAGGACGTTTTCAACGCAGATGAGACCAGACTTTTCTTTCGTCCATTACCAGTCCAAAATTGTGAGAATGAACCTTTATATTACTGCGACAATACAAGGTCATAGTTGTACCGTTGCTAGAAACACTATCAACTCGAACTGGCAGAGGGGTGCGTCACACCAACCCCCACGAGTGGATAGAGCGAGTAAGTGTTACTTTAGGATCCCCCAAAACAATTGCCCGTTGACCGCCGAAAATGTACCTTGGGATTTTCAACGCTCCCCTGCGATAGCACAGAAATTGTTGCAATATCAATCACTTAAGTCATTTTAAAATCGGCATATTTTACTTCATTGTTTTTTTTTTATTTTTTTTTTAAGTTTTCACTTTTAATATCGTTGATCATTTGTCCATTATTTTTGTTGAGAAGATTTGCTTTTTCACTTACTTAATTCAATTTTGTCAAAGTAAGTATACAGCCACTGCTGAATGAGTACCTACAGTACAGTGATTACACAGTACAGTACAGTGCAGTGATTCAAGACACAGATATAATAATAATATAATATAATTATATTATTATAAGTAATAATAATCAGATAATTACTGAATAGAGATAAAGAATCAATTGTAGCTTCCACTTTTTTCACAAAAAGTCAGGCTATTGAAAGGACTTCACTCACCCCAGTTTCACAAAAAAAAATGAAAAATATATACATATGGTTTACATGGATTCTTTCAACTCGGAATATAAAATGATTGCATTGGTATAAACTGACAGAAAAGCAAATACGGTGGAGACATTTTCTAAATGGGGGCGAACTAAAATAATATTTAGTCAGAATGTTATCGTCAAGGCTCCGAACCACATTCTACATTAATTTGAATACCCGTTCCGTAAGGTAACAGTTGATCACTACCTTTAACCTAATGGCAGATCATTCTAAGGCAAATATTTTTACACATACATTTTATCCACATGTGATTCCTGAACTGAGGGGCCCTGTGGAAAACATGCAGAAGGCTATGCATAGGAAGCAGGAGACTCCGCTGAAACAAAAAAAAAATGTTTTTTTTAACTTGCAAAGAACACTGACTATTTATAGAGACAGTCTACATATTCAGTATAATTAGTGTTATCTTAAAAACGCGTTCAGTGTATATGGACATTGGCAAATTATTTCTAATAAACAGACTGAAATTTGTAATTCAGGAAATTTAAAGATATACAGGGTGATTGGCGTTTAAGGAGAAGGCGATGCACGCTCTATCTGCAAATTTGTATAACGAATATATCGGATATGCTCTATCGGCCTAAAATATTTTCAGCAATGCGAAGTTGCCTCTTATATAAAGAAGTACATACATCTTTGGTATTTTAAATGAGACACCCTGCATATTATTGAACACTTAGATTGGCTTCATAGATCTGATTATTCTTGCATAACGATTCCTATATCTATCTGAAGCGGTTCCCGAAATATTAAATAAAAATCATTATTTTTAATCAAAACATAGCCCAAGAGAATATTTTATTACAACGCGATTTCGATACCTGGAGATTTAAAATTTTGGTACTGGGTTACGCAGGCTTGGGCCTGGCGTGCAGCAATTTGCTTCAAATTATACAGGATGTCCTAAAAACACTGACCTTTCGGCTAGAGATAAAAACTGCTCTAATTACATTTTTTTAAATAGAACACCCTGTATATTAGTTCAAATACGGGAATACCCTTAAATTCCCTATGACATGATATGTCATGTTTCTATTCACTGCACATTAACTTTCCATAGGTGTGAATGCATTATTTCGGGTTTTGTGACTTTTTTAGAATGTATCTCCTATAACTGCTTGCAGACCTAATGTCTGCATATTATATATCCGAAAATGTATTTTCTGTTGAACGCCCAATGCTCCAAAAAGATAAAAATAGCATCGATTTCAGAACAAGTCGTAACATTGAAAGTTTAACAGTTCCCAAGAAGTTTTTTTACGGAACGGATACATAAAATGCTTCGATTTACCAGACTTTCATCCATTGGGAGCAAGTTACAGTAACTTCCCGATACATTACGAGTCGTTATTAATTCATAACAATTCCGATGTTTGCCAAAAGGTTTTCTTGCATTTTAAAGGAACGAACCAAAACTAAATTGCTAAAGAGGGTATTTCTATTGCCTTTATCGTCGAAATTTATGTACAGTACCGAAATCATTTACCAAGTAAATAACAAAGTTGGCCAGTCTTTCGAAGAAAATTGCCTCTTGTGGCTTCTGATGTACCGGAGATGAAAATTGGCCATCAATTTTTCATGTTTATGTTATTTATACATTTCAAACAAATTTATATCAGTGTTCACCAATATACTTTATAGATGCCAGTTTTTAATTAACGAATAGTCCACAGCTTACAAAAAAATCGTCATTTTATTAATTACTTGCGAAGGGGAAGTAATAAAGGGTAGAGTTACATCAGACATAGTTTGTGCTGCCTTATTAGTTAAAGGAATTGGGAACTTCTGGATAGAATCAAGAAAGTTTTCCCAGTGCAAGCTAGATGTGAATATTGAACCAGATTATTTCTAACTGCTTACTTTCGAATGTATTTTAACCACGCACTGTGTTCTATTGCACCAAACCAACCAAAGCAGCTGGACAGATGATAGAAAAAATGCATTGAATTGTTGAGTAATATTACCACTTAAGCACTAAATCCAATTTCAAGTACATTTTAAATTTACATTCTCAATCATAGCGAATAAATTGGTGTTAGGTACGCACTATCCGAACATACAAGGGATTACTTATGTGATTTTGCAATTCCACTGTGATTGTCGAAGAAGTATGTGATGTATTTTTGCCTCATAGTATACCGCGTTTCGTCAGTCATGGGAGGGTCGAACATTAATTAGCATGAATATAAGGGCGGGCAACTCGCACGCTATTTATTTGAATAGCGTACACACGCAATATCGGAAATAAATAACACATTGCACAAGTAGAAACAGCATCATTAAACTGCATTAAAACTGATGCCAAGTCTAACACCTCTGACTATATCCAATCAATTTGGTGATTAACATGAATCATGGCATGCATTAATTAGTTTTAGAATACTCTAAAAAAATTATTAAATTTAAATTAATCCTTCCAGCATCAGTTTTGCATTAATCGGTTCAAAGGGCTAAATACTAACCATATTCTGAGATAATTCAAATGCATAATGCAACATGAACTCCGACTGTTTCCTCGTTCAGTTGAGTCAATAACTAGGTATAACTCTCAGTGGGCAATAATGTGAAACGAATAGAGCGTCGACTGCATGATATCAGGAAATGTATCGTCGCGAACATAAAACTACTGCGATACTCCTCGATTTGACATGGTGCTTTTTCATTGTAAATGTCAGGGCAATTTCTGAGCAAAACATTATGAAAATGAAACTGTAATCTAAAACGCTTACTGTTTTGTATTAGGCCAAATGTGGCAAAATTGTGTGCTTAAACAGTACTTTCTTGATACTTTTAGATAGACCACAACTGACCCACATAAAAAATTACGTATTCGCTATAGAATCCCAATTTCAGAAACCGCCAAGTGACAATATTATGTGCATTACGTGTTGGGGCTCCTCGTTGTATTCTATTAATATAATTGCCAATTTAAACAAACCACCATAAAATATATTGACAGCTCCACTCCGAAAATCGGATTGTCGAGTTAACAAGCGCACTTTGAAATAGTAGGGCTTTTTTCGAAGTCATTATTTCACAAAAATGTTCATTAGCTTCGTTGCCGCTTGGTTTTAAAGAACGAATGATAAAAAAGGGTATTTTTATGTTAAGAGTGCGTTGTTTAAACGTAACATACAACTCCATATTTATACATATACATTCTTGACGTGTCACTAGTCGAATTTAGTAAAATACAAAAATATTTATTTATATTGCATAATAATAACATTGGTTGATACCTACGAGGCAAAATTCGGAAACTGACAACTGTCGCATGAAACAAAATCTATATTTTAATCAACGAATTATGAGATTTCAACGCACAAATATTGCTGCAATTGATTAATTTCAACTCCCCCATCATATTTTCGTTGGCAATTTGATTGAAACAATACAAACGCTGTTTTGTTTTCTCCATTGCTCGTTTGACGTTTTACATCCCTACTGCGTTTTTTCACTTTGGGTGTAGAAAAAAAGGAAAAACCCTGGTTCGAACGAAATTTCGATTGTGACGTGTGTTATGTATAACTGTATTCGACAGACAAAAAGTAGGTATAGGAATTAGAACGACCTTCAGCCGATATTAAAGGAAACATCGGCCACTTATGGTGTATGATAATAAATATGAACCAACACTTTTTGTGTCTAGTCAAAAATTGTTTGAGCCGTAACCGGAAATTTTCGAAGTATTTGGTCCAGTGTAATTTTGTGTATTATAATTAGATAATATTGAATATCAATAAATATTAACTGGTCCAAACATGTTACAGACGTTAAAAAAATCAAAAACATATTAATCTTCTGCAGTGTTTTAAAAATCAAGTAAAATTACGCATTGAGTTATAAAAGACACCATTCGTATAGGTTCAACCTTATGACATAAAACGATGTCTGCAGTGGTGTTTATATGAAAATTAGGTTTACTGTAATTTTATTTAATAAGTTAGTAAGTATTAAGTCACAGATCCATCTAGTCAACGGAGCCGTGCATAGATTAATGTGCGTAATTCGTAAATAGTTAATGATTTCTGAATTAGTCGAAACTCCCATTTT
Source organism: Dendroctonus valens (assembly GCA_024550625.1). Taxonomy (NCBI): domain Eukaryota; kingdom Metazoa; phylum Arthropoda; class Insecta; order Coleoptera; family Curculionidae; genus Dendroctonus; species Dendroctonus valens. The sequence goes on along the minus strand of JAJTJO010000038.1, from coordinate 5,161,972 downwards.
ATCTTTTCCGGTCAAAAATCCAGGTTAATACATTTAAGCTGGTTAAAGTAATTGATAATTTAGATAGATAATGTATTCTCCTGTGTAAAAAGAGAATTTATCTTCCTTCCTAAAAATCCGCTTTTCTCATAACTATTGCAGTTGAAATAAGTACCAGTACCAGTACCAGTATAAGCGATCGTAAAAAATATTATAGAGCGCATATCATTTGGATAACCTCTCCCACCACGCCACGCATGCTGCTAATTAAAACAAAATTAAAAGTGAAGACTTATGGTTTCGATTCTCACCTCAAGTCAAATTGAATCTTACTGCTAAGCGCTTTAAATAGCAATTGTATACGGAGGAGAAACAGTGATAGCAACTTGGTCGACAGCCGCCCAACGAAATTGCGTACAAGTCGATAAATGCATGAAAAAAACATTTAAATTGAGCATTAAATTACTAAATAATGTGTACGTATTGAAAGCGTCACACACACACAATATTCCACTTAGAGTATTTAAATTTAAGACATTCATTTTAAGACATCATTATATAGAACTAACAGGAAGTAAAATAAATGGATGAAGATAAGTGATCTGAAAATAGCTATCGGTTTAGCAACCGATCACTATAGCTGCTTGGATGATGATGAACGATATCGTTTGAACCCATAACACTGTAAATAATTTGAAAAATCGTTCAATTCCTATTTGAAGACTAAGGACGATACCGTATCGCCAAAATGCCCGACACATTGCGATTTACAAAAATGGGGGAGATAACTTGAAGTTTTTTTAACTTCGATAAAAATTTAAATTTTCAGAAGGAGAAAAGAATAGCTTTTATCCCCAAAGTACTCAATTACATTCTGACAAATTACTTTTTGTTGGAATCGTTTATAGTAGTAGTAAACATCTTTATGTCTAAAAAAGGCTATCGACCTATCGGTCTTTTGTTTATATTTCTTTGCATATTATAATTCTGATATGGATACTTTCGAGTAACACGAAATTTATGGTTCATATAAGCATATGAACAATGTAAAAAAATTTAGGCCCGTAAGTCATTTCTAAGAGGCGCTATTTTATTTTAACACAAATTTTCTTATTTGGACCCGTAGTGCGCCACCTGTCAAAACCGAAGAAAATGTTTGAGATAAAACATTCTCATTTTTTGGCGTACTACTCGAATCTGCAGTAAAATGTTGTGGTTACTATTTGAAATTATCAAGTAGGCGTTTTTTTTTCTAACACGAATAAACTTCCTCCTCAGATATTAACTTCTTAATTGACACATTTTTTTCGTCGATCACTAATTTCCGAAATATTTCAGCGTTGCAAGATAAAACAAACCCACCCGGTATACCTATATTACAAAATCAGTTTCAACTTATTGTTGAAATATTGGTAATAGCCGAAAATTATTTTGGCTATTAGCCAAATGAATAATGGTTCAAATAATTTAATGTTGTACTCATACTACGATACTCATCGGAAAAGTTTTGTATTACCACAGTCTTGTATTAACAGGATTAATAGCAAATAGCAATCGAATTTAATTTGATCACCACTGCATCAAATACAAATAGCGCCTTAAAAAATTGGTTAAGGTTGCAATCTACGGTTGTTAACAACATATCAACAATAATATGACTACGACAGAATGTTGTCAATATCCATGTACCTTGCATAATGTTTGAATTTACCTTAATATTATGGAGCAAAGCCTTCACGCGTTGGGACTCGCCGGTACACAAATGTTATTTACATTGAATTCCTTTGAACCCAGGAATATTTAGTTGCAGGGACTTCTATGTTGTGACTTGGAGTTCTTCTTACGCCTTCCAAGCCACCGAAGAGACTGTGTGTACCAGTGTAAGTAAATCCAAATATATAAAATATACACGTTCAATTGTTAATTGCACACCACGTTCTTTCTTCTGAACAAATGACAACAAAAATCACTACTCCATTTTGAAACAAAAGTCGAAGAAAAAAACATTGAATCACTAGAACGGTTGTCTTTGTTCGTAAAACTAGTCCCTAATGGGCAGTTGGTTATCCTAAGCAATTCAAATTAGTTATAATTTGTATCAAATGTGAATTTGCTTGGAATTTGGAGAAAAATCCGGGGAATGCATTAACGGTTAACGAAATTCCGGAGCACAAATAACACCAGTTCACCTATGATTTTGACTTGACTACCGAACTACCGACACGGAAGACAGGACTTAAAGGCAGATACAGAAGTTGTGCTTTTAGCTGCAAGCTTTACTTCTCCAATCGCCATGCACGATCCGAACATTCAATGTTTACGCGTTTTATTCGACCACCATACTCAACCGCAATATGACCCCACTAGTTATTAGCTTATGGGACAGCCACATTTTCTACAATCTACAAGCTACAAGTAAATCGAAAAAACTCCAACACTTTTATATAATAACAAACAGCATCTATACCCGCAGATAAAAGAAGCACTACTGTCAGCAGTGTCAACTTCACTAGTCGGTATTCTGTTATTCGGTGCTGAGCTATACCACCAGAGGTCAACACCTTACGGGTTAACTGTAGGGGAGATTAAAATTGATTGACTGCCAAATGCCAAAAAGCCATGCAAAAATTAAGGTAGCGTTGCAAGAAGCAAAATCCGTGGAAATGATTTTATCAATAAAAATTCAAAATAAGGTATGAATGCCAGTCAAGTTGGTAATACAAATATATTGATAGCAGGCACAGCTGTTCAGCTACATAAAGTGCAAAGTGAGAGGTGGGTGACTGCTGACATAATAGTTTCTGTAGAATTTTAAACAAAAGCCACAAAGTTTCCGATAAATTCCATAATGACTATTTTACCAACTATTCGTAAAGCAAGTAATAACGCTGAAGAAAACAAGGAAGCAGGCCAACAAAATGTAAGTGAATTCTTCCATACTTTTCATGAGTTTGCACTTGCACTCACTGCTTTGCATGGCTCACTTTCCTGTTTGATCAAATGTTTAATAATGATTAAGATACATTTAATATTTGTTAATCATTTTCATTTATAGGTAACTGTTGAACGCACTACTAGAAGAAACGATATTAATTCTATTCAAATAGCATCTCTTTCCGAAAATAACTCGAATGCTCGGAGATCACCTTTTCCATTGTAAGTACTCATTTGAAATTTTGCTACATGCACACTTTCTAGCCATAAATATAACACTGTATACAACGAATCTCTTGTACGCTCACCTTATCACTTACATAAATAAGTGTTTTTAGTTCCGACCTTTCAGCATGCTTTTATCCAGGCTAGACATTTTTTCTAGTTCTAGTTCTTTTTCTTAATTATGTTCGTACCACAGCAAGCTTAAATAGTGACTAGGTATCAGTTCAATCCTGTTATATTATAATGTCGAAAATATATAAAAATCCAGTTCATTTTTTCAAGCAAATCAGACAGAAAAGAACGCTTGCGGAAAAGATTTAAGGAACCAGATAGAAATCGTGACAGAGAACGGGAAAGAGAACAAAAACGAGAATTAAGAAGAGAACAAAAGAGAGATCGGATTGCTGTTGCTAAAAGAGACATAGGCAATGAGCCGTTACTAGACAATGGTGTAGATAACGTAGAGCAAGTAGTAGAAGCTCCTTGCAATAGTAATAACATAATAAATGTTGAAGTAAAAGAAGAAGCTACAGGCTTTAACAGCGAAGATGAATATGATGATAGTAGTGTTAAAGATAGAGTTCTCACCGATGAAGAATGGCAGAAGGTCTTCATACTTAATTTATCTAAAACAGTCAATGAATAATGTCAGTAATTTTTAGAGAGACGAATTATTTTCACGGTGTATGTCCAATTTGGGATGGGAAATCAAACAAATAAATGAAGATGGAGCTTGCCTATTTCGTTCCATTGCCGATCAAGTCTATGGAGATCAAGAGTTCCATCATCAAGTTCGTCAGGACTGTATGAATTACATTGTTAGTAAAGTTTCATATCTGGAAAAGTAACATTGTTACAATTTTAACTTTTAGGTTCAAAATCGCGATTTTTTTGAACCATACGTGACCGAGGATTTCGATAAATATGTAGCCAGAAAGCGCACGTGGCATGTGCACGGTAATCATTTGGAAATTCAAGCAATGAGCGAACTTTACAATCGAACTATTGAAGTTTACTGCTACCAAATTGGTAAAAAAAACTTGGTTGTTTATTTTATATAGATCCAGATCCAACAGAGAATTTCGAATCAGTCGTTATACAGTTTGAATTAATACTAACTTGAGATGCAAGCAACATTTAAATTGATGCTCATATAGTTCAGGTTTATCCTTCCCTTGTCACAGTCACAAAAACTGCAGCGACAAGGGTGACCTATTTTTATAGCTACGAACCAATGGTTCTTAATGCCCTTTTGCCCTACCAATTAGTTTACAGCAGCGTCTGCTTGTTGCATTGTGTTGGGGACCGTGTGAGACTCTAATAACTAGGGCCAATACTAGCTACAGCATGGACATTTCACAAATAAATAAATATCTCTTATATTTCAGAACCAATTAACATCTTTAACTGTTCGAAAAGAATTGTAAATACTTATGAACCAATAAGATTATCGTACCATAGAATGTGTCACTATAACTCGATAAGTAATCCAAGCAAGCCGTCTGTTGGTGTTGGACTGGGATTGCCCAACTATCACCCAACCGATACTGATAGACGAAGACTCCACGATGCTGTTAGAGCTAGCGAACAATTATTAATCGAACAGGTGAAAACAGTGCTATAAAATGTGTTTTAATAATTCAAAATCTCGCATTTAAGACTATGCTTGAGGACAAACTGAAGGCCACTGATTGGGAAGCAACGAATGAAGCTATTGAAGAACAAGTGGCGCGAGAATCATACATTCAATATTTCCGAGATACAGAAAAACGTTTGAAAGATCAAGGACATCCGTTGGCTAGTGGCAGTAGTTCTACAATAACGTCGGCGATGGTGTCCAGTCCTAGAAGTTCGCTCAGAGGATCAGTATCTCCTAAAGGCTGGCAGTCTCCAAAAGGTTGTGCCTCTCCCAAGCATATAACACCACTAGGTAATACTTCTACAACCAACTGAAATAATGAATTTAGCAAAATTGCGCTTATTCAACTAGCAAGTCCAAGAACAAGTTGTGCAACAAACCCAGAATGTGAGAACGTCATTCCTCCATATGTCCCAACAAAAGAAGAAGAAGCATTTGCTAAGAGAGTGTACAACTCACCTCGTCACATTTCTGAACAAAATGAAGGAAACTTTAACGCTGACAAATCCCAAAAAGAAGAACCAGGTCCCTCATCTTTAATAAAAAATAACAACTTAGGTGGTTTTGAAGACTTCGATCAAGAAATAATGGCACAAGTATTGGCAGAATCACAGCAATCTTATTTAGATGAATTAAAGAGCAAGTCGAGGAAAAGGCATGCGTCTCCAGGACCTTCAACTTCTACTTAAATTTGATGTCTTCATATAATTTAATTTGGTTTGATTGTCAGCTTAAATCTGTTAGTAACAATTGGTCGCGTCATCGATTTTATCCCGGAAAGTCATATTAATACTGTAAATATTAATCTGACTGTCAAAGTCAAGCGTTTACTGTGTAAATAATAAATTACCGTAAATCTTTGGGCATGCGAGCATGGGAGCTACAAAATATTAATTACACTATATAGCGGATGCATTTAAAGCAAATTTTAAGACATATTTCATAACTTTTTACATGTAAAATAATTGTGATTATTTATTTCTGATATTCTATTATTTAATTTTACAGAAAACAATTGGAGCCATTTTTGTACTTAGATAAGGCAACTGAAACTAAAAGCCAAACACTTTAATTTTTTTTAGACATTTAAGAAGCCATTATAAGGTAAATTACTTGTGATATGATTATGTTATAACTAGATTGGACATTAAAATTTTATTTTGGTTACTTTAAATATTGCTGTTCGGTATTAATTTTTTTGTTATTACGAACGTATGTAATATATAATACAGTAAATACTATTAGAGTATTTAAGATCAGGCCTGTCAACAATTGTTCCCCATATCTGGAGTAATACGATCATTTAGTAAAATCGCTATTAAAATTGTCCCTTCGATAACCCAAAGTAAACTCGGGTTTTAACTCAAAGCAAGAATTGTTAGTTTTTATATTGAAAGCCTGACGGGTAATTGAGTACTCCGAATTCAAAGTGAGAAATTGATATTACCTACTTGAAATAATATCTGGTATATGCGTCAATAAAACACACACTTAAATCTGAAAATTAAGTTGACCAAACAAAATAAACTTATTTTTATTAAACATGTCATACTGATGCACAAAACTTTTACATCTCCCTATTGCACCTTTTGAATGAGTATAAAGAATAACTCTAGCACGTACATTCTGGTGTACCATATTGAGAACTATACAAAATATATAAGAAAACGTTTTGTATAAACTGGCGTATTGCACTTATTGTAATATTTATCACATAATATAACAGTAATTGTCTACATGACTATCCATCATGTAGGTTTAGTAGAACCATTATTTGGGTCGCTAATATATTCAGCTTTAGGACTGGAAAAATAATCTTGCACTGCTGTAACTGAACTCTAACAGTTTAAATTCCTGAAATAAAATTCCGATATTATGTAAGAATGTACAAAACATGTTATCCAGGTACCTTGTAGAAGGTCTCAATTCTTTTTTCAGTTAATGTTAAAGTCTGTTTAAACTTTGTATCTTCGGAGTTAGAGAATCGTGTTTGTTCTCTTATCTTCTGCTTATCGGTGTGAAATTTACGCTGAACAGAATCGAACCAATGCAAAGAGTTGAATTGACTTTCTTGATTTAATAACTCTATTATGTATGCTAAACCTTAAAAAATCAAGGATTTTTCAATAAAATGATATCCATATCTTATGAAATATTTCTTACCAAGAGCAAACCCATCATCCGTAAAGGCACCATCGGTTTTGTCTTTCTTAAACAGTTTCTCCTTACAGGTCAATGAGTGTTCCACAAAATTTATTGTCAGCGGAGGTACTATTATATAAAAGTTTTTTAAGTGAGTATTACTTGGATTCCTAAAGTGCGACAAAAAAGCTGATACTAAAAGCTTGAAGTATTCGGTTGTATTTTCAAAATGTTCTGTAAAGCCATTCAAATCCTTTAAAACAAATTCGACTGAACTAGAAGAGGCGTTGGGAAACATTTTATTTTCGGTCAGTTCATTGAGCAACTCCACCTCGGTTAGATCGGGAATGAAACAAGTGCCTTGAGACAAACACCGGTTTCCCCCCGACCTAATTAATCGAACATAACCCATCGCATTCCCTACAATAGATTATAGTTGCAACAAGAATAATGTTTCCTGCAAGCATCTCTTACCAATATGTGTGATCACTTTCCTAAATAGATCCAAATAACTTTCTGCTCCGTCGGGTAAGCCCAATTTGCGAATTCCTTTATTAAATTTGTCGGCTCTTTCATAAGGGTACATCTGCTGAAGTTCCCTCTTGTGATCAGCAAAATGTCGCAGGTCCTTAATCAGCCGTGATTTAATTTGTTCATCGAAAAGAAATTGGGAAAAAATTCGGAATTTGTTCTTTAAGAACTGGTAAGTGTAGTTGACTGTGGTATTCATAATGCCAATGCCGTGCGACCTTATTGAATTGGCGACGTGTGAAATATTGATGGAGTTCAGATATTTATTATTGCTACACTCTTCGATGAATATTTGAGTATTCAAATTATAGAGATACTTTTGAACAAAAACATTAATATTTCTCATAATTTCTAGAACATCTAAACCCTGATCCAAAGTTTGCATTGGTAAGTCATCGTCCACAGTTTGTAAACCATATTGCAAAACGGCCAATCTGAAAAATGTAAGCTTCAACATACAGGGTGTCCGAAAATGGTGCGACCAACACTTCTCGAGGTAGTTCTAGAGCAAAACTTAGTGGAACAAGTTTTAGACTTAGAACAATAATAACTGATCTACAGGGTGTTAAAGTTTGATAAATTTATAATACTTATTACTTAATTAAATATTTAATAAATAGTAATTAATTCTAAGTGCACTTACTTCTATAGCACGCTCTGTTAAAACGTTGGAAATAATTTAGCTTGCGTTATTACTTACACCCTGCAAGACAATTTTAAAAGTAAATTTTTGTAAAGTGTGCCAAGTTTAACCAACAAAAATGAAATTTAAAAAATCTAACTTTAACACCCTGTAGATCAGTTATTTTTGAGTTTTCGAAAGTGTTATAGGAACTTGTCCCACTAATTTTTGCACTAGATCTACCTCGCAAAGTGTGGGTCACACCATTTCCGTACACCCTGTATATACCTGTGTGAAATATAAATATTGTTATTGACACGTGGGCTGTTGTTTATACCCCTCACCTTCTCATGTCCCCGTACGTTCTCCAATCATGCAACACAACAGTAGTGAGGTTGTAAAAAATGGTACTCAAATAATGTTCGGTGTCGTGTTTTATACTCTTATAAGTACCATTTAGGTGCATCGGCAATAGTTTGTTAAAATTTAAAGAAAAATAATTGCGAAAAGGATCAGATGGTGGTAAATCTAAATGCAAATGAGTCTGAAGCCTCAAGTTCGACTCAATTATTTGATTCACTGGCCTACAAAGCTTCTCTCGGAATATATCAAATGCCTCTCTTGAACTATCTTGACTACCAAACATTTCGAAGTCCACAATTGCGCTCAATAAAGGCTGGAAATATAAGGGTACAGTGGTACAGTATCACTACATATCCGATTCACCTCAAAATATGTAACTATAAATACTTACATAACATTTTGAAAGACTTGATTTCGAAGCCACCAATTTGCTAAAAGAAACCGGCATAACATAGTTGAAATGCCAAAACAGCACTGAACAATCACAGTACGTTTTCAGGAGATACGAATATTTTGAAACAGTCTCCAATTGCCTTATTAGAAATCGTATCTCCTGCACAGAACCCAAGCCGCTCGCAGAAAGTGCCAAACTTGCGACTACCATACGCCACTTGGTATTTGGACCTATAAACGATATCCGTAAAATAGATCAGAGTTTAGAAAAATGTATTTTTATACCTTTTAAAGCATTTTCGCACACTTTCAAGGCTGAAAGAATGTCTAACTGTTGATCTTTGTATGATTTGGCTTGAGTTTGATTCTTCTAAAAGGTGAATTAAAACTAATAAAGAACTATTCAGAATGTTATATCTAGAAATGACTCACTTTTACAACATTTAAAGCAGCCAACGCTACATGCTGTAAATGTTGAGAAATTAAGAGAACATAATAGTTAATAGAAAGCATATTTCTCTTAAAGGAAGAGTAAATGTATTTTAACATCTCTACTAGACGAGATATGCAGTTTAGCAATGTTTTAGTAACAGGAAGGTTTTCGTTGAGATGAATATTCATAATCCATTTAATAATCCATTGCATTTTCTCTGTTAACTTTAATCCATTAAACAGTAAAGCACTTATTTCCGTCAAATGTCGCGCACTCAAAGCTGTGGCATTTAATTTTATTTTCGATTCTAATTCTATAAGAAAGTGACTAGCCTGAAATTTAAAGTGAAACATCCATTGTATTAAATCTGATATTTTTCCATCAGGTTTCATATCACCTGAAAACACAGCTTATTGGTCTCCTTTGCAAGATTTTGCACCCTCAACGTTACTAAGCTCAGTCTACTACTCTCGACATTTCTTTGGTCAATTAATTTAGCTATTGGCGGTACATATCTTAGCAAAAACAGTTCTGGGTACCACATTATATTACCCATGAGCAAATAAGCTGACACCTACAAAGTAAATTTGCACTTCCCTTTTACTCAATAAGCACTTTCATTCATCTCTAACCTTTCTATTCAGATCCAACAGTCTTTTTAAAAATTTTCTGTCTGTGATTCCAAAGACATTAAAGTAGAACGCAACGAGAACATTTACTTGTAAACCTGCATCTGAATATAAAAGAATGTCTTCATCTTTTTCCAACTCACTTATACGGCAACATAGAAAGTTATAAATCTCTTCGTTTAAACTACTTTTCCTGAGATCAATTATAAGTGAGCTTTCCAGACATTCCTGTAGAAAGTCCTGAAAAAGATTAGACGATTACGACGTGAATGATGCAGATTTTTTAACGTAACTGACCGTAAAAATTGTTCCCGAAAATAATGAGTTTTCTAGTACGGTCAATGTATTACTAAAGACCCGTAAGTTACATCCATCAAAGCCGGACGACGCATTTTTACGCAAAATATTGCGCACAGCAGTTTTATATGATAACCAATGGTTTTTCAGTGTTGGTTCACCAAATATATTATCAAATTTAATGAAACTTATCAATACATCTCCAATCCAACAAAAGATTTCCTAAAAAGAGATTGCCCAAATTATATTGATCAAGAATGGTATTACTCACTTAAACAGGCATATAGAAAAACAATTCCCGGACATACTTACAGAAAAGCTAGGTGTGCTATTTGATACATAGTACCCCTTATGCAAAATTGAACTGAGCTGTCTCAATGTTAACCCTATTACATATCTTGCCCTTTTAATTAAGCTTTGTGTTCTTTGTAAAGGATCAATTAATTGACATATGGGCTCGAATATATTATAAACATTCTCGTTTTCTGAAATATGACAAAAACCTCAGATTACGACACATTGCATTTGTAAATTCATTGAGTGCCAACCTTCTGCATAAAATAAAAATGATGAGTAAAGACCTTGAGCTTCTTGCTTTAAAAATTCAAGCTCTCGGCAAATCGATCCTAACGTACTCACTATTCTAGATAACGTTCCATTATCAGAATGAGCTAGATATAGAACAGAAACACTTTCAGAAACTTGATCCTGAAAATATGTGTTATTATTTGAGTTTCCATTGATTTACTATAGGAGTAATTACGTCAATGGCAATCGGCTCCAAAAACGTTGGGCTTTTAGGAAATGTCCCGCTACTTCTGCTTGTAAGATGCGTGTAAGCTTCTATCAGGCTTCCAAACTGATGAAGCTTTTCTTCTCCAATAAATTCTAAATTACAATAATAAGCAGAAGTATGTTTTGAGGGTAGAAAACTTACTATATCCATCAGCGCTAAGTTTCCTGTCAGCTAGATCAGATGGACCCCACATATTGACATGTTTAGTATGATTGTTTAAATAACGCACATTTAATGAATATCGAATCAAAATTGGTTATTACGTTAAAGCCACATAGTTTAGTTCAATTTGTATAGTACAGTGGTTCTCGTTTCGATAGTACCATTCTTGTCTTTATCTATGGTACTATTACAAATTTGCTGGTATACTTGTATTGTATGTATAATATCAAAAACCATAGAACAAGACTTAAATCAAGGCAAAGGTTTAGTACACAGATCACTTAGTACGTACATTGAGTACGTAAATTACTAGTGTACGTACGAACTGACACAGACCAGAGAGGTTATAGACAGTAGAACTAGGAATGCAGATATTTTTTCCTTAACCATCCGCTCCAGTCCTGGAGATTCGCGCTTGTGCGTTTCATTGCCATGTTGCCGCTATGCAGATATTTATTACCTAACCATCCGCCCAGTCCTGGGAGTTCGCCTTGCTCGGATAGTGACTCCTAACGATGAACGACAAATGATAAAATTAGCATGAATTTCAGCAACGGCAACCGAAATTATAACCTCAGAAAAGCACAGTTTCTTGTGGTTCAATCAAGAGGTAATTTCAGCAGTGATTTTAGTCAGAATTGTTAAAAATCACTGCATTTTAGAGACGAGAATGTTTACCACACATGACTTGAGCTAACACGAAAATGTAGCAATTCGCCGCATGGGAACTGCCACAGTGGATGCTGTCGCTGTCAGTCATTGTCATTGAACAGTGTCAAGATCAGTCAAGATATTCAAAACTGATTCCCAAAACAAAACCAAAATATTGTGTGGTATTTAAAGTCATTTGTAGTCTTTTGATGGTAAATATTTAGTTTAGTGAAGTTAAAGTGGAAAAGTACAAAATCATATTGCTTAGATTAGCCTAGACAAGTTTTCGGCCAAATTCAGTGTAATAAGAGTAGCAATGTTTCCGTCATCTAAAGAAAAGTCCCCAACGCACACTCGAATGAATTCAACTAATTTATACGTAACTACAACTCAAATTATATTAAAGGCTGATCCTACAAACCCACAGTCATGGCAAGACCTGTATAGACTGATACCCTACCTTAGGAACTCATTGTGTTGTGTAGTGTGTTCAATGTTATTAGTAGATCCATTAACTCCTACAAACGCTCAATGCCAACATCATTTATGTAGAAGGTGCAAAGGAGGACGCAAGAAAATAAAACCTCAGTGTGAAAACTGTAAAGAGTGCATTGACTATAAGGAGAACAAAAGTTTAAAAATATTAATGCAACTTTATAAAAAAATGTGTTTCAATGTTATTAATTCAAAAATTTTCAAGTGCATTAAGATTCAAGCTATCCAACCAAGTCCAGGATTTGAAAGAGGTGCTAGTAATTTAATCCTACTTTTAAAAGAGGGAGCAATCTTTCAGGATGAATATGAAAGTCGAGGAGGTTTACCAAAATCAAGTTACTCGATATTGCCCTGTATATATTCAAATTCGTCTGGCACACAAAATCTGACTGCGTCTCAACAAAATCAAACAGATACTCTAAAGACCCAAAACCGTCACAGAACGTCTCTATATTCCGTTGTTTATCCCGGTTCAGGTAATAAGATTACCATTAAAAGGAAACCAAAGGAAAGTACAAATAGCAGTGCAAAGAATGTTTTCATAAGTAATAATATAAGTTCTCTACAACAATGTACGGAAAAGGTATAGATTAGAGTTTCAATGGTTTGGTAAATTATAACAATCTGGCTGATTGTAGGTAGTATTCAAGAAACCGTGCAACAAACCGAAAAAAGGTTGTCGGTGTGGTAACGCTACTGCTACACCTGGAAAATTAACCTGCTGTGGACAAAGATGTCCGTGTTATGTTGAAAGTAAAGCTTGCATTAACTGCAAATGTAGAGGCTGTCGCAATCCTCATCGACCAGATGGGAATAAAGTAAGTAATTATTTGGAAAACGAAATATTTTTTTAATTATGTATTTTTTAGGTGATGCCTTTTATCCCCGAACTGAAATCTCCCCAAATAGTCGTACCTCCAATTCAGGACATTCATGTCCAACAAATCCAATTAATAAGACCATCAGTTCCATCAACTTTAAATGATGAGTCCATGAGTGGTGGTGTTAAACTAGACGCCATTCAGTTAGATACTCATTTTAATGCCGAGTCACTAAATAACCCGTTTAAGGCGTATAAATGTAAGGACTGTTACACTTGGAATGTAAAATTGATTTTGGAAACACGGTTTTTTTTCAGTGTTAGACGATGGTTTTGACCAAATACAAACCTTAACTGCTTCAGATCTGTTAACATATGCGTTGCCTGAAGATGAGGAGGATACTGATATTACGGTAGTATAACTACCCCTCTTTTAATTCCATATTATATTGAAACGAATGCAATTGATGCATTCAGTGATAACTCTTAGGGGTGTTTTTCATTAGCAACATTGAAAAATTCATTATTTTTTATTAATTATATTCGATTGCCATTCCATACTCTTTTTCAAGTGAATGAGAATTTGATAGCAGTTTCATAAGAGGACACATTGTATTGTAATTGTGATATTTTATTATTGACATTAGGATTAACATATATTTTTTTATTTGAAATTATCTATGGTACTAGCTCAATTGATTCACTGTAGATAAAGTGCATATGTATAAAAAATCGTGTGTTTCACTGACTCAAATAACTTCACAATTAGTCGTAAAAACCTGAAATTTCCGACTCAAATCAAAATATTTTATTGAAAATGAGACCACCAGCTGAATGTTCAATTTACCAGGCGGTTTCTCGAAGAAATCGTCTAGTAATAATTGCGCAAAACAGTACAATTTGACATTTTTTCCCTCAATAGCTATACAACAATTAAGATGAACTAAAACAAATATGACTTATTAATTTTAGTTCAAACCATTTCATAATATAATGAAGATGATATATGGAGTAATAAATTTTTACTTAATAAAAACTAAAATGGTCTATACGAATTGGGAAACTTTGAAGGTAGTCCTCTCTCTAAATAGTCGACCACATGTGTCCATTTTAATTCCTGACATATATCAATAATCTTCCTTTCCACCTCCTCATTGGACTTTTCTTCTTGCATTTTAAACATGAATTTCAACAGTCTTCCATAGTGTTGATTCACAAACGAATGCCAAATTGCAAAATACAATACATGAGATGTTAGAATCTTAAAGAAAAGTAAAAGTGTTAAATAGAATCAAAAATCTATAAGAATAACATTTACCTTTGCATCAGTAGGATCAATAAATTTTACTAGTGATTTCCACACGTTCGCTATTTCCTGAAGCTGATTTTCGCCACTTTCGTCTAACAAACTTAACCTAGACAATGCTACCCCTTTCCGTGCCAAACACTCCAGATAAACATTCTTTGCCTGCTCTGCTTGCCTAGATAAAAAAAAGTGTGCATTGAAGAGTTACCACTAGAAAAGTATACCGAATTAACTCAGTTACATTTTGAGCTTGGCAGCATCGGCTCGCAAATCCGTTTTAACAGCCAGAGAAGCCAATATCGTTTCTTCATTAAGGCTATTTAGCACTTTGTCGCAAGTATTGACGATTTTGTTTAAATCATCAGCACTACCAGATGGTTTCTTCCGTAAAGCTGGCAATATTCTCTTGTCTAGGGGATCAAGCATTTGTAAATAGGAGGAATGCATTGGCAAATTATTTGGATGATTTTTCAGTAATTCGCAGTACAATTTCTCGCCTCCTTCTTTATCTAAGATAATACGAGTACAAAAATGTTAACTATTCCTACAATGACAATTTACCTAGTTTAGAAATCCAATTAATGTTCAAATCTCTTAAAGCATCATTATAGTCATCTTTCTTGGATTTATCTAGCACTGGAGCTCCCCCACCATTTGAACTGGTTTTTTTAGGACTACTATTGTCTGATAAAAAGTATTTGATAGGATAAACGTCGACTTTTTTACCAATTTCATCTTTAGCATATGTTATGGTTCCGGAGAGATAGTGAGCCATATTATTTGATTTAATAGAAAATCTTTAAATAAACCAAATATTAAAGACGTTGCAAAATTAATTTACGGAAACCTATTTACTTATCAGATGCCAATGGGGCGATATATAAAGGAACAATTGTATGTGGATTGGAGTTGTATGTAACTCCAGCTTTTTTTCCTCCGATAAGGGCTTGGGAGTAAGTCAAATATACATCCATCACTATGCTACTAGCCAATTTTTGTTGCAATAGTAAAGAGGCATCTGTGATTTTTTCCAAGTAATCCCTTTTGTCATGCCTCACTTGCAATCGTATCGTGTATTCGCCTTTCTCAAGTTTCACAGTATACTGAAAAAACAACCCCCGTGATGATTGTCAGTTCTACCAAATATAATTTAAAGGTACCTTAGTGGGATAAGCATCACCACTACTTAAAAGCTGCTTGTTTGCATCAAATAGCATCCAAAGTTGCGACTCATACTCGGATTCATAGAGCATATGGCTAAGCAGAGATAAATTGGGAGATACTTCGCAAGGCTTGGAAATACTGAAATTATAAACCAGTACTAGTTCATAGATTTGCCGGTTAGGAGGAATCACATCACGGACAGTGAGAGGAGTAATTTTTCCTTCTGAAGGCCTGAAATTGAATTAGTTGCCTAATGTATTATATACTCTCATAAAAAACTAAACAATATCTTACTTCAATATTTGCACGGAATTTTTCAATGAAATTGTTGTGGAAATCTCTTCACCTTGAAGTGTTTTAACTTCTACGGTATGTATACCATCAGCACTATGCATATTGATTAATGGCTGATTAGGTTTGACGCCATAGAAGGCAATACTATAATCCAAAGCCGCTTCACCAGTATTTGCCCAATATTTAGCAATGACTACTTCTAGAACGATGTCCCCTTTAACTTGGAAACTAACGTACGTGTCAGCCTTTGAAGTCACAGCCACAATTTTCACTGTTTCCAAAGACTTACAATGCTGTCTGGGAAGCGACTGCATCGTGTGTATGACGAAACGTCCAGTGTCCTCATTCGAAGTCAGCTTTAATACGGCCCATGTTGCTACTGACGGTACAACAAAATAATGCCTCTTTATTGTGTTGGGTTTAAAGGGAATACTGCTGTATTTGAGAATGAACTTTTGGTCAGGAACTTCACTTGGCTGAACTATTGTGACAGGAATTTGAAATACTGGACCTTTACTAATGCATGCTGTATCATAAGCACTGACAAACGTTGAATGCAGTCCATCTGGTAATGCAGATGTGTCTATATCAATCGCAAACGTTCTCGCCACATTAGACAGGTCTAAATGCTTAGGATATTGAACACATTCTAGTGGACATGTCAGCGCAAGTTTCATGTTAAAATTGATCTTTTCCTCTGCTGAAACTTCATCTTCATTCAAAAACCGAGGTTCCACACTAACTTTAAAAATGTGCTTTTTGCTGCTCGTTTTGGTACGTAGGTAAATTCCTTTGGTACTGCTTGAACCACACTGCAACTGGAAACGCACGTTCCTTTCGCGAATGCCTTGATAAGTGATAAGATAATCGAAAGCTTTATCCACTTGTATTAATCCCGCTCCTTGAGCTGGAATTTCAACACCTGCTATCAAATTGGCAGTATTCATTAAGGCTCTTCGGACCAAATATGGCGAATAGTAATAATTTTCTTGAATTATGCCTGAGAGAAGAAGACAAATTGCGCCAGCGCAACTTGGGGAAGCCATAGAGGTGCCATTCATAAGTTGCGAATATCGCAGTGTAAAATTGGGAACTGAGGTAATTGCACCACCTGGAGCGCATATATGAACTCCTACACCACCTTCAACAGTTGGGCCTCTAGAAGACCACGTGTATGGAGCTCCTGTTAAAGCAGAAACATTTTACGTTAAATGTTTGTTTGCAGTAAATTAAAGCCGTTCACTTACCCGACAGCTTTTGCCTCATGGCATATTCCGCCACCATCATTTCAGGAGATACGTAGGCGCCAACACTGATAATAGGTTCGTCATCTATGTCTGAAGGAGTGCTGATAGTACCTAATGCTGGCCCATTGTTACCAGCAGATGATACCCATATTATTCCATATTTATTGACAATTTCATTCACTAAATCTCCAATTCGCCTGTTGGAAAAGTTTACTTGCTTTAATTAACAACCATATTTCTCAGTATTGTTGCTCACCCTGCATCCACCCAATGCGCGTGTTCTCCGTAGCTCATATTAATAACATGGACATCTATTTTTTGTTTTAGCTCAATAATCTTAATCATCGCTCTAATTAATCCGGTGCCTGTCTCCATTGAGCCTAACCTGCCATCTCCAATGGTAAGTGATATCACTTGGGCGCCTGGTGCAACGCCGTTTTGTTCTGGTGCATTGGCGAAATAAGCTGAAGCTATTGAAGCTACATGTGTGCCATGACTCGCTTAAAATATTCAAACAATATATTCTTATACCTTTCGCAATTTACACATATAGTATAAGTATATGTACTTACAACACACTCCTACTAACTCGAGCACATTTCCATTATCATGAACATTAAAGCTAAAATTTAGACTATCCAATTGCGTTAATGGTAAATACTCATGAGTAACACTATACTCTCCTAAGACAGGACAATTCGCTAAATCATTATCTGCACTTGTATTAATGCAGCACATCCATTTAGAACCATCATTAAAAAGAATGCAATCATATACTGGCCCGGAATCACAATATTTCTTGTCAAGACTATTCAGTACATCTAATTTAGCTTCACAATCTTCTTTTTCGTGCTTTTCATTCTCATTGGTACTATTGCTGTTCTGTGAAGTCTCTAAATTAGATAGATCACGATTCAGGTCACTGATTATTTTCCTCTGGCCTTCTTCCCACGTTTTCTTCTTATATTCTGACCTTACGCGTTCCTTCAACCGATCAGGATATAAATCAAAAGCATTTTTTACACCAATCCTATACGTTTCTGAGGGATTTTTCCAATTACTCGGAATCTGCAACACAAACATGACAGCATTGTTTGGTTTTCTCATTCTCTACTTAATACAGAAATTACAAGAGACAGAGCAAAAACCAGCATAACACGTACACTAACTGCAATAGATTTAAAAAAGATTAAAGTTCCCCTTCAACGAAAATCGATTAGATGATTGAAAAAATCGTGGTTTTCGACGATTTAGGATTGCTGCAACTGATGTCAGAACATAATCATTGTGTTCATTTGCACTTGTACAAACCTTCATTTTTCTTCCAGTAAGACCCGTAATGTACCCATCTTCAGCTGTTACAAGCGTGCTAGTGTTAACATCTCCACAACCACTGCAGTCAAATCTTTCTATTATTTTGGGTTTTCCATCAGAAGTTTCCTGTACAAAAAAAAATATGCTTAGAGTGTTAAAAGTGGGGAGTTATTGAGAAAACGACAATAAATCTACGTGTTAAAATATAATCTGATTTAATATACTGTAGTGACACACACACTCACTGGATGACTAGCAAAAAAATAAGGGCTTCACATCAACTGCAGCTTAACCGTCGTATAAAACAACGAGTTAATTGTTTAATAAATTGATGACATCTTACCTGCAAACCGGGTGCCCCAGGGTCGACGCCCGAATCCAGAATTGCAATAATAATACCTTTACCATCATATGATGGGTATTTAGATAAAAATGAAACCACTCCTGTCTCCCTTTTAGGCAGTAAGCCCCATACAGGAAATTCCGTATCCACAGGTAAGTCGGTCTGCATTTTGTGAAGAGTTTCCACTTTGCTAAATTAAGAACTTAACAATCAAAAACCATCTAAAACAAATGTTTCAATATGGAAGAGTCACGTCCCTAACCTTTTCACTGATCTGGTTTCATTCCTCAATGGCCATCATCAGGATTTATTGTGAATTCAATAGAGTACAAAAATTATTTTATTTTCTCTATGAATTCAATGACAAACATCAATATAAATTGCGAGAACAGGTAGGGACGAAGGTCCATAGCATATAACATTGAAATAACCGTTTTTAAGTTCACCCTTATTGCTTATTAGTTTCATTTTACATTTTATTAATCCGTTTGAAACAGAGAAAATATTGTTTTGTTCGTTGTTTCAAAAATATCTATTGGAAATACTCCGTTATTTACTAACTTTCAGAAAAAGTCATAAAAACCCGTACAATATATCTCGTGTATATGTCTTCTACCTCTTTTCTAAGCGGCGCTAACCCAAACTCACCACCACACCACAATATAAATAAACTCGAGCTATAGAAATGAGTATTTCTAGTACAGATTGAACTACAACTAAACAAAAATAGTTGAAAAAGATAAGTGTGTTCAAAAGTGCGCGGTTCTTTGAGCAGCTACTAGTTTAGTGATGTTTTTTCAGCTGCAGTATGTGCCAGAATAATGGAATTTAAACCAACGTTTTTAAAACCTTCAGAAACTAGTTCTTTGCTTGATAGAGACAATTCCATTGATCATACTAGTTTCGTGTATAACAGATTTATTTCCCAGTCCATCCAGACTCAAAGACAGCGTTTGCCAATATTCAAAAACCGAAATCACATTCTCTATCTCCTAGAAAAGTTTCAAACGCTCGTTCTTGTTGGTGAGACGGGCAGTGGAAAAAGTACGCAAATTCCACAATACCTATTTGAAGCTGAGTGGCCTTTGCAGATTGGAATCTGTGAGCCTAGGAGAACTGCAGCGATTTCCTTGGCTCAACGGGTAGCTGATGAAACTGGCACTATATTGCAACGAGATACTGTTGGATATGCAGTCCGTTTCGACTGTTGTTCCAGTAAACCCAAGATTAAATACATGACTGAAGGAGTCCTGCTGAGAGAGATGATGTCAGATCCTTTATTAACGAATTATTCTGTTATAATGATTGACGAAGTTCACGAGCGTAGTTTATATACAGACATTCTAATGGGGCTTATGAAAAAAGTATTACAGAAGAGACCAGAATTAAGATTAATTGTTGCCTCTGCCACTTTGGATGCATCTGCAATGCAAAAGTTCTTCAATAATAATAAATCTGATGATTCTAAGTTAAATACATCTGTTATCATATCAGTAGAAGGTAGGCAATTCTCTGTGGAAATATATTATGTCAATGAGCCTGTGCCTTGTTACATGAAGAGTGCAGCGGATGTTGCCATTAAAATAAACTGCAAAGAAAAACCGGGAGACATCCTCATATTTCTTACTGGACAAGAGGAAGTTGATAAAACTGTACAGTTACTATTAGAACATGCAAATGTACTGGAACAATCCAAAGCGAAATCCAAAGTTATGGTTATGCCAATATATGGTGCACTCCCCTACCATCAGCAATTGAAAGTATTCAAAAAAGCGCCAGATGGTTACCGGAAAATTATAGTTGCTACAAACATAGCTGAAACTTCACTTACTATTCCAGGAATAGTCTACATAATAGATTGCGGGTTCGTAAAACAAAAATGGTATAATATGGAAACACATACAGACAGTCTCGTGATACTTCCAATTAGTAAGTCATCTGCAGACCAAAGGGCTGGCAGGGCAGGACGAATGAGACCAGGAAAAGTTTTCAGACTGTATACCGAAGAGTTCGCTCGAAACTTAGCTGCCATGACACCACCTGAAATGGTTAGAAGTAACTTAACGTATGCAGTGTTACAGCTGAAGGCAATGGGGGTTGATAATGTTTTAAAGTTCAATTTTCCGAACATTCCCCCTATTGAAAACCTGAGGAGTGCGTTAGAAACTTTATTTGCACTCGATTCAATTAACATCGATTCTGAGCTCACCAGACCGTTGGGATTTTACATGGCAGAATTTGCATTGGACCCTCTTCATTCAAAAATTTTATTGAGCGCCGCCGATTTTGGATGCAGTGAAGAGATTCTAATTATAATAGCAATGCTTCAAGTTGAAACAGTTTTCGTTAAGCCGTCTACAGGCACCGGCAATTTAAGAGCAAGGGTTCAAAAGAGGCTCTTTGAAGTGGCAGAAGGAGATTTGATAACATATTTAAATATCTATCAAGGATTTATCCAGAGTGACATGTCCCAGGGTTTTTGTCACAAAAACTATTTCAGTTATATGAGTTTGAAACGCGTGGTGGAAATTAAAAGAATGCTAGAAAAAACGTTGGCAAACTACAGCATTCCGATAGTGTCTGGCAATAAAACAACCAACAACCTTTGCAGATGTTTAGTAACAGGATTTTTTCCTAATGCAGCTTATTTGCATAGAAGTGGAGTATATAAAACAGTTCGTGGTGATATAGAGTTATTTATTCATCCAGACAGTGTTCTATATAGCGTGCCCCAACCTCAGTGGGTAGTATTTTCTGAACTTGTGCACAAAGTCAAACTATACATGCGAGATATAACGGTAATACACAGTGAATGGCTGACAGAACTGGCTCCACACTTTTATTACAAAACTACTGCTATTGATTAAATATTTCTTTTTATAGTATTTTATTTGTTATTTATTATATACCATGTAGTCGTTTGTCCTTCTCTACTGCCTCATACCCACCCTACATGTCAGACTCTACAAATGCATCAAATGTGTCTTTTAATGCGATTGCTGCCCTGTATGGCAACAACCTAAAATATCGTATTACGTTAATTTAGCAGCGATAATTCTTTGATATGCATTAAGGGATTCCTATACCTTCCAAATTGTACAAGCCCATTCAAATATCCTGGTATGGTAATTTCTCTCTTTCCGTTAGTTTGTGCATTGTAAATTTCCTGTGCAACATCCATTGGCGATAACAAGGGCATGACTTTTTCATATTTAATTCTAGGTTTTTTGCACAAACCGGTATCGACCATATAGGGATAAACGCATGTAAGTTTAATTTTATTATTCGTATTTGTAAGTCTGAGCTCCTCATATAAAGATTCCATATATCCACGAACAGCGAATTTCGAAGCGCAGTAGGGCACCAAATTTGCACATCCGATTAAACCCGCCATCGAGGACACACTCACTATGTGCCCTCGATTTGTTTGTTTCATTCCCGGTAGAAAAGCTTCCAAAAGCTGAAATAAATCAACTGATAATATAAGACTTCTTGCTAACACCTTTACAAATTGCTACTTGCCCAAAAATGAGACATTAAATTCACTGCGAAAATTGACTCGATTTCTTTGTATGTATGCTGGTTCAATAAGTGGCAAGGCATAATACCGGCGTTGTTAATTAAAATTGTAACCTGACCAACTTTTGCTTCCACATCTTTGGCCATATGAAGAACTTCTGCTCTATTGGTAATATCACATCTATGAGAAGACAAATTGATATGACCTAATTACTGAGGCACAATTGCGATCAGAAATACAGAAAGATGATGGCATGATGTCTTACTGAAAAGAAAATGCTTTAGGACGACCTCCGAAACTTGCTATTTGCCTAATCGTTTCATCGCATGCTGTTTTATTAATATCCCAACCAACGACAGTTGCACCTTTTG
Organism: Dendroctonus valens; assembly: GCA_024550625.1. Taxonomy (NCBI): domain Eukaryota; kingdom Metazoa; phylum Arthropoda; class Insecta; order Coleoptera; family Curculionidae; genus Dendroctonus; species Dendroctonus valens. Next base: position 5,139,302 of record JAJTJO010000038.1, on the reverse strand, counting down.
CGGAGTACACCATGGCCAGCTCTTTGCCAATGCCATGACCTGCACCTGTAATCTGTTTCAAATAAACTAAATATTCCTACAAACAATGCGAACATACAATTTGCTACTACGAATACTAACCAGAATTATTTCTCCACTCACTGATTGTGGACGAGGAGGGTTTATTTTCATATAAAACACTTCAATCCAATAATATATCAATTTGCAGAGGAATAAAATGACTTGCATTAAGATGCAAGTTATTTCCAACGCTTTGCCACTTCGACTAAATGCATTATGTTTGCTGAAATGTCCGTCAAATTAAATCACCTCTGGCCGACATCTAACTGCTATAAACTCACACGATGTTGATATTACTTGTTTTTAATTCAGGCGTAGTAGAAGACATCACAAAAATTATTTATTTGCTCGATTCTAGGTACTCTCTACTAACACGATTTAAATCGTAACTAAAATGATCTGCGTTCTAACCGCTACTGGCCCGATGCTGATGGAAATTAATACTATTTTAACTGATAGTGTTTTATCAATTTCTGGTATAAAAGTATGATAGTAGTGTGTAGTTATATTTCCCAAGACCGATACACTTAATGAACCTCAGTAATATAATATATGCTAGAACTACTTAGTACGTTTTTAATTTTACATAAAGCAAATTACATTTTTTCGCTTTGTCTTCCAGTGACCGAACGCATAATTATTTGTCATTGATGATTATTATACCAGGAATTAATATATGCACACATTCAGATATAATAGGACTTGCAACCTGCTTGACATTGCCACAGATATGGAAAGTCAAAGTTATAAACCGGAAAGCTGTAAATAACTAATGAATTATCACATTGTTTTAACATAAAAAGCTGTTTTTGCCGAATTTGTGTAAAAAACGCAAAGAACAGGTTTTCTGATTAATAGTTTCCATTTGCGTTTTCTTTTCACAGGTCGTCAAAAACCAACCGGAAACATTTGTATATTTCGCAAAGAACACACCTACCAAAGCGCGCAGCATATTTTTTCGAAGTTGTTTACGATTAATATCCACTTAAGTTGAAAATTACATTTTCAGCATTTTCTTATTATCACGTTTTTTAGTCATTTGAGCGAAAACGTATAGTACGATCCGATTCTATATATTGTATACTAAAATGACTAGAAAGCCGTTTTTACAGGAAATTATATAAAAATGTTTTCCCTAAACTTTATTAGAACTCAGTTTTATACGATACATTGAAGGCAACTCTAATTGCTAAAATTCGTATCGTTAACTACCACCATCAATGACGATAAGCGATGAAGATGCTTGATTTCTCTGCAGAACTGGCACGTCATCATGAACCAAACTATTGCAATAGACCAATAAATTAGCTCCTAGGTCGAATGTGCCCGGGTTGGCTATTATCACAGACAGCTTTACTGCTATAGTATTTAGTGGTTCCAAAATGCGTACGACTTTTCCATTTGTTAGCCACGAAAAGTTGTTTGTGGCTTGCGATGAAGACAGACAAGATTTTGATGACCGATTATTGGGATTGCACGAAACCAGACTAAAAAAATGTTTATTTCTCAAAACGTATACATATATTTGAAAAGGACATCAACTCACCTAGAATCAATTGTGCTGATTGTGATAGTAACTTTTTTAGCGGCAACGCTGTGTATTACCAGAGTTATAGGCACAACACAACTGATGTTTTTCTTGAAATTATGCCGAACAATAGCAGAGTAAAATAGATTATATATAACTAGGTTTTGAGAAGTGTATAAGTAGTCACTCTCGTGCGCCATCGGACTATTCAAATCTATTATTGATTCTGATATTAGAGTCTCCAACTGGTGTTCTTTTCTATCGATTTCTATAGGAACACATGTATGTCCATAAACGATTCGCCTATTTGAGGCGTCACAAACCAGTGCTCTCCATTCGAGAATTAATGTCCCCTCTCTCTTGTCATTTTCACTGTTAAGCTCGAAAATGTTCAGCTCTGGTACATGACTTTTCCTTGCAAAAGCTTGAAAGGCAGTCGATAAATGTGGTAACGTAGTTTTCTCAGAATTTAGGGGCAAATTTGTTTGTTTGCAACTTTTACTGACTTTGCGTCTTGCTTTGATAAGTATGTGTGCGGACTCCTGGGCTTTTAAATTTATATATTTGGGAGTTACAATGTCCTGAGTCAATACCCAATTATTACTCAATAAGGCAATATTTAGAAGAGTTATTTCTGTGGATATGGAATTATGGATTTGATTTAAGTTTGTCGTCTTCAATGCCAAAGCAAGATCTTCTGCGGTCGTCGACGTATAACTGTTTTGCGTTGAAATGTCTACCGTAATCGACTCCTGAACTGATAAGTTCCAGGTGTGCCTAATGAGCCTATATCTGCAAATAAAATGGGTTTCTCACACATGAGAAGGCGAAAACTAAACATCTAATACTTACTTCGGTATTCTTTGACTATCGACATTCTCATAATATGCGAGCAAATCGATTGAAGACGGTCCCTTGACAGACGGTGCTTTTACCCATATATGAAACGAAATACTTTGACCACTCTCCAATTGACCTGAAGGCAATGGTATGGTAGTAATGTGATTTTTTCTGGCTTTTTTTTCCTTATTTTGAGGTGTATCTTCACTTCCTATTGTATATTCTAACTGATTAGCTTTCGATTCACAATTGCTGAGTAAATGCGGTACAGACGTTGCTATCATGATGTTCTTGAGAGAAACTGATCCAGTATTTTGAAGATCTACAGACACTCTTTGCATTTGTCCAGCCAGAAAGTCTAAATTAATTTCAGAAAAGGTCATCTACAACATCATACAAGGGATTATAACCGGGCTCAACAGAAACGAAGTGTACACTTTTGTTTACCTGCAAACATGGTGCAAAAGGAAGAATTTTAAGATATATAGGTTGTAATGAACTATTGCTTTCTTTATTAGAGACGTTAAATAACTGTTTTCCTTTCACAGATACGGCATCGGTATTATCACCCGACGCAGTCAAACAATAACATATTCCAGAAAGGAACACGTCTCCAGTTGCTACAGGAGTCAAAGATAAAATGAGATCTTGTCTAGAATTCCCTTGAATAACAACTGACTTTGTAACGTACGTTTTCATGTACTTATCTATATCATCGTTTGATTCCAAATTTGTAACAGATTCCTTTTCATTTTCATAACGCCAAATCAAGTAAAGATCCTTCAATTGTAAAACAGTCTGCAAGGAGTTTATTAATTGAATTGACACTTGTATTGGCTCATTGATTATTGCTAGCAGAGTATTTGTATCCGTCGACCTAGCGGTGCGCAATGTAACTACAGGTTTAAAAACCACTGGAGCATTTCCGGATTCTTCAGATAATAGAAGTTCTTCCAATTTATGCCACCTTTCTTCGACAGTTGAATTTTCACAACCAGTAAAATGTATTCCCAATGCTGGAACTTTCCCTGGTGTTGATAGTGGTCTCGCCGGACCAACTAGTACTTTAATGACGGCATTATTTAATTCGGGAACTGGAAGAATGGGTAGTTCATTTAACTCATCATCTTTCCTTTTTAACTTAAAATTAAGAAAGTTGATTTAAAGATCGTGAAATATTTGTGAATAGGTAAAAGTCTACCTCTAAAATTGTAAGATACTCTTTCAAAAATATTCCCTGCTGCAATCCGGATTGCTTGCTTTCGCCATTCAATAATTTTGCAAATGAGTTCACAGCCTCATTGAATATTTGCAAGTGATTTGCTAATCGGCCAATCGTATAATGAATATGATCACTTGCCAAGTCCCAACCAGTTTTTTCATATATTTGATATGCTTGTTTGTAGCACCTGCTCAATAAAATATATAAATAAACTGAATACGTAGCGATTCAAATAAATATTTTGGTTGTAATATTTAATACCTTAAGGAATGTTTTTTTTGGGCAGCCTTAAAAAATCTATGACCTGAAAGTACCATATGAAAAGCATATTTTCTCAGCATATTGGACTGAATAAAGCAACAGGACGCTTGCTCTAAAAACAGAGCTGAACGTAAATCTGAATCTTCACTTGTCATTCTTATTAACTGGTGAGCCGTTTCCCCATACAGCTGTTTAGCTTTTAAGCATTCTGAGCTCAAAATCGTAGCTCTAGTTGCAAACTGTGGTAACCTATAATATATCTATATGTGACGTGCGCTTACTATGGTAGAGCTGGCTGATACGGCTTACTTGCATGTAGTCAAATAAGTGGCAATACTTTCTTCCATATAATCATATGTTTTTCTTGATGATTCATTTGCCATAAAAGCAGATAATGCGGCCATCTCAAGTGCACCTGCATAGTACAACCATGCCTGGTCTGCATTATAATCTCGCTTAGCAGTGTGATACGCTTGAAATGCTGCTGAATAATTGCCAAACATAAAGTATAAGTCACCTAATCTTCTTATTTGAAGTTCGGGAGCATCCACTGAATAACTAAAGAGAGAGCAAATGTAACGCACATGTTTGCATGTACGTATTCCTATCCTTACGTTAGATTATTGGCAGCCAGAGAATTGCTGTTGGGTTTGCCAGAACCAAACCAACGTTTTGTCGCACTAAGCAAAGACTTACTAACTCCCTTTTTATTTGTGGCTGCATCATGAAGCAAAGACAAATGTTTCTCTATGTAAGGCAATAGACATACTTTAACAAATTCATTAAGCATGGTTTTAATTTGCTCTACGTCGTTGACCGACAAACAACCACCATGCCGCCATTTTTCGGTATTCTTTTTAATCATTGGTTCCTCCTTTTCAAATGGCATATCAGTCTAAAAACCCGGTACCGTTATCGTTATACTATAAAAGAAATCATTTCTAATACACATTACTAATATATTCTCAAGTTCTGGACTTAGAGGATGATACGTTATATTCCTAGTTTCATTAGCTTCTTGTCCAATTTCTAACGAGTCATGCCTCTTTGGATCTGGTGAACTACTTGGACTTAGCTGGTAGTTTTTGAGATCTATTCTGCTATTTAAAAATTGGCTCCAGGGATCCGGCAAATGTTCTACTTCTTCCAGTCCTGGTGTGCGCGAATTTATTCTCAAGAGAAAACAGTTTGAACTACCATATTGTGTTTTCAACACATTAAATCCTTCATTTGCGCTACAAAATTAACGAATCTACTTGACACGAGCTTGCTGGCTAACAAACTAATTACATATTTATTTTACAATATGACACTTACATCGCAATATCTCCTTCAACATTATCGTGCAAAATAATGTAATATTTCAATGTGTTAGGAGTAAACCATTTTGGCAGAGTTTCGGGCACACTTTGCATTCTATTTAAATTTTGAACTAACTGATGCATGGTTTCTATTAGATTGTTATCAGTGGAAGATACTATGAGCAAGCACGCAAGAAAATGCTTTGTGAATTCATGATCTGATGGATACTGGACTCTAAAAAAGGTATCTCGCCAATTTTCAAACCAAGGAGTAAATGACAGCACTTCCAGTTGAAAATTATTTACTGAAACACTTTTCATTTTTGGCTCCAAAGTTTCAATCACTGACGAATTAAGCAGCTTTCTCGCCAATGTTGTTTGGGGTGGTCTTGCATTTACATCGACAAATGTTAATTTCAAATTCTTTACAGTAACTGCTGAACCTGTCGGGTCTTTATAAGTCACTAAAATAAAATACCATTTTTCACATCTCGATTTACAAATATATATACATATTAGTATGTCTTTTCTAGTTGCTGCTATTCGTTGGTAGAAAATGGTGAAGCTTGCATGTAGAAGTATAGTGAACATAAGTAATTTAATAGAATAATTAAGCACCAATCAGGTATCAAGTCTATGAATGAATATTATCTGAAGATTAAAGGTACGAACGGAACTTACCATCATTTGTCAATGTCGAGAAGGGCTCTAATATTTCGATAAATTCAAGATTATTTTTGTCGCAACATCTTTGAACCCCCGGAGTACACATAGCAGCAACTTGTGGGGTGAATGCATCTTTGATGAATTCCTGAGGGCTGAGCTTGCACTGGGCCATTTTCGTGTTTTTGATATGTGAATCAATTCGATCACATCACGTACATATATTTAATGCTGGTGAATTAAATTTGAATGCTCACTTAAATAATTATCAAGCATAACTTTTTGCGCAACTTGAGAGCCACAGAAATCTCTAAACGTCAAAAAATGAGAATCGTCAAGTGCGTAACGATAACAGGGATATTTAAAAGCCCGCTACACGGATACTAATACGAATAGTTCTATAGTGGCTTTAACCTTTGTATTATAAAATATAATAACTAATTTGTCTGCAAGTTGAGTTGACCGTAGTGTAAACAGAACATGATACAATGAATACAAGGTAGGGTAGTCATCATTCAAAAATTCGCTTTTTTGCGCATGGCGTCATCTGGTGCGCACTTTGGTAATCCCATTTAAAATGCATGTAACCCAGGCAGATTTTCAATCATTTTTAAAACGCAATAGTTCAAAAATGGAAAGTTATATGGGGATACTGTTTACAGTGTTGTATAGGGTACTTGGCAAAAGCAGGTTCAAAACATTAATTAATTAAACTTAAATTTGCTTAAAGTTAATATCGCTAACGAAACAACAGGTGGATCGATTTCAATATTATTAGCTGCACTTGTGGTGCACCACATATTCCGTGGTAAATAATAGAAAACTAACATTTTCCGCAAGGGTACATTTTAAGGAGCTTACACTATGCTTTATTGCACATCTGACAACTATGTTTTCTTTACTTTTACTGCTCCTAGTCTACAAAATAAATAAATTTTTGTTACTTTTCATTTTCAAGTTTAAAACCCGCTGCAAAGCATTTTGTAATTATCTTAAAGATTTAGGAGGAAATAATGGAATGTGACAAAAACTAAATAAGCTATATTTAAATACGTTTATAAGACAAAAAAATAGCATTAACCACCACATGACGACACGCAAAATCTTTTAATCAGCAAGCATGTTGAGAGTGGGTAATAGCATTTATCTATTTGTAACGCCAAGAGATGGCGCGCTGGCAAGAAAATATATATGCCAATTCGTTGCTTATGTTTATTAAAATACTGTCACTTTGATAAGAGTTTAGTTGGTCGTGTCTGCCAAAAGCAAAAATCAGATAATAAACAAATAAATAAAGTAATTAGACAACTTTTGATAAAGTCTATTTGGAAAGTGAACAGTGTATTGAGAACTGTAGGAAAGAGGCATAATGATGTAAGTACTGAGCGGCAATAACCAAATGTTAATCCTTTAACCGTTTGTGTTTATTTTGCATATGTATAAAATAATGAACCAAAAGTATCCGGACCAGTCGGCTAAACTAATCAAGGTCTTAATTTCGCCTAAAGCGAAAGGAATGTGATGTCATTATGACATCACCGGGAAATGGTAGGTAGTGTCGCTGTGTTAAAAAAATCACCAGGACACACTACACAGGAGCATGGGCTTCGAAACGAAACAGTTTATTATGGGTTAATTAGATGTTCATACGTTGTTGCTAATTTATCGCGCCATTGGTGTTCAGTTTTCCTACTGTTCTCTAGAATCAATAACAGCTGACGTCAGAGTTGTTCCATCGCGATATCAGTCAAGCGGAAGGGGGGGTAGTGCACTTGTTTGTTCGTTTGTTGGCTAGTAGTGTCATATATCCGTGCAAGTGGTTGTATAAATTACTTAAATTATACTCATTTTTCCGTTTCAATTTCTAATGCTTAATTGTGCGTTGTGGAAATTGACATTGTTTGACCGGTGCTAGTGATTCTTTCATTTCATAACCCATCAAGTTGTCCTATTCAAATGTATTCCATATTTTATTTAAGTGGAAGTAGCTTGTTCAGTGGCCTTCACCGGCGAATTCACTGTTGACATTGACGGGCCTTAGGCAAAGATTGCAAAAGGCCACTAGAGGTCAACAAAATTTTACTTGCAACTAATGCTTTTTGTTCTCTCATCTGTGATGCATTTTTTCATTGCCATGGAGCTTGTTCGAAAGTTTTTACTTTGATTAAGCTTCTATCCTCGGCGACCTGTGACCTGCCCGATCCGAATACCACCGGTTATCGATATTAACCGTACTAAAGTAGTAAGTACAAGAATAAAAAATTCAAAACATGCCGATAAACTCTTGATTTTTGTTATTGAACATGATTGGCCGGTGTCTGTTAATCCCTGTAACTCTGTATCCCTATCTTATATTTTTAATTTCCTGCACCGGTTTAACAACGGCAAAACAGGTTGTATTACTTGGTTTCAGCCTGAAAAAGGATTGAAAACTGTAATTAGCAGACCTACAACATCTCGTTTAATATTCAAACGTCTTTCAAACTTTTAATTGAATTGAATAACGTGTTGAATGAAAAATTTAAGCATTGTACCTTAAGTACCATTGGCTACGTATTGCTCTCAAGACGCCATACTTGCCAATACTACCGCCAAAATATAAAATTTACATTCTGCAATTGTATTCAAATTTTTAATTGTATTTTAGCAAATGCAAATGCAAATATTTTTTTTAATAAGCTTAGTATTAAATAATTTAGGATGATTGACAAAGGGATAAACTATTTTTTTAACTACTAACCTGAGAAGTCATATTTTTCTCCATAGGTCAATAATAATAATAATAATAAATTACCTAGGCAAATAATGTCTAAGTTCTTCATTATTTTTAGTTTGCCCACGTTTCTAAGTGCAAGTCAGATTCCATCCATTTCCACTTCTAAACCACTGTAACTTTAAGATTTACTAATTTTTCGCTTTTCCCAGAAGTTTTTCATAGAACTTTTATCTGTTTTCTGGAAACCGATAAATTATTTTTTTGACAACTGAACGTCAGGCAGTCAAATATTGCAACACTTCAGAAAATTAATGGGAAATTCAAAATCTCATTAAAGCAATTTAGGAAATTATCCGTGTTAGTAGTAAAAAACATCTATATATACTTGGGTCGAGAAGGCTATTAAATACCTACTATCTATTATTTTATTGAAACGCTTAAAATTGTAGTGAGACAAATGTAAAGCAAAAAATTGATAATTGTTGAATTCCAGCGCCACTTGACAAAATCGAAGAAAATGTTTTAAATAAAACATTCTCACTTTTTGACGTACCACTCGAATCTGCAGTAAAATGGTGTGGTTACTATTTGAAATTATCAAGTTTGCCCCTGCCTAGCCTACAAGGTCGAAGTATGCGTTTGTTTCCTAACACGAATAAACTTTCCCCTCTCAGATATTAACTTCTTATTTGACACATTTTTTGGTAGGATCACTAATTTCCGAAATATTTAAGCGTTTCAAGTTTTAAGAAAAACCACCCTGTATATTCTGTATTTCCATGACCACCACAAGATTCCACTTCGGTGATAGTTCTAATAAAGCAGAATCCATTTAACGTTTTTTTACGTTCGCCTAGCTGGTACTAACATTATATTAAAATATAATTCTTTTAACACATATTTTATGTTTAACACATTTATTTTTTTTCAGACCTACTGGCGTATTGATATGAATTTTAAAACCTTCATTACAAGGGTAAGTTTCATAATACTATCTTTAATTATTAATACTTATTTGAAATGCCTATGAATTCTACAGAGAAAATCCAGAAATACTCTTTGTTTAACAATGAGTTTGGCACATTTGAAATTTATTCATGATAATAATGCATGTCTTTCAAATAGATAATTGATTTTCATCTGCGTTGTGATATCTGCAAAATTCAATGTTATTGATTGAATACGAAATGAAGCAACATCAATAATGGCAAATGATGTTTTGTTGCAAATTTCACTACTACGTGCGACTAGATACCGTCAAAGTTTAGAAGTTTAGTTGTCTCGTTGCCTTTTCGGTCGATTTTGCCCTAACAATTTCCGCCTGGATTTCAACCCTCCATTTAGACATCCTGTGAGATTGTTGACTTTTGGGCTACTTCTTATTCCCGATCCGGAAAAGTTCGTAGGCAGTGAAATACCATTATACTTTGGTGGGGTAGAGTATGTATTGGGAGACTGTTGGATAATAATAATGTGCGCCTCTGGATCAGACTTGGAAATATGAGATATGGCTGCGTGTTGGCTCGTGGTAAGACACGTGTGTGTGGACTAAAACAGCTGTGGCACGACCGGCAGGGGACTTTTTCTCAAACATGTGTGAAATACCCAACAAGGGGTCACGAAAACCAATGTGCTTGTCGTACTTAACAAAAAAAATGTGTTGTGTCGATCCAGGAGATCCTAGCGTTTTCACCCATCATTCTTCTTAATTTTTGTGTTAAAACATGAAAACAAGACATCATTTGGGTTGATAGGTATTAACAATTTATTTATAGACATGGTGGATTCCGATGCATTTCATGTTGTCTCGATATTTACTTTTTATATTTTACTCTCACTTGGTTGATTTTTCCTATTAGAATCAATTAACAGTAGAGTTTAGACTTTTCATTTTTATTGTGGCAGATTCACTTTCTGCAACATGTCAAATTGATTTGAAAACGTGATTGTGATATAAGAACTGGTGGAACACAGAGAAAAGTTTATTTTTCATTCCTATCGATCGACTCCCTTTCCTCCTAATTAATTACTAATTTGTGATATGATGTTTGGGTTAGTCTATGATGTTATTGTAATTGCAAGTCATCTTCAAAAAGAAGTATTTAAGTGATAGGTTAATAATTGACACTAATTTGGTTCCGACGATAGTTTGCTATAGACTTATTATCTGCAAAATAAGTTATCTTGAATATTGTACTCTTATAAATATTTACAAGTGCCAGAATTTTGTTTAAGACACATCTAAACATTCGCCATATGGTTGCTTCTAATAAAATAATTTGGGCCCCGTGCCCTGCTGCGACCGTGCTGAAAACATTTTCACTTTACATTTGCAAGAAATTTCGAACTCATTACATTTCATTCGGTTGTATGTACTCTGTTAGTTAGGCAAAAATGCGAATCGTATCCTGTGGAACAGCAGCTTTGTTCGATTCCCTAAAATGGACACCTTTCAGCAAGTGAATTAAATTCGTATTTGGTAACATACCAGGTATGCTCGAAAAAGCAATGAATAAAATAAAAAAGAATATAAAATATGGATTTTCATGGCAAGCCAGACAAAATTCAGTTGAGGGATGCTCTTCTCCATACATAAATGATGTCAGTATTAAATAGAATCAGGGGCGGATGATTGAGCATCGTTATGTTTTAAGCAAAATTATTGGATTTTAAGCAAATTAAGTGATTGCGGAAATTCAATTTCTTCATTACCTCTTCGTTCGTACAAAGGAAATGTTTAAATAATTAAATATCTTCAGTTGTATAGGAGGTAATTTGCACTTTCGTTTAGTAGTTCAGTTAGATCTGACGAGACTTTTGACTATACTGAACTTTGAGTATAATCTTGTAATCGTGTATATTGTATTACGTGCAGAATTAAATATACGTTCGAAGCAACATGTTCTATGTGGATTAGCGATCTCGGCTTGTATTGGTATAAAAAATTATTTCACTGTCAAATTTTCCAGTCACCAAAAGTTGAAGGTCAAGCTTATGTAAATTGATCGATCAATATCTTTTTGAACAGTTGCTTCCTTGCACTGGATGGATAAGAAGACTTAAACATTTGCAACCAATCCTTCTATACATCCTTATTCCTTTCAATGAAGGAAAACGGGATTTGTGATATTGATGAATCGGTTTTATTATTGAATTACTCAAACACTAGTCTAATAACTGAAGCATGAGGGCAAGGAAACGTCAAACGTTCTAAACATAATAAAAATGTAAACTTTTTGCAATTCATCAAATACTGCACCACTGTGTGTTTGCAACCAAGGTCATCCATGTAAAAGATCGCCTCCGATTGCACGGCCGCCGGTATATTATAGAAGTATGTGCATGGAGGTAAAGTGACGCACTTCTATGGGCAGTCCCCTCCACAAAGAGGGCCTCGTGGGGGCACACGTGGCGCCCGCCCCCGTGAAAATCATTGGGAAACGTGCAGAGGAAAGCCGCTCAAATTTCAAGATACTCAATATCGGGAGACGATTTCCAATTGTTTATTTGAATATTTCACTTTTGCAGAGGTTTTGTTGAACACAACCCTTTTGTGTAGGCATCTGTTCCTTGAAGTTCAAAGTGGTGCGAGTTTTGGTTTAAAAAATTCATGTCATTAACAATTCTCCTTATTAAGCGTAACATTTGCAACAGCATTTAGCAATTGACTACACGTAGATTGAAGTTTTAACCTTCTTAACAGTACGATTGTTAATCATAACGTATCAAATAGCTTTTATTAGTTAGCGTCAGCACTTGATAAGGGTTTTTACTTTTCAGCAGTAAGTGGTAGTTTTCTCAAATGGATTGGCAGATTCTTACTAGTTTTATTAAGCAGTGAATAAGATTATCGAGGATCTATGTATAGAAGGATATTTCGGTTTTGTTTATGTCTATAATTAACATTAAAATTTTGTTCAGGCAAGACTGCTTCTGTGTGGAACATAGGCAGGTCAAAAATACTCAAAAAGCTTCGCTGTATACGAGTACTGAAATAAAACTTATATTTTGAGCGTGTTGTAGGATATTCTGGATAGAAATTTAGTGGGTAGCCAGCGGCAGAACGGTTTGTTGGGGCCCCCTTTTAAAGGGGGTCAGTTAAGGGTGTTCCGAAACCAGAATGAATGTTTGACTCTCTGTTGCGTCAACGTGCATTTGTCAAGATATACGTCTTGCATGTGTGTGTGACGATACACTTTTGTGATAGTGCTGCAGCATTTTCTAATCAATGCCCGGATTCTGGACATTTTGGGTAAAATTGGAAAATTTATTCTCATTGAAAATGTTGATTTTTCTCTCAGGCAACTTTGGTCGTGTTAGGTAGAATCGCAAAGCATAATTTTCGTTGATGTGATATAAAATAAAAATCAATGTACAAGGAGGGTGCATAATCTAACTGACGTTCATTTTCTGTGCGACCACTGATTTAATCCAGCTGACAATGAATTGTTCATTGTAAGTTTATTGATGTTCGGTCCACTGCTCAAATGAAACACGTATAAAATGTTTAATGTGACCAAAAGCAAAAACATCATAAGTGACACAGTCTAACACAGTCTGGCAATAGAAGTAGTTCATGTTGGTACCCTAACAACAATATTGACTAATGTTCATGTAATGGCTTTATGAATATAATTTCAGTTAATTTTAGAACAATTTAATCATCGAATTGTCATACGCCTTATGAGTATAGATGAATAATTTTATATTTAGATGTATTTTGTTTAAGTACTATTACCTCAGATAACTGTGATATCTAAATAAAACTGCAAAAGAATGTTATGGTTTTCTTCGAAAATACTCAAATGGTCTAAACTGAACAAAATGCATACTGAAATTTTCGAAAATAAATTGAAAAAATTGAGTATCAACGCATCTCTTATGTTAAATAAAAGTATTTTCAACGTTTTGTAAGGATCTACTTAAACTGTTATTATTGTGATGCGGGACTAATTAATTTAAACAATGTCGGTATACCATAACTTGTTCTCAGCCATATTATTCCTTTGAATAAAGAGTATTTGCGTTTACGAAGATTGCCTTGCTGTTTTCTTACGTTTTGTTGTTGTAGCCATGTTGACTTTTGACAGTAATGAGCTAAATATAATTTCGAATTGGCTCTGGGCCAAATGTCCCGAACGAGACTACTTAAATCATTTTAATTGTTTTCATCCTCCACGGCCTGGGTAGCCAAATCAGAGTTTTAGGAATGCGCTTTGTGAACAGAACGTAATTATTGATTTTCCATCTATATTTTACATTAAGTACACCTTATATGCACAGCAGCTTAATAACAGCTTCGCTTTTTACTTCTTGATAATGAATAGCATCAAAGAAAATCTGGATATGAATAGATTCAACCAAAAATTTGTTCAATCTAATCGATTTGTGCAGCATATTATTTTTCCAATTTGCGGTGTAAATAAATCTTCTATACGTGTTTGTTATTTGCATTTATCAACACTTTGAATAATAGATAACGCATTTTTTTTAAATATGGTTCCTAACCACCTCAAGTTTCTAGCTTGTTCAAGTATATACTATACATACTAAGATTGTATAGATGTTTTAATTAAAATAGCATCGGTGAGTTGACCCACGACAATGGTCAATGTTTAAATACAGCTAGATGAAACTATAAATTTGTAGCCTTGAAAATTTTGTTTGGTAAACAAACATTATTCTTGCTTGAAATGTATTTAATGGAATTGGTAAATGTGTTTTGCTACTACTGATCGGAAGGTTGTAGTCTACTCAACATCGCAGGAGTCATTGTTATACATGTATGTATGTATGTACGCATATATTTCTCAAGTTATTTACCTATATTATTGGATGTTGTACTTGAATCGTTATTTGCAAAATCCATGGTAGCACATTTCGAGAAAAGACTCTCAATCTTGTAGACAATTCCTATTACTTTGACTATTTAAACGAATCGTACCGAACACATTTATATATCGTATCATAAGACGACTGTTTCTCACCTTTTATATTATGAATTAATACGTTTTTACCTATTACGTGTATCCGATATTTGACTTAGGAGGAAGCGAAGACAGATGATTATACTTTGTGTATCCATTACATGCACAAGTATGAGGTCGTTTCATTCAAAATGTCAACAAAAATTAAAATTTTAAGGAATGATTTGGTTTGACCATATATGCGATGTCAAAATGTAATAATTGATAATAGCAATTGTTATATTGAAGAAATTATTTTGAGCACATATTGTCTGTAGGTTGTTGAAAAGTTTTCAAAAAGCCTGGGATTCGTAACTGAAGTGATGTCAATGGTTTTCGTGTGTTAAATTATAACAATAAAACATTCTATGACTAAAAAGTCTGCATTTTACTAGCGGTTAAGTCGGTTTAGATTTCGATTTTTATAATTGTAAATATAAGTAGTTAAATTGTATCAAATATTGGACCTGTTTAACGCATCCCATTACGCTTCTTAAGGTTTCAATACATGCTAAAAGTTGTATAGACAAAATAAAATGTGGGGTTTTATTTATACTCAATTGTTAAGTTTTGTAATTGAGTAAAAGCACATAAGTAGGTTCTACTCAATTGAACTTAGCTTGAGTTGAATATTTTGTCGTCTGGGTAGGACGATTTCTAAATAAGTAGGTCACACCCGTACTGCGTTTAATAACCTCAAAGGCAAGTGAGGAGAGGCGCACATTATTTTAAAATTCCAAATTGCTGCCAAATTTTTATTTTTAGCCTGCCTAAATAGTGAGAAGGCAAATTTCGCATTTCGAGCGAATAAAGTTTCAAATCTAATCTGATGTACTAATTGAACTAGTATAGTCATAATATAACTATACTCTTAAGACACTTGCATTTGAATTTAAAATCCAAATAAGTGCACTGCGGCAACGTTGCAAGAAAGTGAGGTCGTCGGGTAACCCGACGCAAGTCCCGGCGCTCCTTAAAAGGCTTCGACGACGATGCCTGGCTTAAGCCAGATCGAGACTCTTGGTAAAAGGAATCGGACACTGATAACATAAGCATTTACTCTTAACTCTATCTTTATGAACTTATAGAAATTGAGTCCATTCGAACACTGCATAGAACTGCCGTGAACAGCTATTCACACTTCCCACTACAACTACAATGCTTCTTTAAATGACTTCAATCAATAAACTTATCCATCTCTCAAACCATTCATTGGCCATCTGAATAAATTGTATTTTTTCTTCTTTTTCTTTGAGTGTATGAGTGTCATCCATAATATGTTTTTAAATCAGCAAGTGCTTCCAACTTATTTGGACTTTGATATTATTTGTAGTTTTAGAATAAAAGAAAAATTATACAGGTAACAAACTGCTATAATTATATGTCAAGAATTGATAGTGTTAATATGCGTAGAATGGTCATATCGAGAAAAAAAAAGCTTTACCTCCAACAGGGGGCTCATACTCGTATAAGTTCGTCGTTCCAACTTAAGAACCTTTTCAGACTTTATTTATAGCTTACTGTCTAACTTACCAAGACTGACCAAATCTAACTATAATACATCTATCAGCTATATGACTATTCGCACGTTTTACGCGGTTTTCTATAAGGATGTTTAGAATGTGAGAATAAAATCCGTCCCTGTTTTACCTCGTTCCTGTTCTCTAAAATTTGTGGCATCTGGCTTTGGCTGTTCCGCCAGATCTCAAAGGTGAGTAACCAATAAAGAAGGCACAGTTGCCATCCGTAAGACATTTGTTACTTCCGGTGAAGGATGGTCGTTGACTTTACCAAATCCACATCCAAGAATGCTCATAATTTTGCATAGGTTAGCGCCGTCAAACGCAAAATACATATTATGTTTGTCTTCGATTTGAGCTCATTTGCAATTTGAAGTTTTGAAGTCTTATCATAGTGTCTTTTTTTAACCATAGTATCTATTCGTAACCATAGATTAGGTCAGGCTTTTTCTGAATAAATTTTGGTTGTAGAGAGCTAAACGATTCGTTTAATAATCTTCAGATAGAACGGAAATTAAAACAAAGTCCGCATCCATCTCAACACAAGTAATAAATTTGTAGAAAAAGTTAGTTGTTCTATACTTAGATTTAGGCACGTGTGCAAGCCAGCAGCACCAGCAGGGAGCTGAATGATCCTGTGTTGCCAACTTTGGGGTTGCTCTATCCAGGTCTACAATTGCATATGCTCCATCAGATATACATTCAATCTATCATTCTCTCCAGTCCAGTTTTCTATGTCCAACTCATAATGTTTTGCTAAAAATTTTAGTTCAATTTTTTACTCAAACTACTGCACCAGCTCTTGAATTCATGTTTTCCAACTAAAAATTTTTTGTTTAACTAATTTCGCTGAAGTAGAGTGCAATTGTAATGATGTTGTTATCACACAAATCTCGAATGGTGCACAAAGATAAAAGACACGGGCTTACAGTTTTATGTTTGTTTAAAAAAAAGTTTTGTTAAAGTATAAAAACATCTTGGACCTATCTAAATGTATAACGCAATATTTCTTTTTCCAGTTTGTATTAGATCATTTAGTTTCCCAAGACTAGTTGATCGATTTTTATGAGCGTTAGAATTCAAATAAGCCCACAATAAAAATTGTAAGGACATTAAGTCATAAAAGTTGATTGTATGGTTTCAAACTCAAAGATGTCTAGTATGCGATCGCCTTTAGTCCGATATTTAAATATTAACTTTTTGTTATCCAGCACTGCTTTTATACCGTGTTTTTTTCTTTTTCCTGGTACAGTAAAGCACAATAATCAATTTGGATGTAGAAAGAAATTTCTACATGGATTTCTGTGAGTCATTAGCATAATCTTTTATATATTTTTTAATTGTTTGTGTAAGCGTCTTCCCATTTTGACCCAAATAAATTGGACATTATTTTTATAATTTGTATGTTAATTTCTCTTCCACATGGGGTTGATTAATATTATGGATTATGGATCTGGCAACGATGTTGAAAGTTGATTTTGTTGGCCGGGTGCCATGATCTGACAAGGGTGAGGAGGGGAAGGCGTCACGACGGCTGCACCGTTGACTCATGAATCCTGTTGCCAGATTATTTCCTGTGATGGTTGATCTATCTGTTTGTGGTTAATGGAATAATGGAAAATAATTTTCACGTCATTTTTTAAATTTTACTTTGCATAGAATTTCGAATGGAACTGTACATCACTTCAGTCCAAGCACCTTGGTATAATATATATTAGTATGTAATATATAAATACTTTGTCAAATGTCAACAGTTTTCGACATATTAAAGCTACTACTGCTTGAGATGAAGATCAATTTGATCTTGAAGGAGCTTCAGTTTGATTGTATTAACTATATTATAATGGCGTGTATAAAAATTATTTCCAGAAATAACTGTTTCAAAATAAGCCCGCGCCACTAATTTTCATTCATAATCTATATCTTTGAGAGGAATAAATTTAGAAATCTATTCCTGGAAATGGGCAAGACAAATCATCCACCGTTATCATTGAAATCATTACATCACTAATTAATTCCGATTATTATTAAAAATGGAGTATCAATAACATGTTTATGCTCTCTTTGGTTTTAGGTCCAATCGGTCTGGACCTTTTTGGCTCCTACGCTACAATAGAAACGGAATACTAGGTGAGTAAAATTCGTTTCCAACAACATTTTAATGCTGATTGAGATTTAATACGAGTAACGTGAACAAAAAAGTATATGATGGTAGGAGATACGAATACGCTTAAAAGGGTAAAAAATGACGCTCAGAAAGCCAGTTCTCGAAAATAAAAAAATAACTGATCTAAATGCATTTTCAAAAAATGGAAGTTTGTGCAAACTTTTGTAGGTGTAGGCGTTTGTTCTTGTTTTACCTCTTTTATATCTCTTAAAGTTTTCGATATTCCACAACCCGGGAAGTACTAATATAAAGAGTTTTACACAGGTCGTACTTTAAGTGTGGAAGCTTGTAAATCTATAGATGTTTGAAAATTTTTGTAAGTTGTTAATTTAACGAGCCTTACTGAAAGTGATAACTGCCATATTCAATCAGATGAACGTTTCTACATATATAATCTAAGCTGCCATTTAAAATATGTGCCTTCATAACTTTTTGTTTTATGGCTTTGTAATAAATATTAAATGTGAAAATTTGTAAAATAACGTAGCTCTGCTGTTAAAAAGTGATGGGGTTATAGATGGCTTTGTCTGGTCTTGGCGTTTCTGTACTTTACTGTTGATAATTCGTAAAATTTCAACATTTTGGCCCGCTGCCAAAATTTCCGTCTTCAAGGCCTTTATTAGCAGAAGTGTGAGTACGGGATTTCAAAGTTTAGTCGGTAATTGAGTAAAAATTCGAACATTTTACTGAAGCAGCAACAGTGGTGTTTTTGTTGTTGCACCAACATGCAAATAGTAAAATCATACAGTTTTCTCCTATTATTCAAGCAAAACATGACCAGCTGCCCTGCTCAAGGCAACTCATCATGCATTGTACGCTTATTGACTAAAAAAGTTCAAATTCATATCTTATCATTATTGTCTATTTACATTATAAATACGGATTGCAACAGATAATATACAGCCAATTTTATCTAGGCATAATTTGAACGGATTATTTTTTAAGTATAAAGCGAACAAGTAGTTGGGTTGTGTATATTATTGTACGGGAATTATTGAAAATATTGCAGTACAGACTTATTACACCTATATAGCGATTGTCCCAGGGATTTATTTTCTTTCCTGCATAGCTTGATTACTTAATATTCCATATTTCTGTACCGCTCTGAAATACACACACAATTCGGTTGACAACATATAAAACCCTCCCGTTTTTTTGCCACTGAAAGCGTGTCTGCTGCCAATGTCCATGAAATAATTTATTTATCTTTGAGTCAGTTTTAGTCTTTACTAGTCCACGAGATTTTTATTGTAACGCTTCCTTTGGTATCAACTTGATTTCTGTAAAAAGAATACTTCTAGTGTAACAATTAACGAATGCAATGCATCAATAATTGCCACTTTAATTAGGCATACTTAAAGCTAGTTTCAACGCGGTTTCAATGAAAAGTGGACGAGACTAAATCCAAAAAACGATGTTTCGAAAAAAAAACAGTATTCGAACAGACAATAAAAGGAGCGTGTTTCATTTGAAACAAATTAATTCTGTTTGAGAAAGTTCGGTTGTAGAAACTCCGAACTTCAATTCGCTTCATGTAAGCAGGGCGAGAGAGGCACATTGAAGCCTTCGTTTCTTCAGGAATTTAACCCCACACGGGATGTTTCAGCTGACTCCTCGGAAACGTAAAAAGCTATGCCTATGGCGATTGGTTGTTCCACGCACGTCACTCACGTCCTGTAGCCAATCACAGGAAAAACGCAGTGGCGCGCCACACAGAACCTGGTAACTTGGCAGGAGTCAACGGGAATTCGAGGCCATGTAACGTGGTGCGCGTCTTCCAATCCCCAGTTGGGTTTTTAGTCGTGCTCTGTGGATTTAGAGCGGTTTTCAGTCTCTCATTTCAGGTGAAAGTCTGAAACGCGACCGCGATCACTCTTGTCTCCCGACGGCTTATTTCGATTTAAATATTCGTATTTATTTTTCAGTGTTGTGTCATGTGAAAAATTCACTCTATTGCAGAGGTGAGTTTCTTTCGTGACTTTCTGATAACATCTAACCCAATACTTACAATAACATACATTATTCATGTTCATTCTAATACAACACGAACAATCAACCAAATCTTAAATAATAGATACTTTAACTTTAATACCACGTGGATGTTGCTGATATATTCCACTGGGGCACTTCATCCATTACATGTTTGTTTTAATTCACATTTGGTATTTATGAAAAACTTTTTGTGCTTTTTCTGCTCTACTATGCAGTCCAGTTATAAAGTCCAGTGCAACAGTATTTTCATATGCGAAGTGGATCTCTAAAAACATCTCTCAATTTATCCGAAGTTTTATGGGCAATAACCCATTAATGCAACAATGACATGGAAGTAATGATATATAATTTTCGAAACCGATATTTATTTTTATCCATATAATTGGTGAATGAACCCTACTTATTGCATACTTTGTATTTCTTGACTATTTTTACAACTGCGAATAACTGTGGTCACCCAAAAATTCGGAAACTTGGGACTATTTTTAAGTAATAAATATACATAAATTATATTTAGTTACAATGGTTTATCGATAAGTTAAAAATAAAATGCCAGTTACTATTTCAAAAGAAACTAATCTATTTTGCGTATTTGTTTTCTTATTGCTTTGGATAAGTGTTTATTTTGCAATATATTTGACCACACTTTATAGTACCCTGTACTAAATTAATTGATTCTTAAAAGTTTTCAACTATATGTGACAACGATCAGAAAAGAATGTTTCTTGTGCTTTCCCAGAAATTCTTTCATGTATATGCCAAATGTTTTTTGTTTTATATGTTAACATCCAATAACGAACGTAAGTACACATTGTCAAAAATAATAATATCTGTTTTTTTACCAATTGCTTCGAACATTATTTCTTATTTTCACCACAGGATTATTAACAAGAACTACCATTCAATATACAACAGGTAAATATTTTCAAAGCAGGTTAATAATTAGACACTTTCACAGTTTTCGGAACTGCTTTTTGACATTGGAAATGTAAATACTTTATCAGTTGAAGGTATGTAGTGATAACGTTCAAGATCTTACTATTTTTTAATCGTAAATTTTATAAACATTTGTGCCCAATCATATGATAACCAAAACGGAGGATGCTTACATTGATTTTAATTCAGGAAACGTTTTTTTTATGCAAATTAAAATGTGTACTTGTTTTAATTGCCAATTTCTACACAACGGCATTCGCGGTCGAAGTAAAATTATCTACAAAGAAAGCAAACCTCTCAGTAAAATATTTAATGGATTATAAGTATGAATGACAAAAATATTTCGGGAATTCGGAAATAAGACTGAAAAGTTTTAGCTTTTCCTGTAGAGGGGTAATTTTTATAGATAGTTGTAGGTATTAATATTACACAACATTTTCTAGGGCAGATTTTAAAATCTGTTATTGGGATACACGTTTTATTAATAATAATGTTCGATATGATAATATAATTAAATTGTGTGAGACGTCTCTAATGTTCATTACGATAATATCGTGTGGTTTTGAACCATTTTGAGTGTAGCAAATGTGTAGGGTTTCGTTGTGAAAATTCAATATCAGAAATTCCCAGCTCCTATGGTAACTAAAAGCCGTGGGCGGTACGACACTGTCAAAGGGCATTGAAAACGCAATTAGGGCTGGCAACAGTGCTTGGCGGCAGCACAGCGCCCTTGCGTAGGAGGGCACGCGGCCGGCCTTGCCCTCGGCGATCGATTTCCACCCCTTATCCCTCTGATGCCTTTAAATCAGGTCAGTGTGTTTGACGGTGGCCTATTTTCTTATCAATTTTCCATCTTTGGGTAGCAGTTCCATCGCATATGCTTAGCTCTGTTACTATTGCCAGTATTTCCTCTTGGTACTTTCAGATAAATCTTGTGAAATCGAAAATATCACAGTATCTATGGATTTTCCAATATGACCGCAAAAACCCGACTTGCCACTATCACACTCATGCACGATTTTTACCCCCCGGTTGCATATAACTTAGTTGACACATGTTTTCGTAGGATCACTGATTTCCGAAATAAGTGTTTCAAGTAAAAAAAAAAACCACCCTGTATATTACATTAGGCAACATGGAATTATGACTTTTGACTTGATTTGTGGTTATTTTATTAACTTTTTCTATAATAGCAAACATTTCGATATAAAGGTGGTATTTCCGAACTTTTTGTATTTAACTTTTAATAATAACTAATAAATGCGATTTTTATCAAAAGTGTTATTTATCGTTCTCTCTTGCAGATTACTGTGAAAACCGAGTAATCCGGATTGGAACACACGCAAGAGTCGTTAGACTCGGTTTTATCCGCAACGGGTTTAGTCTTTATTTATCCAAAATTGCTGCCATGGGTCGCAAAAAAATACAAATATCCAGAATTACAGATGAACGAAACCGGCAGGTATTTAATATTTTTATTTGATTGCATATTATATATATAAATATAAATATGTATATTTGTAGTAGTAATAAGGTTTATTCTCTTTTAGGTAACTTTCAATAAGAGGAAATTCGGAGTGATGAAGAAAGCCTACGAGCTGTCAGTTCTTTGTGACTGCGAAATTGCTCTTATTATATTTAGCAGTAGCAACAAATTATATCAGTATGCCAGCACAGATATGGATAAAGTGCTTCTCAAATACACAGAATACAACGAGCCCCATGAGTCGTTGACCAACAAAAATATTATCGAGGTACATCAAAACCAGCAGCAACTTGCCATTAATACTCGGCTCATGCAAAACTATTTATGAAATATTTTAATAATTTTATTTAATAGTTATCGCAATAAGTGTGCATTTGCCTAATGTTATTAACTCGAGTTGTTGCTTCAGTATTGAAATTCTAACAATATGTTCAGTATTATATTAGATCTGTATCTAATACCACAGGTTACATTCTCAGTATGTGTTCGAAAAGACTTTATTTTAAACTATTATTCACATAACTATTTTTCTTGGCAGTTTTTGTTTCAATCCGTTTGACTCCAATTAATTATACTAATTAAATTCACTTAATTTCATGTCTAATCTTTCGCATTACATCAGTTAATTCAGCATAAATTTGCAAATGTAATTCTGTGAGAATTCTAAATCATAAGTCAGTTACTGATGGCCTAAGTGCTCGTCCGCGAGTATTTTCTCCATGAGCTGGTCCACTGACACTTGCAGGCACTTAATAAGAAGGAGCATAAGAACGGTGTGATGAGTCCTGAGAGCCCCGAACCGGAATCGGAGTATCAGCTAACTCCAAGAACGGAAGCCAAGTATAGCAAAATTGACGAGGATTTCCAAATGATGTTACAGAGGAATCAGTCAATTAATGGACAAAGGGTTAGTCCAATTATATTTAGTTTATGTGTAGACTTATGTATAGACTGATTCAAAAGGTTTCAATCAAACGTATTTTTAGATGGGTTCATCTAATTACTCGCAACCTGTGTCAGTTCCAGTAAACATAAGTTACAGTGATTCAGGTCTTCTTCAGTCTAGTCCTCAAATGGCCCATACTAGCATTAGTCCCAGACCGTCTTCTTCCGAAACGGACTCCGTCTACCCTAGCGGAGGAATGTTAGAAATGAGCAATGGGTAAATATATTTTGTCATAAATTATTGACTTAATAGAACAATATTTAGGAATACAACCAAACTAACAGTCCCACTTGTAATGAATTACGCATTATCTGTGCGAAACACGTTGCTTACAAACGATTACTATCAGTTTAATTTGGAACTCGATCTGTAAGAAGTAACTCTTTGATGATTTTCATTATCAATCTCACAAGACCGTGACAAAATACACCTGAATTTTAATTGTATAAGCAGATTGTTGTATTTTAAATTAGAAATTATATGTTTAGCTACCCCAATTCCTCATCACCTATTGGCGGTTCGCCATCTCCAGGACCAAGCCCTGGTCCTGGAATGAGTTCATCCAAACATCAAAAGCAGCTTTCACCTAGCCATAGGTCTAACCTTCGGGTTGTCATACCCACCCCATTAGGATCCAGCATCACAACGGATGAAGTATCCTATGCAGAAGTACGTATAAGTCTTAAAAATAGTATTTTACATTAGACTGTATAGCCGATCACTTTTTCAGATATTTATTGTTTAACAACGATTCGATTCTCGGCTAACAATAAATTTCTTGTTTTCATTCTTTTCATGGCTTTTTGCCTTCATTAGGTTGCTGGAACTGGAAATGTTTCTAGCATGTAACCAGAATAATTATTTAAATAGGAAATCGTTTTATTACAGCATAATCGATCACAGTCAGCTTTAAATACGCCAGTTGTAGCCTTACAAACACCAGGACTAGGTTATCCAGGGGCTCTCAGTTCATTTGGCGCGCAGGACTTTACCATTGGTTCCGATATGACGTTAACCTCAATGCCTTGGAGCGGTCATCAGATGGTATCCGCTCTAGCACATAGTGGAGGAGGGAGCAATTCCAGTGCTGGCTGTCTGCCCCATCTCGCAGTGTCCAGTAGTACGCCGCCACCAACTGCTGGCTCCCCCCTTCCTGTTAAAATTAAAAGTGAACCCATTTCACCTCCGAGAGACCATCACCCGCATCTTTCAAGCACTGCCGTCCACCACTCACAAACGCATGTGCAGACCTTAAACTTGACGCACAGTGGTCATCATCCCAGGCCGAGTTCGGCTGGCCATATAAGTCATTCGCCTGGGAATGTAACTCCAACCAATTTACCTTCCCCAACACCGCCTCCAGGACCTTCGTCGCAGCCTGACTACGACTCATCGTCTGTCCAACTTCATAAGAGGCCGCGGCTTTCTGATTGGCCGTCATAGGCTTTGTGGTACCCGCGTGGTACCGACCAGTGCCATAGTGATAACATGTGGAAGTGGACAACTTAAACGCCATCTACGTTTAATTGCCCTGGTTAGTTTGGGTAAGGATATGGTCGATATTAATACTATTGCCTTGTCAATCTCAAAATTTATTACGCCGGTGTCTCTAAACCAGTCCTATTCAAACTAATACATTAATTGCCAATTTGTCATCCCATGTGATAAACTTCGAGTCTAGACATTATTTTAAAAGGAAAACTGAACATTTTTAATTCTAGTAATATACAAAGTGAATCATTAAAAAAATCGAGAAGTAGAAGTATAGGAGTTGCATGTGTATGAGTGGTTGTGTGAGATAGAGTGAAAGTCCTTTTTTATAAGAATGAAGTTCTAAGGTCATGGTGCAAAATAGCTGTTATTGGATAACGCTTGATTACCGAGAGCATATCTTCTTATACAACAATTTTGTATAGATTTACTTTCTATTTACGTGCGTTTATTTTTCAGACTTAATTGTTCACTCTTAGTATCAATCAACAGAGTGGTCAGGTTACATATTGAGCACATCTTCTAGGGCAAAACATTGGTCACCGCATAATGCGACAATCGTGTTAGGTATTTCAAAACAGTATAGCAAAATTATTTTTTGTTTCTGTTTATCTTAAATTTTCCATACTATTACAATCACAAAGCTTGTTAATATACTTAGCAGTCCTTTCAATGATGCTTTGGTTTATAGAGGTATAATATTACGGTGCTATAAAATAACATAGCTGTTAAATTGAACAATTTTTTAATTAAAAAATATGTTTATTTTGAATTAGATATGTTGATTTAAAATCTGATATTATTATTTTTGAAATGATATGACTATTATGAAGAAAATAGTGTGCCAGTTATTGAATTATTCTGAGTTAATATAATCTATAAATATCGAAATTATAGTTTATATTGGAAGATACGGCTCTAAATGGAAGTTCAGCATTTCTGCAACTCTACTTCCAATAATTTATTAATGAAACACATATTTTTGTTGTAATACCTTATTCATTCAATCTGATATTGAGATGATTTGAAGACTTCATAGGAAACATTTTGACTGGCACAGGTGTTTTATTGTCGAAAGGCTCTAAGCCATAAACAATGTTTTCAGCTGACAGTTAGATAACTAACTAATCGCGTAAGTTGGTGTTATTGAATTAGTAGAACTGTGTAAACACCACCTTTTTTCCATTTTTATTCATTCGGAGCTCAAAAAGGACCCAAATTTAGTGTTATTCTGTAATATCATAATAAAATAATTTTTGTCACTGCAGATATACGTAAATTAAGAGAGTACCGTTGCAATCTTGCAACTGAAGTGAGTTTCTTTATAAATGTTTTAGAATAGTTACCATCGTTCAAAGCGTACACTTGTTAGTGAGAATTCCACACTTTGATATCGGAATTGTAGCTACAAAATGCTTCCCTTTCCTTATCGATGTTATTTGATGTTAATCTATACCCCTGCGGTTATTATCGCCAAGTCTCGAGCACAATTTTTAGGACGTGGTTTTGAACCATTTGCTATTATTTTGTATTAACAGGTAAATGAATGACGTTATTATAAATAAATATAACATCAAGTTGCGATGTGTTGCGCGAAAATGTAAGCGATGGGCTAATAAACGATCGGTTTTATAATTGGAAACGAACAGACAATTGATGTGTTTGAAAGAGCATTATTACTTAAAAAGCACAAGATGCTATAAGTTTCATATCAGAAATACCTATACAGTGTATTTATGAGATATTGATGGATAAAACTGAAAATGGATATTTCATTCACTTTTTACACATTATAATAAGTCTATTTTTCTGGTAAATAAGAAAGGAGTATCCTTTTTAATATGGAAAATGGTAGCAAATGGGTACCAATGACTAGTGTCTGTTCTGGAACGTCCTCAAATGTAAAATATATTGGTGCTCTCCCTGCCCTACGATTGTAGTCTGTCCACTGGCTGTTATAGTTCTGGGACCAGGTTCTGAAGACAGTCCCTTTGATGCTCGTTAAGTACTGCTTCCTCAAAGAACCTAGGGTGTTCATTGTTATAGATCATTCGATTTGTTGGTGATTCGGGAATTGAAATGTCTATTTAACAATGACACTTCAGATAAAATTTATATAAATTTGAAATTGTATAATATTTATATTTTATCTACTGTTGTGTGCACCTAATTTGCACATAGACTTAATTTAAAATAATGTGGCGCCTTTCAAATTAGCATTTTTGGTTACACACGTATAACTAATCGTTATTTCCTGAATGTGATAAAATTATATATTTAAATAAAGATCTTAAAAATAAACTTAAATTGAATCGACAATTAAAATAGATTGATCCAAATTCTGATCTTACATGTGAAACCAAGATTGTAACTGGCGCGGATGAGATGCACGTTGTGTACCTGCCCGCCTAAGTGCGTGGATTACCCTCTCCACTGAATTAATTGTAGGATTGCCTTACTCACAGTGCCTCGACAGTATGTACGTACGTATTTGTATATGTAATACACCTTCGATGTCTTAACGTTAATGATGTTACGTATCATTTCTTGACGCAATTGCGATATATTTTGTTATCTATTTCAACACTCACAGGGTATTTTGCCATTTACTAACATTTTCCTCTACAGCATATTTTGCTGCTGTTTCGTGCCTTTGTTCTTAGTAAAACAGAGTAAATTGACTCGATATTGGTGCATTTTATAGAAGGAATGAAAAATACACAAACATAAAATTGTTGAAATTATCAACGGTCATTATGATGTTCTTTATTGATTTGGTGCGCCGTAATGCTCAATTTATTTTGTTTCTACATTCTGTCACACTTTAACCAAATACGTTAAGATATGTTTTCTGACTCGTATAACCTATGCGGATCGGTTTCACTAGCACTATGATTTTTCCTATGGAACAGACAAAATAGAGTCTATTTATTCTATTTTTAAATGGCAAGAAGGTAAAATTGTTTACACGTTATTAAAGAAATCAATATTTAAGTTAAGCGTACACACGTTTTCTTTATTACGGAGATGTCTTTGTATAATTTATAAATTATTACTGTCTTATCTATTGCCTATATTTTTCAAGAAAAATATGCCTGCGTATGTTTTTACATATAAGAAATCTTCTATAAGATCACGGTAGGTGACCAACCCATTTGAAATGTTATGGTTTCAAAGTTGTTTTTAAATGACTTGTTACTGTTATTGATGTTTTCATTAGTGTGACAATATACTACGAACATGTTTGGAGTAAATATTCTTATTTAGTTTTTGGTATTTTGAGCATAAATGTGTTAATTTTTGCCCCCTTATTCAAATGGTCGAAATACATATGTTAGTTGTACATGTAAATAGTATACTCACAATTAAATTGTTGTACAATGCCATTTAACGTTAGCTGTACTGTATATTTTATTTCTCTAACTGAAGACGCTGTTTTCCTGGAAATGTTATTTCTGTTGCATTCGTTTGACGTAAGTTTTTTCTTCAGTCATGTGCAATATTAATCTGACATTTATTTATCTACTTGTATTGACTTTAAACCAAATAAAACTGTTTGTTACAATTTTTGTATTTTATTTCGTTTGCAGCACGCACACAGGTAGGTATCTGAAAGTTTGTGTGCGGAAATGTTAAATCGAGTTCGAATTTGAATTTTCAGTAACAGTTATTCTATATGATATGTTTCAACAAGCCTTCCGGAGCTGCGCTTGACGGCAGTCTTGTGACATGTAGATGGGTAATGGTAATATATATTACTTATTCTTTGCTTGTGGTTTGTCGCTTTCTTACCTCTTTGTACAGTCTACATGATAGTAGGAGAAGCGAGCTTTGGAAGGAAAAACCGAAGGATAAATAATCGTTTTCTTTAAGATAAGTAAAAAAGCATAGTCTGCTATGTTTGACGAATTTATAAATATCTGAAAAACTTGTTACAAACCCTATAATATAAATAAATAAATCGTTTCGGTGAGTAGTTGCAGAAAAATTACCACAAATATTTCGACTTTGGAAAGAATTAAATTATGTTATCACTCTATGTGCATACGTTTGTCATATTGTTTAAAGAAAGAATGTGGCAGTTTGAACAACCTGAGCCAGTTTTCATTTATAATGATCAATAATATTAACTACTTAAATATATTTAGCAATATTGCCAAATGTCAGCTCGTAATTGTTAACTCGAATTAGTATGTAGATTGTCTTTGAAATGTCAGTAGGTACATGTCTAAATTACAGAATGTATTGATAAGGAATTGGTTTTTGTTGCTTTGTTTTCTTAAACTTAAACTTTTAATAATGTCTGAAACTTTCGAAACTACCACTGATGCACTACCTAGCCAACCAAGGGGCGATGAAAATGTATGGGAATCAAATAATGGAAGGAAAGCAAAGGAAAATCAACCTACAGCAAATAAACAGTATAGAAGTGGCATGGATAGCCCACCTTTGCGTGGATCAAAGAACAGCAAGAGTAAAAAGAAACCAGCATCAGGTAATTCATTTTTCTGAACATAATATCGAACTTCAAGATACGTTGAATGCCAACGAAATATTTATTATTATACATAAACAGATTCAATTGGAATTGGACTGATTCATCGAGTATTAGATATTGTCATTCTCTTGTGCAAAAAGATCCACTTGTTTATATTGTCAGCACTCACGTTACAAATATTTTGAAAAAATTTTTCAGCAATTTTGTGTTTCACGTTATCGAAGTGAAACTTCTCACACAACACTACGTGAAGTTCTTGAAAAATAGATTGGTTAACCATAATATAGGAATGATGTTTTAGGAAATATTTTTATTCACGTGGTCGACTCGCCTTATGCACATGTGGGACATGTATTCCACAGTCACAATTATAACACAGCTTGCGCGAAACATTCTATCAGAAAAGAGGACGATGTGAAAGAAACAGATCAAACTGCAGCTATAAAAAAAAACAAAAAACCAGTGACTAGTGAGGATATTGATGCTGTTGCATGTTACGTTGGAGATGGATGGGAAGACACTTTTAGGCAATTGGGTTTTGATGATAGTCATATTGTTAATTATAAACAGAAATGTAGTGAGAATGTTGAGGTAAATTCACTGATTTGTTATCTGCTTTTTTCAGTTTGATCTTAATAATGGAATTATTTCATGCTATAGAATCCTGATAAATAGCCTGAAGAGTCACATTTGCTCATTATACATTTTTAGATCAAGAAGGCATTGTTGAGAGATTGGACGAGGAAGAACGGTAAGGATAATGCCACTGTAGGGGTTTTGGCCCAAGTACTGTGGAATACCAACCAGAGAAAAGCTGTGAAAATTTGGGCGTCCACATACGATCTGGCTTAAATGATGGACCTTAATGCTACCAGAGATCGTGCCAACTGTGAGTAGACAGTAAATTGATTAACGATTGATAATTTATATCACTCACCAATGTTCATATTTTATTCAATGTAAAAAGTTTTGTAGAAAAATAAGAATTATTAAGCCTTTAATAAACAATATACCTATATATAAACAATGCCTTTGATTTAAAAACCCTTGATACAAGTATAAAAATAATTGGTATACTGTTTTACCTCAATGGGTATTGTCGTGTCATATTAATTAAAGCTAGGTGTATTACTTTCCTTGGTATAACGCGATATTAATATTTTCGTTAGAAGTGTCACTTCTGAAATATCATTTAAATTGTGGCGCAGCATTTTTCATCGAATACCTTGTTTTAGTATGTTTTGGTTGATTTTGAAATAATGTTTGTAATTTCGTATATTTTCCTGACTGTACTTCAATTCACTCCAATACATTCCTGGGTTTCAGTCAATTTTATTGTTTATTATTTAAAATGTTACAAATACGTTTCGGTGTCTTTCTCCACCATCATCAGTTTGTGCGTATAGTTGTTTCTACCTTAACATTCAACTGGTCACTCTATGTTAAGGTAGAAACAACTATACGCACAAACTGATGATGGTGGAGAAAGACACCGAAACGTATTTGTAACATTTTAAATAATAAACAATAAAATTGACTGAAACCTAGGAATGTATTGGAGTGAATGTTTGTAATGTAACAGTAACTTTCAATACAATGGATTGTAAGTTATTAGAATAGGGCCCATAGCCCGTAGACGTAAATAAAATCAACCTATGCGCTAACGTAACCTTTTATTCCTCATTGCTCTCACTGAATTTAGCTGTTGTTCCAGGAGAAACAACAACCTGTGATTCTACCGAAGTGCTGTAAATCGAATTAAATTTTCAAATGTAGCATTTTGCTATACAGATTGATAAAATGCATCTTTTAAATTGATGCATTTAAGTTTTACTATAAAAGCGACAGTTTGAATATTATCATGAAATTAGTCATCCTGGGAATAAAAATACCAAACAACAATGAAAAAGGTTTCCAGCCAATCGCCAGTATGTCATCTATTAGGCAGCAAAGCATTAGGAGAAACGCGAACCCTAAAGGACTTCCGAGAAAATTGCTCACAAAGATTGTTAGACCCGAATGAGTCAGAGGCTCTATTATTTTATTAACCGTGCACCTAGGAATAAATATGGCGCATAAATTCCAGAAAATGTGTGGCTCTGGTGAATAATAAAGTGGATTTAGCTCAAAGAAAAAAAAGTAATCAATAGCTGGCAATCAATAAAATAATTTACTGCAAAATTTCTGCGAATTTTGAACGAAAGCAAAATTATTATAATGGTATAAGTTGTTGTTATTATAAGCCCGTTTTACAACTAATTTCTTTGTATGCTCTTTCTGAAACTTTTTTTTTTCAAATATTTTCGAGTTTATTAAGTAATTTATTGGAAACATACATATTTTAGTGTAAGCAATTTCAAGATAAATGATACTATTTCCGGTTGTCATCGAAGAAACTTGGTCAAAAATACCAATAATAAATATACCGATATCAGACCGGTACTACAAATGGCATTTCTATCGTAAGAAAATTTAAAACATGCAGCGCATGCATATTTTAAACATGTTTAATAAGTTTTGGAAGTGCGTTGGCGATAAAAAGATTTTTCAGCACAAAAGTGTTCAAACCCATATGAATTTTCGGCTGGATTTCATGTATTAGTAATATGGGAGTCATATACCTACTAACAGTTCAGCATTTGGTAGGTATGTTGGCTATACACCTTTGCACAATTAATAAAAAACGGTTAGTGTTTTAGATCGACGTCTCTGCTAAATAAACCGTAAGTCTCTCACAAATTATCATCACACAATTTTGAGGCATGACGTAGATATTCGAAAAATATGTGTGTACTTTCTAAATTGACGAGTTTTACTTACTTATATACGTAATGCGGATTAGTCAGCATTTAGATATTCTAAAAAAATTCATAAAATGCGATAATTTATGAAACGAGAAGGGATACAAATATATGTAGAATAAGTATGACCGGATAGAGAATAAAGCAAACGCTTACTCTGCTTAAATGTTGGAAATTCCGAGTAGATAGATTGTGACGTCATCAAACACGAATGTTACTTTTACTTAATACGTTCACGTAATAAGTAACAGTAGATTTAATCTGATTAGACATAATTTATCGCCACCGCCAACATCCCATCATTCTACAGCATTAGAATGATTTCGTGCATCCTCAAAGCTTCAAAAACTTCGAAGTAACTCGGTAATGTGATTATAAAAGTTAAAGATCCCAAAATCTATAAAAATCTGTGTTTTTTGTTTGTTAAAAAAGTACTCTTATATATGCTTGTCATGCAGTGTTGTCCATTTGTGTTCCTAGTGGATGTTTGGCAGTATCTTTTACATGATACATTTGTTAAATTCAAACAACTGCATACTTTGGCACAGCAATCTGGCTCTTCCTGAGTAGGTACTTTCCTTAATGTATATTATTCTATATTGTTTTCATTTATTACATGACAAACATTTTTGTTAAAGCGATTACAAATAATGTATGCTTAATTGCGGGTAATTCAAGATGTGTTTTCCGTATCCGATTACGAGATTTTCTAATAAATAAAAATGTTAGTTAATATAATCAAGAAGTTACGAATAATGAAAATAAGCGCTGAGTATTTCATATTAATTTTCGAGTAGTCTAGCTATTGAATAGAAATCATACGTAGACGTATGTAGAAATAGACACATATACATTTTTATATTATATTTTTTAAGTTTTTTACATCAGCGATTAGTTTACTAAAAATATATACATATATCTGTTTTAGATAGTGAACCAGTGACCCAACTGCAAAGAACTTTGATATAGAAAGCTACATGTTTGGGGGAAAGAAAAATAAGGCGTAATATTGTTTCATCTGTAGATCTTTAGAAAGAGGGAATTACATTTTCCGAAACTATTTGGCGTGATTCATGCAGGATATAAATCATGAATAACAATTTAAGCGGCAACGAATTTCCTTTCGTTTTCCAGCAGTTGATAAATACAGGGTGTCTAACTTTATATCGAACATATCGTCGAAGGGGTAATGACTTGCAACGTCATTATCGATTATATTGCATTTTTAAGCGCTCAAGCTCGACGAATGCTACTTTTGTACTTAAATGTTAACTATTTGTACATGTGGGTCTTCTCGTCAAAGCGACGCGGGCTGCAGCGGAGTTAGAAGGAAAACGTGGAAGGGTGCTCCCGAAGGGCATTTTAGGACATCGGAAAATGGTCACTGATGATGGATGCAATAATAGTGCAAGAGCGGAAAGTCGACGTACGTCCACCCAATCCCCCTTCCCAATCGCGGAATATAAAAGTTGAAGCGCGTGTTTTGGATGAAAAGTTGCGTCGCGTTGGCTAGCAGAGTAGGTATTGCCGCGACTGAACAAGTGCATGTGCATTCTCAAATATTTAAGAGTCAATGACGGCTACCACCTCCCCCGGCTATGGGCTACTATTTTGGGTCCAAAAAAGCAGCGTGGACATTTTTTGTGATAGTGTATACTAGTGTGAGCGCTGCTACCCCAAACAATACATTGCTGACAGACCTCGGACTTGTTCTTCCTGATAATGCTAAGGTAGCTTTTGTAGCAATATCCCTTTCAGTCCAATCAAAGCCATCATATCAGCGAATGCGATGCAAAACTTATTTAGCATTTAGATAGTAGTCCGTTCAAAATTTGAATGTTAATTTCTTGAATTACTTTCTTCCAACTGTTTAAAGACCATTATATAGGCGTATATTAACTTTTATATTTACTTAATAGAAGCAATTTACTAATTGCTTCTATTTTTTACGAGTGTCAGAGTAAGAATAGGTAACGCTATACTGAACATGACAGAAATCGCACTGGCCATCCTTATCCTATATGAAGACCTGAATATTGGCATAAAGCAATACAAGGCTCTATGAAGTACATTTATAAATTATTGTATTATGCAACAAAACCAAATTAATAAGTAACAATTAATCGATACTTATTAATATCCCTCTAAACTAAACGAATCTGACAAAACATTTTCAAATATTCCTCTTTCAAAGTACACGCCATTTACGTTAGAAAAAACATACCTACCATAAAACAGCCGCAGACACCTAAAACCATGAACAACTAAGATTATAGATCGTCTTAATTTACTAATGGGTCAGCTTTAACGTACAAAGTACCTATTTGTTCCAACTCACCTTTAGGTGAGACCTACTACCCCCCTTTCCTGCAGAACCATTTGCAACGCTTCGGTTGCTGTTTAGGTGTCTAGCTGTTGCAAGTAATACTGTTTTATTTCTGTTTGCATGTGTATAATATAAACTGGTCATATTATGACCATATCTTGTGAGGTATGAGTTTTCCTTTCTTTGTTAATTCTAACCGTCTAACACGGAATTTCCTGTCTTAGGGAATTCCAAGATACGACTGGCTGAGCATCAACGCAACGTCTAAAACACCCCTGTAATTATCTTTGCTAATTTGATAATGATACTAAATGTATCCTAGCTGATCGCAACATTATTTATCTGTCATGTTTATTAACAGATATTTGTAGAGTTTTAAGACAGACTTTTAAGCTACAACATTACAAATCGATTGTTTCAGTCACTTAATATCTATAAATGTTTGCATTTTAAACGTACTGAATGCTGAACAAAAGTGAAATTTCAGAGTGTTTTACTTAAGCGAAGTTTCGAAGTTCGATTCGTATTTAATCAAAGTTTATGCCGTAGACTGGCAAGCATGAAACTATTAAAGCATCAAGTATGTTATGCTTGAAACAATGCCATTGTAGATGTGAAATTAAAAATTAAAGACCAATTGTTAAAAAAATACAAAAATTATATGAAAAACTATGCATACACTTGATATGTAATGCGGAAATCTTGGATATCATTTAAGAAATTTAGTTTAATACCTACAGAACTATTCCAAATGTTCACGCCACTGTGAAAAACGAGTTATAAGTATCAGAGCTCAATTAAGCAACTTATCTACTGTATTAACCTTTGCTAAATTATTCATAATGAATTTACTTAATTCTTAATTTTAGTATTATCCGTAAAAGTTACACCCAATAATTAACAGCGGAATTACCCAGATAATAGGTATGTCAGTACCTACTCGCGTTGGAGCAATAAACATGAATTAATTTTTTACAGCAAATAATTTCCTCTAAATCCCGATTTATCCAGTGACGTGAATATTCAAATCGTTTTAATAGTTCAAAAAGAATTCTGTACATTAACATTATTAAACTTTTTTACCTCGATTATTGTCCAAATTCTGAGGCCTGTAGCTCTGAAGTAGCCCAAATCACAGCATTTTGGATTGCGGCAGAAGAATGTGCTTTATGGGATATCCTGTGTAATCTAAATTAGTTCTCTGAATCCAGCTGCTTAGAATAATTACGATACAGTACTTTTGTTGTTATTTGTAATATACTTACTGTGAGTACGTTATAAAATTGAGCTGATATTTTCTGTACATACAAACGCTCAATTAACATATTCATATTGTTATATGTATCGGATATTTACATGCATTAGCCAATCATTAAGGAATGGTTAAAATTACTTTAAATAGATTATCAATAAGTCCGATTTGACATGGTAGTTGAAGAACGAAAATAGAAACGGGATCACCGGCTTGAGCAATGCCACAGTTCTCATATCCAAACAAACTTTTAATTTTAATTCATATTGTAACATGAAAAATAGATTGATTCCAACCAGATTCCTTTGTTGTATACTGGCATTTCTCATTCACTGAACTTGTAAAATATGTGCGTTCAGTTCATATGAACCTATTTTGAAGGAGAGAATTGCAAATGCGTTTTTTTACTCACTAAAGAAGAAGATTAATGATTATTTTCCATTCCAGATTAACATAAGTCTGGAAGAATATACCACCATGGTCAAAAAATATCTAAGTAAAAAGAACGACACTTTTGAGCCTGTTCCAGATTTACGTGTGTATAAATTAGGTAAGTTGATACCTTATCAATTCAGTGATACGTATTCTCATAAGTATAGAATACACTTAACGTTCCTTCTCACACGTCTAACAAAATTAACCTTTTTGTCACTTATCATTTGCACGAAACAATCCAGTATTCCAGAGCACATTCCAAGTAATTTTAACAAAATATTACTAACTCAATGTATTGGATTATCCCTGACACATTTCGCCCAAAGGCAAAGCAACATCTTCGATATTTGATTCACTTTATTAATTGACATTATGAAATAATTTATTTTAAATTATGATCACATATAACACCTGTGCTTGTAAATATTAATTAAACTACCAGCTTGCGGGAGAAATGATTTACCGGATACCTTCAGCAGCTGTCAAATTTTGTATATCTCAATTTTAGTGGTGAATAATGTAAATTTAACCACTTTTAGGGAACGTTGAAAATGTAATCATATTTGTCATGAAATCGGCAAGTTGGAAAATCGAGTTCAAGTTTAGACAGTTTCGTCTTAAAAAAGTTAATTTCGTTAAGCGGTCGCTAAGTGTTGTTGTATGCCATACGAAACATAATTTTCTTTAGAAGTTAAATCCAATTCGAATCAATTATTCTTTTACTTTTTACGACATTCAATTCTGAATCAGCAACCCTATCTTTAAATAAAATGGCAAAGTACAACAAGTGTTAATTCAGTCAGCGAGTAAAAAATGAATATGTATCACTCACCTAAAAATAGTGTAAAATTCCGGTTTGCTTAAAATTTCTTTACGCTTAGACCGATATCCGTATTGTAGCACTTTGCTGTTGAAAAAAAAAATGGCCGTGATCTCGATAATATCTCTGTGGTGATTGAAGATCCGGATATACCAGTCTTGTGGGGAATTTGAAGCTATTTATCTAATATATTATGTCATCTGTACCAATTTACCAATACAAATTTTCCTAGTCAGTCTCATTTATTATTCCATCACCAAGTAAGTACCATACCTTTTTAACTGCCTCTTTAACTACCCTTAAATTCATATTCGACGCACTTTTTCTATGCGATGCTCGCATTCCTCTTCCGCTTTAGCAACATGTCTCAAGATTAAGATTTATACTCAATAATCAAACAATTTTGCTTTATATCCTAATATAAAGTAGTATTTGAATACATTTAACATATACGAAAGTGGAAACAGTAATAAGTAATTATTTTAGTTGACCTTGTTTAAATATATCTCATCATATACAGTACGTACTCACTTAAATTTCATGAACATCCCCCATAAAAATGTTGCAATGAGCAATCATCCTTTTGAAATGTTATAAATTTGACGATGTTATGTGAATGCTGTAGGCTGTAAGCTGTAAGAAAGTTAACTATTAGTGCTTTTCCTTTTCAAATTCCTGCATTAAAGATGTGTTTGTGCATGAGACGTTCGATTTTGACCCTATTTTGAATAGACTTCCAATGAGAGTTAAAGAATTGAAGAATCTACACAAAGTGTAATGTTCTATCTATCGTAAAACCAGCGTAAGCTAAAAATATGAATAAAATTTATAAATAGTCGCATAGTAGGTTTTCTCTTTCCTAATAATAAAATCGCCAACGCATTTATTTGATACAGAATTAGAACGATAACACTTTTATAATCTATTAGTTCAGAATTCCCAAGATTGTAAATATACAAAGCGTCCCACTTCAATATAAACATTTTCTTTGAGTTTGTTAGTCAATTCATTCTTTTCAAATTACCGTTCCGCTTAAATTATTCAGGAATGTAGTTATCGATGTTCATTTTTGATTACTCTCAACTTAGATTTATCCTTTATGGGGAAATTAAAATATATTATTATTATTAATGGGAAGACATTCTGTATAAGCCTTAGTTTCTTTTTAACTTGGAGACAATTTACATTTGCTGATGAAATCCGAAAAATCGGTGTTTGGAGTTCTAATTTCTATCGAAAAATTCTGCTTTGGTTTGAAGGGTTTCAAAGTGGATGTGTATGTTTTTAGATGCACTGCTTACGCTTAGTGGTATAATAAGATCCTTTAGTTATTAAGTATGTATTTTAACGTTTCAAAATACCAGGTTGACAAATTTTTCGGCCCCCTGTTTTTCTTGTTTTTACCACTTTTCGCAATTTTTGAAATACATGATCTAGGGGGGGTGTCAACTTACGAGGAAACACCCTGTACATAGTTACTCTTATTTACTCTTAAATATTATGTTTTCGAAACTAAAGTATTTGTCAATTAATAATTTGACTATAAAGTCAATGGTGTTTCGGTAATGTATTCTGGTATTTATGAGAATATTTTCCAAGAACTAAGTCATGACTCATCGAAGGTATCTAAATTTAACAATGTAGCAACTAGAAAAAATCGAAGGCATTTATTCAGATAAAAAAATTAAAACGCCAATGGATTGGAGGAAATACATAAATTCTTGGCACATTTACGTATGAGGATATTTGTTTTTTAATACGAAAGCTTACAAGATAAAAAGCAATTTGAAACAATTTTTGAATCAGTGGATCAGCGTGTAAACTGATTCATTATCTGAACTATTTTATTGATTTGTGAATCAGTGCTAAAATATTTTGAGGAATATAGGAATATACCGAAATGTGCCAGGAGCTAGTTAGCTAGTTAGCTAGTGAACATAGGTTTCTGTGTCCTACAAAATAATTACATCAATCTGCATTTGTATACATTGCTTGATCAAGTAATGATGTAATCAAAGACCAATTAAGAAAGGCATGTTAGTTCAGCCCAACCATTTCTTTGGTTTCAGATACCTTTTTGAAACAAGGCACAAATAGGCGATCACTGAAAATGGCATTTCCGGTACCATTGTCTTCAGACGTTATCGAAAGCGCTGCTTTGCGTTTACTAGTGCCTCCTCAACACAGCAACTCTGATATTGTGAAAATTCATGTCAGTCAAATATTGGGAGCGAGAAGAACACGACTATTAGGAGAAGAGACGTTATATCTTTCGCGAAACTTAACCAAATGGTGCGAAGTAGACGTGACAACTGCAGTTGCTTCATGGTTAAGTGGACATAGAAACTTAGGCTTAGAAATTGTGTGTATAGGTTGTAATAATAATTTAATTCCTAAAGAAGCTGCAATAACGGCTTTAGTTCACAAATCACATAGGAGAATAAAGAGATCTTTTAGTAAAGGTATAACCGATTGTAGTACAAGGCACCATAATGGGAAAGGCAAAAAAAAATGTTGTAGACATGAAATGAATGTGACATTTACAAAGTTGGGATTTAGAGAGATGAAGAATATAATTGAGCCCAAGGCTTTTGAGGCAGGCTACTGTCAGGGCATGTGTCCTCCAAATTATAATTTAGCTACAAATCATTCTAGAATTCAAGGACTGATGCATCAACTTGATAAAAGGAATGCCAAGTTACTTAAACATAGAACTGAATTAGTGCCTAAAACTTGTTGTGCTCCTTCCAAGTTAGGCGACTTGGAAATACTAATAGTCGATAGCGAAGACTCTACTAAATTAAAAATGGAGACATGGCAAAATATGCGGGTCTTAGAGTGTGCATGTTCCTGAATGAATCTTCATTTTTCATTTTATTATTTTATTGCAGTTTGAGAACCAAGAATCAAGAGACTTTATCAAGAGTCGACTGCTACATATAATGTAGTTTATTTAAGATCTATTGATATAAGGTATCTATTTAATACTCTAATTAAGCTGCTGTTTAAATCAGTTATAAAATTAGCAGTTTTAATTTACCTAAATCGGTAGTAATGTTAAACTTGTACTTAGAACTGATAAAGGTAAGTAGGCATATATTCTGTATGCTGGGTGTCCATCTACACAAATGTTGCGAGTTACCATAGTGTTACTTGCTTTATAATTATTTATGTATACCTACTTCAATTCTCAAGTGACGTGCGGATGTCCCTAACGTTGCAAACCTAAATAGCGGTCAGTGAGACTATTCAAGCAATAATTGTACACTTGTAAGTGCAAATATTACATTTTTGAACAATGAACATTGCCCGATTACAAGCCCTAAAAAAACTTAGACAAGCCTTGGCACTTGTATTGTTTTTGTTACAAATTTAAGAGTTCAAACTCATGAAACTAAACAAAATTATTTCTTATAAGACACAATTTTTCTTCTAAGGAAATCCACACTTCGAGTGTTACTAGGATACATTTAAGTTTTGCAAAAATTAAGAACTTGTGACATCCTTTATTTTTGCTGAATCACAAGTCGCTATATCCTGATATCGTATATTATATAAACGCACTTTTGTATAACTTTTTACATTACCGACATAAGCAACCTTATAGACAGGGGCAATCCGCGAAATGTGATATAAACTATTCCTTATTTAATGTTGTAAAATATCGAAATCTTCAGTCTGCAGTCAGGCTGCAAAAGTGTGATGCTTTTAACAAGTTTGTAAATAAATACTACCAACAATACTCGTACACACATGTGTACTTCGAATACTCACATTACATGTTATATTCTTTCTGACTAATCAAATAGTTTGAACAAATAGTAAATTTCCCATTATAGATAGCTTTCTGTCGATATCAGATGTTATTATGCTAAATAGTATATGTTATAGAATATTAGGAACAAATGTGATTCGAAAATGTTCATAATCTAATTACTGC
The DNA here is from genome assembly GCA_024550625.1 of Dendroctonus valens. Lineage (NCBI taxonomy): Eukaryota > Metazoa > Arthropoda > Insecta > Coleoptera > Curculionidae > Dendroctonus > Dendroctonus valens. The sequence goes on along the minus strand of JAJTJO010000038.1, from coordinate 5,098,135 downwards.
TTTGTTTGCGTGTCCCACGTCGAGAATAATTTTGGTTGGTTCAATTAAATACACTTAAAGTAAATCGCCCTCAAATAAAACCAAATAAGGATAAGAAAATTATTATTCATGTGTAGATGTTTTCGTATTGAACAATGCATAGTTTTAAAGTTTTGAGGAATACCTCAAGTAGGGTAAAATTCTAACATGTAGGTCAACGTTTATGATTCATTTACAACACCGTGTTAAGTTTTAAAATTGCATTAAAATTCAATAACCACTAGAGCTCTTATTTAATTACTTAATTAAAGTAGTAAAGTATTAATAGATCTGTAAGTTATTTATTAATTTATTCAATCTTCAACAGTATTAAAGGTAGATTTTAGCTAATATAACATTTAAGCGCCTAGCATCCTATGTCATAGTTATTCAAAAGATTAACAAGGTACTTAACATAAAAGCATATAAAATGTAAGTAAAGAAAGTGACTTTTTTAACGAGGTGAACCTCAAAGAACAATATTGGCGAGCTTTTTATTTATATACATAATAATCTAATCAAAAAATATGTATACGTTTCTAAGTTGAAAATTTTATATTCGGGCTCTGCTATTAGTGGCATCTCCGTTAATTTTTCCTTTTCATCACTCTACTAGAAAAAAATTAATACAATAACTATAGTTTGTGATATAAAAAGTGAGTACATTCCGAGATGTATCGCAGAATTTCCTGGAGTCTTGATTAATTAGATATGCTTCAAACATTTTATTTTTGGTAATTTTCATTGCTTGATTTGGCATAATTTAAAGTGTAAATTCCGTACGGCTGTTTCCCAATATGTAACCAATAAATGTATATGTATATATTAATGACAGTATGTACCTATAAAGCAGAATATTTTTATTTATAGAAATGTGTAAAGCAATTTACATTATACGTTTGTCTGCTCCCTTTTATAAAACAAGTCCTTTTGTATATATGTCTTTTTAAGTGTTTTTTCTATTGTTGTAATAAAAATGTTTTTGAGGCATTACGACTTTTAGTTGAAGCCAGTTCTTTTTCAATAATAAAACAAAATTCAAAAGATTTGTAAATTATACACAATACTATACCTACCGATTTTAGGGGGCTCAAAACTTACAAGTTTTAGTTATCCTACAAAAGTCGATCGTTCATCTAACCATTTTCACCAGTCATTAGTCACGGAGAGTCTCCACTCTTCTCTGGAGGTGCAGTAGGTATCAGCTTGAGTCAGATAAGTTTTCCATAATAGAGATGATAACTTAATAAAAAAATTATATTCCAATAAAGAACGTGGGGGATTTTATTAAGTGATTTAAATTGGACACGTAGAGAGTCGTTTGAAGGAAATTGATATTAAAAAAAACAGCTATAATTTCTTGCTTTCCTAACTAATTTATTTTTTAGACAGAAGTTAGACATATACAAACATTTTACATATAAAATACCTAATGTGTTATTTGATATTTTGAATAAATATTTTGTATGTTACTTTTAATAACCTTCTTCCAAATGTATAGTAGATCAGATATTGTCAGTAATTTCACCATCACAGAAATAAATACAGCTCGGCCGAAACGATGAGTTGAAGAGAGATATTGGGGTTACAATATTATGCATGGGAGCTTTATACCAAACTAGATAACTATATAGTTGCATGTGTTGCATTCGAGGTTTTATATTATTGAAACATTTCAGAAATACCCTGTAAAAATCCATGTGACTTGAACTTTGTTTAAGCCTGTATGCTACATAAAATGTATGAAATAAAGTATTACTGAATATTAATTTGAAAAGTAGAATTTAATGTGATGTAACATGAAAATTTGAGAACGAAGAGTATCTGTTTCATGAAGTTACTCTGCACCTGCACCTTGAAAATAGCAGACATCTCCTTTCATTTACTCTACCCTGTTAAATGGTGCTTGTAAAATAGATTTCTGCAAAATATCCCTTCCATACGACCGACATTGTCGTATGATATAGTTATGATGTTGATATAGTTACAATAGAAAATGTTAGTTGTCTAGCTTGAGTATAAAACAACATAAATAATATAAGTTTCTGGAACTGGAAGGTTGGAAACTTACGGCTCTATTATTTGTTACAGAATGCTTCATTTTTGTATCGTACACAATTATTGACTATAAATATTATTGTCTTTATTTCGGATAATATTAAATTGGGCAATCATGTGTTGACACTTGATTATACCTGCTATTGGAGGACATAAATAGCAAAAGGTGCAACTCATCTGTCCCGTAGCAAGTGTTGCAATAAGCTAGTAATTTATTTCAATTTACATTTCTGGATTGAAAGGCAGGGAACATCACGAAAAATACGGCAATACAATTGTAGTAAATATAAAAAATGAAACATACGTTATACTTATAAATACTTACAATGCAGATTTACTGCTTTTACTGCTTGAATAGATGATGTTTATTGTCTTCTCATCACACTGGTATTAAATATAAGAAAATCAGTTAAGCTTTTACATTTTTTCCAGAGCCTATCCCGTTCTCCATGTATTTTATTATTCTTAAATAGCAAATAATGTTTAGGAGCTGTTTATAATATAAATACAATACAAATATATTTGTCTTACAAATTAGAATTACAATTTAAGCATCTTATATTATTGACATTCGGGTTGAATGTTTAATAAATATATTTATATATATGTATATATTGTCATGTCAAACGCTTTTTGGTATCAAAATATTTTTCAGCTTTATTGTCAGTAGTCCCTTGGAACAACGTAGTGCAAGACTATAGTTCTGCTGAATATAATCAAGAATTACTTAACCAGGATTATATTTTTAGAGACGCAAAATGTTTCATAAACAAAGACATGTTTGCAAATATAAATACTAGAATAAAATCATTTCGGTAATATTTATCAAATATATTACGTATGTAGATATTATTGTCTGCGTTAGCTCTCACATTAAAAAGTAGTTTTTGTGCGAAGCTGTGAATAGAGTGTTCATCAATTGATACACACTTATTACACGCTTACACACACTCAATTACTGAAATATTTGCATTAAAGACACGTGGGGCAACATTTTGAAAATTTGAAAAACAGGCGGACATCGTATTGTTAAAATACTAACGGAATGTAATCAGGGTCATTTTAATCGGAAATAATGTTTGCTTACTCCTTTGTGATTGTATAGTATAAACCAAATTTTTTATAGATGAGATATGTATACCGGACCTATATCTATTACTTATTTATCGTCGCCAAATGATAGAATAGGACCAAATTAAAAGAAAAGATGCAGGTAGCTTCAAAAGGCAATGTTGTAGCATTTTCCTATTGATATTTGCATCCTGTATAAAAATTCCAGATTCATATTGTATATAAAAATACTGTAGTAACAAGAGCTTTGACGAACTGAAGGCGATTACGACATCGTAAGTCCATCAGATGAAGAGGATCTAGAGTTAATTTTTTGTCCTTTAGAAATAATGTGTAGTACTGGTGTACCTACTAAGATACAAAAAGGTGAATAGCGAATGATCATTCTATAGTCGAAATATGTGTGTAGGTGAGTAACAGTGTTTGTAAACTAGCAAATGAACTTTAATGTTACACAGATAAGGATATTTTATGGAATAGTTTTAAACAAGTGACCGAAAATGGGGCACTCAAATATTTTTTCCAATTTCTGACTGATAGATTGAAATCTAATTTGCACCAATTAACCGGTAGTTCAACATTTTATTTTTGTGCGCCGAAACTCAACATGAAAGTTTTGGTTAAGTTAGAAAGTTAAATCAGGATATAATAAAATTGACTAAAAAAAAATGCGATTTACAAACAAACGATAGAAAACAAGCTTGTTACATATTATGGGGGTTATTTGAATATAGATAGATATAGATATGCTTAAACATCGATATTAACAATCAAGCAACTGTAATCAGCAAATCATTAAATAAAATTAAGAATTCAAGACCGTCTCAAATATAAAACACGTTTGTGGACTTTAACAAGCGACTAGCATTATGAAACGGAAAAGATGCTTTAAATCGGTTTACAATTCATTAAAAAACTGCCTACACCACTTCTCATGCTGAAGAATGGAACCTTTCTTACAGAATCTTATGTTTCAACGACATACGAGTACATGGGAACTATCACTGCCTTTTGTAATTTACGTTTTTAATCTGCGTTATCGTAACATTGAAAGTATTTATCTTCAACTAGTAAGAAATTAGTAAGATGTAATGTAATGTGTGTTAATCGATTGATGATATTGGGAGATATGCAAAGACATTGATATTGGGAGATACAAGATGTGTTTGGATATGTTATAAATTACATTCAGCCTCAAAGCATATTAAAAACTATCTTAACAATTACTGCTCATGTAGAAATATTTTTAGAGTGTATAACATCATGAATTATAGCATCAAATGTGTTTAAGATTTTTAGCCTTTTCGTACATTTTCCTTGAGTTACATTTAAAAAATTGGGCACCACCCCCTAAAAATATACCAACTAGCAGTGTCATATTACAACCACCCAGAAAAACGACGAATCTGTTTTTCATAGTGTTGACATCATTTAATTTTTCTTAATGATATTTTGTACTGGCAAGTAAAAATGTATGCTAGGCTGTTCTGCAGCTAAATGCTTTGCTATAATTTCATTTTTCCCGCCTCGTCCATTTGATGAAAGTTGCTACTGTTTGAACTGAAAGTTGTGTGTAAAATTACTGAAACCCATTCATGAATACTTCCTTTGTATTGGACGAAACGATAATCTGTCGAGGAAACGTATTAAACATGGAATAATTTGATAAACTCAAATGTCCAGCCATTCAACAAATGTTTTTATCAGATTTCCATATTGATAGGTTATCCTTTGTGATTGACTTTAGCACTTAACTAGGGATTAAGGTAACACCAAACAACGAACGTGAATTCCAATTTTTCCTTGTAAAATGCGTATTGACTGATGCTACTCTAGTAGATGATTTGGAAATTACCTTTAATTTGACATTTTGTAATAGCGGACCATCCAATTGATTAACAATAGTACTTTTACCATAATACTGATGCGGCTATACTTACGCACTTAAAGCATATATCCACCATATTCTTCCTGAAAGTCAAATAACAGTATAAACAACTTTGCCTCTCAGAATTTGTAGGCCATTTTACCAGAAAATAATATATTAGTACTAGTAAATCCAAAAAAAATTAGTACTAGTATAATAAATAATACCCTAAGATCGGTTAATCGCTATCGATTGTCTTTTGAACGAGTGCCCTAAATTAAATGTATTATCCGCAAGCTATTAATGATTATTCACAATCTGAAAGAAAGATTCGATGCACATAACATCAAACGTTTTCAAGGAAGCATTTTAGGCGCAATACAAAATAAAAACCAACCGTTTACTTACCGGAAAGAAGCTTGCATGAAGGTTTGGACCATGAGAACGCATGCGGGGATTATCTCTGTTATAAATTGGCATTTCAGGGCTGACACGTTCTTTTGGTGCCAAAATATCAGGAAAAGTGATTATTCCAGGTCGGTCTTCGACTGCCATGGGTTCCTCTTCCTGAACATCGGGCATATCAGATGAAAATAGAAGTTCTTGAGGCTCGACCATATGATATGAAAAATGGTCAGTGGTGTATCGTCTGAAAATCAGATGAATTTTCAATACTTTGCTGTTAAACAGTAGTTACGAATCAGAATTTTCAATTATCGTAAATGTTTCCTTTTCTTTTCATGGAATTAAACTGCAAAGTATAATTAATTTGAAATTGAACAATTTATGAAAATTTGAAAAAAATATTTCGCATTCTAATGGACTGGATAATTATTTAGTACTTACCCAGGTTGGTGCCGTCCAGTATCCTTCATGACTGATGCCCTGGCAGCATTTTCTTCCTCTAGTCTTTGTTGCTGCAGTTCTCGAGCTCTTTCCGTCTTAATGAGTTCCTATGAGAATTCCTATTTGGTGGTTGCACTGCTTAAAATTATAAACTTACCTTCAGGTGATCAAATGAGCCAGTTTGAGGAGGCAAATTAGGCATAATATTTCCACCACCTGGCAGCCTAAATGAAGTAGCTGGTCGACGTCTGGGTTGTGCGGTCTGGGGACCATATTGTAAATATGGCATTAAGTATTCTGGGTTAATTTTAGTTTTTGTCGGAGCATAAGAAATCTTGCCAAAGGCAACAGGTCTTCTCCTGGAAAATAAAACCGTTTATTTGATGACTTGTATACGGGTAGAGTCAGAATGACAGTCGAGAGACTCAAGAAAGTTAATTTGCTCACCCTGCAATACTTCTGGATGTAGCGTAATAATTTTGCCACACATTATCAGCAAAAGGATCCGGAAACATTGGAAGCTCATTTGTCAGTTCCGCAGCACGTGATTGTCTTTTTGAAAACCTAGTATTATTGATGACGTTATTAATTTTAATCTAAATATGCTACGAACTGTAGATTGCCACACTTCCGGTTATACCGGAAGTAGGTATCAACTTGCTTATTTTAAATGGAACACCCTGCATATTATTAGATTTTTGATGAGAATATGAGAATTTGGAGTAAAATTCAAAAATCTATTAATATACAGGGGGTTTATAAGTAAAAATAAGTAAGTTAATCCTTACTTCCGGTATAACAGGAAGTGTGGCGAACTTGAAAATATTTTAGATCGCTTGCCCTCAATGACATCGGTATAAGGTCCAATTTTCAAATGTATGTTTGCGTAACCGACTTAGACTGCAGCTCATTGAAAAAAATTAACGTGATTTTTAAATTTGTTATAAATCTTATCTTATAGATGAAGGCATGATTTTTTTCGCAAACATTTTTACATACAAAATTATTCCTTGAGAAAAAAAACAATAAAATAAACATGGCTGCATATCGGCCAATGAAAGATGCGTATGAGATTCGGCGTATTTTTTTCGGAAAATAATTATATCAGTTATAGTAAATCTCAAGTAAATGCTTGTTTACCTCCACATTGCCTTTAGTTCTTCACATGTCGGTTCCGGTTGAATCCCTATTTTAGCGACTTCCCCAGAGTTTCTGTACACCTTAGCACCAGGCAAACCCTGTACTAGAGAAGCTATTGCCCAGTATATTAATAAGCTCACGAGCATCTACAATGGATTCAATTTAAAGAACTACATTAGGAATAGAGTCGTCTAATAAATAGGTAATGACATGGAATACTTGATCATTAACTCTACTCACCACCGAAAAGTTAAATCATTTCATGAGGTATATATGTAAAGTTTAATATCGAGAATAACATATTTCGTTGGGCAATGTCCGAATATAAAATTATCTTCAACGTAACGCATTCCATTCGACTCACACCGTGCCATAAGAAGTTATCACTTCAAAAAACATTTAGTTAAACTTCAAAATGTTCAACTTTGCCCTAATTTAAACGACTTAGTATTTCCTACGGCTTACGAGATCCCAATGCTAACGCCTCGACTTTGTAACACCCTGTGTAACTCAGAACCAAATATGTATTCAAACCAAGAAAATGAGAATTTTGTAAAATGATTCTGAGATTATGTATTACTATTCTCAACGGAGGGCCGATTTACTCTCCTTTTCTATCTATTTTTTTAACAAGCGCAAATGACACTGGAAGCTACGTGAGAATTCGTTGATTTATTTTGCTAGATTGCGAAATAGTACATTATATACCTAGGTCCAGAAGTAAGCTATTATATAACCATCACGTTTATATCCTGAGGCGCGTAGCGCCGAAGGATATAATTTGCGAGGTATTTAATAGCATTCTCGACCGAAGTATATATATAGAATTTTACTTACTACTAACGCGGATAATTGCCTAAATTGCTTTAATGAGATTTTGAATTTCCCATTAATTTTCTGAAGTGCGCAATATTTGGTAGCCTAACGTTCAGTTGTCAAACTGCCGCAATATAATTTATTGGTCTCCAGAAAACAGATAAAAGTTCTATGAAAAACATCTGGAAAAAGCGAAACATTAGTGAATCGTAAAGTTTCAGTGATTTAGAAGTGGAAATGGATGGAATTTCACTTGAACTTAGAGGGGTGACCAAACTAAACATAATGAAAAACTTAAACATCTTTTATTATTTACCTAGGGACTTTTTCATTATTATTATTGATCTAGGGAGAGAAATACGACTTCTCACTAGGGAAATGGAGTAAATAATGGTGACTTCTCAGGTTAGCAGTAAAAAAACAATTTTGTGCTTTGTCAGTGTCACACTTCGATAAACAAGCTGCCAGGCATTCTTTCAAGGATTGTTTCCAATATTGGCAATTAACATTTTAATTATACGGACTTGATTTTCCAAACTCTTTATATTATATATATATAAAAATTGGTTTTAATTATATGCGTGGTTTTGGTGCCTGAAACTTGTAGTAGGCACAAACTTGCCGATCTATACTCACCGCAGTTTCTACCGAACAAAAATGCTACAATGCCATCATTAATATTTATTAAACCTGTATAACCTGTATATCCATCTTTCAACGTCTTGGGTTGCAACTAATCAACTAAACGTTAAAACACACAAAGACAAATAACGGCCCGAATTTAAGCAGAATCATATATTTATATTAGAAACATTATATTATACCTAACTACAATGATATTAATCACTGTGTTAATTTGTCGCCAACGTTAATGAAGTCTGAGCAAATAGTAAATGACATGAAAAATAATTTTATTATATACGAGACATCGCGAGACAAATGACGGACATTTTGCGCACCCACCTAAGACTCGTAAGTGCGTGTAAATTTAAAAATACGCTTTAAATTCGAATAAATAGCTGAATCTACTGTTTTGAGATCATCAAATTTTTTAAGGTATTGAAAAAGTGTAACGGCTGTTTCATTTTGCCATAAAAATGTCAGAGTACAGTAATTATAGTTTATACATACTGTACATTACATACAGTACATCATAGCTTCTATCAGTTCCTTCAATCCCACTGACAGCATAGTCAAAAGAACTAAAATCCACCCTGAACCATTTTCCCAGATTTATTGCAAGAAGTGAGGAATATGATAACATATACAGGTATATTGAAAAAGATATACGCAATTAAGTCATTATGTGCGGTATGACAATATATGTGGAATGCCGAATGTATTTTAAAACAAATCAAAAAATTACGTGATAAAATTGCGGACTTACCATTTTGACGACGGCTCTTATTGGAAATCGTTCAAGGCAGTGCAAATAACAATTATCGGAAATTATCAAAAAATCCAATTAAAATTTCATAGTAAATGAAAGCAAATCACCAGAATATAATTTGAATTTATTTGTTCAACTCTAACTTGTAACTTTGGGAATGTTGTTACCCTGAACTTGCTCAATTGGTAAGACGTCAAAAACAGCAGATCAAGAACAATAGCATCATTCTCTGAAAGAGTCAGAGAGCGTATAAGCTCTGATACTGATAAATACACAGGAATGTGTTTTTAGAGGCTGCTCTGGTTGTGTTTGGCGCAAGACTAATTCGCAGAAAGACGGAATGGGGCAGAGCCATACCCCCGGTTTTGCGCTGCGGAGTCTGCTCTTGGGGTTCCGCGTCTTTTCCTCTGTAAGATGTAGCTCCTGAAAAATGACGATCTCCTACAATTAATTGTTGGGCGCTTATCACCCACATTCAAACTCATTGTCTTTAATTCTAATTTAAAATTCCCGTATTAGGCAGTTTCTCTCCACTTCCACCTACCATCCATTTTCAATGTCAATGTTTGCATGTAGAAATTTTTCTTGTTTTCTTAAACCTTACCTCCACTTTCGAGAATGTATGAGTTCAAGTTGATAATATATGCCCATTCAAAGAATAATATGCTCGTCAGTTATTTACACATTGACATATGTAATTTGTCGCACACTGTGCGGGTTTGTGGTATTTTGAATAGATAAGTAACTATATAAAATTTAATAATCAAGTTTAGTAAAATTCCGTTCAATTATGTTTGGTTTATTTATATTTCCTAAACTAAATACTTGTACACAAATAGAAAGTTATAGTTTACAACCAAAAATAGACAACATTAGTTCTGTATAAGATGTGGAAGGCCTCGTCATCTTCTAGGCAGCAACATTCATCATTCTCACCCTCTAGAACAGTGGGGACATTTTCGCCAATTCCAATATTTGTGTACCATAAAAAGCTTTCATATTCTTTCCAGTTCTGGCCATACAGGATACATAATAGTTCATCTACGTCTTTTTTCTTAGCAACACTAATTGGACGAATGAGAGGAATTTCGATTAGAGGAATCTTAGAATTGTTTTCCCAATTCCAACCTCTCTTGAGCTGGTGTTTGTAAAATTTGGATCAAAACGAAAAAAAAAATCGTTGGCCCTCACAGAAACGATTGCACGACGACCATTTTTTGAAATTCCTTGTGACTTGTGAGATTTTACGCAAATCAGACATATTGATATGTATGGTGCCTGGAACACGAATTTTTCCAGATATTTGTGGGATTTAGCTTCAAATAATCGATAAGATTGAGGATCAGCCGTTAACTCCAATTTATAAATTTTGTGTACTTGTGGAGCTTTGTTTGGCACCTCATTTGTAAGTTGATCAATATGTTAAACTATATAGAGTTCATGTACGAACTAAAATCAATAATGCTCTTTAAATATATTATATTTCTCTCTCATATATTATTTCTTATTATCTTTATATCTTTCCTATTGTCATTATTTTTATATCTTCTCATCATGTCTGCTCTCGAATGATAAGTAATAAATTACTTTAAAAAAAATTTTCCATGTTATTTTCATTTCAGCTATTTTAACTCAAGCATTTAATTGGAAAACACGAAGTCGGGGCGAGAATTTCCTAAATTGAGAGGGCGGAAAGACGAAATGAGAACATTTCGGTTACCAGTATTGAGCGACTAGCTGTTGCATTTCCATTCACAAACTTTGGTCGATTACGTACGGATTTTGATACAGAAGTGGACTTAGTAAAAAACAAAACGTATTTTTAATACGATATTAATTAATGTAAATCAAACGCAAATGAACTGAACTCTTTTATTAACAAAAAAAAAACTCGGTCGGTTAAATAAATGATGGTAGTTCTCACATCCTTTCTATTATCCGTAATTTTCAGCTCTGCTGATTGATGATATTTGAACTAGTCCATCTCTGACTATCAATTCAGGTGGAGTCAGAGCCCGGTCTTCTCTGCTCTGCCTAGGGCTTGAATCCATTCAGTCTCTGGATTGGAAGAGCTATGGAAATGGTCCGTCAGGTCCATTGATTGATATTGCAGGTCAATTTCAATAAAATATTTGTCGATTTATACATTATTTGTATTTTACTTTTCTTTACAAATGCAAATATTATTTTATGACCTACAGAAGTAATAGAACAGTATCGAGAAAATCTTGGGTAATAGATCACTATTTCTTCCTACAGAAGTATGGCTGGGAAATACTTTGAAATTACGTTTAGAGATTCTGGGATACTTACAACATAAGTTTTAAATGTATGTTAATCTACTGTAATCTCCCGTTAAGCATGTATTGGTTTGAGTCCGTAGTTTTGCGCTTTGCCTTCTGTAGATAATTATTTAATTCAAAAACAACTTCAATGCAACAAAGCAAAAGAAAACGAAATTAAAATTGATAATTAGTCAAAAGTTCATCAGAAAGAAAATATTTATCGGAATTTTTCCTGCGTATACAGATTTTTAACGTAATTATTATAGTTATTAGTGTTGCAAACCGAAACAAAAATTGCTGAAAAAAATGAAGTTCAAACAGGACGTTTGTGTTAATGTCGACGTTAGCTGCCCTCTAAACCTGAAACATTAAGGAAACGTTTACATATAAACGTATTTGGGATTTTATGAAACATATCGAGTATACGTTTTGGGAACATCTTATAAATGCATAAGACAAATGTTTCAATTGTGTTGTTTCTGTTCATTTTCAAAGAAACATTTCATAGATTTATGATGGTAAAGTTTAGAAGACGTAGTTGAAACGTGTATGAAACCTTGTAGTGATTATAGTTATTATATATGCAATGTTCTCATGGCGACATTATTAATAAATGCCTTCAGAGAAACGTTCAGAAATGTGTCTGAGATATTTAAAAATTTTGCGAATGTTTCATGGAAACATTCCTGAAGGAAATATTTCTATTTTTTTCTATATCTATATGTTATTTATCATAGATAAATAACATGACATGAACATAGCAGATATAAAAAATTGTTTACTGGGTGGTTGATGTCTGTATGGGGTTGATATTCCGACATTAATCAATCATTCAAAAAAAAATTCCTGGGTTTCAGTCGATTTTATTGCTTATTATTTAAAATGTCACAAACACGTTTCGGTGTCTTTCTCCACCATCATCAGTTTGTCTAAAATACACGTTCACAGTCATCATTAATTTTTAAAAAAATTATTTTTTTTAACAAAATTCACATACTAAAATACAAATCACACACATATTAAAAAGTACATTAAAAACAATAGGTTTTCAGGTGATGGTCAGGACAATCATGTCTGGGAAAAGACTAGAACCTATTGTTCAGAGATTCAAATTTAACTTACATGTATAGCTGTTTCTACCCTCACATTTGACTGGCTATTGAAATCCATGCTTTGTTCGATATCGAACGAGAGAATAAAAAAAGCTGTTTATATTTCGCTTTTTCTTTGCAATCGTGAACGTGTATTTTAGACAAACTGATGATGGTGGAGAAAGACACTGAAACGTATTTGTGACGTTTTAAATAATAAACAATAAAATTGACTGAAATCCAGGAATTTTTTTTTTGGATTAAATTGAAATACAGTCAGGAACATATACACAGTAATTAATCAACCATCCAATCGAACCAAAGCAAAATTTTAAAAATGTTTCTACTTGTATCACGCAAAATGCGAAAATTGATTGATGATTGAAACGGGTTTTGAGAACCACTCTTTAGCCTTTTGGGTATAAGTATAGTTTTGAGCAAAACATGCTCAATTCAATACAATACATCGCAAATTCAACTACTGTGTCCAAATGTTAACAAAACAAATGCCAAAGATTACTCGTTGAACTTTTAAATTCGCGAATACGCGCCAACCTGAAACTCTGCAACCCACAATACATATTCGATCAGGTTATTTTAAACATAAACAGAAATAGCTCGGCAACGTCGGTAAGGTTTGATTTGAGGGATCTAGTGTTTCGTCTAATGTTAGTGGCAATGTCACATTTTTGTTTATGTTGGAAATTTTTATGGCAAACTATGTTTTCCAATTTTTTCATTGCAAATGAAATGTCAATTATTGTTTACTAGTTTCCAACTTTTACACGATGTTTATTGTTTTCATTTGATTGCGTACTATGAAACTAAGAAAAAATGAATTCAAAGTCAAAAGCTATTACTTTGATGTTATTGTTAGCATGTGTGTTTTATTTTTCTGCAGGTAGCGTTAATATTAAGGACATATCTAATAAGTTGGGAGTAGATGTGAAAATACTGAAAAATGAGGAAATGGGATTTTTGTTTAGTGGGGTGAGTATATTTGGTAACTTGATGTTTAACAGGGTGATGTTAACTAACTAACAATGTGCTAGAAGCTAAAAAAATCAGTTTTGACTTTTGATTTTCTTAGAGGCCTACCCTGAGGTAACGCCCAATAATTCATATTAACAAATCACTACGTGCTATTTGCTTCTATTGTAGTATATAATGTGAAAGAATAATGTAATAGGAAAACATCTCGGAGTTGTTACAAAATGTACTTAAGTAGAATATACACCGGCTGGTCCAAATCGGCCGGTGAACACGATGCGAACCCTTGAACACGATACATGAGGTAAAAATAAAATAGGTAATCTCTGAAGATGATTATAGCAATATGATGAGCAATTCTTTTCGGTGCATATCAATGTATGAAAACAGCGTCGTGCAGTTGTACAATGTTTAGCTCAAAACAATTTTCTTTATAAAATTAAGCATCTTATATACCTAAAATATTATATAATGTATTAAATCATACTTATATACCTAAAATATTATGTACATAATTCAACACCCCGTATAACAAAAAAACGTTTGAATTTCTACGCTTACACACCTACCTAAGCCGTAAAGATGAGCAAAGCAAAAAATAACACCATGATTATTTTCCCATACCTAATTATCATTCAGTGAAATACTTTAAGTCATATGGGACCGATACCCTAAGAACTACAACTCTCGTTTATGACGAGTCGGTCAAAACTTCCCTACTTTCTATTAATACATATATAAATTTTACAACTGCTATACATAAGTCTTTGAAAACTGAAAGATATTCCGAATCGCTCTATTGATATAGACCTACAATAATGGATCGTTTTCAGTTTCGCAGCAATACCATTCGAAAAGTATACGCAGAGTACATAACATAGCAAACCCACTTTTATTTACAGCTAAAAATGACAGAATTTCAAGCTATAGAACAAGAAACATAATTTGTTCTTCGCATTGGATTATGAGTTGGTTCTAATTAGATAATTTATTATAGAAATTGTTTCAAAATTTGAAAACTATACCCACTGAATTAAATCCAGTGTCTTCCCATTTGCAACAAATGGTAGAAAAGCTGGAAAACAAAATAAACAGGGTTTTTTCTGCTATGGATGAGGCTACACAAATATTGTCCGAGTTGAGTTCAATTGAAAAAGAGCCTTCATCCGCATTATTGCCATGTACAAAGGAGAAAACTGTAGTAGTAGATGCACTACTAGGTGCTAACTTAATGAACAGTAGCAATATAAGTAATGTATTGGGTTCAAAATACCGTAAGTAGTTATTTTAACTGCCAACTAATAATTCAATGGCTAAGTGAGTAAGTAATTTCAGTTTTGTATCAAATGAGAAAAAACATTACCAAATACAAGCCACTCTCAAACGCCCTGAAGCAGCAATACATCATATCAGAACAAGATTTAAAAGATCGGCAATTTTCACAGTTTTCTGAATGTCTAGGACACGATGAGACCATTATATGGAAAAACTACATGTCACATCAGAATTACTTGAGAAAGAATATTGTTTTACTGCTTGATCATGGTGGTTCATTGAGCAAGAGACAACTGCACATTTCAAAGTCAATCGGTAGGTCTATGTGATGTGATATGAAGATTATATTTTAACTGCTCTTATTCACAGCCAAACAAATGCTGGGATCTCTAAGTGAAAACGACCAAATTGCATTAGTAGCTGTTGCTTCTAATTGGTCACTTCCTGATCGAGATTGTTCGGATAATCAAATATTAAAATCATCGATGTGCATGAAATCTGCGAAACCTTCCTATTTATTGAAATTAAATAATTTTATCGACTCCCTTGGCAAAGGAAGTGGTAAGTAGATAGCCTAAATGGTCGTTATCCGATATATAGGGTGTTTTACAATAATGTACAAATATTTGAAAAGAGAAATATGCGAGAGTAATATTTAGTTCTTGGTCAAGTTGCTTCTATTATTCGATTTCAAACAAGCGTATTTGTTTAGGTGCTACAAATCATGTGATCGGTATTCAAAAAGCATTGGAAGTCGTGTTAAAGTCTAATCTAACGCCAGATGAGATAACTATGATTATTTACATTAGTCGGGGGTTATTGTCATCCCTAACGGAAGCTAGACGCGTACTGACGGTAATGGCTCAGCAAACAAATTTTGTACATTTTCCAATTTACATTCATACATGTGCAGTTATTGACGGTACGTATAGCAAATGTTGGTGTCCTTATTTTTATTGTAAGATATTTCATTTTTATAGAAATGAAGTCTGTAATGTATGAAACTCATTTTCTTCGCGATGTAGCTGACCAGAACTTTATGAAACACAACATTTCACATACGAACAATCACTTTCGGAAACCTGGTTACATGATGACTGTTAATAAGACTGAGGATATAGGCTTTGTTATGAATAAGTTCTTTAGCATTTTTAATTCACACTCTGGATTTAACACAAACAAAACCATTTCTTTGCCATACTGGGACCTGCAAAGCGGCGGTAAGTAAGGGCCATCGTTCGCAACAAAAAGAGCTAAACAAATGTTTGTTTTTTAGACTTTACAGTTTCTTTTACGAGAGGCCGTACATCAGAAAATACTGAGAGTTTTACTATGATCGGAACTGACGTATATTTTTCCAACATGGTTGAAGATGTAACATACTATAGCAGTGATCAGCAGTATTCTTATGCATTTCTGATTGATTTAGAGGGTCGAGTATTGGTTCACCCTTCAATTTTACGACCATCGGTCATCAGCCATCAACTGTCGTTTGTCGATATTAAGTATATTGAAACAGTACCTGATATTAAATTTTTAAGGCAGTTATTGCTCTCTGAATATGAAGGAAATCATCTTACGAAGAATAATATGGGTCAGGAGGTAAGCCCCTTCGCTCACATATGTATGTGATGTTGGTAGGAATCTAAATCATTGTAAGATTTATTTAAAATTAAAGGAAACTATTTGTACATTAGAACCGTGATTATTTAACCGCACGTTATCGCCCGGGCGAACACCTAAAATGCACACACTTAGGAGACGCGAGAAATTAACAGCTTGATATAAATAGAACTATTGACATACATTACAGGAAGAGAATAACGAAAAAAGTCTTAACTCTAAAGACGACCAGCAACATATATTATATAAAGGATTTTTTTAAATCAGTTATAATGCTGTTTTGAGCGGTCTCGTTTGGAAACATAGAGTATCACTTTATGCACATTCCTTTTTATTATTGCTCATTTTGAATAAGGTGATTCAGATTTCAGAATTTTTTGAATATAGATTACATATTTGAATTATTGATTATGTTTGCAATGAAGTGTACTTTTACTTATATGATCTCAATGATTAGGCGCGAATTCGAACCACCCCTTGAAAATAGCTTTTCTGCATTGATTTTAAGTGGTATGACACATTTTTCCTTCATCATTAATTTTAGCTGCAGTACACATGGATGAGAATTGGACAATGGTATGTACTAGCCATTGTTATAAATCGAGGCTATCACAATTTTAATATACCATTCAAAGCGGCTCCAAATCCATCTGTAAGAAAGCTGTTGTACCAGGACTTAGATGGTTCAGAAAATCACAAGCTGTGCAGGCATCTTAGCCAAATCGCTACGTTAGGTGAGACTCTTGTTATGTGTTTTTGTAAACTCGCTAAAATTATCTTATATTTCTAGACGTTGCATCTCTCTATTTAAGCAGGTCATGCTTTCAGTCTCCTTTTTCTGCATCCAGAACGACTCAAGGCGGCTTGGTCGATCAAGGTTATTTAGCGTACTTGAAAGATGATACTGGATTGCTAATTAACCCTGGCTTGAAGCGGGAAGTGCGACATGAAGTATCTGCATTGGGACATATTTCGGATTTTCTGAGGAAAAAACATTTATCATCTGAAATGTCTAAGTATATAGTGAGACGCTACGCAGCGTCATACAGTGGAGTACTTCAAATGTTCCCGGGAAGCGTGTTGACCAATGGTTTGGAAACTACAAAGCGTTCATGGTTTTTGCGTGCATTACAACATCAAAATAAAACCATTTTCATACCCCCATACTTAGATAAAGGTGGCGCAGGATATATTGTCACTATAGCATATGCAACTCCTCAGTTTGTTATAGCCATGGACCTTACTTATGGGTATATGCTGAAAATGCTCTTGAGATACATGCCATATTGTCTAAATGATAAGATTACTTGTTTCCTAATTGATGATCAAGGTTACATAATATTCCATCGAAATTTAACGGATCTTAATGGTTCTCGACCTGTAGAACAACAGCATATTGTCCACAGAGAATCATTAGTGGCCAATGATATTTTAAACCATAAACAGTTTATTAAAAAATTATTATGCAACGATTATGGGGACAATAAGATTCAACGTTATTATAGATTAAACACGAGTTTTACTGATGATCTGGTAAACCACGTTCCCGGAGAGCAATGTGTGACATATCATATAACTTCGGTGCCAGACACAAATATATTTGTAGGTGTAGTAAATGCGTCCTGTGATGTAGTTCCAGCTTTCTGTCCATGCAGTATAATTGATCGTTTATGTTTAAACTGTAATAGAATGGAACAGAAGGAGTGTGAATGTCCTTGTGAATGCCCATTACAGTCCGAAACCAGTTCTTGCCAAGATTCAAATCAAAATTTGACGGATAATTTACCGTGTAAGTGGAATGCTGAAGAAGCATTATCGGAGGATGCACATTTTTCAATGGATTTGGATTCCAGCCTAGAACCTTGTTTTCCATTTAACTGTCAAACCGAGCGATCTATTTTGGATTGCGTAGGAGTTATTGGATGTGAATGGTGTAGGTATGACATGAATGGCGATTTATTGAAAAATCCATTTTGCTCCACAATCACTAGTTGCTTTAGTGGAGTTTATGGTTTGAGTAATCCGTATAGAAGTAATATTCAAGAGCTGTCACCAACAAATGACTCAGAATATTCTCCTTTAGGTCCGATTCTTGGACTGGTAACAGCCATGTTTATACTGTTTATTTTACTGTATATTTGCTATCGTTCCTACACCAATCCCCCAGTTAATGGACTTTATTTGTCTTCTACACAAAATCAGTTGAGATTGAGTGACTTGAACGTTAATGAAGTATTCCATGATTCAGGAAATCATAGAGATAAACTTTTGACAGACGATTGTCTTACTCCTTCACCCTATTGCGTCGCTAGCAATTACAGAAGAAACAATACAGCGGCTGATTCTGATCATGGGTATTCTACGATGACACCTCATGATGAATCTGAGCATCTCTCTCTTGCCCCTATGGAAATTGATTCGTTAGAGGATGATGTCATGTCTGATAATGCCTCTATGTCTACCTCTGTTTCTATGAAAAATAATCCATCACTCGTTGTTTCGCCTATGTTGACGAAAATTCCTCACAGAAATTGTATTATTGTGCCTGTTACAGTACATAGAAACATGGATGCTACTGAGAATAGGTCATTATGTTTAAGTTAGTACTTATGATGTTTGACACATAATAATCCTACCATAACAATAGTCACTATTAGACCTCTGACTTACCTTTAAATTTAATAAAATTGAACCTTGTTTGCAAATTATGTAAAAATGAAAATCTTATTTTTAAGCTTTATTGACTCAGTCGTTAAAACGAAAATAGCAAGTATCTTTTAAATGGAAATTTTAAATTTGAAAATGTTTTTCATTATTACATTGTATTCTGATATATGGTTTTTATAAACACGTACTACTTTTTTGTTAAAACATACAGACTTAATTATTTTTAGTTAATTATATCCAAATGATAATATTTTCAAACATTTTAAATTGATGTTAACTTGTTCGAAGCGATAGGAAGGCAAATCATAAACTTCTTAGTCTGACTCGATGTTTTACCTATAATTTTACTCAGGCTTCATACAACCACCTTACAGTATTCTTGTATTAGTAAATATTTTCAGTTTATTTTATAGTTTTAATTAATTAATGGATGTAAATAGCATTCGGCTACATAGCATTGACTGTATGTACCCTTTGGAGCAACTTAAAATCAATCATCAATTTCAACGTGAATTATTATTCATGATGAATATGATGAATTTTTGACGTTTTATTAAAAATGATGTTTTATTAAACGTATATAATTAACCCATTTTGCAATAAAATATTCTATTAATAACGGGGTTATTTTTTCATCTACGGGCTTTATCTATTGGACCTCTCTTCTCATATTGGGCTTCTGCACGCACTTGATTTTCTCATGACCATCATATTGCTCCATTATTTTTGAAACATGGGCATAATACACTTTCAATTCAGCGTTTTTTTTTATCTGAAACAACGTTTACATATTTAACAAATAGAAGCAGATGCGGAAGACCTGCAAAATGCTATATAGGAATCTAACAACAATACTTCGAGGAAAATGAGCATTTTCTTCCTGATCTATCGATATGAAGTGATGCCATTTTTGTGCGACAGAGACTATATTTGAATATAGTTTTTTAGAAAATCAGCTGGATGGTTGGTATCTCATTTGCAACATTTTTTTTTAAATTTACAATATTTGCCATGCGGATAATATCGCTGCAAGAGCAACTGCTTTGCGTAATGGTGACTCATTGATCACATATGTTACTCAAGATTCAGTTTCTATGGCCATATACAGCTTAGTTGTAAGCATCTCAAGTACTTTTTTGCACCTAAAAATAACGATAGAAAAATTGGATCAAAATTTCATTCATCTCAATCTGATTAAATCAGTTGAATATGATATATATCAAGTATGAATTAAAAAGCACAAAATTAAAACTATCCAACAATTATTTAAAACATACAAAAAATTCTCTTTTCCTTCTCTTCAATAGAAAAAAATAAGGGAAAAGAAAAAGAAAAAAACCTTTGTTCAAACACATCACACTTAGTAATTAAAGTCATCGTGTGGTCGACGCTATAAATTAATACATTGAGTACACCAACTTATCAGTATACAGAACCCAACATAAGGTCAAATAAAATAAAATAAAATACGTTAACAAAGGACGAAGCGATGTTTAAAAAAGCGCAAATAACGATCGGTGACACAAAGAACAATCCTCGGTATCAGAATAATACCGATTCGTATGGTTATTTGCGCTTTTTTAAACAACATCGCTTCGTCCTTTGTTATCGAATTTTATTTTATTTTATTTGACCTTATGTTGGGTTCTATATACTGATAAGTTGGTGTACTCAATGTATTAATTTATAGCGTCGACCACACGATGACTTTAATTACTAAGTGTGATGTGTTTGAACAAAGGTTCTTTTGTTTTTCCTTTTTTTTTATTGAAGGGAAGGAACAGAGATAATTTTTTATTTGTTTAAAATAATTGTTGGATAGTTTTAATTTTGTGCTTTGTAATTCATACTTGATTTTACTTTACCGTTAAGTTTATTTTAATTGATGAACGTCTCATAGACGACTCTGTGATTGACTTAAATTGATTTAACTTAACTAGATTTAGAGCAAAAACCCCTTCTGTTTTCCATTGTAGAGCCCTGAGGATGACTTAAATATAGTCGAAAAGTTGGCTCAAAAAAAATAGTGTAATTTTTTGCCACCATCTATTGGTGGCCAAACTCCAACACTGCAACTCACAGCTATTTTAATTCAAATATAAACAGCAAGAGGTTGGCAACGTCGGTGCGCTATCTCCTCAAATTGGCTGCATATGTCTATGGTCTTGGTGTATTATGTTGATTCAATAATAACAACAATATTGTTTTTATGGATTATGAATGACTCCATGTTATTATAGTTTTATAGGTTTATTTTGTTCTGCAAATCAAATATAGCGATATACTTATCGCTATACTGTGGTTTGCCCAACCCTCAACTCGGCCTTCCTTCTACCCAAAATCAGGTAATTAGATATAAAGTATATTAGTAGAATAGTATTTTTGCAGTTTGTTTTTCGAAAAAACCAGTGAGTGGAAAACCTCGCACTTAAATATCCACAATAACAATTTTATGCCTTTCACCATATTTTATAACACTTGCTGGTTTAATATGTAATACAATATGTTCATGATGTAATGATTTATTATGTTGTCTTTATTTTTCATAGGAAACAAATTATGGACTCGTTTTTCAGTCTGTTCGATCCTGGCAATGAAAATGATAATACTGTCTCTGATGAGTTTACTTTGGACCACAATCAAAATGCTTTGCCTCCGGAACCACAACTTGGAAATGTGGAGTATAAATTGAAAATTGTTAATCCAACGAAGCAAAGGTTTGAACATCTGGTAACCCAGGTAAGCTGGAAAGTATATATTTGAATGAAATATAAGTTCATCTTTAGCTACTTTTCTGGTTCAAACGAAACAGAATTTATTCTAGTTAAATAATTCGCCTTGTGTATCGACCAAATTTGTAAATTTAGAATCGTTTTGGAAGCAGTGGTATAATAGTCGAAACTTGAGTACAAACAAAACAAAATGAATCAAAAATCGTATTAATATTCGAAAAAGACCGATGTAGTATTTAACGAAATGTTTATTTGCTGACATTTGCAACATTAACTATCTACTAAAACGTTATTGATGTGGCACATCGCATCTGAAAGCTGGTGCCAAATTTGATTCGTTCGTATTGCACTTTCGTATCAACTGAATGTTTATGCCAAGAGTGTTATTGCAGTTGAAATGGCGCCTTCGTGAGGGCAATGGAGAAGCGATTTATGAAATTGGGGTGGAAGACAGTGGAGTCCTAACAGGGTTGTCTAAAAGAGACATGACAGCCAGTTTACAGACACTAAAGCAAATGGCCCTAAAATTAGGTGCTACTACGTCTCTATTGCAGGAACGCATATTAGAGAACAAACGCATAGTAACTGAAGTTCTTGTACGAAAGATCCCTGATGATCAAAATAACATTGAAATTCGTGTGGCAGTACTCGGAAATGCTGGTGAGCCATATTGATGGGCCGCCATCAAATGCAGCATGCAGCTACGATTTTATGTTTTCAGATGCGGGGAAAAGTACTCTGTTAGGTGTACTAACGCAAGGAAATTTGGACAATGGTCGTGGACGTGCCAGACTGAATATGTTTCGACATTTGCATGAGATACAAAGTGGAAGAACATCTTCAATTTCCCATGAGATTTTAGGATTTAATTCCCAGGGCCAGCCAATT
The DNA here is from genome assembly GCA_024550625.1 of Dendroctonus valens. Taxonomy (NCBI): domain Eukaryota; kingdom Metazoa; phylum Arthropoda; class Insecta; order Coleoptera; family Curculionidae; genus Dendroctonus; species Dendroctonus valens. Next base: position 5,075,378 of record JAJTJO010000038.1, on the reverse strand, counting down.
AATTATAGCTCCAGCGAGCTGATTACAGCTGAGGAGATTTGCGACGGGTCTACCAAATTGGTGACCTTTTTGGATTTAGCCGGACATAAAAAGTATCTCAGAACCACAATACAAGGCTTATCTGGATATTCGCCCCATCATGCTATGCTAGTTGTAAGTGAAGTTAGGAGATGTTATTAAATTAGAGCACAATATATTCATATTCAAGGTATCAAGCGCTGCAGGAGCTGTGGGAATGGCTCAGGAACATCTAGCTATAGCTGTGGCATTAAATGTTCCATTTTTCATAGTTATCACAAAATTGATTTAGTTGACCCAGCACACACTCTACAGAATTTGGAGTCCTTTTTGAAGCAAGCTGGAAGCCGTAGGGTACCATTAATTGTAACGACGATGGACGATGTTATCACGGCAGGAGCAAATCAACTTACTGCAAACGTGGTTCCCATTTTCTGTGTCTCCAGTGTTACTGGAAATGGACTTGAATTGATTACGAAGTTCTTGTATGTCTTGCCTCCAGGGAATAGTTCAAAGGAAAAAGAGCGTCTTGAACAAGTATGTTGGCAATAAACAGACCAGCAAGTTCATTAAATTAAATTTGTTTTTCCTCAGGAGACTCCCGAGTTTCATATCGACGAAAATTTTCGTGCCGGTGAAGTTGGCCAAATACTAGGGGGTTTATTAACAAGAGGAGTTATCGCTGAAGGCACGCTGATGCGTATTGGCCCTATGAAAGATGGATCATTCCAAGACGTTAGTGTTAAGTCCATTCATAGAAACAGAGTACCTTGTAGAATGGTTCGGGCTGGTCAGAGTGCTGCTATTTGTCTTAATAGATATTTACCCCATCTTCGAAACGGTATGGTGTTGGTTGCACGCGAAGAAAATCCGCGGGGTTGCATTTTCTTTCAGGCTAGCATTTCGGTGCTTTTCCATGAAACTGCAATCCATCCGGGATTTCAAGCTACTGTGCATATAGGCAACATCCGGCAAACTGCAGTAGTCATTGGGATGTTTTCGTCAAAATGCATCCATACGAACGAGCGAGATTCAGTAGTATTTAAATTTAAAAACCATCCTGAGTATGTAGCGGTGGGACAAAGGCTGCTGTTTAGAGATGGGTCTAGTAAAGGAATCGGGGAGATTACTCAAGTATTTCCTCTTCAGAATGACAATGACTAAATGTTCCAATTCAACTTTTGGTAAATTCTATGTTATACCCGTGTAAATCGTTATGCTACCTGTGTTGCAAGAGTGTGTCGCGTTTGATAAGTAGGTATTAAATGTAATTTATAGGGAGCCCTGTTGAATTGGCTGATCGAACATATCTCAGATTATCAAAGTGTGGGATTCCTCAAGTAATTATAAATTAGAATTAAAAAAAATATATTGTCAGAATTCGAATCATCATCGTGTTCTTTTATGACATTTGTTTAGTTCATTAGTAAAATGTTGCAATATTAGTACTAGCGAATAATAAATAACTGTGATTGTGTATAAACAGTGTTTTAATTGAAAATTTAACTTTTGTCTTAATAATAGTTGCGCAATGTCGAATGCCACTAAATACTTGTGTATTAATTGTCATGTATGTACATCATTAACTCTTAACGATCAAAACACTATTATGTTTTTTTCCAATAAAGGTACAAATCGTTTTCAGAAAGTAATGATTTGTTTGAATTTTCAACAAAAATTGTCAGAAAGTAATGACTAGTTCCACTTATTATAAAGTCAGATGCTTTTGTAATTGCGTCACATAACTTGATGCTAAAATACTAAAACACGTTAAAAATTACATTTTTATATTTTCTTTCCATTTTATTAACAAATATTTAAATATTTTGTTACGATTGAGCGGGAGCAATTGACACAAAAGATGCTGCGGCTGCTGCAAGACTAGACTAGACTGCAAAAGATGGAAGTATGAACTCTTCAGATATTACATTACTCGAATAATGAAATTAAGTCCATATCATTTTATTGAAATATCCAGTAATATAGATCGTTAGAAATTGCACAATAAACACAGGTTTGTGTAGAAAATAACTGTGTAAAACACAAGAAAGGTAATCAAATGATTCCAGATTAACTGAGGAGAAATTTAAGTCGAAATTATTCACTTGTTATAAATATCTCTTTACATATTTACGTTTTAGGTCATAAGTGTTGCAAGTTGGGCTATAGTATGCTCTTGAGCTAGAGCTGCGAGCTCTTTAACCCACTCATCCAGCAAAACCGCACACAAGGCTACATGTTGTCCCTCGGTAAATTTCGGGTATATCAAGCAGGATTGAGGTTCTTCTGCTGGCGTAACCATTGACAAGTTATTCTCTATTTGACTAGCTCTTCTGCTAAACACACTCGTGATTGAAGGAAAATTCATGCTTCTCCTTTTTGGTCCGTTACGTTGAAATGCTTCAGTCTGTTGTGGTTTGGGCACAGAAGCTTTCTCAAAATGGTATCTACGAATAAAAAAAATTGTTATTATCGGAATTTGTAGTTTTTGTATTGGTTAAATTTACAGTCTTCATGCAATGCGTATATACACTACCTTCTTATATTGACGAGCATTATTTCTCTGTGGATCAGTACTTCCTGTGCATATTTGATCAAATGCTCTCGATCAGTTTGCATGGTCATATATTCATCGATCTCTTGTTTTATTATTCCGATGATCTGTATAGAAAAAGTCGAACATTTGTATTATATCGGATTTGCACAATTTTTTTAGTTGTACTCACTTCAAAAATTGATGGAATATTGGGTTGAAAAACCAAGCTATGATCTAGAAGATAGGCTCGCAGCAGGGTTTGAGGGTATACAGCTAACCGAGAAATTAGGCCTGTTACATGCAAATTCACATATATGGAATTTGACATGAATTTTCTTAGTTTATGTAGCAAAATTGTCAAAAACGGCCCTGCACTTGGTGCCTCATCTGAGCAGGGAGTTTCGTCAAAATTTTGGATCATGTTCAATTTTTTCAGCTTATTTGAAGACATTTGCCAAAATTCGTTATCTTCCGGCATATCTTCCACATTTGGCAAGTTGAAGCTTTCATATTCACTGCTTCTTTCGAATGATATAAGGCTATCAGATTTTTCCTCTACAATTGTGCGGCTTTAAAAATGTAATTTTCAATCAAATATAATGCTTTATATTTACCCGCATTAGATAAATCGCCATTTCCGTTATAGGAGTTGCTCCAAGTGTGGCAAGCTTTTTGGCACAGTCCAATCTTATTTCTAGCATCGCAGAGGTATGCACAATATCTTCCATATAGACTTTGCTTATGATTAAAATTATTCCATTGCATTGAACCTTCCCACTCTAGATCATTATCTGATAAATGGCAGCAGTTTGGAGCTAATAATAACAACTTCTCAAAACTAGGGCACAGTGGGTCTAGAGGTAATAGTATTTTTCGTTGTGACATTATTAAGTGGAAACATGGCTAAAATTAAACAAATAATTGATGGAATGAGTGGGTTTTTGCTTTAAAGTTGTCCTACGCCTTTGACAAATACACATATGCATAATGCCACTAAATATTTATTGTTCAGTAGTAATGTTAGCAATCAAATAATCTATATATAAAAATCAAATATGTCCAAATGCCCCAAACACGGTAAATTTACATAATTGGGAAGCGCCTTAGGTCGAGCGCAGTCAAAAAAACCCGCTTGTAGCATTTTTATTTTTTTGCCGAAAATTTCATGAGTTATAGGTCGATGTTTTCGAAAAAATTCAAATATCTCCAAATGCCCCAAACACGGTAAATTTACATAATTGGGAAGCTCCTTAGGTCGAACGCAGTCAAAAAAACCCGCTTCTGGCATTTTTATTTTTTTGCCGAAAATTTCATGAGTTATAGGTCGATGTTTTCGAAAAAAATCAAATATCTCCAAATGCCCCAAACACGGTAAATTTACATAATTGGGAAGCTCCTTAGGTCGAACGCAGTCAAAAAACCCGCTTGTAGCATTTTTATTTTTTTGCCGAAAATTTCATGAGTTATAGGTCGATGTTTTCGAAAAAAATCAAATATCTCCAAATGCCCCAAACACGGTAAATTTACATCATTGGGAAGCTCCTTAGGTCGAACGCAGTCAAAAAAACCCGCTTGTAGCATTTTTATTTTTTTGCCGAAAATTTCATGAGTTATAGGTCGATGTTTTCGAAAAAAATCAAATATCTCCAAATGCCCCAAACACGGTAAATTTACATCATTGGGAAGCTCCTTAGGTCGAACGCAGTCAAAAAAACCCGCTTGTAGCTTATATAACAAACATATATATAGCGGAACATGTATTGTCATATAATAAAATAGTAGGCTATTCTAAATTTGATAACAACGAATATCGATTTTGAGTCTGCATTAACATCTTGGTGTAAGGGGCGAATGCAGCTATAGACAAAACGCTCGATCTCTTGCAGAAAGATGTTGCGGGCAATATTAATAACTTTGTCGTGATAAATTGAACGAGGAATGATCATCGGATAAATATATCGTAATATTTAGATAAAGCTGTGACAGAACTGCCGACTGTTCGTTGATGCTATATATATATGATAGAAAATTTAAATTTTATCAACACAAACACAATGTCGCAATTATGCGGTGCATGTGCAAATCCGCACAATGCTTTTTTGCTTAGTATCCGTGAAGTATATAATTTTTTTTTATTAAATTACTAACCTTTCGATTATTACGAATTACTCTTAAAAGTACCATATATTTTTCGAATAAAACCAGAATCACCCCATATCTCAAAATAAATACCTGCAAATGTTTGAAGACCAGTTCAAGTAGCAAATCTTCACAGTTCAAATCAATCATACTTTCAAATAAAGCCAATGATACGAGGCATAGTTGCATATCGTTGGACTGAATCCGTTGTATTAAGATGTTAAAAAGTCTTTCTCCATCATAATCCATTTTAACTAAAAATTGTAAAACTGCATGTAATAATCCCGGCTCAGTAACAGTTCGGATAATCAGCTCAAGGTATGCAGTAGCAGCAATGTGTTCTTGAATATTGCTTTGTAGAAGAGCTTCCCCCAAAACAGGAATTAAGAAACCTCTATATAAAAATTCTTGTAATTGCCGCTTAATTGAAGGATGAGCCACTTGAGTTATGGCATTACTAAATTCTAAAGAGGTTACAAAGTATAATAGTCCATTGATTTCATTTACATCGTCAGGAGTGAAGCGATGCCAGTCAGGTACATCTATAAATAGGTCCGATATCCATTATGTATCCTTAAAAATGGGTATCGAATATTAGTACCTATATCATCTATTGTATTGGGCAATGCAGAATATAATCCACTAAGTCCTGAAGCTACCAATAATGAAAAATCTGATGATTCTGATATGTAAAGAGCTACATCCTTGTTTTTCTTCGACAATGACATACAAAGAAGCAAAGCGTCTCTAGCTCTCATTCCTACTGCATCTTCCTTATGAATAAATGGTATAAGCAATGAAAATATTACAAATCTGAAAGTAAAACGAAATGCAGGTTTATTCTACATTCAGCTTGTTAAATGTTTTGCCATACTTATGTAGCTACCATATTAATTTGACTGAATACAAATATTAAGCTTACTTACCTATTACCATTTTTCTCATTTGTAAAAAATAGTTTGACAAATTCTGGATGTTGCACCAACAATGTACTCAGCTGGTTGAGAAGATCAACCAAATGTTTATTTATTTCTTTGGACAATAATTCGCCATGGCATGAATTAAACAACTTCAACATTGGGGTTAAAAAAGAATTATGTTCCAACAGCAAATGTCTAGTGTGACTTATTAGCGTGTCGTACAATTTTATTTGCTCACATTTCACTGCATTGATGTACCTAGAATATCAGATTAACATTTAATTTAACTTAATTAAACATTTACTATTTTGAGAGCAATCAAAAATTACCTCCCCGATCTCGTACTCCAATCAAATAACATGTACAGCACATTTTCGTTTAAAAGATATTCCAAACATCTTGATGAATTGATTGTTATGCATAATCGGTCAGTTTTTTTTATGTCATAGAGAAGAAGTGTAACCATCTGCTCCAAATGGCTAACAACACCCAAAACGTCGTCATGAGATGGTAGTTGCTATGAATACAGATTTACATCACTTAAGAGGAATTAAGATTTACATCACCAGTACGATCTCAAGCGCAAATAACGCTTGCTACTACTTATATTAATTTCAAGGTATATGGCAACTTGACGTAATGCTTACCTGAACCCTGTGAATAATTTTTAGGGCTTGGTCCCAATGCCCTTTAAAACTATCATAGCAAGCTTGTGGGTCGCATTCATCCTCTGTGCTTATTACGTTTCTATTATTTCTCTGAAAAAATGAATTGTTCCTTATCCATTCCATAATATTGTCTACTTTACATGGAAATCATGTTATCACAATGTTTTCTTTGTCATCAGGAACTAAAATATTATTCAATTCTAATTGTTTTAAGATTTGTCAATGCCATCGATATGACAAATCCGTATTTAGCAGTTATGTTCATGACTGCTAGAGAAGATAAAATAAGAGATATGGAATGTGGCAGGTGGCAGTGCTGACCAACAAGGGTATTCTGATGCATGATAACAGCAACAGCCGACCGAAAAGGGATCTTTGTTAACTTTTCATGAAAAATATTGTTAACGAATTAACAGTTGTTGTTCTTAGGAACCTACTGCCCCCAAGTAGATGAAAATTGGATATTTTCTTTCATATTCCAGAATCCACATTAGCGACTGGATCCAGAACGCCGATTACGTGTTAGGCAAATGTTGCAAAAGGTGAAGGCGTCAGGCATTTGGCAGAGAAGCAGAGTACAAAATATAACCTTACAGTTAGTTACTTATTAATCGGGCGATTAATTTATTTATCTACTTTTTAGAGTTTTAAGAATGTGATGTATTTAGGAAAAGTATATACATAGAGCTAAAATTATGTCAATATTGCAAATTTATAGCAGTTGCTAGGAGTTTTTTTCATTTATCGTAATAGCCTTTTAATCAAGGTGTTCAAGCTATAGACTTATTTTTGCTTAGCATTAAGAAAATAATATTGCCCTTTTATTCGGAGGCACCATAAAATATTGAAGGATAATGATATCATTGCTTATTTAACTCCATCTGAACATGAATTTAAAGATCGCTAAAATTATAGTTATCGTAATATTCATTGTCATATTGTATAAAGCATTCAAATCATACATTGTTCCTGGCAGGAATTCTATCCAACAATTGATTGTTAGAGATGAATCAGGACGGGAAATTGAGAAAGTCAAAGTCTCGGTATATTATGAGGCCCTATGTCCGGATTCAAAATTCTTTATTACATATCAACTTGTTCCTGCATATGAAGAACTGAAGGAATTCTTGATACTAGATTTGATTCCATATGGAAAAGCCGAGGCAAGTATTTATAGCACTTTAGTATAGCTCCATCATGGAAATTCGCTAAATTCCTTAAATGAAAATATATTCTTTCCCACCACATGTGATTAACATCTTTTAAACATTTTAGACAATTATTAATGAAGACGGAAAAATTAATTTTCGCTGCCAACATGACCAAGTTGAGTGCTATGCTAATAAAATACATGCCTGTGTCATTGATGAAATAACAAATCCTGAGATACAATTGAAATACGTTTCTTGTATGATCACTGACAATTTAATACCAGACGATGCCGGAGAAAGGGTATGTTTAAGACATTAACAAAATCACGATGCAATTTAAATTAGCCAAACACAATAATAATAAGTGTTTGGAGTTTTTTTAATCAAATGATTAATGAATGAATTTATTTTATTATATGCCAAATTCAACGTAAAATAATATGTTACTAAAGAGTTAGTCTTTCATATTAGTCTAATTTTAGTGTGGTCGGGAACAAAATATTAATTTCACGCGAATAAAAAAATGCGCCACTGAACAAGAAGGGTCCTTATTGTTGAAGAAACACGGCGACAGAACCAATGGCTTGAAACCGAAAGTAAAGTTTATTCCTACAATAGAATTGAATGGTAGTCAAGGTGTTGAGACACAAGCGGCGATTTTGAAGAATTTGTTAAAAGTAGTATGCAATGTATTCAAAAACAAACCAGTTAGATGCGGCAGAATCTAGAGATGCATCCTTAGATGTTTTATTTGCTTTGTGGGTAATTTTGACTAATATGGCTCTTCCATCGATTATCCTTTAGTTTTTACCTATTTCATAATGCAGATTAATAGGTTTAAAAATTACATACATTATTTTTCATTAATTGCGATAGATTTTATTGATTTAACATGTTTATGATTATATTTGATAATGGTATGGGAAACTTGTTTTCCACTGAAGATTTGGCCTATTAGAAAAATAGTGGCTTTTCTAAATGTTAGCAGATATGTGACAAATTAAATCAATATAGATATAGATTTCGTGTTAGGTGTAAAAATCTATTGGCTCTCTATTTTCATGAACACAATAAGTAACTAAATCATTCACCATGACCTTTATTACAAAATATTTATTACTGTATTTTTTGTATATATTTATAATGATGTTTTTCTGATTAAGATACATTGAACTAAATAAACATGTCAAGATGCTATTGTTGTTTTATTTACTGTTAAAAATCCGATTCTTAAATTTCTGTTGGCTCTCGTTGCTGTTTTAATTGTTAAGCGAGAAGAAATGGTTAACTCTCTTTGCTAGACCATCGGAAGTGCAATAAGCAAGCAATCTATGCCATGTCCACTGTGATTCACGAGATAAAAAAAACGTGTATATCGCATCGCAGACTCCCAACCAATAATAACTTCACTTCCAAAACAAATTATCAAAACAGAATTTACTTGATATATTTGTGACAATAAAAATGTATCAAAAGAGATAGACTTTCGAGGCCATTCCTTTAAACAAGTGGGTTTTTAGGCCCGATATTACCGAACGACGGCCTAAAAACCCACTTGTTTCAATAAAAATGTAGTTGATGTAAACACATATTGTTATCTTTTTTACCAAAATCATTCAATTTTAACTGGATTTTCGGGTATTATCACTGTGTATATATTTTTAACGCTGCATTCAGTTTTAGATATTTTGTTAAAAAAAAAACGTTAAAACCGATATTATTTTATTTAAATTTGCAAACAATTCTTACAATGTAGTTTAAAGATTGTGTAAACCTCCATCTCGTCATTACAACATATCAATAATACTTACATCATTAATAAACAAATTTGCTTTAATATAGCTACTTAAAATTAACTCGCAGAATTAAAGTAGGCAACCATATTTTACATTATAAAATAAAAGAAATTATAACGCTCAAAATACCTCACGCATCACCGATCATTTGTATGTTTTTATCTAATAGAATAGCTTTAAAATTATTGGGGCATGACCAATCTTTAAACTTATAATCAATCCCACATCTATGGCTGTACACTTATGGGTAATGCATATCATCCAAGCAAACATTAAAATTATTTAGGAGTATATACAATACAGGTTTCTATGCTTTTAAAAATAATCTTACATCAATCATACTTATTTTAAAAATCCATGTGAAAATTTATTTACAAAATATTAGAAGCAGGGAAGTATAAAAAAATTATTTGAAACGTGACCATCCCACTAGTTACAATTCACTGCTTAATGGGCAGTTGGAATGTTGAGAACAATTATTAATTTGAAGAACCTAACTGAACGTCTAGATTAAATTTTAATATGAGTATGTGATAAACAAGAGTGCTATAATTTGTGATTACTAGTTAGCCATGTCAGGCCTTCAAAAAGCCCATCTCCTGTGGTGGCACATGCAGGTTGAACATACCAATTCCTATCTCGCATACGCGTTAAACCTAACTTCTCTTGAATCTCATGGGGTTTCATCGCTTCAGGTAAATCCTGTTTGTTGGCAAATATGAGTATTATTGCATCTCGCATTTCCCGATCATTTATAATTCGGTGCAGTTCTTGACGAGCCTCATCAATACGGTCACGATCTGCACAGTCCACCACAAATATTAACCCTTGCGTGCCTGTGTAATAGTGACGCCAGAGAGGTCTAATTTTGTCTTGTCCACCCACATCCCACACATTAAATTTTACATTTTTGTAAGTCACTGTTTCGACATTAAATCCTACTGTTGGAATTGTTGTTACAGACTGACCTAGTTTTAATTTATATAAAATTGTAGTTTTTCCAGCGGCATCTAATCCTAGCATCAGTATTCTCATCTCCTTGTTTCCAAAAATTTTTGACAGCAACTTTCCCATTTTAAATGATCCTCACAGGGATGCTTCCCTGAAAAAGAAACGCAATTCAATGGCAAAGCTTAAAGCAGCAAGGATGATATCTGCAAGTTTTCCCGAATATTTTAAATTATTAGAAACTCTAAGAATCATAACAAATTCGGGACAATTTACATAAAAGAAAGGCGTGTATTATCAGTTTGTACGTCATCGACAATTACTATGTGTGTGTGTGTGCGTGCTACTTCAATAATTAGTTGATAAGCTATTCAATAATTGTGCTACATACCACTATTCATTGACAATATTTACAATACCTAATAAACTAAAACTCTATACAGTTTCCTTCCAATGTATCAAAATAAGCTCCATATTGTCAAAATGTCAATAATTTTACGAACTGATCAGGTTGCCAACCTCAATAAAGTTACTGCAAAAAGTTTGCGAATGCACGGACATTGATTAACAACATGGTAAACGGCCGAAATACTCACTATAGTTGATAAATAACATTAGGCATTACATTTATAATTACATTAAAAGCGATAAGCGGATCTAAAAAAATAATGTAAACTATATTCATGTGCAGAAAATGTAAAAAGGCCTTTGTCATATTGGTAATCCTGTCGAAACTTGGTATATTATAGATAAGCAGGAAAATGTTACAAATATCTATACAAATCCCCCGGGGGTTGTTGTGTGATATCGACGTTGCAATGCTTTAACTATAAATTATTTTTCTCTTCTAGATGAAAGTGACTCAATAACTTGTTATTAATCATTGATGCAAAAAATCAATGATACATAAGATAAATGATTTCTGCTTTATATATACTCTAGATGAAATAGTTTGTGCTAAGGTGCAAATCAGCTAAGAAGACTGTTTGCATCTTCCACCTTTCCCAATGGGTTATCAAAATTTCAAAGGTTTTTTTACAAATTTTACTTAATCTAATAACAGCCGATTAAATTTCGCGCCAACTTGCCTTGTCAATATCTCTGAGTACCAGCATTGTTGTCAATTTCCTGCAAGTTCTAAACCAGGCACGGTCTCTTGTTAAAATATCAATATTGGATTAAAGGTAGTGGTCGATCTGTTTAGTCTTTATAGAGTTGCTCTCTAATTTCTCGGATAGTTTTCCGGTAATAAAAGCGAAAGGGGAAGTAAGTCAAATAGCGTAAATTTTAATATTTTTCTAAAATTACTGATAGCTTCCGCATATCAATCTCGAAGTGGCAACGCCGCAGAAACAATATACTTTTAGAGGGGTATAGCTTATACTGGAATAAGGTGGCGTTACCATAAGGAATCGCTTTGGATAGTGTGTGCTAGTCGTACAAAGTTCTCTTCCATCTTGTTTCTTTTTTGAATCGCGTGTGTAGCCGGCGTGTTGTTATTCCCTATTTAACCTGTAGTTTTAAATTGCCATGTGTAAAAATAGCAAATATTTCAGAAGTATCATCAAAATAAACTAGGTAGGAAGTTCTAAGTGTAAGATATCTTTTTCAAGTATTAAAAGTGGGGAATGGCGTGTGTCTATTCCTACCTGTACAAAGTTGTTGGCTATGAAAATGAATTGCACAGATTGGAAGAATCTGTCATGCAGTTATGCTGATTATATGTACTAGATTAGCAAAACTGTGTATTAAACAAGGTAACTAGAGAGCTAAGTTTAACCATTAGTACGTCACACCATTCCTTGCCTTGTGTTATGAAAAAAATGTTTAAAGCCCATCATCGTAAATGTCTGAATGTAATACAAGATTTTATAAATTCCGCAGCAATTCAACTTTTGAGCCTACTCCTAAAGCAACAATTTAATTTGCGAGGTGAACTATACCAATTTGATGGCTGAACATTTAACATGGGAATTTATGTTCACCATATTTTTTATTTTAACATACGCAAACAGCAATTAAAGATATTCCATACTTTAGCGTTCTTCTCTAAATTATTTAAATTTAATTTACTGAAACTACTTAATAATGAGTGCAGATTCACGATTCATGCAAATTATACTATTATAAGATGCTGCACTTCTGATCCATATAAACTCTACCAAAGAAACTTTCGGAAGTTCATCCGAACCTAATCCGAAAGATAACGTCTAAACCAACAAAACTAATGTTATTATGCTACCAGACCCTTGGGCTTTCATATACCAGCAAAATCTATTATTAAATCTGGTAATTATTTACTTGATGAGACACTGGTGGTCGCTGTTAATAATATGCTCACCTTAAGAAAAATCCTTTTACGAACATCTTTTCGTACTGGTGTTTTTTGTTTTGCGAAAATGCCGTTTTGCCCACTTTTCACCTTATCGCCATAGCGTCGTTATAGTGGGAGCTGTTAGAAGTGCAAACTATAATGGCGTGTTTTATTATCTTATTGAAAAGTAGTGAATTTCAACCGCATTTCAGTAAAAAACACCACTAAGAAAAGCAGTTAGTAAATGATTTCCTATAAGACGAACATGCTGTTAACTGCAAACGCGAGAACCTGATCACCTGGATAATTACCTTAAATCGAAATTTGCGTTAATTGGTGTGATGTATAGGATAAACCAACTCTATTGGTCGTTTGTACCGTTTTGTTAAAACAAGGATTTATATTTGGTCCAGGTTCAAACAACAAACTCTCGGGCTTGGACCGGACATAGGTCAGGATTGTAACATGAACATTTCAAAGCGGCGCCAATCTCTCTGCTATTTATTACAGCATGAATCTGTTGTAAATACATTTAAGAATCGTTTGGACGGGATATATTTCAGATCGTATTTTCTACTTCTTCCAATAGTAACATGTATTTAGATCAAAAATGTATTTTTGCTAAGGTTTTATTGCCGAATCAGTCAATAATATGAGCAGAGCAGCAACCAGCAAATAACTTGTCTATCAGTTTTAAGTTGACAAAGTAAATTTTTCAGTTTGTGGAACTCCTCCATATGTTAGATGTTTTCTGACTGCCCCATCGAAGTATAATATTGATATGGCTGTACCAAGTCGAGCAAGAGTTTATGCTGACATAAATTCCCACAAGCCCCGGGAATATTGGGACTATGAAAGTTATGTAGTAGAGTGGGGACAACAAGACGATTACCAATTGGTTCGCAAGTTAGGACGAGGAAAGTACAGCGAAGTTTTTGAAGCTATTAATGTAATAAATAATGAAAAATGTGTAGTGAAAATATTAAAGGTTTGTAATTAATTAATTAATTATTATATAATACTTTTGAAAGTAAATGTCAATATACCAATTCTGTTCTTTATTGCAGCCAGTTAAAAAGAAGAAAATTAAAAGAGAGATAAAGATCTTGGAAAATCTAAGAGGAGGAACTAATATAATCACTTTAGAAGCAGTTGTTAAAGATCCAGTTTCTAGAACTCCTGCTCTAATTTTTGAACATGTTAATAATATTGATTTCAAACAACTATATCAAACCCTAACAGATTTTGATATCCGATTTTATTTATACGAACTGCTCAAAGCACTCGATTATTGCCATAGTATGGGCATAATGCATAGGGATGTCAAGCCCCATAACGTGATGATAGATCATGAAAGTAGGAAATTACGCTTAATCGATTGGGGTCTAGCCGAATTTTATCACCCTGGACAAGAGTACAATGTTCGAGTGGCCTCAAGGTAGGTCAACCAATTGAAAATTACTTACTTCGATGTGATCTGAATTCTATTGCTTTAGATATTTTAAGGGTCCAGAATTGTTGGTGGATTATCAAATGTATGATTACTCGTTGGATATGTGGTCATTGGGATGCATGTTGGCATCTATGATCTTCAGGAAGGAACCTTTTTTCCACGGACATGACAATTATGATCAGTTAGTTCGCATTGCCAAAGTGTTAGGAACTGAAGAACTCTTGGAATACCTTGATAAGTATCATATAGAATTAGACCCACGATTTAATGACATTTTAGGAAGGCAAGTGCTTATTGCTTTTCATTGAACGAATAAAATATATCTAAACAGTAAAAACATTTCAGACACTCCAGGAAAAGGTGGGAGCGTTTTGTACATAATGATAATCAACATTTAGTGTCTCCAGAGGCCCTGGATTTTTTAGATAAGCTATTGCGCTATGACCATTTGGAACGCCTAACAGCTAGAGACGCTATGGAACATGCTTATTTCTGTAAGTTACCGCTGGTATTGATTGAACTATTTTTTGAGCCAATTTTCTTGTGTAGACCCTGTAGTAAAAGAACAATGTAGAATGATGTCAACTGTGTCCTCATCACCAACCCCTTTGTCAGGAGGATTATCTGTGGTCGGCGTTGGCGAGTGATCATACAGTAAAAGTAAAGTAACAAGTATGATTTATGCCATACCAAGAATAAAATAGTTACTAGTTCTGTCCTATTCATGGCTATATTTTAAAGATGTGTATTCCATAAACATGTATACAGGGTCTGGATGGGATTTAAGTTTGACATGTTCTCTAATGTATTCCTTTGTATGTTGTATTTGTTGTTCGAGAATGTGTGAAATGCATCCTCCATCTCTCCAGAACTTCAAGAAAATTATGAACTTTTCCCCCTAATTATGTTAACGTTTTCCTTTTTTTTTACCTGTACATGTTCCTGATCAACATTCTTCTTTGTTAACACACATATTTTATCTTAAATTGTTTTGTTGCGGTAATTTGCTGTCAACAGTTATACTTTTGCTGTGTCATTAAATCTACAGAATTACGAAATTGTGGTCACATCCCAGGGATGTCGTTGCGCAGGTTGTGACTTCATATTGGTGAAGTTGCAGTTCGTGTATATATTGTCAAAATTCAAATTTTTGTTTGCTATTTGGCAGTTAAGTCTTAGCAGAAAACGGTAATTTACTTGTATTGATTTGGCTCTACTAGGAACATACTTGTTTACTTAATTATAGTATAACTTAAAATTATATTACAAATAATTTTTATTGGTAGTTATTTATTTGCAATTGTTTGCTTACTTCCGTTAAAACTGAACATTTGTAACAAGCAACATTTTACATAACCACTTGTTGAACATTTATCCAATATCATCTTGGGTTTAACAAATTACAATCTGTACGTGCATTTATTATTTACTGAAAGGTTAACAACCTGTTTCAATTTGCCTTTTAATTTTGTATTGGGTAAAGATACAAACCATAGCTAGAGTATGGCTGTATACCTTAACCAAATAACGTTAGACTATCTAGGTTCTATCTCATAGCCTAATGTTATTAGATTCATCCAAAATGTATAAGCATCATAATATATGGTATGCGTACTTGCAGTTTAGATCAGTTTTTCGTACCATTGGAAAGCGTTGGTTTTTTTCTCTATTAACTGTGGGAAATTATAATCAGCATTTGTTATAAGAGGTTAGAGAGAGAGAAAGTTGCAAAATTGTTACCCACTGTTAGGCAAATAATATGATTTCTAATCATATTATTATATAAATTGTTTGTCCGCAAACAGTGTCATTGAAATTACCACAATTGTTTTCAATTAAACCTTTTTAGCTCAGCATGAAACGACAGATCAGAACGACATTCTTATCATTTGAATGCGTGTTTATTTCGTTGAATTTAGTATTTGCTGTCAGTTTATATGCTGATATATTGTTAATGTACAGATATTTCTGCATTATTTGAATTAATATTTTCAGAAAAAAATGCTGTTTAGTTTTCAAATTATTTTGACTACTTTGGAAACTTATTGTTTCTCAATGCATCAACCAAATCTTTGTCAATTTTACAACTACTCAATGAATAAAACCTAATTTGAAAAACTTTTTTTGTTATTTGCATAGTATCTGAAAAGAATTGCAAGATATTATGCACGTCATACAACTCGCATTTATTTATTAAGCACGTTATTTAACAACATACATAGGGCATATATCTCAGCGGTCGTGTAAAAAACCATTGAAATTCTTTATATGATGACAAACACTTTGTTTTGAGTTATATTTTTAATTCGACTTCTACGTTTTCAGTGATGCAAGGAAAATGAAAATATATTTTAATGGTTTTATTCGAATTTGATCAACTAGGAATTGTTTGAAGAGGGAATTCGCAATTATTAACATACCATATCTACTTTACATTTTCATGGAGAAATAAAGAAAGGCTTGTAGGTTCGGACTGAAGAGCTGCAATTACGAAAATATTGTGCCTAGTTAAAAGCCGCTTAATTAACACATTTTTGTTTTTCATATTACTTGTTAAACCTAAAATATAAAATTTCTATCTGTTGAACGTGATGATGGTGATGTACCGGTCTTTATTCGCACAACCAATCACATGGCAATCGAGGCATTTTATTAGCAGGCCAAGGTAAATATCCTGCTGTTTTGAATACCCAATAGTCATAAGATACTTTCGCAATTAAACCTGAAATTTGAGAATAATTAAATTATATATTGTAAAGCATGTATGTATGTATGGCAGTAAGATCGATCTTACCAACTAGCAGCAAAACTTCCGCTGTTATTATATAGTATATATAATCAGTCCAGTCTTGGGGACTTTGACACATTTTAGCTGCATCTAATTCAATTACCTTAACATTCATGTTATAACACTTTATATCATCATAATCAGGAATATGACTAATTTTTGACAATAACCACACCTGAAAAACTTCCAATGTTTTAATACACCTTTTTGAACAATACCCTCAAGATATGTTTACCTTGAGCTTCATCGTATTACAGTCACACTGTAATTTATTGAAACCTAGTTTAACTCTCCGTTGATTATAATTTCTTTCAAACTGAATATTATCCAATACATAAGTCTCCAACTGAAAGATTTATAATTTAAATTCAGATGTTATATAATTGTTAAGAACATAGTGAACAGTACTCACTACTTTAATTCCATTCCATTGCAAGCTTAATGTATCAAAATTACTAATGAATTTGGTACCTTCTAAGGGTTGAATTGACGATATTTTATTATTATCAGCTATAAAATGTCTCAAATTTTGATAGGATGGATCACTTAGTTCCTTGATAGAGGAAATCTGTAATCAGATCAATAGTTTGTCATTTGCAAATTGCAGCAGCTTTTAATTTTATTAATAGATTGATATTTTTAATAGGTTCATTGAAACAATCACTACTTACATTGTTATTGCTTACATCCAAGGATATTGTGTTATCAGGTAGAGGTATTGGTAAAGAGAGAAATTCTTTATTTGAACAGTTTATGGCGACTTCAAACGCTGGAAGTTTTCCTTGCGATAGGTTCAGTCTATAGGTCGAACAGGTACAATTTTCGTGACAATTTTTCTGTAACTGAAAGACACTAAATTATAGCTGAACCTATCCCGATAAGCTAATCTTCATCATACTTCGTGAACGGCTTTAACTTGAGAGAATGGTATTTTTTCCGCTGTTCGAAACCAGACAAAATCCTTAGAAGTAATGCAAAATGTGTCGTTCTCATGATGAAATATAATCTCAGAGCGATTAGACAGTGTATTTAATTCGGAGCAAATGAGGTTTGCATTATCTAAAAATCGATTCTTTGTTAAAAATATTTTTAAGACGTAATTTAAGCATTCTAAAGATCAAATAAAAAATTGTGTTGAAAAATTTTCCTCACTTGATATGTCCAGAATCAGCGTCCCTTTCCTGACACTCGGTACTTTTGTTAAATTATTATGTGACAAATCCAAAATGCCCAAATTATATAATGACCCCAATGCTCTCTCTTCTATAGAATTGATATGATTAGAGGATAAATTTAGACAAGAAATGTTACTGTGTTTCGCAAATTCTCCGTCTATTCTGCTTATATTTCCATTTGTGATCGTCATGTAACGGAGAAGTCTCCATATAGGTTGGTACACACTTAAGTTAAAAGAATCCAGTGCTGCATTCCTAATATGGAGTGATTCAATTTTTTTATAAGTAATATCTGAAAAATAATTGCTGTTAATAGTGTTGTTTGTGATTTAATTTATATTAACGCATTAACGTTCACAAATTATGCTTACTGGAACAAGCCAATCCCTGTTTAAGAGTAATTTGGTTTACATCACAACATACTGCAGCTTTCTGACAATTAGTGAGTAAACGACACCTGCAACTACTCTCAGGTGGTGGACATGCTTTCGATGATTGATGGAAGCATTGATTAGTGCAGCTACTATCATCAGGAGGTAGCAGAGACCACGCTGGTAAGATCAAAACTACCCCTATTAAAAGGTGGAATGAGATCATCTGAAATAGAACATTGGAATAACGAGTCATTTACAGCTTCTAGATAGCTGTATATCTCATGTTAACTTTAAGCTAAAGAATCAATTGACTGGGTAAACCTTAATTTTTTTTAACTCTAGGACAGTAAGATTTTAATAATACCCACATCTCAATCAAATCAATAACGTGACACATAAATATTTCGAAATCTCAGTAACAAAATGATAATGTTTACATTAATAAAATGATAAATAAACATTCCGTATGTAACCTAGAAAATATTGCTAGAACTTTGTGCAAGGTTGTCAAATATTTGAATTTCTAGAATATATCTTATTATCTATGGTGTACCAAGAAACACCTCTCTGAAGGTAATGGAGGATCCGCATTTTTTTTCACTGAAACTTATTTATTTTAAGTGTACTTTAAGGGACAATTTTAAACAACATGAAACTCCGACAGACAAAGTACATGAGCACCAAATACGTAAAATGTATATTTTTGAATGATTTTATCTACGAATATAATGTAATTCAAACTTACTACATCCTGTTTTATAAAGAACAATGAACCACAATATATACAAGTTGTGCCCTTTCAGACAGACACTCAAAAGGGTACCAGACCATTTCATCCCACCTCTATGCCGACCGTTTTTCTATTATAGCATTTCTGGGTTCATTTAACGGAATTAATGATGAAGTTAATTCCACTTAATAAGTTTGCTAGTCGTTTACTACCGAAAGTAATGTCTTCTTGATTGGTTGTCACTTTTAGCAGCCATAAATTATATTATATTTGCGTATACGTTTCTTGGATGTATGGATTGGAATATTTTTTAATCTATTTGTGTATATACTTCGACGATAATATGCCTATATCGTCGAAGAGAAGGTAAACAAGTCTTAAATCTTACATTAGTAATAATACATATTACATAATTTAGTTTGTAATGTCCACGTACCGTAAATTCAAAGTTGATTTATCAAAAAAAAATGAACAACTTTAAAAAGGTCTAAAAAATCATTATATAGTAATGATGAACCTGATGCAAATTGGGTTTACAAGAGTTGGTAAACGTATAAGCTTAAAATAATTAATTATATAAGCGGGCATTTTGTACGATCGGTGGACTAGATCTTTTTTTCTTCCATACCGACCATATATGTATGTAAACTGTATACCCAGAGACAAGGGGTTTCTTACATTTTAGACTTGCTCTAGGATTAAGGCCAGCTTTTGCGTCATGAAAACTGTACATTGATAAGCTCATTAATATCATCTTATCACTGTAGTGGATGAATTCACTGATTGGGATATTAGGAGTGCATGTAGTCATAAAGAGTTTAATACTGGTATTCCAAAGCTTGCTATGATGGAAATGGAACTTGATAACCCAGGTTAGTGAAGATGTCGACATAAATATTTGATTGTCGTGGGTTTTTACGGTCAACTTAACTCCGTCCGCAAAATTACAGCTATAGATCAACCGAATTACTACCACTGTTCAGATTGTGACTTAATAATGCATAGAAATGACCGTAAGAATCATCTGAATGGAGGCAAACATAAAAACGTGGTTCGTCGGAGGAACTCTGGAGGTAATATCAATATATTTATTAAGAGTTCATAAAACTTGTTATTATATAAATATTATATATACTTTCAGAAATTAAGTCAATTAATAAGCTTACGTGCGTCACTTGTAATACCGAGTTATCCAATCTTCATTTTTATACTATTCATCTGGGCAGCAAAACGCACAAGAGAAATTTAAAGAGGCAGCAAAAAATTTCCTCCAAAAATGGTAAGAATTTAATTGCAAAATTTCCATATAGGAAAATCCTAAAAATCCTCAATGTCTATTAATGATTAAAATGAACTAATAATGTTGAAACATTGTTTATAATTGCTTGTTTGCAGAAACACTGCTATCGGACCCTGCCAATAATGCAGTAAGTATCTAAACTACCTTCAAGAATATTATGTTCGATACTGTAAGCAATAACTTACAAGGAAGGAAAGCTAAATGACAGTATTTTTAGCTCAAACCGATTCGTCCAATGTCGAGAAAAGCACCAGTTCCGGGTATGCTATTTAATCAAGAGATACCTTCAAATAATCAGATTTCAAAAGCTTCTTTTATTATCAATGCTTAATAGCAAGATCTCAGTGTTTTTTCTGAACATATAACACTTATAACTTGCAGCCACTACCATATCGAATATTTTTTTATTTCTTGGCTTTATTATAAAAATATTGTTTCATTGTATTAAATAATTGTTGGTAATATATATGGTACTTAATACCTCTTAACCTACTGATTAATAATTCTGTTATTTTAGGGATTACCAGGCAACTGCAAGGAAATTATGAAGTATGTGATTATAAGAGCGTGCGAGAGGTAACACATGTTTATTAACATTTGGGACGTTTGTAATTTTGCAATGAGCAAGTGTTACATATATAATATTTTTCAGAAATATCGCACTAGAAATACAAAGAATCCCGAAGGTTATAATAAAGCTTATATTTATACAGTGGCTGCTTATTGGGCAATCAACTTGGCTTTAGATCATACTGTAAAAAATTTTAAGATATGTCTTAACGATAAAGAATGGGGAAATTTTGGAGATGCTGTGGTGCAAGTTGAGCTCAAAGAATCCGATGAGCATCCGGGTTTAACAACCACGTTTGGCATTCAGTTCAAAGATTTAAACACTAATATCAAAAGTATTGACACGTTAGCTGAAGGTAAGTTTCATTTCTGCGAACATGTCTACCGTCGTATGCAGATACATAATTAGATAAATATGTGAAATACTCTTTCTAGGCAGATTTTCTTTAGCCACATTTATAACCCAAGTGAAAACAATGAAGTCACCTAGAGACATCACACATAAATTCATTGTTTTTACCACAGCCCACATGTCTCCCAATTTGAACAGACAGATAAAGTTAAAATCTTGTATTTTTCACACTTCAAAGTATGGTTGTAATTATTGTAAAGGTACGAATATTTATATACCCATTTTTATTTAAATAGTATATACTCAGTTCCGACTTATTGCGATAACAATAAATGGTGAACGACAATTAATATTCTGGTTTTAGCTGGAGTGGAAACAACAGACATGAATATATTTGCAAAAAGTTTGAGCAATCGAAAGAAATTATTTATAAATACGGCAGAAGACAACGACGACGTTTTATTTTTTTTTCCCAGTGAAGAAATTCATCAACTACCTAAGATTTACATCTATAGTCATCAAAATAGGCAGCCTTTATTTGGCACTAAGATAGACGACCTCATAGCAGAATCTCTATCAATCAATCAAAAGTTCAACATATCTAGACAATTTGTCAAATATATTGAAAACTGGAGTGATGGTCGCCTAGGTGGTAGTTACAAACTCAATAAAGAAGATGTGTTAATTAAACTTGGACATTTGTTGCTTTATAAGTTTAAAATTGCCCCAGTTGTCAGAAACGGAGAAGCACACAACTATGCGATATGGCAGCAAGCCACTAATAGTGTAGATGTGACGGTTTTAAAAAAACATCCGGTTATAGTGTCCAAAGTTTGCGAACCAATCAATGGAAAGATTGAGTCTCAATTCAATTTGAAAATAGACACAACTACAAGGACTATTGCAGTAAATCAAATTACAATTAAAAATATACAAAATCCAGTATTAAAGATGTATTTATTTGAAGAGACTCTACAGGAATCGTTGGATCATATACCATTAAATGTAGCGTATGACATTTTCTGGAAATCTGGATTAGTGCCATTTTTACTGGAGGTAAAAGACTTGCAAGAGCAAGAATTTGTTCTAAGTACACTTACCTTGTTAAAATCGCAGGGACTCAGCAGAAAATATTTACTGATGACGCCAGTACAAGATATGCAAAACTCCGTAAGGCATTACAAATCTTTAAATTTTTTTTGCAATGTAAATGATTTAGTCAAAAAGATGCCATTCATTTTCTTTGATTTAACGAAAATTAATGTATTAGATAATTTTGGACTTACATTGAACGCCATTCGACAGTCTGATACATTTTTTGCAAAGTGTCTGAGCACCCATGAGTTTTTTGACTTGTCGCTGGGAAATTATAGCTTCAAGGCATTTCCTAATACATTGACTAATGTTGATGGTCATATTACTGAGTTAGTATTGAATGACGACACTATCAAAAAATTGAGGAACAAACTTGATGATGCTATGGATGAAATTAAAATTATTCTCTTAAAGCAACCGAACGGCAATCCACAACCATGTTTACGAGATATTCGACCAAATTTATTGTGCTAATTTTATTCGATCATTGTTTTTATGTATCAATACATTATATTTTAGCAAAAACAAAATATTTTTGAATTTTAATAAGCCTGAGCCTAAGAAATGTAATCTGCGCCTTTTATATAGTGTCTGATTGAATGTGCCTGAACATTATTCCATTGTTTATTTACATATTTTTTTCTGTAGGATCACAGGTTTTGTTGACAGATAAACTTAACTAATTAAATTATGTTATAGATATATTTATTATAACGTTTGTGTTAGTCATTTGACGGACGTTGGTGGTTTCTCATGAACTTATACCCTGTATGTAGACAAATATTTTTTTGTTAGAAGTAGGTACTTGTACATTAAATATGTAATTATAGGCATTAATAAATTTACGTACGATATTTTGTCAACTCACTTCTAAACCCAATGTAAATACAATTGCGCTGCCGCAATAATAATGGTTTTTCGAAGCAATGTGTATCCTAATTACACATCAGAAAAACGATATGAGTGAAATCTAGGAAAACTTTCTCTTTTCTAACATCTTTTCTAACAACCTTCATCTCTGTTTTTTGATGTGCCACAAGAAATGTGCACTTATGCAGCGCCCTGAGCTGGTGGTCAGGCGCTGTGGGTTGTCTAGAACCAGCGATAAGATACAAATTTGTATCTTATCGCTGGTAGAACTCTAGTCTGGCTGCATCTCACTAGAACCTTTTTCCCGCCGGCGAGATGGCAATTAATTATTATTATGCCCTACTTGAGAAAATATATATATACTACATGTATGCGACACAACGGACACAGTTCGTTTTAATGAATAACAAAATAATTTTTCAAAAAGTAGTAGGAATTCATTTAGTTATCCACCTCACTGGTGTTCCCCACTCTCAAGTCGCTTACTTTGAGCGTTTATATAAACTGCTTGAATATTTGTGAATACTTTCAAATTTATTCAAAAGCAGTAAGTACTAATTTGCGGATCCCAAAAAAAAATTATGATGATACTTGCAATTTGTGCTTTTGGTTTCTTATTGTTCGGATTGACAAATTGCAATGCGAATAGCGTAAGCGTGGAAATTCTAAGAGCAGAGAGTCCCGTATTTGGCATGACTTTTCTAGCAAATCATTTGAATAATAGTACTTGCTCGGATGATCTCAATGGATTAAAGACGGCAGTGCAAAATGGGAATGTTTGGGGATTGAAAGGTTAGTACATAATTATCAAATTTCCGTGTGAAACTCTAAAGTGATTCTTTTTCCTGATTTTCTGCCGCAACCTATATTTTAAATTATAATAAAAAATATTAAATTTTAAATAAGTATTTATCGGTAGTTCTGAATTAGTTATTATCAATATATCAACACTGGGATGTTATCTGTTATATTCAAAGGTTTTTAGTTTTTTTGCCATATACATGAACTTTTGCTCACATTACGCGTTATGCAATTGCTGCCAAGTGCCGATTAACCAGATCGGTTATCTAATAAAATAACAGGCACATGATGCAACAGACTTATAGTGTAGGTATATATTATTAAAATAGAAAGTTTATTGAAGAAAACTTTACAACTTGTCGTTAAAAGTTGATTAATCTAGGCGAAGAGCTGTAATTCAGGATCAAGGTTATTTAAAGCAGCAAACTTTCACTTGTTTAATGAATATCAAAAATACCCATTCATGAATGGTTAATAAAAATTATATACCTATGTCAAAAAAGCAACAATACTTTGTTGTTAAGTTGCAATAGATATGAAAAATTATAATTTAAGAGCTAGGAAATACTACTATTTGCTGTAAATATAATATTTATTGGTTTTGTACGGAAGTAAATAGAAAGTAGGCCAGAAATATTTACAGCTTATGTAAAGCTTTACATTAATAGCAATGTAAGAGTTTTAGCAAAAATATTTGGTTTGTAGTTTTAGATGCAAGTGGACGTCCATCACAAGGATTTATCTATGGAAACAATCTTTGGATCGGCTCTCATAAGCAATGCTTAGAAATTCAAAATAGAAAACGATTCGAAATCCGAACAGAAAAAGTAAATCGCACTCAAACGCCCTTCGATTATTCTCCCTATGAATTAAGATTTGCTACAATCATGATGGAGCATAATAGTACGTTGCAATATCATATGCGATTACCACTCGATGTAAGCTAAAATGAATTATTTATACAAAAACTTAAAACCCGGTTGAAGTCTAGTACTGCGGGAGTACATATACCACAGCTTGTATAGTATATCCAAGCTGTGCTTATAATACTAAGTGGAAATTATCAATGACCAGCCCTTTAGTTATCATTTATTCTATTTTTGTATTTTTTAGTATATAATCCAAGTAGGTGTGTGCGTTCCAAAATCATGTTCAGCAGGTGATATATTCCATTTAGCCCAACAGTATTTCTCTAATAATACGTTGCAGTTCCAGACTGAATTCCAAGTCAGTTTGAAAGTTGTTAACGCAAAAATTCTCGAAGAAAGTGCATATTGGATGCTAGCTTTGCCGAAAACAATAATATTTTTGTAAGTGTAACATTTAATATAATGAAGACAAAGGTGATTTACTAAAACAATACATTCTAGCGTTTTGGTGTCCGTCATTTTTCTTATGACGATTATTGGGACCATCGTTGACGTTAAACAACACAATAGGCAAAAGAATATGATTCATCGATATAATAATGGTACTTATGACAAACATTTCAGTAAAAAAGTGGAATGTAAGTAAGTATATCATCATTGATATACACACAAAACTGACATACATTCAAGTGTTTCAAACTCTGTACAACATACTTTTTTTAGTGCCGCCAGAGTTAACAGGT
The DNA here is from genome assembly GCA_024550625.1 of Dendroctonus valens. Taxonomy (NCBI): domain Eukaryota; kingdom Metazoa; phylum Arthropoda; class Insecta; order Coleoptera; family Curculionidae; genus Dendroctonus; species Dendroctonus valens. Next base: position 5,049,768 of record JAJTJO010000038.1, on the reverse strand, counting down.
ACTCAAAGATGGAATAGTTCTAGCTCTGATGGCTGGATTGACATATTGAAATGTTTCTCATTTTATTCCAATGTCAAGAGATGGACTGAGACAAAAATTTCGCCAGATTCCCTACCAATCCTACATGGGTTACGATTTTTTACCATGGGTAAGCAGTTAAATATCAAAGATTTAACAATCACTAACTATGTTACCAGGTATATCCACTAAACATGTCATGGTAATCTTAAAAATAAATAAAGATACGAAAATATACTTCTGTATAAAAAGAACAATACAGTTTTTCTCCAGATGAGTAATAAGAGTTGGCTTCAATGTTAGAATTATTGGGTCACGTATCAAATTGATTTTATGTAGCGATAGCAAACAGCTTGTCTGACGATCTTTCAAGGTAAAACTACCATGACATACACATAAAAATCGAATGCTACATATAACTCTAATAGACAATTTCTGACATATACATATATGTAAATTAATCAATGAAAAAATGTTCCCAATTGTTTGCGCTCAAATTCACATAATAAATATTTAGTTTAACCAATAATAGTGAATTTCTATGATGAGGCTAAATCGCATAATTACAAAAACTAAGAATATATACTGATGTTGGTGAGAGATAATTTGATTAATTTAAATTAAAAAATTTATGACATTGTTATAGTGTGGGTAATACTTGTACATAATTCGTACTTCCAAGGAGACTTTTCTCAAAATCCCCCCGAAGCTTGGAGAATGTCAGAAAGCTTTGTATCACAAATTTTCTCCAATTCTACGTATTGCGTTGATACTTATTTATTTCTAAGGTAAATAATATAATATAATAGGTACTAAGTAAACTACATTAACTACTTGCTACGTAGGTATTGACAAAAATCACTCAGCTAGTAACTAGTAGTGCAATTAACCATGCAAACTTTTATTTTAGTGGATTTTTGTTGTCGTATTTATATTATAAAACTGAAGGACCACATAATACTGGAAACACACCAATTCTTTTTATGGTTTACGCTCAAAAATTTATTTATATGGTGGGCAATCGATTCCTCAGGTATGACATTTAAAAAACCTCATTGACAAAAGCAAATCAAATTACTGGTATATTTTTGGAAAATAAACTGCAAATTGCTTCTGAAATTTGACAAATTTTCAGGTTGACACCAACTTATTTAATTTTCATACTTTTTTGCAATCTGATCTATACATATTATAGCAAAAGTTCATCCATGTACTTTAGTGAAAGACCCGAAGTGTTATGCGATCAATACTGGTGGAGAAATATCTTGTATATAAATAATTTGTTCCCCCGGTCTGAGATGTGTCTGAGCTGGTCCTGGTACCTATCAGTTGATACACAATTTTTCATAATTGGAACCTTCCTGTTATTATTATCATCAATGTGAGGCTATTGGATGCTAGACGTAACATCAACATAATTTCAATATATAATTTCCAGATATTTTAAAATAGCTGCATTATTAGCTGTATTGGTTGTTATTGTACAAATTACCGCAACAACATACAAATCCTATAGCATCGGTTACATCCCTACGTAAGTGTGGTGCATGATAAAGAATAAACCAACTTAATTGCTAATCAAAATTCCAGACTAGATGATCAGTTAGAGCAATTGGATGCCATATATGATTTACCATGGAATAGAATTGGACCCTACATGATTGGAATCATGACAGCATATCTTTTAAAAATTAAACTAAAAAATAAATTAGTGCTAAAAGAAGTAAGTGCCTGTGATAAAAAAAAACACATTATAATGAGAGTCGAGCATGCATTGATAGATGCAAGACCAAGATGCATTGGATAGGGAATAAATATCACAAATATTTTCAGAGAACCAGATTGACACTGTGGGTAGTTTTTCCATTAATTAATTTATGGGTTCTTTTCACTTTATATACAAGGCAAATATCTGTAGAGTTTTCTGCTTTTTATATGGGTGTATCCCGAACACTATGGGGCGTCGGTATCGCATGGTTTACGGTTGCTCTTTCTACAGGAAATGCAAGTAAGTATAGAGTAACTAGTATATCAAATAAGATATCAATAGTTTTACCCGCTTAAATTTTACCCAAAATATGTAACTCTTATCACTAAAACTTCTTTTGATTGAGCCGGCCGATCAATCTATTGTTCGTTTTAACTGGCTATAAGAAAGACCCAAATATAGACACTATTCTCCATGAAATTACGCGAATCAAATCAAAAGTGAATTGAGGAAGGGAGACATGCTAAAGAGATACTTTTGCAGGACTGTTAGAAAAGTTATTCTGCTATTCGGCTTGGATTCCACTTGGAAGGTTAACTTATTGCGCCTATTTATTAAATCCATTGGTCATAACGATGATTGTATTAGCATCAGAATCCGGAATTGTAATGTCAGTTTCAGAATCGGCAAGTCAAAAGTGTCAATAAATACTATTACAAACTAACAAACATTATTTTTAGGCAATTAGCGGTCATGGTACGTTAATGATAACTATGCTGATTTCGTTTTTATTCAGCATGCTGTTTGAAAGTCCGTTTATAACACTGACTAAGTTACTATTGACAAGAACAACTGATAAATTAAAAACAAATAATTCGAATAGCATAGGACAGATAAAGGATTGAAAAAAATGTATTTCAATTACGTTAGAACACATTGCAAAACAAGCAGTTCTTGTGTGTGATGTGTAAGTGTATAATAGGCAAATGTGTCAAAATGACTGAGCAGATATTTAGCTACATATACACATTGAGGGTTTGTATTTGTGATGGTAATTATGTTGAAAACATTAGATATTAAATATTTCATGAAAATATAATAGCAATTAAGTTGATTAATATGATGGCCATATTTTAATAAATTTTCATATTTACTATATAAATTAGACTTACGAGAGTATATTTGTACGAACTTAATAACTACTAATATCTTTAAAATGTAAGCAAGTAATTCAATCAGCGGTATTATTTGATTCATTAATAATTTTTTACTGAAAAAGTTGACTTATGTCGTTTTTATTATTTATAATTTACTTTAATGAAAAAAAAATTGCTTAAATCCCTCTTTATTCTCATATTATTAAGGGTTAACCCGTATTTGCATTTGAAAACCATTCGATATATGCGCTCAAAATAGCACATGTTTGGAAACGAATGCACCGTCACAAAAACTAATGAGGATCTACTGATCTTTGACAGTAAAATATATTCAAACATCTTCATACTTTCCTTGACGATCAAACTGGCAACTGGCTGTTGTCGCCCATTTGCAACGCATATAACTGCGTACATTTTTCGAAAGTATACAATTTTGATTGTTTTTCCTGCTGGCAATCAGTTTCTTTCTCATAAAATTCTTGGGTATCGATTGTTGGCCATGACAGGCCATCCCCGAAAGGATGATATATTGACGGAAATAAAAGTTGAGTCCAATGTTTGCTGAAACATGTCATATTTGTATTCAAAATATCGAAAGCTTATTGTCATAATTAAAATTACAATTATTAACAATTCTCGAAATATACGATTGAGTGTTTACTTAAACATGTACCTGTTACGATTGAAATTAAAAAATTGTTTCCAATTATTTCTTGGTCCCAAATCATACGGGTTAACGTATTGCTTTCCTAAACATTTCAGTCTCAAACTTTCTGCTTTGTTTATATGCGTTTCAATACTGGTTTCATTGTGTGTTATCATTTGTCCATGCATTGCTGACAAATAACCCAAAGCAACACAAACCCCTGAAATATCAATGTATCTATACAGTGTGTGGTAGGTGCTACAACAATCGGTTTACGTGAATGAAATAGAAAATGGCCTAAATTCGTAAGTTTTCGCTAGTTGCTTGCTACATACCCACGTTTAAAAAAGTCATATACATTATACACTTTCTTCTAAATGGAGTCGAAGATTCTACTTCAGATTCAGTTGGGAATGAGGCGTTCAACATTGTCGTACCGGTCTAAAAACGGTAATAATTTCAGACAATTTCATTTTACAATAAGAACACACTTACAACAGGAATAAAATCTCCGCTTTTATTAATTTGTACTGAGTGTCCCTCTAGTTCTGGTTCATCGTTATTCGCATTAATGCCCAGAAATATTATAGTATAAGCTATTTCCCAACCACATAATATTACAAAAAATACTCCGACCACCATGAACACCATATATAGATAGAAATATCGATGGTTTTTATGGCCCACACAATTGTTGAGCCAGGCTAATATCACAAGTTAAGAAAATTATACGATTTAATAATACTTATATACTCCTGATTAGAAATTTTATCCAACTGAATGAAGGATACGGCAATGATGGTCCATTTTTAAAATACATCTATTGCATACTGAACAATGATGTGTTCGTGGCGGTTTAGGCGCTATACATTTTTTACATATACTGACTGCTTCTGCAATCAGTTCACCCTAAAAATGGTATTAAATTATTGCAATTATAACAATAAAACTTTCCATAATGGTTCACCTCAGGTGGATATCCGGGTAATACTGTACAAGCCATGTAATAATTGAAAATAATATTTAAAAGAATCCAATGTCCAACAATTACTAAACATACACAAATAAACGGACTCTTATTCCACCAGTGTGGAATACCAATCCAATAAGCTATTAAGACTGTAGAAGTGGTAAGACCAATTACACCTACTACAAGTAACTGAAAAGAAGTAGCTATTAAATTATTATGTAAATGCAGAACTCCGGATTGGCAGGATTGAGTATTGCCTGAAGTGTATATGCACCAAACAATCAATAGGATAGTATTAAAGGTAAGCTCTATAGGTATATATAATGAAACATAGCGACTGTTATACTTACAACACCTATAGTGTTTGTAAAATTATCAACGAACCAAAACATTGGACCCATGCAAACATCAGCTATATAGCTAGCATCTAGGAAGTGATTGTATGTTAATGTAAGATAAGTTAGGCGGCATTTAGCTACTAGATTTTGAACAGCAAAGCTAAAAAGGATTTTTAGAATTTTCACGTTTCCAAATCAAACCATGAGTAGTTATGGTACATTATATTGCTCACCAGATCAATTTTATTGTGCGAAGGGGCCACGAATACCAAGCAATCATGGATAATGCTGCCATGTTGAAAGATATAAAAAATTATTACGATTTGAAATCATTTTGTATTTGTTTCTAGTGGCCCATAACCCCCACGAACGATAAAACTTATTCTAACCATAATCTAGGACCTGGACACCATAGAGTAAGTAAAATTATTTTATTTTCTCTATGCTGGGCACTCTTCTAGCGTATTATACCCAATGTGACTCCCTATTTAAATGAATGCGCAAGTTGGTTTGAGGTTACGTTAATTGATTGAGGTTATCTAGCGCCCATTGATTGAGGTTATCTAGCGCGTCGGTTAAAAAAATATTACTTGTCAAAAATTTCCAGTTTTTACTAAAAGGCAAATTCCTCACTCATCAATCACTTTGAAAAATTCGATACTAAAATGTTGAATTTGAAAGCGTTTTTAAAAATCTGGCAAAAGACAGATGCGAGAGTTCGTGTGAAAATCAAGTTAATTATTCCGTCGCTTCCAATGATGCGAGTAGAGGAAATATATAAATCCTGATCTGACTTGAATGTGAATCTGGTCTATAGGCCTCTTTTGCACAACATATCAAGCTGTACGAACTCAAAGTTTCATAAAAATGGAACAAAAGTCTGATCTGAGAGCTCGTGTGAAAATCAAGTTCCGGCGCTCTTAATAGTGCAATTAAAGTGAAACATTCACAAATCGTGGCATGGTTGAATGCAAATTTATACAAAATAGTCAATAAGAATTTTTTTTTGTTTTGCCGTGTGCTTTAATCACTGCAGCTGAATGAAATTCAGGCAAATATAAATGGTCCTAAATTTTAAATTAAATTAGTGATAGTTCGGTGTTTGGAGCATTTTTCGTTTAGTTGTTGACTTTCGTTACGTTGAAACGCGAAATGTGTCTTTGGAAATATTGCCATGCGAATAGGCACTTTCTACAAAAATGTTTACAATGAAAAAACAGAAATCGAACAGCAATCCGAAGGGCCAGCAAGGTGGATACTCATTTTGTGTTCAAGTGTAGTGTAGTCAATGGAGGATCGAACGCAAGTTTGCAGAAAGCTGGTAAGAACGATTATTAATCTATCAACCCTCAGCTTGAACTGAGTTTAGTTTTTCGAGAAACAATTGAAGTTTTATTCAATTCTCTATTTTATTTTTTTTCCGATGAAATAACTTGGTTTTAGACTAAGTTTATGTAATACTACAGATTTTTTTCTTTCTTTTCAGGTAGTACAATGCAGCTCTCGGTAAGTTTAGCATTACTTTGCCGTTGGCGGATAGCACGTTAAAACGTTCTGTGTGATTCTGCCCAAACCAGTTACATTTCGCGTTGTTTCCGTCCAACTATTCCAGTTTTTTTTGCTCTTTAACGCCGTTCAGGCTGTAAATGGTTCCGACCAAGATAATAACCAGATTGCGCCTGTTCTTCTAAATTAAGTCCATTATGGCATTAAGTTTTTTGGGGAAAAAATCTAAGTTTTAGTAAATTTCAGCGGTCTGGACCTGGATGGCGTTTTATTTTGTAGAAGTAGATGGCCACCAGGGTTGTAGTTTTTCTTACAGTACTTTCTAGCCAGTAACGTCGCCACACTGTGAACTTCAACTGTTCAGAGTAGTTCAGACAATGACACTGTTGTAGACGATGTTAATTTTACCGTGTGAACGAGCTTTTACCCTCTTTCATCTTGCACCAAAGTGTGAAAGACAAACTTCGCTCTATGTGTGAAAACCATCACCATTTTGTCACTCACGTTTCTCTTTACTGAATCGGGTTTCGAATTCGTTTTTCAACTATAAAAAAACGGGCTCTTTCGCGGAATTGCTTTTTAAGAAACGACTAAAAAGTCGTCGTCATGTTTGAGCCAATTTCGCAATGTCAATACGCTATTGTAATAATGCAATAACTCTTTTGCTAAACGGAGTCCTAATTTATTGTTAACTGTAACAAATATATGATATGCCTGCTAACTACTCCTAAAGTAGATGTTCATTAGATCAACATATTTTGTGTGGCATGCTTAGCGCAACAATTAACATCTACTGTATTTTGTAAAACAAACTTATCCACTAGTTAGTAACCTAACGTTCATTCGCTGTATCGGAAACCCGACATAATGCAAATTTTCCTTCCACAATAACCAATTTGGCGTAGAAGTTTTCGAGCAGGGAATGTTTTCATTATTCCTATTCAGTCCGTGCATCACTTGCGGTTGTATCGAATCCAAATTATCCGCATTATCGCAAATAACCCTGGCTAGTGTGGTTTTCCGTATTTCATCAAGCTGTTCTAGCGAGAAGTTGTAAGGAGGTTGGGGGTTTTCATACCAAAACCGGTCACCATATTTCAAACGGATGAACTGATCTAATATCAAACAGGTTAATGTTGGCCCCAAAATACTTCCTTTCAGCGGTTTTTCACTAAGTGCCCCTGTGTACAAGTCGATGTCCTCAACATACCTGAAACACCACACACATGTACCACTTAGTACTCGAAATTTAACTGATATTCACCTGTAAACGGCTTTAATATTTTGTAAAGAAAATGCCTCCATTATATCCTCAAGATCCTCAAAGGTCCTACTTATTTTAAATCCGCAGTGCTCTTTCCAAAACACATATCCTGGTAAGCCGTGGTCGCGTCCTCGCTGTATGTTCAATGAAACCAAATCTAACCCGCATTTCCGAGGTAAGGCATTTTGCTCAGAATCTCTTTCAAACAAATGCGACTTTAGTTCGTCAGTGAAATAACTATCTGAAGCTTCAATACTAGTGTTCATCGCTCCTTTAATAGTGCTATCTAATTCTCCACTCTCATACAGTTGAAACGGATTGAAAAGCATTTTGTGCATTTGGATATACTCAGGATTTGATGTATCGCTGGCCAACGTTTTGACCAATCCTGGGATTAATGTATGCGCAAACCTAAATGCAGCAGCAGCAAATTCGTTTGAAATACTTGCGTCTATGGACGCATTGTATTTATCAAAGTATCCCTTAGATTTGGGAAGTAAACCATGTTTCTTCATCAACGTTTTTCCTAGGGGTGAAAATACGTCTAATCAAGAATACCCAACTATATCGTAAGCCCTTACCAAGTAGAATGGGAAGAAATTCATTATAAGTTATATGTTGCATTTGCGCCGCAATAATTCGTCTAGTTTCTTGAAATACTCGCTCATCGGACCAGTGTGGATTTGAGCTAGACAGATTTTTGGCCAGAAAATTATGTTGCCGGGCCCAAATTAAATGCATGCTGGTCAAATGCAAATTCTCGTTGGCTCTGGAATCGCCTAACGAAACATACACTCAAAAACCACATCAATATCAAACTGATTTAATTAGTACCACTTAAAAAGCAATATCTTCCTTTGCCCATTTCATCTTCCCTGTAACAACCGTCAGTCATATCATCAGATATCGGCAATAGGGTTCTGTTGTCTTCAGTTGTATACATTTTTAGCAATCCTTTGGACATGGTTCTTAGTGAGAGCGCTTTGCTTTCATCACTTCCATAAACCACTGAACCATCAATAAAAGCTGATGCTTGATTCATTTGTTCCCTGGGCCCTATAAAAATGCAAATTTGTTACTAAAGTGATACATTTCACACTGATTCACCTAAACAGCATTGCGGAGAAGGAGCGGATCGTACAAATTCCATGCAAGTGACATTGTACATGGAAAGCGGATCTGCCTTTGAAATGAACACAGGAAAACAATCTGGTGATGAAATTTCATTTTTCACACAGCAGGAAATACTGCTTCCATTTTCCTTTTGGCTTAATGCGGTAGCAGTAATGTCATGATCCAAAAACTGGCCCCAAACTGCAACCATAACGGAAAATTTTACATCATCCCTATGAAACGTTCTGTGTACTTCTAAACTAATAGTTCTAGCGGAGGGCAAAGGTCCATTCTTTGATTCTCGAGGTTTGCTGATGCCTGAAAACAAAACTCATATATGAAATGCCAAACAGATTAATTGTGTTTCATATTAGTTACCATCAGCATAATCAGGTTGAATGGCTCTCCTGAAGGGCCGATAGGCCACTCCATACTTGTTGGGGTATTTTATATTGTTACAAGTTCCATTATAGGATCTATACATAATTAAACCATTGCACTTAGTGGATTCATTGGAACACATTTCCCTTAAGAAGAGATCTGAATAATTGGTAGGGCATATAAATTCCTTTCGGCTCTTCGTCTGGTTTCTACTACAACACCAATATAAATTTTGTTAGGCTTGTGAACCCGAAAAGTTGGTACCCATATAAAAATCGCGCAGCTCCTTCCAGCTGATATCCTTTCCTACTCAGTTCTCTGGCTTTGTCGCTGGTTCCCATTACCCGCTGATGTCTGTAGCTAGGACTATCAATTGCCAAAGAGGAAGTGTTTTTTTCAATGAAATCTTTACTATCAAGGTATATTTTTCCTTCTTGCATTGCATGATCCCAGTTTCTCGAGCTATCGTTGATCCTAATTTCAACTTGATCTTCTAAAGGCCAAGTGTTATTAAATAGCGTTATGAAAGTATCAACTGCTATGAAATCAGTCTCATTAGAAGTGGACGCAGTTCCGTTATCCCTGTCTATTGGCAAATTAGTTGTGTACGCTATTGTTATTACGAGTGTTGCCAAAAAACCTACTCTGAAAGAGATTGATATAATGATAAATAGTGAAACTGTTTACTTCGTAACAACCGTAATAAATGTTCGTGTTTTCACTGTTAAAATGCTTTCAGTTTACTTACAGTAAAATAGACCACAAGCAGCACTGAAATTGCCTGACTCTCCGCTTGCGAGCTAAACTGGAGCCAAATACATACGGCGGTTGATGTGTGTGTAAAAGTCTGGTTGTTTCAATGGATTCTTGAGCAGGCATTTTTAAGTTACAAAAACCAATCACTAAATATCTGGAGAATATCGTGTTTTAAACTACAGTTCGCGTTCGAATGAAGCAAGTCTCAGAAAATTGATATCTAGAAGCCAGTGAAGTGTGAGGGAAACCTTAGATCACTTAGGCTCATATTTCCACCAGTCTAATGAAATGGGACATTTTACTGGTTTATTAATTTTTGTAAAAGTGCGTCGAAGGTAATCTTTATTCAGGATTTTTGATGGTAGGAAACTAGTTGGGATAGAAAAAAAAACAATATCCAATTTGATAAAAATGTGTCTATTTAAATTACCAACTGGTTGACTGATACATTGAGATAGCAAGTCGAGATACATTTGAAATTCTGATAGATATACGGTGTTTACAGCGAGAGAAACAAACACATAGGCCACATAAATTGGTCTGGTTTGAATAGAAATACTGCATTTGCGATATAAAATATTAAATAATGCCTTTCCTCTATGCAAGTTCATCATATACAACCTTATCAAAATTAATTCTTAATATTAAAATACAAAAGCTATGACAATGTCATTCAAGAACAGAATATGAAAAATATACTTGTATAGACAAACAACAAAATATTTACATGGGCGTTCCAGCAAACGCAACATCGAACTCAACAGTAATTATTAACGTGAAAGGAATACAAATGCAATGCTCAAACGTAGTAGAACAAAAATAAATAGCATATTCTTTTGAGCTGTTTTAACAAAAAAAATCATTAATTTCGTTTTACTATAAGTATAATATATATGTATGTATGTGTACTAAAACTATTCCAGTCTTATTTGCTTCTGACAGTTTTATATTGGAAACTGACTTACAAATATATTAATTTCATTGGACACAACGTTTCTGCCACTAAAAGGAACATATACATATAACAAAATCAGTTCGAATCCTGTATGTGATCGAAAAGCCACCCTTTATTGGTAACGTCTATTTTCGCATTAACTTTGGAAAAATGGGAAGTGTGGCACTATTCCCCAATAAAATTTTGTACAGCTTGATCTACAATGTTCATAATAGCTACATTTCGAGTCCGAGAAGAAAAGCGCAAGAAGATATATTTATGAAAATTTAATAATAAAAAGTATCACTTTGATTACATTCATAAATATCGTAGAAAATATGTATCTACTCTACCAGTATCAAATAAGATAAAGGCTTCAGAAATATATTTAATAATCTCCACATTTGACTAACCGCTAATATAAAAGTTGTACGTATGAAACCATCAAAACATCATCGTGAATTGCTCGTATCTACATACCAATATAATTTGAAATCTCATCTGTTCTTGGCATAAACGAAAAAAATATCGCAATCAACTAGGATTTTCCCAATCGACAAACCTGTTGTGAAAGCCGGAAATAATAGTGTTCTACGTTAGTAGTTATTGGACATTTTATACAGGTCTACCTCAGGACGAGTGTATATATTGAATTAATAGGCCTTGGTTTATTTTTAAATAGAGCAATTTTATCCGAGATGTAATTAGGTTTTAAAAATAAGCAAGTGCTAGCTAGTTTCGGTCCGTTAAGATTTCCTCGTTGCCTAGTATATTTAGTCATTCGTTGGTCGCTTCCTGTAGCAATATTGAAGAAATTTTACGTTTAATCAAATTAACACTATAAGAGTTTATTGAAGAAATCAGCAAATTACTGCCATCGCATTCTGAGAGTTATGAAAATATCTACATACAAATTGTTAAAGTGACTTAATTATCTAAACACCCAGAATTTTCAAGAATTAAATTAATTAATAACTCTCTTTTGTGATGTGAGCAAATCGTTTACGGTGGAAGATCTTCCTTATTACAAACCATTTCTATAGATACGGATCGTATAGGGACAGAAAAGACCGGTTTCTTGAGCACCATAGGTTTGGTTTTAGTTGGAGGTTTGAAGCTTGAAGTGGAAGTGGAACTGCCTCCGAGTGTCGCGTATTTTCTATTTGGCACTGGACTTGTGATCGTCATAAAGTCATTAGCCTCAAGCTGAATTTTAGTGTTCTTTTTCAAAGTACATTGATTCTGTTTGGCGAATGTTTCCGCAGTGGTCAGCTCAGGACTTTCGACATCTTGTTGAGACTTTTCTTTGTTGCTGCCGCTTTCTGGTAAACTATTGAGGCATAAATTGGACAGCACTGATACAGAGCTAGCTAGAGGTAGATCCATAACTAGATCCGGAGTATGACTCTGCCTGTGAGCAAATGGTTCTGATAGTCTTTGAGCTTTCATTAAAGGCGAAGCTGCTGCTTCAATATTAGCTCTTCGTTGCCATAAATCTCTGTTTTGAGAAAAGTTTACGTTGGATTCGTCTATTTCAGCCTTTTCCCTCCTTATTACTTGAGAGTCTTCATCTATGGATATTTTGTCAGGTTCAATAATGCTGGAATTTAAGTTTTTTGCTATTTCCTTAATAACCGCCTGGTGTAGTTCCTTTTTAATGTCACCTGCTTGCTTCCGAGTTTCTTCGAGCTGAAATCAAAAGAAGGAAGTTGTAGAAATATAGGTACTAACCTTTTTGCGTATGGCATGAATGTGTTTGAATTAGTAATCGTACCAGAAACAGCAATAAATTTTACTTGAAAGACTGGTTTCAAAATAAAAAGAAATTTTGTTGAATATTTATTGGCCTTTCTGTTAATATATCGGACATTTGGTTAAATCTAGGCATGCAATACCCTTACCTTATTCACGCTATAGATTTTCAAACATGATCTATTATTCTACCAACAGCGCATAACAAAAAATTCGCTTGATTAAAAACAAGAGAACATGAAAAATATTTCAAGGACGAGACCTAGAGAATTTATAATTCGATTAATAACGTCGGAATATATTAAAATTACTGACAAAATGAATTAAATTGAATGAGACATCGATATAATGAGTGAACCATTGAATGAAAAAGCCAACAAATGGAGTTCACATGCAGCTTAAAATAAAACTCGTATGCTCACCTTCCGTGTAATGATGACCCGCGGTGGAATAATTATTTCTATGAAATCAACAAGAAATTAAAATGTAAAAATACTTCTACACTCGCACACTAAAAACAAAGCGTCACTATAGCACTAGTAGTTTTAAGCACCTGAACATGCATATTGGACTGAAACAAGAAAATAAAATATCAGCTTTGAATTAAGTTATATTTCTTTATTTCCTCATTAACTCGAAATATATAATTAATAACGCTAGGGTGTAAAATAAACAATCAGAAATCTATATATTTATATGCTATGAAAAAATCAATAAAAAATATCTAAGATTGCAGAAAAACTAAAGAATATATGGAGTAACATTAAGTGTATGAGACACATTTAATAGAAAAATACGAATAATATAAAAGCTACGTTTCTAGCTTTAGGTGAACCGCATTTGAAGGTAAACAACATAAAAACACGAACATGCACATGCATACCTAACGAATAACTAGTCCACATTAAAATAACATGCAAAACTAAGCAATGACTCCTGACTGAGCATCACTCTAAGAAATCCCTTCAACACAAAAAGAACAAACATCAAGTGAACGCTAAATATGCGCGTTACAAAACACAGCCAAATGTCACGTCACAATATTTTTACTCTCACAAAAATACTAAACAGTTGTCTCTAATACCTCTGAGCTAGGCCATATGGGGCCTCCACTAGAAGTTATAACGTTTGCAGTGTCACAAGTTATTTCTGAATCATTTGAGCTGGAAGTTCGACGTTTCACAGATTCTTCGGATGAGCTGGCCTTTAAATTGATGGACTTGTCTCTATCACGCTCGTCATCTCTACCCAAACAGATTGCATCAAAAATAAGCCCTCATTCAACGCGAAATATGCTTACTTTATTTTTAAAGAGATGTATTTGTCGGGAACAAGACCTTCCTGGCCATTAACAGCTCCTCTCCACCAGTCGTTTGATACCTGAGAGTATAGAGTTACAGTGTCGCCTCTCTTCAAAGATAGTTCCCTATTGGATCTGGCTATAAAATCAAATTGTGCTGTTGCTTCGATGTTTTCCGAATCTAAATAGCAATAACAATGATGGTTTTTTCTTAGTAGTGAGTTGGTAAGCCCTTACCATCTTCTGATGGGCATACTTCGGAATCTATGTCGTCTTGTGTCTGATCCGACGGAGAGTCGCCCACGTCCCTGTAAAAAGCACAAAACTGTAACTAACAAAAATAAAAACGCAATTCCGGCAATGATTTAATAGTGGGCTTCTCTAGCAGTGGAACTCGTAATTGTTTCTATTAAATGAAGTCTTGTAAATAGAACATTAATTTACTGATTTTATTACATGGGATCTTTGTTCCAATTACTGCATTACAAAGGAAGACAACATCAAACAAAGTGGTAATAAAGCAGAACACTTTTACGGCATCTGATATAGATTGACCTTAATAAAATCTTTAAACACGCTGGAACAAAATGTTAACTTACTGGTCATCGGTATTAGGTGAAATGTATTTTTCATAAATGGGCCCGCCATCGCTAGGGAATATCTCGTCGTGGAATATAATAATGTTCTTAATCAATTCGTTAACTTGGTTTTGGTACTGTACTTGATCCTTATCATCTGGAACAGGTACTAATGTAGGACCAAAACAGATCGCTAAGTTATATGGATCCATCATGTTCTCGTCGGCAAATTCAGACAGATGATTCAAGAAAGCGAAAAGATATCTCAAGACAATCATCACTGGACGAGGCAAGCTTTTAACTACTTCTCGCATTTTAGTGATGAACTCCCTTTTGTTTTCCAGTTCTGCAATAAATTAACACTAATACTCCCACTGAGACACTCGTCTGGAAATGTCTTACGTGCCAACTCCATAATTTGCTCGAAATAAATAATGGGAAATAACGGTTCTCTTAATTCTCGTAGATATAACTTAAAAACTCCCGCCACACTGTTAATATCCGAAGCATCAGTCATATCCGCTAGGGGATCTTCACCTCTCTCAAACCATTCTCTGAAATTGTTAATTTCCACTTGCGAGCCTGAGACTCTAAATATCCCTTGATGGTGCAACCCTGCAAATAAATCGAAGCTAAAAGACGTTCATTAGGGGGATAAAAAAAACTTACCATAAAGATTAATAACCCTGATGCAAGAACGTAAAATTAATGGAATCTCTTGGTTAGTGGCTTCCTGATATTCTTCCAGTGAGCCTCCAAACAGCTTTGGCTGTCCACTGAGCTGCAGTCGACCTATTCGCTTTCGCTTTGGTGTTTTCACCACCGGCCGAATAGTTTGGCATAACTCAGGAGCCTCAGCCACTAGAGATTGACGAAGATATTCTTGCTTTGCATCTAAGCGTGCTATCTTAGAGGATCCCAGGAGATACTCGCGAAACTTCTGAACATTATTTATACTTTAGTACCCCTTTTTTCCCACAAATTTTCAACTTACTGTTAAATAAAATTCTTCGGTTTCTTGCCTATCTGCTCTGGCCTTGATCGAAACAGTTTCAGGTGGTTTGCTCAGAGGCTGAGCACTATCCCCAAAGTACCCACTGCAATCGTAATCTTTAGCACTTAACATTTCGAGTAAAGTAGTCTCAGCGGTTTCCAACGTTTTCCAAACTTCTTCAGATTCGGCCCGTAACGATGTGACTCGTTTCTGCAATTGAGTCAGTCTGCTTTCCATTTCTCTGTGTAGCAGATTTTGAATTTCTGGTTCTGCAGCCTGCAATTAAATTAATTGTTCTTCCTGGATTTGTATTTATAGACGTTAATGGTACCTCATCAGTTTTGTGACCCTGGAATTCCAGCTTCTTCGGAATCATAAATGCACTGTGATTGTATTCAAGGAATCTTTGTTTATCCAGTCGCGAATCTAGAGAATTTATGCAAGCAGATAATGTGTCCAAACCGTTTTGCACCGACTTCTGGCGTCCCTCTTCGGCAGTTACGTGCATTAAGAGGGCCCTCGAAATGCAGTTGTGAAAACCGAAGTCCATACACTAGGAAAATAGTGGATTAAAGCAACATGTGATATTAAAAAGTGCCAAAAACTTACGTCAATGAGATCAGATAAATCATCTACGAAATATTTGTGTATAGTGGTGTTTGAGGCTTCCAGGCATAAAATGTACTCATTCCTTGCTTTCAAGGCTTTTAGCTTGGCATCAGTGTATTTATCTCGTCTCTAAAAATGCATATTTTCAAATGGTTTACTTTGATTCTGCTGGTTCTATTACTTTGGCAACTTCTTTCTCCATGAGTTTATACTTCTTTGAGCGTTCCAGCTTGTCTTGTGTCAACGATGACTCCAGTTTAGCTCTTTGCACTTCAGCTGTGCGGAGTTTCGCTTCAGTTTGTCTCAGTTCTGCTTGATAACTGTGATATGTTTTCATTGTTGTGTGAAGTTCGTGCAGTACCCTCAATATTTCCTCATGAGTTTCGTATCCTATTTCACGACACTGAAATATAAAGAGATATGAATATCCGTGGAACATTGTCGTTGTTGTATGGATATATACCCTTTTGTATATTCGTTGAACATCTTCCATGACTTGTGCTAGTCTAGAAACTAAATGCGTAGAGTAGACTTCGGATAAAGCTACGTGGTCCCGGCTCAGGTTCTTAGTTTGAGTGACTAATTGTTGCCAACAAGCGTAACTGGAAAATAAAGGCCACTGTTCCCTTCTAAAAAATATATAGAGTTTGAATCCCGACCAATATCTGGTAATTAGTACAGTACGTACTTTTGTTTTTGCTCCTTATGTCTAAGTTGTAAACTTTTGGCTAATTTATCCAAATTCTTGGAGTAGTCTAATTCTAGCTCGCCCCTTCGACGGAAAAAGTCTTGCAGCTCTGTTAGCAGAGCCACTTGGGCTTCCATACGCACATCTAAGCATCTTAACTGTTCGTTTAACTGCAGTCTGATATCTGAAGCAAAAAGCAGTTTGTAACTAGCTGAATGTTAGTTAATTTGTTATAACATAACTGGGAATTTCAGTAACAAGGCAAACAGTTATAAAACAAGAAACATGTTTTGCGTAATCGCATTATTATGAGTCAATGAACGTAACAGCCACTGAAATGAAGCAAAGGTGATGGTTTCAATTATGCGACAGAATCTTTTTAAAATTAATGCCAATTTGTTTAAACATTCATTCAAGTAAATCAGCAATGCCGCCTAGCTGGGATACATTGTCTTATTAGCGCTAATACGGTAATAATGTGCCAATTGTATTTTATAAAATCGTTTAAGCCGTCCAGACATCTGTAAAAAATTGAAGGTGACTTTGTCTCTGAGTTGTATTTTTTAATCCAGCACATAATCAACTATTTCAGTCATTAAACAATACTTTTAATTAATTGGGAAACTAGGCTAAATTGTGGCAACTTCATTTAAGGCTTTCGCGACCATCGTTTGAAAAACTGCGGGTTTTCGCGTTATTAAGCCGTATGAATTTGGTCCTAACGTTTCACTAGCACGCATGGCTAGCATCTTCAGAGGAGTGCTCGCAAGTGTTGAACGTTAAAATGCACCCTAGCATCAGTTCCTCGTCGTTTCTTAAAATATCCACTGAATTTTCAATTTGTCTCCACAAATTATCTTCATTATTTACGGGCGTTGAGTATACCTACCATGGATTTTAGAGCCCCCCCATAAAAAATAATCAAGTGGAATCAAATCGGGTAAACTTTAAATATCTCAAGAAAGAATGCCTGTAGAGACTTCTATCAACATACTGCTTTTTTTATAAAACATGTGTACAAGCACAAGTCTGGTCCTAAAAAAATGGTTATAGTGGACGATACAAAAATGTCATTTTAAATAGGATTCGCATATCTCTGCAGTGGCCTGAATGTGCAAAGAAAATATATACGGATTCCAATTTCTCGCCCCCTAAAGCCCTCCGATCCGAGCTTTCATTCAGGTAAATTTGAAGAGAATATTTTTTTGGAACATCACGATACGTTAATCTCTCTAGTCAAAGAGCCCATGTAATTTTCTTCAAACACAAAGATAAAAATACGAGACTAGCGGCTGATTTTACGAGTTTGTCTAAAAATATATATCCCCTAAAATTGGTGACTTTGTCCATTCACACCCTATACCATTCGTTCGTTTCGCTTTGGGGTCAAGATTTTTCAATGCTGTTAAATTGAGGCAGTTTTCTAGTTTTCGATGAGTGACACGGGCCAATCATTAGCCTAATAATCGCACCTAAAAATATTGAGAACCATTTGGTGGTACAGACCTTGCACTGATTCGTTTGTTGGAAAAATCAACTTGCCTATTCAGGGATAAATCACTCTACTTAAATGGCCATTAAACGGTCAAATATCTCGCAAATTATAGTTTTTTTTTTCAATCAAATTTTCCCTCAATACTTCCAGTGCGCCTATGCAATGTTTACCTGTTGTGGATTTTCCTGTTTTTCATCATTATCACAACTAGCGTGAACTTTAAACACCTAAAGCCATGGTTTACTCTAGCCTAGCCTCTATTAAGAATATAAACCTGAATGTTTTATATAGATTTATATGAAATGCATTCGAAATCTTTAAATTGCAAACAGCGCAAATTTTTGGTAGAAAACCAACAAATGTTTGTGGTAGATCTCAGTAATTCAACTATGTCAGATGCACGTTCAGATTATGTTAATCATTCTTCCGCTTGTGGTTTACTTTTGTGTGGTATGTTTCAAAGCCTTCAAGGAGCCACTGGTTTACTCAATCTAGACACAAAATGCATTTTATCTTTAAAACCAAATGGATTAATTATCTGTTGACCTCAAAATGCAACCATTCAAACAAGTTGTTTTGTAAGATTTACAAAAAGAATTACGTCCTGCTTGGTTTGAAATAGAATGTAAAAAAATTAGATTAGTTCCCTTTAACAATTTCATTAGTATCAAAAATGATTGTCACCATTAAATTAATGATCACGCCTCTGTCCACCTTTAACGGCGCCAAACATTTAAAATTCAAATACGAACTAGTTTGCATACTTGTATTATGAAATAGTACTATGACAAAATTATAGTAGTTTTCGTAATGTCGCAGACTTAACGAAAGATGTGCATGATTATATGGCGTTCAGCGGAAGTGAGATTGATATTTCATATAGACGTTTAAGTCTACGTTTAGAAAATCCCCGATTTTTATCTCACCCATTTGATGTGTTCTTTGAAAATTCACACGTATGGGACTGTCTTCTACTTAGATGCAAGTCCAATTTGTGTATAAATAAAGCATGCCTCGATTAAATAAATGCCAACTTTAGCTGTCCCTAGAGACTGCAACGGCTTATAAGGCGCTAAATAAAATAAAGTTTCAGCTCTTTACTCCGTTTGATTTCTAACGAGTTAAACACTAACTGTAACTAAAAGCGAAAGTGATAAAATGAAATACAAATATCTAAACTGCGTGGGAAAGGCATTCGGCGAGTAAAGAGATAAAAACAACAGAGAGAATATTTTATGCAAATAATCAGCAGGTGAATTTATATGTATTATTTAATATTTCCAATTTCCTTTTTGGTCCACGCATAAATGAGCAAGAAAAGTGTAGGATCATGTAGAACGAAAATGCATGTATTTAGACATTGAAACGGGTATCACCACTGTGTAGCGACCAGATGTTGATCATCTTTAATAAACAAGGCCAAATGGAAAATTAATATTTAAACGAAAGAGAAAACTTTTTATGTACGACTAATACTGAAAAACAAGGGTTCTGCCAGAGAAATGTGAAGTGTGTCGGAAATCAAGCACGAACTAGATCCATTAATTCAAGGCACTTTCCTCGCCTCTTTTGGAAATGACGATGTCGTCGTCTTGGTATTTTTAGAAAGGCCATATCTAGGGTCCTTACACTAATTAAGTTTAGAATTTTTTCCGAAATAACCGAGCTTCCGAGTCTCGAAACCATCATAACTTTTGCTACTAAATAAACAGCAGAAATTGGAGCCCTTGTCGGAACGGGAAAAGTTTAAGGACGGATTATCCCTGCACGGTATAAATCCTTACAATAATCCCACGCCAAAGCCAAAAGCACCAAGTTTATCCCAGAATAAATCCGAACTCTCAGAGATCCAAGTGAATTATTCTCCAAATAATGGTGGTAATCTCTGGTCGGGACCCTACTCTAAGCATATCCTGCCGGAAAAGTTATTTTCGGGGTTTACGTTGAAAAAGGCTAGTCTAGACGCGTTATTTATATAAGGGAAATCATGCAATTATTCTTATAATTCAATGCAGAAAGTGTTTGACAACAGAAGTTAAGGTAACGTTGCTTGAAAGGTCTACGACCTTTTCTACAATGACCAGTGGAAAATCGCCTTGTCGATAATGGCAGGTTTCCGCCATCGCGATAAGTGTAATTACCATAACACAACCATTCACACTAAATTTTAGCGGGTTGAATTAGGAAGACAGTTAAATTACCCGTTTTCGTAGAAGCGATTCATTTGTTATTCAGACATATCACCCATTAGGTCTTGCCAAAGGGCCTCATAAAAATGATTTATTATTAAATTTGATGAAACTAGACCCAAGCAATTTTTAGCAGACTAATATCTCAGGCAAGGTTACGTGATTAGGCAGTGCCTGTTGAAAGTAATCAAATTTTCTCGATGTGATCTTGCAAAATACTTTATCAATAGAGTCCGGATTTCTAGGCATTATGCCGTTGTAAATACTAAAAGCAATATGCTTTTTGTCAACTGATGTGAACGAAATGTGCAAAATACTTTGATTTGACAGATTTTTCAACTTTTTTGTCCTTTTTTTGAAAAAAAGAACACTTTGGTTTTAGGCAAAACATGCGCTCGTTTTTTTGAAGTAATTACAATAAATCTAAGAAAACTTTGTTCATTTATTTCATTTCATCAAATTTAATTTTAAGCATATATATTTTTAGCCCACTGAAAGAATTTTGTGCATTTTTAATGCATTTTCCGACAACTTTAGACTCTATTTATGAAAAAGAGCTCAATCTTGATATTGCTTCGACCTGCAAGGGTTATCGTAAAAACGAATATTTAAAGCGTCATTTGAGATAGTCTAACCGTCTGTTCAAGCAGTAGGCCAAAAGACGAAAATTAGTGAGTTTAGTTCAATTCTTTTGCAATATCTTAAAACATTATTTTCACTTGTGATGAGGAAGCTTGAAAAATACCTGATGGCTTTAGAGATTTTATTTGCTATAGAAAGTGGTACGACACTTTATCAGATAGTCAACGAAATTCTTGTCGTTAGGTTTGATCTTTTGTCACTTCCTTGGGTGTTCCGCCCCAGAAATTCCAACACGATTCAAGAGATTCATAACTTATCAGGATGAATCTCAGGTGAAAAACCATGCCAAGAACGCACTTTACTTAAAAAAATGCATTCTAGTTAAAATTCATCGTTATTCGATTCGACCTGTGACTGAAATAGGATACATTTTAATTATTATGAGGTTTGCTTTTAAATGCCACATGAGCACTAACAGGGCTTTTACACAATTTTTAAAACGGTAAAGTGTGTTTTTCCAGTCAGCAGTTTCATCCTATAACTTGTATGTTTGCGCTAGTAATTCGATGTCAAATTAGCTTTCGTTGGTATTTTGTCCATACCAAAACAGGATTGCTTTTAAATCAACTTAATATCCTGCTTTAATACTGTGTTTACGATTAAAAGACAATTTATTCAAAGTACGTTTAAGACTTCCGTCAAATTAAACATTCATTCCTCCGAAGTCTATTGATAAGTAGTTCCTACTTAATCCATACAGTATCTTATAAATAATTCAGCAAAGAATACAATGAAAGTCCTGTAAAAACACCTTCCACTTTGCGGCAAGTATTGTTTATTATCAGTGCAAACATTATATAGTATGATAGATTTTGGTGTTTACATTGTAGGTAGTAAAAATTTGTTTCGGATCTGATTGAATATAATAAACTAGTAGCAGTCAGTGAGTAGTAAAAATGAATCAATGGCATTTTAGATGGCAAACGTCCTTTGAATCGCATTACTTTGTTGGCACATATTCAAAGATGTACCAGACAATAAAAATTCAATTCCCTTCTATTTGCTTCTGTTTACTTTCCAAACAGACGTTGAGCAGCAGATCCCACCCCATCAGCAAGCTACTTGGCAACGGTAGTCAGAGGCATAAAATCGATTTCTTCAAAATAGTACAAGTAGGAGTTCTGTGAGTTGAAATTCTATAGAATTTGGCACTTCGGGATATAAAGGAGTTAAAAATAGCTGAAACTTCAGGTAGCGAAATATGCTAAACATCTATTTCCACATCGGCTGAAAATGCCCGTTTAATGCGACCTTTAAGCAGTGTTTTGAAAAAAATTAAGGTGTATTATTGCAGAATCATGTAGGATATTGGCTGAATTACAAAGCCAAGGACGATTTTTAAAAGGTGTTTTAAACTCCATGCGGGTACTATCACAATGTCGGATACAATTCGAAGCAAATAATTAACGATACGATTAGGCCATTGAATTAACAACATTCAACACTATCAAGCTGAATTGTTCCATTATGCCATAATGTGATAGAAAATTGCGTTCATGTCTTGATAAATCGAACATTAACTGGAACAATCACTTGGAACTGTTTTATTGAATGAATTATTCAAGTTTTATATGTGAAGATTCGGAGAATCTACTGTATATGTTCTATGGCTAAGGGATGGAGTTAACTGAAAACGCATGGTAGAAATAACATTTGCGAGGTTTTTATCAGTTTCGCGGCAACAAATACAACAAATATATAGTTGGTGTGGAATTTTGAACGATTTCCACAGATTCTACAAATACTTATGGATGGCTTCAAATTTATTACTGTAACCTGATTTTAGTGCGGTTCTTTATATGGTAATTCGTAATAATTCATCGCGCTAAACCTGAATTTAATCAAGAGGCGATTTAAAACAAATGGCGTGGGGGTAGTGCCATGGGGGGTTACTGATAAAAATGCTGATTTTGAATGCATTTGCATTTGAACGCTGTTCGAGCTACAAGAATGTTATCAAAACATTTTTTTGAATTTGATTTGATTGAATCCAATATCTTTTGGGTTGGCAAGATTTGATTAACAATCAATTTAAAACGAGTTTTTTGCATTGCCTCAATGTATGTCAGCTTAAAATTTAGTGCGGCAACTTGAATTAAAATCGGTTCTTTATATGGCCAAGAGTTTTGCTTGCAATTGACAATAATTCAGTACAGTAAACATGAATTGTCGCTTATTACTTTAATAGGTAGCAATACGATTGTCGAATCAAGCTCCACTATTGCTCGTCACCGGCCGTATCTGTATAGAAATGGTGAAGTTGTGGACTAAATAAAAAAACTAAGACGCACCTGGAAAAACATCTTTGTTTTCTGTGTTATAAGGATGAATCCAACCGTTTTTTTGTTGAATTATACACTGAAACATGCTTATTGTCTCTCACAGCTCGATCGGTTTCACATTTGGTTCACTCCACGGTCTTTCTGAAGAATGAGCTTTAAATCGGAAACCGGAAGTCACAATATAAATAAAACTGATCACCAAAAAGTCGTCGCACGCCAGTTTCTAAAAATACGACCAAAATAGTGGAGAAGCAGGCATTATTATTTGAAATACAGCGGCCAAGGTTGGAAGCTGTACGGTGCAAGGATTAGTAGCCCATAGCCGCTCACTCCACACTCCACGCTCTGTTGCCGTATTTACCAACGCATTTTCCCCCAACAAGCAATTTGGAGAGACGCCCCTAGTGCGCCAATGCACCAAACGCACTAAACGCACCAGCGTCAACTCATAAAACTGTTTTTGGATAAGAAAATAAATCGTCCTACTTCATTAAAAACGAGAGTTTATCAAAGTTCCTGTTTGGAATAAAATTTATTAAAATAACAGGAATCGTCCTGTAAACTGATTCAATGAAGCCTAAAAGTGTGCACTTTTATATACAAAAATAAACTGGCAAGGAGCTTTTATGGTTTTCCCCCAACAACAACGGTTAAATGAATCAATTTCACTTCCTCAGGGGGCCCTACTAAAACTCTTCCTGTATAACCCGAGTAGATTGACCATGCCATTGTGCACCCACCTCGCTCCAACTCATCCGGAAATTTTTTTAAATCATGGGTTGAATGATCTTTATCTTGTCCAGATCACTTGCTTCTGCATAGATGCAAGCAGCATGTCTTACCTCTTCAAAATTTCGTCAGCAGAATATTTTGATCAGATCAAGGGGTGAAACCCTAAAAATATTACGTTATCATTAGTTTATTTATGGAACATCCTCTAGCCTTGTTTGGTAAGTAGTGTTTCCCATTCAATAACCGCGGTGGTCAATCCATAAGTGACTACTTCCTCTTGCTTAAAATATTTCAATCTTTTTGACACATGTTCCCCAACGATAGAGTCAAGTTACAGTTTAGAGTATTTTATAGCAGTCGGATGCAACGAACCATTTTCCCGCACATAAATTATATTAAATGCAGCCGAAGATGTTGAAAACATGAACATTATCGTAACATACATGGACGTACTACAAATTATAAATTACTATTCTGCAATAGTGATATTATTTGATTCAAATTGCCCATTAATCAATGTAATTCTTGATACTGCTTTCCGTAATCCGTATACGATTTGTTATCAGCACTTCCTACATTACTATAAATATAATAATCATTGAGATTACGCGCTATAAACCTAAGGTTAAGATTTTTTAACAATAATTAGCCTAACTAGACGAGTTAAACTTTCGCGGCCTCTACTGGTGAGTTTTTTGTGGCTTTGCGTTATCGAGGAAAACTCAACAGTTCCTAGCTAATGTTGCTGTTAAAATTTTAGGTCGTGGTGGAAAAAGAATGTTTTTCTGACGTTTCGGAGGCACGAGTGGCATGCATCTTTAGAGGTGATTCGCTCGACCCAGCACTACGTGCTTGCAAAACGTCAGGAAGACATTCTTTACCAGGACGGCCTGAAAGTCCCAAACAATTCACCAAGTTCAAGCAATGACTGCGAAACCCTAACTATTTTCAGCTGTATTATGAAAGTGGTGAGTTTGTCGGGTTTTTAGGCCGTCGTGGAACAGAATTTCTTCCTGACGTTTCGCAAGTACGAGTGGCTTGCGTCTTCAGAGAGGTGCTGCGGCGGGCAAACCACCTCTGAAGATGCAAGCCCCTCGTGCTTGCGAAACGTCAGGAAGCAATTCAGAAGTGCAGTCAGGAAATTATACACAATTAAGTTTTTAAGCAAAGTTGCAAGAAACAAACTCTTGCTGCCGCTCTTAAATATATATTTTTTACAATTTCTGGCTGAGGAGAAATGATGAAAACAATGATATAAATGAACATGTGTTAGTCTTGGACGCACCCCCAAATTCAAAAACAAAGTGGGTATGGCGGCGCCAACAATGAGCCCGTTTATTTTCAGATACGAATTGCGCTGTTGCCGACAAGAGGTTTTTATCTATATAGGGTTTTTTTCAATTTCATATTCTTTTTTGATGTCCTCCACTTGCTTTTCAACCACATATTTACTTGTCATGCAATTGCGATTTCGGGAAACAGACATTCAAGCACGAGGTGCTAATTGAAAAGCTTCTCGTTACTACTCGATTTTTAACTCAACTTTTACGGATTATTTGCATTTCCCATGATTGCTAGCAATGTTTATTGAAGAATAATATATGCATACATAACACATCGAGACATACTTTGTTTCATTCACCCAGCTTCAATCTCCTAGCGAATGAAACCGGGCTTGAATATCTGCTGCTTTAACTAAGTTGACTAAGGAAAGTTGGTTGCAACTTTTTACCATATACTAAACCGTTCACTGCAACATATTAATTGTTGAAATCAATGAATGTCTGTTTCGTAAAATTGTTGGAAAGCTTTTGTGCAATCACCAAAAGCAGTTAAAGTAAAAAACGAATTAAACTGACAAAAACACATTGAAAATTTCGCAATCAATCTATGTTTACCACAGCAAGCCATTAATTCCCAAAAACGTGCTTGAACATTAATAATTTCAAGAAGTTTCTACTCCCTTCGTTTGGCCATTCATAACTTTGTGATCGACGTTTTATATTTAGGATGATTAATAATCCTGGAGGAAAAATTATTTAGAGCATCGATAAAAATAAATGAAGCTGTAGTAATAAAGCATTTAAATTCGCTGCAAATAATACGAATTTGCCGATTAACATCCTGAAGCAAACAGCTTTATATGATGCTCAACTTTTAAATTCCTTGCAGGTCATTGTAGACTTAGGATGAATATTTTGATTTGTACACAACAGAAATTCAAAGATAAGAAACTCGAAGTTATTCATGCAGTCAACCCGATAATTTCAAACGAACACTCCAAATATTTTGTGAAATTTTTCACTCGTAATTTTTTTAAAACTTATAGAAAGTTTTTTTGTTAACTGATTAATATTGGACTCTGGAGTAATAAATGCATGGGTACAAGTGCAGGTTTTTGTGTCTATGTCGCAAACAAGCTACGCCCAGTTTATGAGAACTAATAGGTTCGAAACCGGTACTTGATTGTTAAGAATTAAAAAAAATAGGCTACTTTTTCCCGGTCCAACTGCAAATTCCTGGCATTTGAGTGGGTTGGCTTTTATTTGAGTAAACTGTGTATCATGTGCAACTTGAATACTATATCGAAAATACAAATTATCCAATTTGGAAAAAAAATCTATATGAATGGAATAAATTTCATTGTTGTGTATATACAGGCGACGAATATGTGTAAACGTGTTAGAAGTGCTTTGCATAGTGTAAATAAATGTTTTATCGACACCACATATTAGAAATTTGTAAATCTGAGTGGAGTGATTATAACATTACAGGTTTAGGTTTATTTACACTGTCTCACAGTTTGTGTATAACTAATGTAATTTTGAACGGTTTGCTTATTTTAATATATCATTAATGTTTACAGGGCCCTATCTTTCTTTAAACAGTTGAACAAAAATGCTTTGTCTCAAAAAAGATACTGTGTATTTTTCTAGCTAAAAAGTAGACTAACTATTTGCTAATTTCCTACGTTTAAAGGAATTTATGTCGGTATGTTCAAATAAATATACAATTTGAATGAGTTTCCTGTTCAAAGGCTCTTTCCGAAAATTATAATCGATATTTTAAGAATACGCAAGCATTGCAACAGAACCAGAAAGGGTATCATACACGCCTACAACTATGCTCAATAATTTAGCATTTCTTTTCGAATAATATGAGCTGATTGTCTCTATTTCGCTGATTCTCCTAGTCGATTCAGCAGAATATCGTTTGCATTACCATGCATTAATATATCTAGTAGATTGCCTGCCATTGTTTTGAGCTCACAAAAAAAAGATAAATGAAGCATAAATATCAGTACCACATTGTCTTGACTTTGAGAGAGCGTAAAAGTAATTAAATTAAATTAGCCTTTTACAGCTTTTTAGGCTGTAAAAGGTCGAATTAGGCTGTTAACTTAAATTAAAGATTCCTTTTCAGACCTAAACCTGTTACGATTACTGCAGCACAATGGCATTTTACTAACAAATAGTGCAATGTTGATTTGCCTTGACTGACAATTGAAACATCGTCTATAAACAGATGTCCAAAGCTAGAAACATGCACAGTTGAAATGTTACATACCATGAAGCTTCAGCACTGAATCTGCTTTTCACACAACATCGAATGTGTTATTAAAATAATGAATACCTTCAGTAATTTTTATATACCATTGCCTTTAAGTAGAGCATTGCGTGAGCTCTGTACATTTGTTAGTATTCATTATCATTTAGCTGCCAGGCGTTTAAGCCACACGAAACTTTTCCAAAAACATGCAGTTTTAGAACAATTAATTTATGTCGAACGACGAATTTTTCTGAACGCCCAACCCTGTACATTTCAAGCAGACAAGTCGAAAAAATGTAACTGGAGCATAAAAAAGACAAAACATATGGTTGTGGAATCTTCGTCTCAAATTTTAATCATCGGCAGTCTGCGAGATCATTTGGTTTTTGTCCTGTCTTAAAAACAATTCTGGTTAACCGAATCAATGTGTTGCTTTCAGATCATATTACGACTGTACTGAGAACATAATATGTACTTAAGCTCTTCATTCAAGAAAAGAAAATGATATGCTAAAAGCACAATATGTTAGAAACTTATGTCCAAGTTGAGTAATTACCACTTTGTAGCTTTTCTAAGAGATAAAAGTCTGCTAGATTGATTTTTCTTGTCGGTGGTTTTACGAGCTTGGCAGGTTACCTATTTACCAGTTATGCCACTTAATGAAGATAGTTAACGGTTTCGGTGATGCTGCTTATTAGATGTTCCGGCTATCGATGCCTGTTAGCAAAAATTACGAAAAATCGTTATAACTGTGAACACTAAAAAAAATCATAATAATTTAGGAACTTCCTTAATTATCGAAATCCTAGCTTTGAATTTAGTCACTCAATTTTGCGTAAAAATAGGAGCATTCTTCTTCTGGTGAAAGGCAAATTATGACCTGAGCTCCTTTGAAGATTTCCATCTAAGAAATCTTTTTACGAGGACTTACACTGAATGCTGTTAAAATGAGTATTTAATTATAATGGAATTTATTACTGGAAAGGAATTATCGTAGTCAATAAAATTTATAATTATTATACTTTAATAGCCTGATAGATTATCTTTGCATAGTCCTTGCCAAGGCAACTTTTCTTATTAAGACCACCCTGACCACCTATGATATGCAAATTTGATAACCGCGTGCAGATCTTCTGTGGCCCTGCCTCATGCAACTTAGTTTCAAATGTCTGTAGTAAATCAAAGTGCGAAAACAAAGAAAGTTGGAAACTTGGTGTAGCCCTTTTACGCCTACACCGATACTAAACAAGCGGTTTTATTGCAAAAAGCCCACTTTTAGTCTGGAAAATATTAAATGAAATGTTCACATTAACATATGTATATGTAGTGGTGAAAAATGCTTATTATAAACGTTGTAGCTCAAGCACAGAACGTGTAATTGTTTATTTTCGTTCCCACGAATTCAAATAGCCAGTTCTCATCGTACAGAAACGAGTAAACCAAGCCATCTCCCAAATACCCTAAATATTGCAACCATTTAAGTTTTGTACTTTATGAATTAATTATTCCGCGCCTTTGCATACCCGAAAGCAATTAAAGAACATAAATAATTCGTGATATCAAAGAAAATCATTTATTATACCGAGACGGCTCGAAACGGTTTTCAGGGGTTGGTTTATATCAATACTGAAATGTGGTGAGTCATTCTTTTTCCCCCCGTTTCAAAATCACGCGATGTAATCCTCAGGCATTGGGGTGTTTTAATAATATATTCCTCCAACTCAGATGTGAAGTTATTACTGTCTGAGTGGATCGTTAATTTTCAACGCAAGAACGCTTCTGTATACGCCAACAACAACCATTAGCGCAAACGCTGTTTTCGCAAAAATTGCTTAAAATTGGTCCAATCAATCAGCAGAAGCATAAATTAAAAAGCTACCTGGTAATACTACGCTATTCATCATTGCGATATTTCAATAACCAGACGAAATGAAAATTATTTATTGTTGACGTCACTTGGGAACTAAATTTGGATCTTCAATAAGTTTGCGAAAACTGGATAAGCAGATAACTTTCCAAACCTTAGGGAATATTATAAATGTAGTAAATTTAAGATAAGATTGTCGTTATTGGCTTATTTATGGGGCTATTTTTAATCAACCTACATTTTGACGTAGAAACTTTAAAATATTCTAAACAGAACGCTTAATAATAGCTCATCCTCAAAACTCTTACTCAAAAAATATTGCCGCTTATATGCAATGATATATCTAATTAAACGTCGACAAAAGCCATTAGTATAATGGAATTGAAGCCGATAGTTTGACTTTAATAGCAGAGTGTGGCTTGAGGAATAAAAAAACAGTCCATGGGTCATAAATATCAAGTTTCCACAAAGACCATTCGGTGTGTACAGAGTACACAATTTCGGTTTAATTCCCCTTTGGAAATTGCTAATACCATTCTTTCATTGGCTGAGGACACACCTGGAACAAGTTATTATTTTTCTACTTTTAGAAGGGGAATTTTATCCTTTCACCGTTTAATTGAAAACCACACGGAACTAGCCTAGAAGCTAAAATAGGTGGACATCTGGTTGTCCTAAACTAATTTTTCTCTTATTAAATTCCTAGCTAATTATTTTTTATTTTCATTCTGTCTGTTTATAAACGACTTTTCTAATCAACAATTCAGATAAAACACTTTGATTAAAAATTAAACAAGATCCCTAAACGCGGCTTATAAGAATGGGAAAGATCGAATTAAAAGATAACAGGGAGGGATACTTTGATAAACCATCTTTCGTTTTGCATGAAATCGATTCCGTGCAAAATGTGTTTGTACAGCGAGTGTTTGCTAAAATTACACTAACCTAGTCAGACTTATTGTAACAACGTAGAAACTGGAGAAAAAAAACATAAAACGAAAGTCCGTACTGTAAAAATTGCACAAATCTCCTGTCATGGATGACCAAAATTTACCAGCGAAGATAACATTTTCTGGTCAAGGTTTAGTTGAAACGAAAAAGCCACAAATTTCCAAACTGTTTTTAAAAAAGCACTGTTTATTTCATTCTACGCACGCTGTTGTTTTTTCAAAAAATTTCCTTAACTGCATCACTTGAGCCGTATCAAATGTGGCAAATTTTTCTTAAGTGTAATGACTGTTCCTTAAACGATTAATTGCACAGTTTAAATAGAAACATTTGTGAATGTGTATTTAGGACAGCAACGCTGTTTTCAAGCCGGAATGATCAATATTATTCCCTCATTGTCTAACGTTTTAAAATAAACATAAATCATCTCCAGTAAAAGCAATCTCACAAATTGAAATATAGCTTTTATTAACCATATTAGTAATAATTATTTTCAAGGCTAAATGCCACTCGTTCTTAGAAGGTTGGATTCCGTTAAACAAATTAACAACAATGGAAGTGAAATTTCGAATTACCGCAATTTCCTATTGTTTTAAGCAACGTTTAAGGTCTCTATCCATAGAATGTTTGACTATTTTATACCAACATATTATTATGTTTATAGCGAATTAATTGTTAGAAACCTGAAAGATTAAGGATTTATTGATTGAGAGGAGTGGAACTTCGAGATCGACATCAGAATTTATTTTCTATTTCTTTATTATTTTTATTTCCAATCTTTCTTCGAACCGATATAGAAAATAAAGGTGGTGAAAATAAGATGGAGCATCCGCCGCTCAGCGGTGGTGGTATCTTATTTTCACCACCACCGCTGAGCAGCGGATGCTGCATCTTGTTTTCACCACTTCTTTATTTTATTTTATTATCTATTTTCTATTTCTAATAAATTGAATAGCTAAATATTTCACTCTTGAGACGGACGATCTGAGAGCACCCAGCCCCATTGCGTTAGATGAACTGATTTTATTTTCGATTTCAATAGGATTCTAGGTAAAAAGCTCGAATATAAAAGTTGTAGTGAGTATCCGGAAAGTGCGTAATGCGCCAGTTTCAAGATTAATTTTTGCGTCCTAAACGGCCTTTTTATGGCAAAGCTAGATTGTAAAAACAGTGGACAAAATATCAAACTTGACTATATAATGCTTCTCAACCTTTACTGTCCATGCATATAAGTGTAAATCCTTACTTGAAAAGAACCTTTTAAATCTGGTTTCTGTACCGGCTATTGAACAAAGAAATGGTATACCCTACACCTGTCTCATATTCAGTAACTAGACATTGGCGCAACAAAGATTTACTGGACATTATTGTCCTTTCGAGGACATGTATTGACTAAAGAATTATATTTTTAGATGATTTTTCTAAAATAAAAAAATATGTAGTTGGCCAAAAACAGTGTAGCTAAGCAGGAAATTGCAATAAAATGTCATCCGAAAGAAGACGTACGCCACTGTAGAGAATGCGGGGCATTAGGTGCGCCTATGACTACATGTAAGAAAATTAACTATACCAGAGTGACAATGATTTTATGCCGTCATTGTTGTACTAGTTTGGTATTCCGAAGATACCTACATACATGATTTCAGGCATTATCGACTGTCTGGACGTCTAAGGTTTTTTACAATTTAAAGATTATCAGCCTATGTCTGGAGCCCGAGATTTAAAATTCAAATTTTAAATAGCAGGGAACAAAATAATATACATTCAAGTTATTACAATGTAAAATGAGGAAAATGGAAATCTACGTTCACTGCTACTTGATAGTTTACTTAAAAATAAAACTTATGGGCGTGTTGTTCCTAATTTTACAGTCCAAATATTTTCAATGCACTAGTGATTTACTTAAAAATCAAGTTTGACTCGTGCTTAACGTATTTACAAGAGAATTAATTTAAAAATAAAATTGTTAATCGTGATCTTACATAATTTTATCGCCGTGTTAATTTTATGTTTTGTACTTAATAGTAATGAGTGGAAATATTTACGTCTAACTGAAGTTCAGGAATAGATAAATGTTATATTCAAGGCCTCAATTATGTTATATTTGAAGTTTGTAGTATTCTAAGGAATATTGAGTAATCTATCTAATACAGTGTGGCCCATTTTCATGCTGCCGCTAAACTCTTTTGAGTTATTTTTATCAATTTAATAGGCAAAGTTTCGGGATTTTTCTTTTGGAATCACTCTGTGTAATAACTGACAAATTAATTTGAATTGGGTCTGTTTGGTAAATACCAGAATTTCGTTAAAACCGTGTTTAATTAGATTAAGGAAAATTGCGTTTGGAATCTGCAGGACATATTTGCTAATGATCTGATAAAATTTACCATGCAATACCACAGTTTTGCACAACCTAATGAAATATTTTTATTAGTTAAGTAAAAAAGCAATTGCTAGATAAAATCAAAATTCCTTGCATATATACAACCGGTAGAGCAAAAACGAATAGCTATAATTTTGCGGGAATAATTGCAACTGTTCATCATCAAACGGATATGTAGAGAATGTGTTTTGATGATAAGTGATAAAATATGTTTTAGACGAAATTGTTGATTATCACCGTATATTTAATTTGCGATTACGTGAGAGCGAACATGCAATACTTAATAAAAGGGAATTGTTTAAAAAATATGTACTCACTGTTGAAAACCAACAATTTTCTGGTAGATCCTAGTCTGCGGATGGGTGACTTGGCTTCTTCGTTTTCGTCCATGCTCATATTGAGAGATATTGTTTATTTATGCTTTATAAAATATATCAGGCTCTTTCAAATCGCAGGCACTTTCCCTTCACATTCAAAGGCACGAAATAATTGAGTTCAGTTCAAAAGTGGTCAAAAAAATAACCGTTCTAGTCCTCGTGTTAGAGCTTTTGCAAAACTTAAAGAATTCACACAAACATCACACAACTGTCTTGAAAAATTTAATCGGCCGCATCTCAAAATAGAACTGAACATGGCTTGCTTATTTCGTTTTTTTATATTCGCTGATGTGATTCGCTGTACATCTAGTTATAAACAACTGCACGTTATTAAAATAATGAAGTTAGCTAGCACCGATCGAACGTCGAACACATTCACTTCTCCGTTATTGCTAGTTGGAAGTTTTCTATATTCCTTAGCACCAACACTGACCTCTCGACTACATTGATTCTATACTATTCGCTGCTAGAAACCACCAATAGAGGTACCGATATTACGCAGCACAAATGCCGAATGCGCAACGGTGTGCACAGCATCTTAGTCCGCCGGCACATCTCCAAAACCTACTTAAAGAGCTACTTAAGAACTTTGAAACCGCTGTTTTTCCTTGGTTAGATACTGTATGAGAAAAGGAGGTCGCCCGATATAAGCAACTCGCAATCTATCTGCACCGAAAGTTCAAAAAACAAAAATCATGTCAATATTCCTCCTTGCACCGCAAGCTCAAAAATGAAAAGTCTTCGTGGCCAAACGGCACATCAAGGCCTGTCAAAGTCTAGTTATCACACCCTGTACCATCTGCTTGAATGCTACATTAATGCCAAGGATGCCACTACAGTGATTAATGGCCCTCAATGAATTACATGAAGATAACCCTTGCCCTGTACCACTTTAAAGCGCTGTAGGATACTCTTCATTGTTCGAGACCAGTCAGTTGCATAAAAAGGGGCTATTGACCATTGAAACCATCTCCCAAAATGAGTAATTTATTAAAAGTGCTCTCGGTGTTTCCTTTGCTTCTGTACTGTTTTGCGCAGATTGTTGAAGATATTTACGACAAAAATTCAACAGTGATAACCACACGCAATGTGACATTCACCGGAAAAAGTAATATGCATTAAATCCACCTAGAACTGAAATGCAGTTTCATCTTATTTCAGTTATTGTGAAGGAAGTTAGTAAACCTCACAATTTATTTATTGGCAGATGCACAAAAAAGTACCCGATACTTCACCAGGAAAATATAGTAGTAAATAACGACGGTCAAAGCATGCTATCATCAAATATAGTTGTATGTATAAATTATCTTTCATTACATAAAAAAACGAAACACTTTTCCAGATAAATGTAGATGGTCCCGTTTCTATAGTTTGTGTTAATATATTCGATGAGTATCCAGAGGTATCTGCGTATCCCAGCTATGTATCTGGAGGAATAGGTCACAATTACGTGGAATTCAATGTGCAAACCACATATGGCAAAGGGTTCAAATTTTACGTTGAAATTTTTGGTAATTTAACTGCTAAGCCTCACTCGTGACTGTACTAGAAGTACTGTTGCGATGCTTCTTCATGTCAGATATATATAATAAATACATTACTAGTACAAAAAAAATTATAGGAAAATAAAGCGTTAAAAAGCTAGAAGAAACATACATTTTTATTATAAACACAGTGAATCTACAATATATGGTTAATTTTAAAATACTCCTAAACGGTATCATACAGTATCACATCCATTTTATCACATACACAGAATATAAATAAAAGAAATTAAGTAACGAAATAAGCGAAACGGTGCATGCGAGAAAACTGAAAGAAATATTTTGGTTAGGTAGGAAAAAATACAATTAGCTTTGTACCAAAAAATTCTATTGTTATCTATTCTAATCTTAACCCCAAATATTAATTATTAATATTAATATATAAAAATAGATTTAATATAATCACTATTTCGTATATATCAATTTATAGATATACAATGTACATATTAATTCACTGTCTGCTGGCTCGACGTTTGTAATCAACTAACTGAATTCTCAGTTTTTTTATTCGGTTTTTAGTAATAACATATCTAACATATATAATTTGTAGAAAAAACTTTATGTACAGGCCTATCACTCTAGCTAAGTTTATTTAAACACCACAAAATATCACTAAAAATTAAGTTTTTGGACTTTATACTATCACCTAACGCAAGTTACTATTAACAATTAGCAATACCGCAGATTAGAATTCGTTTCTGCTAAGTCAAAATGAAAATTTTGTTAATAGCTAATGTAACTAATTTAAGTACCTGTATAATCCAGTATACACTTTCCTGTGTACCAATTTCACGCTTATTGTAAAATAATTATTTCACTTGATGGTGAAATACTTATAAAAAAATATGACGAAAGTGATATTCGGCTTATTTCAAATTCAAAATAAAAACACCACTTACGCTGAGGTTTGTTGGTAATTCACCCTTATGTATGATAGGGTTCTAAATTTTAATATATAAAAATATTTTCCTTACGCATGTAGTCAAAATAGTAATTAATAATAATTAAACTGGACATACGCTTATTGTCTAGTTACTTTTTTTGCTACAATGAAAAATATAAACTGTTTAATATAATAAGACCGATAAAAATGAATCGCTTAAAAGTATTATACAGGTGTTATTATAAATAAGGGCGCTTTTGCAACATGTCAACCTAACGGTTGTCTGTAACATCACAAAATTATTGTACTTGGAAAAAAATAAATTCTAAGGAAAAATCATCAATAAGATGTATCACAGAATCAAAAAATACGAAATTTAAAGACTGAGACTGGTAAGGGTTTTTATGAACTACTTTTTAGAATGGGTTAATATGGCAAACGATTCTTTGCAGTTGTTGATTAGTTATCGGAGTGGATCATTTAACTGAAGACAGAACCATACGAGATAATTGTGAAAACACAGTACCTGTTGGCAAGCGAAAGCTGAATAAGATGAAATAGAAATTTGTTTGCTGCATGTAGGTGTAATAACGATATAAACGGACATAATTGACTTTTTTCGTATGATTTTGTCTTCAGTCCAATTGTTCATACCATAAAATTAACTTTTTGCGAGTATACATGTCTTACAGAAAAAAGTTGATCGGCGGCTTTTCAAGAATTGAAGGTACTTTTATATATGTATATCCACAAAAAGATCAATTGTATGCACGCTTTACAATACGGTTCATTCATTGATTCACTATACTTCTCACATTAATAAACAGATTTTGTTTAGCACTATACGTACCCTGTCAAGGGTACAACATTACTACACTAAGACTGATTAAATGCATACAAACTGCTTATTTTTACATACAACTACCTTAGACGAAAGTAACATTTAAGTTTATACTTAAACAGTAAGAATCTAGAGAAAGTTGCTCATGCCTTCTAGGTACTATATGAATTAGGTACGAAGTATAATTGCCGTTTCAAAGCAATAATCACTAAATTTCACTGGGTTCGTTTAGGCAGTTCATAAAAATCCCTTGATTAATATTTACTGTCCGTTTTTGTTCGAAACAGTCCCAGGCATAAACAATGCATTCGTTTAGAATATGTAGCGATATTTAATTCAGAAAGTGGATAACACTTTATAAATTCAAAAGTGATCGTTAAATGGAACTTCCTAACTTCTTCAGAGGTGATTGCTTGAAAGCTCAAGCCCAGATGCCAGTCTGAGCCATAACTATAACTATATCAATAGGTAATAAGAAATAATGGCACTAGGAACAGTCCTAAACAGCCCAACAATAACAATGCAGGCCACATGATCCGATGTATAAATAAGAGCTGTAGCAACAGCAGAAGAGCACCGGCTCAAGCAATCACTTCTAAAGCTACCGCTACTCGTGTTAGGCAAACGACAAGAAGAAATCCGAACCAACCACGTCCTCAAAGCCTTAATTGTTCAAGCAATGACCTCAAAAAAACTGATAAGTTATTGCTCTTGTCCATGCTAGAACTGCTTAACTCTTCAAAAAAGAGTTTCAAATTTTGAAACATACATTTCATCAATATGAGAGTAAAAGCTAATCGCACTCACTATCGCTATCTAAATGAAGCGCTGCCAATGAATCCATACTATCATTAGATGAAACACTGCTTCTAATATTTGCGAAACGCCCTAAGTGCAAGTCTTCTTCAAGGCTTGGTGATACTTTTGTTACTTTGAATCTAGATTTTGTCAGATGAATGGGAGTAGGCGGTTCAGCTTTGCCATTTTCAGGAACTTTGACTATCTGAAAACGACTCCTTGGTGCCGGACTTGATGCAGGAGACGGCAAAGGTGAACCGATCTAACAGAAAATAAGGCGATGGAAACTAGTTATGAAGTAATATGGGAAAATTACCTGAAATGTCCTTGTGACATCTGGAGGTCCGTATCTCGGTTCGCAGCTCAAAGACACCTTTCGTGATATCTTTTGAGAAATATTCAGCACCTCCTTTTCCTCATCGTCACTGCTATCATCTGCATAGCTTTTGTTAACAGTGCAAATTGCTTGTAACTTTTTAACCAGCTGAGAATAAGCTTCAGGATCCTTAAAAGCCAAAATTGGTTTGAGAGATATCTAAATGAAGATAATGTGTACGTTGTAACACTTACATTGCAAGATCGATTGTTATCGTCGATTTCTATCTTGGTGATTTTCGAGTTTGTTAAAGCGGTGCACAATGTTTCTATGCCCAAGATTTGGATGGCCTTGTTGCCCTTTAAGTTGACTTTCTGCAATTTTAAAAAATTGTATTCAAACTTTATCTACGTGATTTCGTTTGAATACCTGAAGCGATGTATTATTTGGAATAGCTTTGGAAAGGGCTAAAATGCCTTTGCACGTTAGGAGAGTGCATTGAAGCCCAAGTCCTTCGAGACATTGAGTATCTGGCAATCCATCACTTATGTGATATAAGACATCATCGGTTAAGTTATTAAAGCCTATATTTAAAGTGTGCAAATTTTTGCACTCGACCTAAAAGCCCAGACCATGCAATTAGAAATATTGCCAGAAGAGTAAAATTTTAGGCGTTCACTTACAATAATATGTTTGATCACAGCTCCACTTTTCTCGGTTATCTGATTGTTAAAAATAATCAATACCGATAAACCGATGCCTTCGGTGTTCGGATTAGACTCACTTGCTTGATTGCATAGCCCTTTGGCAAGAACTTCAAGCCCTCGATCGCCCAAATTATTATTACTAATATCTAATACTTTTAAATGTGTATTATTTACAAGAAACCTTTGTAAGGTATCTGCTTCTTTAGTATATAGACCCGTAGACGGTAAATATAGTTCTCTTATGGTATAACTTGACATAAGAGCTTCCACTGGAATAGGACGAAATCGCTGATAATGGAATTTAACGAACATAAAATATATAAACAAATAAAAAAAGTGCAGATTTCGAGATTTGCTAATCTCATGTTACGCCGATGTAAAATACATTGGCAAAATAAGTACAGGTTTCGTGATCTAATAGCTAATAGACTTGAAATCGGTCCTGAGGATGCCTGACATCTCGAAATCTGCAGTTGCTTACATCATGAAAATATAAATTTGCTTACCTAAATAGAATGTTGGTAGTTTGACCAGCATACAATTATCAAATTTAAGCGTAGAAATGTGTTCATTATTGCGAACTGCCGTTATTAATTGCCTCATGTAGGGTTCACTAATAATCATTCCTTTAAAAGACAAAGATTCAAGAACCATAATGTGACTGCAAGCGCTGCAGAAAGTCTTCCAAGTATCTTCGTCTTCAAAATTCATTGCAATTTCAAAATGACATACAGAGTTGTAATATTGCAAGCTGTCTAAAAACTCGGTCATGGTTTGCGATGTAAATTGGCATTCTTGAAGAATCAACTTATGAAAATTTGTCACTTTTAGTAGGTCTTCAAAGGTCTCTGTTACTTCTCGAGTTATTTTTATAGATGACAGTTTCAAAGTAGCTGAATGGTTCATATTATTTTTAATCTCCTGCAGCTGAGATTTTATTGTGTCTAGTTCTATAGTTTTGTGTTTTT
Organism: Dendroctonus valens; assembly: GCA_024550625.1. Taxonomy (NCBI): domain Eukaryota; kingdom Metazoa; phylum Arthropoda; class Insecta; order Coleoptera; family Curculionidae; genus Dendroctonus; species Dendroctonus valens. The sequence goes on along the minus strand of JAJTJO010000038.1, from coordinate 5,010,535 downwards.
TACATGATCCCTGGTAAATTTGTAAAATTTGCTCGGCGGAAATGAACTCATCTAGAAATGGCGACAATCAAACTGGGCCTCTTTCAATGTTACAGATTAAAGCTTACCAATAATCCACATATAATCTTCGGGTTCTTTGTAACTAAAGAGCTTACGCTCATCACTGGGAAAACATACATGCCGAGTTGCAGGGCAATTATCTTCTTCGGCTAAGGCCTCAACGCACGAACGCTTTCTTAATATGGAATTTCGTGGATTATTTGATAAACTAAGATTTTCTTTTTCCGAACTGTCATTTTCATCGTCGGGCTCACTAGTCTCTATGGAATTGATAAATTTCACATTTTTTTTTACAACAGTTTAATATTTTTGGCCAAACAATGTGCCTCGTGAATAAAAATGAAGCATTTGCTCGAACTACAAAGTAAAAGCAAATGCTTTGAAGCAAAAGGTAGGAGAAAAAGCATTTGCTTCTTTTCTAATGAATAATGGTTTGTTTTTGCTTCGTAGTAAATGCTTCGTTATTTAGACCGCGTCCTTCACTTTTTGAGAAGCCTAAACAAGAATATTTTGTTATGATGCCTGGTTGATTATAAAAGACATACTTTGTAGTAGTTTTAATGTGAGTTCAGAAGACGGAGCAACGCTATGAACTCCGAGGAAGAAAGAAACTTGTTAAGAAAACTATCAGGTGAAATTTGCAGTTCCTTTTTCCAAAATCCAACTTCCTCTCGTCTTCGCATTCCACTTTTAATGTTAATGTCATCCGCATTTTCTTCAATACGGTTATTTGCGCCATTATTAAGTGACACTTCTTCCAATTCAAAGTTTAGCTCGCCTAGTGTTTTTGCAATGTTGTGCAGTACACGTTTAGGAGTGTTTCAAGTTTTACTTGAACTTTATATTGCAGTATGGAAACTCTTTGCTTCAACTGTCCACAATTAATTATGTCCCACGTGTCGCTTCATTGGACGCGAAGTCTGCACTGGAGGTACTTTCAGAAAAATTACGCTTTTGCTATAAGTGCCTAGCAAAAGCATGATTCATATAATCTGAAGTATTTGTTTATGGTGTAGCAAATGGTTGTAAAGTAAGTGCTCCAAACTTTATTATCATATACTTCGAAGGTTTTGCTTTAGGAATTTGAAGTAAAAGCATTTACTACGTTTTATTCATAAGACCCACGTCTTCTGTCTAATTTATCAGTATATTAAGACACAACTAGCCCTAGAAATTATCTAAAGCAAAAAGCATCCATTTAAAGTAGCAGTAGTCCGAAGTCATCCTCTATCGCCTACGATAATTTCATAACGCAATTTTTCTTGCTCAACACTAGAACATGCCAGTCTGTTTTTCCAGGAGAATGTGTCAATTTATCCGCTAAAATACCAGGCAAATGCAGATGCTTAATTGAAGTTCATCTCAGGCACCTCTCATCAACTAGGTTTTGCCTGAAAATAACGCGCCTAAACCTGTATTTTTAACGCCCATGTAAAATAGGTTTCGAGAGCGTTATTTTCAGGCTAAACCCAGCTGATGAGAGATTATAGGCTCGAAACCTGGTCTGGGGGTGCCTGAGGAGGATAGCAATAACCGTTGTTGTGTGAAAATATTTCAAGTTGACTTGAGCATTTACGTAAACAGGTAAAAAAATCGTCTTCATTTTGATAAAAGGACCTACATTGTTCTCACAGGATTCATTTAATGTTCGTTTTGAAACATTTAAAATGCATTCACATATTCCATTTCTAAGTGAAGCACCGAGCGATACTGTGGTGAGTCCTTCGGTGAATTAGATTGGCACCATCTTTACCCCCCCTTTCACCAACAAATTCGTGTAAAACCCCTCTTGATTTGTATGGTTTTATATTCATTATTTGCATAGACCGTTTCTAGTGTGAACCTGCAACTATTGATTATGTGCACTTACCTTCGATGGTCACAAGTTGTCCCTTATCTGTTTCCAGCTCATCGGCACGACTCAGCTCTTCTTCGTCTTTGACAATATGCTCAGAGAGTTGTTCTTGTACTTCCAGACAGGCTTTGTCCATGTCAATATGCATAATATCTTCAATCCCATCATCCTCTTCTGAGGTTGTCTCTTCTGGGGTAGCACTATTTGGTGAAGCAAATGGTGCTAAATTGAATATGCCAACTTGAGTGGGTTCCAAAGGAGTGCACAGTTCATCTTCATCGATTGAAAAGGACTTATCTATTAACGAAGTTGAAAGTTTTGCTGCTTTGGTTTTTGTTTTTGAAATATCTGGAGTAAAAGGGGTTGCTTGCCAGCCAATTATTGGTTTAATATGAAATTCAGTGTGACTTACTGATTTTAATGTCACATACAGTAGATTCTTCGCAATGTTCAGTATCCAAGGGACTTTCTGTGCCACTGTCTATCAGAAAAGGTGTGCCATTTTCATCCACACATGGATCCAGATCCATCATTTAGTGCTGAAGTGCTACTTTCTTCTTTCTATTGTGACCTAAAATTACAAAAACTCTATGTCCTATTCAGTTCAGTTTAACACATGCCCTTACATCTTTTCCGGATCATTCTCCACAAAATTTACAAGCCGATCCCACCAACCTTTATTCCTGCAAACTTCAACAGCATAAGTTGAATTTTACTAATAATTCACGTTTTTTTTTGCAATAATTTTTGTGAATGTCAAAAATAGCCTATATAGGGTTGACTGGTTGTTTTTAACCGATTTTCTCTATGTGAAATCACTGTGAAATGCCTCTAAATGCAATACTAGATAGTAAAAATTCACTTAAAAATTTTACATGTTCCCTAGCTTAAATTTACAGGTTATAATAAATTAAATAGCTGAATTACATAAAAAAAAATTGGTAAATAATCCCAACCATTACAGATAACTGTAAATAGCTGACATCCATTACTATTTTATAGCCTCTATTTCAGCTATGACAGTTTGTAGTTTAAGTTTCAACAAATATTGTCAACAATAACTTACAATAATCCTCACTCTACCGCTTCAACCACCAAGACTTACATCTCCCCGATAATGAAACAAACTTTTTACACAAACAACTCTATCTTATGATAACACTGGTTGCCTATTTTTTTTGGAGGCTCTAAAGGCCTGCTTGAAATATTCGCGAATTTGCGCTGATGTCCGTCGCGAGCAATGTGCATTAAATTTGAAAAACAAACCGCAGAAAAACAACATTATTCTTTAATTTATAACGTGTATATTGCATTTCGTGAACACCATTAAATAGCCTGGGAATAAAGAGCGATAACCCACTGGGCTCTCCACTATCAAATAAGTACAGTCCCCTCTCCTACCCTTGTCGTTATCCCTTACGTTAGAGCCTGGCAAATGTGAATAGAACTTTAAACGTTACCTAGCAACCGCATTAGTGAGTGATCTCATACTTAATTGTCAATGTGACATTGACAATATTTATTTATATCTCTTCTATCTCTTGTCTATGATTTATAGATAGAACTGTGAACTGTATTGCCACTAGTTTGTCAATGAAAGTTATTGTTTAATTTCAGCTAATTTCCAAAAGTCCTAACATAGTAGTGCCTTATTTGCTACTCATTGCAGTAAGTAGTGCCTGCGATTTGCTTCATAATTAAACAACATATAATTTAGACCTAACAATGGGCGATCAACAGCAACAACCTGTTCAGCGAAATGTTAATAACGTGAAAGTTTTCTTAAGAGTTCGGCCTTTCAATGAGCGTGAAGTTAAAGAGGGTAGCAAAGCCACTCTTGTCTGTGATTACAGAGATCATGTGGTCATGCTACAAAAACCCAAGGAAAAATGCTCCGGAAAAGATACTGATAAGAAATATTTTCAATTAGATTACATATTTTCGCCTCTTGCCACTCAGGTCAGTGAAAATGACACAGTTGTTCACTTTTTACCAATTTAAACAAAAACGCCCATTTTTGTAGCTTGATGTGTATCGTCTTGCTGCTGCCCCTCTAGTGGAGCAGGTATTTGATGGGTACAATGGAACAATTTTTGCCTATGGCCAAACTGGCACAGGCAAAACCTTTACCATGACCGGAAATTACGCTATTCCGGAGAGTCGAGGCATCATCCCCAACACCTTTACTCATATTTTCACTCAAATAGCTAATTCCAGTGAGGATAGATCTTTTATCGTTAAAGTCATGTACTTGGAAATTTATAATGAGGAAGTGAGGGATCTTTTGGGTGCTGATCCAAACAAAAAACTACAGATTAAAGAAAGAACTGATATTGGCATATACGTAAAGGACTTAACTGGATTCACTGTTGACTCGGTTGATTCCATTTCCCAACTCATGGAACGTGGAAATAAAAATAGAATCACCAGATCCACGATGATGAATAATGTCAGTTCAAGATCACATGCTGTTTTCACTATTGTAGTGGAAACGAGACACAGAGACAAAAATCAAACCACAGTGGGGAAACTGAATTTGGTAGATTTGGCTGTGAGTATCGGAGCTTGTGATGGGTAAAGTTTTCGGAAAATTTCCCTGAAAAATCGAGGCTTTTTTGCCGTTTTACATAATTCATAATCAAGCCTATTTGTGATATATTAGACAAAACAAAATTAAAGCATCACACAAAGTAAAACGTATAAGTTTATTCATATTTGTTAGAAAAATAATACAATTAACAGCGCATTTGGGCTAAAGCTAAAACAATTCGAATACAATATAACAAGTTACACCAAAAGTCTTGACCAACGATTATCAATCTCATTGTTCTCAGTCCTCATCCATTCATCAGCGACTTGGCACTCTTGACGGTCTTCCTAATAAAAACGCAGCTTAATTTAGTTAGCACTAAAGTACATTTTCGTTTTAATCCCGAAAATTCCAGTTGTGGAAACTTTTTCGGTTCTAATGGAAATTCCCCGATTACCTATCACAAATCGCATCACACTTTACCACAAAAAGCAAAAATGTATTCCTTGAACTTTAGGGTTCTGAAAGAGTTAATAAAACAGGCGTATCCGGAATAGGATTAAGGGAATCTGGAAGCATCAATCAGTCCCTCCTCACCTTAGGAAATGTGATTCAAGCTCTTGTTGAAAACAAAAGTTTTGTTCCTTACAGGAATTCCAAACTCACACGCTTACTTCAAGATTCGTTGGGAGGAAACTCCAAAACCACTATGGTAAATCGACATTATTCAATGTTTCAATCAAACAGAATAGTATTTTCGATAGATATCAATGATTGGGCCAGCTGAATCGGATTATGAAGAAACCTACAGTACTTTACGTTATTCGCATAAAGCCAAATTTATTCGAAACTTTGCTAAAGTCAATTTGGAAGAAGGTGGCTTGATTGAAAGATTTGAGAATGAAATAGCTGAGCTTCAGCAGAAGTTATCTCTTTTAACAATGGTGTCCGACCAACCGAAAGCAGTAAGGATTTTTTTAACATCTTGAACTGCTTATAAGGTCGCTATATATTTTAGCAAAAAAAGAAAAATAAATCGGAAGCCGACATTGAAAAAATCAAGAAAGCGGAAGCGGAAATGCTACGAATTGAGTAAGAACTAAATTAGTAGAAAGTAAGTTATTGTTTGGTAATTGTATCGCATCTAGGGACGAGAAACGTGAGCTGGAAGAGAGAATGTCAATAATTTCAAAGAAAATTATCTGTGGAGGAGAAAACCTTCTTGAAAAGGCTCAGCAACAAGAATTTCTCATTATGACTTCAGGAGAAGAACTAGAAAACCTTGATAAGAGCCACCAAGCTCTTGAGGAGCAATTTAATAGGATGACAGAGGAGAAAATTGATATCGAAGAAAAATATTCGTCTTTGCAAGAGGAAGATATGGATCTAACGCGAAAAATTGGCATGGTGCAGCAAAGAATTAAGGAAGCGAAAGATGAATACGCTGACAAAGAGCATGAATACCAAAGAGAAATGGAAGCGCTAAATGACAATAACCGCCTTTTGATTAGAGAAATGCAATTATCCAACCTAATGATCGACTACTACATTCCACTAGAATACAAGGTCTGCAGGAGTGTGGTTTGTCAATACCTACTTTGAAATAACATCACTTATTTTCTAGAAACTTATTCAAAACTATTGCACGTTCAATAATGATACGCAAGAATACCAGCTGCAAGGAGTTGCATATACTGGGAATAACATGAGAAAGCGACAAACAGTTACTGAAGATAACGCATTAATTAGTTTTGAGATGAAGCAAGTTTATCATAAGTATCCTGAGAAGAAAAAGGTAACAAGTAAAAGGTCTCTATTGAAGGCTTACTCAGCGGTGCCAAAGCCCACCCGATAATGCTTGATAAGCTTTCCAGTTTTCTGCGATGATGTTTCCACACTTATACATTTTCTTGTTTTGATTAAACAGACTGATCGAAGTCTCTAAATTTTTTTTACCACCGAAACACAAACCATTTCTAGTCTTTGTAGTATTTTTTCTTAAGTTATATGAGGATATAAGTACTTCCTAATAGAGCTTTAAATTAAACAAGTGATGTTTTTGTTGCTTCGTTTATTTATCGTAGTGCAATTTGTTAAAAATATGTTACCAATATATTAGGCATGATTTAAAAAAATATATATGTGAATAGCAGTATTATTAACAAATCTAGTCATTTTCAGGGCAATTTATATAATTGCTAGTAATGATAGGGTATTTATTATTTAACAGAAAGGGTCAGAAGTCTTGTGAAGATCCTAAGAATGTATCGTTCTTATGTGTACTGACTGGTAAATGGCGCGTTTACAGTTTTCTGAATACCACCAGTTTTAATGAGTGCAAGATATTTCCACGATGTTTAACTACTTTGCATATTTCTGATAAACACCAGTTAATGCTTTATTTTATGATGTCCTCAACTAGAAATACAGTTTCATGAACATTCATTCTGCCACAATGGACCTGCTGCACACTAATTTTGATTTTATCATCAATCAAAACGTTTTAAAATTGTCCATTAACATTTATTAATCGTTTCGTATTTATTAAGTTGTTTTTTACTACTTCCCTTATGGAAGTTTATTGATTTATTAAGGAAGTTTCTTTAACAACGTTTGTGTTTGGTTTATGTAAAGTTTTTTTTGTATTATCTCGAATATATACTTGGTATTACTTATGTTATATACGTTATATTGAAGTTATAAATAAACGTGTGTGATTATTTGGTTGTTTTATTTCTAGCCTAATTAAAACACGCTGTCCTTCGAACTTTTTATTAAAATATATTTTTCCTCTACTTTAGGCGGGCAAGAGCTAAAATATAAGAACAGGGACATACCTATATAGTAACTAACATCGGAACTTGTTATGTATGTATATATTAAAGTTTGTACTATTCTCTTTGATTTTCTCAACTCCATTTTATACAAATTTGTCGGCAATACCTGGTTTTTGTGTGTATTTCAAAATATGACAGTTTTCTTGAAAATACCTGAAAATGTAAATATATACATTTTTATTTTTAAATAAATTAAAAATATAGAAATAACATTTTACAATAAATATATATTTTAATTTTATACATATTATATACAACTATTTGATGAAGATACTTGATCACCAAGTGCATTTAAGGGTGTGAAAATCGGTATAATGAAAGAACAATTTGAATAAAAAGTTCAAGATGATTGAATGGGAAGTTTAATTTTAAATGCACCCAGTTTATCAAGCGGCCTTCACACTCAAAGACAGATTTTCGAAGTTTTATGGCAAGAAGGTACCATGCAGTCGTTTTAATACAATGTACCAACCATTGGTGCCGTGGCATGTTTCAATGTACGCTGCAACCCTATATATGACTAAAATTCACATTAGTATAATTTCATAGGAACGAGTAATGGATGATTGATTGTATTTGGGAGAAAAAGGGAGAAAATATCGCGATATAAGAGTGCTTATATAGTTGATAAGGGAAAGCACAGTTTTTCGGTATTTTTGAATAGACGAAGACGTTTTTTAGCGTTTCATGTTGAGCTTTGCAACGGTAAATTGAAATACCGAGTGTTATACTAAAGTTGATAATTCGTGGGGACTATTCGTGGTCGCGACACTACTAATATCGATAGTATTAGCTGGCATTCCAGGACTAACGCTACCACTAGCCTCCCTGGGATGTTTGCTAATGTTTAGACTTTCCCCGGTAGGAGGAGTAGTGGTAGATGGTCTAATAATATATGGCCCGTTACTATGTATACTAGCTAATGGATGTCCAAAGCTATGATTGAATGCGCTGACGTGCGATTGATTCAAATTCGTTTGATACGGCTGAGATGTAATACTGTGGAAGGAATTATGATGTTGCTGAGTCGTGTCCTGCTGCAAAGCTAGTTCTCTTACCGCGTTCGTCTTTTCTTTTTGCCATATAAATACGTTATGTACCATAGCACATCCGCAAAATATGATTCCTAGTCCTATGAAGACACTAGTGACAATCGCTGGAGTCGAATGGAATTGAATAAAGGTGTACAGTATTATTCCTAAAAATTATATTAATTACTGCCGGTTTCGTTCTAACATCGAAAATTTGAATTTCCCTACCTGTGAGAAATACTGGAATGGAAATGAAAAATCCTCCAACTGCACAGACTCGACTGACTGACGACTTTTGAAGATACTTGTTTGTCCTGAAACAGAAGAATAGCAAATTGAAATTATTGTCTGGTGTCTAAATATCAACAATCTTCATCCCTACACGGTAAATTAAGCAAACTAACTTGTCTGTTCACCAAAATTACTGTTTTTATAAAGCCAATTTGTAATTATTCCATATTCATTAAGTTGATTACTAAAGGCGATACGCTTCTGCTTCAATGGTGCTCTTAAATTAAACTAAATTGCATTTTAATACTAAAGCCTTTCAACGTAAGAATGTAGCTTCCAGCGCTTATGGTACTCCCAATCGTAATGGGTGCTATAGGGAGTACTTAAATCGTGGGAGTGCTGTGTTTTACCTTGTAGATAATTATTTATTTGTAACTATTCGCCTTTGCTAATTAAATTAAATGATTATAGTCTAGAGTATTTAGAAGGAAAAATAAGACCATGTTAATGCTAAAATGGCCTATTAATCTGTTAAGTTTTCTGTAAACCATCACCATCAATTTTATTGATATACGAGAATTAATTCGGGCTCTATATATTTTATCGCTCACATAAATTCTCGTTTCAGTGTCGTAAAATGCTTACAGAGCAATCATTGATAATTTATTTAAATTTCTCGTTGCTTTATATACAGGGTGGTGATTTTAGTTAAAGCAAAATAGAGTAAACTTTCCATTCTTCCATTGATAACACTAAATGGTCAAAGCGCGTTTCAGCCTATTTTTGAACACCAACGAACAATAAACACAGGATCCAATGAAATGCAAAGTCCTCGTATATCTCGTTATTATTTGTTTAAACACGTGTTTGCTTGCCCGTTTTGGACTTTTGTTTACATTTATGCCATGTATTTTACGTATTCCCACGATATATTGGGATTATTTATTTACAGCATGTTTCAGCCTTGTGAGTGCCTGGAAAACGAGAAATATGCATGTGTGTGTTTTGTGCTTGTTAGTTTTATAGTGTTTTTTCATGTATGTAAGTTTTCGCATTATAAAAAATCATCTAAACTGCATTATCCACAAGTGTGCGATATTAGACGTGAGTGAGTAATGAGAGGGAATTATGATTATTTCATAACGCTCAGTGGATCTATTGTACAGTGGTAAATTATAATTTGAAGTTGTTTTGATCAAATCTTGAATTAGTCGTGAATAAAGTACAGAATAACGCTTGATTCTTTTGAATATAATTCGACCCAGATAGAATACTTTGATAGTAAATACATAGGCATTATTCCCACTTGCTAGTTGACCAATCCGAACAACAGACAGGTTTAGTTTATGAACGTCCATAAATAGTAAAAATTCGTCTCCTATGCAGGTTATTACCTCATATTTATCATTTTGATAGATTTATATTGCATGTAATTATGCAATAATTGACAGCCAATACTACTAAGCTTACTATCAAGTGTTTGTAGATTTTTCCGCAAAACTGGTATGGTACTATAAATCTTTGAGTACATGACGCTGTAAATGTTCTAGGGGTTCGAAAATAAATCGATGAGTTCTAAGTGTGAAAAAAAGAATTTCCAATAGCGAATGCTGCAAAGAACGAGTAACAAGTTCGAAAAATGTGTTCGATCGTTAGCAAGGAAGTTTTTGAGGCGACATTGTAAGTGTGGTTTATTTTAAAGGGCTTCTTTTATCGGGACATTCTAGATGTGTACATGTATAGCACGTAGGAAGGTTTCCACTGATCACATTAGTTATTTCTGTTCTGGTTTTCAAATGATTTTGAAACCCACATCTTCGCCAACCTTCGCCATGTGCGTGCTTCGAGCTATACATACAGGGTGGTTTCGTTTTCTGTTATCTCAAAACTACTTGTTTGTTGCAAAAAACATATTTAGTTGAACCCAATGGGGATTTTATAATTTCAACACTTGCCATATTTTTTGAATTCATGAATTTTTAATAGTAGCATCCGAAGATTTTTAAGTACCCGAAAATACGACCTCATACTTTAAATCGAGTATTTAATTCAAGAAACAAAAACCTTGAATTTTTGTAAATTGATGACTAATTTCTATTCCTAGAGAGGACAATTCTGGGCAAATACTGAGTAACTAAATATTTTTTTGGCCAAGTTATGGCGTGGACTTTACAGAGCGATGATTTAGCAGCAAATTTGAAATTTTTCTTAAACGAATAAGCAGATGATTGATTTATAAGGCGTTTTAGCCATCCGGTAGTTAATTCACCAGCTCCATATCTGCCAGCAAAAGGAATACTTAGTAGTGAATGATAAATGGAACAGCTTGTTGGCATGATTAATTACTTTGTTGCATATTGAATATCAGGATTTTAGAAAAAATGAGCGATTTGAGCGTAAAATTTTCGATATCTTCATTATACATGCTAATAATATTCTACTGCATATGGACCGCGATATCGTCATAAAACAGTTGCATTATAACGGGAAAAATACCAGCAAATTAAGATTAGTGCTGAGGGCTATAAAATGAGCAGCGATTGGCATTACTTTATGAGTACCATGAGTACCTGCAACTAGAACCGAGGAGATGATGATAGAAAAAGGTAAAGAAACGTTATAAATAAGCGCTCCTCGTAAAGATGGTTTTTCTGATTTGAAAATCACTTTGACCGAGTTTTAAAGGCAATAAAAGTAAACGGCGAATGAAGATAAAAATGTCCAGGCAATTAGCAGGTGCAAATGCTTAGTAAATTCGTCTGGCGTGAGAAATTCCCATGACTACGCAATTGTTTAAAATGTAGAAACAATCTGGCGAATAGTCAAATGAGACTAATTATAATTCTCTTTTAGTTCAGCATTATAACGGCGTCGTAACGTAACTTTGTAGCTGATAGAAACCAGACGAAAGTATCAATACACAAAGCGCAACTTTATAGGCCTCACTCGGTTTACAAATGGGATCCGATTTCAAGAAATTTTAAGAGCAACGCCACAAGAACACTTAAGAGTGCAGACATAGAATTTTTCCCATGGTTGTATTTTTAGCCTGGAAAGTATTTCCATAAATTATAGCAATTCGTCACGTAACAGGAAACGCATTATTAAAAGCTGGGAAAATCGACAGCTTCGTTAACAGGGTAGTAAAAACGATTAATTAAAAGTAGCTTACCTGTCGTTTCCCCCATGGGGACTCTTGACAAGTTTAACGGCAAACAGGAACTGAATGGCGCACACCAAAAGGCAACACAGATTCAAAGACAATGTTAAAGCACACAAAGCTAGAGTAACTTCGTAAACCACTACGTATTCTTCCGCTGTGATCACTGTAAGCTGTTCTGCACGTAAAAGTTCCCGTATATCGTTGGCCGTAACCGGCGAAATTTTCAGTAAAAAAATCAACGACAACAGGGCTAGGAGAAGACTGACCAAGCACAATAGTCCCAGACTCACTAACATTTCCTTAACACCCACTTCCTTGGACTTGGCTATGAATTTATTGACGGTACTTTGGTTTCGGATCCTTGAGATATTGAGGCCTCCATTCAACACTTTGTTAGCTGGAGTTAGTACCGCACTGTTACTGTAGATTGAATGCTTGGAATTGTCCAAATTCGGAGTACAGTTGTGAAGTTGGGATAGCTGAGACGCATTCAGCGAATAATGTTGTGCCGATATTCTGGAACTGTTTGCGTTAGGAGAACGGAACCTATGAGGCTGTGGGTCTCTAGGTTCCATTATTATTGAACTATCTGGACGGGAGCCTCGGCTTGCGATACCTGAAACAAATTATATTTGAAAACATTTTCAAATTCTAGTAGTATCTTTGCTAAATTGTTTCAAGTGGGAAGATGGACCTTCAAGCAGCCACATCTGAAGGTGTCAGCCATCGCTCTCTTGAAATATTACGAATGAATTCCATTCAAGGGCAGGATATCCTGTTTTCACTTAGTCGATATTCCATATTTACTCATCAAAACTCAAAAAAACTAATCAATTTCATAAACAATTTAACATTCCACAGTAGCCATCAGGTATTAAGTATTACACTAAATTACCATGTTGCTTTCCATATATGTATATGATAATGACTTCTTGCGAAATATCTTAGTAAATTAAAGGCCACATGCAGGAAAACAACGCGAGAAGGACATCTAATGATATTAAATTTGGAATAAATTAATCTGGTGTGTCAAAATATCCGCGTAATTTTTAACACTGAATTAGAAGATATTTTTAAATCACACCGAAGGCCAACTCCATTCAATAGTGAAAATACGTTGTGACCCGTAATGGGTGTAGGCGCCTAAATACGTGGAACCTACTGCTTAGCCAAATGATATGTAAATTAAATATTAATGGAAAATAAATAGCGAACACGAGAAGGTAAATGAAGATTCTATTTGGATTATCTCAGGTTGCAAGGAAAAGTCTGCAATTTTTCTATCAAAGACAGTTAGGTGCATCTAGTATAACGTACCTAATAAGAATCCAAAACCATTTATCCTAATAACAGCCTTACCTCCGTTTGTGATATGCTTCAACATTTTGTCTTTTACGTTTGTCTTTCATTTGTCCGTTACAATGTCTCGAAATCGATTTAAGGCAGTGATGAAGATCACTCATCTGTAATTTCCACATGTTCTTTCTTCATTGTTGCGCTGTTGGTGCTTGGAATTGGCCTCGTGCTGATCCATAGCAAGGATAGGAGCGAGCACTTAAGGATTGATTTACCATTTTTGGGGTGCTTAATGATTGTGCTTGAAGGGATCATTTAACATATTTTCTGCTATGGCAATATCTGCAAACACACAACTATTGTCATTCTTTTGTTGCATCGTTTCGGTTTTTTGTAATATTAAAAAATTTCAAGGTTCCTCAGAAACAGTAGGAACTTGTAAAAATACTGCAAAAGCCCCTTTAACGGACACGAAATATGAAATTTCTTAACCGGCATTTGACAACGCATCGTTCCATAGAAAAATATACAGGGTGTTTGTTTTTAATAAACTTACTTATTACCAGATATAATAGAAAGGACTTTAGCAATAGTAGGTACACACTTTATTTGAAACGCTCCATATACTAAGTAAGTACAATCGCAGCCTTTATTTCAAAGAATAATGACTCTAGAACCAACGTCAAGGTTTAACGTCCCTTTAAGACGCAAATAACTAGTAGGTAATGACACGTTCATGAAAAGGCCATGCTTGATTTGTACAGCCTACACATGCGATTTAAAAACCGAATGTAATTTCTGTGATTTAAGCGCAATATTTGTTTTAATATGGCCTATACAATAGATGTTTCATTACTTTCTGATTGCCAACTTCCTTCTATTTAACTGTATTGGTCAGGGTTCAGTGGATGTGATCCGAAAAACTATCAATACCGCAAACAGCGGATTTTAACAAAAAAAATTCATTAAGCTTCTTTTAATTGTCTAGTTCTGTCGGTCTGTTCACTTGGAAAGTCATTATAACACACCGATTGCTTATGCGGGCCATGTTTGGGTTAGTTTTACAAATTAACCAAATCGTTCAGTCCAGTTTTAGTCAATTCTACAAGCAAAGCAATAACCGACGATATTGAAAAACTGATAACTGATACATACTGTATATTGTACAGTATATAGAGACGCTTCGCAGGTCGAAAGCTATGAATTCAACTAAAAAAACACACATGTAGCAAGTTGATTTTTGGTCGGCAAAATCGCAAGCCAAGCACCTTTAAACGCCCCAACCAAGCTGACTGAAAAATACGTTATACCCTTCGGATCCGCAAATTTCGAACATTTAGACCAATTTTCGAGCGTTTTTGATCGGTTTTTGAAGCGGTTTTGATCGCACATCCGCCCCCTTACAGCCTAAACCACATTTGGGCTGCTTGGCACAGCCATAGAATATATACCAATTTCATCGTGGTATGTGAAATAGACGACCCCAGTAAAAATACATTTTTGTGTCTAGCTTTGTGAGAAAAAAATGCAAACACTGATCTACATAAGGAAAACTAGCGATGCTTAGGACTGTTCCCGGAATGGAAAAAGGCAATTTCCACCCTTTATATTTTTTTATCTGTAGCTCTGCAGCATCCTGTGTAAATTTCCCTAATAATGTGAAAGTGATGTAGCAGCAGTGATGCGCGAAAACTAAAAAGGAATTTTCCTTATAAAACATCGAAGGTAAGTAAAGCATAACGGATCATAATTAATTAAATCAAAACCTGTTGGAACGAGAGAACATTCATTTTTTTAAGGAACTGTAATTGAATTTATCAGAATCACTTTACTCCTTAACTGTTCCATAGATAAGTGAAGAACAAATAGCAGAAACACAGTTTTTGGTCAGAAGAGAAAGCTTCTAACTAGATAATCGCAGTTGCAATATAATTACGGTCAAAATATTGGAATAAGACGTAACTGTATCTGTTTTTAGGGCAGTAGATGTAAAAATGAAAGAAATATCAGGTGTTTGGATCCACTCTAATAATCGTAAGCCGTTGAATATATGTCACTATTTCATTCAATAAATACGAGCATAAAAGCTAAAGGAATTGTAAGCATTTAATATTAATTAATATATCGAGAGAATATCCATACATAAATGTTATCTCTGTTAATTTCCAGCTAAGAATTAGAGTTGAGATAAAGCCACATTTTAATTATGAGTTTTCATTCGCGGGACTGATTAATTAAAAGATAAGTGCAATTAAGGAAGGTGAATCGGATTAGCCGATTTAAAGTCGATTTTTGCATTTTCAGTTGATGTAAAAGTGTTTAACGTAAGAATATCGCGGCATTATTGAGACGTCAGGTGTTTCATCAACCCCAATTAAACAGAAAAGGGCAGGTGAATGAATATATAACCGGAAACAAAAGATCGTTAAAACAGTCGTTTGCCAGGTTTCTTTCCTAGATCGAATTCAACGATATTGTATAATATCGGTTGCTTGTAAATTATATCAGCTATAAATTTGAAATATCTCGTATGAGTTTTCCGATAAAGTTTTTGTGCAAAAAAAATATACAAGGTGGCATTTTGACAACGAACAATAAGCTAACTATAAGTCCTAGCCATGTTTTTGCTCATAGAAGTATATTAAAAATAGTTAGTTTAATTTAGGAGTGTGTTTTAATGTATTTTTTGTTTCACAACTTAATTTTTGCGCAAAAAACGAGATGCACCATGGAATTTTGAAAACGAACAATCGGCTATAAATCCCGAAGCAAAAAATATATTAAAAAACACTCCCAAGCAATTTTGAATATTTTTTTGCCCAAAGGAGTGTTTTTTAATATATTTTTTGCTTCAGGACTTATAGCCCATTGTTCGGTTTCAAAACACCACCGTGTATATCGTTTTTTGCGCAAGCATTAAGTTTCGAAACAAAAAACACTCTTTTGGGCCAAAAAAATTGTTCAAAATTGCTTAGGAGTGTTTTTTAATCTATGTTTTGCTTCAGGACTTATAACCCATTGTTCGTTGCCAAAATGCCACCTTGTATACCTGTTTTTGGCGCAAAAAAACAAGTCCTAAAGCAAAACATATATTAAAAACACCCCTAAGCGATTTTTAATATATGTATATGTAAAAAAAATAGAGTAGAAATTGCTTAGGAGTGTTTTTTGTTTCAGAATTGATGGCCGATTGTTCGCTTTCAAAATGCCACCCTGTATATGGTTTGGCTTTAAAAGGTTGTCAGTTATTGATCATTAATTATGTGAACTCAAATGAAATATGATTTAGTGCGGCAAGTTTAAATATTTTTATTTTCCAAATTACCTTGCATGCATGTAACCTTTTATCTTCCACATGTCGTGACTTGTACGCGAATGAAAAATCCTGCTTCACGGTTTCACTTTTATTAAAGCCTGAAGACTGCTTTCCGGATTTATTTTAAAAGCTCAATGGAACAAATTGATTAAGCCATGCTATGTGTGTTCGACCGGCTGATTATTTTGAAAATACACATATAATTACTTATGGCTATTTGATAGTACGCCCATTATAGAAGGATTGGAAAACATTTTCCAATTTACATAAAACCATAAGCAAAAACAACTGCTGACAACCTTGTAAAAAGCAATTTTATATTAAGTTAATGTAATATATTCACCTGTTCCTTAATCTAATAACACAGTTTATTGCATATTCCGTTCTTTTTACTTAGGGAGCTGTCAATAAGAGAATTTATTTAATGAGAAATGTATGGTATTCTTTGCTGCGTCAACAAGAATTTAATAATAATTAATATGCTTAGAAATTTTATCTACAGATTTAAATTAAACAAGAACCAAGCTTCGTATGGGTAACGGTTTAAGAAAATTGAAAAGACGCATCTTCGCGCTTATCAATTTATTATGGAAGATTGGAATTACTTTATACCAGCCACTCATTATTATTGATTAATTCATGTGACAAATAACCAATATGGATATTGTGATAAATAACTCTAATAAAAATGCATGACAACAGATTTTTCTAATGAAATCATGGTTTAGTTTCCGCAATGTTGAAAATAGAATTAGTAAAAGTTGTAATTTATTTTCATACTCGATTGAAAATGAAATCAACTCCGCTGGCTCATGTTCACTAATGGTCTTTAAAAGTTCTGTCGAAGATATCTACATATACCTATAACACCCGAAAGCAGTAAATATGTATTATCAGGAAGGGCGTGGAAAAAATCCACGGAGAACAGGTAGAATTCTTACATATGTACCACCAGCTATCGTCTTTTTAAGACTTTAGAGGCTTAAGTTATTAACGACGGTTTTATGTGATTTCTAAGAGGAACTTTGGTATTCGACTACAATACAGTAGATGCATATTTAATGTTGTAGTTAATAGTGTAATGAAGAAGATACGCTACATATCTCAATTATAAAATTGCACCTCGTATTTACATGTATAATTAGCCATTGCCCGTTAATTGGACTGTTTTCTCAATAAAAATTCATAAAAGCCGTTATAATTTTTTTAATGAAGAAAATTTTACAAAAAAATATCACTTTATCTCTGGCGATAAGCATGGCAAAACTCATCAGCAAGTTGGCAAAAATTATTTTTTTTTCAATGGAAAATCAAATATTTGCTAAATTGATGCTGTTAATTAGGCGGTAAAATTGAAATATTCTTAAGAAGTATGTTAGGAATGTGGGTTTTAAAATTTCCCACATTAACTTCAATTTGCATCTGGAAAATCAGCGGTGGAATCAGTGAACCTCCGGAAACCCTCTGGTAATATTCCAGGTTTCTTCAGAATCTTTTTAGGTGATCTGATACGTGGCTGAGGCACTAATTAAAAATTTATTTCACTAACCATGAAAATCTGACACTAGCCCACAGTTGAACTTTCAGTCACAGATTCCTCGATATGATATTGTTCTTTGGGAAACTTTAAAAACATGTAGTATACGATAACGAGCCATATAACAGACCAGGCGATCGCGCAAGTATATACACCTACTCTTACTTAACTGAAAATGAATTCACATCCACATTTTTGTAACGGCAGTTTACCGCTCCTTGCGCATTGTGCGCAGCGATGCCGGACTTTATAATTCTTCACCATAGGCCATAAGTATTCGATCTTCAAGCGAAGAAAGGCGAAAAAACAGACCTTGCATCTCTTCTTCGAGTTTCTAGCCTATCCGCGGGCTTCGCTTGCCCACAAACGGTCTGCGATCAGTCAAATCCAAACCAAACCTTGTCTGCGTCAATTAGATCCTTTTTTCTGTGCAATTTTAAGTTTCTTCATTGAGCTAGAACAGCATTTCATCGCGCTTCCAAGTGCTGAAGACCTTTGGGTGTGTATGGGGTGTTGCGTAAACAGACAGTCATCTAGCGCTGTTTATTATAAAAAGAAATGAAGTTTTTTCATTATTAGCATTAATCTCCTCACTAGATTTTATTGACTTAAGAATAAGAATCTATCTCTTCTCGATGGATTATAAGTGTTCGATCTTCAAACGCCGAAAGGCTGAAAAGTAAACCTTGCGACGTGTGATCTTTTCTTCGAGTTTCTGGCCTATCCGCGCTTTCCATCCAATCCAAACCAAACCTTGCCTACGTGAATTGGATACTTTTTTAATGCAATTTTGGTATTTAAGTTTCTTCATTAGGCTGAAACAGCAATTTCATCCCGCTTCCAAATATTGAAGATCATTGGGTGCGTATGGGGAGTTGCGTAAACCGCCGGAGTCCACAATACACTGTGTCCGCAAGGACTAGGGTGGAGATTAAAAATAAGCAAAAAGGTATATTATAATAGTAGTTTTCGAGACTAGGGCGAAAAGTGTCGTTTTTCGAACGACGACGGCATTTGTAACCGAAATAAAGCGAGTAAGTTACCGAGCGCTGTAAACCGAAATAACTGCAAAAATATTTAACAGCTTCACAAGAAATGGTGAGATCTGAAGTGGAAGCAAGGATCCCACATAATAAAATATAGTACTACGAAGAATTTTTTTCTGCCGAAAAGAAAATAAAATAAATATAAAATTATAATATTTTGAAGTTGTTTATTGTTTTACTATTGTTGTTTATTATTGTTAAAACACTTTTGATGTTTTCAAAAGTCTGATATTATTTACTGATTGATAATACAAGTTCATCATATGAACTGAAAAAAATTGTGGACAAAAGCAGTGGACAGCTAGTGGACCTATCTCCGGTTTAAGCTTAAAACTTGTTATGCGTTATTTGTAGGTATTATAATATGCGATTATAACTTCCACATTACATTTCTTCTGAGTACATGCTCAGATTGTTAAAAATAGGGCTTATCTGGCCAATTTTAGGACAATTCTTCTTTATTGCACAAAACTGATTTTAGCAATAGTCAAATGGGGAGACTTTTCAATTTTTTTCTTCTAAAGTGAAGTTAGTGAGGACTAAGAATTAAGTGAGAGTGTTTTTTGGCTTTCTAATTTTTCGGGAAACGAAAATAAAAGGAAACGGGACCCAACGTCTCTAAACTGTAAAAAACATATCTTTTAGTTTCGTGTTTAGTGTGTGAAGTGTTTAGAACAAAAGACAAATTGGAAAGACTGAGAATAAGCAGTTTTAAGCTAACAGCTGACCAAGATGTTCATTCTATTAGTTCACAACTATTCTTAAAAATTATTTATTAAATATGTTCATTTTTATAACATTAATATAATGTATAGGTAACTGAAGTGCTCAGCTAATCTCAAACGCCTCCACCTATACACGTTATTGTATAACCGATTGCCTACTACATACACATGGATAAATTGTGTAAGGCCGCTCCGTAGACGCGAGTGTTTTTTATTACCCATAGGTGGTAAACTTGAATTAACCCCGCTGACAGTTGACTTTTCCGAGTTTTCCCTTTACTAGCTAAATCTACGTGTTCTTTACGTTTTTCCCGAAGTAAGTGTTCTATCTAAATCCGTGTTATTAGTGTGTTATATGCGTGTCCAGCGGGTTGATTTATATAGACAGTCATTCATTTAGGTGATTTGTTTGGTTTCCCAAGTGTAAAGTAACTAGTCATTCCAGACAAATATGGCCGACGATGTTCCGGTCGATTCGGGGCCAGGAAAGGCCACTGATGATGAAGTCCCGAAAACAGAGGAACCCTCGGTTCAGTCTCCTGCCGAGGCCCAGCTAATCATGACTCCGAAGGAAGAGGTGCCAGCTTCTCCTGTCGCTTCAGCATCATCTCCTGCCGCCCCCAAACGCAAGATAACAGTTCATGTGAAAACACCAAAGGAAAAAGAGTCTTTTGAGGTAGACGAAGACTTCAACGTGAAAGAGGTACATAGGCAAAGCTGATTTTTTATAAACAGTCGGCACTTATTAGGCGAACTACAGTAAAGTGATGATGGGGGTTACCAGCAGCAACAAATTTCCTACTACGCCTCACATAGAAAATTAAAAACTTTCAGAACATCAGTCAGTAAATATCCAGATAATTGTAAAAGATTCGATGCGAATTAGCCAATACATACATTAACATAAATTGAAGAGTATTTCATTAGGTGACTTGCAATATATGTAATCACTTAATGAGTTACTGAAGTTGTGCAATGACCAATCACTTCTCCAACTAACCATTTCCGTAAAATCTATAATTCTCTCTAACACCATGTTCCTTATCTGTTTATAATTTGCCTTCAGTTGCAAAACTCTTGTTTTTCAACAGTTCAAAGATCTAATCGGCCCGAAGTTCAGCGCGGAGGCTGATCAGCTATGCCTAATATTCGCCGGCAAAATAATGAAGGACGCTGATAATCTGCAAACTCACAATATCAAGGACGGGCTAACTATTCATTTAGTTATTAGAGCTGCGCCTCAAGCTAGTGAGCCTACACAACAAAGGCCTCCAGGTTTGTCAGTCCCAAAACGTTCACAGTTCCCATTGTGAACAATACGTTATTATTTACAGCTGATATTGGCGCAACACCTTTTGGCCTCGGAAGTTTAGGTGGTCTAGCTGGCTTAGAATCACTTGGCTTGGGATCGACAAATTTTATGGAAATACAAAACAGAATGCAGAGCGAAGTATTGTCTAACCCGGATATGCTTAGATCGTTGTTGGATAATCCACTGGTTCAAAGATTGATGAACGACCCGGAAAATATGAGCGCTTTGATCACAAGAAATCCTCAAATGCAAGACTTAATGGAAAGGAATCCTGAAATCAGCCACATGTTTAACAACCCCGAATTGCTGCGCCAGACAATGGAACTAGCGAGGAATCCTTCAATGCTTCAGGAATTGATGAGGAGTCATGATAGGGCATTGAGCAACTTGGAAAGTATCCCAGGGGGATACAATGCTTTACATAGGATGTATCGCGATATTCAAGAGCCCATGTTATCGGCCGCTACTGAACAGTTTTCGCAAAATCCCTTTTCTGGCTTAATGGATAATACTCAGCTGAATAACCCACAACAAGGTATTTTTATTATTTTTGTTATGCCTTCTGATTTAATGACGAGTGGAATGTCGCGACATAAATGGTCAATGTTGGAAAGAAAATATTCTACGATATTCACCATTTTCAGATACATTTGCCCCATAAAGAGCGTCATTTCTTCGCATAGTATTAAGTTATGTTTGCTTAATCGGAAAGAGTATTTTCCTACATGATTAGTTTGACAAAGTTTTGCCAGGTACTGAGAATAGAGATCCACTGCCAAACCCGTGGAATAGAGGATCACCAAATACGCAATCACCCACTACACCAGGCAGGAATGTGGTTGTGAATCCACCAATGGCGAGTTTGTTGCAACAGATGTCGGAAAACCCATCTATGGTTCAAAATATGTTGTCAGCACCATACACCCGAACGGTTCTGGAAGCTTTAGCTGCAGACCCCAACATGGCTAACTCCCTTTTAGCAGACAACCCATTGCTTTCGCGCAATCCACAATTGCAAGAACAGATGCGAACTATGATGCCACAGTTTATACAGCAACTACAGAACCCAGAAATGCAAAATCTTATGATGAATCCTCAGGCTCTTAATGCTATAATGCAAATTCAACAAGGTAGTCACTTTGAATTGGTGAATTTGTCACTGACTGAATAACATGATTTTTCATCAGGCATGGAAACTTTAAGACAAACTGCACCTTCACTTGTTAACACCTTCGTTCCACCTACGGTTCCCACTGGTTCTACCACAGCTCCTCAAGGTCCCACCACCGAAGGCACAGTGACTTCCACCACAACCACCAATACTGTGCCACCTGCAACTGGTGCTACACCGGCATCTGCTGGTGCAACTCCTGGTGCTGGTGATCCATTTTCAGAGGTATGAATTTTTCTTTATATGAAACTGGAAGTGAAATAAAATAACAATCATATGCAGGATTCGTTTATTGCATATCTATAAATTACACCATCAAATCGGCGAACGTTTTTTTCAATCACGCTTTTTCAAATTTCGCAAAAAATTTCAAAAATTCAAATTGCGCAATTTTCAAAACCTCTGGATCGTTTTGTTTCCGAGCTGATTTATCGCCTTAATTTTTTTCTTTACTGATTAAAATTGATTGCTTGGATAGTAAAAAATATTATCAAGTTTATTAGTTTACTTTATAAAACTTTACAGTTTATGGCTCGAATGGTAGCTGGAATGACAGCAGGTAATGATCAAACATTGCCTCCAGAACAACGTTATCAGCAACAATTGGAGCAGTTAACTTCAATGGGTTTTCTAAATCGAGAAGCAAATTTACAGGCCTTAATTTCTACGTTTGGTGACATAAATGCAGCTGTGGAAAAGTTACTAGCTTTAGGACAGTTGTCTATGAGCTAACCTTTTTAAACCCACAAAATGCCACTGGAAGTTACGAGATGGTTGAGCTCCTTTTGTATTACATGGCGGAGCACAGACTAATAATTTAATGCTTTTTCTGGTTTTTATCAAACTTGTAGTAGAAAAGTTGATCTATGAAGTTAAAGCAGAAGTGTTTATGGGGTTCTATTTGAGGGGCGGGAGTTTACTTTTACTCTAACATTTGTGTTAAGGTTATAGAAATCATTTAATTTCTAAGGTATTCTATATATGAAGATAAATCTATTTTTGAAGCCTGAAACTGTCATATATCAAGTATTGTTTCAATCTACTTAGTATATACAGGCAACTTGTTTTAAATTGATATAATTTTGCATTTCAATGGTTTATACACTTTTATTCACCCTTAGAATTTATCTATGTTCAAAACTCAATAATAGCTAAAATATAAGGCTGAACGTTTAAGAACTGTTTTAAATAGATAACCATTGCCGGCGTTTTAAAAACAATTTATTATATTACCTGGTTATTTTTGTTTTCGAATTAAAGCTTGTTTCAGTTTTTCTGTTTGACTTTTTCATTTCTACAATATACTAACATTGTAGTTTGCTTTCCACTATTTACTTTGCTTCTATTCAATCGAAGAGTTCTGAATAGCATCTATCAATGCCTTTTTGTAAATATTTACTTTAAATGTATAAGGGTGTTATTTTTGTTCGTAGCATTCTTAATCAATGAGTAAGTAGTTCAGCAACTCAATTTTTATCAGTTATCACGACATCTTAGTAAACTTTGCTTAGAATTGATTTTTCAAAGTAACATAATTTAAATGAATTACAAGGAGCAAGTTAATATTGTATTCGTTTACTTGAACAGTAGCTCTACTAATGTGTGTTAGTTCGTGTTAATGCCACAGTAAATATTCATTTACGATATAAAGTTTAGCTGTCACCATATAAAATACGACTAGACTTGTTGCAAGTCGTATATCATATTTTTAGCATATTTTACGGTATTCTTAGTGAAGGCATTCCTGTAAATTTTAAGTTCAATAAAACAACGTAACTACATTTGATAATGTTTTATTTGTACATTCTAGAGTTTTTTTCCTAATAAACTCCTTTGGTTTCAATAAACATGAAGGAAAAACGTGGTCGACTCGTCTATTGTTAAAGAAATTAAAACATTATTGCTTGCGCATATATTATGGTATTCTTAGTGAAGGCATTCATGTAAATGTTAAGTTCGATAAAACGATGTAACTACATTTGATAATGTTTTATTTGTACATATGTACTAGATTTTTTCCAAATAAATTCCTTTGGATTCAATAAACATGATGGGGAAAGCGGGGTCGACTCTACTATTAAGTTTTTTAATTTATAAAAAAAAATTACTGTGCCCAAATTCTTATATTCTTATTCTAAAACTTTTATGTTTTGTCGTTCTGATTAAATTGGTTAAAAAGGTGCCTCATATCGCAGGCATAAAAAAACGTACAAATGTACCGCAAAGTGTGCTAACAAAGATTTATATGCTTTTTTATATATAAAAGATCGCCAATACAACTGAAACTAACAATTATGTGATAATGACAAATAATAAAAAAAATATATTGCTGTTATAAGTGGATTGACTAGGAATTAAAGGAAAAATGTAGAGCAAAGAAAAGTGAACTATGTGGTTAAAACGAGATTTGCAAAGCTGTTAATTAAAAATTAAGCACAACTAGGTTCAAATAATACTCGAGATATTCCTATACTAAATACTAACTGTAAATCCCACATGATCTATTGTTTTAGCGCTTTTTGTAAAGTGCACTATGAAAAAGTATTAGACGTGCTAATTAATAGGCAATCATCTTTAAATCCCAATCGCAGCTCCATAACGCCTAGGCATTAAAAGAATCCAGGTCGCCACAAGTTTACAGGATCCAATAAACTTTTCTAATCATCGGTATTTAAGATACCCTGGCTGAATCCTTGCAACTTTGTTCAAGAAATCATATATTTACTTTGTAAATAAAAAACAACAGTAAACTCATTCATATGGGTCACGAAGACACATAATCAAATAGCCTATAGATAACTGTAACAAACATTTTGAAGTAATTAGCACCATCAAGGTGTAATATTTGTGGAGATGTCCGGAAATCTGGTCATCTATTCTTTATCTATATTAAATCAGTAGTCAATCATCCTCGACAGTATCAAGACTTCAGGATGAAACATGTTTTTATTTTTTTGTTGGTGTCATGGAACGTAAAATTGCATCAGTGCTTTCCACATGATACATCGGTGATTTCGAAATATGCTAAAGTTACAGTGTGGAATAACAACAAAACGGACTCTCCTATAAGCAGGAATACTCGCGATGGAAACATCTGGAATCACAGGTAATTTTTTTTAAATCATTAGCTGAAGCGCTGGAAAAACTCATCATGGTCTAGCAGCAGCTAATTATCTTATTCATTTAACAACCATCGTCAGATGCAGAAAAAAATTAAATAAACTACCTTTTAGATTGGACCCCAAAAGCATCTCTCCAACAACAAAGAAGAAAAACCCTTCAGTAGCCTACCAGTATCCCGTATATCAGCATCCGGAATCTAAAATGGACCAAGTAACCGAAAATGTACCCGGAATAGGAGAAGTTATCGTAGCAAAGCCGATGCAAGCCCAAGATCGATTCGAGTCTCGTCCTCTATTTGCTTACAAAAACAAATTCGCCTCCGCTACCTACTTGCCTCCTTCTCAGCCTAAAAAACCTGCTGCACCCGCTTCAGTCACGTCGACTCCTCCTGTTGCAGCTCCGCCCCCTTTACAAGCTTCTGATTCGGGTAGAGGCTCGTATTCTTCACCCTACAATTCATACAACCCTCCAGACTTTAAGCCTGATGATACTGGAAGTGCAGATAAGTATCCTCCCAACACTGACTATGGACCGGCACAAGAAGCTCCAATGGAGGATATGAAAAGCGCTTCTTCGGAAGCACCAAAGCAGATGGCTCCCGATTCGTATGCTTCATTAGGACCTCCTGTCGCTCCGTATGACGAAGAAGACCATCCTCAGCACGACCATCCAGAATATGATTTCCACCATCACGACCACAGCCCCCCAGAAGACCCCATGGCAATGTACAAATACCATGAAGGACCTCCAAGCGAATCCCCTAAGAGCATTGATGATGTTTATTATCCACCCGATTTCCCGAAAGAGCAGATTGACCATCCAGAGATGGGAGGACATGGAGACGACATGGGCGGAATGGGCGACGATATGGGAGGACAAGCAGATATGATGAAGGACGATGGGATGATGCCTCCAGGTGACGACGAGGGAAAGGCAAATGAAGACCCAGCTCCAGATGACCACATGCAGATGGCTCCTTCACCTGATTACGACCACGATCACGATCACCATCACGGACATGCATTTCCACCGTATCTTTATGATCACCACCATTATGACCATCACGTCTATGAGGAAATTCCGCATACCACGATGGCTCCAGAGAAGGAAGACAAGCGTGTCAGCAGCACCAATTACAGCTACTACTATTTGGGACGCAAGCTGTGGTACATCCCGCTTTACTTCAGCGTATACTTCATTATCTACGTTACGGTTCTCATCCTCAAGTCCATAGCGAGACATAAGGTTAAGTTAAAGTACAAATGGTACGAGCACAGTTCCGCCAAAGAAGCAAGGAGCCTGGATTTGGACGATGCGAGGCACGAAGCCATAACGGAAGTTCATCGCAACGTTTCAGCGGCTTTGACAGATGCGACCACGAAATATAGTGTTTTAGCTATGAAGTAATTAATAAAATGTGCGAAAATGTATTATTGAGTTTTTTTATTGCAAACCTCAGTTAAATTATGAGTCTGGAACTGCAAAGATCAGGGTTCAAACAAATGGAAATGGAAAAAAAAATGTTCATGGAAAAATTCTTCCCATTCACTATTTTTGTTGAATTTCTCAATGCGAGATGTAAATGGCTTCGATCGGCTCCACGGTAGGATTTGAAGCGTAAATGAACGTAAAAGGCTTTGGATTACTTAGGCATAGAAGGATGGTAGGTAATAGAGCATGAAAAGACTAGAATAATGTAAAATTTCACTAGTGGCTCACGATTTGAGTTTGGTTTCAATATTAATTACTGGCTAGGTGTACTATTGTTTAAATAAATAAAGAATTTGGATTATAGTTGGAAAAATCCAGTGAAACTAGGCCAGCACGGGAAGTGGCCAACTTTTTGGGTCCTCGGTTGCTGATCAAATGAATGAAAATTTAAAGAATAGTACATTAATAAAAACTTTCAAAGAATTAGCTTTGCGTGGTTGGTAAAATAAGATTCATTTTCTGGTTTCACATATCACTCGTCAAGTTCGCTTTCGTTTTTGCACTTAATTAAGAAAAATTCCAAAAAGCCACACACTGCAAATTAGTGGCTGTATTTACATAAAATTGCTCCTCTTTAGCCTCAAGCCGTTTGCATGGTATTCATAATCTAGTTCCATTTATTTGTTATAAAAATTATGTCAACTAAACCTATTTTCCGTTAAGTTAACATGTACCAGATAATAACAATTATCACTCATTCATAACTGGTTATCACCACACTTAGAATAGTGCCATCTTCGATTTTTAACAGTTGATGGCGAGGAATTGAAACAATCTGAAAATATCGGAAGATCGAAAAATCGGTAGTGCATCATTTATTTTTATACATTTTTACAATGTACTTTAATGTGTTTGTTTGTTGTGTGGGTGTTTTGGTTTCTCTACATGTTACTTATGCTGCAACTGTTTCAACCACCGATACCACTTTGGCCGTTGCCACCACCACTCAATTAATTCAAACTACTTCAGAAAAAACTCGGTAAGTAAAAAAGCGGCTTGCTTGGAAAACTTATAATTTAAAAATAAATCGAAATAGAAAAATAATTTTTTGCACGAATATGCAAGCATTGATAAATTCTTAACAGCCACTTTGCTTGGCCAGGTATGAAAAAGGCTTAGAAGATTACGATGAAGAGCAGCAGAGTATGCGACAGGCCAGAGGAATGATGGATGATGACATTGTGTATCATGACGACCATCATGAGGAACATAAAGAAATGAAGGAAGAGTCAAAGGCAGCGATTGAAGATCCATGGGAAGGCTACTATGACTTTATTATTAACGAGGGCAGTTTTAAGTTTTGGGCTGCTTTCCAGGTATGAATCATCGTCTAGTTAAGTTATTAACTTCAGATTAGAACGCCGATATCGTCGGTTTAGTGCAAAGCGGGCATTGTATAAAGTTACGTGCATAATGCCCCCTGTTTCAATGATTATATTCGGTACAATTTTAATCAACAAAGATATTAAAGGCCTTCAAATCCGGAATGTTCATTTTGTCGTAATAAATTTTCTGAAGCTGATGAGATTTTCGCGCTTTTAGGCCGTAGAGGAAAATAATTTCTTTCTAACGTTTCGCAAGCTCAGGCGGTTTGCATCTTCAGAAGATGAAGGAACTTCAGAGAGAAAATCTTTTCCCCGACGGACTGAAAGCCCAAAAAACTCATCAGTTTCAATATCAGCTGCCTTTTTAGCGCGTTTGCTCGACGCAGCAATCACCTCTGAAGATGTAGGCTAGTCGTGCTTGCGAAATATAAAAAAATATATTTTCCGCCGGCGGTCTAAAAGCCCGAAAAACGCATCATTATCAAGAAATAACCGCGAAAGACTAAATATTTTGATAGGACATTTCTGGTTTATTCAGGTTTTGTTTATGGTATATAACGGTGTTTTTCGCGATTTTGTAAGAGCCACTCTAAGCATGTATAAATGAAATTCCTGAGAATAATAAAATGTATTTATTTTCAGCTGGTAACGGCCGCTCTTTTAATTTACTCAGCATTTGCAGCAGTATATTATGCCAAGTTTAATGTTATAACGACTGACTACGATTACTACGATGATTTTTATGGAAGAGGCCGAGCCAACACAGAATCATCGTTTTCGAGTTTATGGTCCGGGTTATCTTCGCAAACGTTCCAAAGGATAATGGACGCCATATCGTCAAAGAAATACACGTAAAATGAATCTTAGTGAGAGTGAAAACAACAGACATTAATTAAATTTGTTGTAAAATTTAAGGCATATTCATTTTTGGCGAAATGTTTCGACATGAGAAACGGCAACTTGCCAAATCTAAATGTGTATTAATTGTTTAGCGCCAGATAGCTAACAGCTGAAACAAAATGTTAATTTGTTCCCATGTTATTGATTGGTGGCTAGATAATTAATGAGCGTCAAGCTAACTTGAAACAACCTGTTTTGCTGTAAATGCATAATTAAATTTATGCTCATTTGTATTCTTTTACTCCATCTTTACTGAGTCGGTGATTAACTACTACAAGAGCATATGTTTCATCTCAAATTCATAACATTGGCTCTGGGCTACTTAGGAAATATCGGGAGCTTGTTTATATAATTGATTCCTCACAACACTAGGATGTCTTCCAAATGGCCCACTAGGGAAATTAAATATTTTCAAAGCATAACTTTGTACTCTTTTTTTTGACGCGAAGTATTCACACGGTTGAACCTCTAACTGGCCAGTAAGGAGAAACATCGCTACAATACGAGTTAGAAGCACGATGCAAGGACAAGTCATTGAAAGTAAACTTATAGCAAAGCCAAGGAGGAAGTAAACTTCACCAACAGGTTGTTATCTAGAAAAGGGTACTGCTATTTATTTTCTACACTGCTGGAAATTCAAATACATGATCTCTGTTAGAAAGCGGACTTGGCAGTGACTGAGGAAGTTAGTCTGATTAATATTCCTAAGAGAGATTTTAATATTGCCGATAGAATCAGGCAGTATCTTTATAGAAATAGCAAAAGCCGCTCACAACTCGAAGAATGACTCAGGTTCAATGCCCATCTAGAACAAGTACCCGATGTACAGTCCTAGTACCATATTTTCAAACTCCTTAGGTAAATTAGATCAAAAACCGCATTTCATTGATGTAACTCTACCTGTTTAATGTATGTAAAGTTACGTGGTTTGAAGATTTTTTTATAATGGCCCCATTAGGCTTAGAGCAGGTTTGTAAATAAACTTAACTAGTTTACACGCCCAGAGGCAACAAGGATGGAAAAGGGCGTCAATTTAAAGGGCCACGGCAAAATATTGTTGTATAAGTTGAGATAAAAGGGTGTATAATTACTTCAAAAAAGTAAAGAAATCCTTAATGGAACAGTGGCACGTGTAAGTTGAGTGGGCTATTTGAAGACAATGAGCTTGGATGGAAAAAAATTAATAAACCTAATTGTAGTAAAAAAGCATCGATATTCGGAAACCGTTACCATGTCCAACACATGATCGACGCGAAAGAAACTGCATGGCCAGTTTGTAAGTGAAATGAACCATGAAAAGTCAACAAGTAAAATTGAGCTAAGGTTTTCGTGAATCGTGTTAAGGATACTTTTTGTCGAATAGTTCTACTGGCTCTGCATGGGCTATAACAATGACGCATTGTATTTACTGCTATTATACTCCACTGGCTTACTAGCAAATAGGTATGGTGTACTTGCAAATGATTGTTACTCGCCAGTAACGGTGCTTGGAACAGTTAGATAATTTTGATGACAACTTTCCGCGGTTTCGACAACATTAATCGAGCATTGTCATAACAATATCAGCGATAGTTATGTTAATTGATTCAATACACAACTCTCATTCAACTTCATGCATCTTCACTGTACTATTGTAGTCAGCCTCAACGCCAGAACAAAGAAGAAGCTGATGCGTTGAGAAATGATCCGGCAAAACCGACTGTTAAATTGGCAATAAACGTTAGTTGGTTATAGGTTTTATCAATGTCGCAAGGTTTTCAATTCTCGTTACCCTGCATAGTTTCAAACATAATAGCCATATAAACTTTGATCTTGTCTATGCTGGTGCATCAGTGGTCACTATCAGCCCACCTCCAGTTGCTACAGCAAAAGGAAGACCCGCGAAGACCTTAACAAACATTGACTAACCGTAGATACCGGCATAAAGTAAATCCGCTTTGGAGCGTTCGCTTCGCGTCTGAAGAGCGCTTTGACTTACGTAACTCTCTGCCGACCATCACAAAAATGTAATCAGTTGCCGGTAATGATTTTTCGAATCTTTGCTCCTGTGGGTTCTAGTGACAGTGTACAAGATGAAGAACATTAGTTGCGGCTCCCAACTGGAACCATCCAAGTATCGGCATCATTTGGTTCCAGGCAGTCTGTACCAGAATGTTCACAGGGGAACTTTGCGCCCAATTGCAGTAAGCTTTAATGTTTCATTACCGGAAATAATACGAAAAAATCAATCAAGAGATAAGGAAATTTGTATTTTTGTTCTAGATTTATTCAATTCAGAAATGTCTTTCAGTGGGTTCCTCATTTTGTAATATTTTGACTGCACAAATTCACTGCTGGCGCAGCCACGCTCCTGGAATTCCACATGGGAACAATCTCAAAATAATGCAGAATTTTCACGTTTTTTTATATCCGTATTTAGGTACTGGACACAACTGACAAAGTGAAAATGTATGCAATAAAATTTTAGTTCCAGAGCATTTCCTCGCAAGCCGCTTCAGCGACTAATTATCAGCTATAACAGTATTTTAATAAATTTAATAGCATTTAATTGGTCATGATTCTCGTTATTTCTTACATTGATAAATGCTTAATAAAAACGAAAAACGAAACGCGTAGCAGAAGCAGTTTTTGAAAAAAGAAGAACTTGATGAATTTTTATCAATTTCCTGCCAAAATACTACGATTTAACAAAAAACAATCGAAAAACTCATCCAGAATGTTTGGTAAGTCAATATATTTCTTGCTGGAATAGTAATATATGTTGATAAGCAAATTACTAAAACCGCTCGAAACATTTTAATAAAATTTCAAGTTTAATCCGTTAAAACAATAAAGGTTTTGTGGTAGAAATATTTTCAGCTTTGCCAGTGGCGTGGACACTTTCAGGTGGATATTTTTAAGGAAAAGCAGGTTTCAAATTTCTGTTTAATTTGCAAGAGAAAAAACGACGCAGTTGTTCCGAGTAAAAAAAGGGCTTTAACTAATCAGTATAAAATGTATTTAATTTTAACTATTTCTGATGTTGCTTAGTCGTTGGCGAAACTTGTTGGGGTCGCAGCAATTTTAATAGGGGAGGAAAATTATCGATTTTTTTATATTTCCAATGTATGTTATTCATTGGAAAATGAAATTACATCAAGTACCATCGAAAAATGCACAACATTTTGAGTAGAAGCTAGTAAAGTTGGAAAAAACAAATTTGAAGTGGCGAAATCGAGCTGCTATGAGCCTGCAAAGTTTAGTCTAAAGAAAAAAATTCTATTGAACATTAAACTTTGCTGAAAAATGCCTAACTTCTAAATTAAGCAAAAGTGGCAATTTGAGTTTCTAACTTCAAGCTTCAAAGCTTCAATCGAGCTTTTTTAAATGTGCAACGTGTAAAGCTGTAAAAATATGAGAGAAATTGAAGCTACAATTCACCTTTATGAACATCAACAGGGCTGAAAACTTAGAAAAAATCGGATTTAAAAGTAGTGAAAATGGCATTCACATCGAATCATCCACTTATTTCTTCCTGGAAAGCGTTCACGTTTACAACTGGACAGAAGTTCATTAGCCGAAAATTTAGGCACAATAAACTTGGATGAAAGGAAATTTTTAGGGCTCAAAGCTATGGAAATATCAGCAAATCAAAGCTTCTTTAAGGGAGCTTCTATTCGAATTATATCTAAATACATGCCTATAATTGTATATATTTAAACTAATAAAATTATATATATTTATATGTATACATTTAAATAAATTTCGTAACAATTCCCCACCTTTAAAATACACTATAAAATACTGTAACATAAAAAAATGCATAATATTAGCAAACAATAATTAACTTGATTAAAATTTGACATTATTGAAAACAAGCAAAGCTGAAATGTGTTACTGGCCAGCGACAGGGAATGCATAAGTGAATTTGTTAAAAAAAAAAAATAATAATAAAAATCTACTTTTCATTCCCCTGTATTGTTCATCAGCGGAAGTAGCAAGCCCACTAGGAATACTAACTAAATCCCATTTAGTTTCAGGTTTTATTTTCGTGGACATTTTCCAAGTACTTTCAGTGGGCACTTTAGTATTGTCTCAGTTTGCATAAATTGTCCTTGTTGGGGTTTACATTGTTGTAAGTGTGAATAACCAGAAGCAACAGTTGGCAAATCAACAAAGAGTGTCTAGAGTGCTATTAGTTCGTAGACGCTGGCTGCGACATATTTTGGTGTTTTTTTTCATTTAACTTTAATCTTCTTAAGCGTTTTGCAATAGTTATCAGTAGGCGAAATCACCGCCGGTTAATCCTGTGCCTTTTCTTTGCACAGCAAATTTGATTCGTTCAGGATTAGTATGTTATACGTCAAATATTTTTCCATCTTCAACGAAGATAACAATGCTCACTGTGCTTCAGCGATCAGATTAAAACGTCTTTTTAATGGTTTACCCTTAATTTTGATGAAGGCTCCGACAAAATGCTTGGCACAAAACTGCGGTTTTACTTCCAAAGAACGCATTTCTTTCGTAATTAATACTACTTGAGCGACTTGATAAAATATTCATGATACTGATCAACTAAGTCAACTAAAACGCAGGAAGAATTAATAAAAAACGGGAAACGGAATAACTGCTTCTTGAACCGCGCTACGCATTTATTCAGTAGTACTTCGCATATTTAATGCCTTTCTTTAAATATCTGAAGAGCAGTAGCTACGCTAAGAAATAATTAATTAGCTAAAATTGCGCTATTGCGTATAAGTAGCGTTCAATTTATAATGCCTTCCGATGGTTATATTCCGCTGATATCAACTGGAAACTTAAACATGTATGTCTTTCAATTTTCCTCTATTTTAACAGGTGGTTTGAGTACCAAACTCGCCTTTAGAACAAACCTTAGTAAAACCATATATCACCTCTGAGGAAGCAAGGCACTGGTGCTTGCGTAACGTGAGGACGAAGTTCTTTTTCACGCTGGCCTAAATGCCCGAAAAACTCATCAGTTTCCAAAGGCCACGAAAACCTAATTATTTTGTTATTAAACCATATTAAGTTTTGGGGAGGCCACTGAACATATTGAGGAAATTTTTTTTAGGGAGCACAAAAATTCTCAACCAAACACTTTATAAACCGGCTAGATAAATAAGGGAATGGCCGGAGCAGATATCTTAGCTGAGATGAGCAATCAGATCGACCTTGCAAGGTTCTTACTCCCATCATCTTCTGGGGGAGATTTTTTTTCTAGTAAACGTCGACCGGTTTATTTCGCGATTGCCGGACTAGCAGTTTATTTCAATATCGATACATTTATTTACTACCAGGAATGATCTAAATAACAGTGCTTGGACGTTGGATGGCGACGCAAAACACTGCAAATGCCATTGTTTAACTTCATCTAGACTGTAGAGCGCGGAACGATTGTCAAATCTACTATTACCCTTTGAGAGGTTTTTCTTTCGAGTTAGGAAATCTAGATCTTAAGTAATCAAACTTATACGCGTTTGCTTCTCCCTTATCCACCCTGTCTCGGTTTGCTTTTTTTGTTTTTATAATAATGTAAGCTTCATCTGTAGCGCTTTTGCTATCAATATCCACCTCTTTATTCGAAATTATCAACAGAGAGTCCATTAAAGAAAAGTTCTCTTCTCATGCTTTTCCTCTTTTTAACAAATTTATATTGGTACTTATGTAAGTTACACTTAAACCTGTGTACCTACAATTGAATAAAAATAGATCATTAGGAAAAGTTTCAATTTTCTGCTAAACCTAAAGAAGATCAACTAAGTCGGCGATCAACGGGATTGAAAGTTATCGAACAATAATCAGTATTCCATTAATTTTATAGCTGTATTTAAATGATTATGATGTAGAAGTCGTTCACGTTTACAGGTCAATGAATTTTGTAAATTGTCCGGACAAATATGGTTTTAATGTCATGGTGATTATTGCGGTGCAAGAAGTAGATAGCAACGTTAGAAAAAAACTAGTTTTCCGAAAAAAAAATCATAATGAAATCAAAATTAAATTTCTCCAGCCATTGCAGCCCTGCAGTGATGTCATTGGAATCATAATCTTCAGCAACACTTTGCGCTAAGAGATTTTCCCAACTCGCTTACTAATTCATAGTAATTACGAATTAATCATAACGTAGACTTATTTTTCACATTGTATTTTAATTGGTAATTAGCTACGACTAATAAATACATATGATTTTCGCAAATTATAAATATATGGAATCAGAACAACTTATTGGGGGCAATTAGCCGGAATCCAAGAAAACATGGGAAAAAAACGATTGAATTAGCAAACTGAGTATTTTGAGCTGCGCTCTTGAAGCACGGCAGTAATAAATCATACACGAAACCACTCGAAACTGACCTCTGGTACTATGAGGCAAAGACGCTCCAACAAACCGACCAATAGAAACGCATACATACACAAAAGAGAATCTGAACTGACCTACATCAGCGAAATTTCAGTTCAATGGTCAAGGTGTACGTTTTCACGAGCATAATTGATTTTCTACTGCATTCTGCAAGGCGGCAATTACATTCCACAAAGAACAAGTAATAACAGAGTGGCTATCGCTTTAAAATTTCTCTCAAAACAACTGTTTTATTGTCTAGTTGAACCGGTTTTGATTGGAGGATTTCACTTCTCTATTCAAATTACTGGGACATTTCAACAAATTCAACCAAAAAAACGAGTTGGTTGTTGAGAATCTGTTCTCAACCCACTCATATCTCACCTAATAAAGTGTCATAACCGTACTCACAGCAAATGATACTTGACCAAACACGCCCTATTAAGCACATGTGAAAATCTGAATATTGTCGCCGCTATTTAAACGAGCAACATGTCAGCCATCTGATGCTTTATGAACTAAGATCTACTTAATGCAACATGTATGCTTAGAGTGAACGCAAAAATGTGCCATGTTCTCCATTCTACTGACATACATATTTCTGCTTAATAACAGCAAATTATTTATTTTCCGTTAATGAATAATTGACATATTCAGTACGCCTGAGTAAAATGCCATTTGTTTCAATTCGACTCATTTGTTACCGTTGCAAAAATCATTGTTAATCATCCGATATCTAGCTCTTGTTGTCTACTACTAAAGCAGATTCATTACATCTCCCTTCCAATTCCAAATTGTTTTCATTTCTTTTATCAGTGGGTATTTAAAGATAGAACACGAGGGAGAGTCGAGTGAATGCCAGCAATTGTTTTGAATGTCTCACTCTTCTCGATCTAGAAACAACCTCACTTTAGCAAGGTTTTTAATGGTTTACAAGCGAATTAGGGAAAAGTCTTAGTTGCACTGGTGCTTTTTCAAAGAACTACCGCAACTAAGAACAAATGATGTGTTGATTGAAGTTGATGGTGTTGTGCGAGTGTCAATTTGTCCATAAGACATCAAAAGTTTTTGCAGAGACATACAAGCAAGTGATGGACAGCACTTTATTATGTTATTTTTAATTACGTACCTCTTGTTCTGTTGTCATAAATCTTGTTTCGATTCGCGCTGAGACCAAATACGGCGACCACCCATTAAATTATACAGGGAATTACTAATTATTGTTCCCTACGTTCTCGACATACTTTGGTTGGACAGTCTTTAAAATACTCCTCAGGTATTTGCTTTTCATTAATACTGGGCCGATTTGTCAAACATTTTCATAGAATTTGCCGGGCCGAATACTTCGCATTTGCGAAGATCGTTATAATTATACTGATCGTATTAATCATCTGCTTTGTCCAAAACGAGAAGAACGACCACAACATTGTTCACTTTTTGAATGACAAATGCCCCAACTAAAATATGATCCATAGTACTTTTAAGTTTACCGCGCGAATATGCACGGTGAACCATTTTCTCATGAAATCCCAAGTATCTGAAGGCATAAAGTATGATCAATTTGTATTCTTCTTCTTCTTCTGTTCTTCTACACACGCCTCAGTGGAAGAGGACTCCCAGCTTTCATTTCGGCGCTCTGCCCCTCGGTCTCTTGGCTGCTGGCCTTGCATCCCAGGCTATTTTATGTACATGTTCGTTCCAGGATCGACGCCGATCTATTTGACTATATCCATCCATCCCCAGCTTATCACTGTTGACCTTCGCTACCCCGGCGTCCCGCCTGCCTGACAAAGACAAGGATCCGTCTCCACTCCAAGGAAGACAATTCGATGCGGGAGAGTGTGGAGGCCCCAAGTGATAGGCTCCTAATAGGTGGTATGATGTTTCCTCCGCCATTCCACATTGTGGACATACGGGGCTATCACCAATTCCTAGTAGGTGTAGGTTCCAGCGACTCATTGACATTAACCATTTGGTTGTTGCCTTTGCGTTACTCGGGGTTCCAATCAACTCTTTGGCTTGTCTACACCCTTCCGCCTTTCCCCACATCTCTGTGGTGAATCTCTGGGTCTCTAAGAGCCCAGCCATTTAGAGCGCTTGCTACCTGTCGGTTACTTAACCCTATGTGAGGTTCGGCAGTTATTGGGCTCTCAGAAGATCCGAGCCGTGCCAATGCATCGTCCCGCTCCCGGAATTTACACCAGGTTTACTTGTTTCTGTTCTGCCACTTGGTTCAGGGCGTCCCAGCAATCGTGGATCAGTCTACTGTTCATCTTAACTCTTGAGGGTGCTTTGAGGGCAGTCTGGCTGTCGGAGTAGATCTCGATCACTCCCTCTAGTCCTTCTGTAACTTCCCTATCTGTAACTTTCCTATCTGGGAAACAGTGTCGTCCAGCTTTCCAGCGAAAAGGGCGCTCTCCTATTAGTGTCTTGCCGGTACATGCCTGTCCCAGATCATCCCGTATTGGGCACCCGTGAGCCCTCGGTGTACCAACATAGCCACCCCCTTTCGGGCAGCCACTGTCCAAGTATTCCAACCATCTTTTGTTGGAATTTCCACCTTAAATTTCCTTTCGAACCTAAGTCCGCTTTCAGTCTTCTCTCATATAAATATTTAGTGCTTTCATTTTCAGGTTTTGAATATTAAATGTTTCTATATGCTTAGGTGTCGGTTTCTTGACTCTAATCCTAAGTCTGATTTTCAAGATTACGGTCGCCGTCCATATCTGGGCCCAAAAGCGACCCGACGTCCAGTATTTGATTCGGAAGAAAGCGGCGGTTTGTCATCGGACATCGTCAAGTACCAGAGATTAGTAGACAACTAATAATAAAGTAGTAGTCAACTAATCTCTGCAGGTACTGACTTCTCAGTTTCTATTCAAATCAATCAAATGTAAATGAAATGCACTTAAAAACTTGGCATGGGACTTAAAGGCGTCACTGGTACGATATACCACACTCAATAATGTGGAATTAAAATTTTATCCTATCAGTTTTAATCTCTGCAATCGATGTCGTCCGCTTGTCGGGCGTTCGTGTGAAAAACTTCAAAAACCTTTTAATGCCAATTAAAATACACAACCTATCGTTTACTTCGATTGCCATAAGCTTATTGAACTAACCCAAACGCCTTGTACGTAGCAAACGAAAGCTTATTCAAATATTCATAAAATATAAAATTTAACGACCCCCATTTCGTAAATCCATGTCCATAATGTTTGCGTTGACGAAGAACTGTATGGAACTAAGTACTTGGATACTTTGTTCGTTTTGTTTTAGTACCGCATAATTATGGTATTGTTTATTTTCATGTTAAGCGGCCTTCTACCTCTTGTTTATTAAATGTGTACTAAAATTCAAGGTATGTATTAAATTGACATTCTCAATCAGCACAATTAAATTGAATTCAGTAGAGAACAATATGAAGATAATCTAGTTTAATCACGAAACAACCTGAAAACTGGGCAATAAATGCAAAGCAGATTGCACTTTAAAATCTGTAACCCAGTTACTTGTTATTTATGCCGTTGCTCGTGGAACTTCAATCTGGTTTAAAAAAATGCACTCTCTTTTTAATAAAAACATGTTAACAAGTGAAATTACAAAATAACAACATTGCAAATATTTTTAAACAATTAAGAGTTATTTGAAATGTTATAGAGAAACTAATACGCCACTGGAACTTTGACCGTTATTCCATTCTCAATAATCTCCATAATGATTTTAATAACTTTTTTACGGATTTCGAGGTCTCTTCTCATGAAAAATAAAATTCGTTCTTAAATGATAATTATAGCAGGCATCTTTTCGAGTCTTCATTAATATAATTTAGAATATCCTGCCATAGCGTATAAAAAGTGGCCTCGGTTTAAATACTTCCTCTTTATAAATTATGATTCTTCATCTGCATCTTCTTATTGTTCTTCCAATTTTTTAATCAGTGTCCCATAAGCCATTGCATTGGGCAAGGCATTGTGTTTATGCACATCCTTGAGCGAATAAGAGCTCAATGTTAAGTTCGCTTCTGGAGGCCCCTAAATTATGCAAATTAAATAATGGCATAGTTAACTTTTCTTAAAGCAAAACCGTACTTTTTCACAGTTGCTTTATGTATAGCATTTATAACGTGAGAAAGGAACTCTTCCATTTAAGATTTTCATTTGTTTAATTTACGTGATCTATTATAATCATTGTATTTGCACTAAACTAGCGGCATGTAAATGATACAGTAAAGGCATAATTAAATAAAATACAAACAGAGACTGTTAATTTGCTACATACAGACCAACAACAGGTAGTTAGACTGCAATAAAAACATACAAATGATCTTCTACAGTAGTTGAAGAATCTGGTCTTATAAATAGATGGATAAAGTTCGCGCAAAGTTCAATGCTTCTTCTCGGGCAAACTTACTCACTATGCAAAGTTGTGCCACATTTAACTCACAACCAGCGAGTCAGGAAATTGCTGACTATTAAGACATTTACTTTTCATGTGAGTGCTACTGATAATTGTAGCGTTAAAAAAACGTTGCTGATTTAGGACTGTGATTTGTTAAGAAAAAAATGACAGCAGTAACGAGCTCTTTCTGGAACCATTTCAACAGATTTAGCTAATGAATAGGCCATTAACTCTGTTTTATTGCCGAATGATATTTACTATCTAGACAAGCCCTAAATTTTCTCTTCAGTGTCTTATCCAGTAGTGAGTTTTGTGACTCCCAATTGTATTTTTCAGTGCTTTGCTCGATTTAAGTCACTGGCGTTTGGTAAAGTAACATCTCAAAGACAACCGGTAGGTTAATTTCGCCCAAATTTTGAAAAACCTTCATGCCAACGAGTGAAGATGTAAAAAAGACGCGGCTTCTACTGGCCAAGGCGGTAATCAACATCTCAGTATCTTTTTCGCAGAGTTTCTCAGAACACGAATTTTGATCTACTCACTTTAAACGGCAAATTACTTTGAAATCAGATTGTTTTATTGTTTCTTGTAATTAACGGTGTCTGTCTGTATTGTTTCAGTGAGGTATTTTAAAGGGTCCAATTAATGCAATTAAAATAGCTTTCGAATCGTTCGGGGGTTTGTACAAATTGCCTTTAATCGTACAAGTCAAACGTGAGCCTTTCACAACATTCATTTTTTAATTCAGCTGAATGTAAAATGGTATTAGAACGCCATATAAAAAAACCGCATCAAGTTTTGTTAGCAACTATCCCTAATCGGTGGTAGATATTATCTAAATACTTCAGTTTATCCCTGAGAAAGTTACCATTCAAATAACGTAAAATGATGCATAAAACATGTTGTTGCATTAGTTTGATAATCTAATAATAAATCCGGCTTTCCGTGTTGTTTGTAAGACAAATTATAAATAATTACTCAACATAAAAACGACTTAAAGCAGAAACGGCCCCAGTGAATGCAAGCTGCGAATTCTTGCATATATGTTATGATAAAGTACTTTTTTTCGTTGATTTAACAATTAATTAACGTTCCATATATTTAGATAATTAATTGATTTTTAATGGTCTTTTTACACATGTGCTCAATAGGCTGCTTCAATTGCTTTAATGTTCTTTCGTTACTTTTGACTGTACGAACTGATTAATCCAGCATTCTGCCAATTTGATTTTTTCTTCAATTTACTTGCGCATATAATGATGCTTTGGAAATGAGAGCTAACCGTTGATGATGACGTGAATTTCACGGTTAATAGTTTATTCAGCTGATTCATTACATCATAATGGGTAATTAAAATGGGTGTCAATACCATTATTTCATAATTTTGTTACGGGTTTTTTTTATTGTCTTAAGCGGGATCTCTCGTGCTTGTTATTGCAGTATGGGAATGAATTGTATGCATTGTTAGTATGTATGTTTTCTTATATGTATGTCATGCAAGAAAAGCAACACCAAGACCAAGACTGTCTTTTGGATAGCAAGAGCAAGACCAAGACTAAATTAATTGGTTCTTCCGCGTTGGCTCTATCCACATGTTCGTTGCAGTACCGAAGGCAATCTTTTGTCCATTTCACGATATCTTTGATCTCACACTCCTCTCTGATATATTTAGATATATTTATTTTAGCGTCTTCATTTCCGTTGATCTTAATAGCTGCTCTGTTTGTGTGTGTGTCGGCTCGGGTCTCAGCAGCGTAAGTGATGATATGTCTTACAAGTTCTTTGTAGATCTTTACCTTTGCTTCCGTGCTCATGTCCTCCAGACAATGTCTTTATGATTTGGAATCATCCAAGGTATTTGAATGCCATCACCTGTTCAATCACCCTATTTTTGAACTCAAGTTTGCAGCGAGTTGGTTCGTTTCGAATGACAAGCGATTGTGTTTCCCTAATTTCTACCCAATGTTACATAAAATCGATCAATTGGAAAAGGTGGAGCAATGGCTGGGCCACCTCGATCACCTGACCTGAAGAATTCGGATTATTTTGCGAACTTTCTACCTTAAACTTGTGGGCGGAAGAAAATGGAAGAGTTCCTTTTGAGTCAACAAAATCCCTTCACGAATTTCTGCTAGTTCTAGAGTTTTATTTAGCATATGCGTTATTTTTCCATTTTATCAAACATATGAAGATCATCTTTGAACACCGCGCTTTAGTCAGTTCAAATTAATAGACGTCTATAAATCCTTTGAAGATGGAAGATTGAAACTTTAAAGCAAGACAAATTGAGCGCGATTATAAGTTAATAGAAACCACATTATTGAAAGAAACTTCAAGCAATCATTGCAACATCATAATTAAAGTAACTCATCGGAACATCCTGCATTTAACAAATTGGACATACCGCAAATATGGTACTGCCCATGTTGTGGTTATTACTTCGGTGCCGTTATGTGGCGACAAAAATGACGTTGCAAAATAATATTCTACTGTTAGAGTGATTAAGTGGTGAAATGAAAATGCTTTTGGCTTTCCGATAGAGTTCATATAAGGCTCGATAATTACGCTCCCATGTGAAATGAAGGAAATATGGGCATTTTCGATAATATTCAAAAAGTTCAAGTGTCCAAACAACATGAAAATTATTAAGTTCTTCAGTGCACTCTTACAGTAATTTTGTGTTGAAAGTGCTGTTAACTGCTTTCAAAAATAAATTACATGTTTAACCAGTACGTACAAACAGCTTAATATAATAATACAGTTAGCTACAAACCACAAGCGAACAATAAACAATCTAAACGTATCCAAAGCGGGAAATTCTTTAATTTTTTTTATGTGAATTTAAGTGATTTGTTGCAAGAATTCAGAAACTGCTATAAGAGCAATATTACTTGCAGTATGTGAAACCGCTGATTGCTTAGTGTAAAGTGCATGACAAAAGAATCTAAACAATGTAATAAATAATGTAAATCCTGCTTTTGATATATCTTAATAAGTTGCTGAAACAGTAAAGGATCAGTTATTGGCCGCAGTAGAGCGATTGTTTCTCCTCTCGTTTAATTAAAGTTAGTTAGGAAAATAGCGGAACGAAATTGTCGTTTCATTGGCCATCTAATTAACAAGAATAAGTATTTCAGTTAATTTAAATGTGATAATCCCGGTTGAATATTTTTACCGTTTATCAACATAAAGTGTCTTTTGTTTAAATGCGATGTTGACCGGATAGCCCTGCCGATCTTTTATAGGGAACATGTTATTAAGTACCCAAAGCATCATCGAATTTAGATTTAATCACTCACGGTTTCCGTTACTTTTTGGTATCGTATATCATATCATCTTGGAAAATTTGGCATGGTATGCTCAAAACAGAGATTGCTTAAGGTGTCCCATTAATTCCCATTAAAAAGTCGAATCTGCCTTTTGCTGGAACACCGACATATCCGACATAAATTTGCAACAAATTTAATGCAAATTTACATAATTTCAGATCGACTATACGTTACCAAATTGCACAGGTCGCAGATCGACATCAACCTCATCCATCACACATACACATCATAGCCTGTGGCAAGAAAGGCACCATCTTAGGACTCCTATATCTTGTATAGGTCGGTACACACACGAATTAACTATACAGGGTGAAAGCTTACTATACAATGTTGTAGGTGTGGACAGAAAACCTGCAACATCCAAAGGCAAAGCATGTTCAATAGCTCTGGCCATAGCTTCATTCATAGTTCTAGTTATAGTTTTAGCGATAGCTGGGTTAGCTTTATACATGGGCATCTCAAACACAGAATCCCCAGCTAGCGGTGAGAATCTACGCCCGAATAGAAACACCCCTCTAATGCGTTTTTCCATACATTTCAGCAATTATCACTTTTAGCTGTAGTGCAAAAGTTCTTAGGGGAGATAGGTTCATAGGGGCTTTGGACGAAAAAGCTTTAAAATACAAAAAGCAAATCGAGACTTTGTACCAAAGAAGTTCTTTAGGTCCGGCGCTTGTTTCCGCCTCTGTGGACAGATTTGGAAAAGACGGCGTTACTATTTATTTTAGATTAGGTTTTAA
The DNA here is from genome assembly GCA_024550625.1 of Dendroctonus valens. Classification (NCBI taxonomy): domain Eukaryota; kingdom Metazoa; phylum Arthropoda; class Insecta; order Coleoptera; family Curculionidae; genus Dendroctonus; species Dendroctonus valens. The sequence goes on along the minus strand of JAJTJO010000038.1, from coordinate 4,966,776 downwards.
TAGACGAAAACTCGTCGAGTAAGTTGAATCAACCCCATAAAAACAACATCGTTTAACTTAAACCGCGTTTTCAGAGATCTCACAAACATAGAAAAGGCAATAAAGGACATCTTCCTAAGCGACTCATACGCAAAGAAACCGACTTTTAGGAACGTAAGATTTGATCCAAGAAGCATTATTATTCGACAAGCCCAAAAAACCACTTCAAGTCCAACAGTGCCTGCTAAAAATTCACTTAAGCCAAACAAAATGGGCGTTGTACTAAAATCGACAAAGAATTTCACAGGTTTTAGTTCACTAACGAGTACCGCGAAGCCAATAATAAAAGATGAGCCAGAGTTCAACGAAGAAGATTTACCAGTAATCCAAGGTTCCTTTATGATAAGTAAAACTGAAGCTGATATTACACAGAAAAAGTCTGGAACATCGGAAAGCAAAGGCAGACCTGATAAACCAACGAACTCACCGACTAGGAAAACTACGTTCAAAGAGTCTTCGGTGACAAGTGCCCCTTATAAAATTCCTGGCATCAAGGGGAAAATTACCAAAGTGATTTCTCCTACAGCACCCAGTTCCACCACACCACTGACCACCCAATCAACCACCACCACCACGACAAAATCTTCCACGTCTGCTGCTTCTAAAACTACGCCAAAATTTAAAGGTATTTGCTATCCACACTCATTAAGAACGTTAAAAATTAAGCATTGTTTTTGTAGGAAGTCCTCAGATATCGGATGAAGAGCCATGGATTCCAATTTTACCAAATCTGCCAACATTCACCAAAGGAGAACCGCCTGCCAATGAGAATATCCCGGTTTACACCAGTTTCACCAATCCTGGCTTCTCGTTTCAAGGCGAAGAGAGTGAACGGTTGGGGTCAACCAGCCTAAAAAGTCACCAAATTCCTGTAAATAAAATTCCCTTTACACACCCCTATGTTGATGTAAGCACCGAACCCACTAAGATTCATGGTGTGGAAATGACAACTAATAGTGTCAACCCGGAAACCGAACCAAATTCCAGCTTTATCCAAATAGAAACTATTAATCATGAAGCAGAACCAACAGTCGAAGACGATGTTGGTCAAGAATATCCAATGAAGAACATATCCACCATTTTTTATGACTTAGCTACAAGTTTGGAAAAGAGCAATATGTCTGAAATTGAGGAGGACATGATTTATCAGCCGGAGTTCAAAGAACCATCTGGGCAAGGGCATGTTGAGGTTGTAGAGGTAGATGTAGAAGAGCTGCTCACTCATACGACGAAGATTCCTTTGGTGACGCTCCTTCCAGTGCGATCCAACTCGGGAGTAGGACGCCCATTCAATCGACATCGTCTGGGGGATAGCAATAATCTATCAGTGGAAAACCGAAGCTTCCCCAGTCAGCTAACGAAGCAAAACCTGGACGTGCGCGGTAAACAAAAAAACCAGACTAGAGCAGTTCCAAGTCCCACTAATGTTAGCACTGCTGATAACTATAGAATCACAGGTATCTTGAACTTCGCAAAAGAAGGGTTTGACGAAGCGGAGTCTGCTGGTCATTCAGACATTGTCAGGTTCCCCAAAATGGATCAAGTTCCTGAAAATCAGTCTGGATATTCTGTAACATTTTCGTCGTCCGCCCTAACTAATGGTGAGAAAACTGCCAAACATTCCAATCTGCTCTCTGCGGCGCAGATTAAGCAACTGTCCGAAATCAGCAACATTCATGACAATGAAACTCTGTTTGAAGCAGAGCCTGTAATATCCACCAAAGCACTACCATCTAGCTATTCCACTAATCACAACGGGTTTAAAATTTTAACCAAAACCTTCAACAAGACGCCGGATACTTTGAAGAACAACGACACCAACAGCTACACTAAACTTGGGTTTAATATCAAGCATTTGGAAATAGGTATGGGACTCTGTAGGATACACCTTCATTCACAAGCTGAATTCGTTTTGTTGCTTCCAGACTGCGAAGACTCGGGCTTCAAATGTGACGATGAAAAATGCCTTCCAGAATCAGCAAAGTGTAATCAATTGATAGACTGCGCGGATGGAAGTGACGAGGAAAACTGCAATTGCGCTGACTACCTCAAGTCGCAATTGCTGACCAGTAAAATATGTGATGGAGTAGTGGATTGTTGGGATTTTTCAGATGAAAATCAATGCAGTAAGTAATTCAATGCCATCGGGTGTGCAAGGGGGCTTACTGTTATTTACAGCATGGTGCGAGCCTGGGCAATATGTATGTAGCAACTCCAAAGTATGCATACATCAAGAGAAAATCTGCGATGGGATAAAAGACTGCCCTCAAGGAGATGATGAACGACAGTGTGTCACTATAGCAAGTGATAGTAAAACTGCTAATGAGTTTCCCTATTACTCAAACGGTAAGTAACGGCAGCAAATGCATTTGTAAGCACTGAAAAAGCTGCGTCGTAGGATATTTAATGGTGAGGAAACATGGAGTTTGGGGAAAACTGTGTATAGACAACTTTGATAACGTTGTGTCTAAATCCCATATTTCATGGGAGATTAATGACTTGGGCAAAGCAATATGTAAATCAATGACTTATCAGTACGTATACTCGCTATATGGTTTATTTCCCGTGTATACATATAACTTTCAGGAAACTAAGAAGCATTGAAAGTAGTGAAGATGTGGCAGAAGCTACTGATAAGCAATACTTCGAGTTGGCGTATACAATGGAAAATAAAAACAAGTCAAGTTTGCTGTTCAAAGAGAGCAGTTGTCCTACGAAGAAGGTTGTGAAAGTAACATGCGAAGCTTTGGAGTGTGGTGCTAGACCTCAAGCAGTTAAACATGTAGCCAGGTAGGGCAGGGACAAACCAACGGTTTTTAGAGAACTAACCAAATAAATTACTTATATTAGACGATATTCTAGGGTGGTTGGAGGCGGAAATGCCGGCTTAGGATCCTGGCCCTGGCAAGTTGCTTTATACAAAGATGGAGAATTTCAATGTGGGGCTACTTTGGTGTCGAATCGTTGGCTGGTATCTGCTGGTCACTGCTTCTATGGGTAACCACAAGGCGTAACTTGAGGGAAAAAAATCAATTTGATTGTTTTCCAGATCTCCTAACGAACATTGGGTTGCAAGGCTTGGGGCACTACGTCGCGGAACCACCCTGCCATCCCCTTATGAACAACTGCGGGTAATTTCCAGGATAATAGTGCATCCAGGATATTTGGACTTTGGATTTATTAACGACATTTCCTTGCTCCAAATGACATATCCTGTGGTATTCAGCGATTATGTGCGTCCAGTCTGTTTGCCTCCACCTGGGCAAGTTCTCGAAAATGGTCATTTATGCACAGTTATCGGATGGGGTCAACTCTTTGAAGTGGGAAGAATATTTCGTAAGTCATCGCAAATTCGTCACTCATAGTGAATGATGGTGAGTTTTCCAGCTGATACACTTCAAGAAGTGCAAATTCCCGTTATATCTACGCCCGAATGTAGAAAACGGACACTTTTCTTGCCCCTATATAAAATTACTGACGACATGTTCTGTGCTGGTTTTGATCGAGGCGGCAGGGATGCGTGTTTAGGGGACAGTGGAGGACCTCTTATGTGTCCGGAACCAAATGGGCGCTGGACGCTTCAGGGTAAGAATTTGAGCGATTTCAATTATCAGATGTAATTTTTGAGTTTCAGGTATTACTAGCAACGGTTACGGATGCGCTAGAGCTAATAGACCAGGAGTTTACACGAAAGTAGCAAATTATGTTGGGTGGATTAACTCCTACGTTTACGGGGACGACTCTCGGGTAGAGAACGTTACTAAAATAGTGACTTCCTGCACAGGGCACAGATGTCCCTTGGGAGAATGTTTGCCCGACAGTCGTCTTTGCAATGGCTTCATCGAGTGCAGCGATGGAAGCGATGAAAAAAACTGCAAAAAGAGCTAACTCTACTTGACGACACACGCTTTTTAGAGTCGATTACGACTTGCTTTTCCTGTTGCTATTAAAATCAGCTTTTTACAGATCTAGTGCTGACTTGGGACTTATCTAAGAACTGATAATTTAGAATTAATTAAAATAGAATTAGCAAAAGGCAATAGACATTACCTAACGAATGTTTGCGATAGATAGTTGCCATTACACGAACAATCACGTACAAATGTTTTTCAATATGATATGTTTTAATTCAAAATTAATAGCATCCGACTTGTTAGTTGTACGAATTCTTAATATTACTGGTAGTTTATAGGATTGAAAAATGTACTTTTTGCAATAAAGACCTGATCATATCTTTCTATTTAATGTGTTCGAGAAAAAAAGCTCTACTCTGTTTGCATAAAAGGTTTTTGCACTGTTTTAAAGAAAGCGCATTAACTACCCTCCGATTGAGGTAATCTGCAAGAGAAGGAAAAACAACTGGAACCATATACATCTGAAATATGTTAAGCCCTATTTTATTTATGTTCTTTTTTCAAACGATGTTTTACTTGATAAATGTGTTATACACTTCTCTATTCAGTGATGTAGAAATAAACGCTTTACCTCACTTTCTCCCTTAGCTATGAAGAAAATGGTGGCGTCATGTTTGAAGCGAGAGCCTGTTTATGCATATAAATGTTCAATATTTGAGTTTCACTTTTTTTTGAAAACTGCTTTTTGAATAAGGAAATGTTGGATCCAAAAATATGCAACAGCCAGAACTTGACATCGTACGAACGTCTAAAATCTCCTACTAATAAATTAATTGAAAACTCAAAATAACGGATGACGGAATCAGAGTATGGGTAAGCCCTCGCGGTAAGTTCATCTCTAGTCTGGGTAAGCCCAGGAAACAGAATCGTTTTATCAATCTGTCTTTCGATGTCTGAAATGTGAAAACTCAACGATCTAGACGATGGCGGATTAAAAATTGCTGATGATTTCAAATTAAAACTTCCTCCGCCAAAACCAGTTTATATTAAGATGGAGCAGTCAAGTAAAAGAGACGCAAAAAGAAGTAGATAAGCAACGAAGTTAATTGACGAACAATATCTTGTTATTAATTACAGTTTACCCAAGTTGCTGATAAAAAAAATAGTACCAATGAATTTGTTTGCATATTAAATATGGCAATAACTAAACAAGGTAAGCAAACACTGGCTGATGGTCATCACCAATTATTCGATAAACAAATTGAAAATTGCCCCTGCTTTCGACCGTGCGACTGTTATTACCAGTTGAGTACCTAACCCGTATGGTACTTAGGTACTCCAATAGCAAATTCAGATCGCTACAGCAAGCTTTTACCTTCCAATTTTCGAGCGACGAGTATCTAGCAGACGGTCGCGAGTCAAATTTTTAGCAGTGATCATTTCTTATTACTTTCATTCAAAACATTTGCCGGCAAAGGATCGAAACAGACAACTCAAATAAACCGGGAAAGTTTTTATTCAGTGAATGTTTGTGATTTTTTTATAGATATTTTTGGTAAGTCTTCGCCCGCAAAGCTGCATTTTGCAATTCAGTATACCAGAATTGTACTAATTTGCAATAGGGACTTGTTTATATATTATCTAGACATACTGGCATGAATAAAATTAAATTTCTTAAATTGTGCGTCATTGTCCAAAAAATCCAAGAAATTAAAGCCAGCTACAAAGACGTAATAAAAGAAACTCCCAATCTTTGAATGAATTATTGCAAAATGACCAACGTAAAATCCAATGATACTTTGTTAATGAAGGATGCTTAATAGCAAGGGAAAATTTAAAATAATTATTAGAAAGTATAATAGCGATTAACGTAACCACTCAAATCCTAAGTTTGTTTGAACGTCCGATATTTCAATCGCTAATGACAACAACGTTATTTAAAAATAAATATTTAATTAATAATTAAATAGAGCCCATAGACTTTGGGATGTAGGAAAGAAGGAATTTCAATATCAGGCTACAGTTGTGAAGGGTAACTGTTTTAAAGGTCACAACAGGCGGAACGAAAATTTCATTTATCTTCCTGTGATATGTGATGCGGAAAACAAAGCCGGACTATTTCCGGGTATCTGTACAGTCCTCAAATTGTGCATTCGTGTAAAAATTGCACAGAAAAAACGACTCGGGGAATAACAGAGCCTTAGGGCAAGCGTAAGGATGTGATCTAAAACAGTTACACAATTCGCCTTCGCCTATAAAAAAACCGTCCGCAAAAGGAAGACTCAAAAGCGCAATAAAAATTAATGAATGTGAAAAGCAGCTAAATGAAGATTTCAAGGTCCATTACAGTCGGATTCATCTTTAATATAATAGTTGTTACTAGAGAGGCTGCACAGATGAAAACATGTAGGAACCGGACGCTAAAGCTTCTTCTAAATCAAATTTAAACTTTTAATCAAAATAAGCTTAGAAGCCGGGCTATAGTTAGCGACCTGTCCGTTCGAATGCCGGTGAATATTTAATAGTATATTATATAACTAGATGCAATAAATGAAATTGAAATGTTGACAGATTCGCAAAAAGTTTATAACATATTGATAAATGCACCACCGTGACTGGAATGTATCCCATTATCTATATTTAGTTCAATATCTATCTATAACAAACAATTGTACCTTCTCCCAACCTACCAGGAGAAAGTCACTTTGATTCTAATCTTGAAACTTCAATTAATGGTATTACTTTCATTTAAATCTAATATAAGCTGGAAGCATCTTGAATGCTGATTAGTCAATCAATGTCTAAATAATGACTAAACTGGCTCACGCACTGGACGATTTCGTGAACAATGGAACGGAATTTGTAATTTTAGTATTGACAAAAGGAAGAAATTTAAATTTAATTTAAACGTTGTCAGAATTGACTATAAATAGAATTGACTTAGACGTGATGCTCATTTTTATAGAATTTTTTCATTGCTGAACTCTCCAATAATGATCGAGTTTCTTGAACTCATTTAATTATTATCTCTCTTATTAAGAAACTTTTAATCTCTCTGACAATATAAACCTAATTGTGATACGAGCAGAAAACCAACACAAGCAGATGCTGTGTGTGAGACCCTAGGTTCAGAATTTAATTTCTAACACAGTAGACTTTGGGCGTCAAGTTTCGATCGCCTTGTACATAGGTTATCCATTTTTCTGCCAATCAGAGACAATTCAACATTTCATTGTTTTGTTTAATCATTGTTGAATGTTTCATGATCTGGATCTAATTAGAAAACAAACTCCCCAGCCGCCACATCCGTCCCAAAATTCCAACAAATACTCGAAACCAAAAATGTGATAGACAAATGAGAAAAGTAAAAGATAATACCCAAATAAATCCATGCATTTTTGCAAAAAAAACAACCTTGTCAAACAAGTCAAAAATGAAACGACACAGAAAAATACTCTTTTCAAATGCATCTAATAAACTGAAGAATAAATTAATTCTTTCGCGGCACTCGTTCAGAGAATTGTTGATTTTCGGGTTATTAGGTTGATAGGAATTTGGTTCTGAACCCGAAAATTTCCGGTTTTTCCGAAATTTCAAATTCAATAGTCAAATATTGTTAATAGAATTTTGCAGAAATTGACGACAATTGTTTCATGAGTCAGCATCTAAAGAGAAACTTGAAGCTCATTTTCAGATGGAAGAAGGCCATCAACGTTCCGAAACAAGGCTATATCATAAATTAGCAAACCAAATATAGCGAAGCAAAATAAAATATTTTTCAAAAAATACCAATACACACAACTATGCCTTTCCAAACCACGCAAACAAGAATCTCGCATCTCACAGATGAAAAATATTGAATTGCAACTGGTCATTTCACTTTTACGCTTAAAACACCAGTTAATTACCTTTAATAGATCGGCATTGATTTTTAACAATATATTGAGTTTTTAATGATTTGTTGTTATGTAACTGACCATGGTCAATCTCACATTCGCTTCCAGGCATACCAATGAGGTAATTAATCCTCTAAAAAGCAAACCTTTGCATCTTTTCTGCCATGTAAATATACTGGGTGATTTAAAACCTTATGGACACAGAGCAGGGGCGTATATAGGACCTTCAAACAAGTCGAGTAGGCCATTTAAGTTTTTTCTCAGGCACATGGTTAACGAGGTACAGGGTGTTAAAGTTTGAAAATATATATTGGTATTTTCTCTTTAACTCCTACAGTTTCTGAGATATTTTGCTCAAATTTTGAATGCAGGCTGCTGTTTAGACCCTACCCGTAGCACACCTACTAGGATTAAATAAATAACTCGAAAACGAAGGCAGATACGAAAAAACTGCAAGAGAAATTTTTTTTTTTAATTGAACAAAAAAATTCAAGTCAGTGGCGCACCACAAAAAACTTCGCGGGGTAAAAGGGGGGTATGCCTCTAGAAAAAAACACCCTATAGATTTTGGCAACCAGTTAGCTTACCTACGCGTAAAGGGTCTAAACAGTAGCCTACGTTCAAAATTTGAGCAAAATATCTCATAAACTGTAGGAATTAAAGAGAAAATAGCAGCATTTTTTACACCCTGTATCTCGTTAACCATGAGCCTGAGGAAAAAACTGAAATTGAAACTCGGCTTGTTTTGAGGTCCTCTACACGCCCCTGCTCTGTGTCCAAAAGGTTGTGAATCTCTGAATGAAAACTTTTTAGATTATAAATTATAAATTAAATTGGTAGGTTTCATTGCGATGTCCGAGACACCATATCCAATTACTGATTGAAATAGTTCAACTTTTATATTTGTGGGCATTTTTTGATTCTAATTTGATTGCAAGTTAATTATCTATTTTGAGCAGTATGTCATGCCAAAGGTACCATTTTGCGCTTCCTTTGCAGTAACAATAGTGGACCAAGGCTAACGATTCGGCACACTAGAACAATCAGAGTCCTGTTAGATCGAATACTTTATTTGCCAAATATTATTGGATTCAACATAGAAAGTTTCCGGTGTATTTCAAATAGCCTAATAATAATTAATGAGCATAGTTAATGTACTTATACAGCACTTTTTACTCTTTTTTTTTTAGATTTATTTACGCGTCCTCACTGTATATTCAGTACAATTTTCATGTAATTTAAATGACCTCTAACTATATTTAATAAAAGAAAATATGATAAAGTCGATGCTTACAAAATAAAGGAAGTAATTAGTTGCACGACATATAAATTAGCAGCATATTAAAACATTCCTCATATGGAATTCCAATTGCCCACGTGCAATTTCTTTGATTGAACCAAACTTATTAAGTGCAATTCATCAGCTTCTCCGCAATTTTTTTTAAATAAATTTTGACTATTAAACATGCATCATGCAAGAAATCACTAATCATCTAATTAACGGAAATTAGTAAACACGCAAATTCTCGTCAATTGAAACGAATTAGGCAACTGTCGTCATTAACCAATATGCTAATTACCCTTCAAATTAAGGAAATATTCGATTGTCTGCGAATTGAAAAATAGCACTGGCATATAGCTAAGTGTTTTGAGCAATTAATATTATTTTAATTGATCTAGCTGGACACGTAATCTGGACCTAATGGTCAAAGGTTTTAATGCGCAAAATTCTTTATAAGCACATGGTAATGAAGGAACAAACATTTACCATAATAATTAGTGAAATTCCTGACAAGCCGTCTTCCGAAAGCATGCAAAATTTTTCTCAAATTTGAGTACATGCCAATTTTCACAGGGACGTTAAATTTACAAGTTAATGCTAATCAGCAGCCAATTTAAATTTTTTGCATACACGTTTCAAATAACATCTCCCAAGTGACAGAAAAATTTTTTGTGAATTGAGCAGGTGACGTAACAATAAATGAAAAGGCCGAAAAAGCCCAACATTAGATTTATTACCGTCAAATTTAAATGAGGCCGATGTAAAGTTCAACGTGTTGGGGAAATACGCGCACAAAATTCTATGGGGAATTTCTGATACCTTACATTATCCGAACTTGAAATCGCGCTAACACCAAAACCAGTTTTATAACAAATTGATATGTCGAAAGTAGAATATAAGACCGGTCAACGGCGGTTAAATATCCGAAAGTTTTTTAAATGAACATAACTAGAAAGGCTGGCAATAGTTTCGAGTTGAGCACTGCAAGGTGCAAGGAATTGCAATTTTAAGTAATAGAGGATTAAAAATATGGAATAATTAGCGAGACAACCTGCTTTCTACATAAGAAATCCTCAAAATTCTTTATTTTTCTGTTGCAGGATTAATGGATCAATAAGCGCAAAGTGCCAGCATCAAAATGAATAAATACGTAAAATTATTCTTTTATAGAATCCTGAAAGATTTCAAGCAACGAGAATTGCTGCCATTAAAACTGCTGTTTTTCATGCACTCTTCGAGTGAGTAAAATTTCCAGCAGTTTAAGCATTTTAATTAATTGAATTTATCCTAGCGATACTGGTTTTATACCCCTATTTGACGATTCATATGAGAGAATTAGGCATAAATGTTGAGGAAACTGCAATAATGTCAGCTGTTACTCCCGCAGTGGCAATCCTGATGCCTCCTCTGGCTGGAATGATTGCCGATAAAATCGGGAATTTCCGGGTAAGTGTTTAGTTTTAATAGCCCCTAAGTATGGCGATCTTAATATTTTTGCTTAGGTACTACTGGCGTTTTTCTCCATTACTGGTGGAGCTTCAGCGTTGCTTTTGCTACTGGTTCCAGTGGGGAGAATCACAATAACCTTTCCGACCGACGTGATATTTGGCATGTCCTGCTTACCGAACCACCCTTTGATGTTGACTGTGAACCAAGACTATCCTTGCAACCCCGTCAATTCAAACAATAATCTTCTTAACGCTGAACTAAGATTAAGATCATGTGGATACGCCTGCCAGGCTATTTTGAATGAAAACTATTCTAGCGAAGTACTCAGAACTAGAATGTATGAAATCCAGATGTTAGATGTGGAAAACAACTCGACGCTCACATACACTTATACTTTGGATGAAATTGATGTTCACGAGCCGCAGCTTATTTCCAACACCAGAAACTCTAAAGCGTTGAAACACAATGAAAGATACGAAACTTCTATAAGGAAGATATCGAAAAACTCCATCTTCTTTCCCGCTCACTCGCTTTTTAATTTCTCATGTGATATCGGTGGAGAGGAGAAGGTGTCTTGCATGATGGGCTATGGCGATCATTTTAAAAATTTCGTTACCATAGGACCTCAATTTAAAGCAAACTTATCACAGCAGGTGTTAAGTGATGACGATTTAGAGGAACATCGCCGAACCTTTTTATTCGATAGCATCGAAAGCAAACGGAATATCCAGTGTATGGAGAATGAATCATTGAAAAATAAACACATTACCATTACAATTCCCATTAACAACACAGAATCAAAAGTGCAGCACTTAGATCTGGGAAGTTGTCAGAGAAAGTGTCTTCTAACGAGTCCGAGGAGACAGATCTGTTCAAACCAAAAAACTGTCGTCGAAATGGACATGCGGTTAACATTTTGGTCATATTTAGCCATTCGAGTGTTTATAGGTATAGTGAGCGGTACTTCGTTTGCAATGTTTGAGGGCGCCGTTATAGCCATTCTTCGGGAACATAAAGCTGATTATGGGTTACAAAGAATATATGCCACCATTGGTGGGATGATCAGCTCCCCACTATCTGGATGGATGATTGACTTTGCAAGCAAAGGCAAGGGCTACACAGATTTTCGGTTAGCTTGAAACTCCCATGCACTTTAATCAACTAATAGCAATTGGTTTTTCCAGACCAATTTTCTTCCTTTACGCCAGTCTTAAGTTAATCAGTGGAATCCTGATGCTATTCATCAATTTGGAATTCAAAAAAGCAGCTTCCAGCGTGGTCACCGATGTCATTCAAGTACTTAAGAAACTCGAACTGATTGCCCTGTTTATTTCCTGCCTAATTCTTGGTGGGTTGTTAAAATCAATCTCCAGAATCCACTCTAACTCATTAATTTCCAGGTTGTGCTTGGGGCTTCATTGAAAGCTTCCTGTTTTGGCTACTAGAAGACCTCGGCGGCTCCAAATCGTTAATGGGACTAACCATCACAGTAGGAGGCATTGTGGGCATTCCTCTCCTGGTACTTTCAGGTCCCATCATCAAAAAGCTGGGCCATGCCAATGTTATATTCATAGGGTTTGTTTTCTACGCCGTTCGGCTAGTCGGGTATTCATTAATCTACGACCCCTGGTTGTGTCTGATCTTCGAAGCCATGGAGAGTATCACTTTTGGGCTCAGTTTTACTGCTGCAGTTACATATGCGGCGAGATTATCCACTGTTACCACAGATACCAGCATCCAAGGAATGCTTGGCGGCATCTACTATGGAGTGGGTAAGGACCAATGTTCGCAAATCAAGCAAATAAGTCATTAATCGTATTGATTGCCAAATACTTTCTGGTTCTAGGAAAAGGAATCGGAAGCTTAATTGGTGGATACCTGATAAAACCAATAGGAATCAGACATACATTCCAACTGTTCTCCATTGTTATTTTAATAATTGGACTGATGTACTTTGCATTTTACCATTTCTACATGAAGCAACGACCTTCTGAGGGAACAGACATCACCAAAAAAGACTCGGTACCTTCTCCAGATGGTTTCGCGGATATTAACTTGAAAGATGAATCTGCTTTAAAATCCGACATACACGAAATACCCGCAGCGGTTTATGAAGACGCAATGTGCAATCCTGCATATGAAGCTGCAGATGACGATATTGAAAATGACGAAGACGAAAGTAAAACTGCAAACGGAAAACTAGGAATCTAGAAGTATTCACTCATTCCATTTCATTTAGCTAGCGTTAAAGTTCCTATTTCTCGAGAAACAACTACATTCTTGTAAAAGACCTATTATGCATTTAACTGAAGCAGAGTATTTTAGATATATTTTATTGTTTTGATTTTAATGTTGACTATTTTCCTGTTATTAGCACATAGTTTATCGGAAATTTTCTTCCGCGCATGTGGTAGTTTAAAAAATTATTATTCTATATAGAACTAACTATCCATATATTTTAACTTGTTAATATACACGTAATTTATTTTCCTTTTTTATGGATTGAGGCTTGTATTTACAATAGTTGAAACATGCTTTGCCGTTCACTTTTCGTGAAATGGATATTTAGAGCTAAGATTCAAATGACAACCTCAAGATTAAATTCCATCTGTGATATGAATAAAATAAAAGTAGGTACCCTAGAATTGAGTCGTGTTTTATTTCATACATTATCGATTTTATTCTGTACGTCCTTACTTTCGGATTTTAAACTAAAAACGCTATAGTTAAAAGAAAGATATATTTAATATAAAGAAATAAAGACATTCAAGGAATTAAAAACTAAATTAGAGTCGAACTTCTATAACTTGACCATAATGCTAAATTGGTTAAAAATAAGCTTGTGCACGCAACTTATTTGAGCGATCAAATTTGGAAATTTCCATATTTTTGGATAAAAAGTAACGAGCAAAATATTCCAAAGTCACACGAATAAAGAGTGTCTATATCAGAATATTGCGACGAATTCCTGAATAGTATTCAGCAAAATGTAAAAAGAAGTCTTAACTGAACTACTATTCGTCTTTTGGAAACTTTCTTCTGTATTCCGATATTCGTATGCTTTACTTTATGTATTTTGCTGAATTTACACCTGCATGAATTTGCAGTAAAGGTTTGTAACAAAAAAGCAATATCGGCACGCCACTTTCAGTTTGATATTGATTTCATGGTGGAATATTGTTCAATATGTGCATCTATCCACTAAATTTGAAATATTTTCATATGCTTGTTCCCTTTGATCTCTACGCTTATAAGCAGTATTATGTATATCCCATAAGAAGTGATAATATTCATTCATTCATTCAATCAACCAGAAATTCTACTGAAAACTGGCGAGCCAACGTGCAAGTAACGGTTCATATATGCAATTTAAGGCAACATTATATAGTTTTCGGCCGATATATTTTACTACTGGCGCCAGTGATTTCAGAAGACTGCAGACCTTTTCGGTATATGCATGCAAGTCAATGTTTCCACGTACACATTTAATTTACTGACGCCACTAAATCCATGCAAGTGTAAACTCGCCATGATGCAAGGAATCGTTTGATTTTCCATAGTTATGCGCTTACAAGTTTTAAAATGACCTACATAAGTACGCAGGAGTATTTTCAAGGCAACGATTTGTTTCATAAACGAGACGTTTGTACAAACAGGTGTCGCGGTTTTTTGAATGTCTAGTGATGGACGTTCGGCTAGAAGCAAACTATACACTTGAACGTTAAGAAGTCGTTACTATTCAGACATAAGTTCATTTTCTGGTGCGACAGAGACAGCTTTCGATTTATTTCCCAAGGAATTCTCTTTGGTATCATTGGTTAACTGTTCGGCCAAGCAATTTGCTGATGTTGACAGTACAATAAACTGCTTTTTTCTACTGTCCAACTTACTTTCCAGTTGCTTCTTTTCGGAAGCCAACTCGGCGAGTTCTTTTTGGAGGACTTTCAGGTTTTTATTCATTTCTGTGCGTGGAGGTTCCTTAGCAATCGCTTTAGCTAATAAGTCGTACTGAATTCGATTTTGTTTGATGATTTTTGCCTTTTCCAGATCATCTTTTTGTGTAGCAATTTCCTTCTTTTTAATACGGATGTTAGTTTCCATTTCTGTCTGTAGTGCTTTGTACTTGGCGTTTTGATCTTCAGTTTGCTTGCGAACAAACTCGGAACGATGTCGGGAATGTTCAACTAAAGCCAACTGAGCAAGAATTTTATCACTTATCAGCTGGCAGTCTTCTTCGGATTCATCAGCAGTGTTAATCCATTTAGCAATGATTTTCATCATAACATTGAGGCGACGGTCTTCGCCTGTACCATCTCCATCAAAAATTAAACGTCTCTTGATAACATCCTCTGAAATTAAAAACTATGAATGAACATTAGTTGGAAACAACCAAAAAACACAAATGCCTCGTGCAGTTCTGAAGATATTAAACCAAGCGTGCTCGCGAAACGTCGGAACCAAACTTCTATCGACTAAAGTGACTGAATGAGCAATATACCAAAACCTATTTTGTGGTGACTATGTTATAAAGGGTGCATGGTTGGGGTTACAGAAGAAAGCATAAATCTGTGGAAGCCCTAAAGCCAACTAGCAGGAGTTTTATAAACCCACAAATCTTAGAGAGAAAACATGTGTTAATCAAATTATATTATTGCCACTTACCTTCAGACATTATGTATACTGATGCAGCAACACACTAAATTACTAAAAGAGTTCAAACAGCTTTAATTTTGGAAATTCGGGAAACTCGAGCAAGCACCACAAACAAGATTTTAGTTGTGGAACAATTTGGTTATGTTGCTTAAATCGTCCTTTCGCTCAAATTCCTCTCGACAAAAATTTATAGTAGTGGAACTCTGTAAGGGACGGCCTGCTTAGTGGGCAGCATCTCTCACAGATGGCAGGTGATGTACTATTCTAAGTGAAACTTTGTGTGTATTCCGTGACTGTTTGGCACTGTATTCCTTAACGGATCAGATTCATCAGTTTTTTTTTGACGAAACTCTAAATAGGGATTGATAAAAACTCTAGATTCTAATGAAAATAAAATTTTATTGGTGAAATACTTTTGAACACACCCCTATGGTGTCATTAACAATCCTCCCACCACCATGTCACGAATTTAGAACATGGCTGCCGTTTTGTTGTAAACATAAATCCAACTTTGAGGGAAATGCTTATTTTAAATTAAAAATGCTTCAGCTAAATGTTGTTTAACCATAGAGTTGTGTTGTTTGTGCTTTGAGGAAGCCATCAATATAGGCCACCCGCATGGTTTTTAATTCAGATGTCAGCTGTTACACATCCCGTAGCAGGTTAGTACAAAATAAGGGTAGTTTTTCCAATAAGGGCTGGCAGATTTCAACAAACTAGTTATTGTCGACGCCCTAGCTTGGTTTCGTTGTTGGCCTAATACTGGCCAAAGCTCTGGGAACGTTTGTTGTTTTGAATGCAATGGACACACTTTTTAAATAACTTGGCTATTATGGTAATTAGAGATGACTTTCAAATCTAAATTGCTCGACTGATTTATCTTGTCCAAAAGTCTCACTGCTGTTATCTTATGTGAGAATGTATAACTAGAGATAACGTGAATAAATAATATGTTTATGTAACAAGAAAGGAAGATTCCTGAACTCTGGAGTACAGCTCCTCACTAATGTCTTGCTCCTCTTCTAGGTGCTGATCCCACGAAGGGTATCCCGAAAAGAAGGGCTGTCAGCATAGGGTAAGTCCAGACGCACTATATAGGGCATTCAAAAACATAGGTACATAAGGGCAATAAATATTTGCCCAAAAACTCTCCTCTCTAGCTGCTCTGAAAATCAACCTTTTAAACAAAATGCAAACCTCACTAATAACACTTGAGGCTTGTTACATTGCAGTTATCCTTTCTTGTAGTTCTGGAATCCAATTCTGCAATAAAATATATATTAGGGCATAAAACAGCTCTATTTTATATAAAATAGAAACATTTCAGCAATCATCAACAACTGTTCGTTAAACATTTTATGTAAACTATGAGTATTAATGGGATTTAAAATCGTGCTTCAAAATCTGACTTACCCAAACAGAGCTTATATACATAATCCCAATAAACCGTGCAACTTAAGGGCAAAGCACTTTCCGAATAAAATCGATGGAATTTTTGCATTTTGTCGTACATCATTTACAATGGTACTGTGTTCTGTGTAAAAGAACAGTTCACGTTCAGGCACCATTTTCGTCTATTTCATTTATCTGTAAATGCAAAAAATATGTAGGTAGATAGCACATATAAAGCTGTTGCCTCGACTGTTGGGTGTTGGTATTTATGTAAATTGGAAACGCTTCATGCCGTTTTCTAGATTCAATTACGATAAGGGAAAATATTTCTTATCATTTAATGGATTGTACTTAATGCTGTTCTTATACCACTTTTAGGATCATTTTTCCTTTATCTTGTCTTTCCATTCTCACCTCATTTTTTTAAATACGCATTACCCTAGTTTAGTTGCCAATTGATCGTTTAAAGGCTATTATTATTCAGTACTTTTCGAATACTTATTCGATATTTGAATTTTTAAGAAAGCACCTACGGAAGGGCGGAAGAGTTAATGATAGTTGGTGTGAATTCTTGCAGTAATGACCGTGCAAAATTTGCCGATAAATCTGTTTTTCTTTCATCTATTTCTTCTCGACCTATTGCTGTTCTAAGCAAATTCCAAGAATATGTGTGGTACTTCCTGTTAAAATGTTCATTCATAGGTGATCATTTACTACAAGGCAACATCCTCTATACCTTAGTTTTATATAGTATTTTAAGGTCTTCTACCTGTCGTGCACCAACCGACATTTCCAGGTAAATCTTTATTCAGCTGCCTGAGGAAATTTATTATCTTATGACAACTGCAACTAACTGCGATATAAATTGTAAAATATTATGCAGGTATACGAAGCTACCTTTCACAAATGTCGCTTTATTTTTTGTGGCGATTCGGAATATTTTACATTGACTTTTTCAGTAAATGGTTCAAAGGTTTATTGGATTAGAGCGATTATTCCGAAAAATGGTTTTGTCGGATTGCCTCAACACACAATTCTTTGTTAAATTTTTAGACTTTATTGGCATCTTTTGTCAACATTTTCCGCTTTAGAAAGCAACATTCCTCATTGCAATTTCATCCACGCTCCTTGCAAACAGTTTGCAGCCTTTCTAATCTGACGACACCTAACATTATTATCAAAGTACGTAAAAAATCGCTCTGGAAGCCCGTCCTATTAAAATGCGCCGGTTTGAACTTGTTGTCATTTATAAGGCTTTGTGGTGTTATCCCCGATATTTTAAAATCCGGTAACTACATCGTCAATCTTCATACCCGTCAAGAGAATGTTATGTGTCACGAAGGTGAACCATAATGCTGTTCTCTCTCGCCAACGTTTTTCCATATTTTTTGCTCAGTATACTTTGTAATACCCCGTAAAACTCTTGAAATGTATTCCATGGATTTCCATGGAATACATTTCAAGCTTATGATCTCATAAGCTGAGAAAGTTGCAAAGTCAAATTAAACCTTCTTATTCCTGAGATTAGATGGCCTTAAAATTTGGAGGCTGCGACTAAAAGAAGGCGCTTACTGCAGAAACACGAAAGGGAAATTTCGGTACGGTTCAAATAAAAAATATAATGTTGACGTCGTTTCCGGAATATTCTTCCTGGGGCTGTGAATGCAAAAATAATTTCTATTGACGATAAAAGGTGAAAAAAGCGACAGCCTATTTTTCATGGCACTGCAGCCCCCTTCCCTTGGGTATAATCCAAAAGAGTTCCTCTTTTGAGGGCAATACGTGTACTAAATTTCAAGTCCACTTCTATTTGTGAAGGAAAGTTCAAGTTTCGTTTTCACCTCCAGTTCTTCTATGTTATGCTCAAATTTAACAAGGTATTCTAATATTGTCTCTCTGTGTACGAAAGCGATTTTTTTTCTCATTTACAATCAGTCCCTTTAATCAAGATGGGTAATTAAAAATCTGCAGTAAACTGCTTTTGAGAACTGCAAGCCATCAATCAAATGCCACACTCGGTTTCTACGAATGACTCTCTATACCTGTCATCTTTTTAGTTTAAAACATCCTTTGAATTCCTGCAGGTGCCGAGTTATATTAAATACCTGTGTGAGATTCACTGAATATGGCATGTAATAAAATTCACTGGAGGTGATATTATGTAGTCTCAACTAGTATATTCAGCGAAGAGCTATTAAATAAAATAAAACCTTGCTGGGCTGCACTAATGGACTTTAAACCATATTATTCAGTAAAAGTTCAGATAATTTTCCAAATGGTTTAATAATCGCCCTCCTGTTGTATATGAACAACACACGTTTCTGTTGATAATCTACACGAAAAATTTCAAATGAAACCACTTTTCCTATCTGTGGACGTGAGTAATTAAAACAAACTTGATAAAACCATCGTTATGGTTGTCTCTGTTAAACAAAAATAAATTTCATATTTGTTGCTTGCATTCGTAAAATATTCATATAAGCAAAAGGTGATAAAATTGGTTTTGCTAATAGTTGAAAACCACTGCCACACATTTGCAATTCTCAATCACATTTTCAATGGAATTAGGAAAATAATCTTGGCTTTGTTCAACCACACAATCAATTTTATTTGAATATTTTCTATCAGAAATTCGGGTTGTTGAAGGGAACGAAGAACAAATTTATTCAGATTCAACTCGTTGTTATTTAAACAAAATAGTTTGTTTGTTTTCTTTCTTGGCTTATTAATTGTTAATTTAAAAATACCCAACAAAAAGGTTTTGAAACAAAAAAATTGGGATTGCTGTAAAAAGTTTCACTCACTTCTCAGGCAAAGTATCCAAATAAAATTGATTGTTATATTTGTAATCTACTGAAACAATTGAGGCTTTGATTGATGGATTCGAGTAACAGCGCCGTATTTTAGCAATAGTTTGTACTTTAAATAATACGTTTTTTAACAAGTGCTTGAAAAATATTACTGTTTTGTATCTACGGAGGCAAATGTGGCAATAAAAAATAACCGTGGTCGGGTGACAACGGAAAATACATAATGAAAAGCAAAGAACGGAGACAATTTTCATAAATAAAACATTAGAGTTTTAAGTTAAGGAAGCGAAGTAACAATTTAAAGTGCTCTTTAGGTTTATATCAGAGACTATAAACTTTCGGTTTTTTATATTCGAGTTTAGGCCACGGCATGAGGTTACTGCAATAATGCGAGACCACTTCGTGCTTTACCTTTTTCCATTATTCATTCGTTTGGGTGGCGGAATCGCAACAAATATTTAAATGGTCTAGTTTCCATTGTTAAAGGGAATACTTAGACTTTTCTTCTTGTCTACGCCCAGCGAAACATCTAGCGATAGTTTCGCATTCGGATTATCCGCGTCTGTAGCATTTTACAATGTTAAAACCGAACGTTATTTTGTATTGTTCTACCCAACTTTGCAATTTAAATCACGTGAAACTTAACAAACGTTGGCAGGTTCTGGTGTTTCAGTTTTAGTCGAATCGATCTTAGATCGCGCCAAAAGTTTAAAATTCTTCGTATCGTTGTGCAGTGCAGAACGAAAAACGAAAAAAAGTAGTGGAATAAATAATAATAAGAGAACTTGATATTAACTTGTGACTTTGGTTCAATAAATCTGTCGAAATTGCTAGGTCTAACTTTCAACTTTTTTTCCGGTTTTAGTAGGTTCATTTAATTAAAATTTCTATTTTTGTATCACTATTCTTCATTGAAAGGTTTTATTCTGGTTTTAGTAAGTTTTGTAAATTACATGTACTGCGTAAGTTGAAAGCTAGACGTCTGAAATTTGACCTATTAAGCTGTCTTCTTTCAGGATATTAAAAATAGACATAATTTATGAAAAAAAACGTTTTTTTTAACGCAAGAACCGGTACAAATCGTACTGTGTTATACATCGTTGAATTCGCTATTAAATGAGCTATCTAATACCTTATGTACTTTTTTTTCGGTCCATATGAAAAACCAAAGTTCATGATGGTTTCTAAGATACGAAACATTGGAATTATTATTTTGGCTCGAAAAGGCGCCATGAGAAAGTATTTTTTGTTTTTTGATTTGATTTGAAATAACTTCAAAAGTGAATAAAAACGAAAATCCGAAAGATCACTTTTTTCTAAATAACTCAAAAATTATAAGAAAAACTTGTTTTTTTGAAAATGTGACGTTAGACCCCCTGATTTCGCAACTTTTTCCTAATTTAACCGCCTTCGTATCTCTCACGGTTTCGGAGATCCCCATGCAATGCATCCTTATCTTGGACACCCTGTATGTTCACAAGAGAGTAAAAAAGATGTAGTTAACTTGAAACACCTATATAACATATAAAAAAAATCACTTAGAAAAAAAAAAAAAGGTGACTGGTCCTTAAAGTAATTAGATCAGGTTGAAAATGAAGAATCCCCGAAGCGAAGAAAAGCGATTTTGAAATCCCCGCGCGAATAAAGATAACTATTGAGAAAAAATCTGTAATTCTAAGAAAAAAAATACACCACACCCTACGTGGAGTGTTAAGCAACTTACCTATAAAACTAGGAACTATTGAACGAGGTTTGGTTGGAGCAAGTATGAATGTGGCGTGTGCAGACGCGGTTGTCGTTGTACTGGATTATTGAAATCCCCCAACTAGGAGTACGCAAATAGTGGAGAGTGGAATACCGTAGTATCCGTTATCAGCCACCAACCACTTTGTGGTAGTTCCACCCCACCACAATTATTACTCCACCATGTCGGCGGAGTCATCCATCCGATTGCTGTCAGCAGGCACTGTATTCTTTGCCTTTCGCGTGGCCAGCATTGCTTCGCTGCATTACGTCTCCCCTCTGAATTCTCGATTACGTCGTGTTCTCATCCCATGTGCTTTCGCGACAGTTTGCCTCAATCCGCTTTGGAAAACAAGAACTTTTCTATTAGAAAAGTTCGCCCCGGTATGTTTTCATTTAGTGACGTGTGACATCGTGTAAATGCCGTTCCATTCACATTAATTTCAATTTTATGAAGCACCGGCGGATATTGGAAAATGTTATGTTTTTACTCTAAAACGCTGTTGTTATGACCGTAAACAGTGCAGCAGAGTAACCAGGCTAGTCACAAGGAGTTGTGCGGTTCCGTTTAGTTTGTACAAAAATGAACCCTTCGTTGTGACCCGACGCCTTTTCAATTTGGGAAAATTCACATGCTCCAAAACCCACTTCAGCAATTCCTTTGGAACTTTTGATTAAAAGCCGTCAGTGTGGATATGTACGCGTATGCGGGTGGTGGGCCTCCCCATTATGCGCCCCCACCGACTTATCTACAACCCCATCCGCCCCCCGGACCTCCAACGCACAACTTGCAAGTCCCACCTGTTGGCATTGGTCATCAAGAAGTCAACCCTGTTGCCCATTACTCAAAAAAACGAAGGTACAATTCACTTTTGCCTCGACCTGATAATTAGATTAACCTCGAAGAGTTTCTAATCCGAATACTCTTCAGCTCTGAAGTTGCTGTATGTTCCCTACTATTCCTGTAATATGTTTATTGGCACAAGAAATAGGGAGCTGAGCAGCACAAGTTGTTTCCAGTTAATGTACTAACTCCAAACAAATCTTTGTCTATTGCTTACTAATCTTCCAATTTTAATGGACGGTAGTTTTTCCAAAATGATATACTAATTCTTCGTTATTATTTTTAACTGTAGTTTTGTCATAAAACGTCCTAACATTGGAAATACATGCTATATGCTCCATTTGCTTTTAGCATATTCGTTTTCTCGTCCAAGCTTATTATGAGGAGATTAATCTAATTATATCTAGCAACATAAAATATCGGACATTTGACTATGACTAGTTAAAAAATAAGAAACAATTCGTACTAAAGGCCACTTATCCAATTTTGTTAAATATATCCAATTTTCCATATCAAGTTTGTGGGCAATATAAATACTATTAACTTTAATAAGCGAACTATATTTTAAAATTCACTTTAAATACCAGGTTGATTAAGGCTGGCGTAATCGTAGATCCAACTAGTTTAAATTTAATAAGCGCAATTAACTTGCATACCTACAAAGATTATTTTTGGATTCTAATACTCATTTAACGTTTAGATGAAGTTTACTTAATATCCCACACATTTTCAATTACAGAGCTTAAAGTAATTAAGTCTTTTGCTGCATTTTTTAAGGTTTACGTGCTTTACCTCATTTTTCTATTAAGATATCTTGTCCGATAACTCCTTCATTAATTTCTAACAGTGCTCATCTAAGTTAATTCTGAATTTATTATTGTAATTGGCTGTAGTTTTCTACTTACCATACAGGAAAATATAACTTAAACAATTATCTTGATAGTTAATCTTAATTCATTATTGATTTTGTGCGCATAGTAAAAGAGCTGTTGTGGGCAGGTATCAAAATTACAACCCCAAGGTGTTCAAGGTTTAATCTTTGTTTGCGTTTTATTAAATCAAAACTTCCACATAAAAACATCTTTAGAATGTTTTAGCACACTCACATTTGCCCTTTAAAACGCCAATAAAACTGTTATAAAATAAGTCTATTGTTGAGTTTTAAAAGCACTAAAAGTCCCACCTTTCCAACAGCTTTAACACAGACAATTTTGCTGTTTTGGAAAACATGCATATAAGCGCAGTCTCTTAAGACTTGGTCAAGTTATAAGAGTTTTTCGCTCCAGAAACTGTCCAAATCCATAAAAGTAGATGATAAGTAGAAGGGTGTTTGTAGAAAAATTTTCTACTTTCATCAACTTTGTAAATCGAGGCTTATATTTACTATTGTTCAAGTTCCATCCTTTTAACATTACGATTGGTAAATTCATATTTCCAATGGACAGTTTTGGGTCTTCAAATTTTTGCATACAGCAATTGCCCTTTCAAAAACATCTTCAAGTTTGGATGGTTTAAAGGTTTGTCGATGTTTCTCGCAAATAAGATGGGGTCCAGATAGTATTGTTATTGAAAGGGAGAGATAATTTTAAAGCTGTTGTCTAGGCTAGCATGTGTTGTTGGCTGCCATTCCCATTTATATGTTTGTCAGGCTGGAATTTCTAAAGGGCGATATAAATAGCGATTTTATGGG
The DNA here is from genome assembly GCA_024550625.1 of Dendroctonus valens. Classification (NCBI taxonomy): domain Eukaryota; kingdom Metazoa; phylum Arthropoda; class Insecta; order Coleoptera; family Curculionidae; genus Dendroctonus; species Dendroctonus valens. The sequence goes on along the minus strand of JAJTJO010000038.1, from coordinate 4,943,124 downwards.
AGTTGCAAATTGCCTTCTTTTTTTAATTCGGTGGTTTTGAGTGTTTTTCAATATTTACTACGGTGTTTGATGTTCTTATTGTATTTCCTGGAAAATGGCGCAAATCCATTTTCCCACCGTGAACAACTCCCTCAATAGAAATTGTATTCTTGAGTAAGTAAGTCAGTACAAAAGAGATCATTGAGCAATTTTACGGTCATGAATAGACAATATACGGCTCGAGAATTTATGCCTTTCTACCTGCCCTTGCGAGTCGAAGGTGTCAACTGAACGGAAAAAATTAGCCGCTTCTTTCTGGGATTACAAGGCAAAGGCCGTAATTATGTGCTTTTGTCACCCTTTTCATTTTTCACTACTAGAATCCCCTGTATGTGTCGCAGTGCATTTTAATAACATCGGATAGATTTCGCAATTCTTTGTTTAATTGACCTAGAAAATTGTGTTTTTCATAACATGACTAACAGCTACATGCTATATCAGCATTTAAAACATAATGTTTTAAACATATTAAATGTTTCAGTGATTTCCTCGCTCTTATCTCGGAGTTTCCATTATGGATATTGTCTTTATCAATCTTGTTTCTGCTTAATCTGCATGTGTTGCTCTCAAATTACGTGTAAAGTTTCAATACTTTTCTTCAGCTGCAGCTTCACAATTTAAAATATATGATAATCTATTATTATTTTTGTTTATTAGGTGTGTAAATATTCGTCTTCGTTGTTTTTTTATTTGTAAATCTGCTAGATTCAGACTATTTTTTTAGCGCCGGTTATTTTGTATTAATTATTGTATTGAGACGTCGTGATAGGCATCATTAACGGCTGAAACTGTTAGAGTGAGTATACCAGTAGCCTTGTGCCCATCAAAAGGCAATTTAGTTAACCAGGCATGTACACATTTTAAGGGGTTTCAGGAAATGAGAATAACGCATTTATAAACAAAATAATAAAAGCTGAAACGCATCGCGCATAATTATTTGATATCAGTTTCGGAACATCTTTAGAACGAACGGCCGCAGACCTCTGTGACCTTTTGGTTTGATTCACAAAGGTTTGAAGAATTTCAATTCGGTCCGGACCCTTGACGAATCAAAACTGTCTTTCTGGGAACGAAGTTTGTGTTAGTTGGGATGCTGGATGATTTTCGAAATTGAATTTTGGATGTGGGTATTGAGTTAGTGTTTGATGGCGCTAGTCGTAGATGAATTAAATCAATATGAACCGAATGTTTTGACGCCAAATCTGGAATTAATTCTCCCATATTAACAGAAGAGCAAGTAAAAAGGGTCGTTTCTAACCGCATCATCGGTATTTGCTGTTATTTGCCTTGGTTGGGCGATTACTCTCTGTGCAGTTCTAAATCTGTGTTACGTGCCGTGATCGGCCGATAAAGGTCTCATTAGTAAACCGTAAATCGGATGATAGTGTCCCCTTTCTCCCTTGCTTGTAAATTACCCACCCCCCTTGGGGCGGTCGTATTTAGATATCTGGCTTTCGGTGATATATTTCTTATTGGAAGTTTTAAATGGTTCTAGCTAATCAGACATTTATATCAAAAGCCATACTTTATCAGAATGCATTTCTAGTCCAAGCGTTGTATGGCAAATGGTAACATCCTGTATATTCAAACACGCAAGACACCCTTTGGAAAATAAAAACATTTCCGGTGATGTAGTGTTTGTTTCCGTGTTATCCGGCTGAGGATCAAAATGTTTATGTGTCTCCTTGTATCCCCTTCCTACCCGCAGCTCTTGTTTAGACAGCTAGAAGGGATTTGTATAATGACGAGTTAAGAGGGCTTCCCTACCTTTTATACGTACCCTTCATTTGCATATCTACGGTATCTTTACTTAGATCTTTAGCAAAACTTAAAAGATTGACGAAGCTTTTTGCCTAATGGTACTAACAGCGTCTATTATTCGCTTGTGTCAGTATTATCGTATAGAACCGCATTATTAATCATCTGAGAATTCCCATAAAATTCGATTGTTCAAGCTAATATCGCAAACAGAATGGCCATTTTCCAGTACTATCATTATGAACATTCCTTGACCTGACTACTGGTTCAATTCAGTACCACCCATTCGTTAGCAGCGTTGGGTTTGTGATTTTTTTTGTTAATACTTCAAAAAATATCCTGTGCAAAATGTGGAACGACGCGATTGAGCTAGATATTCTATTTTGCTGGTAAGTGAAGAACTTATTTGGCTTCAAAACGAGAAATGACTGAGCCAGCATCGGATTGCACAAGCTGTTAGTTAGAAATTTGCAACTTTAGTTACCGCCCGCTCACTTCTTCGAAAATAATTGGCTGTTGATAATTGCTAATAGATGAAAAAAATTGAAAACTCAAATGCGCCGAATTTCCTTTAAAAAAATCTGCAAACTTTGCATAAAAGAATCGAAAACCTCCAAACTTTCGGGATTTCTATAAATAGCAATTAAGTAAACTTAAAAGCAGGTAATTTTTCTTACCTTTCAATCTCATTTCTACGTGAAGGTACATAAAAAGATCTAATTATAGGCTGGAATCGTTTATCGTTATGCTGCAGATACTTTTGAGGGTAAAGTAAGTAGTCTAATAATAACACATAATTAAGGGGCATTTTTGTTTTTTCCATTTTGTTTACTTTATTGTCGTACTCCGGTACGAAAAATAAATTTCCTTCATGGCCATTAATTTTTTTGCTTGGATGTTTTTAAGTATCAGTTGTTTCAAGTTTTATTAAAACGGTTCTTCAGACATTTTCTGAGGCTCATCAAAGTTTTCTTGCTCTTGCTTTCAGCATGAGGAAGTCAATCAGGCCTCTAAGAGAATTTTGAGAATTTCTATTTCACACATTTCTATTATTTAGTTCGGGTAGTTGGAAGATACAGATAGTTCATTATCATAATTACTTTAACCAAATATTTTGAGTTCAGTGAGACATTTTATTCCAGATTTTCCCTTAGCGCGTCAATTTCACCTGAAAAAGTTGCTAATTAAACGAATCTACAGATAATTAACAGACACTTTGGAAAAAGCCGTATAATTTGCTTATAGTGAAATGTGGTTGTAAGATGAAATTGAAAGCGAGTAGGAATATTTTCGATTCAAAACTTACGACTATAATATAATTCCGAAACTAGAATATAATTCAATGGGGAAGAATTGTGATTACTAAATCAAACTGAACAAAACTTTTCATCAACAAAACCTATGTCTACCTTAACTAATGTCTTGCATCTTCAGACTAGGGCTACGTCAGGCAAACGACCACCTCTGAAGATGCAAGCAACTCTTGGAAGAAATTATCTTCCATGACGGCGTAAAAGCCCGAAAAATTCGCCAGTTTCACACAATGTCCGCGAAAGCCTATCACTTTATTTTAAGTTTTTTTCTTTCCAAAGTCGATTTTTTCGCTTTGACGGCAAATGTTCTTTCGTAAATATGAAGGATAATCAGCAAAAGAAACTGCTTATTCAAAATTTATAATGGTAATAACCATTGTTATGACTATACAATGTGACGCAGTATATTAGGACGGCCGTAAATCTTGTGGCGAGATTGACATAATGTATCCTGTTACACAAAAGAATAACATATTGTTTATTAATTTCTTGAGAACCTGTATGTTTCTTTGGCTTTGCAAATGTGTATGGATTATTATTGATTATTTACACCTGCCTATTAGCTAAACATGCAAATAATTATTGGAAACTCTTGTTGGTGTTGCGAGAAATTGAAAGCGGAAAGTTTGAAGTGAATATGCGTTGGGTGTTCTGTTACGTAGAAAGTGCGCTATTGATTTATTCAATTGAATATAAAAAGTCTAATCGATTTTATCATGATTTATCATCAATGATTCAATCGAAGATATTGTCTATACCAATCGATGAACAGTGTAACTCATCAATTACAGCCAGTGAAACCACAAACTATTTTAACTAATGACAAAAGCGATTAGACAAAAGATCTGGTTCATAGGTCTTGCGCTGACTGGTATACGAATTGTTCTAATATTAAAAACGATAAAGTTAAGTATGTTTGGAAAGCCCATTATTCCATTGATTTATTAGTGGAGCCAGTTTGGTTTTGTAAGACAATGAAACAATGACCTCTAGTATGGGTCAAAGACGTTGCTCCGTTTATCACTAAAACCAAATAGTCCTGCGGATTTGGTCGCAACCATGTGTTGACCCAGAATTCAACAGATATTTTCCCTCAGTATTTCATTTTGAATAACTAGTATACAGGGTATTAATGGTAATTTTAGCAATAAGCGGCTTTCATTGCAGACCGTTCACACCTTCCAAGTGCAGGTATCGATTTGGTCGTGTAGGAAAAGCATATGAAAAAGGATTTTTTCAATGGCAGGAAACACGCAAATGCCACAGTACATCATTTTTGCTGCTTTTTAATATATTGGGAACATTGCGACCTTTATGAAAGCGGAATAATAAGCAGTTTGATTTAGATTTAGATGATGATTATATACAAATTGTGTCTTATTTGCGTTTAGCGGAAGCGATCAGAGGTGTGTTTGTCATCTTCCGATTACTGGATTTATGGCTTTCTAAAAACAAATATTTGTAATGGCAGTTAGTAAATTTCTTATTTATACTGTGCGTCTGTCCAATTGGTCAATCGCAAATCGCAATTCCATTGTGTAGTTTGGGTATCATGATGAGCAATTGCTTATATTTTAGGCAATATTGATAAACATTGTTAAACATTACGACAGCGGACTCGACGAGATGGATTTTCTAGCCTAGATAGTTGAATAGAAAGTACCGGTTTGCTAACGAATTATATCCATCGAATAGTCATAAGTTTAAAATCTAGACCTATTTTAAATACATCTTGATCCAGTTTGCGTTGTTCCCACGCCCTCGCTGCATAATTCACCATAACTTATACTTTTTTTTTTACCGAGAGAGAGCATTATCTCTATCTGTATCTTTATAATAGCTTGAACCATGGGCGCACGCAGCGGGGCGCTAAGTATTAGCTAATTTAGTAAAGAAACACAGTTAATCTAATTTTGAGATTTTGAATATATTGTTACACTGTTGGAAATTGAATGGCGAATGTCTTGTTTACATGGCACTTTCTCTCGTTTGGTAAAAATGGTTTATAGATTGTCGATAATAAAATTAAATGCCACCATTACATTATAATGCGGTCCCGTTACCTACTAATTTTAAACAAATATTCTTGCACAGAGGCACACTTTTTTGCACCAACATTGTTGCAGGAACGACTTCCGTGAGCCAAAGAAACAAAGTATCGGAGCCACATAAATTACAACTACCTGTAACCAATATTAGCTGGAAAACGGCGCAACTTGATACTGAAATTTACACGCTCACTTTAGCAGGTCAAGCTAACTTGCCAACATGAGATATTAAAAACTTATTAGGTGATAATCGCTTTTCGTTCAAGAGTACTTAATTTTAGCAGATTCCTTCAACATTTTGATGTTGGTAACCAAATTCCCAAGAAAGTGATTAATTGAAAGTTCATCCATGTCTATCACAAAAGGAAGGAATATTTTTGGTTAGTTTTGAACTTTTTACCGAAATTCCGATGACTAAAACCTGTCCAAAAACTAAAAACTGTTCATCCCGACTCATAGGATTTTCTTCCAAAAATTTCCAAGATTGCGTTTCATTTTTCACTGTTTTTCGATTTAACGTTTTTACTGATTGATGGTACAAACGGTGCCAGAAATACAAACATAATTTTGCCATGTCGAAGTTGATTGACTGACCAATTTTGTATATCGATTTGTCGATGGCCAAAACCTTTTAACGAAAAACGAAATAAGTATGTTATTATTGATGACAGCCGTGTAATTTATATAGTATTAACTTTAATGGATCATGAAATGTAAATATGTTTTTGCTGGCTTGGACAACTATATTCAAATTAAGTGTATTTATAAGTGATAATGGATTTTCTCCTGCTGAGAATCGCTTACTAATAGACAGTATTTATTAGCCGGGTTAATATTTATGAGTATTGAAACACAATAAATATCGTTTATTTTTTCAGCGGGCATTTAAGGTAATCTATGTAATATTCAATAAATCGCTCGAGGGCATGTTTTCCTTGGTTTATAATTAGCCAATTAAAAATGCAAATATCCTATCTGTTACCTAGGCACTGGTCAATTTTGCTTGCAACTCATACAACAGGATGCGGTTTTAAACCTTCCATTTTAAATAGATCATCATTATTCGTGGAATAGAAAATGACTTCGGAGCATAAGCTCAGGGACAATTTCTCACTTTCTTTCCATAAGAAAACCCATTAAATTTTACAATTGGATCCTAATTAATTAACTGGCTGATTTGTGCTGAACTTTCTGATCTGAAGCATCTGAAGATGCTAACCATTAACTTTTCATAATTCCTTAACATTGATTTAGAATTATTTCAGTTCCAATTAACAGAACATGCCTCAATTCAAACCTTTCATGCGACATGGTTATTCGCGATTTCTTTCAGTTGATACCCCGAGGATTATTGACTATCGAAAGGAGGCAGCATTCAAGAAAAGCAATAGATTTTCCTGTAGACATGCAAATGCCAATGAACAGCAATCATTTAGCTAAACCTTAAAGCCGTCGATGAAACTGGTGAATTTGCGATTTATTTTGAAAAGATATTGGGTGGGATTTGGGCTGAGCAGGAACTATTTTATTTAAAGCTTAATTTAACTCGGCATTGACTCAATTAGACTCCATCCTTATGTAGGTACCGATACTTGAAGGCCTCGACTATCGCAAAAAGATGCAAATGCCAGTTGCGTCATCGACTATAAGCGATTTGCAATTCACTTCTTTATCAAATCCGAGCCTAAAGATCACCAAATTTGATAAAAGCGGTTAACGGTTTATTTTGAAAAGATGTTTTTGTTGCCATTAAGTAAACAATTATGGCTTAGCGATGTCATAAGCAACAGCTCACATACAATTTCCATTGCATGCTTAATTAACTAAAGCTATGAGATCGCATTGCGCTCCACTCGATAGATAAATATTTATAGGTTCCTAAAGAAGCAAAATTCGTGTTTAGAAAGTTGCGACACTAAGATACACGGGGTTAAACCGAGAAGGTTAACAATAGTTCGTTAAAAAAAATAAATAATTGACTTGAAAATGTGATGACAATTATTACACGGGGAAAACAGCAAAGTTCACAGATAATTTGCCGGTCGACCGAATATGCTTTGCGGCTATAATTAAAGTGTACGAATTACGATGTTGTAATGATATACTGCAATCAAAAGTTGGAATTTTCAAAATGCAAATAAAAAATTCTTTGAGTTGAGAGATTTATTACTCTAGCTGGCCATTGTATAGGAGATTTACCTTATAATTTTATTGGCAGGCGTTTTGTTTGTGGTTAATGGATTTTGTATGACCTTTCACCTAATGCCAATCCAAACTATTTTTTTCAAATAAATGTTATTCTTTCATGGGTTTAGTTAATTTGAAAAATTTTTAAATCCCAAGCGGCTTCTAAGGAACTCGAAACAGTATTCTCGAATGGACTTGTTTGTTTAAATGCTGAATTCCCGTCACATAACTTCAAAATTGATTGTCTAAAAATGTTAAGTACCACGGTCGAAACTACATAAAATTTTCCACCTGAACCAAGTCATGACGTGAGCGCCTGCCAGTATGAATGCAAGTAATTCATTTTTACGATATCCATATTTTTGAAAGAGAACTTTCAATCATGACATTTATGTTCTGGCTTGAATTAAGATATTTACCGAACATATAATGAGCGCCATTGATCGTTACGAGGGATATTCATTAGTTTCACTATTTGAAAATCTCAAACAATGAACGCTTTTAGTGAATTTTCGGCTATAGTGAACTCTCCTTTAGGTTCCGTAAATTTTTCCATAAGAGTAAAGCATTTTTCATCCGGTTAGATAGCAAGGAATACAAATTTGGTTCATAGCACTTTCCCACTGTGAAAAGAGTGAATTTGATGAGTTTAAAACAACAATGATAAACGTCGGCATCATCAGAGCCCTCATGAGTTTCTGATATAAGCAAGTCCAGGTTTCGAGAAATTTCGTCCGAATCTCAGGCACCCCTAGAACCGGTGTCGACCCTATTAGCTCTCGCCGGTCGGGGTTGGCCTGAAAATAATAATGCACCTCGTAAACTCCTCACAATAACAATTATTTTAACTTTGAAATTATTGATGAATGATTTGGCCGCATTTACATTTGCAAAATTTCATTAAACATCAAGTTATTTCGGATCTATTAATAAATCAGGGACCATAGTGTATTACAATGTTCGAGGTTAAAATAATGCCAGCAACCACCTCCTGAAGTTTGTCAGAGTATTGGTCTGTCACCTTGTATAATTGACACACACCTGAATAAGACAGTTATTTGCTGCAGAATATTATTTACATCTAAATGCAACCGAGTAAAATACATCAATATGTTACACTCATAAATCTCGGGGCTCTTGCAATGCCTCCAATTGAGTAAAATGACTAGTACGAAAAAAAATAAAAAATCGAGGGAGGTCAAGTCAGGTGATCGAGCTGGTCATTTGAAATCACCGTTCTGGAATTTCATTTTAGAAACAGAATTTTAAATAAAACGAGTTTCCCAATTACAATAATGAACCAGTTGTCAACAATTGATATCAACTTTTCCTATTGCTTCAGAACCAACAGAAGAAGACATTTGTTGCTTGAAGTTAGTACTTTTTAAACTACTTAAAGCAGGTATTGGTAAAGTTCGTTTTTTGACAGTAAATATCAAAATTGGTTCATTAAGGCGCAATTGTATAAAAAATTCAAGCATAAATTGAATTAAAAAATATGTATTATATTAAAGTTCGATATAGTAGTTGCTAGTGGATTTGGCAAAACCGTATCGTCGATACCCTGTGTGAATTGAATTATTACAAATCGCACGGTCCTGTATTGGCGACTTTTTCAGAAAATTCCTTCAGAACCTCATATATTATTATTATATTATTCAAATTCCGTTTGTTAAAGAATTTTTGCTGGTTTAGGAGTTTTTAAATCGACCTGGTATAGAGGTATGTCGATGCAGGTGAGCGTGCGGCTAAGAATTAAAGCTCGCCCAGGGCAGCAGATATTAAAACACTCTGTACGTGTCAAGTTTCCGTTTGCTTGTGTGAATTCCGAGCTTGTTCTATGCAAATGTTATTCAATTAGACACATTTATCCACATTTTTCAAAAGTTCAGTTGGATATGGATAATGAACGTTTTTTTAGTGAGGCGGGATCCGGATTCAAAACTAAGTTAGATGCAATGATAGATTTCGTAAAAATGTGTCTCTAATCAGTGTCTTTGTTTTTTGCAGGTCAGATGAAGACGACCCAAGTGGTAACAAATACGCAAGGATGGAGGACGACAGTATCCAAGACAAAGAAAGATTTGCTAGGTAACTATCAACTTCGGTGTATACAGTAACTCCCAGATGTAATGTTAAATTCATTTAAAATTCAGGGGTGTGTTTTTGGGAAAAAAACTCGAAGATTTTTATTTTTCAATGCGGTTTTTAACGGTAAATTTATTTACACAGGGTGGTTCAAAAATAAATTACACCCATCAACTTTTGCGGCGATTTTTTTCAAATTTTCGTAGTCCTGAAAAGGGCCGATTTGTTTCAAGAAACAGAACAAAATCGATTTAAGTGTTCAAAATGTGTGCATCCACGGCTTGACAAAATCCAAAGCGATCAATCAACTCTTCTTGCACGGTTTCCACCATTTCCCAATTTATGCGCATTGTTTTTCGGATTTTCGCTTTCAACTCCTGCAGATTGTTTCGCTTCTGAACAAATCCTTTTGAGGTAACCCTGCAAAAAGAAATCTATCGGAGTTAGGTCTGGCGATCTAGGACGCCATTCAATAGCTCCTCTCCGTCTTGCATTTTTTTGCAAGACCAAGACCAGTCTCGCTCATCACTAGTATTTACAAGTAATAGTGGTGAGTTTTCTTTTTATTCCAGAGTTCCTATGGATAATTGATGCATTTTTAGTGCACAAATAACGGCAGGCACAAACCTTATTAGTGGCACGCCTTACTAGAAATCAAATGCGAATGTGCAGGTGACAATTTAACGGCGGCACTATTAGTGGCATAGCTGCAATGTGTGTTCCATATCTCTCTATTCTTGGGTGCTATTCCTTTGGCCTAATTCTGCCAATAAACGTTTCGATTGCTTACCGCTAATTGAACAACTATCTTATGCGTTATTCTTTATTCTTGATGTATTAGACATTACTTCTGGAGTCACTGTATATTATTGACTTATTGGTAATCTAAAAGCATTCCCATGTTGTGGCGCACACTTAAATCAGAGAGTCTATTTGTCGGAGCTGGGTAATCACACCCACGTCAGCTTGCGCCTTCAACATCGATGTACAATTAAAATGTTATTAATGGTGATCTAGCAGGAATTCCTCTTCCTGGTTGCGGATTGCACCAATTCTGGGCTTAGTAGGAACGAGGAACGAAGAAGAGGCGAAAGGCGTCCTTGCGGGCGGCGAGAGGGGCGCGGCGCAGCAGCGTGGGAACGACGCGTCCCTCTCCCCTTTCAGCCCGCGGCTGGTCACGATTGCTCGGGAACACGACCGCTGATCCACTGATCCGCCAGCCTAAACGATAGATGAATTCGAATTTTAAGAGATAACTGTTGAAGTGTGGTTTCAACAGCCAAATCTATAACGCAAACTGAACTCTCGAAATAGTCTCCAAATCCACCATGTTCTTCAGCTGGGATTCCTTTGCTTTTATCTCAATTGGTGCCACTTTTTTCATCAACATTATCGCTTCTGTTCATGTTTACATTGATGAAAAATAGGTTTTCGGTTCTTCGAGCCGGATTGACTACCATTCTGGAAACCTTCAAGACTCATCTACTTTATCCCTATCCGGATTGGAAAATAGTCTAACGTGCAGCTTTGGATGAGCTTGTGCTTGTTATTGCACGCATCCAAAAATCAACATACCAATTGCACAGTGTAATGAATGAACTATTTTACTCTATCTGTAAATAATCATGGGTTGGTGCTCGAATGAAACACTGGTCGCTCCCTTTTAATGCCGAAGCCACGGGCCGCGAAGAGCCTGAAGAAGAACCGTGGCTCTGGATGTTACAGTTTCGCAAGAGGGCGAAGGTCTAGCGTCTTAAGTTTGCGGAAGAGTTCAATCTCGAGTCCGTTCTTCGCTATTTGACAGTCATTTGTGGAGATTAGATTTAGTGGCTTTCGTTATGAGATGAGGATACTTTTTGTATCTGGATATGCTGGTTTTTCGATTAGAAGCCCTGCCAGTGCAAGACGTTTGTTTACTGTTGGGGGGCGTGTTGAAATGAGCAACGATTTAAGTTTTTTAATTTTGCATTTGCCAGAAAACCGATACCATAACAAATATCTCGGTCATAGAATAATAATAATAGCGTTAATAACTATTTAAAACCGACTTATACATGCAATAAATACCTTTTTATTACAAAGAACATCTAAATAAACGGTTTTTTTTTCTGTAATTGTAGCAATTACATGAACCATAAAAATTAATGTTACCCGCAATAAAACTGATTACATTTTTTTTCATTTCTCATGGGATAGTTAAACTGTTATAAACGTCAGTCTGCTTCAACTTATTTTAAAATTTAAATAACGGCAAGATTTGGGGCCGTTCCCACAGTTTAAAGATCTGTCAGATAATTTGTACGAAGTATATTCTCGGTGCATAATGATATGTTATTTTTGAAATGCCTACTTTTAAGGGTCTGAGCAATTTTGTAACTCGATTTTGCTATAATATTGAAAGGAATTTAGCCTGTATTTAGACCGTATTGTTCACGATTGGATTTCTCGCATTTACATATTTATCATTTCTTAGCTTCTTTAAGTACATGGGAAATTATAGGTTCGCAATTCTCACAGGCCACACCGCAAGGCCAGTATCTTTAACTTATTTGAGTCACATGACCCCATGCATCCAATAATTGATAAATCATTTTTTAAATCCGTTATCTCATTGTCATGCTCTAAGCGAGTTGGTGTGGACCTTTTTGAGTCACAGAACCGAAATAACACCTATTACATAACATATATGTAATGGGCTGTTAACTGTTAAGTATGGAGTTGCGTACATTGGGATTTCCGTCACTAGAAATCCAGCCAATCCAACAATCATAATAAATTAAAATTGGCTACGAGATTGGAATTTTGATATTCTCATTCTCATAAAGTCTTGGAGAATGTCAACGATTATTTTCCGGTGCCTTGTAGTGGTCATAAAAATGAAACCGATAAAACTCCCGCAATAGTAATTTCTATTGGCTATGGAAATTCAAAAGTGATTTTTATATACTTGTGGGTAGTTTTGCCTGCCGCTGCTGATGGTCAATTGACCTATTATTATTAAATAGTAATTTTCCCATTCTAATAACCGATGAACAAAGCCATTTCTGACGCTAGTGATAAGGTGAAGCTGAGCCTCGGTGGCAATAATTACGAAAATTGGATATGGGCTGACTTTTTAAGCAATTTCGAACACGAAAACACTTTCGGAAATGGACTCGAAGACCAGGAGATAATTCTTTGTCTGGCGGCCGGTCAGTCCGATGGCCCCACTGTGTGGTACTCCTAGGAAATAAGACAATTACAGTAAATAATCAATAATTGAACAGAATTGAGGTAACGCTGAACAATGATTATATGGGGACAGCAGACGTGAGAGAGGACAAAATTGCTTTTGTTCAGACGGTCCAAAAATTTAACTCGACTTGAAATTATCAGAAACGACCAAACAATTTTTTAAAGTATATGTTTCAATCATAAAAATATCCGGACGTCAATAGAATTATTCAAGGTAAAGGCTGAAAAAACGAGGTCCGAGCAATATGGCACATCTGTTTCGGTCTAAAATATTTTACGGGTATTTACGTCAAAAACCATAAACATTACCGAGGTATTTCTGATGAAACTATCTGAAAAAGGAGCAGGAACAATGCGTTATGTCTAATTCATTAAAATCCTTTTATTTTCGATTAGCTAAGCGATACCTTCAACAGTTTTTTGAGCCTAAATTGAGAACAATTTAAAATTTCATTTAGAAATAAATGCAGTCGATTTAATTATTTCTGGTCCCAATACATATTTTTCCGATGCTGTTCTTTAATTAATTGTACACCGTATACCAATGTTTACACTGTAATTGTATAATTTACGAATCAGATCATAAGTGGAGGAAAAAGTGCTATTCTATTTTAGGTTCGCTTGCAAATCTGACTGCACATATTAATTATTTATATTCATTACAGTTCACGCTTACTGAACTCAACGTCTGATCTATCTGAATGCAATCTTTCACTTTTATACCATTTACAATTATTAAAAATTAATTGCTAATTGTTAAACAACTATTTTAGAATTCTCTGATTGTAGCAATTCTTATCGCGGATTGTTTCTTCTATTAATTAAACGCTTTTATAATTATATTCGCTTCCTTATTCAAGTAGATTTGCACGCGGTTTTTTTTTTGTTGTTTTCGCTTCGCCAATGCCCGAAAACTATTAGTAGTTCGCTAACAAAATCAAAATTATTTCTGCTCATAAATCGATGTACTAAAAAACAGACAAATCAAATGAAAGGTTATTGCTTTGGGTAATAACTGTGGGACATTTCAATTAAATTGATTGCTGTTCTACAATTACTTTAATTCAAACAGCCGATATTGGAATTGACATATTACGATGCTGGGAGCCAGAGAATCAATTAAAATGAGGTCTATGAACATGAAACAACCAGCAGTTAAACATGTTTGTAAGTTCTTGCCAACATCACATGAGCGCTTGTAAGATTCTTCCGAATGAGACTCAATTATTCCAGGTTAATAAAGTAAATCTTTTACGAAGAAGTTGACGCGAGTACTTCAAAGGAAATCATTTCGGCATTTATAATCCGTGAAATCTCTTAAAAGGTGTATTGATTTTCAGATGGCATAAAGCGAGTAAGTTGATGGAACAAAACCTCTCAGTTTAATAGCCTTATTTGTCACAGGACATTTAAATGATTTGGGATTAAAACTTCAAGTTGATTCGCATTTTTTCCTTATTTATTCCCTCATTATTTAGTTTTGTGTTATTTGCTCAAAAAGGTACCCATTGGGTCATTAATTATTAAAATCGATTCTGATAAAGCAGTTAAATCCATTCTAGTCGAACCGACATCCCATTCCGGTTAATTCTAGTAATTAAACGATTATCGACTGCTATTATCTAGAAAAAATTTCCATTCAGTGTATTCTTCATAGAAATTGCATCAATTTTGAATAAAATTTGCTTCATTATGTCGGAATGCTTGTTTGTTTTGCTGTTGCAATCAAACAATTTCAGTATTTGTTTTGATTTTGAAAAATCGTTGCTTTAAATTGTCGACGAATTTGCAGTAATTTATAGTCAATAATAACATTAAAAAAACTCTTGCTAATTAAATTGGGTATTAAATATATAATTAAACTACCTACTAACTAGTGAGTTTTTAGGGCTTTTAGACCGTCGTGGACAAGAATTTTTTTTTTTTCGAAAAATGTTTCTTTTTCGTCGCTGAAGAAATTCTTTTCTACCACGGCCTAAAACCCCAAAAAACTGACCAGTTTAAAACAATATGCGTGAAAGTCTCCCACTTTAGATATCCGCAGTGGGAGTTATTGTTGAGAATTAAAGTAATGTTAATAAGGATTTTCTCCGAATGAAACTGCATATTTCTTGACAAGCCTATTTCGGTTAGAGATTGCCAGTGATGATAATTAAAGACCGAATTCAGTCAAGGTTCATTTAAATTGAAAAGTCCATCTTGCAAATCCAAAAATGGACATTTTAAATTTAGCTTCGGCAATGACTTGGACGATTTCCGCATGCTCTCATATCGTCCAGCGGAGAACAAGAATCACTCGTTGCGATCTACTGGTAAAATAGTATTTACCAGAAAATAAGAGCCTTAAGGCAACGATATGAAGTCTCAATCACAGCTACAATTACATTTAATATGTAGGTGTATGTCATGTAACAATAATAATATCTTCACTTTCGTCTGTTGTATTGCCGCTCGTACATTACCGTTGAAGGCTGTGTTATTTTTTGATTGGTATGGCTCGGAATTTTGTAATTTACTCTCATAAGATCTTGCTTTCAATTAATTCACCTGCAATGCTTCACCACAAGTTTTTCAATAACCACAATTATTATGAATTAAAGGCTTTTATCTTCAGTTATTTTCTAGAGAACAACTAACGCATCGTAAAAACCGGTGCAATAGTATTCTTCGGAAATGGACAAAAAGGACTTGATTATTATTACAGTACTTTACAGACATGGTCAACTACAGCGAAATTAAAATGGAATTGTTTCAAGACTTGGGCGTTGCAGGCCATTGCAGCGTAAAATTCGGTATTTCAACCGCACAACCCCTGAAAATAATATTGGCAATAACAAATTCTTTTATTTATTATCTTGATTCGAGATAATTACGAATACAATCGAGTTCCCAATATCGCCACCGATTAGATCAATTCGAATTAGTTTTGGTTATAACCAATTAATTTGGTTATTCTATGTAATCATGTTCTTGACCTGTTTTACCCTCGCTTTTTCTTTAGAAGCCTCATAAACTGAACACGCAAGTCGGCTTTGCGAGGCCACTAAATTTATTATTTTAAAGGGAAATACCATTAAACATATCTGTTTTCATTTGTCTTCCTGCCGTGTACTACGCTATTTATTTATTGTTATTTGATGCAATCCTAAAGTGCAGATAGAAAGAGCTATGTATTTTTTTTCTCTTCTTGAAAGCGATTCAAGAAGCAGAAGGAAGTTGGACCCGTTCGGTTGGCAACCAAGACTTGTCCACGGACTTGATGTATTTGAAATTTGGCTGTACATTATGCTAAATTTTACCGTTTTTCAGTGAAGTATTGTGGGTGCCGGATATTTGCATTTTATTACACAGTTTCTTAACAAATTTTGTTATCCAGAGGCGAAATTTCATTCTTTGATCCTTTAAATATCCTTTATTTGGAAAGGTTTTATTATCTCCCTATTCACCCCGGTCACTACAGCCGACGTTAAACAAGCAACGCTAAGGCTAAAATTGTCGTCCATATTGCCTGCTTCTGCTATACATTTGCAACCTCCTTAAACATGCTGCTGTCCTGTTAAAAACGATAATCTGCATTTGCGATCAAAACTATCATCGTCTTCATCATTATGATCAAAATTTGCAGTTAGGGAGTTGCTACTTCCGAATTCCACATAAAGGAACGCTAACGCAAAAAAATTGTGTGAAGACAATTTCAACATAATGGATTATTTGCAAGGAAATTTTTATCTCAGCTCCGATAGTTTTTTGGATGCGATGATATAAGGAACATGCTATTTTACATAGCTCTTTTAATATTAATAACCGCCTATTAATTTTCCCATCGAACTATCGAGTTTGATGCACCAGCCAGAGATGTGATGATAATGATGATGATGATGATGATATGGATCAAATTTTCGAGCGATTATACGCATTTTCACAGGTCAGGGCTGCCCGAACAGTATTCATAACGTAATTTAATGGTAAGTCGTCGAGGCTCAGAACCATTATTTTAGGAATAACCATAAAAAGACGTAAACCTTAAGAGTACGGGCTACGAAGATTATCAATTATAGGCTTTACTGCTACATTTTCTTAATGCTTTTCCAAGAGCTGAATAATGATGTCCAGGTTTATATGTTCTACGCAGGTTTTAGCAAAACTACCCAAACGTCCTATATGGGATGTCTTTTTTACTTGTTTTGAGTAGTATTTATCCGTGTCAACTTAGACAGAAGATGTAATGACCGATGGCTTTTTCTTGCAACTTACTGTAGGGAGAATCATTGCGAAATCGAGAGGAGGAGACGGAACAAGATGACAGCCTACATTACCGAGCTGTCAGATATGGTGCCCACCTGCAGCGCCCTCGCCAGGAAACCTGACAAGCTTACCATTCTGCGGATGGCTGTAGCGCACATGAAGGCTCTTCGAGGTAACACCCATTTTTTCACGCTTTAGTACTGGCTTAAATGATGTTTTATTGCTCAATACACCATGAAGAGATTCGTTAATAAACATATTTACATGGAAACTACTGCACGTCTTTGTGTAATAAACTTGCAGTAGAGTTTCCAATAACATGATTGAAGCAATTGTTCAGTGTACCATCCATCTGTCAATTGAGAGCTTTAACTCATCATTTTTTGGATGCTTTTGCCATTTTTGTTTCATATTTCTTAAATGGTTTAATTTTAATTGTTTCCTTACACGTTGGTTAAGGTTTGAAAATGATCTGCAATCCTGATGGTTTTCTGTATTGATTTAAAACTGGCGCTAGTTTTGCGCTAGTTGTGACATGAGGATAAAATTAAAAGTTCTGGCATGGTCTCAAACCACCTCCATTACCTATAATCTAATGTACAGTTCTAAAAATTAACAACAAAATTTGTCTTTATATGGCTACAACTTGAGGAATGTATAAGAATAATACACAAGTCGTTTAACCAAGATACCAGAACCATATAAACCAAGAAGTTTTTTTGTTATTTTAAGTAGTATATAGTAGGAGTATGCTGAATAAATGACGATTCGAACTGCTGAAAGTCCTATTGATCAATCCTGACACGTCAACTCTTCTAGAAAGCCTTGTTTTAATTAAACCAATAGCCGCTTTGTATTCAAAGCAGTTTCATCATTTTTTCTACTTCACACGTGGCTGTTTTGTCGATATGGTCAATAATATTCCAGGCCTTCAATAATGAAATTGCCATTTTTTCCACGATATTCGAGCTGCCATCTTTTAGTCTTGGCTCCGGACTATTGAGATTTTATAGATAAAAGCGGGGGTTTTTCTTTTCTTTTCAACCATTTAAGCCGCGTAAATATTGAGATTCAACGACGTCTGATTAAATTGTAGTCTGCGCCTTTGGACGTCGTAAATCTGGTTTCAGGGCGAGGATTATGTTATTTTTCTTTATCGAAGTGAGTTCATTTTTAAGCAGCGGCGGTGCAAGTAAATTTCAAATTGATTCTCAAAATTTACCTATTATTTCAAACGAATTCCTGTCATACTCGCAACACCAACACTTTATAGAAAATATACTAATTAACATGCCTGTCTGTCATGTTAATAGCTCTCTTAACTCTTAATTTGTTTGTAGTGTTGGGTTTATAATTGTTTTTCTCTGCATATCTAGTTTCTTAATAGCTTAACAGTTTTTTTTTGTACCTGTTGAGTTTTTCGGGCTTTTAGGTGGTAATGGAAAAGTATTTCTTCCTGACGTTTCGCATTTGCTCAAAAGCAAAACAAGCTCTGAAGATGCAAGCCACTCGTGCTTGCGAAACGTCAGGAAGTCGGCCTGAAAAACTAACGAGTTTCAAGGAACGACTGCAAAAGGTTCTAAAAAGTGAAAACTCTTCGAAAACATTATATTTTTTTACTTGTAACGTCTATGTTATGGTGATATTCGTGCTTTTTGATAATATGTTCAAATATCAATGACTCGAGCTAATCTTAATGTCCAGTCATATGCATGTTTAGCTTATGTTCAAGTTGATAACACGAAATGATCTATAAAATACAAAGTTGATGTCAATTACATTTGGAATATGGTGTCGTAAAATTTTTCCACATTTTACCGACGTTACGTTATGGACATTTTACCTATAAAAATGCAGCCAAAATGAAAGTTTATTAGCGGTTTATAGCATAATAATTTACAGGCCTAGCTGCCGTTTTAGGGCCAGTTTGTGGAATTAGAAATAATTGATTCCTAATCATTTCAACCTTATATGAAACATGAAAAATTTTAATTTTTCTGCACATAAAATTTGATGAAATTTCTTCAAGCTAAATCTGCCGGATGTCCCGTAAGCACATGATCCAAATGGTACTGGTATTCCATTAAAATCCATCCTTCCGACATTTCAAAATCAATAATTTTTTAAAGAACTTTGATCATCAATAGCAGAGGTCGAGACATTTTTTCTCAATAAAACTGTTGGTCAGATGGTCATCTTTTGAGCCAAATAACATCGCAGTGTCCTGTTGATCATGTGCTTACGAGACACCATGTATTTTACAAAAGAGAGTCGTGTTTGGAACATTTTAAATCAAAAATATTTCCTGTTTTACCCCAGCATTCCCATTGTATGAATATATGCGAACTAATTAAATCAAATATCATAGAGTTCATATATTAGTTGAAACAATCCCAAATATTGAATCATTTTTGCGTCTTTTTATTTCATCCCTTTTATTGAATCAGGTCATTAATTTGTAAACACACGAACATGGGGAGGACAATGGAGTGCGTAGCCTGAAAGCATTTTGTTTACACGGTTTATCCCCATCATCCGGCAAATTTGTCCCATCTCGATCATATCGAATGCAACCTGTCCTGAACGTTTTTGGATTTATTTCGTTAAAACGGATCCACGTAATTCTTTGAAAGTACTATTTTCAAACCGATGGTGTTGCGATTCAAGTTCATTTTTTCCGAGTTTTATGCTTTCACTGCATTAGAGACCAATGCAATTTTGTTCACAACAACTATTTGCTTTTCAAGTTTTTTTTCACCTGCTGTTTTAAGGATTTTGAGCACACCCGTTAAATAACCCAATTTTTCTACAATACCATGTAATGGATCGAACGTTGTTTCACGACATGGCTAACCGTTACTGGTCAAAAAATGCCAAATAGTAGAACGTGAAATGGCTATAAATTTCTTCGTGTCGACAGTTTCCTGAAGATCCATTCATAATTCACGCGGAAGGCGTACTACCCAAATTTACCAGTCGTGCTAAAAATATTTGCCATCAATTTTGGTAATAATCGATTTGACCAGCCAAAGACCTAGACCAAAGATTTCTAGTTCACACGGTCCGTCTAGTTCTGAAGATTTTAACCAATGAATGGGACTACAGGGTGTCTATCGAGGGACTGCTTTGGTGGATATTTAAGAATGAAAAGAATATTCCAGGAACCAAGCCCAGTCAATGGGGTTGGTTGAAAGAACCCATTATTTAAAATATAAAGGCTTGTAGCCCATGGAATAATTAAAGAAGAAAGCAAAATGAATTTGAGGGAATTGCAAGAAAAATAATCCTTTGCCGACCGAGCTTGTGCAAGGGGCCCGGCCAGAAGGCAAAGAAGGAAAAAGGAAAGACGAAGGTAAAAATGACGAATGCGATCCCGGCGGTATTACAGCCTTTTAAGCAATGGACCACTGTTTTATAAAACGACAATGGCGTGTAGATAATATATTGGTATTCCTACGACTCCGACCCTTGTACATGCTGGTAACCGGTAAAGTTCTTCAGCGAAAAAAGACAGAAAGCACCTCTGATACCTCCGACGACGATGGTGCCTTGTAACGGAGGTCTATGCTGCTCGTACCGTTTCTGTGGTCGTACTTACTTGTGCACAGCGATGCTATCGCCCGTTAGTTATGGCCCACAGAATGCCTACTCTTCGCTAACCAGGATTAATGTCCTTATTATTTAATCCCATCCGAAGATTTCTTTTTACCAAAGTACGGCCGTGCTGTGCTGTCCGTTCGGTAAAAATAAAACCAGACAACCGCGTCTTAATAACGTTGTATGGGTGGCGAAGAAAAAACTTGCTTCTCTTTAAAGAACTCTCTAAAGAAGGCAACGGAAATTATTGCTTACCCAGAATAAACGTGGCCAAATAACGCACAGCTAATATATCGCGTTTATAAGCTGTATACATTTTCCTTTAGCTCTCTGTTATATCGCACTTTCAAATTTAGTTTTTCAGCATTACTAATCATGTTTTCGAAGTTGTAAAGAGTACGAGAAAAATTTGGAAAATTTGATTTAGTTAATTGTTTAACAAGCTCGAATATGCGCACATTTTAGTAGTAGTAGTAAAAAATCTGCATTTCTTAAGAAAAGGCTATCGACCTATCGGTCTTTCTGCCCACGCGGACATTTTATATTGTTTGGGATGTTAAAAGAGAGCAACGGCATTTTTAGCCAAGAGTAATTTCTGTTCGATCATTCCTATCAAAATCTTACTCTAGTAAGCAAAATTCAGCTGAAAAGGTGCAAAAAACTGTTAGTCACCGTGGAAAAAAATGCTATCGTTCGGCACAATTGACTACTAAATATAACCGATTCTAAAGCTTTAATAATTGATTTATATGCCGCTGAAAATGTTTAATGAATAAAATTATATTTAGCAAAAAAAGTGTAGAAAAGAGAATTTGAAGGATTTGTTTTTCCAAATTTTCTTCTTCCAAAAATCGATTCTCACGCGCGTGTGTCCAAGGCAAAGCTTTCAAACTCAGAATCTTGAATCTGCCACTCGAATTATATCAGGGAACTTCCAACAGAAAGTCAATGAAAAGTTTGTTGAGGAATTGGACTGAACCCCTCATAAAAATAATATATTTTGCGCTAAAAAAAAATGAAAGGATCATAACTGGTATACCAAGAGTGGTTTGCGAATAAATCTTTTGTAATCTTAGTTATAACCAAGCTCGATTTTTTAACCAAGAACACTTTCTGAAATATCGCCCATTGAAGATGTGTTTAAGAGGAAGGAAATATGACTTCCTAAAAATGTGTGATGAACAAATTATCGCTTTATGGTTAAACGAAAGCAAATGACGAGCTGTAAAAGCTCAAAAACGTCTCAAAAATGCTCACTATTACGTTTTTGAAGCTTAGAAATCACCCAGCGTTGTTCGTTGGCCAGAAAACCATTGGCCAATTTTCGTTTCGTGAACTTTATTAGATTGATCTAATAAAAACATGGTTATTTCCTAAATGAAAGCAAATAACGAGCTGTAAAGGCTCTAAAACGTCTCAAGTCGGCGGAAAATATTTCACAGATCTGATTCGAACCATAGGCAATCAAATATTTATCTGAAAACTTTAAGGAAAAATTGCTTTGTCTACTTTGAGTACCCAAACATTTAAACTTCTATAAGAACTGATGTTTTTTGCTAATTGCGCAGGTAGGTTTTAATCGTTTCCACACTGGTTGATGTAAGTCAAGACTATTTGTTTTTTTTTTGACAATTCCTGTCTAAATTACCATATTGAATCTACTTGAAATTCAATGTTATTTATCCGCTTCCAGAGGAGGAGTTGTCACGTGAAAAGGCAATCATGGACGAAACAGCCATTGGCGGAAAAACCTACCTGCGCTCAAACGGTAAAGTGCAGACCTTCAGTCTTGCATGTTTTATCTATAATAACTTTCTTTATGTAATATTAACAAAAATTATTTGTTTAATATATACATTAGTTTCATGATAGATTTTTCTAAGTTGTAAGCAATTTCTTTGAATATTGCTGTACAGTAGCGAACTTTCACATTATGTTGGCTTGAGATCCTTGTTTTTTACATGTTCCTGCATGTGTATAGAAATTCATTCATTGCTTAGCGCTTCTTAATGCTAATCATTTCAATGGAAAACAAATCAATCCACATTATAATGGGCTAAATGCTTGGGAACGTTTTGAAACTATATAGGACCCAGTACGCAACTAGTCAAAGATTATTTGTTTCATGGTTTAAAACTAGTCTAACGCTTCGTTATGGTTTGCTTCGCAAAACAAGCGGTAATATTAATTAAAATAACGATTATTTTCAAGTGCATGTCTGACATGAAAGTGTTTTACACTTATACTTCTTAGTGTTGTCTTCAGGTCTGAAGAGTTGTAAGTACTCTTCTCAAAAGTAAAGAATTTCTTTACCACGGCGGCCACCTAAAAGTCCGAAATCCTCTTCAGTTTCAAAATCATTCAATTCAAGTACTAACATAAAAATAAACGTTGTTAAATCCAATTTCAAACGAGGCTTTATGTAAAATCAGAAAACAATTACCGGTCAAGACAATTATTGTTAGTCAACACTTTAGACTTTAATATTCCTAACAGGTACATTATTTTGAATAAGAATTTTTACTGACGTTCTTAGAAGTCTATATCGGATATGCAAAACGCATCGTGAATAAAAATGAACGGACAACGAGATCGCATTGTCTCTCTTGGAATAATGTTGCGTTATGTTAGATAGTTTTGGCATAACCCTTGTTAAAATGAACATGTGAAACTTATCGTTACATTCGTGTGAAAATACCTCAGAACAATATGCAAGTGTAGATTTGCTATTGACTTGCTTGACTCCAAATTGACACCATCAGGATTTTTAAAACTTTTTATTAACCATATTGATGCACTCGCAAGAAGTGTACACTTGATTTTACTTGCAGGTACTGGAAATACCGGCACTGATGGGACATATAAGCCGTCATTTTTAACTGACCAAGAGCTAAAGCACTTAATATTGGAGGCTGCGGATGGATTTCTTTTCGTTGTAACCTGTGATACCGGACGAATAATCTATGTGTCTGACTCAGTAGCACCAGTGTTAAATTACTCGCAAAGTGACTGGTATGGATCCTGTCTTTACGATAACATCCATCCAGAAGATGTGGAAAAAGTGCGGGAGCAGTTATCTACCCAAGAGCCTCAAAATACCGGCAGGATATTGGATCTTAAGACTGGAACGGTGAAGAAAGAAGGCCACCAATGTAAGGTCGTCGCGGTTGACACGAGGGACTTAATGTAAAATATTGATAAATTTTTAGCCTCCATGAGATTGTGTATGAATTCACGGCGAGGATTTATCTGTAGAATGAAGATCGGCAATCTGTCTCCAGAGAACATGGGCGTAGGACATTTAAATAGGCTAAAGCAACGAAATAGTTTAGGTCCAGCAAGAGACGGGCAAAGCTACGCGGTTGTGCACTGCACGGGTTATATAAAAAATTGGCCTCCAACAGGTTAGTGCCGGATACTTTTATATGAAAAAATACTTTCATAGGTCGAAGGGTCATCAACCTGGCCCCTAAAATATATTTTCATATTAATTTATTCTGAATGATATACAATTAAATCTGGGGAAATATCAGACGTGTTCACAGGTGTCCAAATGGAGAGGCAAAGTGAGGACGACATGCACACTGCCCATTGCTGCTTGGTGGCGATCGGTAGACTGCAAGTCACTTCAACTCCTAATACTAGCGACCTATCCGGATCCAGCAGCAATGCAGAATTCATATCCAGACACTCCATCGATGGCAAATTTACCTTCGTCGATCAAAGGGTGATGGGGTTGTTGGGGTATTCGCCTCCAGAACTTTTAGGCAAGAGTTGTTTCGATCTTTTTCATCATGAGGATCAAACACATATGAAAGACAGCTTTGAACAAGGTACGTATAATTATACGAGTGATTAAATTGTGAGTAATAATAAATGAGTGAATTAATTAAATCACTTATTTTCTTGTCGTGCTTGAATTTGAGTGACTAATGATCGTTTTTTAACGCGTACATATTTAAAGAAAGGCCAAAAAAGACCTGAGATTCTCACATGACTGAGTGGTTTGCCATTTGCCAAAACTCTTCTTTTTTTAAATCTCTTGCAGGAAATTTGAAATTAGACACAAAAAGCAGTTGACGAATCACTGGATCATGGAACCATAAGGCTTGTTTGAGCTTGATTTTTCTTTAAAGGAGAAACAATTGGGGATTTCCTCCCATTGTTTCCTGATTCTTCAAGTTTCTTCTTTAGTGTTCATTGAAATGGCTTTTCCAAGTGATTCAAACATATTATGTTGAGAGCTTTAAATGTTCTTGCGTATGAAAAACATACTCCAGTCTCAAAATGAAAGGGTTTCACATTGATATTGCTGATGTTGCAAGTGGCAGAGAAAAAATACATTGCGGTAGAATAAAAAATACACCGGGTGTTGCTGCAAATCAAGTGCGTACTATGCTAATTTCTTTTTGATTATAGTTACCATGTCGGTTAGTGTGCTAATTGAGCCGGCATGTTAACTATAATAATAGAAAACTTATCCATAATGTACATGGGATTCGAAATGCCCTGTATAATGTTACAAAGTATGTATAATATGTGCATTTATGTGAGTTGAACGTGACTGGACACAAATAGGCGATTATTGTAAAGAGCTGTGAAATGCGCCTGAATTTAAAAAAAAACACATGTCTGATCTCCGTTTATCACTTAACCCCGTATTTTGTTTTGCAGTTCTAAAGCTGAAAGGACAAGTGTTGTCGGTAATGTATCGGTTTAGAGCCAAAAACCGGGAATATGTTTGGCTTAGAACAAGTGCATTTTCATTCTTGAATCCATACACCGATGACGTCGAATACATAGTATGTACAAACACAACGGCCAAATCGCTGCATTCCAGCACAGAGAGCAGTACTGAAGCACCGGAAGTAAGCTACCAACAACCTGGATTGGACTACAGCATACAAAGGCGTGAAGCTGGTCTATATTCGCATATGCTGCCAGCAGCTCATCTGCAAAACGAATATTTACCGATGGCATCGTCCACGGGATGCAATGAACGACAAGACGACCGTTATCCACGCTTAATGACTGATACGCAGCAGGCTCCTCAAAGACCTGGAAGTGGACAAAACGTGTACAGCAACTACGAGCCAACACAGTCGCCTATTCAGTACGGATCTCCATCACAAACGCCAGCGAATCCAGGTGGAGCGGCCGTTCTGGCAAGATTGGGAAAAGACGGATACCAGTATGGACACGGCCAGCCCAGTCCTCGATCTCCAGGTCCAACTTACACGCAATTAAGTGGTGGAGGAAGAGCTACATCTGCTGGCGCTCCAGCTCCTGCCACTGCCTCTTACCAGTGGACTAGCTGGCAAGGTGCCGCTCAAGCTTCGGAAGCTGGACCTGTTCCTGGCAGTACCGGACCACCAACACAACCTCAACCACACGAACTATCCGATATGCTGCAAATGCTGGATGGAAGCGGCGCAGCCCCTTTTGGGGACTTGGGAACTATGTTCGATGGCACCTTTGAATAGGATCTTTTGTTTGAAGACTTTTGATAAAGCAAGGGTTTGGTGCTATTATTAGCATCTAGTGTACCATTTGAATGGATTTATTTCTGCCAACTGTGAATTAAAAACGACTGAAAACTCCATTACTTCCCCTAAATATTGAAAGGAATATTTCTAATCAAGTTTTCGTATTGCGTCAATGTGTTTTTATACTTTTTGTGTACATTTGTCCAGGCTGACTTCCCAGGTCTACTTACTGATCCAAACAAGCTACTAAAAGTGTATTTAGTTTATTTTCTTGGCATTGGGTGTCAGGATTAGTGGCATTCAAGCTAAAGGCACACAAAACATTTAAATGTGTTGTACATATGTACAGTAAAAACATTTTCCTGGGTAGACAGTCCTGAGCAGCTGTTCTGTTTCAGAAACATTAAATTAATGGGAATTTGCGACATTCCTCACAACACAGTTTCCCAACTGCTTAAATATTCAACAAAAACGTTTAATTTTGGAGTTTGTGCGAAAAAACGCGCAGTGTCCAAAGTACCGTGTTATGTTAAATAGTACTAAATCCTATTACGACACAGATGTAATATAAATATATCATTATAATAAGGAATTCAGTTGAGCAGAGAATACAAGTTTGGTGTTAGTTTATTTAAAGTGTTTGAGCGAATGGAGTGTTTGCTTCAGTAAATGGACTTACCGGGACTCAACTTATTGTTCGATCCTAATAAATTTACTGACTTATATCATTAGGCTTTGGATGTACGAAAATACCACCCCAGAAAGTTCGTTCATAATTGTCGTGACGTCCAGAATGTATATCAATACGATTTAAGATACAGCTTTACTCTTATTGTCAAGTAGTCATTGTACTCATTTAATTTTTAAGGAGCAACTGTAAAAAAGTATATTTTACATTATACATACATACATAGTTTATTTTAGTCTACGTATGAAATAAGACTTCAATCGTGTTTGTAGTAACTTCCCCGTATTTGTTTGACAAGAGTATAGTTTCCTCGATGTTTCGAGACCATCCCACCGTTTTGTCTTAGCGATTTACTTAAAATAAGTTTATGTTAAAGGTGTATTCACAGCCAATATTTATTAATGTATGTTTGTGCTAAGAAGATATTTGATTTTTAATCAAATCCTTTGGCGATCCACTATTTCGAAGACAAGCAAACTGTATTATTTAGAAAAATGACGAAATTTACACCAAAATGGAATTTGATAGGTTTAACATTTTTTGCGCCAATTATTGTTATACAACTAAACTTGATTTATGTGGACACACCTTTACTCATAGTGCCGTGTGCTTTGCAATGTTTAGAACATTAAAGAGAGTTCTGTAAAGTACAAAACATTTTTATTTATATACGTAAGGACTTTCTATCAATTTGACACAGTCGATATTTTTGTAGAATTTCCGTGTTTCATATGTAAGTTTGTAAAAAAGGTTTGTTTTATTGAAACTTTACATAATTTTAATGGCTAAAAACTTAAAGTCAATAAATGATACTACTACCATAATGCAGTGTTCTCATTCATATTTCCTGCGCTCGAAATTGAGACGTTTTTTTATTATTGCAATTTGCAAACTTCTAAAGCGTGTGGTATCAAAGAACTATTGTCGCAAATGGGAGTGACAATAAATTAAAAAAAAAAAATAGTGTATTCAGCATTTACTTAATTTACATTATGCAATCGTACATACGATAAGGGATACCTACAGCCAGAAAAATATCACCACATATTTTAAACTACATTTTGAGTTCTAGTTCAAGACTGCATTTTCTAATCTTACAGCCGATCCTTGTTTAGTAACAGATTTAAGTGTAACAGCTAAATTGGGATGTATAAAACATTCTAAATATACACAGAAAACTCAAACTTGTATAAAAACACCATATTCGGTACTTCCTTTGTACATTTATTTAATTAAATTCATTATCAGACATGTATAAAGCATTCGCACAGTAATACCAAACATGAAAATAAAGAATTGAACGCGCTTGGCGTAAGAAACAAAAAAATATATAATTTCGTTGAAATAAAACAGACAGCGTCTCAGATAATGACTGAACGATTACCGTTTTACCTCAAATAATAAATAACGTTTAAATATAATGCAATAAGTAATAGGAGTGTTGTTTGTTTCTACGACAGCCTAATTACTTTTTCCATTATTTTATAACAAACTTATTTTTGCAACAACAACATATGCCTTCCTCAGACAGTTTCCAGAAAGGCAACATGTGTTGCTTAATTTACAAAATGGTACAGATTATTGGATAACACCATACGAATCGATCAGCTAGTCCGTCCAGTAGCCAATCAATTTCCGAGGTGCGATATCTAGATCATTGAGATCTAGTCTTTATCAGAGGTAAGTACTGTGTGTGACGTTTATTTTACATAAACTTGGTCGTATTTATGTAAAATAAACGCCACACACACTATTTAAACTCCGTTCACTTGGATAAATTGTCATAACTCATGCTGTAACACGTACGAGAGAGCATGAGCTACAACACGATCTTCTCCGGATAGCACTTGAGACATTCACCAAAGTGAACGCCCCAAGTTCTATGCTATGCTAAAAAACGTCAAAACGTTTTTTCATGTTTCCAATTTTTATCTACAACGTAATCTCGGAGGCAGATTAACTGCGAGATATTTGAAAAAGTACTTTGGAAATCAACAAAGCAACTTGTTGATCTAATATCTGACTCATAACTAACGCTAGTAATCTAGATTCTTGCTGCACCAGTAACGCTTTGTTATCAGGGTGGCGTGAAAGGAACACTAAAGTTGCTGCTGCTCTCCTAAGCATATCCAAACTGGTACCCATTGAATCGGGGTTGTCTCTAAGCGCGCTTATTCCTCGCTGATTGGCTACTTCCAGTGCGCTTTGTTCGGCTTGTTCAATAAACGCAACTAAAAGCGAAACGCATGGCGTCTGCTGCGCAACAACTCTCGCCATACTGCTGTCCGCCGCTGCCAAGTAATGAAGTAAGTTTATAGAAAACTCTCTAAGCACTTGATCTTCCGACCGGCAGAGATGCTTCGTAAGTACTGCGCACAATTTTTCTAGTCTCACAAACGGTGGTGTTGCTATCACTAGATCTACATTACTGTGGGTGACGCACAGTTTGCACAATGCTTCCAGGGCTAACCTTTGTGGCGATAGCAATGATGTTGGTCCAGCTGACGCAAATGGGTCTTGAGCTGTCGCAGAAGGGCAAATAGCCCAATGCAGCAGTCCGTCCAATACGGGCCTGGCCACATCTTCTTCGTACAGGGAAATGTCAATTTGTCCCGAAATATTTGCGACACAAACCAGGATGTTTTCTCTGATTTGTGCCAAGAAATCCCACCACCATTCATTTTCTCCTTGTAAGCTACTGCACGAATCAGCAAAGTCCGCATCTTCCTGCAACAACAAACATGTTCCAATTAGAAATACGGTTACCAATCTTTTTAGGTTTTTTTAAGAGGATGTTAACAAAAAAGGACAATTGAATTTTTTCATGACAAACGCAATAAATTAACTCACCTCGCGATCATAATTCCTAGTCTTTTGAGTTCTTGGCGGATGATCATGGTGTAGTAATAATAATTTTCCCACAAGTGCTAAGAAACTAATACTTTTGGCAAATTCAGTTTCATTGCCAGGAATGAATGTGAGACTTCTAAGAATGTTAGATATACAGACACATCTCTTGCCTAAATTGTCTTGGCTTTCTGTTAGAAGAACCAAACTGGACTCGTCTCGCGAATATGATTCATCTTCGAAATCACAAAGACGTTGTCGCTTGAAGCCACCAACTGCATCATTAGTTGATGAACTAATTATCCTTTTCAATTCACCGCTACTAGTAGTTTCTGTACTACTACTACATTCGCCATTTACACTAATATTCAGATCTACACTAGAGGATCCAGATTCCTCGCAGTTCAAACTATTTTCACTTACAACTTCAGTCTTAACCGTATCCAGTTTGGTGGACGTTTCTAACATGAGCACTTTTTCATTGTCCTCAGTTGACTCTTTTTTAATTCGAGATATCACATCACTTAAAGTTTTTGTCCTATTTCGTTTTTTGTCACTAACTTTGGGAGGAGGTGCTTCTGCTAGTGGTGGAGCTGTAGTTGGACTTTTATTCTCTTTCTTGGTCGCGTCCGATTTTAACTCCCGATTTTTATCATCTATTTCTGTATGGAATGGTATTCGTCCGAACTCTGCTTGAAAGTTTGGTAAAATGTGATCAGCGTTGGTATACCACGGATCAGCGGGAATTTCTGCCAATGTGTTGGCAATGTTCACATCGCCACGCAAATCCCAGTCCTTCAGGTTATCTTGGATGAAAATATCCTCGGGCCGATCAACAAATTTCACCGGATCCCCACGACGTGATAACAATGTATAATTAACAGTTTTATTTAAAACTGAATTTTTAAAACCCGGATCTATGGGTTTCATCACACTGCCCAAGTCAATTTCAATATCAGATGATTGATCGCTCCTAGGGTAAGGACCATCAAACATGTCAGATAGATTTCTCTTAAAATGTTCTAATAAAACGTCGAGAATTCCGGGCCACTGATTCAGTCCAAAATAAGCGACTGATGAATCATCAAATAAAAGAATATTAAGCATGTCCAAAGCGTATGTGCTTTCCGTTAAAATTCCTGAACGCAAACACATAATCAACTTCCACGCATCAATTAAGCCAATGTCAGACCTGGATAATTTTTTTCTTCGAAACAATACTGGAGTAACGTTTTCGACACTGTCTGGAGGAAAAGTAATTTCCCTCTTTGGCATTTGACCATGCCCGTACGAGTTGCCACCCACTGGCTGCTGATTGGAACCTTTTACTGCCCCTCCTGGAGGCATGATGGGAGGAAAAGGTTTTCCCGGCCGGTGCACGGGCCGGATAGGAGACGCCTGTCCTGTCTGATTGGGCATAGATTGCCACTGACTTTGCCCTGGTTGGTTTGGACCTTGATATCCCTGACTGTTTGGCCAAGGCCCGCCTGGTCTTGCGCCTTGATTCCATTGTTGAGGCGGTACCTGATTGTTTCCAGGGGTACCATACTGTGGTGGTCTATACTGATTATTATTTGGCCATCCTCCTGCAACAATAAGAAAGCAATGTAGCATGTTGTTTGCTTTCAGGTCTCTTCAAATGAAGTGTTGGACGATTAACAGCTAGATACCCACCATACATCGGCGCTCTTGGTTGTGCATATGGAGGATATCCTTGATCTTTGGCAAAGTCTGGGTGTCGTCTAGGGGGCTGCTGGCCCGGGGGAGGCATGTTTTTGTTCGACGCAGATACCCCACTGTACGCACCGGCCGCCGAATTCTAAAATTCACCAACATAAGTTTCGATGTAACTTCTTAATGAGCTCGTTATTTACCTGATCAGGTCTGTAGTAATCCTGATGTCCTGGATAAGCACCAGGACCACTTGGTTGCGAAATCGGAGGGCCGCCAGCACCTTGCGAACCCACATAGGGCGGCCTGGGACTATATCCAGCAGGATTCGCATTATAACGATTATACGGGTCTTGAGATGACGATGATGGTGGCTGCCCACTATTAGACTGCCCCGCAGAAGGACCCGTTGATTCACCTGAATATGGATAGACTGGTCTTACGGCTGGCGGATAACCTGTTCATATATTTAGCATTCTTAATGTCATGCACGAAATAAAAACAAATAATCAAATAAATCAACTCACTACACACACTACAGCCACTTGACAGATTTTAGAGTAACAAGACAATAATACTAACGTAATTTTGAACGTCGAATTATCAAATTGAGCAAATACTGATTGAATGTTTCTATCAATTGAATTTGTAGTGAGCGTATTAACAAGTCGTTTGCTTCCTAATAATTCTCATACATTTAGACCTCCTCAACTGCGGAGGTTAAAACTCTTTACTCTCAATTGTAAAAATCGATTCCATTCAAAGTGATATTTCTTGCAAATTTAATTTCGGTGTAAACTTGATCAAAAGCTTTGGAGTTTTCAATAAATTACAAGCAGTCATAAATGTTTTATCAATGCTCGAGGAGTGAGTAGTTAGGATACCTGTACATATATCGAATTTTAAAAACATGCATTTTTATCAATTTTAAAACACAGTTTCATCTATATTCACCATAAACTACTATAACTGAACCAATAACCAATAGCGACATTTCTCGAACCAAGTTTCGTTGACATACTCCCCGAATTAGTACATCCTTTACATATAGCAAAACACCCTTGGCACAAGGTACCGAGGCAAAGTTTCGATGGTTCTGTTTCTATCTACCTACTTACCTGTTTTCTCGCCTAAGCAGATTAGAAAACAGGTAATTACGACAAATCTACGTGCACTAGAATTTACATCTGTTTGATTTTGAGGATGAGAACAAGGCTTGTGAAAGGATCTACAGGTGACAAAAACCAGTTCTGTTTACCTGTCGGATAAGGAGGATGGGGCCCACCTGGAAATGGACCCCCTCGTGGTGGAGGACTCGGTGAAACGTCATCAAAGGGATTTGACACGCTCACATTGTCCCCAGTCCCCCCCGCAGGGTTGGGACCGCCAGGAGCGGCACTGTTCAGGTGGTTGGGACCTCCTGAACCTACAACGAAAACTTTCCATTAACATTCAAACTAAATAGTTAAAGAACATTGAAAAGTTTTCATTATTTCATTGATGCACCATTAAAACCGACTTTCACTCTCCAGTCGAATGGAATGAAAAATTTGATTTTCAACGTCTTAACATTCTCAATCACGCTATATCTTAAGGCTCATACACCCATGTATTCATTCAAAATCATCCCATGTAGCACAATGTCCTATTCCCTCCTAAATTCACATCGGCGAATCACCTGCATTAATGTTTCTCACCATTTATTAATGAGTGAGATAATAAAAATGCATATTTTCAAAATTTTACTTAGCCGGATATTTTGTCAGAAGTGTGTATTTCTATATCGATTCATAAAGCTACTTTTCGTTTCATAATCCGGTGGCATAATTGAACGGACATATTAATTCATTTTAGACCTCGTTAAGAAAGAGACCATCCACACGTGTAAATTCTTCTAATATGAGGGCTGTTCACTTAATAAATGAACATATAAAATATATAAAAAAACATCATTACCTGGACGCCAACTATAATTTCTGGAGTAATGTAAATTATTTCGCAGCACATTCATATCACTGCTCAGCCAAAATCACAGAACACTGTAAATCGACTGGCCGGTCGAACGAATGAAAAATGCAAAGCATGGCAGTCGCTTACCAGCGAAAAAAAATGTTGTTTACCGTGCGAAAAAGTATATTAGTGCATTTACTGAACCCGGTGGACTACAAAGCTTCCAAGAAGTGAACCACGACTTTATCAAATATATCAACTTCAACATGCGATAAACTGTTTGCTAAATGATAAAACTAATTAAAGGTGGAATATGATAAGAAATGTCGATGCTTTTTAAATTGTCATAAGTCGAATATCCCAAGTTGATTACTTATCAGCTTGTTTATAGTGAAACACTGTTGGTGGCTTGAAACGCTATCGCCTATTTCGACTATAGAAAACGCTCCAAAATATTTAATACAAATTTAGATAAGAGAAAATATTATTTCAACTCCTGCACAATCAGATTTACCTGCCAATATTTACGTGAAATAAAAAATTACATTGCAATGTGCAAACCTTGCAGGATGTTGGAGTTGTTGATGTTCAACATATATTTTCATCGGGCTCTATCTTACGAGTCGTTAACGGTTTTCGAGTTATCGAGACCGTGGTCTGTACGAATTTGATCCTTACGTTTTGATAGCACGCTAGTATGTTTCCTTGAACACTCCAACTAACCCAAACGACAGCCACGCAGGCCTTAACCAATGTCATAACAACTATTTGCTGTCGGAAGTGCAAGTGTTTTCACAACCAATACAAATTTTATTAATACTCTCCTTTTTAGGTAAATGTCTCTATTCCTAGTCACAAAGGAAGCAAACGGCTTGTCTGTTTCAAAAAGTAAAATTAGATCTGAAAACAGCAGCTTACCTGCATGCGGCGAAGGGGCAGGTTGAGAAGAAGGTCGCTGAGTATACTCAGGGTTGCCAGAGGGCGGATAACCGTTATATCCCCCATAACCATCCATAGATCCACTTCCTCCACTGGGAAGGAACGAATCTTGTGAGTTTGACGATCCGGGAGAAGGAACTGAAGTCGCTTTGGCACCTTTCTTTTTGCTGCTCGCCTCGACTTGGTTTATGATTGGCTGCGGATCAATACCGCCTCTATCAAACTGGCATTCATATGCTAGTAGATTCTTTGTGTAATGTTTCCTCAGAGTGTATGCCGCACTTGATGAAGCTCCAATACCCAACAGACCTGCGATATCCTTCCAGGTCTTGTTTTTCGTCACCTGGAAAGTAATGGCTTGTAATTATTCCCATTTGATACAAAAGAAGCTGATATTATGTTCAAATAAAGTCAAAAATGTATTAATATTTTTAGTGATTCGCGCTGATATATGTTTACTGAAATATACACATTTATTGGACGTTTAAACAAAGTTCGTCTTGTATTTTACACACTTTATCCGAGGCCCCAATTTTTTATGCAATGTCGTGAATCGGTTATTTTGATTATTTTCGACTCAAATATCTTAGTTACAAATGGGCCTCCTGTAGAACGTTATTAATTATGAAAATTTCGTTTTAGACAGCTGTCTTGACTCAAAAAATAGCTAAACTACCGTTATGACCGATTTGATATGATTTATCAAGTAAAATAAAATAAGATCAATTAAAATTCAATCGGTATCCTAAGAATAAAATCTAACATTTAAGTAAAAGGGGTTTAACAGCTACAACGATAGAAAAAGTATAATTGAATAGAACACTGAACGAATAATCCATGCAAGTCATAACGGTGGTAGCAGAAAAAACACCCAAACAGGTACAAACCTCCATGAAGCCACCGCGTTCCTTAACATACACATACAAGCGAAATAAATCTAGCGGATTCTTGGAAATCGTCGGACAAGTTGAGATAGGCGTCCTTCTATCATCCATGAACGCCAAGAGTTTATCTAGCCACGCCCTTCGATCTGGGCTATCGTCCATTTCATACAGCTTGCCAAGGCTGTCTGTTTTCTGAAATTACACCACACCCAACGGTCACATTTAACAGAACACAACAGAAGGATGCTAAATAAACTACTGGTTAGTTTTACTACATTCTGTCCATTTCCTACATCATTATCAGTCCATTGATTCTTTTCTTTAAGGAATGAGTTGCTTTAGATTATCATTAAACAAATTTTAAATATCTATTGGCCGGCCAAAGTTTGCGAGGTAGAAAATGAACAGTTTCTAATTAATTTAACTGACCACATGTTAGTGTTAAACACGTATTGTGGTTAAAGAAAGTCCCATTAGATGTCGAACTATGCGATGCCAAAGACCACATAAAGAACATTTTTTTTTTGAATAAACCATATTAATGTAAATGAAAACATAACAATAGTGACTATGAAGGCTTTCACGGCCTGTCAAATCACATATAGAAATGTTTTTCGTGCCTTGAAGCCGTGGTCCATGGGAATTTCTTCCTGACGTTTTATACCAGTCTTAGTCGGAAAACACGGGAGATCACTTCGCCCACATCCTCATCGCCTTTGATAATGTCCACCGCAGTTGTGGACGAAACGTCAGGAAGAAATTCCCATGGACCACGGCTTCAAAGCCCGAAAAAACATTTCTATATGTGATAACAAGAGTGATTCGGAACGTTAGTTAAACCTAGATTAGGACCAAACTATCTTATTAATCAAGCATCTAGGTTAAGTTTGGGTATAAAGCATTACTATTGGTCAGTTAACTAACTAGCATAAGACAATCACTATGGTAAAACATGCAAAAAACATGCAGCAGCAAGCAATGAAGGCAAATACAACTAAAATTAAAATATGTGTATATAAACCTTTGAGCGATATGTTTCCTGTGGAGGCACATGACTGTTAAACACCTGGAAATATCCTCCAGTTAGTTAAAATTATCATTGTGAAATTAGAACTGTGCAAAGTATTTTTAAATCGAAACTCCTCAGTACAAGAATAATTAAAAAAGTAACTATTGGCTTATGTTTTTATATAGCTTTCTAGTGTTGCAAACACGATTAGAGATTGAAGAAAATGTAAATAGTGTTTTTTTAAGTTCCTTGTACTAGTTTTACAGAAAGTGTTAGTAGTTGTGCCGCCATTAATTAAATATGTATTTTAAAACGTTGAGTTAAACCGCTGCTGCCTGTAAGTGTCATACTTAAATATTCCGTGTCTAGTTGCATCTACTGTAAGACAAGTTTTTTTTTAAGTTTCAGAGTCGTTTTTTAAATGTTTGTTCCTTTGAAAAAAGGCAGCTTTGGAAATAAGAACGAAAAAACCGCTAAAAAGTTCTCAACAAAATAATTAGGATCAATAAAACAAGTGCATCAAACGAGAGAATAAATAGGGGTATATTCGCAAAACCACAAATATAAAAATGTGCACAACACAAGCTACCTTTGCTGAACTAACCCACACTTTCACAGTGAGATTATACTGAATATAAACAATTAAATACTTGTATTTCTTATTACTGTTGTCTTGATTTTGGCTGTAGTTTTAGAGCTGAAGACATTAATTTTTAAGGATGAATCAGAAGTTGTAGAAAACCGGATATTGACAAAATATATCAATAAGCAACTGTTGTACATTTTTTCAAGCATAAAGTGCAGTGTTCTAATTAAGATAGAAGTGAATAAATAACACACCAAACTAGACCTGACACATGGAAACACACAATAAAATGTTTGAAGAACACCCACAAAACGGCGACACAACTACAAATTACTTCAGGATCTGTTACTGAAACGATGTTTGAATTAACCAAGTGGAATTTGAAAGCGATAATAATTTTTACTGAGTATTTTTAGTAAATTTGAGGCAAATATTAAAGTTTAAGTAACAGATATTCTCTAAATGTACTGTCAACAGCATATCAAGACAGTCAATTCAAAGATATGGACAAAAGAAGGGGTATATATAGAGGATATCAAATTGAGAACCAGATAAATTAATTACATTTTTAGAACTACGTGTATTTATCAGTGAGTACGAATTTCAAACTAAACACACATATTACTAATCTAATCAGTCAATTATTAAACTAATAACATCCGCTTATTGTTTGCTTCAACATCATTTCATACACATATTGTTTGGATTCTGGTCCTTTTCAACACTCTAATATACCCTTCCCTTTTGAAAAAAACATAACAACAAAACATAAAAAAAAAAGTGAAAAAATCATACTTTTCGACTCACCGGACTAGCAGGTGGACGAGGCCAGCCGGGACTACTGATTTCACCATAATCTTCATGTGAAACTGCTCCTTGTGGAGTGGGTGGATGGCTGTAGTGCCCCATATCGTTTTTTCTATTCGACTTTGGAGTCGGTGGACACGCAGGGTCTTCACCTGAAGCTGATCAACAAAATATATATTTAAGATGTTTAGAGTATAATCGTTTACATTTGCGAAATTCAGTTGCAACAATAATTCAATGTAGTAGAGGCTGATCGAACTTACCAGCAGAGGCATTTGATAACGTTGATTGCTGTGAGCCTTCATCTATTGGAGCCCCATCAGGACCCGTTGTAACCACGGAGGTAACCGAACCAACCGATGTAGCCGTTACATGAGTATTCATCGAGCCCTGTGATGTTGTAGTAATTCCATTATCGAGCATATCATTTACCAATTGCGAATGAGAATTTGGCGTCGAACTCGGAGGCGGCATAGGACCTTCATGTGGATGGTTATTGGTTAGCATCGGACTACTTGATGGCGGAATATGGGGCGGCCCCATTGAGGGTGGAACACCCATACCTGAATGGTGATGGCCTGGTGGTCCCATATGAAAATTTTGAGGACCTGGACTGGGGGGTGCTGAACCAGGTCCTACACCTGCAAAACCCATTTTG
Organism: Dendroctonus valens; assembly: GCA_024550625.1. Classification (NCBI taxonomy): domain Eukaryota; kingdom Metazoa; phylum Arthropoda; class Insecta; order Coleoptera; family Curculionidae; genus Dendroctonus; species Dendroctonus valens. The sequence continues at coordinate 4,905,090 of JAJTJO010000038.1, read as the reverse complement.
TGTTGCAGGTGGTGTTTGAGGTAATGAGGAGGTCGCAAAGTTGGACCGGGAGAAGGGCAACCTGATGTGGGGCCATAACCTTGAGTTGATGGGCCAAACTGAAAAAGACAAGACAATAATGAACTTCAATGTATTTTATTGGGTAATATTGAAACTCTACCGAAACAAGTGCGGTATGAACGAGAGGAAAACATTAATTCGGTTGAGAATAAAAGAAAATAAACAATGCACCATTGTTACCGTCATTTTTCCTGCGTAAAAATATGAAAAATGTTCTCTTAAGAGTGACGCCCGACCAATAAATAATCCTACGAATGTTTGAGTAGGACGTCACAACAACTGAGTATTTTGCTGTTAAATTTATTGCCTCAATCAATTCTAAAATCGACGGGTGTCCGTTTTTATTCAGCTCCACAATATGGTTATCCCGACCGTATTTACATAATCGCTTTTAGAGCCATGAGGCATTTTTATTGTTAAAACACACAACCGCAATAATCTAACTTTAATGAAGGTTATCGTGCACATTTTCCAATATTTTATATACTCTATTTCATTAAAAATACAATATTGCTGAACACTCGGAATAATAACATTTTTGCCTGTGGGTTTATTATTTATCTGCAATTACAGCGATTTCCCCGAAACGAAATTTCCCGATTCCAATTTGCCAATCGAAATAACAGAATGTTTTATAATATAAATTGTTATAATAATCCAAAAAAAAAAGCGATACATGACTGTTATTTGAGGGTAACCGGCAGAGAGTAATTAATTAAAATTATTTGAATTCTATGAGCGGAAAAATGTTGCAATTAACAACGATAAGGGATACAACGATAAGGACACACTTTATATGCTGTTTACTGAAGTTTGATAACTTTCAGTTTCATTCAATCGAAAGCTCTCCATTATACACACGCAAACTTTCACACGTTTAACCATTGACAAACTTTTCCAATATCTTACTTCCACAGAAGTCATAAATTTGATTTTAGTGAATTTTTCAACTTACACTTGCTGGAGGTCGTGGAGGATAACCACCGGCTTGCACGGGATACTGCCCAGGTTGGTGTTGGTAAAGTGGCATCTGCGGTGAATTTTGAGGCGGCCCACCAGGACCAGCAACCATGCCTTTGTAGGAGCCTGGAGGATGAGGCGATTGCTGCCCTGGAGGACCGTAACCTCCAGGTCCAGGAGGCATTGGAGAGTGACTTAAACGTGCTGACACTCCGCTACTACTACCACCACTACCACCGTCAGATTGACCACTGGATGGCCGAGGCGGCATCGGAATGTTTTGTCCTGCAAAAGGATAAAAAACTATCAGCATTCAATTCCTAATTTCTATGATTTGTTTATTTATATATAATATGTATATCAGTATCATCTCCAAATATTTAAAGAATCCGTGTTTGAATGTTTTCTTTAAGCAGGGGAACGTGGGGTACATTCGGACAGTTTCCACTTTGTTATTTGAAAACAAACGAACGGCTTGATCAAATTCTTTTCTGTTAGTAGTTAGTCTGGACATTAATTTATTTAACTTAAAGAAATCATGTATTGATTATTTAGTAATGCACAAACTAACTCTAAACTCTAATATTCTCTAAAACCGCATGTTATAAACTGGAATGTTATTATTTTTTAATCACAGCCACACCTAAACGACATATAAAAATGTTAACAAAAACAAAATAATGCTCTCTACCGGAATGTAATGTAAAAAAAATTGGTTCAAATGATTTTTATTTCAACTGAAACAAATAATTATCTGAGCGATATTTATTAACTGGGATGAATTATTTACACAGTACATCGAAACGCATCCTCTCTTTAGATGTGAAGCGTCCGCACACCTGTTATTATAAAAAGAGAGTAAACAACTCAATGGTACAAATCTAAAATTATACTAAATATATGTACTATAAGTGCTCCAATGAACGAATCCACCCCATATTCCCCTACAACTCGTCGCATAAAACCTTCATCGCTTGAATTACTGCGATAAGTGAGTTTACTTGTAGAATGCGGAAAGTATTACGTAAAAATCAGCATTTTTTATTTATTGACATTTCCATAAATACAAAATGCAGTTTTGTTTGGGACGCAATCGTCTCAAGGCCGGATAAATTCGAATGAACTCACTTAAATCATGCTGGAATAACGTAAATAACCGTTATTCTGAACGGCTTATAACAACATGTATGCTGGAACTTGACAAATAAAATTATAATGAAGGAATCGAGCAAACAATGGTTACTCATCGACGTACTTGGCTTGGCAAACACATCAGTTTTTAACGAAGCATTGAAGGAACTGAAACTAAATTACGTTCAAAAACAAGTGGTGAATTTGCAAATACTTTAATTTGAAACACAGTAGAATTATCTTTATTCCCTACATTTGCACATTTTCTGCAAACTGAAACTGATTATTCGACTGATCTGAAAAATTGGACAAAATTGGCTGGAAATGTTGGCGCAATTCTTATCTATAATGCTGCTTTTCGAACAAATGTGCTCGAATGAAACATAGATATGAAGAGAAGGAAGAGATGGAAGGCAAAGCCTTAACAATAGCTGCAGCTGATGAGATAATTGATGAAAAAAGAACAATGAGAGAGAGCTCCAGTGCGGAGTTCAATTCATTACAATATCAATGGCATTACTATAATTATATTCACAGTTAATTGCAGGTGTAATAGTTTGTCATTTGTGCTTACCGACAGCAGGAGACATCGATCTAGAACCCGTTGAACCCGTTGGTGACGGCGTAGGTCGCATACCCTGAGAATTTGGGGTTCCTGGTGCTGGACCACCAGAACTGTCGTTACTGTTACCTCCACTGAGATCCTACAACAAACTAAAACCATGTCTAAACACCAGTCCAATTACTGAAATAATTTAATTGCGCGGGGTTGAATTGAAACCGCAACTTGGCTGTGGACGTCTTAAAAACCCGTTTGCCCAAACTCCACCTGATGGTCCTGTGAAATACATGTAACAATGCCAATGAAACAAGTGCAACCACAAGTCCACCTGCAACATGCTGAGCTATTGACACAAGAACCAAAACAAGTGCAATGCGAAATTCCAACCCTGATGGTCAAAACGGGACTATTCATTTCAGATCAGGTGAATTTTATGTCTGGGGTGGGTTAACGGCTTTGTGTGTGTGTTGAAAATACTATGAAATCACTTTCTCTGTTAAATCTCTTATGGTCAGGGACATCCGGTGTAAAATATTCGGTCTGTCTGTTCAATATTACCGTTTGTTTGGGTTAGGGGCAGTTTATCAAGTTAAACAAACATGCCGTACAGTAGCGAATTTCTTATTTTCATATGGCATCGTAAACTACAAAGTTTCAAGAAGCTGAATTATTTGCGCGGTTTATGTGTTAATAAAACGCAAGAAGATGGCTATACAATCCAGTAAATATTTATGAGCTCGGAGCTCTACTCTGTAACATTTTGTTAGAAGGTTTGAAACTTTCCGAAGGGAAATGATTTAGTTTCAATTAGGTTTAAAACACCAAAATCCTTTCCTACATGAAAATTACCTGCAAGTAAAGATTTTTTTATGCCAGTACATTTATGAATCAAATCAGCAATCAAATGAACGAGGGATAAGATTTTTAGGGAGGAAATGCGAACATTTTTAGAACCCTATTTATTTTATATGAAATTTTCTTTCGACACGGTTGGCGTATGTTAAGGATGCAAATTGAGTTGCTACATCTAACGGCTTTCTGTATTGAACTGCCAATATTTGTCGAGGGAGATAAGGAATTTACTGTTACGTTTCCATTGATAATAATAATTTGCTTTCAGTAGATTTATTGCTTCTGTGCATAACTAATCGTAATTCTTTGATTGTTTTCATTGTTGGTAGTGAAAACACAGATTGATTACGCTGATATTTAGAACATTGTTCATTCGATCAAACCGAAAACAAACACCAAGCGATAATAAGTAATTATACTAAAACCATGCATTGTCTTCAACACGATGAATGTAAATCATATACTAGAAGCCGTCTTGTAGAAGCCAAAATTGCATATTATCAATTCGACATGTAAATTATATCATCTGTAGAATAATGACGACCCTACACTAGCACGGTATTAATTACGTCAAGGGTTATTCAGACATTCATTCCGCCCGAAATTAACTCTCAAATCCATCAATATAACAAGCAGGGAGGGAATATTAATTAATATGGTATTTGAAGCTGTATTAGTACACATTTGCTTCGTATATTCCGATGTTTAACCGTAATTGAGACTAAATTCGGAGTATCCGCCCTCAAAATCCCACAACCACTGTCAATATTGTTTTAAATTAATGAAACTGGCATTCGGGTTGCAATGCCCCTATTTATACATATTGAATATTCAAACGGAAAGTATGTATGGTATTTCGATGTTCAGCAATTGATTGTAGGCAATATCTGAGATTTGGCTGGAAATTAGTCCTTCATGTCCTGATAAATCATCACAGGAGACAGTCTAGTGAGGCTTGGAAAAGCAAATAAAATAGCCCGTGTAACGCCCTGTAGCATACTCTGTGATAGCACTTACACTGTCCTAAATCACCTATCGATTTTCATTCGCAATTGCGCAATGGGACTTGAAATGTTGTTACCTCATTGTCTAAATCCAGACACGTTTTGTGAAGATGGAACACATATATCAAGGCGACATCAAATGTGTCAATACAGCACATCCCCTCACTGAATTTTACGTATAGAACTCGAGTCTTTCGATTCAAACAAAGAAAATTCCCTACTTTCAGCTGTTGCTCTAAATATCTAACAATCCAGAAAAGTATCTCTTGCAGACACGATATATGTCAGTCGATATTCTTTCCGACTGGAGATTTTATTGAAAACGAGTTAATAGAAACCACTCGAACGTTTTCTAAACTTTTTATTTTATTATCCCCAGTCATCCGAAGGACCAGTTTAGATGCATCAAAATGACGATTTTCGAGTTGAAACTTTCGCTAACTTTCAATTAGGTGTTAAATGAGTCGAGAGCAGTTTCTCACAGATGTGAGAAATGCCGAAGATGGCAGACAGTATCAAAATAAAATCAATCATCCCTATGTTCGACTGATCACAATGAATACCCGTATAATTTCACAAAATTTCACGGTTGCATTTAAAGTAAACCACCGCTGCGATTGATTATTGGCTCAACAGACGATTTTATGGGTTTCAATTCTTGAAAGACGCAAAATGGTCCCTTTTAATATCCGTATGGCCTTCACAGCAGCCTTGGCACACTGCTAGGTCTTCTTTGTCCGATGACCACCCGATTTGGGATTACTACGAACCTGTTTGTAAATGAATTATAGGTCACAAGTCCTTCTTGATCAAAACACCGTCATTTTCACAAGGTTGCACCTCATTATGACATTCAACGGACAATAGACTTGGACAGGTATAGAAAGAAGGTGTCGAAAAGAGTTAAAAGGATATTGAACCCCGAAAAGCGCTTTGGCGCCGTTATGAAGGAGACTTTCTTTTTGGAAAGAAGTCGAGTTGGACAACTACCGCTGCAGTATTTGATGCAGATATTTAATCAGACACATACGTACAATATGCTATTCCTTCAAGTTCTACTTGATTAAGCAAATAAATAAATAGGCAAAATTAACGCAACCATAATGGGGGTGCGAATGTGGCCGTCATAAGTTAAAGAGTAGCTAGTAAGAATTAAAATGATACGTCTGATGTGACACAACAGAGAATTATGAAAATGTATGTGGATTAGCTGAAAACTGAGGGGGGGCTTTAGCCAACAGAAACTACAATGCCAACAAAGAGCGGCCAATTTAATTAGACTCTTTGATTAAGTAATTTGTTAATTTAGGCTCTATCGCTGTGCTGTGGATAATTAACTTTCAGATTGGCGGACCTGGAACGTGCAAACTGCATTCGATCTCCTAAGCTTAATCAGTTCAAAAGTATGATCAGAGATTCAATTAAATCGAGACTGACAACACTTCAACGGTCATTATTTGAATATGTATCCATACATATAAGAAAACATAGAACTATTTAATTAAACTATCTATCTACTCCAAGAAAATCCCTTTGCCTAATCCAGTTTACACCGTAATGCGATAACCTGAATAGGATAGTAGGAAATAGAGTATGGGATTAAACGGGTGTTGACCTCAACCGACAAGAACTAAAATGCAAACAGATAGATAGTCGGAGCTTGAATAAACATTGTACCATCTGCAACCTGATAACCAATCCAAATTTTTTAAATCAACTGTTGGATCAATACCATAATGCTAAGAGGAGCATCATAATGATGAGACAAACAAAAAACATTATCACTTGAAAATACGGTAATAAAAATAAACAAGGGCAGTTTTTCACTTTTACATCGATTGAAACTTTTGAGTTTTTCGTGCATCTTCCAATGCATTTCTTCTGCCAAGCCTTTTGAACACCACACTGGATTAAGAGCAGAAAACACTGTTTTTAGGTGAAATTTCACTTCGAACTGTGTCGTGCCCGAAGGGTTCGGCACAACTCCTACATTAGTCTTCAATGCGTTCGTTGTGCTGAGCCCTTCGGACACGACACTGATTGAGTGGAAAAAGTGACCAATGGTCAAGTTTAGTATATTTTATGAGCAAAAAACACTCCAATCATTGTCGTGCTAATGGTCCGAAAAATTCACCAGTTTCAAGCAAAGCAAAACATGACTTAGTGGAAAATTTATCAAGCTAAATTTAGAACAGCAGTGAAAACTCTAATGGAGAAATCTGCTCGAAATAATCGAACAACACGCATATTTGTTTTCAGTCACTTATTTGCCGTACAGAAAGTGAATTTAATATTTATAACATGAAGGTGACTATTTAGCCTTGGCACATATTGGACCAGTGATCTACACACTGCAGTGTTTTCCTTTCAATTCAGTTCCATTGTGACCAATTGGGAAATTGCCTGCTTTCCATCGGTGCTAAAAGGTATTGATTCCATCAGCTTAACAGCGTTGATAAACAATCAGCCATGAAAAGCTACTCAAAAACTTGGCAAAACTTAGACGACTTTGTATGATTAGTAAACGAGGTCAAACACTGTTTTAACCAGGACAGCAAAGAGAAATAAACTCACAAGACAGGCCCATACTGGGACTTAAAGTCTTTGATGTTGCGAGTTCAGCGAAGTTTATATAAAATCGATGAACAATGCTACGAAACTTTCGATATTTACTTGGAAAGAAACCTGTTGGATTTACTATACACATAATAAAAGCTGAATAATAAATGAAAGTCGCATCAAGGCGAGTTGAAGGCACATAAAACTTCCACAAAGTAAAGTTCGGATATAAAATTTATTTTCCTTTCACAGCGTAATAAAAATTCACACACCGTGCAACGGTAGTAGACAGAAGAACGGATATTTTAAAAAGCACTAAACTTTATTAATTACTAGACTTTCCAAGAAACCAGTCAATAGGGAACTATTGCAGGCAGTTAACAAGGAAATACAATTTTCCACATTTTTACTTAAAATCGGTTAACAGTAATTAATTTCATCTAACTTAGATGCTTGATTGAACTGATCGATGCAGAGTTTTAGAAACTAGTTCTGCAAGAAAAGTTAATGCCGATTTCAATCCAATAAAAGAAAAACTCCGGAAATACGCGTTAAATTGAAATTTAATTTTAATAAATAACGGCGAAGAAGTAGCGAGAATTAATCGCCTACGTCAGATTAAAGATAACCCAGAATACATGGTAGAGACAGTCATTCATTCTAAAAACGGGTTTTGCGGATGTACGAGTGATTTAAATGTTTGCGAGAACTGACTCATTTTGGTAATGATGTATGCGCGAACCATAGAGGAAGTCATCAGAACTTTTTTGTTCTGGTTTGTGAAGACTTGACGAACTTGGAGCGACACTTTGTCCTCTTTACATTCTATCGACAATTCATTGTCTTTAAAAAGCTCATTTTCACAAATATTTACAGACCATATTTTGGTTAGAAGGTTTAAGGCATAAAAATTGCATTTACAGGTCTCAACATGAAGCCCCAGCTGACACCCTGCTATTGATCCTTTCTGCAATTTCTTTATTATGATTTAAATGAATTAAAGCAAAGACAGTTAAATAATACTAATAATAACCCTCATCAGCAATTAAAATAACATTGCAAATATGCAAGCTTGTGCCATTTACATGCACTTAAGATATGAAACATTTGTAATTACATAACATGCATGAGTCAGAAAAAGTATTTTTTTACGTCATTCGCGTAGTTAAGTGTAGCAAGTTTCTGATATTTTTGTGCCATTGATATTAATCCAATTTTGTTGTTGTGTACTCGTGAATTGTTCAGGCTAATGAACTGGCACCACAATAACTGTTAAAAAATACAACCTTAAATGCTATTTATAGCAAATAGCACTTATCAGTCTGTAATCAAGCATCCTAATGCGAAATGAGTATATAATCTGAATATTCGTTGCTTATTGTGATTATTATTCGGTAACCAAACAAAGAGCATTAGTGAGCGTTATTATTAATAAATAAACAGCAACAATCGAAAACTATTAGGCTGAAGAGAGGTTATTAAAAACCGACTATTATTATTTGCAGTCGCGGAAAAATGTCCTTAAAATTAGCAGCAGGGAAAGCTTGGACGATTGGTAAGCTGATAAATGGAGAATACAATCAATTCACATAATAGAACACATTTGCAATTACAATGGTGAAATCCCATCAACGTGATTGTGAAGTTACGACCCTAAAAGCAAAACTATGCTAACTGTCAATTCCGGTTAAATGTTAAATAAGGTGCGAAGTGCTGATCAGCAGTGTGTTTATCTAGTTTAAAAGGCATTAACCCAGAAACGTCATAAGTATCTGCAACTGCAAGAGATGTCATTTACTAAACTATGTTAGGGGCAGAACGAGCTTCTTCTATAGCAGTTCGGTCACTTAACATGCTTTTAAAACAAGTACGGTACTAAGACGAATCATTGTATTGTGCATACACTGCTTACCCACGTCACAAAAGCAAATTAAATTAGGTTTAACGGGATCTGCATATACATCCTGAGGCGTAAGACATTTGCATGGATTCAATAAGTGCATGAGTAGCTTAACGGCATTGAATGAAGAGCTGAATACTGAGTAAACCGATTCATATCTCTAGCATAGTGAATGCGTAATAGAAAATTATCTCAGACCCAAGATATTGATTACGCATTGAGAGGTAAAAACTTCATTATCCACGCAAATCGCTCCAAGTTGGGGTATGAAATGGCCGAGGATACAACAACGTTATAATTGACTGGAGTACACAGATAAAGTTAACTGTGGCAAGGTCAGGGAACTGATTATGTTATGTAACAGTTTAATCACACCATTCATAATACCGACTTTTTGCATAATCAAACGTCTGTTGCATGTAATTTGCATTATATAGTGTTCCCCACAACGAAATGTTCCACACAAGCAAACGAGCAGTGCGAGCTTTCGGTAAATAGTGTCGTGTATTTACTTAGCCGAGCTGAAGAATGGTGCTTCTTATATTTACACCGATTTTCACACTATAAAGTGGTTGAGACAACTGCAATCTGCTTCGAGCATTCACCTCCGCAACCGAATTCACTATTCACGAAAAATATGAATGGCATTACAGGCAATTATTTACAATGGTCTAATCACCCGGATTCTCAACAACTTCCTTCAACGCCACTTAGTCTAGCAAAGCCAATTTTAATTAGGCAAATTATAATCTTATAAAGTAAATCAACACTATCTGTGTTAGCAATCCTTATTTCGTAAGACGGAGGGTTATAGGATCAAACTGGAAATTGCCAGGCTACGACGCTTCGCTCTTGATCCAGGGCTTTACCCTAGGCTAATGTTTTTCTTGTGACGCCTCACATTAAATTCGTCACTGAAAGACGAAAAGCTTCTTGTTTACGTTCTCCTTCGTGCTTGCAGATAGCTCAATTGAATTAAATCCAGTTCCGTTTTGTAAGCAATTCTTGTGGCGTGGGGACATTGCATAATAATGGATTTAAGCTCGATTTTCACAGACAACATCCAAACGAAAAACTATTTAACTGAACTACTGCTACTAGAACAACGAATTCACCTACCCACTACGGAGGTATGAATTGGAAGTTTCCAGTCTGAAAATAAATTGATGCGAACAAATTCCGTAAATTATCTCGTCCCTGGCAAAAGAGATTTTAGACGGTAGATCGATGTAATTACAAAATTGAATATACTTTTCAATTCTGGTCAAATTATCTCCTCCTGCCTACTGATGAAGTATGAATTGGAAGGTTTAAAATAACGAAATAAATGCATATCTGATTGTTGGATTTTCCGTTTCACACCTATACCGAACTTTTTCAATATGACTACAATAAAATAGATCAATTTGTGTCAAAGGAAAAGCAATTTTTGCCTATTAACGTTTAATGAATGGCAGAAAAAACTTAATTTGAAAACCTGGGGTGAATGTTCGGCCTCCCTTAATGCTCCAGGGAGATGCGAATGCCGTTTTCCATGAAGGGTGCATACAGCCCCAAAGGGTCAAATTTAATATCAGAGAGAAACCAGTCAAGCAAGAAAGTTGAAGTGGCTTCATTGAGGAGGGTCGTGACATACCACTTGGAATTTATCATATGGATGAGTGACAGTGCCATAAAGAAGCCTAACTGTGGGATATCAAATTTCAGAAATTAAAGGTGAAAACGCCACAAAAAGTTGTGATAACTCATTACGTTCACACTCTTCAACAGTTGGCACATTTTAAGATCGGCTAATCGGGATTCAGTGTCAGTCTCACAATAACATTTCGAATTTCAAGTTCATTGCTAATTATCTTTGGGTCTGCTGCTTTAATTACACCTGCAGTTCAAGAGGTGATTTGAAAATTAATAATTTTTAATGGCTTATAAACAACTGTGTTGGTTAACATGCGAGGATCTTTCATTATTTCAATGCATCAGCATTAATCACTGGATATTGGATAAAGTAATCTACAGTTGTTGTGTATATTTTCCAGACTGTATTTCAATTTAAGCCAAAAAAATTTTCAGTCAATTTTATTGTTTATTATTCAAAATTTAGCTATCATACCAAAGTTCATACAGACAAACTGATGATGGTGGAGAAAGACACCGAAACGTATTTGTGACATTTTGAATAATAAACAATAAAATTGACTGAAACCCAGGAATTTTTTTGAATTAAATTGAAATACAGTCAGGAAAATATACACAACAATAATTGAGATGCTTGGGAACAAAAGCAGGATAAATCTGATGGATGAAGACAGGTTGAAGGGGACATATGGGAGATTGCAAGCAAAATTGGCAAGAGAGAGGAACAGAGAAAACTTCCTAACCAGAATTTAGCTATCATACCAAAGTTCATACAGACAAACTGATGATGGTGGAGAAAGACACCGAAACGTATTTGTGACATTTTGAATAATAAACAATAAAATTGACTGAAACCCAGGAAATTTTTTTGGAGTAATCTACAGTATATTCAAGAAACTAATAGAACTTGCAATTTGGTCTGTCTGATCAGACAAAACACTGAATTAATTTTATTGTCGTCCATTTAAATCCAAGTTCAATTAAAACATGACATTTTGTTGACTCGGTTTGATTTTTCTTACAATCTTTGAAATGAATTAAACTGTTTGAAGTTTTGCACAGTTGCAGCCCTGTCATTTAAAATGCCCTCTAAAACTGGCCCCAATTACACAAAAACCAATCGATGTCATATGCTGTTTGCTTACTATCAGTGTCAGTGACAGGACAGGCGTATTTACAACGACCCCATGCTATGAACAAGGTAGACAGATTAAAACGTTCTGTTGGAAAATCGTGATTAAATTTTGGTTTAGGGTGAGTTTTCGATTAATAAAAGGGTACTGATAACTTCCAATGAACGCACATAAAATTAGTTCCGATTTTAGAGCGAGTCTTACCAAAGTGTCAGGTAACAATCAGAAAATGTATGCAGAGCTCTAGCTAAGACACCAAGAGACGATTTTGATTGGAGCCTGTCGTCGCTGCCAAAACTATCTGCGCGTGGTTTTCGCAATTGTTCAAATTACGTCAACTATCATTACACTAATGGACATGAACAGTAATGACTAAATGTAAAAGTTTAGAAAGTTAACAACAGAAATGTGCCTGTAGATTAGTTACCCATAAATAACTGCGACCTTGATTGTTGTTGAGAGTAGAAAAATGTCACCACTAAACACCAATTTTCAGTCGTTCTAACACATATTCCCAAGGATTCACTTCACGATTAAATTATCCATTTTTCTATACACCAAAATATGCAATTTAACGTAAAATCATCACGTGGATATCCGAAAATTTTCGTTCACTAAATCCGAACAGACTATGCCGGCGCGTCCATATAGAATTCCCAATCTCTAAAGGCTACACCGACAACATTGCAAGCGCTTTTTCACTGCGGCAACACTGCAATGAAAACAACGTTAGCGCCAAGCCTCGTTTGAAAGTAGGAGGTAGGCCAGCAAACTGCAAAACCATTCGGAATATAAGAAGCTGACACCAGCAATGTTGCCTATTTTAGCTCAACCATTTTAAATGCCCTCAATCCAAAATATGCTGACCCGCTGGGCTTGGGCTTTACCACATGTTGCTAAGTCACTGGCTCAAATGCATTATTTGAAAAACTCAACAACAGTCTAAGCTGCCACAAAAACACTAATTATTGCAGCTTTAAGCATAATCAGACTGTTTCAATGTACAAAGTTAAAGCTATTTCGACAACAATGGAACATAAAACATTAACCCTCGGTCTATTCAACAACCTTTTTCTGAATGTCCCTTTCTAAAATCTGCCTGCCGTTTCCTTATGCCCAACTGAGCATACCCTTCGAATAAATAAAGTAAGGGACGGAAGACCGATTCCTTGAATATACAGACGTATTGAGTCCATTTGGCCCTTTTCTTTTATTTACTCCCCTTAGAAATGGCAATATATGAGACACAATATTGCTTCAATTGAAATTAGAACAAAAATACAGATAAAAAGGACAAACCTTCCAAGAAATACTCTGACCATATCAGACAAAAAAGAATTTGGAATTAGAACAAGGAACGCAAAGAAAATAATTTACGCCAGCAGATTGCTGAACACAATATACGAAGACTAATTAATGGAACCGAAGCCATTCATGAAATTGTATCATTGTAAAATATCACGAAATTTTCCATTTATATTCCAACTCCACTGCTCTATTATTCCCGTCCTTTTCAGAAATTTAGGACCAAATACGACCGATAAAATCCCTCTATCCCTACACTGCTAAAGAACAAAAGCTCTTTGTAACGGTGCTTTTAACAGGTCAGGTGAATATGCATCTCATGGAGTGCCCAGATTGAATTTACCGTCTGAAAAAAGAAGTAGGATTTATGAACGTTTTTATTGGATGCCCGCCCTGAAGGTTTTGTGCCATTAAATCACATCCTAAATCCCGCAATTTCACCTTCAACCTGAATAAGAAAACTGTTTAAATAATGATCTAGCACAATTAATTGAACAGAAAAGAGCAGATTGCCAACAAACGAAAACAGCAAAAACTCATTTAAAATTAAAACTGGAATTTATAAGATTTTTTTATTGGATCCCCTGTTCTTGCGACGGCAAAAGACACCCTCAATGCTTAAAATGAGCCATTTCAGTGAGTAAATAAAATTCAACTTATTAAAAAGTAATTTATTCGTTGAACCTCCGAGAATGGAACGTTCTTGTGTTGTTTACTTAATATGGGCTGGAATCTTGAGAAACTCGACGTTTACCGGGATATGGTGTATTGAAAGAGCACAAAGCAAACAGCAAAAGGATGAAGAGGATTTCCCGGCGTCGGTATTTCCGAACAAAAGCAAAAAGACTCGAATCCATATTCTTTCTGGAAATAAAATCGAGGCAGGAAAAGCAATCGCCGATGAGATATGTTTTATAGATTGGTATTTAAACGATATGTCGTTCTTTACTTTGTATACTGTTAATATAAATTTTCCGTTACGCGGCTTGAAAAAACCAGCGTGAGAGAGGATGACGGCATTATTGCAGCGTATTCAAGTATTATTCGAATAAATATGACGTCGTTTATTAAATACAGCGAATTTTCGAATGAAAAAATCGGACAGCTTGTATATGACATTCTAAACCCCACGTGTCTTAAAGTACGTAAGCCATAGAAAAACATGGTGCAGCGTACTGTGTAGCCAGCGATGTTGTCATCCAGCAAGTTTCTAATCAATAACAGGCTAATAACGTCAGCATACTCTTTAGAATACTTGGCAACATGGGGCTCCGTTCTTGCGTTATCACTGGCCACAAGGGAACTTCGAAACCGATGCTATCGAATACACGGCAATGTTGCCGTTTGGGTCGAGAGCGTGTCTAACCATGGCTCTCTAGCGTTTATAATCATTTAAAAACGATTCTATGAACGTTATTATTTAACTGAACACAATGGAACAGCCCTTTCTCTATGAATGGGCAGACTGGAATTTTTGAGAGCGAAAAATAGCAGACAGGACCTTTGAAGAACACGGTGCTTTTGTGAAAATTAAGTATCGTAACCGTTTTTTGTTCTCAACAATTCCTAATAGAAAGTGGTGCACCATTGGCAACATCAAATGAATAGCTTGGGTACAGAAGACTATGCTGTTGCTGCATAAAGCTCGAATAATTCCTCGTTGGGAAAGTTATGATGGGTGATAAGTCGCCTGACCTTGTTGCCTATTTGCTTGTCTTTCTAGAGATATGCTTGAGAATTAATACCCGACCAAATAAACTTGGAACAGAGAACTGAAACTGGCAAAGCTTAAACAAGCAACGTTAACGACTCGGCTAAAACTCCTCTTGAAAGCACTTGGCTTGGAACAGCAAATGCGAAACGTTCTTTAGACGTTCGAGTTAAATAAACGACTTAAAATCCTTCACTTGGCTTGTTGGCGTAGCGTAGATGAAGGAATGATGAAGCTTTTCTATGGTCCCTAAATATGGAACTCCATGTGAATTATAAAGAGAACATTTTTATAGGCATCAACTCAATGTATGCTACAAGTATTCATTGCCATGGAATCGTAGACCTCAATGACAAAAAAAATTGGCAATCGAGTTACCCACAATAAAACAATCCAATTCGTTTTCATTTACTACGGGGGTCCCCGTGTCTCCCACGCAATGAATTCATAACAAAACACGTGCTTTCATCCAATCAGTTCAATGTGTTAACAAAGGTCAAGTTCCTTCAATTTAATTGCACGTCAAAGTGTTTATTAAACGAGTGAAGCAAATTTATGCAAATATTTTTCAATTCCAACGTTATTAAAACGGAACCTTTACATCACACTCAATTGCTCATCTACCTGAATTCCAGCCAGGAATTTTATACTGCTAACGAAAGAAAACACAAAATAACAGGACTATAACGATTGATTATTTGAAAGCCAATGTTTGGACATTAGCTAAAAAGGGATCCGACTGACCGTTTCAACCACAATGACCATTTCGAAATGGATTTTGATGGGAATTTTACGAGATCAAATGACCGAACCAGTGTCTCAGAAAACAACCAGATGGAATTTAAGTTTTTTAAGATTTAAGAGTTTCTTGTGGAGAAGACAGTGAAAATTATTCAACTTCATGGGCCGAACCTGATAAAACAGATTAGTTTACTTTCTTTTTGTTTACTCATAGTGAAAGTTTCAAACAGGATCAAAACAGTTAATAGGTGCCATTTGAAAAAAACTGATTATTTGACATTTTTTTAATGTCAATGGGAAAAAATGTCAAAAAATGGGAACCTTAACGTTTTTTGGGGAGTTAGCTTGGGCTTTCAGCTAACTGCCTACCAAATTTGGGTTTTGAATTTAGAACCGTTCCTAGATATAGTTGTTCCGTAAACATGTGTCATGGTTTTTTAAAAAATAATTCACATATATCAAAAACTATAAGTTAACAAAATCAGGGTGGCTCAAACTTGCAATTGGAAGGCCAATCCAACCGTGCTATAGAAATTGGGGGTTGCATTTAAAATAAGAAAGTTAGGTTATACTTTTCGTACACCCTGTATAGCTGAACACGACTCGTTATCACCGGAAACAAAATTTGAAATTTCTAAAACTGCAAGCTGGAAAATTTCTATCTAATGCACAGTCTACGTGAATCACCCTGTATAATCAATTTATTACAAGGATGTCAAAAACCCAACATGTTTCCAGTGTATAAATACTCATCAGGGGCCTGACCTGACGAGTGGCTTATACACTCGAAATATGTTGGGTTTTTCGACATCCTGGTAAAAACTGCTTATGGAACAGACAGTGTTAATTATTCAACATCAGGGGCCGAACCTGATGAAGCACATTGTCGTCTATACAATCAATTAATTACAGGTATGTCAAAAACGCAACATGTTTCGAGTGTACAAACACTCATCATCAGGGGTCTGGTCTGATGATCAGTATCTTATACACTCGAAACCTTTTGGGTTTTGACTTAATTTTATTAAATTGATTGCTGAGACGACTGTCTGTTTTTTGCCATTTGCCAAGGGCGGTTCTGATGATGGGTAGTTTATAGGCTCGAAAATTATCAGATTTTCGACATCGTTAGAATAAACTGATTGTGGACGAGAAGACGATGTTTTTTGACAATTTTTTAAATAGAAAAGTTTCCAAAAAAATCTTTTAATTATGCCATTTTCCTAAGGTCTGCTTCCAGCTCAGTTCTCTCGAAAATGAACACATAAAATTTAATTGCTAAACAATTGATTTTTAATTTTCCCTTTGTTCTTGGCCTGGTTTGGCAATAATTGCAATTTTGGGCAATAAAAATTTAACATCACCCATAAAGTATTTTTCGAATGATTTCTTTCAGCTGTTGCTTTTTTTTAATAAACAGCAACATACAGACGAATTGTCGCATAAATGAAAATTTCCCAAAGCAAAAGTGAGGTCGTGGTACTAAAATCGTTGTGCAAATTGATTGATTATTCAATAATCCGTAGGATTTTTTTGTAATTGTATTGTGTTCTAAACTGATAGGCTGGTTTATCAAAACTATTGCAGAGAATCCACAATTATTAACAATTAGCAATTCATGATCTAGCTGATTATCAGTGATTAATTTGTAGTAGGTATTAACCAGCTAATCCTCTCAACTTCTGAGGATTATCTTTTATTCTTATTGTCATTTTTTGGAAAGCTCCTTCGGCGTATAGGAAGAGCCCTAAATTATCCTATCATTCAGTTGATTGGACACAACACAGTACTAGTGAAGATTTATTTGTTTCGTCTATGTTGAAACAATGTTAGCCTAGGTTAGTGTCATGTTTGTATTACAAACCAAACTGGTGCAATTTCTTAACTAAGGTAAATAACGTATATATAGTTTTCTAGGTCATTACATTGGCATTAAATTCCTTTTATTATGTAAACGTTCTTCAATCAATTCATTAATGAATCTGTTTATTTTAAGCTCTTATTCTATTTAAAGAAAGTGGAAATTATGTTTATGACCTGTTACTACATACTTCAAGGACTTTACAATTTTCAATTAATTTGACTGGTTCAGCTGTGGACAACTCGATAATAATTCATAGTTTCTGTTATTTTCGCCCAATATAACTACTAAGCAAATAAATGTGGAAGGTTATTATGAAGTATATGTGTGATAGCATTGAATTATATAATTGACGACGATAAAAATCTACTTTAATAATAGTTCGGAATTCCCGGAAGTAGATTCTTTATTCAAATGAATTGCCAACGTTAATTTTGTTGAGTCAGGTTAGGTTGTTTGTTTGATTTGCTTTTTTTATCAAACTCGTCATGTTTGATGCCAAGATGCATAGTTGTGAGTTACATGTTTTTTTTGCCTTGCACTCCATATTCAGCGAGACTTTACAAAGACGAACAACTTGATCAAGTGACAACGAGAGAAGTAAAAACCAAAAAGAGACATCAAAACCAGTGCGAACCTTTCATTAGACGTTACGAGGAAGAACGTGAAAGAATTAGGAAAATCGAACCTTAACGTCCCAGGAAAAACCGTGAACACTTTAATTGTTAAACAGTGACTTACCGCGGCATCAGGAGCATGAGCATTGGGAGTTGTAGCTGGTGGTGGCCGACTAGGAAAACCCTGGGAATGTCCAGTAGGCGCTTGATGTTGGTGATTATGTTGTTGGGGACTTGGAGGCATTTGTCCTCCCGGGCCTGGGCCAGGCGAATGACTTATAGGAGGCTGCGTGGGCTGGGGTGACGGTAGACTCACAGGCACAGAACTTGATGAATTTTGTTGAGATGGAGAAGAGGATTGGTTTTGAGACTGTTGTGAAGGTTGTGGCTGGCCGGGACTACCTGGACCGTGCTGGGAGTGTTGGGATGCTCCAGAAGGCGGAGGACCGCCCGGCCAGCTTGCTCGCGAATCGTACCCACTCGGTGCCGAACCAGGTCCACCTCCTCCATACGTCGGACAATACTGAAAATGTAGAAATAGGGGTAAAATGTGAACCCCGCCTTGCATCGCACGGCAAGGATATCAACCATCTACGGCTACTCTCAACTTCAATTTGACAGAACTAGTATTCAAACACTTTAACTGCCATTGATCTACATGCACAAGCATAATTTCTCGTATATACTCTACTTGCTATTTTTTTTTTCGATTAGAATAACGGCTGGTAGCGACGCATAAAACCAGGAGTTCACAAGGAGGGATTTTAGAAACAGCATGCTTATATCAAAAGGGAATAGTGTTGAGTGTCATGTGAGCTGGCCACATATTGCAATATCAGCCCACAATCACGACAGTCTAAATTGAGGCTCAAAAGCACACATAAAACATATATGCTTCTGAAGTAACATGCATATTGGAAGAACTTTTGTTGGTATTACGATAACGCTCCTTTCCCAATAAATATAGGAGACGATTCGATTCTTATTTGTAAAATGATGTGATGATGAGGATGATGGATTTTGATAGAAAATGATTTTATCTCATGTGAATTACCAAAACCAAAAGAATCTTTCGAATTCGATCGGAATCGATAGGAAGGATGATTTTTTCAAAAAGGGAGCAAGTTTCTCAAATATAACCACATAACTCGCTGTCATATATTCTACGCATCAGCCTTCGTTGCAGTAATGTATGCAGATACCGAAAGAGGCCCTAGTGGCATAGTTAAAGCTTTGTTGCTCATGCATTTTCTACTCGAAATAGCCCACATCCCCATAAGTTAATAACAACAAAATAATGAAAAGAGTTAAGCTTTCACGGTCAATGCTGGAAACTCGTTAGTATTTAGGGGTTTTAAGCCGTTGTGGATTAGATTTTGTTGGTGACGTTTTGCGCTCACGAGTGGCTGCGTCTTCAGAGGAGGTTTGCTCAAAGCTAAGGTTTTCTGGTTTTTAGCTCGTCACTCGTGCTTGCGAAACGAAAAAAAAATTGTTATGTGTTTTAGTTTGATGCTGCGAGGATTGTAAATCATGTATTAAAAGTTTGTGGGTTCTCAAGATTAGTTAAACGTGCATAGAATAAAATCAGAATGTTAGAACTTAAATCTAGGTAGGTAGTAATGTAAGATAGTGATAGCGCCTTTGGGTTTGATATGTAAACGGCGAGTATAAAGATGCCATTAGAATACTACAAATAAATGTGCGTAGGTGTATGAAAAATACGGAAGTGTTTGGCAAGTGTCACAAGTCAGCTGACTGTATAATAACAAAGTGGGAAGTATGTAATCCTATATTAGATCAAGTTCAAGGTCATCTGCATTACCAGAGACGAGTGATTTTTAATGAAATTGGCCCATTAGAGGGATGACGATTGTTATGGGCGTTTTACGTTACCGAAACTAAACCCACACCATTTCCTTACTCCCCTTCCAAGTCGTTAGTTTAGGGGGTAAGACTTAAACGTCTGCCACAATAACTTAAAAATAAATGCATGCAGACACAGATGGCAACAGTTTGAAAGCTCTACCCAACATGACAGGAAGGCAGCCACAAAAAATTTGGAGCACTTACACTTTGTTGTTGCCTATAGGGGCCCGGGGGTGGAGCAGGCCCCGGTCCATAATTTTGGGGCCATTGACTGTAATGTTCCGGATGCGAGTAATTATTCGGGTAACGGTGAGACACAGGATTCGGATTTTTCAGCAACTGATTGAGGGTTGGTGTGGGGCCAGGCTGCTGATTGAGCGGAGGACCCGGTGCAAAAGCGGTACGATGCTGAGAAGGTAGTTGTTTAGGTCCTCCAAACGGTTGTCGCGGACCGAACGCGTGATCTGGCCCTGTCGTACCATAGGGAAACGGCGAAAAACCGTGGCCGGTTTCCTGCGGAGGCACCGGCGGTGCTCCTTCAGTTGAATAAGGGTTCGAATCTGGCGGTACCCCAGAAGTTCCCGATCCGTTCGGACTCTCCGCTTCACCTTCCAAAGCCCCATTTGGACCCGCGCCGGCGGCCGAAGGGATCTGACCGGCGGCGCTGGGCACTGCGGTTGATCCACCGCCTCCATCCTGCCTGTATTGACTCATTACGTTTGGCGAGGTTTTGCTAATGGTGATTTTAGCCTTTGTAAAGTCGTTGCCAACACCCCCCCGTTATAGTCAACAACCGATATTTTGCCTCATTTCGGAAGCTCCATTTGCAAACTAGTCCTTCGAAACACATACTAAAGTTATTCGAAATTTCACTTTTTCACTTCATAGGTTCCTAAAAAATATCACACAACGTCACTTTTCGTATTTTCTAAAATGATGGCCACATCTGACACAACTTTAATTCCGTACCTACTTCAATAACACGAATGGAGGTTATAGCGTTTATGGGTAAAAGTCCGCTTCCTACGCCGTCCCTTTATGGGGAAATTGTTGTCTCAATCTGCATGTTTAGAGACTCATTGTCTAACCACGCACCACACGACACATTCTACTAACGTTGTTTTCAAACTTTTGTCTTATTTTCCCTATTGCGACTTGAGAAATTATGGAATAACTCGGGAACTACTTTTCCCTCAGAAAGCAATTTTTGTGAAAAGAACGTCGAAACCTAGCGGCGACATCGGTAAAGACTGACAGCTTTGACACTGCACTGTTTACCCGCGAACTCTTCAACGTTCAAAATGTTGAAAACACGTGTAACAAGAGATCTCATAGCACTTGGTTACTAAGCTTTTTCATATCTATATCGATTAACTGATACCATGTATTGATTGAAAATAATATACAATTTCTCAAAACACTCCATCCACAATATTTTGACATGT
The DNA here is from genome assembly GCA_024550625.1 of Dendroctonus valens. Taxonomy (NCBI): domain Eukaryota; kingdom Metazoa; phylum Arthropoda; class Insecta; order Coleoptera; family Curculionidae; genus Dendroctonus; species Dendroctonus valens. The sequence continues at coordinate 4,883,748 of JAJTJO010000038.1, read as the reverse complement.
CCTAGAATAATTGTCGGATTTCAAGCAACTGTATTTATTATTAATTTTTATTAATTAAGAGCATATCATTTCTAAAACTTTCAACTACCAAAGAACTATTTTTTTATTCAAAGCAAACAAGTTAAGGGCACATTATTGACAGAAAATACATTTTGGCTAAAAATTTTAAAAAGCCCGCTTTCATATTCATCATCAAAAATCGTTTCTATCGCATCAAATATAATATTTCAAATTTAAATCTTTCAAGTGGAAGCTTATTGATTGAAATTTTCCAGAATTTTTTTTATTATTAGTAACAAATAAAGACATCAACTGAATAAGCGGAATTAATTTCCGATCGACCCCCTCCAGATAAGTTATCATAACACTGACATCAGCTGACACTGACATTATATGTTGTGATGGGTGACGTAGATGTTTATTATTGTTGATAAGAAACTTTTAATTTTATTATATTGCCTTAAAACTTGAATTTTAAGGAAACATCTACGTCCAACTTGCGCTCAGAGTGCTGAAAAAATAATTAACAAAATGACAAGAACATAAATGTTTACTTAATTTTTTGAAATAGAATCCTAAAATTGTCTAAAATGCCCAGAACCAAAATGATTGCCAAAATTTGTCCAGCTTGCAAAGGACAGGTAAGTCCAACACATAAAAACACCATTACTATCATACGCCAAGTGCTTTGTAACATTACACCACATTAGGTGGACTCATGATTCAAATTCAGGATGGGTTAAAATAAGGCACTTGCCAGAACATCAATGCAACGAAGAAAAAACTCCTTATTGCTCCTTTTAGAACTTCCACAATAAACCTGTTTTTCGGTTGCAATAAGGGTCTTAACCCAGTCGCTTACTTTGGGTCAACTTGCGACCACGAGACAGCAATTACACCTTATATAACAGTTCTATATAGCGCTATCATATAAATTCTTTAATATTTTACACACAAGTAAAAAAAAGGTAAAGTAAAGTTTATTCCATGTTAAGCGCAAATAGTATGATTATGCTAAATCACATAATGATTCCAGTTTGAAAAAAGCTCAACCACCGTAGATTGTTGCATTCTTTTCAACCATTTCAGAAATTAGGATGCACTTAAGCCAGACAGTCCTTTAATCAAGCAAGATTATGCGGAATGCCTACTATTATCAATCGCTGCCAATTTAACCGACGCCCTGATATATCAATATAGTGAATAATTTATTCAAACACCCAATGGAAGTTCCGTTAACCCATTTAACTTAAACATTGTATACCTGATTAAAATAAAATAGCTAATATTGTTTTTTTTATCTTTAGGTGCCAGTAGCATGTAAATCATGCCCTTGCGGTCACTTTTTTTACAATGCCAGAAGAATTGCAAGAGAATTTGCAATTGAAGCTGATTACCTTAGAAGAACTGCGAGAGTTCGACGTGAAAAACCTAACTACTACGACGCCTTAGAATATGACAAACACATCAAGAAGGTAAATAATGCCATGAGTTACTCATCGTACATTTTTTTAGTAGAAATATCAAGTTTTTGTATGTTTTCTCGCAGGAGACTGTAGTTTTTTATTCTTTTCAGTTAAAAAAGAGGCTAAGTGAATCAAAAAATGAAGATGAAGAAGAAGAGGAGGAAGTTGTGGACAAGAAAGAAACAAAATTAAAGAGAAAGAGGCAAAAGAAGGTCGAAGAAGATGATGAAGATGACCCCATGGCAAAGTTGACACCAGAAATGATGAGCCATTGTAGTATGATCTTAGACAGTCTTAATAGTAAAATGCAAATTGTTACATGGAAACCCAATAATTAGCAATATTTTGATATTGTGTATTTTGATTTTCACTGTAGGCGCTTTTTAAGTATTGACTTTTAAAATAATTACTTTTTTGCATCGTTCCCGCCACCACTTGCAATGAATATGGAATTTTAAATTTACCGATAGAATGATGATACTACCTCTATATCATTTCCTATACGCATTTCTATATTTGATCGTTTTAAGTAAAATCTAAAATCATTTCAAAACTGATACAAGTGGGTTTTTCTTACGCTGTTCTGATGGATCAGAACAGTGTAAGCGTTCAAGCAAACCACTTCTGAAGATGCAAGCCACACGTGCTTGCGAAACGTCAAGAAGAAATTCTACCGAACGACGGCCTAAAAACCCGAAAAACCCACTTGTTTCAAGGAATGGCCTCAAAAGTCTATCTCTTTTGACATTACAAAACTGCTTAATTTTAGATATAATTATCAATTTTCGTGAATTTCGGCGTGAATGTTGCAAAAATATGTATTTAAAAAAGTTGTTGATTATTTTGAGTTTTACGCATTGTTAACAAAAGTAAATACTTAAGAAACACCGCCGTTTAGAAAGAAGTTACTTAAATGGAGTTGTCCCTTGATTTGATCATTATCTGATCTGAATACCATCATCAAAGTATTCAAATACTTGGGAGAAATCAGCGATTATTGTAATGTAAATACGATCATTGATATTTACTGTGCAGGTCACTATTATCTACATTGCCTAAATATTTTTTTCATTGAATCTCCAACTATTTTGAGGCAACTTTGGTTGAGTGACTGCTAAACTTGTGGTATCACAAAATGTGCAATGCTGATTTGGGAAAGATTAGAAGTTGTCCTTGGTTTCACTTTTCTACGATTTCTTTATTTACATTTTTAACTACATAGGTAAACTGATTCATTAAGGCTACAAAGTTAATTTAGTTCCTAATTCGTGTTATTTCTTAGGTTTTTGTGGTCTGTGATGTGATCCATGTTTGCTGTTGCATGAATACATTAAAATGTTGATTTTTCCAACGTAAATGGCAATATTCCAAATATTTGGGAATATAACGAACTTGGGTGGATATTTTGTGATGACAAAGGCCATTGTACTTTTCGTTTAACCTTTAGAAATCGGTTGGTAAACAGTTGTTATTAGGTATACAACCAATAAGAGTTTTTTCGTTAAAAGAATTATTTAACTTTTAATATTATATAAAAGTACAAATCCGTAAATTTATTTGGTATTATAAGTCACTTGTCGATGAGCCATTTATATTATATTTTATAATATTGGGCTTCAGTAATGTTGATAATGTAAATAACATTAAAATATATTGAATGTACATATTTATTAAAACCTTTATTTGCGAAAAGTCGGACCATTGAAATGAAAGCGCAAAAACTTACCTGAAAATAAATGATAAAGACTTTTCGGGAACTGAATATAAACATTTGTTTTAGAACAAAAATATATTGCTTTATTTTTATCTAATTTACTTAAACATTCAATCACACTGGCGTTTTTCCGTAATCTAGATACGAACAAAAGTTATAGAAAACTCGATATATTACAAAAGTGTAATAGGATTGAAACCACAGGCGTAGTTTCACATCGTAAGAACATACATAATAGGTATTAGACATTAATGTAGAATATGTTACAAAAATATAAATACGTAAAGCACTTTTCTTGATATGATTTAGTTACAATGGCATTATATAAGTATCCACTCGAAAACGGATGTTTTTAAAGTACTTGTTTCGTTTTTTTTGATGAGGGTTGGTAGGTATGTAGTGACTAATATATAAACAGACAGACAAACGTCTCCTTGGAAAACAGACAAAAAATGTTGTTGTTCTGCATACTATATGTACATTTTAATTTTTTTTGTACACGGTTGCCTTAACAAATCCACCCTTGATTGACATAAAAACATACAATATTAATATGCCTATAATTGTGGTAAACAAGCGTACCTATAGACTTTGTACTGTGTGGCAATTACAACGATACTTAGTTTTTTTATGTATTATGGGCTTGCGACTGGACTAAACAGTATTGCGGGTACACAATAAACTTAATTTTAAACTTCTGGTTCGTATAAGACGGTAGAAACGTTGCGGAATTGTTCAAATTTTCGTGCAATCTAAATAAAACGTATAAGTAGTTGCCAACCAAATTGATTTCACTAATGAAGGTTTTTTCTAATAGATTTTGGAAGGGTATGCATCTACTTATATGTATTTTTGGCAGAGTGACAAATACTTTCAATACCTTCCTATACCGCTCATTAATAAATAAATAATGAATCAAAGGGGGTTATTCATCATTATCTTCCGAATCTGACTTATCAGCAACGGGTTTTTTTATGCACGGAACGAAGGCCCAAAGCGAAGAACCGACCGCTAAAATGATACCTAAACTACAAAATAAGGAAACGAACGATTGAGTGGCTTCGAACCAGACTCCACAGATAGGCGGACCAACTAGCTGAAGAATACCGTTCACAAATAAAGAGATTCCGTATGTAGACTGCAAGCGTTCTTCGCCCAGCATGTCTGCCATTACAATAGCTGTGATTCCTACATAAGTCCCAGAAGCTAAACCAAATACTGCACAAAAAGCTGCAATTACCCAGTATTGCTTGAAGAAGGGCATTAACGCTAGTGAAACTCCGGAAATAAAAAGGCCACCCACAAAGTACCAAGACTTAGGAAACTTTGTTAGATCTGAAAGTGCTGAACCGCCCATTCTCCCAACCAAGTCTAGAGCGCTTACTAATGATAAGAGCATAGCGCCGCTGTTTTTGTCAAAATCAAGCTTCATCGCATAGAAGGGTAATAGAATGATAAAATTGGTATAACTGATCGCATTGGTGGCGTTTGAAATTAGAATAATCAGATAAAGGGGATCTTTTAGCAGAGAAATATCAAATAGCTTAATTTTTTTCGCGGGGGGTGTTCCGTCTTTTTTATTTGTTGTCGACTTTAAGCTGAATGAACTTGCAAATATTTCGGGTTGCAAAGTGAGAGTACTGCCATGGAATGGTGTACTGACATACTGAAAGGAACTAGTCGAGGTACTGCGCTTCGGAGCACCTGAAAATGCAGTAAAATTAAACAAATTGGATTATATGGGCTTTCAAACCTACCTGCTCGATTACTGATCCTTGAGCCATGCATCTTACTATGAGATAGCATATCTGTGTCTCCGTTCTGTGCTTCGGGTACCGCATGTAAAGCAGAGTTGCTGTTCATGTTATGTCGCGACCCAGTATAGCCTTGTTTATAGCGCATTACTTCTTGTTTGCCAGTTGGGACGCTAATTTTTCTTTCTCTTTGAGTGCTTTTTGTATGCTGTACTGCAGCACTAGAAGCACTTCGGTTAAATCCGGCATCAGATATATCACTCTGTTCTAAGAACGAATCGTTATGTGGTATGTGATGTAGGGAAGTCATACTGTCGTCGCTCAACATGAATTTTGATTGTTTGAGCCCCGGAGCCTCTTCAGCGGTGTCTCCATCATCTATCTTTTCGCGTTTAAAATGCTTTTCGACAGGCTCGTAGAAAAGAGCTGCCACGAAAACGTTGAGAGTTATACCTCCCATTATTAAGCACGCGCCTTTATAACCGTAGTTTTCTAAAATAAGTCGCAACAAAGGGGGCAGTAGAATTGAGCCAAACGCCGATCCAGATATACATATTCCATTGGCAATGCCCCTGCGTTTTACAAAATAGCCTGAAACAATATAAACGGTTGGTGGAAATGATAGGCCTGCTCCGCACCCAAATAAGAACCCATAAGTGAAAAACAAGTAACGCACAGAATTCGCCCAAAAACTCAATATCATGCCGCCTGCAGCACATGCACCTCCTAGGAACGTTACTGTTCGATACGAATACTTAAGCGATAAAATACTGGATACAGGACCTGGAAATAAAACAACAAAATTATTAAACTTAGAAGTTGCCAGTAGAATGCAGCTCATTATTGAAGCGGTTGGGAAGCTTTAAATAAAGCCGTAAAAATTAAAAAAAATTGTTTGACTCAAGAACTATCGAGTCATTTGTATTTTGGCTTCTAAAAACTGAAGATCTGAGAATAAAATTGCTTCTTTCAGGCGTCTGAGGGTTTTAAAGCGTCATAGTTCCGACGAAGCTATTGAACTACTGAAGTGATAGCTGACCCCAAAGACGCTAATATGAGCTGCCGGGCTAATCTGATATGCTCTCAGCGCCTCGGAAAAATCATCAAGAACTTAATTTTTGAATTGGGACCATCTTACCTAAGGAACTATAAAGGAAATAGCACAACGCCGGAATCCACATTTCTTCGGAAGGAGTGGCTTCGAAGGCTTCTTGAAATTCCAAGAATAAGATTCCGAATGATTTGATTGTTCCAGGGACCAGGATATTGACGAGAGTCGCTCCGAAAAGCACCAACCATCCCCAACCGCCATCTGGGGGCACCATTTTCCACTTTTCCATGGCTTTTTCATTTCTTCTTCTGTCCAATAGAATTACACCTGAGGAGTAGAAAACCAAATTACAGAAACATTTTAAAATCCAATGCGAAATTATTTGCCTTGTTAACTACTTACCTAAAGTTATAATTATTTATAGACTGTTTAATGGAATTTTGAGTCCAGACTGTGAGTGATTTCATTTTTTTCATATATGCATAGCTCCTTCAGGTAAACCTGATTTTACGAAAAGTGCCAATTAGTGTCCATTAGCCTTTGAAATAAAAATGTTAGTTAATTGCAGATGAGTTGGCGTTAATATTCCTTGTTCTCTATTGCATTTCCCGCGGATCGATTGCTGAAAGTCATGCGCGATTTGTACAGCTACAAGCTCTTCTTTGTGAATGATTGCAAAATTACTTTTGTACGTAATTTGTCGCTGAAGTAATTGAGTAATAAATTTAAAATAGCTACAAGACTACTTCTGAATTACCCCGTATAACAGAGTATTTTTGGAGGTTTCGGTATAAGCACTATTTGTCTTTTCCGATTAGAACAGCAACACTAAACTAATTGTTAAGTATTTAGTATATATGCTAAGTAAGTCAAATTATAGTTAACAGCAAAGGTATAAGTTGAAATAAATAAATTATTTCTAAGGTTTCAACAAAAAATTCATTCTCATATCGCTAGAACGCTGGTTAGCATTTTGTTGCTGGTAGAAATGATGTGTGGTCAATCACTTAGCGCTTTTCCGTGCTTATTATAACTAAATAATGCGTCAATTAGTGGCAGTCTCACGAAATTTAATCTGAATATTTCATTAGCTTATCGTGTCCAACCTGAGCCTTTGCATGTATCCATGGAAGCTGAGGTCCTAAGTGACAATGCCCGCAGGAAAGCGACTCAATTGGGCCACAGCGTGATCTTTAGGAAATTGAGAACCGTTGAACCTCTGAGACTAACAGCTGACTGAATCAAGACTGTTAGAATCTCGGTACCATTCAGTCCCTATGCTCTGGATACGGGGCGAGATGGCAGTGAGGAAATCATCGGGGAAGTTTGCAATACAGTAGGCACAAAAACAGCAGAAGCGGGCGCTGGTGCAGTCGAAGGAGAAACATTGGGGGAAGAATAATCTTAAACCTACCGCGTCCCAATCGGGCATTGCGCCCGGAAAATGAGGGAAAGACTCTACGCAATCAGCTGCTAGACTGTGTAGAAGAACCAAAGGCCCTGGCCATGAGTACAAACTTGGGCGCCTGGAACAAGCAGGAGTGAAGGAAGCGAGATTGCTGAAGCACTTGGAAAACAAGGGGTGAGCATCTGGGAGGAGAGACCGAAACAGTCCCACCACGTGTGTATTCGCTTCAGAATCCTTCTGGAACTCATTGAATATACAGGAGCAATGAAGAGGTAGAAAGAAATATATGGGGATAGTTATGGATGTGATTCCATATGGAAAAGTAATTGTTTGCGTTATAAACTACTGTCCAAAAGTTTTATTTGATGAAAATACGCCCCTGTATAAATGTTGTGGTTCCACCGACTGTGATATCAAAGTAATTTCAAAGAATTCGCAAGTCTTGTCTAATTAACGATGTAAATGCTGAACGTCAGCAACGCCAGATGAAAATAAATTAGTATTGTAAATCATATTCAACATTTTATCACTTTGTGGGTCTGCTTGCAAATGTTTACAATGTACTTAGCATTGGTATTATAGATCTATTCAATGTTAGTACAGGGCTGTTTGATTATTGATAGAAAAGGTCGTTGTATTCGTTTGAAGATGGGAGCCGCTCGCGCTTGCAAAACGTCTGGCAGAAAATTGTCGTTAATAGATCGAAGTCAATAACACACAGTCAGGAAAATATGTATATACTTAAATGTTATTCGAAAATTGGAATTTCCGGGAATTAATGAAAAAAGCCTGTTAATTCTTGATTGTAAGTAACAAACGATTTGAGTAAATATAACGTCCAATAAGAATATTCAGTAGAATAACAAGTCAACAATCCTATAGATTACACTATAGATACAATGAGAGAATATTTGAATCTAGGAACGGTTGAACCTCAGTAGTAAATTGCAAGTTGTTTGTGGTATTGTATGACTATCGCGTGACTAAAGACTTCAATGTTATCGCTCGATGGCTTAATGGATATACATACAACAAACATCTTTTCGTTAAATGAAACATTAAATAATCATGCCTGAAACATGCGGAATAAATGTGTTTTATGTAGATTTTCAAAATTCATATGCGCTCATGTATGATCATGCAAGTGCAGACTTAACAAAGAATTTCGCATCGATAAGTTTATTGATATTGATATATTTATTTCTTTTATGCGGTGCAATTTCAAGTACTTAATGTGGTTTTAACCTAGACGTTGATAAGGCGATAAACGTATTTGCTTAAAAAACAATAAAACAATGAGTAGCTTTGCACAGCTTTTGATTTTTACAATTGCCATTAGATCTGGATAACACAATATGATTTCATAACTTTAACACTGTTTAATTAAAAGAACATGAAGTAAAACATGAAGCTGACTGGTGGCAATTAAAGATAATGGTGCATTTAATCATCCTTCCGTTCTGATATGTCCATCAATTGAAACAACTTAAAAACCTTGATATTAAAACGCACAAGTAAAACTGTTTACTTTCACTGTGCAAGCTAGTGGAAAAGCAAGAAACACTTACATGCATGATAATGCAGAAGATTTAATTTTAATTAGAAAATCACGTTTGTGTTCAACAATTCCATTGAAACAAAACAATTAAGTTGCACAGCTTGCGTGAATAGTACGTTTACATATGTGTTTTTCTAAGTATCAATTCAAGTACATGAACTTACTAATTAGTCTAATAGAACGTCAAGGTCCCAACCGAACGGATCTGTGTTGCTTCTTTCTTATTAAGCTTATTAATAATTAATTAGATGAAGATCTAGGGCGTTTTTAATCTGAAAAGGTTCACAAAGCTCAATGGTTCTTAGTAAAGGTGACCATGCAAGATTGAACCACATATTCACACACATCGGTCAATCACTAAATACCAGTAAAGGTAAAGCCAGGTGCAAATTTATAATAATCAGTGCTGATTTATTATCGTCTGTATTGTCTTGATTTATTATCAACTAGTGCCGCTAAAATATTTTTATTTATTATTTAACTTTATCCAACAAATTGTTGATTTTTTTTAACGATCGCCGCTGCTGTTGTTCTTTGTCCTCGGGCCTGGCACATGAAATTGTAGACAATAAGTGCATAGGAGTCAACAAAACAATACGCTGAGTGGAATGGGAATATAAGACTTACTTTTATTCCTAATAATTTCTGATGGTTTCAGATCCCTGAAGACTTGGCTTTGGCTATTTAAGACTGGAGTATCATCGTCGTTTTTTTGTAAAATCGCACTTTTCACTGGTTTCGTTAACAGGGGTTCCTCGACAGGGCTTCGAGTATTTTTTGCGTTAGTACTCATTTTTGCAAATTTTTGAACCGAAAAGTTAAGTTAAAATGCCGAAAAAGCACCAAATTGACTTCACTAAAGCGAACCAGTACCACCGATGTATTCACTGAGAACGGTAAAGAACAGCTGATTCCAGTTCTATTGAATAGTACCTACTTGTGGTACTGAAAGTGGATTTTTGTAGTTATGTGCTGTAACAAACGCGCCGTTGGACGGTACTTCTTGTTACAGTGTTAACTTACAATTTCCTTACAAACTTTGCATACTACAATTGTGCATTACATTACTAAATGATAAAAATGATCTGCCCACTAGCCGAACAATAATATAACCGATTGATATGCGCTACAACACTTCGAAGGACGTACGGTACCACCAAATAAGTTATTAAAAATCTATGTACCGAAACGAAGCGGCAGCAACTGGTTAATTCCCGGTAATTTTGTAATATTCGAGAAATGATAATATACAAACATTTACATTTAACCGCTATAACAGAACTAAGGCAATTAATCACATTTTACTCAAATATGATGCGCTATCTTATCGCTACCGAAGAAAGCTTAAATTATTCAGCATATATCTAACACACATAAGCCCAATTCTAAATTAATGTTTAATTAGATATATTTAATTAATTCAATTAAGCAGATATATGTAGGTGTATAACATTTAATAATAGTAGTGAGAACTTCCAATTTCACTTCTATGCACACATATATTGAGCCCAAGCGGTTTTTCGAATCTTTTCAACCTGAAAACACATCAACATTTACCAGTAAATAGATAAATGTTATCGTCTCACATTTATCAAGTTCTAATTTATGACCCCAGATCCCATAATTTGTTTTGAAATATACAGGGAGTCTCTCGAACTTTCGCATCCGACAATGTCTTGAAAATTCACAGTCTGCTACAGGTCGAAGCAAAAGGGGTTTTTGGTCTTTTTTCCTTATTGAATGCCTCTCGAATAAAACCAAAACCGCCGCTTCAAAGGTATCTCCTGACATTTAGCGCGCCTATTTAGATCATGGGCAAAGGATTCTTGGCCTTATACATCTTGTAAATTTATTTGTGCTTATACAATGTGAATGTTAAAGAAATTTTTCTCCATCTATTTATCTATCTATCTTCAGTTGGTTGGCTCTAAATCAACGTTAGATGTGAGCATAGCTGTGTCATCTGCAGATCTTACTGTAACAACAGTCGGTTTTTATCTGGTAAACGAATCTGATGTAGCCAAAACGTACCTACCTTCTACAGATCACCGAAACGTTTTCCTCGGCATCAGACTTAATTGCAAAAAGTACTGTTTGTTGATCTATGTGTTTCACATAGCTGTTATCGATCTCCAAGTGCTATTAATGGGGCAACAGCTCGCATTTTATCGAAAACTTCCCTTAGTAAAGATTTGGTCGAAGAGTAATCTTAAAGTTAGTCTTTAATATAATATATCAGGGCAGAAAGACCGATAGGTCGATAGCCTTTTTTAGAAATAAAGATGTTTACTACTACTATAATATATCTTGCGTCCTTAACTTCCATCTCTGGCTCCAGTTTTTGAGACAATTGCGGTTTTGAGAACGATTATAGTCGATTGAAGCGCTTTGAAGCCTTTGATTGATTATTCTTATAGCGCTAACACTGCAGAGAGATGGTAGGATGGTTCTTTATATGATTTCTATCCAGTTTTTTGCTGAGTTTTAAAGTGTTTTTACTGAATCGTCTTTTATCTCTGCCAAACCCATCCTTGCATTAACAGACTCTCTTTGAAATTATCCCCGGTCGATATTTTTTTGTGTCTGGTGTTCTGGCTTTTGACGAACTGTTTTTGGATTGAATACGTACTTAATATTGTGACGAAATTATTTCAACAACGATAAAATTTTAATGACTTTTTTAGGAGTGCATGTGCCCCAGATGGGCACTTATTCAGGAACCACAACTGGCCCAGTAAACAAAAAAATTAATAAACAACAAATTATAATAACACATTAGAAGAAGAAGCGCAAATTCTGTATAGCTTTTCTTGGATTTTCCACCGTATGCAGATTTTCATGCAAAATTGGTTGGGAACCGACAAAAAATAAAAAATTGATTTATTTTAAATAATGCCTGTATTTGTTCTAGAACGTGCATGACTCCATTACGCTTCTCCTTCCCTTCCTGCGAGTGCTTATAATGTTGCGGTAATTCAGCGCCTGTCTGTGAGATGGTGCCGTGATGTCTATAACGGCATTAAGTTTCAAATAATAAATTGCCGTTTGTTTCAAGGAGACCGATATTGTTCCTGAAAACTCCCAAGCTCCGTTGCATTGTCTCTCTTGGACGCCCGCAGTCAGACAGAGATGAAAATATAGAAATATTTCAACCATTAGCCCTCCCGGATCTGGAGGGTAGAAGCTGGCAGCAATGCACCCCTTCCTTTCGTTAATTAGTTCTTTGGCGCTTTTTTACCGGCTTCTTGTAGTAAGCCATCATTTCCCACATTTTGCAGACATTTTAATTCGGTGGCTTGACCCAAACGGACGATCTCAGGTAAGTTGACTGGCTGGCAGATTATTTAAGTTTGCTTGTAGTAATCGTTAATGTAAACGTGTCTTACGGATAAATCTATTTCGCAACAGCTGGCGTTGTATTTCACTTTCAATTGCATGAACGTTGTGGCTGGGAAAGCTTTGGCTAAGTTTATTATTAGTTTTTTTAGGAAACCGCTTAAATAGACGCCTAGAAAATGGCTTTGGCTTCGACTGACCACCCTGTGCCTGAGACGCCGCCATCGGCTGGGGGAGAAGATCATACTTTTAGGCAAAGAATCGCTGTGCAATACCAACAGAGGTAAGTTATAACCTCAAACCTCTGTTACCATTCTTGAATTTCTGCCAAAAACCCCTATTTTAATTAATGGATTATCAGTAACAGGCCCTCTTTCCATTTTAGCGCTCTAAACAAGTCAAGACTGAAGTATTGCGTGTTTTTCCATTACTTTCTATGCTTTGCTATGCTTGCGAAACTGGTACCCTACATCCTTGATAGGTTCAACTGGTTCATCCTGACCGTTGAAGAGCTTGAAGTACCAGAAGTAAGTACCAGTACCTCAATTCGACTTGTGATGTGAATGAAATTTTTACTTCCAGCCTTTTGCATGGGAATGGTTTTGGCTGTCCAGCATTACGGCCTCAGCCTTCTGCTTGGATGCCATTAAGAAGAACAGTGTTACTTCTATGAGGAACTACATCATTTCCCTCGTGCTCCTTGGATATCTCCCCATTCTATATGCTCTGATTTTCTGGTTTTCAGACGTCTATGTTTTCCTCTTCTCCGATGACTACTTCGCTGTGATTGATCTCGTTTACTGGAAGGTAAATACACTTAAAAACTTGCGTTACATAAGAATGTAAACTCTGAAAAACTGCTGGATTTTCAAATGATCATTTGAACTTGAACTCTGGTTTGTTCCAGGAGTATCCATGCGGATTACTCTGGTATGCATTCCTGATGGTAGCAGTTCAAGTGCATTCTTTCTCCATGTTCTTCAGCTTCAAATTGATCACTGCTTGGAAGACCAGAGGCGCTCGTAGGGCTGAATAGACTCCCCAAGAACTGAGAAGTGTCTCTACATATTTCCAATACTTTTCAATGCCGTTATTTTCGTTTTTACAATGTTCTGTAGGTAGGTAAGGGTTTCTAAAGTACATATAAAACTAGCATCAAAGTTTGTGATAAATTTTTTAGGATAATTAGACCAACTTACAAGATATTTGATATTTCATGTAATATTTTGATAAAACGTGTTGTTTGTAACTTTAGAAATACCCTATTTAAGGTTCAAACCATGCCATATGGTTTATTTGCGGTAAAGTTTCATATATTTTTAGAATTCAGATTATTCATATACGCTGTATCCGTACAAGGCATAACTGCAATATTTTAATAGCTCTTTTAGTAGCTAGTTTATGTGGCTTGGACGGAAACTGAACTGATGTTTTATAGGCTTAAGTTATGAAGAGTTGTGAAGTTTTGTTTTATTTATTTATTTCGTTCGTTGTTTTGAATGTTTTTATGTGCCTTTAGTTGTTCATAGTAAAGATTCTAGAGCATTTAGCATAAATAGTCACACTTTTATATTAGCCGTTCAATTTAACAAAAAAAACGTTTGTGTCTATTTTCGTTAGAAGCTGACCCTTTACTATGCTTAAAAGGTTTTATACTGCGACAAATAGCAGCCAGTTTCGTTTGTTTTAGTCTAGAAAGTTTACTAATTGATGGAATTTATCTATTTTACTTAACTAGTTAAAATTGATTTATTCTAGCGAACCGTTGTTTTTGATAATCTATACTAGACTTAATAAAAATTAAATGTTTTTGTGTATTTTATTTCCCATTTATACCCCTACGTTCTCTAAGTTTCCGTTAAGAATAACTCGTACTTCAATAAAGCCTAATAGAAAAATTAAAATTTGTAAAGTTGTAAGAAAACTTTATTTGCTGTTAGTAAATAAACCTTCAACAATTTTTTTTGAACCCTCAACATATTTAGAGCCAAGTGTGTTCTAAACATGGTAAAAATTTTAAATCGCTTCTTTATTTAGTTTGGAAGATGCGAATTTTTAAGCAACGAAGAGCCCGGCAAAACGTGAAAAATCGCTTAATTTACATTTTTTGCGGCAAAACGCGTTTAATGCGCAAGTTGTGCCGAACCCTTCCAGCACGACACTGATTTTGACGCTTAAAATACTCAAAATTTTGACACTTTTTGCCATCAGTGTCATGCCCAGCACAGCGAGCGCATTAAGGAGGTTTAATGATCAAGTTGTGACAAACCCTTCCGGCACGACACTGACTAGATGGCAAAATGTAAAAAATCGGAAGGTTTTTTTTGCGTCAAAACCAGTGTCTGATCCGACGGACTTGGCACAACATTGACCTTAAACACTCTTTAATACGTGTTTTGTGCCGAGTCCTTCGGGAACGACACTGAATGGATGGACAAAAGTGAAAAATCGCAAAATTTTGAGTGGTTTTTGCGTCAAAATCAGTGTCGTGCCCGAAGGGATCGGCACAACTTGAAGATTTAAAACTCTTCAATGCGGTTGTTGTGCCAATCCCTTCGGGCACCACTGACTGACGAAATTTAGATGGCCAAATGTAAAAAGCCGGAAAATTTAGAGTGTTTTTTGCGTCAAAACCAGTGCTGTGCCCGAAGGACTTGGCACAACTTTAACATCCCAGGCGCACAATCCGATTCCTTTTTAGTTATAAGGTGAGCATATTAACTTCACACGATACAGGCAGATAAACTAGAAAAATGCTTTATTAATCTTAACAATTGACCGTACTTAGTCTGTTTATAAATGATTTAAAGTGTGGCCAAGAAATTATCTCTAAAATAAAAATAAAAAAATAAAAAGTTTATGGTTATGGCAAGCGACCTTGACGAGTGTAGCAAACTCATGATGGAATCATCATAATCTAACCTAAGTTAATTTGATTTAATCTCCCCCCTCATACAAATGAATAATAAATTTTCCCATTTTATCAATATAGAAGAAAAACGATAAAGGTGTTCAATGGCCTGTTTGTGGCGTAATCAAAGTCGATCAAGTATAGAAATACCGTCTACAGAGGAGTTTTCAAGTGTAACATACTATGTGATACATGTAACTGTTGGTGAAGTTAAATGGAAAGTGAAGCACCGATATAATGATTTTTTCAATTTACATAGCAAGCTTGTTGTGGACCATGGAGTATCTAAAGATATTCTTCCTTCGAAGAAGGTTATTGGGAATAAATCAAACGAATTCATCGAGTCTAGACGGAGAGCTTTAGAAGAGTATTTACAGAAAATTTTAGTCTTTTTAAAACGGACAATGCCAAAAGTATTTGTTGAATTTCTGGACTTTCACGTCTACGATATATATTTTCTACTTCAAGAATTGTCAGCGAAATGTTTTGCTGAAGCAGATTTTATTCTATCAACCACCAGGACATTTTCGATGTCTCCATTAGAGGTTTAAACACTGCAACTATCCATTTCTTCGTGTTTTCATTTACCTTCTCACCTAATTTCAGTTATACGCGATAAGTGAACTGGTAAAGTCCTGTTTTCCTGATGCTGACAACCTGGAGAAGCCTTTGGATTTGGGACCCATTCTAGATATGTGTTCCCAATTGGATAGTTTAGTAATTAATGGGAGTAACAGTGAATATTTGCAGAGTAATATTGTGCCCAACAAGCTCCCGTTTGAAATGTCGCAGTTGAAGGTAATTGCTATGACTTCAATTTGATAGTCCATTTATTTTAATTCTTTTAGATTAATAGCAGTGTTTGTTTAAAAAAAATCTCATTGAGCATGATATCTTCCTTAGGGAACCTGAGAAATACTCTGACTGTGTTAAAAGTCAGTTGCACAGATGCAACATCCATTTGTGATATTTTACAATGTGATGTTTTACATAAAACTACAATAGAAGGAAGTCAGGTAATGGTGTAACCTTATGCTTGAAGCCAATATTAGTCGACAGGTTTATTTTAGAAATGGGAGGCATTAGAAACCTTAGATTTGAGCCATAATAATTTAGTTGATATTGACAAGACCATACATTTGGCAGTGAGCTTGAAACGTTTAATACTCAATCACAATAAGATTTCGACAATATCAAACCTTATGCATTTGCCTAGATTGGAAGAGCTAAGTATAGTCAATAATTTAATAACTATTTGCGACCAGCTTCACACAAAGGTTGGCAACATTAAATCTTTAAATTTGTCTCAAAATAACATAGTAACCACCAAAGGGTTTAAAAAATTATATTCCTTGGAAAATCTGGATCTAAGCTGCAATAAAATAACGGAAATTGAGGAGCTGCAATATTTAGGCAATTTACCATGCCTAGAAAATATTAATCTCACTGGAAATAATGTTTCCACAACCATCGATTATAGAGTCAAGGTATTAGAGCTTTTTGGAAATAGGGCGAAATACATCTGTTTGGATAATGAAAAACCGTCTCAATCAGAATTAGACAAGGTATCTGTATTAAGTGCCTTAAGAATAGTCAAAGAAGGAAAAACTCCAGATCTATCAAAGGAAATGTGCAAATAGAACCAATTTAGCACAATAACCAGACAATGAATTTTAAATCAGATAGATTTTAATATATCTGTTTTCGTGTTTCGTTATGTCGTTATTTTGTGGTGGTAAATACATATTTTTTTGTACAGTTGATCTAGATAAATGCATCGTATCAGTGTTGAATACATACTTGTATTGAAAATATTTTTGGTGTCTGTTGAAAAGTTTTCCTAACTGCTAAATCACTGTTTATAGGCCCGGAAAACGTTTCAACGGCCGCGCAAAGCCTTCATAGTCAAATATTTTTGGAGTTGCGAAAATTGTTTAACCCTCATAACTGCGGGTTCGAAAGTATAAACTAAACCGATTTCAAGAAATGCTCTGTGATATTGTAATAATGGATTTCAGTGAATTGTACATGTACCGAATGCAGATATTCATGTAATATATTTTATGACTACACTATTCTTTCGAATTAATTCTCGAAACTATTTCATAAAAATTACCCAAATATTATTCCTAAATCAAACGCAAACGACAAGCATTCGCGCTCGCCGCAAATAGTTTGGAATAGTATTATCGGCGTTTCTGTCGGATAGAGCAAACCCCAAACCAAAAAAAAAGACCGTGTAGACCAATTATTAACGAGAAAAATAAATATATTATCATATTCAGAAGCTGAGTCGTTGTCTACGAATTAATTTCGAAGCAGCTCAGAATTAGCGTGCGCACATAGCACACGTACACACATTAACATTTTTTCCTCCATTAGCCCCTGCAAAGCTTTTCAAGCTGAAAACGATTTACTCTTTTTAGGTAATTGTTCCCTAATTTGTTATTTTTAGCGCTTTTATGTAACTAATCACTAAAGCAGAAAGTAAATTCAAAATTAATAAAAATGGTTTTTGGCGCGGTTCATAGAGGCCACCCTGAGTAGGTAAATTTACTTATCATATGTATGCTGACAACAGTTTGACGTTTTAAAGTAATGTCGCCATATTTAGTTTTTGTAGTTATTTGTTTAAGTGGGCCAAAATAAAATGTGGGACATTTGGACGTTTAAACTTGCACAAATAAGAAAAATTAATAAACTCTCAAATAGGTTTAAGTGCTTCTAGCATTAGTTTATGCTAAACACCATGAAGATCAAGTAGTAGTTATGTATGAGAGATGTGCAATTAAAGACCTTAGTGGTGGACTGCAATGGGGGACTTTGCTTACATATATCAGGCCTTGCAGTCATTTGAACCCATACAGAATAATGGCGTTTATTTGGCTTTTCAAAGAGGAGATACATTTGAAATATCAGCCAGTTCTCCTTATGGGCATTTAAAAAACCCCAATCTACTGTTTGCTTTCAATAGAAGAACTGGTGCCTCTGGATATGTTCGAGGTGTGTATAATATGAGTACGTAGTTGAATTTTACTATATGTGAATACTGGAGGCGTTTGCAAATAAAACATAACATGCCATTTAAAAATTGTATTGGTCATTCAGGCTCAAACATGCGATGTTCAAAAAAATTAACTTCAAGCTGGGCAACCAGAACTACCAATTGAAGTAAATGCTTCGAAAAAAAAAATACATTTTCTGCAATCCTTATTTTATTACAAGTATCCTACTAACTGTGTTCGCACTGAACAATTATGATTTTTCATTCCTTGCACTGTAAGTACCTAATAACCATGGAATTAATGAGATTTTGTGCTTTATTTAGAAATACTATATTTTACTCAGCGTATTCTAATGGCATTAATCATAAAATTATTTAGACCTTCATTGTCTCTAATTGCTTTGGAGCATTTATTTCCATTGGCAGAAATCGATTTCCTAGTGAAAAATAGCAATATTTTTGTATTATTTTATGCCAGTTTCAATCGAGTGAAATTGCCAGACAATTTGACTATTTCCCATAAGCGAATGTTACGGTGGTATGAATAAATTTGCAGCAACTTTGCATGAATCCAAAAACATAAACTATTGAGCTGAAGCTATATACAGTTTCTAATGGGCCAACTTTCTAGGCATGTTTATGTGTTTGTTGATAACTATTGGAACTATTTATTGCCACCTTAATTGTGGGTAGAAATATAATAAAATTGTTCTCGTTTGCATAAATCAGTCAAGTCAAATTAATTAGCATTTGCACTTGGGGTATGTGATGTTTTAATGCAAAACAACTTGGTGGCTTTTTAAATGTTTACATCATACCCTATTCCTATAGCTTAGGGAAATTGTTTTCTGTCCCTGCATTCTGAGAATTAATTGATCAAACTATCTACCATGCCAGCCTTAGAATTATTTTGTCTAGAAAATATTAATATCACTGTTGCTCTCACCTACAGCTCAATAGTTTAATATTTGATAATACATATTTAATCAAACGCTTTTAATATAAATATATATATTTGAATTTACTGCGCCCCACTGCTTTAGTAGTAAGAATTGTGATTTTTAGATGTTTTTAGTAGATTTACCGATACTCTGTTTTGTTTTAGTTGAACATGTCAAACTGCTCGGCCAAGAAGTTAACAAGAAGATTCACCATCCGTCAGAGATTGGTGTACCAGGTACAGTTCCTAAATATGTGCGTTTAACCAATCGCGAGATTCTTTTTGACCTTACCCAACAATAGCAAAATGATCAACATCATAGTCCTTTAATATTGTTGCTTAGGTTTGACTGATAAGTAGCTAAAAATAACCACAGTATATGGTAGGCTCTCATGTAGTTATTTACTTTCAATTATGTGACAATCACTAATTTTCGATGATTTAAATATCCTTAAACTTGACAAAAAAATGCCTATAAGTAGGTGGCTCAATTGCTGGAAAATACGTATTGAGTTTCACTGTAATCAGCTAATTATGCTGTATGAATAGAAAATTGGTTTCATTATCTCCTACATTTGACTATAGTTAAAACTTCCACTCAAATTTAATTTTTTTTTAGAGCCAGAAAAGAAACCATCTGCGCATAAGCTGGAGGGCATCTATGTCTTGACACCGATTCTCTGCAAGCATTGTAAGTACCATTTTAGACTAGAAAATCTAAAAGTCTAGAGTAGAGAAGAAATATTAGAGAATAGATTTTTTCCTGACGTTTTGCATTCTCGAAAGCTTACACTGAACTGGTTCCTTCATTATCAGTTTAGTGTACGCTGAACAAGAAATCTGTTCCGCATCAGGAAGAAATTCTACTCCCGAAAATCGCACCAGTTTCAAAAAATGGCCGCTGAAGTTTAACTCTTTTGATAAAAGGTCAACACGTTTCCCACATTTCTTTTCACAATGATTCCATTGAAAATTAGCGTTTCGAATTTGATTGCAATGTTACTGTTAGATTGTTTTTTTCTCAAATAATCCAATATTGTGTGGTCATTGGAACTAGTCAGATCAGGTTTGCTCAGGGACGAACACCTTTGTTATCTTTGCATTTTCCGTTATCTACTGCGCCTTGATGAATTTAGTAGATTAACTAAAAGTAGTTAATTTCATTGTCAGAATAACTCTAATATTTTTTTTTCAATTAGCAATCGATGTGGATCCGTGTGAATGAATGGTAAATATCCGTTGATTGTGATAGTGCGCTAATCTTAAGAGAAATGAGTACATTTTCTTTGGAAACATGTACGTATTTGAGTGGGCATTGAGAGCTCTTAAAAACGTCCATTATATATTTACTGGTATGCACATTCTCGCAGGCCCTACACATCATAATTTTTAATACGATTATGTTTCCCTACCCATGGAAACTGGTTTCGCTTTTCTTGTTTTTGATCGCACCTTAAGTTATGTTGTCTATTTCCAGATTAGTAAAGCAATTGCACTGAATGAGATTGTAGTTTGTTTTATCCCGACTAATTTAACGTTCCAAGATAATACAGTAGCAAATACATCATGCTAAGGTAGGTTCGGCATATTGTAAACATTTTTGCCTCATAATATCGAATTTGTATGTGGTTTGTGTTAACGTTAACGCGGTTTTAAAGATTTTTTTCGGAATATATTCAAAACAAAATGGCGAAAGAGCAGTTGCAGCAGGAATTGACCCTGCTTATCGGCACTGTATGCTCTCGCTCGCATACAGTTAATTGTCTTTATTGGAATTGTAATTGTCTGTTTGGGATATAGTTGGAACTTCCGTGGATTTAACAACGCTAGATTTAAATTGATAATAATGATTGATGAGATCATGAGCCCTCCGGTATCTAAGCATTATATTTTATACGTTGTGGTATATTATTGTAGATGATTTTACATGGCAAACGCTATTTAAGTATGTGCTAATGTCCTAGAAAAAAATAGGGGAAACCGCAGTTATAAATGTGATTATTAAAACATTTACTTCCTCATCGCCTCAACGACATGGTTAAATGGTCCGCGAGGTCCTCAGATTTGGCGCCAATTGATTCATATTCGGGGGAATTTAACAGTACGTTAAGCACACAGCAAAAACATTCTAAATGACGAAATGTGACATGTTTTATCGAAAGTTTTAGTACTTTGGAATAGTTCTATTCCAGCTTGATTTATCAGCTTACAGTATTTTCACACCTTCACCGCCTTCACACGTTTTATTGTGTTTCTTAAATTTTTTTCCCAAGTGAAAGATTTGTTGTAAAACTGCAGTCTGGAGCGATTTTTTTCATTTCGGTTAGCTTGAAAAAAATCAATATGTTACTTACAACATTATTTTACCAAGGTTCTTGAAAGACATTTACCAGGCGTTTTAGATAGTGAATGTGTGACATAGATTTACTAATTCACGTACAAAATAAAAAATCGTCTCTGAGGTGAGTGGCCGATATGTTGGGCTGGGAGCGGTTTAATCAATTTTTGTTGGCTTCTGAAATAAATAAAGCAATCGCAAAGTGAGATGCAATTTTCCTATTAAGTTTGCTTCGATTTTTTTTCTGAGCTCTAAACGTTGTCGTTTTCACGTAGATACGTCCTTTTATAATCGACATTCGCTCTCAATAGTGTTATCAATATTTTGTAATTCATTATTGGCGTATGAAACATTAAGACCTCATAATTCGAATACTTATCGGAAATATTATCATGTGACCTAGTTAATTTTTATCATAATAACTATCCCTGTAATTAAAACGAACTAAAATACTCTATGTTGCCTGCACATGTTTCTGAAATAGGCAGTTTTTTATATGTAGACATAACGTTGGCCATAGTCAAAACAGTGGGTTTTTTTTGTAGGAATTAAATGAGTTGTTGCAATCACATGTCAATTAAACATGTAGCGTTAGTAGGAACTTGTTTATATACATTTCGCTCTGGGCTCCTCTCTTTATGCAATGTAATATTCCAATTATACGGTTGAGGATGAGTCATAAGTCAACTACCTTAAAACCTATAATGTGTTGAATAAATTTCTACTGCAAGTTGATTTAAATTTGAAAGCATTTACTTCTCTACAAAGGCATCAGTTAATTGAGCTTACTTATAAGCATGTTCAAACAAAAAAAAAGTCGAGGCAGACAGGCGCCATCAAAAATGGTCTAATTGCACATTTCAAAAGTATAAGCTTTTAATTGCAGGTTGTAGAACAAACTTTAAATCTGCTTAGTTAAAAATTTGCAAAACGCACTTATTTAAATGAGGCGGTTTTAGAGGGTCACTTCAGCGCTCCTTATCAGCTGGACAGATCATTAAAATTCGCAATTTTTCCATACATATTTCTTGTTACTCGCAACCGGTCAAAGTTCAAAATTGAACGTTTCAAAGTCGTGCAGTTGTTTTTGGATCATAGCTGGAGATTTGTCTGATCTGTTCGATTTTAAATCAGCAATTGTCTCTTTCATTTGGTATTCAGAATTAGTTTCTATGGATTTGAATCGTATTACATTCAAAGCAATGGGGATACGGTTGAACAAAGAGACTGCAAGCATGCCGTCAAATTGGATGATAGATTATTGCAGTCTTGGTACAAGCAGGGGATTATTCTGATTTCCTTTAGGGTTAGGGTTGGCCAGGTCTAATCAATATTTAAAGTAGTATTGTGGAAATTTAATCAGTCCGTTGAAAGTTTTATAGTTTTATTTAAACCAAACCTTACGAGGTGTTGAAGACGAGTAGCTATCTTTCTTTTAAAGGGTCGTAAACTAACACCTACCGATTAAGTTTATCAGTTGCATAGATAAACGCCAACATTTACTGGTCCATTGCCATTAGCTGTCGGTCATTAGAGCTTTTACTACACCAAGCTCAATTTAAAATACATGTCCAGAAGGTCCTTCCTTTAACCATCGTGGACTCGTAAAATTCAGGCATGTTAATCGCTGTATAATAGTGAACATTAAAAGTGAAGGTAGAAAACAGTGGGTATTTGCCATAAATTCACTGGGATCCCGGGATCTTAAAGAGATAAACCAGGGGCAAGGGTGGGTTGGTTTAAATTTATTTGATTATTCAGCGACTAATTTTGGATAGAGCAAAATTTAGCTATAAAATCATTGGGTGGTAAGTTAAACCCCCAATTGTTACACATGTTATGATCGGATTACTTGATGCTCCACGTGCTATCTTTCTAAATCAATTAAATTGCTTCCCTAGATAATTAGCGCATACCGAAAATAGATGCACGACTCTAACCTTTGCTACGAAATTTAATTTGTATTTGCCAAATGTTTAAGCGTGTAATAAATGTCTGACATAATTATTTTTATCATTACCCACTCCCAATATTGTACTGCTGCTGTAGATACAAATTATTTCTGAGACTTTGTTGTCTCAAGCATGTCAAAATGACTACTTTGTTTGGCCCTTCAGCCTGCTAAAACGATTAATTAACCTGGCTTGGAAATTCCCAAATTCTGCCGCGAGATGTTTAAATTGATGTTCATTTTCAATGATCGAGTTTTAATAGTTAAACTTCCGGAACTCTTGCTAATGCCTTTGCTAATTGAGTTCTGGATTTTCAAACAGCCTGTGTAGTTTAGTTAAATACCTGCCACTTTACTAATTTAAACACCCTCCTTTTCGCTCCCCCCGAAGCACGGTTCTGAGCAAGATAGGCCGAAAGCAACTGTGTATCTGTTTATTTAATTACCTTTCAGAGTCTTAAGGGATTATGGATTTGCATAGACGTACGTGCCTATGATTTCATACAGGGTTTGTTAGGTCGTTGAACCGTACATATTTACTTAAAAAGTTCAGCAATTCTGAAGCACCTCAAGTACCAGCGCGTTTCAATAAAACCATTTTTAATACCCCCACTCTGGCAACGAGGATTGTTTCCGTTATAAATCGTTTTGTTCCATTATGTTAATATATTTTTAAATCGGGGCTTAGAGTTCGGATCAGAGTATGCACTTACCGTAATATGTTTCAGCAATTTTTGCCGGTTTTTTATAAAGTGGCACTTTTCCAGAGTTTTCGAATAAATATTTTTTTATAGAATGTGAACATTTCAAGTTGCCAGTTCGTCTTTATTACAAGAGAGGATTTTTTCAAATTTCAAGCTTCTACTTGCCCTTGATTAGAAGCTATGAAATTTTAAATGAGAGCTTGCAGTTGCGGGTAGGATTTATTTTTCGATCATCGATTTACAAAGTTGGCAAAAATCAGGACCAAGTGATACTTAGAGGACATAAATATATTTTAATAATTTCTCTAAAATTTGAATGGACTACATAAATGCAGATCGATTCAAGACTCGCCGAAACCGAGGATTTAAAGCATACTTAATTAAAAATTAATGTTCATGCAAAATATCAAGGGTACAGAGGGTCTTGCGGGATGAAAATTAGCATAATGAACGACTTGGAAACCACTATCTGGAAGCAAAAGGAAAACTTCCAGATGGGGTTCGTGAGGGTGATTTTTCGAAAACTTCGGGTTATATCATTAAACGTTTAAAGGAGTCGGTTGAGTTCTTAAAAGTTCGTTTTAGTCCTAAGCTTATTTGTTGTTTGTCGCAAAACCCAAGGAAGGGTTTTAGCATTTAACGATATAGGGGATTATTCATTTTGGTCGCTTGTAAACTTGAGAACCCGCATAAAGTAGCTTTTTGCAAACGAACAGCATATCTGTAGTAAACTTCGATGTGAAGTAATTTGGCGAATAATAAATGTATTCTAGTTCATATTTAAATATGAGCTTGTAAAGCTGAATAAATGGAGAGGATGCGCAATAAGTATATTCAAGAAACTGAATTACGTTAAAATGTGAAAAGTTTTGTTCTAGTTGTGTTATCGCTTCTCCGTTCAGGTTTGAGTTATAAAGATTGCAACCCTGAGTTAGGCATACATTACCTCTTTCAGATTTCGTTTAATTCGTTCATATATCTCAACTTTTGCCTTTGGTACTTAATAAGATACTGGCAAATTTGTCCTTAACATTTCACATCATGCATACGGTGAACCAGACTTGTTTTATATTGCCGTAAAGCGTCGTAGATTTTTTACAGAATACGCTGTTTATTACCATCTGGTTGATGTTAATTTATTTAGTTGTTCAAATACAGTTCCTCGCTGATAATCCAGAGTCAAGGATATCTGCGGAAGATTGGGAGTGTTTTAAAAAACATTTATTAACTTTATATTAGTCTTGATTCGGATTTATTGTTCTTGTCTTTTTTATGACTTTTTCTTTTCATTTCAGTTCCCATATTTCAACATAACTCAGGTCATTCAAGGTTACAGCAAGTCGTAGTTCAGAATTGATAATGTGTATATTGCATTTTTGAATTATTTAAACTCGTATAGTATGATAGTCTAAGTCCGCAAGTCTCCTGTTAACATCCTTTAGCTCAGATTCTTTATGGGAGATTAATTTTCATACGTTGGTTCGTCAACAGCAACAAATCAGGAAATTACTATGGCTCGAGTTATGTATGAATTATTGCGTTTTGTGATATAACAGCCAGGGCTAGCTAGCTGGAATGCATATTTTCGTTCGCTGCAAATTCTCGATATTCGTAGCCAATACCAAAATTTCAGCGAAAACTAAGACATAAAAATCGAACTCGTTATGCATTTCCCGGTGATATCTCTAGTCGTAAAACTGTGGTAACAAATGTGGAGTTTGCATCATTCCACAAACTGAAGTGAATGTACGAAATGCATTTATAAATATATTAGCCATTAAAAACGTTCACAAATATTGTTAAAGTCTATCATTAGGAATTTATTTAGATTTAGACTACTAGGTGCTATAAAATAGCCAAGAACAATTGAAAATTGATTGCACTGTGAAAATGGTTTTAAACGCTTTAATTGCAATACTCATCGTTGCCTCGTGTGTCCAAACATTACCATTACCAATAATTATCATCATCCAATATAAATGCACCATTTTTCATTTACTACACGTTATAGCGGTTATTAACCAATCAAATCACGGAATATTAACTTTTTGATTAGTTAACGAAAGGTTCATTAGTCTACTGGGATGTTTCAAGGAGTTCAATAAAATCTGGAAAATTCGTGTTGCTGGCGTCTTCAAACGGTTTGTGAAAAACGAGTGGAGGAAGTTTTAAAAATATTTCGCTGTTGCAGAATGGTAGCACTGAATCTATTTGTAAATTGGCTTTAAAGAAATGCAGGGATAGATTTTTTTTAAATATCTTACTTGTAATTGCGACGAAGGAAATGTGAGTAATTGCTAAACAATCTTGTTTTAATAAAACGCAATTTATACGAATGCATTGTGAATGGGTGTCGTTTATTGCTGTCATATAGTCCTTATGTTGTAGGATTGCTAGTATGCAATAAGTAATTACAGTACAATAACATATTTTTTATTGATTATATTATAATTCATTCTTTAACACGGGGGCAAGTGAATTATACCATACATTTAAATAACACTGGTGTTGTAGTAAAATTTGAATTAATTCATTTATTCCGATATGCACTTAATAAACTAATCAAGGAAACTCGATTGTAGGTTATTCTGCCTAAGGCGCACAAACTCAATACGAATTGTTAGTCAGAATTAAACTTAATCGGCATTTTTTTTGCTTTACTGAAGTTTTCTTCATTTCTTCTATTTATGTTATTGAATTCGCGATGTTCAGTTTAAACTTGAACTGTTGTTTAAAGCGGCAATTGATTGAAGTCGCATTTTTTGTGTTTATAGCATTTTAAGTAAAGAAATGTCGATGTTGATAATTGTCAAGTTATTAATAACAAAATATTACTTTTCTTGATATCGCCCTATATTGCTAATATTTTTTACTGGAAATTAGAGTAGAGCCTTTTTACAAATACAGTGAAAATTTTATATTTAGAATGTTAATTAGCTGCTGCGTGTTTCTTGTTTTTTCATTGAAGAAGCCATATGCATATAAAAAGTTTTCAAGCAATTATGTTAACTGCGAAAAATTGCCATAATTGAACGAGTTTAACATCATGCTAAACTAATGCTTCAATATAACTTGCTGGTTTTTGTTAGAGAACAGCAAAAATAGTTAGCCGAGCAAATATAGATAAATATTCTATAAATATGATACTTATATACATGAAATATGATGGTAATGGTAGACAATGTTTATGTTGAATATTCGGACCTTCAGTGGTAGTATCTCAAACTGTGGAAATCATAAAAAGTGTGTTTAAAAGTGGTAGAAAATTGAAGATTTTGATTGTCGTTTATCACAACATTTGGACTTGGAAATTCTCAATTTTCTGCCACTTTTAAACACTTATTTATAATTTTTCAAAGATATCAAATGTTAAAAATGGGCGTTTTCCTAAGTTATGCAAAACCTACATTTACACTGGACTTTTTATTCTTGCCATTTTTTCTCGATTATGTTTATTTAGGTCGAAAGGGGCTACTCTGAGAAAATCCGATCAATTTGCTTGAAATTAAACATTTACTTTACGGTAGTGCTACAAGATAAAAAAGGGAAAGGCCCTTCTCAAGGCAAATACCCTATAAAAGCTTCTTGAATACATGGAGTAAATATTGCGATGTCCAAGCTTCATTGAAATCAAAGTTTAATGAAGTTTAAGAGACTTTCCAGCTCGCAAGGGCTTTTGAATTCGAATTGGTTTTCTATTGTTCAGATGTTTGAGGCTTAACCTTTTGCATATTCCATGCTCAATTTAATCCGAGTATCTGCATGAGGCTCTAAACAAAAATAATACATTTTAATATACCATAATTGGAATTTTTATACTAAGCGGTATCAAATATCGTGTTATTGGACCACGTGAAGCAGCTAATTCTGTAGGCTCTTTGACAGTCTATCATAACGTGAACGTTGAACGTGATTTTTCGAACATTCGAGGGTTTGTTTTTTGGTGGAGTTTATGTCAATAACTAAAATCCATTCTGGCTTTGCCGTGCTTTTTGAATTAATATGGCGTGTTTTGAATTAAACCATGGAACATTGTCGAGAAAAATTTATTTAATTACAAATTTAAATTTGAACCCTTTATAGCTTTCACGTGTTGTTTTGTTTGACCTGTCTGTATAACATAGATTTTTAAAAGCACCTGCTAGAGAACCTCAAGTATTGTGAAACGGTTCTGCTAAATATCCTTGTTTTGTGTCATTCTCCCAAGCATTTATTTGACTTTGGGACCGGGTGATTTAAAAAATCTTGATATGCACATTTCTAAATAGATTAAATCTGTAGTGTAATTTAGAAATAAGACGTTGAACTTTAATTTGACAATTTAGACACCCTGAGTTATTTAATTTCCTATGAAGCTAGAGCCCATTTTAACTTTGATCTTATCGCGACACCGAATGGATGGAAGATGGAAGCTTTAGGGCTTCGAGCTCGGCTTGTTGATCCCCTTGTCTATCCTTCATGACCCTTGATAATGTTGGGGTGCAATTTTCTTTGATCCACGTTTAAGGTTTGACAGTAATTGAAGCTGAGCTAAAAATTGTGCATGACTAATGATATTATCGATTTCTTATATAACAGCCTATCATAGGCAAAGTACACCGCACAGGGATGGAGTAAAAACCCTTGGCAAAATTCTAATGAAACAAAAAGTGTTTTAAAGATCATTTTATTACGCGTAATTTCAAATTAAATGAAGCTGAAATCATTTGTTTTGACAGAAATTTTTATTTTTTTTCTGGAATCCTTTCCACCATCGACTTTATGGTAGCTTTGTTGATTTTTCTGGCACTTTCCTTTGAATTCTGGTAGGGTTTTTGCTTCTTTTTTCGTTTGTTTCAAAGGCGTTTTAACCAAGGCCCATTATCGTTCGATTGGGCGAAGCTCTGGGCAAATTGGTTGGCTTCCCTAGGCACCAAAACGACTTTATTCATTTGGCACCATTCTGACAGGAAGCCAAGTCTGGCCAAAAGAAAGTTGAGACTTTCCAAATGACTCTCTTAGGTAAATTTCTGTGTTTATCGTCCCATTCGTTAAAAAAGATTTGCTGCGCTCCCCACAGCTACACAAGGCTTGCCACACGAGAAAATTCTTGGGAAATTTTGACTTTTAATCCTGAACTCTTCATTCACACATCGGAGGTCACGTGCTGCGTAAAATTCTTGACCCGAAAGCTGGGAGAAATCACAAAGAACGTACGTTTCGTCATCTATCAGACAGCAATTTTTTTTTTGGAAAAATCAGTGTTCAATTTTAGAGTCCGTTTTTCTGCTTCCAGATTCTTACTTGCATTTCTGGCTGGTGTCGTATGAACTTTATAAGTCTCGAAGCCCATTTTCCGATTTGATGACCTAGGATTCTTCGCGAATTTCCCGACAATTTTCTTCACTGTTTGTGGGCGTGTAAATCCATTTTTCCTACCGGAGCCCACTTTTCGGTTAACATTTAATGTTTGCTTGAACCGCTCAATAACGTTTGATACGGTCGTTCTATGAACTTTGTGGCAATTTTTCGGTGGGTTCACGATGGATTTTCATGAAAATTTGGAAATATTCCTTTTTCATTTGTATGGGTATGTTGTTTTATATTGTAAGTGTGTAGGTTGCGTATGACACGGCCAAAATTCAACATATTTTAACTGTCAATTAGTAATTTTTAAATTTTTTTTTTATTTTCGACTCGAATTTACCATTTTTATACCAAGATATGTTTGTTCTTTTCAGGTAATGACTACATTTGGGGACCAGGACTGATCGGAGTCAAATGTAAAGGTAAGTTGCTAGTACATAGAGAAAAACGCATTAAGGAGTTGTGGTGGTTCCCCAAAAAAGCGAGTTCGACTGTTTGGAGTCATAGAAATAACTTCAGCGCTTTTGAAAGCTGTATAAGATAAATGGCTGTCTGCGACCAAAGTATTTGATAGGTTTAGCGAAGCCACACTAAACAACCGTTTTATTTTTGATTAGACGAAAATTGCAATAAAATGGCAATATAGTTTTGGAAACTGTCATCCTCGTGCCAGACATGCGAAAATTAAAAATATCTTTCACCCACCGGTTTTTGATGTTTGGTGCCAAAAAACTGAGATTTTCAATCTGGCCGTGAATCCTCTCAATATTTTATAATGATGTTTTTGATGACATCGATTATTTTTTTTGTGAAATTTAACTGGGCACATGTTTAGCATTTATGAATGGGATATGACTAAATATAAAATATATTATATGCTAAAAGGCAATCTCGTATGGCTAAATTTCGGATGTCGCCGTTATTCTAGAAGCACTATGGAGTAATAAGGACGTGTGATGGCGTGTTCTTTCTGGGGGTTCTTGATGATGTGATTTCTCAAACAGCCACCTTGTTAGCTTTAGTTGTTTGCAGCTAGGGTAGGGCTTGGTGATAAGATACGGGAACATTTTCGAACAAACAAAGGCGATACTCGACCAAGTAATTTCTCTTTGACGTGGCTTGATTCGATTAGCCTTGATTTCTCACAGGTTATAAGTGACGTGTGGAAAAGAAATGATATGTTTGCTATAAAAAAAGTAATAACCCTAATGTGCTGGGGTGAAGGTTCATCCTCCCCCTGAAGGTAAAGTTCTTTCGTTTGCAGATAATCCTATTTATGTGTTGACTGTCAGTCAATCACTGCAAGGCAAGGAACACCCTGTGCTATAAAAACCATGAATTGTGAAAAGTTTTGGAGATGCCCCTTGGTTTAATTCATAATTATATGCTTTGAGAGGCATGGTGACGGCCTTGATAGCCGTTCAAGTCACTGTTGCCGCTTTTTTCAGAACTCGTTGGACAATCTCACGGTCGACTCCAAGGTGACCCAAGTTGACGATTAAAATCAGTTTCGATTGGTGTTGGCAATGTTCAATTTTGTTTGGCAACATCTTCCATGAATTTAATTTTGACTAGTTTTATATGCAGTGGGCAACATCGTGTTGATTTTTATATGAGATGCCATCGCCAATTCACTACATAATTCCAAAACCTATTTTTTATTTTTTCGCTTTATTATTTTTGGTAGGCAGAGTTTAATAACAGTTATATCATAATTCTAAATTATAAATGGCGGGGGACTCAAATTTGGAACGTTTCGTTTGATGTTTAAAATAACATCGATAAATTTATAGCGAAACAGTATCTGAGGATCCTGTACACCTTTTCATTAGTAACGATCAATGGTCGCCAACTGGAACTAAATGGAGCTGCAGATGCCTCACTTCCTTTTATGCTAATCCAATCAGGCAATGTTCAGAACAACGCAAAATTGCTAAGTTTGGCAGCGACCTAACACCCTCTTCCAAAATACCCCGAGAAACTCAGGAAATAAACCTGATAAATTTAATTAAATTCATTCACACTGACTACAAACTAGTTTCCACTTTTTTCCTCACTATTAACTTTCACTCCAAGTCGCCTTCGGGCATTGGAAAAAATTTTAATGGATACACATTTATTTTTAGTAAAACGCCGTTCATTTAAAATGCATGCATCACTTTGTAATACATACATATATTTTCACTCGAATTTATAATATATGATCACTTTAGCAGTGATTTTGGCTTTCTTGCTTCCATGCTTTCGCCTGATCTATCAACACACTCAGTTTTTTGCCCTGGGCTTATTTTTACCTCAGCTTCAGAGCTACACAAAAAATCCCAAGTGCCTGGAACTTTTACTAATTAACCCATTTTTACGCGTGTGCACTATGCTATTGCTAAATAAATTATATTATTAATAAATTATTAGCAAAATTTGTCGTTTTTCGATCAATTTTTGAGAAATGGACAATGACGGTTTTCTATTGTTCCTTTGTCATTTTGTTTATGAGATACAGGGTAAAACTGAAAAATTGCTAATTTCAACTTTATTTCCTAGTCTCAAAAAAGTTACAAGATAAACTTGTGTTTTTTAATGAAACACTGTATGTTTTGCTATCATTATTCAGGGTGTCCCGTCAGCACATGATCAAAAGCACACTGTGACATTCTTTGGTTAAAAAGAAGACGATCTGGACTAACATTTATTAGGAAAAAATGTTCGGCAAAAATTTCACTTGCGAGTTTTTTTGACTCCTTTCGACCTAAGGAGCTTCCCAATTATGCAAACTTAGCGTGTTTGGAGCATTTGGAGCTCCACACTTACGAAATTTTCAGCAAAAAAATTAAAATTTCACATGCGAGTTTTTTGACTCGATTTGAAATTCAATTAAATAATTCAAAATCTGAGTCTGGCATATTAACAAATTCACAGCGAGTTTCATTAAAATCCATCGGATGTTTCAAAAAATGTCCATCAATAGCAGAGGAGAAACAAGGGCAGAAAGACCGATAGGTCGATAGCCTTTTTTAGAAATAAAGATGTTTACTACTACTAGCAGAGGAGTCAGATATTTTTTCTTAATAAAAGTTAGGTCAGATCGTCGTCTTTTGAGCCACAGAATGTCGCAGTTGCAGTACGCTTTTGATAATCTGCTTACGGGACATCCTGTATAGCCCCACTGTTCCCGAGTTCATTCATATATGATACATAAGGGTTTTTTCAGTGGTTCTTGAAATAATTCAATACATTTGCATTTTTTTATCTAAAATTACCCTTTGGCCAAAATTTCCACCAAAATAACTACCCTTAGAATTGAAGCTATTCGAAGAAACAAATTTCTCACATTGTAATTGTTAAAATAGTAAACTTGTGATTTTCTAAAAATGAAGCCCTTTGTAATGGTACTAAAGTGTAAAAACAAAATTACACTGTAGTAGCAATTAAAATGTGTAAATTACAAATACCAAGAAACACAGCTTAGAACAAGTATTAACTGAAAATTAATTTAGTCCAGATTCCTAAGTCAAAGATTCAGAGTAGTAATTACTTAAACATACCCTTATTTGAAAAATGTGCTTCGTCACTCCAAAGTATTGGGTGTAAAATGTCTTTCGACTTTATGTTTCTACTAGCCGACGACAGAAAATCAATCGACTTTGGGTGTCTTCCGCCACTAGAGTTGAAACTCAACGATATTTGTAAGCTTAAAATTGATGTTTTTTCAATATTATTTGAATAGTTAATTGAGTTAATAATATGCATTTACAGATTCGAATCGTTTGTGATAAATCGTATATTTTGCTAATTTGACTATAAATATTAAAGAAGTTTTTAAACACACTTTATTTAAAACATCAAACGTGTAAAAAACTGAAGCCTTTTATTTAGGTCTGATTCAAATTCAACCATGAAAGTTTTTTGAATTCGCATTCCTGAAAATGTAGCTCTATGACTCGTTCAATAAAATCGGGAAATGTATGAAAAGTAATTGGTTGTCGACCGAAAAATCGACTATACGATTTTGTATCAAAGTACATTCCGCAGTTTATGTTTGGGCAATAAAAATACATTTTAACATACGATTATGTTAGAGAATGTGCGCAAGTTGCAAATTTGTTCGCGTTGCCCCGGTCAACTATTGTACTGTTGAGAATTGCATTAATTCATTCTTGATAATTATAAACATTGTGTCCTATCTGACTAACACTACTTTTTTCTAACTGCGAGGTCTGCAGTTTTTGATTCTAATATTTACGGTTCTTTTTCAATGGAACTCAGTATCAGGGAACATTCTCGTTGATAATCCCACGTAATTTGAATTTTCAACTTTTCAATCGGCAATGCAACATTAAATTAAACTTAACGTTCCTTAAACAGAAAACATTGTTTTCTGTTGATAATTACTATTATCTTCAGGGCATTATTTAGCAACTACTTCTACAGGCAGGTGTAGCTGATAAAGCAGCAAACCGGAAGTATCTTATTCACACACGCTACCCGAGATCTAACACAAACAAACACGCTGTGTATCACAAACATAAATATAGTAAACAAACAAATCGGTCCAGTTTACACAATCTTTACACGATATATATGGACATAATTAATAAGACTAAACAAAAAACGCTTTGCTTACACTTACAGTATCTGATTGATCCTTTTGAGTACTTTGTTAGTACCAATAGTAGTAGCATAACGTTGATATAGATATAGATATAGATAAGATATATTTGCTGCCAGGGTTAACATTGCCAGACTTTTTCGAATAAATCTTTTTTGCGTTGAGCACAATTGCCGACGTTGTTGGAGGAGGGCCTAAAACATCCAGTTAAATTACATTTTTAGGGCATGGCGAGCTTTATTTCGAATGGGAAGAAAAGAAGGACGATTTATTGTATTAATTTAACGCCTTGGTAAAAGACGTTCCACATTCTAATGCTCAGCGATTAAATCTGTGTCCGTAATATATCAAACATCTTTGTGAAGTTTAAGTTTCATTTTCAAATAAGTTATTCATTCATTAACTTGTCCTAATTGGCTTGAAAGCATATTTGATTTTTCAATTTCGCTATCGGATCGCCTCAAGTTTGACTATTAGCTTTTCTTATTAGAGTCCGAACTGAGTAATTTGAAAATTAGATAAATAAATATAATATGTAAGTACAATCATGAAAGCAATTCAGCAATTACATGATAATGGGATTTAATGATTAATCCTTCAATATAATGTTATGCCCATTTAGCTTGCACATAGATTCAACCGAGTGTGAAATAGAATAAAATTTTTAACATTTAGTATATTGACGTTATTCTCAAGCTCCGGAAAATTGTACATTAGAACGCGTTACCACTCAATTATGATGCTAACAAGTTAATGGTTATACAAGATTGATTATGTGTCAAGATTTTTATTTCGTTTTCACTTAATTCTGACACATTTTAGTCGATGCCCTGACTATCGATTTGTATTTCAGCCAACACCCAAAGTGTTCTTTTCATAACACGACACACAGCAAAATTAACACTGTTGTTAGTTTCAAATTAAGCAAATCATATAAATCTTTGTGACCATTTCAACATCATATTTCTCCAATAAACATTCGATGTAAGGAACAATTGTTATCTGGAATTATTTTAAAAATTGGTCCGTGTAATAAAGTAAAACAATAGCCACTCAGTGTAACTGATAACTACACCACTATGCGATTGTTCAATAAGCTATAATATTTCCGCTATAACTTAATTTAAATTGTATTCAATATATAGTTTTTTATTGCCAAAGTATAAATGTATTTATATTTTATAATATTCATTTCGACATTTCAATCAGTTTTATTAGCGGATTAATACCATTAAAAGCAATAGTCCATTCAAGTAATGCGCGCTTTTTTTTAAATTGAAATTCCATCAAGCTGGTTCGGTATCAAAGTGGTTATGCTTTAAGCTAGAAAAAAACATGCAGTTGTAATATTAAAGTTGAAAAATGTAACAAAAGAAGAAATAGTGAAAAGGAAAAGCAGTTGATGAAACTTTTTTAAATCAAAACAAGTGGTTTTTTCGGGTTTTTAGGCCGTCGTTCGGTAGAATTTCTTCTTGACGTTTCGCAAGCACGTGCGGCTTGCATCTTCAGAAGTGGTTTGCTTGAACGCTTACACTGTTCTGAGCGTTCAAGCAAACCACTTCTGAAGATGCAAGCCGCACGTGCTTGCGAAACGTCAAGAAGAAATTCTACCGAACGACGGCCTAAAACCCGAAAAACCCACTTGTTTCAAGGAATGGCCTCTTTTGATTTTTTAAATCAGTTTACATTTTAGTTGCAATGAAATAAAACATTTAAATGTAAACTGATCAACAACAATGGAGCTTAACACCCATTGCTTTTCCTTTTCACTAGTTCTTCTTTTCTTTTGCTGCTTCCCTTAACTTTGTTTTGCAGTGCTTTTTCCTTCACGATTTCTTTCTTTCAATACATATTTCCACAATTACAACGACTGATGTCCGATAAAATTCAACGCTATGCAGGATCAGATCGATCCTGCATAGCCTGGGAGTTGGATGATTGCGTGTGAGATTGATTCAAAAGCACATACAGTTTCTATACTAGTGATTTATTGATTAAATCAATTTGAATACTAGCTGTTAACTACCAAAATCTAGTGGAAATTGCGCCTCAGTTCGTTTTCCATGTGCTCGAGCTGAAAGGATTTCCAATCTCCATTGCATGTATTCATTCCATGCGGAAGTTGTATGGATTCCTTCCACGTGTTTGACCGACTGAATTCGAAACGGTTAGTGGAGAGAAATATTTTTAGCTGCAATCGCGTGCACCAAAGATATAATTACATTACTTTTTTGCGTCTATTTAATAGAACGTTAAATGATCTAACTTTAAGCATAAACATTTTATATTGCGTCAAATTATAGAACTCTATTGAATTGCTACTGTATTATTTAATGACCCTGCTCGGATATGAGATGGGTTGATTGGATTTATATTATTTAACGCCGCATAAAAGAGTTCATTATTCGAGTAAACAACTACATATGAAAAGTTAATTGCTTGTTTGAGCAGTTTTGACTGCGACTTTTAACTGGCTACAGATGAAAATTCCTTTATCTAAATCATTGGTATTTGAATTGAATTTGCCAATCATTTGTAAAATCACGAGACACTGTCTTTCCAGAGTGGCTGTGTGTGATGTAATATCGAAAACTCCCTCAGCCGAAATGCGTTCGAACTGATTATTTCTTTAGGTTTTAATAGTGTGTTTAGACTAACCACATCAAGCTCGTTGTTAAAAAAACGTTTTATGTTAAGACGGAAATGCCGAAATAGCTACTGACAATTATTTTCAAAGTCAACGCAGTTAATAGGTTTTCCGAAAATAGTTTTACAAAATAACCCTTCGAATTTGAATTGCCGAGAAAGTTTATTTCGCTGGCATATTACTGTTCAGAACGATCGTGCTTTTTTACAAAACACCAGTTAATATTCCCGCATGTCAGCTGCAAACAATTGATTTAATGTTGCATAGCTTTTGCAGCAACTGACTAGTCAAAATAACCCGTAAAATTTGCAAGCTGCAATATTTTTAACTCGTTAACTTATATCGATAGTGCCTTTTTATTAACCTATAATTTTCCGCCTTGCAAATGTATTAATGTTTTATAGGTATTGGTGCACCACAAATTGATTTTGCGTAAAGATGGCAGACGGTATTTTTAGATCTAGTTTGTTCCTGTTGAGCTGATTTAGTCGACATTTTATTACTCAAGAATATGTATCTCCATTTATTGCTCATTCATGCGAATATCTAGTGCTAGATTAATCAGGATTAATTTTTTAACAGAAATGTTATTAGCTTCCTCGTTCTGCTATGTGCAACTGAAGAGTCCAGCCAATTGGCAACGTAGCTTTATAATTTTCACATTGTTGTAATAGGTTCTACTCC
Source organism: Dendroctonus valens (assembly GCA_024550625.1). Lineage (NCBI taxonomy): Eukaryota > Metazoa > Arthropoda > Insecta > Coleoptera > Curculionidae > Dendroctonus > Dendroctonus valens. The sequence goes on along the minus strand of JAJTJO010000038.1, from coordinate 4,846,330 downwards.
ATTTTAGCTGCTTTGCCAGAAACAAAGGGCGAACTAAATGTCGGAAGGGTGTGGATACGGCTCTATGTGAATTTGTCCCCCGTAGTTGCCAGCTGACTGCAAGCTCTGTGGTTTTTAGCCCCCGAGCTTTATTCGCTATACTCGTCCTTAACTTGTCTCTTCAACTTAACAATCCCGTTGGCGCGCTGGAGCGAGAGCTGAACTCATTCCCTTAAAATTATATCAAACACCTTTATCGCATGTGTCCCAATTTGTGCCGTTCTCTATCGTGCAAACTTAATATTGTTTGATTAGATCCGCCGCTTCCGAAAACTTTCTTATTTGTTTCTTAAGGGGGCGTTAGCGCTGGATTGAAAAGTTCCTTTACTGAAGTTTCTTTACCCTCCGTTTCTCTGGAATTAAGTAAATACCCATAGTGGGTTTTGATTAATTAATGTTGTAATAAAGAAACATTTGAACGGGTGGTTTAAATGTACCGAATTTATTGCCTAAACTTCGCAGAACTATTTCAATTATGCGTTCTCTGCCAATATATCAGTCTCAAACTCAGCACCAAACGTGATGATTGCGTGAAAATGACGTAGGCAATTTTACTAGTGAAACTATGTCTATTAAAACTGCATGAAATATAAAAAAAACGTTAATTTTGGGTAAGTTGCGCATTTTCATGCTGAACAAAATTGTGTTTTAAATGCTGAGAAAGGTTTGTTACTTTCAGAAATACTCGAAAAAAAAACGAATTTTTCTCAAAACTATTTTTTTCCAGACCTTATTTGGAGAGATATTTTAAAAGAATTTCCACATAATTAGAGCACATTTTAGTTCTCTACAAAATTATACTTTCAGATTTGGAATTCCATGTTTTGTTTTCTGCCCATATTATCCAACTTATTTTTTTTCTAAATACGGACCTGTAATTTGTCACCGGGTTATGAATTTTAGAGACGCCAGAAATGTGACTGTAATTCTTTTATTTTTGTGGTTTCTTTGCAACTCATATTTGTCATTCTATTAAAAAATTGTAAGTACGAGTCTGATTTAAAAAATGAGTACGACTTAATAGCGCTTTTAATTAACATCAATTAGGAGATAAATAACAACTACTTTGAAATCAGGTAGTTACAGAGAAATGTTAAAAATGATACTGTAAAGAAGCGGCCAATATTTGGACAAAATGGGTAATTATTAAGAACATCGGGCCCTTGTGCGCTTGGTTCACAATATGCTCACTTTATAGAAAATGCTTTAAGCAACAACTTCACTTCGTGGTATTTTTTACACTTTTCACCCATTGAAATTCACTACTTTTCCATACGACTACAAAGGCCATCATGAAGTTCCCGCTGTCTGACAAACCGTTTTCACGGTGACGCAGAAAAATTTCGCGCATTTGTTAAATCTACATTTTTTGTGCATTAATTTTTTTGTTGTTGGTGGTTGGTGTTTGAAAAAGTTTTGGTTGTTGTTAGTGATGGTTAACTGTTTTTTTTATTTTGGTGGAAATTTGGCATTCTTTGTTACCTTATGGGGGGAAAAAGTAGTGAATTTCAATGAGTGAAAAGTGTCATTTGAGCAAAAAACACCTCTAGAAAAGTTGTTGGTATACGGATTATCTATAAGGTGAGCAAATTCTTATCCGCGCAAGCACAGGAGTGATGCTATGCTCTTAATAATGACCAAAAAATATTTTACATTTAGTCACATTATTAGGTGTTAGGTATTAATGTAGAATTCTTGAACAGATAAGCCATACACGTCCGAATTGTAAAAAAAGGTTGATGTGTGACATGATGAAGAATTGATGTGCTAACAAATGTTAAGAGAAAGTTCATTTTAAATATTTATTTTTGTATAGTGAGTTTTCCATTGATCGCTCCAGTTAAGCTTGAAAACTTGGTCGAACCTAGGACCAGGAATCACGTCTTATTGACGGCTCTTGCGTACCAATTGTCACATGTACGAATCTCAGAACCATTGTGACGTGATAATTACATGATCTGACGTTTGGGATCGTTGAATGAAATCGGGTAGTCTGGTGGCGCAATTATACAGAGTGAGACGCTTCGTAAGTCCAGGCAATATGGAAAGTAAATGAAACATTTTAATGCTGCTGGATCGCTAATATATTTTTTGTATTATTCAAATGATATCTAACGGTATATTTATATTCAAGCTGCGATAAGCGATAAGAGCATTGAATTAGCGACCCTCTATCGTTGATCGGTTACTAAGCGCGATTCGCCACGTAGCATCAACTTAAACGGGTCAAAAGCGAATTTGAATGCTTCTTCGCAGCGCTGGTATCGCCGCTCTTATCGCAGCTTCCACACAAAAGCACCCTTTTACTTCTGGGTGATGAACATTGTTGAATCGACTTAGTATTAAGGTTAGTCGTGTTTTACATGCCTCGATGGATGTACGTGGTTTTTGTCTTCATCAGTACTATACTCTGTAAATAACTGGGCGTTCCAATGATGCTGTTGCATAGAACACAACGTGATGAATGCAAGAATGGCTAAGGGTTTTACGTAGAAAGCGACATGGATTGCACGGAGTTGCTTTCATCCCACATCATTTGATTGATCTCTGAGCCGCGTATCAAACTTGCACTTTGGTTAGATGATTCTGATACATTGGTTTAGTTTTTGAGGAATTGAGACACAGCGCACAGTTGCTGCTGAGCGATGAGATTTTGATGAGGTTCTTTTGGTGATGGTGATTTTTTTCGTGCAAAACAGGGTAGTAGAAGTATGGTATCGTAACGAGTCACGTCGAACTTCGTTAAAATGGAAATCGAATGTTAAATCGGGTTAACCTTTGCTGTGTCCCAGTAGTAAGCAGGCCGGTAAGAATCATGCGGCAGATTCGGCAACATTGTTTAAAAGCCGACATAAAGGCGGCGAGCGCATGCTTGGATGTTAGTTGATCGTATGCGATGTGGTGAGCACGATGACTATAGAGCAATCAGTTCCGAGTTCCACTGCCAGGTGATAACAAGCGCGTTGCGGCTCATAGAGAGGTGACTTGACTGTGCACAGAGACAAAACCAGATGACGATGACAACATGAGCGTGAACAAGACGGAGGGCCAACAGCAGCCCGATTCTGATCCCGAGAGGAACAACATGTATCGCCGAATGACAGTTTTAGCGGACTCAAAAAAATCGCCGCTTCTGCCTCTAGTTAATATTGATGCAGAAAATTACATGCTTCGAGAAATTAACCGGCCGGTTTCCGTAACTCCTTCGCTAGGGACATCAGAACTGGCGTCTTCTCTGGATAGTGGCATTGACGGTGAAGCCATCGTCAATGGTCATTTGGACGAGCCGGACGTTGAACTCGCTGATGATTCCCAATGCCTCAATAATTCGTGTCCTGACTTCTTTCACGGCCTAGATTTGGAGGCTTGCATGAGCACATCTCCAAGTTCAAACAGTTGCGCTCGTTTACTCCCATTCCACCACAAACTCTGTTCTTGTGACAACAAATGCTGCTGTACATGTGCTACTTCTTGTTCCATAGATTGCCATGCTTGCTACCACAATTACTGTGCCCGATTTTTCGTCCACTATCTCTGCCGAAAAGACTCCATCGAATTACCTCCAGCAACGTTAGACTACGATAAGGTAAGTTCATATATTCAATATAATTTTTATATGTATCATCCAATCCGTATTTTAATTTATTCCAAATTGCATCTTTTCTATTAGTGCATTACACCTGAATATTCCAAATTCAAAGTTACCGGTATTTATCTTGAAATTGTTCCAACTTTAATGCTTTAGTTTTTTGTCGCCCAAAATAGATATATTCGGGTTCTGGATAAAGCGGCATCAAATCCAGTTGCTTAACAAGCGATCAATGTGGAATTTCGAAAAATGTTCTAATGCCTTGATGAAGCGCTTAATAAATCTGAAGCCAATGTTGGCTAAAGGTTAAAGCTGCACGCGGCATTCGTTTCCCCTTTCTTTAATTATTGATGAAAAATCATCCAAATGACATACTTCTATTCCATTTCGTTTTTTAAATGTAAAAAATTGTCCTTACTGAAATTTGCTCTATGTCGTCTTCACCGCCAGTCATTCAAGCGCCATTCTCTTGATTACAGAAATACTCCAGAAATTACTAAAATCGCACATTTAATCATACTCGTATTCCATTTCGATTTTTTTATGTTAAATCTGGACAATTCCATAAAAAATGAGTTAAAGATCGTCGCAACCGACCATCATTCTAGCTCAATTCTTTTGACTTGATTTCATAATCGCATTAATTCATAGGATGCAATAGAAATACCAATCCAACCAACGTTCAAACACATTGTTACCGATAATTTTGGATATAAAACCAAAGTTCCGTTCGAAAAAATAACCCCTGCAAGTGGTCATACATGTACTGTGTGTGAAATTACGCAATGGCATTTCGTTTATTTGAAATATTCGTCAATACCGTTAGAACATAACATGTCACCAGTTGAGTTGAATCATTTATTCCATTGTTTTACAGAGATTTGGTTTAATCATGACGTTTCCGTTGATAGTATGTATCTTCAACCGTTATAAGGTGAATATTGATTTGAATCCTAAAGCCAGTTCCTTATTCTGTGTATGTAACATGTACTGCGTTATTACTGATCTCCTTTTTATATCAATAAACGTCGATATTATTTCTTCCTTTAGGTGAATTTGGAAATCCCTCTTCGAAATATTTTAAGCAATCGAATTAAATCGATACTCCAAAAAATCTACACTTGAAAAGTTTTCAATATCTTCAATGATACTGTTGATTTTTTCGGGTTTTTAGACCGCCCTGAATTATAATCTCGTCCTGAAGTTTCGCAAGTAGGAGTGGTTTGCATCTTCAGCGGTTGCTTTGCTTTAGAGCAAAAGAAAACTATAAATTCTATTCCACCTCAAACCACCTCACCTCGTCAGTTTCATCGAGCAAATTGAGAATTAAATTGCGCGGTTACCAAAATACGCCTTTTTAAGTGCAGGTCTCTTGGAGTATGGAACTAATTCGATTAGAGTAAAAACATCTCGAATAGTGGTTTCCAAACTCACGTAAAGAAAGAAGTGATATCGAATTGAAAAAGGGAAAAGGAGATGTAATATAACGGAATATTACATACACACAACAAATAAATAACTGACTTCCAATCAATCAAGTCACCTAGTAACGGTTGAAGATACATACTCATCATCAGCCGAAACGTTGAGATTAAACCACATCTCTGTAAAACAATGGAATAAATGATTCAACTCAACTAGTGACAGGTTTTTATGTTCTAACGGTATTGACGCAGATAAATGAAATGCCATTACGTAATTTAACACACAGTAGATCTACATGTATGACCGCTTGCATTGATGCTATGGACTATGCATTAATTCGATTATCAAAGCGAAATATTTTCACAAAATGCCCACCAAAGCCCATCCCTTTTGATAAAACGTCTTCAATGTTTAGTAATAACCTTTAGTACAAGATTGAAGTATGACCCCGAAAAGCAAAAATCCCGGTAAGCTTTTGAAATGATTGTCAGAAATGTTTTGTGTGGTGAATAGGCCGACATCAAGCAACAAGAATTTACACGTCATTTCTCTACGGTCCCGAGGCTTTAGATCCCATTCCAATCCCTCTTTTCCATGCCTTACATGCATTTCAGAAAAATACGCTCCTTTTGAAGCCGAAAGTCTGTCTCAAAGGACTGGGTCGTTTGAAGTGGTGTTTGAGCCCTAAACTCAGAAATTAATTTCGTTCTTTGTTTTGAGCGACTTGCAGGGAATTCATCGATCTCTAAACGTTGTGCTGTTTTTATTTTTTATCAGCCATCACATTGAACTGGGTTGAACGGTTATTTCCGTACACCATAATCATTGTTGCATGCATTACAAAACTAATTTACTCCTTGCAGAAACTCACGTATTTAAGTGCCACTAGAGTCGTCAATTCCCTAAAATGCCTGGCTTTATGCATTGCATAAAATATTTTCATGTAACGGAAGCATGTATCTTATTTTGTCTATACAGCAACTGATTGCATCGGACTTAACACTAAATGACAGTTTAGCAGTAATTTTTATGTACGTAGCTGTTGAATTTCATTTTAAATATTATGTTACCGGCCATAAGTTAATGAAATGACTTTTATTGTTTAATAAAAGTTAATCATGTGATTAGTATTAAGTGCTACACGATTTTATAGTAGCCTTCTTCTCATAAGCCACGTCTATAAATAAGCTATTTTTAACTGATGTTTCTTAAATTTGTTTTGTTTGATCGTTTCCGCACAACCAACGGAAATGGTTATGTTTAATGTATTATTTACAAAAAGGCTACACTTTCGTATTCCACTCGTAACTCCCTGAACACAGGGGAAATTTGAAAAAAAATCTAGATTTGAAAAATTCATTTCAGAAATCAATGGCACTTTTTTCATGAAACTGTCTCCAAAATCCTGAAAAATTTGCGATCCCTCATACTCAATCTCTTTAATAACGATCTCTTCTATACCTGTTATGATGGTATACATAAGTTTTATTAATAACTTTTTCTAGTAATTAATTTCGGAAATTCGGGCAATAATGCCAAATTGGCAGACTTCATTAAACATCTATCAAACTGGAAGTTGAGTAAATGTAAATGTTTAAATATTTTCATTGCGTTAAAAATACTCTATATTTAAATAAACGTATTTCACTGATAAACTGAGCGGTTTAAAGTTCAAAATAATAAGCCAATTGGCACTGCTTTCAATAAAGCTTACACTGACCTGACCAATGTTTAATTTTACACAAGATGAGTATTTTTTTGGCATTCATCAAGCAGATAAGTAACAGTTTACACAGCCACTTTCGTTGGTTATTTTTCTCTAATTCGCCGTGCATTTAAAAACGCTATTATTATTAAAGTTCAAACTATGAATTCATAATTTGTTAATATTGAGAACTGTTTTCGTGCTGAATTACTTAACCTATCATGGAATTCTTTTATCAAGGTTTTACAGTAGTATATTAAGACGAAATATGGCTGAAATGCTGAAATTAAGGAATTTAATCAGTGTAATGACTTTAATAGATTTTTTCTGTTGTGAGCTGGCAACTTTTTAATTCGTTTTGATTATGCTTATAAATGTATTTCACATGCTGAATACATTTGATCGGCATTTGCATAACTCGTAAAGTAACAGACCAATTATAATTTTTATTATTAGTTTGAAGAAATTCTAACGTCACCTTTAATTTAGGAAAACAAAGCCAATCAATTCTTGTCTAATCAATTGCATTTTAATAGCGAGTAGGAACAATACACAGTTTAAATATTCGTTTTAATTTTATTAAAATTGGAATTTTATCAGTGGGACGATCGTTTTTTTTTTCCTGGTAATTTTTTTTGTATATTAATATTAAAGCACAGCCGGAATATTGGCTGATTTTCTGCCATGTCTGAGTCTATAAAGCTCTGAGTGTGAATTAGTTAACGCCATGTAGTTACTGGGCTCTGACAAAGGCATGTGACATGACTAATGAGGCAGGGGAGATGAACTCCATTAAAAGTTAAATTGCATGCTTGCTAGACAGTGATAACCCCAAAGAGAACGGTTATGATGCAAGCATTTTGTCCTTTTTCGAAAGACCTGCACGTCTGTCCCAATTCTTTATTTTAATTAGTTTATTGCGAGAGTAAATGGAAAAAATAGTAATGCAATAAATAGCGACTAAAAATCTGCACTACCTACAGTAGAAAATATCAAACCTTTTGTTTTCTACCTGAATATAAAGAAAATGAAATAAGCACAATAAGATGTTCCCTAGCCGAATGATGGTTCTATTCGTTTACTTTGAGATTTACCTGCAGGGAACTAAATTCCCTTGGCTCAGAAGAGAACTTGTAAATTTCTACAAAAAAAAAAAGCTACACGCAGCGAAATCCGGGCCAGAATCAATAAAATACCCACTAGGTCTTTGTAGGGATTTCGCTGTTCCAGCATCAATAGATTATTCTGGATGGCATTGAACACTAGTTCTGATTGGTTTAAAGTAAACTGAAAAACCGCAAAAAAAATCTTAAATTATGTAAATATATTTACAAAGCGTTTTAAATGTGCAGTTGCCAATAATGTTAGCATGCATATACACTTAAGCTGCACCCTGTTAAAAGCGCTTTTTTCCAAATGCGTATATTTTCATATTTATCTTTTGTGTGACAATTTAAATTTATCGCAAAACTCGAACGAGTGCACTTAAAAATCTCGAGAAAGATAAGCATACCTTAAAAACAGACTATCTTTTGTAGATGGCATGCATAATATCTAAAAACGCTTCGATTGCCAGGCTGTTTTGATCTCATTATCATTTAGATTTGACTGTCAAGGAGAACAGCATATTTAATTTTGCTGTATTAGACTGAAGAATTATCGTCTGGCGAATTAAAACGCCTTATTCAGTCCATTTACTTATATAAATTTGCAGCAATTGTCGCTAATCAGTATTTCTGATTTCTCGCATGATCCTCGCATATCTCAGTCCTATATTATACATTGTCTTTTTACTTACTGTGTCACCTGTAGTTTTTCTTGAAATCTTGAAAATCGATCAAGTTGTTTGGATCAAATCAAAGTAAACAGTTTTGTAGGGTATACGAGATTAAAAAAGTTTATTGAACAGTGAAGACATTGCGCTATTTAGAATAAATACGGAAGAACTTTTATCCGTACTTTAATTTAAATTGTCTTGTTTTTCCCTTATTGCAGCTAAGAAACTTCGTGGAATTTCTGTGCGCTCAAGCTGGATGAAGTTGTATTTCATTTCATGATTATTATTAGAAGATGCATTTTCCAAGTGTTTTTTGCCGTTTTTTTGAAGTTTTAATTTTTTTAAATTAAATTGAATTGCGCCAAAATTTAATCAGCTATTTTAGGCAGTAGCCAGAGGGTTTTGGATGCCAAAGTAGTAGAGTAGTTCAGTTAAAACAGCTTAATTGGATTAACTGGCCCTCATAGGGGCCAATAATTACTTGAAATAATTTCTAGTCTTTAAGACACATCCAAAAGATTTCAGCCCACCCAGTTTGGACTGTTAACTATAATTGACTAGTATTTAAACAAGAAGCATTTCATTAGCGGAGAAAAATGTACGAAAATTAACAATGAGCCGCTTTTATCAATTAAATATTTGGATTCCATCAATCAATAACCAATTTGCATGTGTACAAAAATCTATCAATTTGGCTTGAAAATGTTCGGTTCAAAGGGATTAATTAGCTTAGTACACGCTTAACGTATGTTTCACTTTTTAATAAAACCGATAACCGCGCACAACCGGATACAATATGTAAACAAGCAAATCAAAGGCTGCTACTATTTTTAAAATTTGTAATTTCTTATTTACCCCTAGATAGGACTGCTTCCAGTCTTTTAAAATAGCATTTTTAAGAAAATGGCCTTACCTTTCGATTGAGAATGGTGCCAAAATTGCGCTAGTACATCACATTTAATGATTGACGATAATCAGTGTGGTACGTTAAACTCATCAAATAAGCCAAAAAAATGATTGATGAAGTATAATTAATAAATATTCGTTTAAAAGCCAACAAGGTGTGTTTATAGCAAAGTTATATTTATCAAAGTGTTTCGGGCAGTGCGAAATTAATACAAGCGCCTATAAAATAATATGTATATCATAGAAACTAATTGAGAAAATAGAGCTGTTGCCCAACTCGTTGAATGTTTTTTTTTGTAATTACTATCAAACCTTTCGAAAAAGTAGGGCCAAAACCATAATAGATCTATTATGGAAGAATTCTCCCTAACGCTCCTTATATCTAGATAATCAACACATTCTTTGTGTAATGAAAAGGGTTCCTATAGGGACTGTGTATAAGCGCACCTGGGTTTAAGGATAATGGGGGAATTATAATGAATGATAGGAACTAGCCAAGTAGGTACTTGTTAATTTATGCCATTTGCTAGAAGGTCCATAAAACTAGTTTAATGGTCTAGTATTTGTAAAGTGGATAGTGGATAGGTATAGAAAAAGAATTATATTTCACCTTTTGATGCCAGTTGGTGGAGGGATTTATTAGCACTAGTGTATTGTATTGCATTACTTAAAAAAGACGCATACTGGTAATGATTTATCAGCAGTAATATTCGTTTTAATTAGTAAAAATCTAGGAAAAACGAAATTTTGCAAAGTGAACTGACGTTTATCTCATTTCGACCTCAAGATAATGATTAATTCCTTTGCTAAGGTCAATTTTAAGCCAACTTTACAAGTCTACATTGCATGAAATCATCGAAATGTCCAAATACTTGAATGTTTTGTACGTTAAGGTGTGAGACAAAATAAGAATTTACAAGATTTGGTAAAATCAATCAGGAATCAATTACTTGTGAATCTGCTTTTCTGGGATGGGATACTACATGTTTAGTTTATCTGCTTAGTAATGTGGATACGATAAATTGCGTTTACTAAGTAGCAAAGCATTGCGGTTTTAGTGCTACCTTGCGGTCTATCGTTGATAAATTTCCCATTGTCGGATGGATATTGGATAGTCAATTATATGTTAATCCAAACTATTTTCCTGGGTTTTGTATGATTCTTTACGCATTTTTGGCCTCTGTTGGGCTGAGTTGATTTATTTGCAAGAAAAAAAAATCCTTGATGGATAACTTTAGACGGTTTTGGCTTAGGTTGCGATCAAACATTGAATATAGTCCGGGCTAGTAAGTTAATGGTTAGTAAAATAATAAAATCTTATTTATAAGTACGAGGATTTAAATAACAGTGATTCCTCAGTCTATTTTAAAAACGAACCACGCGAGCCATTTCTTTGCCAAGTGTCTAAAAATTTGTCCGCCGTTATAATATGAGCGCTTGTTGCTTGTTTACTAATCTTCTATACCAAGTGTCTCATGGTAATTCAACCCTATTTGGACTTCCCGGAACTATCCAGATTGGTTCCAGATTTTTTTCCATTCATTTCTGACGCTTTTAGCATAGCATGAAAAGGAAAATGATTTTGAAAAATTGCAAAAAGCTATTCTTGCAACTTGTTATTACTTACTTCTTGGCGAGTACATTGACAGTTGGCACTGCGCCCTTTACAACTAACCTGATTAACTGACGAGCTTATAACGTATTTTGAGGACTCAACGAAAGTTACACAAGAAAACAGAAGAGAAGTAAAGGGACCTCATTAACGATAAAGGTCCGTTTTTATAAGTTAATTCACTTAGTAGTCTGGTCTAATGTTGGGTTATTCTCAGGTTATTTTGCTAATGGATAAGAAATGTCAACGATAAAGCAATCTTTATGCGCGTGACATAGAAGACGCGTAATTTTCCTGACGAAACATTGAAATCGAAGATTGGGTAATAACCATGAGAATTGACGAGAAAATTATTGGAATACTGGACACATTTATAAATTTATTATTTAATTAAGCAATCTGAAAGCCGACTGGAACACCTATGCAATTTTAGCATATGAGATTTTTTTGCTCAATAAACGGAACATGAGAATTATAAGTGGTTTTTGTTTCTGCTACGCCGTGCAGTGATATAACAATGCAAGATGCACCTTTTCCTTTTCTTATATCAATAGCAAAATTATTTACCAAAGATTTGTTATCTATTGGTTTATGTAAACCCAGATAGAGTTTGCGTGTGAAACCCTACAAAGCGACGCTCCGAGAGTAAAGAGCAAAAGTGTTTTGCTTAATAAAACAAAATTGAGTGAACTATTGCTTAGCGGCAGGGCGGGTTCCTGACGTCAGTAGCTCCACCCCTGTAAACACAACGCAAAGGAGTTACGAAAATCGAGTGGATTGTACGATGTTGACCTATCCCAGTATATTTGTAGGTGTGGAAAAAATTGCTCGAAGGGTTGCATTATATCATCATGAACGCGCTGAAAATTATGTGTGTGTCAGGCGCGCTTTTCGTGTATAAAAGCAACCAAGATTCGGCCAAAAGTACGAGGAAAATGTGAAATGGAAACATATATATTAGGTTTACACCCTTCGGTGTTAGGATTGCATTACCGAGGGTTTCAGAGCCGAATTCTAAGTCGCTGAATTACGCAGTATCATACAAATGTAACCTTGACCTTGCTGGACCGTCGTATCACATGACCGTTTCGTGTTGCTGAAATATAAAGTAAAATACAACTCCAAACTCCGTTATGTCATGCCTTATTTTAGCTTCTTGAAAAAGAATGGCGATTGTTTTGGGTTGGAAGACTTATAGATACGACCTAATTTTAATCAGCTTATGGCTTTAGTTTTCGTCTCTTTTTTCCTGTCCTGTCGGTTTTCAGACTGACGGTTCAAATTTGCGTAATTTTCCCGATTTATAATGGGTCAACTTTTCATTAAAAACAAACCAGCCTGTTGTAGTTAAGTCGTTAGAACCCTAGACAACTAGATTAGTCATTGTAAAACAAAATTGCCATTTTATCGAAGTTTCACCAACGTGCTGAGCTACGAACGTGACTATTTGAATATTCAGCTACTTTGATAAATTCCTGATGTTTTGCTAGTTTTCCGGTTGCAAATCAACTAATAAATATTTCAGAGTGGTCGGTCAGGGTTGTTGATTTTCCTTAAAACACAATGGATTTTATAAGCTGCAACACAGTATTGAGCTATTTAACGTTCATTTGTTGGTGCAATTATTGGTCATTCGCATTCTACTTCGAGCTTATCGCATTTAATGTTACTATTGTCGGCTCGTCTAGTGTTGTATTAGGTAATATTTAATGCTTAACAAAACGAGATGAAAAGGAATCGGCTTTTGCTGCCATTCCTTGAAACTGGTTAATTTTTCGTGTTTTTAGACCGTCGTGGACTGGAATTTTCTTCCGAGGAAAAAATTCCACGACGGCCTAAAAACCGGAAAGCTCACTAGTCTCTTTTGTCAATCCATTAGTGGTGAGTTTTTCCTAGTTTTAAGTAAGTGGTGGATTAGAATGTTATCCTGACGTTTCGCCCGCACGAGTGGCTTGCATCTTCAGAGGTTGCTTTGCACGAGAAGAAATTATATTCTACCACGGCTTAAAAGTGCGAAAAAGTCACTAGTTTTAAATAATCACCGCGAAAAACTGGCGTTGATCAATTTGTGCCACTATCTAAAAACAGTTTAACTATATGAAAAAAATAAAGTCGCCGCACATGTCTAAACTACGACAGTATTTTTTTTTATTGCGGCCATTTAATTCAATACTCATCTATTCGGCTCGTGTTTTGGATATTAACTCAGCCTCAGGCAACTAACCTAGATTTCCTAAAATTATAAAATGTGTCGTCCTCCTAATTTATAGATGAACCCGTGTCAAGCCCGGCTAATTTATATCATCTTCTGGACTATCCTTGAGCATAAAATGTTGTATAAATATAAAACACACAACTCGTGTAGGCAAAGATTTACATATCTCTAGAAACCTTGAAGAAATCTAATTTAAATTTTAGAAGGAGAAATACGTGCGGGAATACTATAAAAATTTATATCTAGCAACCGACAGATCTAAATTTCGACACGTGATTTACAAACTTAGCGACTTATTACATAGCCACTTATACATACAGTAGTAACTTGTGTTTGGCAAATATCAGTGATTTTCTGCGGGATTAGTTCAGTTCAATGCAACTTTACTTTCGAGGCAATACTCTGCGGCTTAAATTGGCGCTGCACAAAGCCAGCTGGGTTTCAAAAAGTTTTCCATTATGGAGTTGTGTCTCTAGCGTTAGATATTTAAAGTTCACAGAGCGTCATTTTACTTTAAATAAAATCTTTAATTAGATTATTTCATCATTATATCCTCTAACTGAAAAAGTGTCCTTAGATAAGAGAGCAACTAATCATTCTTCGGTTATCTGTGTTAATTTTAGTGTTAATCGTTACTTAAGGACTAATCTTATTTTATGATTATGCACGATGTCTTAATTGGAAAAAAAGAAACGGCGAACTTTGATAACGACTATTAAATATGGTAATATTTATCATCTTCGTTAACCTTATTATCTGAGGTCACTCGGCATTATAACGCGATTTTAGTTTTGCATTCTTTTTGTTCTGCACGTGCTGGTTTTTAAACATGTTATCACTTTCTCCAATTGGGCAATAGGGTAAAGCTCTGCTTTTCGAGATTTTACATTGAGTTTACAATTGAATTAGTGAAATCGAAAAAAATCCGTTGCGTTTGTCGCGTTCAATATGTATGTAAAAGCATCAAGATTTGGGAAAGTCCCCCAAGAATGAAGCTGTTTTAATACCCAGAATTCTCGGAGAAATCCTAAGAATCTTGGAGGCCTTGAGCGTTGAATAACGGCTGACCTTTTTTTTAAACTAACTAGCTTATGCGATAAATTGGACGCCATACCAGGCACATTTACATTTTTAGCTTTAGTATTAGATCTGTTCGCGGAGCTGTTGAAACCGTCAGCAACTGTCCGACGCAAGCGCATTACGTTAAAAACGTTCGTTTTCACGTACTGCGCTTGCGTCGGACAGTTGCTGACGGTTTCCAACTGCTTCGCGAACAGACCTATCAGCATTAGGTCTGTTCGCAGAGCAGTTGGAACTGTCAGCAACTGTCGTTTTAACGTACTGCGCTTGCGTCGGACAGTTGCTGACTGTTTCCAACTGCTTCACGAACAGACCTATTATTATCATACACGGAAGCGATTCTTTATAGGTTGGTTTATTTGCCGCAATAAAAGCAAGCGTTTATTAAACATGCTTCTAACCAAATAAAAGATGTCATACCAACTGAATAATAGTTAAAACACCTTATTGATTCAAAGCAATATAATACAGACTTTTGTCATGGAACCGGCCAAACTTTCCATTTGTAATTGGGTAATATCAAGAAAGCTCGGTTTTCGCGGCCATTGCTGTGAAACTGGTGAATTTTTCAGGCTTTAAGCCGTCATGGAAAAGAATTTATTCCTGACGGTTCGCAAGTAGAGTGGTGAAAACCACTCTGAAAATGCAAAACCCCAGAAAGAAATGCTTTTTCACAACGGCTTAAAGTCCCGAAAATCTCATCACTTTTAGGTTGGTAATGGAGTTGTCATCTACCGCTTATTAATTTATTATTGAAAATTGCACATGTTAAGATATTTTTCAAACTTTTTCTTGCTTTATCAAACAAGTAAACATGATATGTAATCATAGCCCCGGCTTAGACTCTATTTAATACAGATCAATCCAGCTCTCGACACAAACTCTAGAAAATGGGCATTTCGCTTCGTTAAAGGGTAATCTGGATCTCCTGTTCTAAGAGCAGCTCGAATGTCCTTTGTCTTCGTACTATAAGCGAAGAGGTTGTTTTCCTTTTCGTGCTTTTTTGGTGATTTACTCAATTTATTATGGTCGTTAAGGAGAAAATTGATCAATGTATTGTCGAAGTATCAGAGGCCAATAATATATTTTATTTTTTATCAGCACAGAATGTACTAATACTACACAGTTATGTGTGTTTTTGTTAGTTTGCATGACAGTTACTGTGGAGAAATTCGTCGTTTTTTTAATTGGCACAACGACTTCATTGCAGTGTAATCATAAATCATGATCAAATACGGTTATCAATCTATAAATACTTATATAAATGAGTAGGGACACAATGCTCTCTCATTAACATCAGCGTTTCATGTAAAGTTGTTCTGAGTAAAATCGCGTTTTTTGCTTGAATCATTAATAAATGCCATTAAATATTGTAAATGTATTTACTGGTAATACCTAGAAACACATAGATTTATTTACCGATAGAAATCTTATCTTAAATAAAACTGGCATAATTTTAATATGAGCGAATTTGTCCTAGTCGCATTAGTTTCCATAAAATAATAAATTCTTATACACTCACTATGTGTCACTGCGTTAAGTGGTTCGATTAATAGAGATTGAATTTCCAAGAAAGTACCAAGCATACTAGGAAGAAAAGGAAATTCCCACTTAGTTTAGCCGCTGAATATAAGGACGACTTTTAGTTTGGTTACGGGCACATTGTATATATCTAATCTTGGTAACCAAATAATACACAATACGGTGCAAGCATTAATAATATTTCATTGAAGTATTTTCATAAAAGTCATTAAACTAGTATGAACTATTGCGAAAGTCAAGGCTGAGGACTCTCACTGAATCAGCGAGAAAAAATGAAATTTTTTTGAAATCTCCGTAGATTGAAATGCATATTTTACAGTCGCTGTAAAACCATTATGGTTTTCACATTTATACATTCACAAGTGCTAAAATAGTTTGTTCAGTCAACAGAATGAAGCTGAACGGAGTAGTTAGAATATATACTTGTGAGCAAATAAACTAAGTGATTTTAATTCCGAATGACCTCTGCTAGTCCAGTATAATTAAATTAAGTTTTACTGTATCCATCACAGTAGTTGGTTACATTTAAAATATGTAAATTGTTAGTCAGCAGTGAGGAATGACTTTGGTTCAACTAATACATGTTAATGTGAGCATTGTATTTTCTATAGCAGCTTGATTTCTGAATTGAAGCTTTTGAAGGGCACGTAAATACTTAAAACATTAACATTATTACGGTTCTTAAAAAAACCTAGTATCTGGTTGGTTTTAACGGTCGCAACTCCCGTCCTTCTGGTTCTTTTATAAACCGGCATATTGAATTATATTCGAGCTGGTTTGCCTTTTGAATATCTCGACGAATAAATAGGTAGTAAAGTTGAATAGTTTACTGAATAATATATTTTCTGTGTGTCAGTTCACATTCAAGCAATGCATGACTATTACTGTAGTGTAATACGGTCAAAGCCCTGCAGTAGAGAAAGTCCGAATTTAATTTGCTTCAGTTTGGAATAAAATAGAAGCACATTTTCAAATCTTCTATCTATCCAAATTAGTGTTTTACAAATTGATAGGAGTCTTATATTAGACGGTACTTATTTGGTATTTAGGAGATTTTTTTTAATTACACCGTGGCCGGATCGGTAGTTTTGCTATTGGCACTTTGTTCGATCGTTGGCTTCTCTCTACAAAACCATTACATTGGGTCATTTTGGCGATGAAATGATGACATCAGCAAAAATATTTTAACGTTGGTGTTGGCTTCTATAACTTGAATCTGATTTGAATCCATTAAAGCAGGAAGATGTGACAATTTATTATGATTTATTACATTGAGCAAGCGAAAAAAAGGCAAAAAAGATCGTCTTTTCTACGTTGAAAATGGTCATGGTTACCTAGATGGAATGTTTCGGCCACAGTGTATGTTACTCCAAATTCTATTCAGCCTGCCTCCGATAGGCGCTTAGCTCACTAATAGTGACACTGAGAGCACGTTGCTATGCGGGCTATACGAATCTTCCTTCTCTCTTCAACTTTAGCTTAATTCACATGCAGGCAAACTAGCGAAAGCGGGTTACCGAGCGCACACAGTTGCCAAGTGTTGACCTCTGTTATTCCATGCATGTAAAATTAGTGAATAATCTTGGTATTAAAAGTGCAGCCTCAAAAAGCTCGCTTTTCGTTTTTTCTTGTTTTGTTGTCGTTTTACAGGGTTTGCGTGTAGCTACTTTTAATTTTTTTTGGGACTTTGATGAATGTCAAAACCATGCTCTTCTTTATTATGCAGTTTCGGCTTGAACATCGCTATTTAACATCACTATAATTAGTATTTACTCAATATTGTCCTGATCTTACACAAAAAAATATTGTCAAATATTATTTAAGCCGTAGTGGGCAACGCTGCAATTATTTAACCGCAATGGCAAACAACCATTTTGGTATGTCGTTGACCTACCTGGTGTTTTCTGATCCAACATGGTAGATTATGGATACCCACCATGGACATCAGTTCCATTAAATCATATTGATACTAAAGGCGTTTGTTTCAGAACGGCCACAGGGTTTGGATGGATGGTTTGGACGTTGGTCTGATTCCATTCAGATCACCGTCCAAGTTTCAACCGAAATTCTATCAATTAATGCAAATTATGTCTGCAATGTTTAACTTAACCAATTTTTTTTTGTAACATCACAACCTTATTCCATCCAGACCAATAAATAGCAGAAAATGAAAAAACTTTCGTACACGAATTACTTATTCCATCAATTAATGTAAATGCTTTGTACAATGTTGAACTTTTCTCGAAAATCAATAAAGAAATACTCCAACTAATTTTTTTTCTTGGAAAATCACTCAACCTCATTTCATCCAGACCAATAAATAGCAGAAAATTAAAAAACTTTTGAGCGCGAATTGCTTATTCGATTAATTAATGCAAATTCTACAATGTTTGTTTAACTTTTTATGAAAATTAATAAAGTCAATAGTGCAATTATTTTTTTATTTTTTTTGTCGTAACTTTTGCGGGCGAAATCAGTCAGGCATTGAAGCAAAAGATGAAAAATTGAAAAAAAAAGTTTTAATTTCATGCAACTGTGGCGATGCAAGTTTGTGAGGTAAAAATATTGCAAAGTATTTAATTAAGGATATTATTGATTTAAGCCAAAAACCATTATTGCAACTGCCACTTGTGTTTATTTGTTAATAGATTTTTAATAATTTGAAACGGAAATAAGCACTAAGTTCGTGACCGGACAAATACTGTGTATTTTTCTTGGAAAATCATGTTTATTTCTTTGTTTCAGCCAATAAGCGAATGGCTTTCATCACACGTTGTCGAATGGATGGCTGCCATCAATCTCCATCCATATACGGAGCTGTTCAAATGCAAAGACGTGAAAGGAGGAGATTTGTCACATCTGGATCGAGAGAAACTACTCGTAAGTCCAATATTGAATCAACAAAGCAGATTATTTCGTTTGAGTTTTTCGCTTATAGGAAACGTTGGCAAAATATTTTGTTGTTGCAGGCAATGGGTATAAAAGACGAATTCCACCAGGCGGCAATGCTGGCGGCGATCGCTGAGCTTCTCAACAAGATAGAAGAGCGACAACCTGAATTGAGTGATGCACCAGAAAGTAGCAATGCTCCTGCTCAGGGATTTCCACATAGCTTATTACAGCATAGCTTCAGTAGCTTGAGAAAATGCGACAAATGTAATAAGTATTTGAGAGGACTGTTCCATCAAGGCTTTGTTTGTTCATCATGCGGACTGGTAGCCCATCGGACCTGTGCAGCAACTGGTTTAGTTTCTTGTTCAGGAAAACCATTGGATGAAGGACGAAACTCATTCTTGCAATTTCGATCTTATTTTGGACAAGGGCTTTGCGTTCAGTTTAAATGTACACCAACCACTCCAGCACCTCTTCTTCTTGTAAAGTGTGTTAAAGCACTAGAAGCCATTGCGAAAGACAACACTAGTCTGGAATTGTATAATATCTACAGTGCCACTCCGCCGGCCGATCAGGTGAATAAGTTGGTGAAAGTAATCGACAGTGACATAAACAGCCTGGATTTGAGTTCAGCAAGTGCAGTAACCATCGCTGGATTAATAAAAAAATATTTGCGTGAACTACCAGATCCGCTAATTCCTGTCCAATGGTATGACCGATTTTTGGAAGCTCAAAAACGGAAAAGCGATGAAGAATGCACTTCGGTTCTGAAACAACTTCTTGAACAATTGCCCGAACACCATATGTCGACCCTATACTTTATCATGGCCCATTTATGCCGAATATGTCAAATGGAATTCGCCAGAGGGAACAAGAATCCTCCAGCCGTCCTTACTCAAGTTATGTGCCACATTTTCATGAGACCTCCATGGGATCGAATTATGTAAGTATCATATTTCAATTATAAAACTTCGATAGCGTTTCACCTCCGATTTATTAGCTATTAAAATTTGATGTTGATGAAACGATTCAAAGATTTATTTTCATTGTCAAACTCCGAAAAATAACCATAAATAATTTGAGTAGTAAAATTGACCGCATTGTTTTAACTTCAATGGGTACTAAAATTTTATAATAAAATTATTGTTCGAGAAAATACATAAAGCGGTTTATTGATTGGCGGGCAATTGCCACTAGCCAGTGGTTTTATATTGAGTAAAAAGTTCGCATTTCAATTCAATTCGAAAAAATTTTTACTGATTTTTCCAAAACGGATTATGTGAACCAGTCCACTTTAATCTTGTACTGTTAACTTTAGATGAGCGTTACTGGAAAGCCATGGCTAATATGAACATTCCGATGCAAAATGTTTAATCAGAACTTTTGTAATTGCGTTTGTAGCTCATACATTTTTAATATACTTCCATATCTATCTCAAAATTTAATGAGATGTTGCCTTAATTACTTATTCCCCAGTTCATGATCATATTGCTTTGTGATTGGCGATATACGTGTTTCTATGCACGTTATTTTAACATTGAATCAAGGACGCTTCACGATTTAAGTATCTGATAGCACATTTTGATAATACCCCGTACTGATAATATAAATTTAACTAACGAATTACAGTATCTAATGCTAGACTGACTGGTAAGTAATGCGAGTATAGTGGTCCGCTGAATATTTTTGGAAAGTTTTATTCTATCATGTGTATTGCTATTGAGCGGTGTATTCGTGCTAAAAATACGTGCAAATGCGGATATGTACAGGAACTTACTGATGCTAACCCAATGAAGTGCAATGAAGAATTGTTGACCCTTCTGCTGGAGACGCTGGACAGGTAATTTAGGACAATCGACTTGCCGTTCAATGATTGTGAAAGCTAGGAAAACCGAATTTATAACTTTCAGATTATTGTTGAAACAGGCCACACATATTCTGATAATAAAAATAATAAACCTGATGCCAACTGGCTCGAGACCAAACTCTTCTCGAAAATTTAAGATCCAAATTCATTTCGGTAAAATTAGTTTGAAAAATCATTCAGCCTGCCACTTTTCACGTAGGTACATTACAAGTTTTTAAATATATTGGAATATTACAACATTGCGTCCAATTATCTAGTCAAATTGTTAACATTTTCCAATTTCTCTCCTCGGTCTAGGTGCACAAAAAACGAAAAATGTATTTTTATTGGGAGGTTTTTGATGTTCGCATGAAAAAGTTTAAAGGTTAAGTCAGGTCAAGAGCGATTAGGTGATCTATTAGGAACCGTTTCGGTAAAATTCCAATCTTTTATATATATTTAGTCAGAACTAAATATAAATCTAATTAAACATGAGTGCAATGAGATCAGAGGCAATTTTGGCTGAAATTGCACGTGGTGGCTAATTGAATTGAATAAAACTAATTTGCGAATATTTGTTGCAGACAAGTGGTGTACAACACGCAAGCTCACAATAGAATAATAGAAATTCTGCTCATGTACTGTGACTGGGGAGAAGTGGTTCCAGAATTCGCATCAGCCCCCGCCATACCACCCCGAAAGGTGTCTGGTCGCATGGGAACCAATCTTCCCAATCGGGTATCGGACTCATCTGGTCTTACAGAGAAAGAGAAGAAAATGGAGCTGCAAGATGCAGAGTGGTATTGGGGCGATATAAAACGAGAAGTCGTCAACGATTTGTTAAACAATACAGTTGATGGTACATTTTTAGTGCGCGATGCATCGAGCAAGGGCGGGGAGTATACATTAACCCTAAGAAAAGGCGGTGCTAATAAGCTAATTAAAATTTGCCATAGCAAAGGGAAGTATGGGTTTACAGAGCCGTACAAGTACAATTCTGTAGTGGACCTCATAACCCATTTTCGCAACGTTTCCTTATCTCAATATAACACGTCTTTGAACATTAAACTTCAATTTCCCGTTAACAGGAACAACCAAGAGGAAGAGCAAGCAATATTGGAACGAACGGACAAACTGAAAACCAAGCTTGAACAAATACACAAAAGTTTGGTCGAAAAGCAACAAGAATGCGAACGGGTATCTAAAGATTTTAATGACACTTGTCAAGATGTTCAAACGCGGCGTCTTTCCCTCAACGCTTTTCGCGAATTAGTAAGGGTGTTTGAAAAGCAGACTCTAATCCAGGAGAAATTTCAGAACGAAGCCCAACCACATGAGATTAAAACTTTAGAAGTTAATGCAAAGTTATTAAAACAGAGATTAGACTTCATGATTGAAAGTTGCGAACAACTTGAAAAAAATCTGCAATGTAAACAAGCGTACAATCGAACCCTGGAACGAGAACTAAATTCCCTCAAGCCCGAAATACAGAATATGCGTCGTGAGAGGGAACAAATTATTCGATGGCTCTTGCAACGCGGAGTGAAGCAGATCGAAATCAATAATATAATCAATTGGAATGAAGACGATACTATAGCAGAAGTTGAAACTGATGTGGAGTCTATGCCTCATAATGAGCAAGCGTCATGGTTTATGCCAGATTCGTCTCGAGAACAGGCTGAGGAATTATTAAGCGGAAAGCCCGATGGGACATTTCTGATACGGAAGTCCAGTAACAAACCGAATTTTGTATTAGTCGTTAATTGTAACGGAACCCCTAACCACTGCATAATACACCAAACGGAAAAAGGGTTCGGTTTTTCAGAACCCTACAACATATATCCAACCCTCTTAGAGCTGGTATTACATTATGCCACAAATTCTTTAGAAATTCACAACGATCTACTAACCACTGTATTGAAACACCCCGTTGGTTCCATTACCGCTTCTCCTAGTGGTGAAGGTACTTAGGCCACCGGATTTGGATGTTGTTTTGTGATACACGCTGTGGTGACTATCATTTTTCTTGTGATGGAATTTTAAGTTGCTTATGGATGAATGAAGAACTCTATGTCTTAAAAATATATTTACATACAAGACGTAATTACGTATTAAATCGCCATGATTTATATTGACTGTGATAGTTTACTAAAGAAAAGTTAAAACCTTGGCATGGCTGAAACAAGTGAAGTGGAAAGAAGTAAACGGAGAAAGACACATTTAAGAAATGACCATTTTACAGCTTGTCATTTCTCAGGAACAATTTTCAAAATGATCTGTTTAAAGTATTTTATAATTTTTAACTATAAAATGTAATTGCTTTAAATGTAAAGCATTGTAGATAAGATATTTGTGATCTGTGTATTCTTTGTCATAGGTACTTGTGGAATGTTTCAATTGTGAAATTAACAGATTAATTTTCTTGTCAAAATGATAGTCAACCTTTATATTTTTATCTTTTTACCTTCATGCATTTGGAGTATAACATGATGATATATAGTGGCCATTTTATTTTTATATTGAAATGCAGGTACAATTTTTTTGTAAAAAATTCACATGAAGTTACATTACTTTATTGTTTTATTGTAAATGTATTGTATGCTTATCAATTATTAAAATCGTAGGGAAAGATATATGTACATTTTCCAGTATTACGGATAAATATACTGTTTTGGGAATTACTGATAACAATTTATTTATGTCGTTACAGTAGCCCAGTGATTAAAAGGCTGTACAGCATCAAAAATTGTGTAGATCAGCTTGAGAATTTTTACTGAAACTACAAGAATAGCTGTGCTTCCTTAATTTTAGTTGTGACCACTTTTTGTACTATTTATAGCAATTGTTATTCTGGCTTTTTAAAAATGATTTTATACTTTTGTTACGGAATTGTAATAACTCTGCAATGCAGGGTTTTATGTAGAATGTATTTTTTCTTTAATTTGCAAATTTTTATTAATTTAATAGTTTTCTGTGAGATAATAAACAGGTTTTCGAAAATGTTTAACAGCTTGTATGATTTTGGTATAGATAATAGATGATCATATTTAATTTTATTTCAATCAGAAAAACCTCTTTTGATGATTTCTTTCAATTTTCACTTAGATTTAGGCTGTTTAACAACAGTAAAGAAAGTAACATTAAATTTGATCATGTCGTGGGAGACTTGACCACATCTATTATGGATGATACTTAATAGTTTTACTCTAACTAGTCAATATGCATTTTTAACATCAATACGCACAATATTACCACGTAAATTCGGCAAAACTACTTGCCAAGTCCTCAACATACAGATAATCTTACAAGACTTATATTTTTTAAACTAGTGCCAAGAGCAACTAGCGTATTGAAAATTGTAACAAAACTAGTAAGATAGAATAGAAAGAAAAGAGGAATACTTACAAACCACTTGGCCCAACTGTACAATTCCTAGATCTCTTTGTTTTCTAGGAACTGATTAGATTCTAAATAGTTTGAGTCGAGTGTTCTATCGGAGATGCGTTAATTATTTTTGAAATGTTGAAATGGGATTTCTTTAGTCGATATTCCTATATTAAAACTGGAAAAAATTTCCAAATATCTTGGTGTTACTGACATAAAATCATTATCATCCAAAAATGTTCCATCTTATAGAACGCTTGACCTCAATTATTGCATTCTTTTTTCTCGGGCTTAATACGATGTATGTAGTATCTATTTCATGTCATTGTCGATGGACTTTTTATGAACGCTTATCTCATTTTAATGTTAGGAATCATCATCTTTTAAATATTGTGTGTTATCCATCAGAAAATGGAATAAATAAAAATGTAAAACTAGAACATCCATGTTGGCTTTAGATTTTATTACTGGAATATGTGAAAAATTGTTGTATGTAGCTGTATTTAACGATAATTTTCGGCATCTTTCTAACTCACCAAATTGAAAATGTGACATTTGTGTAAAACGCAAAACTAATAGCTGCGAATTAAATTTAATTGTTGCAGTTTAACACAAATCAAATTTCGAATGTGGGGTCTCCTAAGTAAGAATAGTAGTGGATTCTATGATCTCAAATCAATTTAAATGTACATGTAGTCGTATTGATTTAAACAATTGTTTGTATATGAAATTTACATGGGAGACCTTAAATTCATTCAAAATACTTCTTTTCTTTATATATAAGCTTATTGTGATAATTTAAAATTCCGATTGTCGAGTGTTCATCCTCACAGAAATGTCACATTAGGTATATATTCAGCTTTTATAGAAACGGTTAAAGAGCGAGACCATTATTGTATCGATTTAAGATGTACGTCGGCTCTAATGATTTTACGCTAATGGTTACTTACTTAAGTTACCATAAACGTTAAAAAAATTTTATTTCACATGAATTCACCAATAAAAATTGGAAAATATCTAGATGTTTTTTTTTGTATAGATAGGAGTGAACTGATAATTTGAACGGTGTTGCTCTCAATCTTGAGCGACAGGATGGCAAAAAAACAAAAATCCCAAAATAATTCTATTTAGTATTCTCACACTAAAGCATACGCAGCATAATTAGCAATTCCACACCTATTTTTATTTCGTCTGAGCCTCATATATCCCTGCTCTCCCCAATGTTTGCCCCACCAATTTTTTAATATCCATGCATCTTTTGTATATCCCACAAGTAGCATGGCGTGATTTACGCTAAACGAAGTACAGCCAGGGTCGTCAAAAATGCCTTTGCTGAAAAATTTTTGTGTAGGCTAATAAGTACCAAGTGGAATTCAATCGAAAAATGAGTACCAAGTGGAATTGGTTGGGTTAAACGTGCATGTAAAAGAAAAAACTCACTGATAAAACTGAAAAGTATGAGGAGCTGCGTTGATGGATATCGCAATCGGTCCCACATTAGCTACAGCGATTTCCAAAGCTCTCTCGTCACGTGCTGGCAGTACTGCCCAGGACGTAACGTTAACAATGGCCATATCTTTGTTATAGCGACATTTTCCTTGCTAATAAGGGAAAAGTTCTTTTTCAAATCGAAGTCTTAAATATACATTTGAAAAAACTAATCTCCAGGAACCCAGGTTTCTATTCACTTGGTGAATGCGATGAGTGGTACTCCAAAGTAAGTGAAGTCTGATACTTACTGCTGCGCTATATGGGTAGTCACTAAACGCCATAAGTCCGCCAGATTTTTCCAAATAGCGCAAGGTGTTCCTCAAGGAACCTCCTGCACACCCAAAGTTACCATACAACGCACTGCAGTCTACCAATTGCTGAGAACTGAAAGTCCCCCCAAAAATTCAGGCTTTTGGTGCAACAGAAGAGATTGCGCCGCACACCCTTGACTTACCTTAAGGGAACCAACTTTTTCGTTTGCTTGAAAACCTGCCCTTGCAACACGCCAGCTATGCTGAACGCATAGCAAGATCCGCAAGTTTTTTGATTATATGTGGGTGTTACAAAACCTCTGTCAATCCAATTGACTTCTTCGGGTATATGGTGAAATTGATGATAAAAATCCCCTACAACGTCAGCATCAATTTTTCTGTGCCTGCTTTGGGTCAATTTCACCATTTGCTGTAGGTATGTTTGGTGAGTCTAAAAATTGATTTTCCCGCGTATAGAATTCGAGTAGTTTCGTATCATTTGACTAAGCAGTTTTAATGGTACTTGTTCAAGTAAATTCACATTCCGCTGCAAGAAAGTTGTTTTTATGCGTTATCTGTTTGTTATCAATAAGTACTTCAGTGCGGGATAATTCGAGCTCAGTCTTAGTCTCGAGCGTTAATCCAGTTTGAATTGATTTTTCTTTCTCGCAGTCCTCTGGCGCCGTAAGAATGACTAGTGTTCATTTGCAAGAATGCGATTTTGCAGAGATTAATAAAGCACGGAACGATCCAAAAAAATTGGTAATAGACGTGAGGGAAATGGAAGAGTTGAGGAATGGCCAGATTCCTGGATCCATCAATATACCATGTAAGGATAATATTTCACTTTTCAGAATAATATTATCTATCTATCATTAGTAGGAGTAGTGCCAGAGGCTCTGGGCCCTGGAACATCCAGCGAGACTTTTAAGCGACAATACTCAGCAGCGAAGCCCGAGAAAGAATGCCCGATTATTTTCAGCTGCAGATCGGGCGTAAGAAGCAGGAAAGCACAGCAAGAGGCTATTAAGTTGGGTTACTCAAAGTAAGCTACACAGTTAAAAAAATTCCCATATTGGGCAATGGGAAATCCAAAAGCTGCAGATGAGGATGTTAAAAATGTTTAGTTTCATGTTGTTTGTTGCAGCGTGACAAATTATACTGGTGGCTGGTTGGACTGGGAAGAAAAAATGAAGAACAAACCTACTCACCAAATCAGCTAAGTTGTTATCCATTAGGTAATAAGAATGCATACCCTTAGCTGCCTCTTCATTGTGTTTTTTTATTTTTTCGATATTAGCTAACCATGCTTCTTTCCTAAATGGATCGTAGTGGTCATTGTACGATTTGTTGAATCTTTTCTGAAGAAAAGTTTTATATAACTGCTAGCACTAAGTGGGCGTGGGCGTTTTCGTCCCCATTTTCCTTTGGGACATTGTTTATCCATAGAAATAGCGGCAATTTAATCTAACTTGAGTACCTTAAATTCCTCCCAGTGATCATCAATGTTTTCGTTTCCAGAATTTTGATTAAAAAGTAACTGACACGAGCAATGATCTAAAATCAGAATCCAGACACCCAATAAGAAACGATTCATTATTTAGGTTTACAACCACTTGACACCAATTGTAAGAATTAATGATAATGTCGCCTATTAACTGCTGATACTTTTATTACGCTATAGCACTCCATGGTTTTGGTTGGTCAGCTATTTTAATGAACTATTGTGCTATGCCACATGCTCATTGCAGGAAAATGCGGAAAGTAAAGCATGTTATGCATCGAATTAATATACCCGTAACTTAAGTGTAATTGAAAATGAAAATGTATGTAAAAAAAGCGCGATCCAGGCTCCAGACTAGCTAAAAATAGTGTAGAAAAAGTGTTTTTAACCAATAATTATCTTTTGTTGTAGATTCCAAATATGATTGCCAGAAAGCAGAGGGTTTGATTTTTTAAAATTGCCTGAACATTTGCCAGAGTTCGGCATACTTACTCGTAAGAATTTGGTTATTGCATATATGCCAATACAGAACACAATGTAGTTTATTTGTATAATGCATTAAATAGTGTAAATTAAATCCACCTACGTAAGGTATTGTATGTTTAAAATGATTTTAAATGGTATGGTGCAAACTTGTCTACCGTATAATTAAGCCAGATTATTAGCACCATTCTGTTAATGATACAAACGTTTTTGGTTCATGGACAGGACCGTAAAACACTTAAGAAACAATAAATAAAAAACGTCAACACACCTGAAGAAGAAATAGGAATAATGAAAGGAATGATAAAACTGGATAAAATAATGTTTGCTGTTTGCCTAAAGAGCCAGATTAGAACAGATTAGTGAAATTTTTGAGAGGTTGACGAACTTTTTAACATACCAATTTGTGAATTGTGTGAACATATGCCGGGGAAGATTCCAATGGAATAGAATTTCATCCTGACGTTTCGCAAGCATGAATGACTTGCATCTTCAGAGATAATTTGCTCGAAAGCTTGCACTGAACTGATGCAAGTCACTCGTGCTTCACGGCGTTCTAAAGTCCGGAAAACTCGCCACTTTCCAGTGACAGAACAGTTCCTAAGTGATATACAGAATATCAGTGCATATTTATATATGGGATTGACACTTATATTTATATATGGGATTGACATGCTCGTGAATGGATTATTAGCGATCGGTTCGATCGGTTAAATGTTTTGTTCGGTACCTCTGTTTAAATGAAAATAATGATTAATTAGTAGAGCAAATATAACAAAGGTATAAATCGACGAGTAGTAGTAAACATCTTTATTTCTAAAAAAGGCTATCGACCTATCGGTCTTTCTGCCCTTGTTTAATACAAGTAGTCTTAATCTAAACAAAAAATAAAGATGAAAATTCTCTTATTCTAGATTAATAATCTTATTAAATAAACTTTCCAATTCTAATGACAAGAAAAAATTATTTTATTGTCCAGTAGTCAGTTGCGTTTGTAAGTGTTCGAGTAGCGTTGATGTAGGGAAACGAAGCGGGATTGTCTGGTTGGTCTTGCAAGACAATGGGGATTCAGTATGGTCCAGTTGTAGGGGTTGTTTGTCCATTTTGTCTGTAGATGTATGAGTCTTTCCGAAATCTTTGTCATGTTTGTGCGTTCGTATAGTAGTTGGGTGGAGGGGTTGTGTAGTGGGTTTTGGGGGTGTCTTATTCGTGTTATTAATCTTAGTGCAATTTGTTCTGTTGTTTGTATATAGCGTTTTGTCCTTTCTGTTCCGTTGGTCATGAGTATATGTCCATAGTCTAGCAAGGGTCTACAAATAGCTTTATATATTTTGGTGGCGGTATTTGTGCTAATTCCTCTGTCTTTGTAGGTTAGTGATCGGAAGTGTTTTGTTCTCTTTATTGTTTCTGTCCTGATGTTTCGTATGTGTTTAGTGAATTTAAGTTTGTGGTCAATTGTGATTCCAAGGTATTTTACGTCGTTTTTTGGTTGTGTCGTTTGGCCGTCTGCAGTTATTGTAGGGGAGTCAGCGTTGAGTCTGTGATTTGTGAGCAGAAGTTGGTTTTTTGACGCGTTTGGTGTTAGTCTCCATTTATAAAACCATGTCATTGTGTTGTTTGTTAGTGTTTGGAGTTTTTGAGCTGCTCTCTCAGTAGTTTTGTCATGTACAATAAGTGCCATGTCGTCTGCGTATTGTAATATGTATGCCGATCTGTCGATTTGATTTTTGTCTGGTAAGTTGTAATTGTATATGTCATGGCAGTATATATTGTAGAGAAACGGTGATAGCGGGGATCCTTGAGGGAGCCCTTGTTCAGGGGAAAAAGATAGAGAGAAGGGGAAGAAAATAGACAGTTGGAAGATAGAGTTTTGAAATGCGACTCTCTGAGCAATTGAGAGGCCGAAGAAAAACCGTTTTGTTCTCCAAGTGCCACTAGTCGCTAGTGGCGGGGAGAGCTGCTTGTGCAGTGGTGGTTGTCAGGCGCTTGGTAAGTGCCAAGCTGGTCGGCAGCCCTGCGCATTTCAACGATCCATTGTGTATGAATATATTGGAGCAGTATTCGCTGTAAAGATGGAACGTAGACGATTTTTCATAGACCATTGAGAAGCGAGATGATTACGCAGATAAGTGTGATGCTTGTTTTGATACGGCAACTGGGAACTAGAAAGCAAATAAAGCAATGTTCCACTAAATCTACTTGTTGCGATACTGAGCTCGAGCGTTGCGCTCGCTTAGCCAGCTTTTCCCATGACATTGTTATTGGCAAAAAAATCAGTCGCTTTCGTGCTGTTGAGTTGGCTTAGCAAGCCGGCGCGGTTTTGTCTTACTTATCGAATTTTCGGCGCGCGATTCTTTAGTCACATTATGGTATCAGTCTGGGAAATATATGTGCGCCTAAATTAATGCAAATATCTAGAAAATATGGCTGAATCTGGAATAGATCTGAATTACGACTTGTCGGCGCTCTTGACCGACGATTTCGATATCGAAAGTGCCATCGATTTTGATGATTTGCTGGGAACACCGAAAAATCAGGAATATTATCAGCTAACATCAAAAACTATGCCAGTCTCCGAAAGGTGAGCACTGTGGACATTCTTCTCAGCTGATGCTCACACTTTGCAACTATGTAGTTTTAAAAAATCAACAACTGGCCATAAATCGAATTGATAACATCCCATGTATGTACAACACATTACTCTGACGTACAAACTAGATCGTAAAACAGTGACTACAATTTAAAACTCAACTGTTGCCATTTATTCGACCAAAACAACAATACTTTTTCAAGCCATAAACACTGGTAGGAAGTGCTCTATGCCTTTGTTAAAACTCCTCATCTCATTAAATTACATCGAGTGCTCTTAAGGATTTCTCTGGATTTAACCGCCATGAATTAATAAAATTTGTTTTATCAAGCCATTATTAACTTGAACTCATGACAATCAAGTTTTATCTGAAATATTTACTTTGACCGTTATGGTAACTATGTGCAGCTAGATTGGAACTATTTCATACAGGAACGCATATAAGTAAAAAGGTGGTAGCCACCTGAAGCCAGATTATTTTCATTTCAATGCCGCAAATCCAAAAATTAGTCAAAAAATTTTGGCTTTCGCGGTCATCCCATAAAACTCGTGAGTTTGTCGGGCATTTAGGCCGTCGTGGGAAAGAATGTACTCCTAGCGTTTCGTTCAGAGGTCGCCTGTTCAGCGCAACAACAACCTCTGAGATTCAAGCCACTCGTGCTTGCTAAACGTCAGGAAGAATTTCTTTTCTACGAAGACCTAAAAGCTCGAAAGACATAATGAAGATGAAACGGGTGAGGTTTTATGGTCGAGAACCATCTGTGAAGATGCACGCCAGTCGCGTGCTTGCAAAACGTCGGGAAGAAGCTCTTTTCCACGACGCCCTGAAAGCTCACTTGTTTTAATACCGATTGAAACACAGAATCAGTGTTCAATCAACGTTTTCAGTTTTCAATAGCCGTTTGTGGGTGACATAATATAATTCCTATCTATTCCTATCAATATTTCTCTTAAGCAATCCTCCTCAAATAAATAACATTTTGGAGACTCATATTTCTATGAAAATGTTCCTATTATTAATTCCATTTTTAGCGATTCTAGCTTTTTATGTACATTTAAAACTTTCTACAACTTTTCTATGACGAAGTTGAGCCATAAATTATCCTGTTGAAGTGCCACAAAAGAATACAACAAACTGTATAAATAAATATAAATAAAATGGTAGAACTAAAAACAAATAATTAATATTTTAAAACATTTTGCTCAATGTTTTAAAAGCATGTGATTTCAATTTAGATGACCTCTTCAACTGGCTGTGGTAGATAAAGCAATTTTCTCAATTAATTACATTTTGTGTACTACAATAACAGCACTACTTGGACTTTAAAGTATATCACGCTGTTTTCACTTATCGCCTTTTTAATGCTTATTAGGATATAATTCATTAGAGCAAGCCGGAAAATATCGTAAAATTTGGCAACACAAAGTGCCTTAAAATTGAGTCAAAATTTTTTGAAAATAGAAAGTGTTGGTAGTGTAAAACCAATAAATTTATGAAAGCGTTTTATACACATGGCCAGAGGCCAGAGCCCTGTCAAGCTGCAGAAAACGCCATGAAATGAAGACGTTTATTGAAATTTCACATTTTCACAACGACCATTTAAATTGCAAATTACATCATTATCCTTTAATACATACATTGACTCATTTGCAAAAATAATATTTAAAATTAAATAACCAGTTGTTTCATGAAAACAATGTAGTTTATACTGATAAAAAATCCATGTACTTCTGGGAATCATAGTTCGTCATTATGATATCGTCAAAACCTCATTTCAATCTGTTTAGTCATGTGATAAAAACAGTTTTATATTACTAACTGTATAGTTGGGATGAACTAAACTTAAATAAAGATTTTATTGAGGTGTGCATTTAAATGAATGTAGTTTGAGCCAAATGAATTCAATCATTTAATTGAATGTACGCAAATGTGATGGCACGCGTGCGAGGGTAGAAACAGTATTGCAAAATCCAATTAAATAACTCTTCGGTTGATTAAAGCACGCAATGAATTATTCCTAATAGTTAAACCCCCCAACAAACTGTTTACTTAAACATGGAAATTCAATAAATATATTAAGCTGGATTTCAACACATTATTTAGAGACATAAACAGTGTGTTAAAAAGACATAAATACAGAACAGAAATTCACGCTGAGAATTGATTATTAATTACTATTGTTGAAATTGATTAGATCGATGATAATTGGAGATAAATTATTTCTGATTTGATTTAGACAAGACAACCAGTGTACACCTGAAAAGTAAGCTATTTTTATCAAGAACTCTGGGGAATTGTTTCCTAGTTCATTACCGAAACTTTATAAATAACACGAAGTGAAATGGTAATGACCCTATTTTTTGTACTCACGTAAAATGTTACCAAGCCACTTCCCAAATGAAAATTGACTTTCCGCTGGGACAGCAATCGTGCTGGCGAAATATGATTTCGAAATAAAAGTCATCAAACTAACCACTGAACTAAAAAAATGAGGGAGGAAGTTGGCAACTTTGGACTTAAGAGGAATTTCAATTACGCGAAGGAATTGGTTTTGCGGGCCGGAACTCAATCAGAGGGCTGCTGAAAACCTACCAGCTGAAAAAATTATGTTCAAAAACATGGACGTTTCCAGTTAATGAGAAATGAAGTTTACTTAAATTTTCGTAGAATTAAAAAAACTGGCAATTACCCGGGAATACTCGCCACCATAATGATGTTTAGCAACACAATCGCAATCTGCACGAAAAAATGGTAATCATCAGTTTACAAAATAAATCACCACCCTGGGGAAAATTCAATTTTAACAGGCGAAGTTCATAAGCAAAGATAACAAGCAAATTAATTTTCGTCGCTTCCCATTAGAACGTCTAATAATGAACGACGCAGTCTTTGGAGCCTGATCACATCGTCTTCAATTTCTTTAATATTTCTCCCTTCATAGCAATTTATAATGTATTTTACAGAGTTTACATCTTTTAGCGTATGTTTATTACATACGTCATTAATTTTATAAAAATAATTCTATTATTAGCATCACCTAAAATAACAGTGAGTTCTCTGATTAGTTGCCAAAAGCTATCTAATCAATGTTGTACCTTTATCAACGCTTAGGGTCAGGGCAGATGTAAAATATTAAAACATTGTTGCATCCAAGCAAGGTATTTTCCGTCTAATCGATCTATTTTCGAAAACCACAAAACTCCCACCGAACAACTCGACTCGTTTTCAAATTGAATATACATACGTAGCCTTGAATCCACGCAAAAACATAAATATAGACAAGTATTGCACATTTTGCTCAAGATTTCAGAACAATTAGGCGCATTTCATATATCATGTTAATGTTTGAGAGGGAAAGTAAAAAAGACCTTAGATGAGTAAGTTTTTATAAATAAAACTCATTGGGAGTTGGAATCAACTTTTCCAATTAGTACATTTTACCTCCCCAAAATGTGAATACTTATTACTACGACTGACCGATTAAATCAGACCGAAAAGAGCAAATGTACAAAAATGATGTGCACTTTAATTGCACTCACGTATACATGGGATAAATATTTTAGTTAAACTTGACCGGAAATTTAGCGGATTCCATGCCTCTGGTTTTTCTCATCAGCTTTTCTAAGATTAACTATTCCATGTACATGTGAGTATTGCACACACTAAAGTGCAGATTTTTATAAATCTCACCGCTTCGGATCGATTTATTACAAAAATCAACACGTTGGCGTTCCATGTCTTTGGAATCAGTTGAATCTTCGCTAATTTCTCATCAAGTTATCCTAAAACTAATATTCCATATACATGTGAGTGCACCTAAAGTGTAGATTTTTATAATAAATCGCTCCGGACAGATGAAATAGCTAAAACTCAGCTCATTCTATGTCCCTCGTTTGAGCAGCGTCGCATTGGCAATTTTAGATAATAATTGAGATATTTTCCATTTCAGTACACCAAATTTGAAGACATCGACGCCGCAGACACGAACCCAATTGAAGCTACAATTAATGAGAGATCATGCAATTTTAGAGCAACAAAGACAAACCGCTGAAAGGCAAAGACAACAAGAACTGAAGCAAAGTCAAAGACCATCACCAGCTCCTGTAAAGGTGCCATTGCATACGCTAGCGGTGGATGTGCCACCTCAAGTTTTGGAGGTGCAAACGAAGCTGGAGAATCCCACCCGGTACCATGTGATGCAGAAGCAGAAGAGCCAAGTTAAACAGTACCTAAGCGAATCGTTTCAAAGTCCGTGCCATCCAGCGTTCCTCACGGATTACCAAAGAAAAATGACTGTGAATCAAACGAATAGCGCCCCACCGGGGGTGCAGACTCAGAATATGCCGCTTCAGAACTCAATGAGCACGAATTTAACTTCATCTCAAACGCAATCCTACCAATCGCAAGTTTCTCCTAACTACGATATTCCGTCATTATCACCAGCCTTAAGTTCTGGCGCAACTAGTACTTCTGAGGTAAGTATTATATTACACCAAGATCATGTAAAGCTTTGCATACGCATTAAACTGGTTTAAGGATATGGCCGATAATATTATCAACTGGCAGAAACATCACAACCATTTTCCCCCAAATTGTTCAGTATCTAAATCGCATTCGCCGAATTTTACCGTGCAAATTGAAGTGGTACTGCCAGTACCAGAATTCCTGCACTGCGATATTTAACATTAAACTAGACGGGTAGATGGCAGCATATTAATACTTGTGATAATAATCAGTGAAAATAAAAGCAGCCTTCATTCCATGCCTGGGCCGCTAATCCAAGCAATTCTATATAGAAAAACCAACACACGATAATTTGGCATCGCTTGTAGGTGCAAGTTTTTGGATCAAAATCATTGAGCTGAGCATCATGGAAAAAGCAATTACGAAGCGTTAATTAGATTATTCATTACCGGAAATTTTATAAACCAATTAATTTCATTCGCAAACTTAAATCAAAGACAAAAACATAAATCTGATGTTTATTTGCTAGAGTGAACAGCATTAGCGTTTTAATTCGATTTGAGCGTTTAAATTTTAATTACTATAATCTACGTCCCTTCAAATTTAATTCAACGTGGGATTTCACTCTTTAGATCCGTTCTTTTAAATATTTAATCATTTCTGGGGCGCATTCCACGCAACAATCCATCAATTGATGAAGAAAATATACCATATAAAGGAACAAGCTCCCACCTTTATTGTCAATATTCAATTATTCAGTCCTGAATTCAGCATTTTAACGAAATTTCCAATGTTTCATTTCATTGTTGCTAATAAAGAATGCCATACGCACAGCCACCGGAACTACGGTGCTAAGAACGATATTTGCCTATCTTGTTTTGCCAAAAGTGTTTTTTGATCTCGAAAAAGAAAAAAACAACGCATATTTAATAGAGATTTTTTTGTGAACATGGTCTCGTGTACAGAATTACATACCGGCGTTCGTTATTACTTCCTACTGTCTTTTTACTTTTCCGCATTAGATTTTTGAAAACTGTTTATTATTATCGGCTTTTGATGGGCGTCGCTAATCTAAAGTTATTTCGGAAATACCTATTAAGCACAAAAATGGAATTTTAATGTGGAATTAATAAAATATTTTAGAATGTTTGCGAGTTGTGATTCCCCACGGTGACCGGTCAATACTGGACTAAATAAACACTACTATAAATAAATTTTTGTTCGAGTGAATCAAAAACTGCCCATTTTGCAAAACATTTTCCGATCAGAAGCGATGGCCATAAAGAAGCACTTTTCTTTAGTATTCATTTGTTTCACTTTTACGCACAGTGTGCGCAAAAGTAAATGTGACAAATTGAACGTGTCACTGTCATATTTTTTAAAGTATTTTTATTAAAAAGTAACGGACATGCTCATTTTTTGAAATTTGAATTTGAAAAATTACAACCGTCAAAAGGTGACATTTGAGAAATGGCATTGACATCAAATTTAAAATATGAAACCGATGCCTTTTATTTTTGGCTGTTCTTATTTATTATAACTTATTATTCGTGTTGTCTTTCATTCGAACAAAAAATATTGTTCGATACGAGGGCGAAAATCCGTTTTTCGAACTCCTGACGGATTGGCACCCTCGACTTCGTCTCGGGTGTCAAATGCCGTCGTCGTTCGAAATACGACACTTTTCGCCCTTGTATCGAAAACTACTATTATTAAGTTCAATTATAACAAAAAACCTTGCAGCATTAGAGCCATTTAAGCAATCGAGACTGTACCTAGAAACGTTCAATGAATTTGATTTAAGTATTTCGTTTCTTGATAAGGAAAAACGTGCAAGATCTACTCGTATAGTAACTTGAGATTTCAGCTTGTTATAATCAAAGTTGAACAAATCACATATGTCGCTAGTTATCAACCACATTTTATCTTTATATCGTATTTTGATCCCATATGATTTTCTAAATCAGTTCATAAAATAATAAAAGTTCAATTTATCAAGTCCTTAAATTAGCAATCAAATGTCTAAAAACCTTAGTTTTATGGTTGTGGCTTTAAATCAAGCCGATTCTCGTTGGATCATAATTTTATGCGCGCTTGTGTGTTTTTTAGTTATTCAGCTATTGAATTAATGAATTGAAAAACATGTAATTAAACGAAACTGGTGAGTTTTAAATTTTTAAAAAAATGTAGGACTTCGCGGCCATTACTTGAAATTAGTGCAATTTTCGATCTTTTATGTCGTCGTGGAAAATAAAGTCTTCCCGACGTTTCGCAAGCACCAGTGGCTTGCATCTTCAGAGGTGGTTCGATTCAAATTCAAAGTGAAAATATGCTTTGTTTCCACAGAAAATCTGAAATACATTTCATGTACAAAGCGAATCATCCAAAAGAATAAACACAAAAAGCTGCGTGCACTCGTGCTTGAGAAACGTCGGGAAGAAATTCTTTTTCACAACGGTCTAAAGGCCCGAAAAACGCACCAGTTTCTTTTGATGGTGAAACTGACGGGTCGTTTTATGTATTCAGGCCAAATGGCAGAATTTTTCCATTGTGATTACAGTATTCGCAATAGTATA
Organism: Dendroctonus valens; assembly: GCA_024550625.1. Lineage (NCBI taxonomy): Eukaryota > Metazoa > Arthropoda > Insecta > Coleoptera > Curculionidae > Dendroctonus > Dendroctonus valens. The sequence continues at coordinate 4,808,958 of JAJTJO010000038.1, read as the reverse complement.
ATAAATCAATTAGCCTTAAATGAATTCCGATTATTCTAATCAAGATTAATAACGAAACTGTTCAGATAGGCAGATATTCATTAACTTAAGTTTTAAAACTGTTACTACTTTTCGAAAGTTGTAATTCCTGTTTTATTGCCTGACTTGAAATTTGGTGAAACATGTAGTGACAAGTATTTCGTAGCAAATTAAAATTTAATTTGAAAAACCCTTCTCTGGGTATTAAATTTCCTTATCACTTAATTGCCAATTTCCAGTGCTCTTCCAATCTATGTTCAAAACAACATACTTTGGGTTGCTAATTCAGTTTAATTAAAACGAGCTTTCCCGGCATCGTAATATTTTCCCAGTTGAACAGTGGAAAGCTCGGTTATCTAACACGCTCGATGAGACACATGTTGTGGAAAAGTCAAGGAAATTAAATTATATGGCATGACAAAAATTAATTTAATTTTACGGCATTGCTGGTTTTGTGGTTGCAATAAACGTAAAATAAAATTCAGCATTTTGGCATCTAATTTTCACCAAATATAAACTTTCAGCGTGATCGGTTCGATGATGATAAATAGCGCACTTGTTAAGGTTTAGTTAATGTCCCTCCGATGCAAATGCCATTTAGGCCTATTCTCATATTGCAAAAGAATATGAGCAGTTGGTGATATTACCTAAAATGAACATTCTATTGGTGGAAACCAATATACCTAGGATGTGAACTGGCAAACGAGGTTGAGAGCGTTTTGTTAAAAGAGGATATTATCATCGGCAAATAAGAAAAGTAGCTTATCGGAATACCGTGTCGCATGCAGTTGATAATTAGACAATACTAATTCGAAGATAATTGCGACACACTTCTGTAATCAATAAGTAAGCATTTCAAAAACGAAATTCTCAATTAAGTCAGCTCTTAAATGATAACCTGTGAATGTTACTACAAAGACTGTAATATTTTAGCGCCAAATTTCAAAACTATTCTAGTTTTCGTAGAATCGGGGCTTTTAATCAGTATTAGAAGTATTGGCGCAAAAAAATAAGCGTTTGGAAAAACAAAACGATTAGATAGTAAATCACTTAAAGTAATAGCAACATGTATTTTGAATATTCGCAACTATTAGAGAATCCCTAGAATAATTTGAGTTAATGTCGCCTATTGTCCAATCTACTGTTCGGAATGTTGTATTTTGTGGGCAAAGGGAAATTAATAAGAGCAGTCTTTGCCCCAGGATGTATTTCAAGCATGGCAGGCATTGATCCTTTTTAATTTGAATTTCGAGAGGTACAGATGAAATTTGAACGCCACCCTTCAAAGAGACCGTGTTTCAAAGATAAACAAACTGGGGAAGTATCCTTCGGTTTGGATTCGTTCCCTAGGGGACGAATAAATGGGTCAGAGCTGCCACAGCACAGGATCAAATCTCGCACGCATTTAGAACCATGTTCATTTCATTTTAATATAAAATGTCCCGGATTGAATCAATTTGCCTTTGACTTTGAGCTTTTTTTTCTGCCTCGGGCTTATCGACGCTGTAAATTTGTCGCAAAAACACATTTTGTGAACGTATAAAACAAATTCGTATTTTGACACGGCATTAGTGGAAAACATAGTTTTCTGCCGACTTAACGTTTTATATATTTGTAACCGGTGCTCAAGATCAGAATTTATTGTGCATCCAGCCCACGTATGACGTGAAATACACACAAAATTGAAACCGTCCCGAATTCACCGCTGCCTGCCCCTGTTTATAAATAATTTTATGTAATTTTTATTACATTTTAATCTTGGTTTAATACAGCAACCCAACCGCCCAACACCAACCTCTCAAATTAATTATGATTCATTTTTGTCTTAAACGAAAAATGGCACGAACGAAATGGAATTGAAATTTCTCATTTCATAAAATGGTAATATTAAGTGCCAAAAGGGTAATTAGACTCTGGCTGCCCTCGCTTCAAACTGGTGAGTTTTTGAGCTTTTAGGCTGTGGTGTAATAGTGTGGCTGCGCCGAGCAAACCACTTCTGAAGATGCAAGCCACTCGTGCTTTCGAAACATCAGGAATTTCAATCAAGGAATTTTCTAAAAGCCCGAAAAACTCAACCAGTTACAAAATTAAGGATATTAAACAGATATTCAATATCAGGTACAAAGTTCAAGGAAATGTCGGCTTTAGTCAATATGGGGGGGAGCAAATGGCTTAGGGTGCAATTCCGTCAGAGGGCAGTTTAATTGAAATTTCCCATTGGGTTTGTACGTTCGTAAAACCGGTCTAACAATAAAATCCACACATAATTGCTTATGAACGAAAAACCGGTTTCAAATATTAAAGTCAGGCAAACATTTCGGGATACTGGTAAACATTCGAGGCAACGTTAATCACAGCAAATCAATATACAGGATGTGGCAGAATGCTGGAGTTTTCCACATTAAGATACATAAATGACCTACACCAACCTTTAATAAAAAATGCATTGCGTATGTATTCTACATATACAGATTTGATGAAAATGTGCTGCCTAATTATGTTTTAACGGAAACAATCCATTTATATGAAAACAAATTAATTGATTCTTCATGGCCGCAAATTTCATGCCGCTTACTTTAGTAAATTGCGCATGAAGCTTTTCGCAATTTTTCAGCTAATGTTTAACAAACATTAATGTTTTCCAATTTTTCATTCAAGATTTATTGCTTATTTATTCGATCACAATAACTTGATTGAATTACAGCTGCACCGGAGCCAAATTCTAAATCACAGAGTTATTGCTTCTGTTTAATTTGGATAATTCCAAATTTACCGGCAAAGAACTAATATTTAACGTAGTTTCGAAAATGAATATCGAGTTTAAACCTAAATTTAACCCTTAATTAAACTGACCCTGAAATGGCCACCAAAAATTAATTTTCACTTTCGGGTCATGGGTAGAGAGAATAAAATTAATGCAGCGTTGGAATGATTAGTTTTCATCAATTACAGCATTTTTAATAAAATTATTTTGAAATTAGGTTGTACAACAACAAGCCACATAAATTGTAACTCAAATGGCCATGATTCAGGTGTACCAGGCGTTTCGAAAAGTGTGATAGTATACCGGTGTCCACCCAAATCCTGGACACCTTGATTGAGGAGGGTATTAAGAGGAGGTTTGTATGCGTATCGCAGCCAGTATTGGCGTCAAAAGAATTAATAGATTTGTTGATTGAGAACTGAGGATAACAGCAGCTTTGTGAGCGTAGAATTGGAGCAAACCTGCCAACTTGTTATGAACGAAAATGGAAATTATTTCGGGATATTCATCTTTTGCTTGGTATTTGATTACCGTGTGCGTGGTATTTTATCTTTACAATAGCTGATTACGTCAAAAAAGATATGGCTTCAAGACTTACATTTTAGTTTTATCTTAAAATTCAGGAACTGTGCTGTACTAGATTTGGCTATGGTAACAGCACAGTAATATTTACCTTTTAACTGGTGCAATACACTATGAAATGTTCCGATGGATGATAATATTCAACTCAACAATTCGAGGAAAATCTTTGACAAACATTAAAATAAATCCCTATAAATATGTATGAGATATTTATTTATTCATACCAGCGGTTTCAGAATCCCTTTTTACCCAAAGTTATATAGCCTACCTAATTTTTTCCTCCCACGGGAGTACGCTTCTACATTTCCCCCTAATGATATTATTGCTTTATACAGTTTCCGAGTGAGATTTCTTTTTAAGCTAATAATAACTCTTACAGTGGCAATATTTGGCCGGTTGATAAGTGGCAAGTTAAAAGTTAGAAAACGCAGGTAACCTTAAAGCATAAAATTAAGATTTCGCACCCATAAATTATCATACATTATAGTACCTTAGACCTGAAACACCTGTCCGCTCGGCGAGACGAATGGAAAAAAATTCAATGTTACGCCACTTACCAAAAGCATTGTTGGTGCAAATAGGCTACCATCGCAAGTAAGCACGTTGTGCGTGCGCAGCGCATTGATGAGTACACGTTGCGATCATGAAAACTTGAGTACTTGAATCAAACAAGTGTCTCAGTAACTGGGATCTGTATCAGTATTATCTGCACACCGACTGATTAAGCTGCAATAGCGCTTTTTACTTAAAAGGTTCCACGAAAAATTAGTATTCGAACAGTATTTCTAATAGTCAATTTTAACCGTACAAGTCGCGCAATAGGGACGTTACGTTTAACAGTTTTTTAATTATTTCGCCGATAGTGATTTTGAGTGATACCACCCACGGACTATGCCCATGTGTGATCAACTTTAACCATTTTTCCAAAGTGCCAATTAGTTATTTTTGTGAATGACATCCAGAACTAGATCGAGAACTCAAACTAAAAAAATGCCTGTATATAACATTATAACTAGGAGATTCAAGGTATTTGTTTCTAATGTTTACTATTTATATATCGTTATTAAAATCCGTCAATTAGTTTACCCAAAAGTAAACATTATTTTGATCTTTAAAACTTTACCGCTCGCTTGGCTCTTAATGGTTTATCACTCGATCAACCACTTGTTAAAACCGATAATACATTTCAATAATAAAAATTCCTGAGTTGGAATAGCGGCACCAAATAGACGAATCTATCTCCAGTTCATGATTTTTTATAATCCCCCAACAGTTTACCGCCAAAAAACTTTTTCAAATACTAACTCAAAACTAAGTTGGTTTCGGAAAGAATTCACGCAAATATAAAGGATATTCTTTCATTTTATACAACTTCTTAATGCCTTATTTAAAAAAGCCTTCCTGGTTGAACCTATACCTATTGAAACCGGTAAAGTTTTCGAGTTTTAAGCGCAAAAATTCACGAGTTTCAAGCAATGGCCGCAAAAACCCAACTTTGTGATACCTATTGAGCTCGATGCTTTTCCAAAATATCGGGAGAGAAATATGTATAATTTAGTTCAAAATTAAATATTCGTTATCCTATTGATTGCTGGCTCTTTCAGATGCTTGTTTCGTTTCCTAAGCGCATTTGCGGAATATTGAATTTGAATAAATGTTCACAAAGTGCGCAAAGTCGGTTCATCATTAAAGTGTTTAAATTCATTTTCCACTAACAAGTCCTAACATTTTGGGCTCGAAAAATGCAGTTAGTTGCGTGGTTTCAATACATTTTTAATACTCAATAGAACGAAAATTTCCACACATATTCCACTCCTCGCTCTTTAATTAACAACCACATTGAATTTTGATAGGAAAAGGAATATGTTTAAACATTCTGTTATAATTTGCGAGGATAGCCTTGAACATGAATTATCTAGTGTTTACTTAAGTTCAGGTCGAATTATTAAGCAATAAAATCTTGTGGATTAACTTGATGTGAATTTAAAGTCGTGCTGTAAAATTGCAGGATATCTGAAAGAGCTAATAATCATTGAGCTGTCAGAGCTGATAAATCAAGAACAACATGGTGTAAGTACGACATTTTCAAATACCTTAACAAGCTCTAATGTGATATTATATTAACCAGGTGTGGACAATAGTAATTGCTACATCAAACAATGAGTATTTACTCATTATTTATGAGTAATTTTCCAAAACTATTGAAGCTTCAATGTATGTGAAAAATAACTTACATAATTGAGAGGTTTGGGGCAAACCTATCTAAGTAATACTGAGTAATTTTCCCTGCAATTAATGCAAAACTTGCCATATCAAATAATTTTCAAAAGTTTTTTCTGGTGTATTTGGCCAACAAATTTTATGTCCTCAGGTCTTTTATTACGATTTTATTCTCAAAAAAAAAACAGAGACATAAGAGCGCTCGATATCAATACGAAATAACAGCTGTGAAGACATGCTGTTTTTTGAACGACACAAAATTTTGGAGCAAAATACTGAAGAAAAGTTTTCAAAACATGAATCCGCTTCACCCACATACAACGTAAATATTTTGAAAACTGTGAGGTAAAATATAAAAGGTGTTGTATTAAAAAATTTCAACATGAGTGCTGTAACATTCGTTTCAACCACCCTGTATACTTAGATTTGATGACAAAACTTGCCCATCAAGAAATAAATATCGACGGGTACGATTGCTTTTACGAACTTTTGCTCCATTCTTTAACGAATTTATTCCTTACTTTATCACAACCCTGAAAAACTTTGAGAGAAACTTTGATGGTTTGTCAAGGGAAGCCTATTTAGGACGTGCCCCAGTGGTCATTAACTCATCAGAGACAATTCTTTGAAAGCTCACTCGCTTGCATTAAAATGTTCTTCTATCTATAGTAACAAGAAAAAATAAAGCACATGCATAAGAACCAACCGGTTTTGATATTAAATCATAACATAAATGAGTAACTTAAAATTATTGGGTCAAACTAAAAGACTGGTGTTACAAGTATATCTCTCAGATAACAATTGAGACAAGTATTTAACGTCTCGAGCTGCGGGCTTGTAAATAAATGTCATGAAACGCAATGTGCTATTTGATCTAGATCTTGCAATATTTTTCTAAATTCAATGTCAGCCTGTAAAGTTCCAATAATTACACGATTAAAACGTTTAGAATACAATTAGAATAAGCATTTTGTATGGGTGCCGACTGCCGAGTAAAAATGGTATCAGAATGAAGATTAAGCGATTTCATAGACAGGCGAAATTCAAATCTGCGTCGCCAGCCTTACAAGTGATCCGAAAAACGTATTCATATAAAAGCGTTCTTATTTGTTAATACGACACTAATATATAGATATGAAGCAATAAATCCATCTTAATTTTGTTAATTTTAGAGCGTAATGTTAGAAATGTAATAAATCTTTAGTGTCAACAACTTTATTAGGGTCTTGTTACGCAATGAATTTAAAAGTTTTAAAAACTTTGTCCTAATTTTTCCTAAGGGAACAGCACTGAGCTTATTTTATAATTTATTGCTCAAAAGTTAATCAAACTGTTTACGTCAATTATTTCGAACAGAAGGTCCCCACGGTTTGTCAACTACTCAAAAAATTTGAACGTTTTCTTCGGGCTCCTTAAAGCTGAAGCACAAAAACTTATGTACGAAACGAGGCTCGTTTTAACCAATTTTTTAAGTACCTATGCAATTTTACATAGTTAAGTAAACAATAAACTAATTTTCATATTTAATGTTCGACTAAATGTATTGTACAGGTTGTCGTAAGGTTGAAACGTAATTTGGATAGCTGATTGTTGGCTCTTTTGTATTTTTCCACGTGGTAGTTAAGGCTCAAATAAAATTTGGTTTAAATCGAATGAAATGTTATTTTATCTGGTTTGATATTTTTACTTCTTTGCCCACATGTTCGCGGTTGTAAAATATATTTTCCACCATAATGGAACTCTTGCTAAGCTAAAGGTCCCCAGTTACAATATTTACTAGATGTTTATGTTTTGTTTGATATGTACTAAATAAGGGATTAAGTAGCGAAAAGTATTAACTTTTGCTATAGCAATATGATTGATGTGAGCGCCAACTACCAAAATTCGCTTTGAAAAATTTTAAGAATGTTCAGAATGCATAGAGGAGGATTAAACCAGGGTAAAGATTAGCTGAGATAGCGAATTAATGCAATACGACATAATATGCCATAAATTAATTTGTCACTGTCAGTTAGTGGAAAAAAAGTTGTATATTTAGTTAAATAACTCGTACTATGCGATAAAATGATACGAGAGTGGTCTACTTGCCTTCATGGCAAAGCAAAGGTTATCGATAATTAGATTTGACAGCATGAAGGATGATCCAACATTATATTCAATAAAAACAATTCTAACAGTTTTTAAATGGATTAAACATGCCCCAAAAACCGACTTGATATCGCACCATCTGTCTTTAGATTATCCTGTTCAAAGGCGATTAGGACTTTGATCGATTTTTTTGTCATATGTATAATACTATTCCCGGTATAATTTACTACGTGGTTATGCCAAGTAACAAGTTCTACGTGTGACGTCCCCGGATACAGATAAACGTCAGCTAAATATATTTTTTTATGTGAAATATTAGCTTATATATTTTGCGGATTAGCGCCTGTTATGTAACGTGCCACAAGCAGAACTGATAATTGAGAGTTATTTACCGCGTCATTAAAACAGTGATGCATAGAGATAATTTAGTAGAGTACGAAAGATAAAGGAAACTAGAATGTGCTTTGTGGATTATTTACATCTGAATTAAAATCCTCTACTCTACTGTACTAGATAATAATAGTCGGAGCGATATTGCAACTCAACCTGTATAATAATAATTCAATATTACAAAAGCGTCCTGGCGCAAAAAAAAAACACGACAAAGGCTTGACATAATTTTACTGGTGAAAGTTTAAAATTAAAGAGCGCCTAAAAAACTTAATTTACAATTCTCTTCTCGTACCACAGCGAACAACTTCAATGTGTTACAATTAGCAGGCAAAGTACGTTGCATATATAAAAAACAATAACAGTTATTTTGCAATTTTCAGTTTGACTCTCGATTAATAAATTGGCTCCATGCTAATTGCTTATGCTAATCAAATCAGTCCGAATGGGGTTTTCACATTTTCCAAAAATGAAATAAAATGCACAGTAACCGATGTCAAGTGTCTGGGCATTGAATTTACCTATAATAAATATTGCCGCGACATTAATATGTAGTCAACGCAATTTCCAAGATTGTTATTACACCATATGGGTTAACTATATAATACATCACACATTCAACATAATGGGAGTATTTGTACAATAACGAGAGTAATTGGCACGAAACTATATTTGCAGACAGATAAATTTGCAACAACACAGTTTTTCTACACATATCAGGTGACAGCTCTTTAAATAAGAGTTGTTTAGATTGAAGGAATCCTCAAAACCGACGATAACAACGCAACGAACATAAATACTGTGCTGCAATCTGGGTTAATAAATAATAAAGCCCTAGCATGATTTATACAAGAAAACACAGCAATATTTATGTTCCCCCCTTTATGAAATTTTGGGTCAAAAATAAAAAATAATTTTCATGCGTGTTTTTTGAGCTCAACGGTTCGCTACCGACCTAAGAAGCTCCCCAGTAAGGACATTTGAGGTGTTTGAGTGTGTAATAAGAAAGATATCGTCGCTTAAAAATTGTGATCGTTCAAAAACCGCCTAAAATGGATCAAAAATGTCAATTATTTTGAATGTGAAGCTTACAATGTGCTTTTTAATGAGCGCAAGCCATTCCACGCTTTCCTGTGATGAAAATGATGTAGAATTTAAGGCGTTTTGACAGAGTTTATATTTTTCGAAAAAATCAACTATCCCCCCTTATGAAATTTTCGGTCAAAAATCAAAATTTTACAAGTGCGTTTTTTGAGATGAATGGATTGCCACCGACCCAAGGACCTCCCCAGTATAGACATTTGAGGTGTTTGAGTGTGTAATAAGAAATATATCGTCGGTTAAAAATCGTGATCGATCAAAAACCGCCTAAACTGCACCAAAAATGTCAATTATTTTGAATTTGAAGCTTACAATGTTCTTTTTAATGAGCGTATGGCATTCCTCGCTTCCTTGTGATGAAAATCATGTAGAATTTGGGGCATTTGGAGAGGGTTGATATTTTTCGAAAAAATCAACTATCCCCCCTTATGAAATTTTCGGTCAAAAATCAAAATTTTACAAGTGTGTTTTTTGAGATGAATGGATTGCCACCGACCCAAGGACCTCCCCAGTATAGAAATTTGAGGTGTTTGAGTGTGTAATAAGAAAGATATCGTCGCTTAAAAATCGTAATCGTTCAAAAACCGCCTAAAATGGACCAAAAATGTCAATTATTTTGAATGTGAAGCTTACAATGTTCTTTTTAATGAGCGTATGGCATTCCTCGCTTCCTTGTGATGAAAATCATGTAGAATTTGGGGCATTTGGAGAGGGTTGATATTTTTCGAAAAAATCAACTATCCCCCCTTATGAAATTTTCGGCCAAAAATCAAAATTTTACAAGTGTGTTTTTTGAGATGAATGGATTGCCACCGACCCAAGGACCTCCCCAGTATAGAAATTTGAGGTGTTTGAGTGTGTAATAAGAAAGATATCGTCGCTTAAAAATCGTAATCGTTCAAAAACCGCCTAAAATGGACCAAAAATGTCAATTATTTTGAATGTGAAGCTTACAATGTGCTTTTTAATGAGCGCAAGCCATTCCACGCTTTCCTGTGATGAAAATGATGTAGAATTTAAGGCGTTTTGATAGAGTTTATATTTTTCGAAAAAATCAACTATCCCCCCTTATGAGATTTTCGGTCAAAAATCAAAATTTTACAAGTGTGTTTTTGAGATGAATGGATTGCCACCGACCCAAGGACCTCCCCAGTATAGACATTTGAAGTGAGTGTGTAATAAGAAAGATATCGTCCCTTAAAAATCGTAATCGTTCAAAAACCGCCTAAAATGGACCAAAAATGTCAATTTTTTGAATGTGAAGCTTACAATGTGCTTTTTAATGAGCGCAAGCCATTCCAGGCTTTCTTGTGATGAAAATGATGTAGAATTTAAGGCGTTTTGACAGAGTTTATATTTTTCGAAAAAATCAACTATCCCCCCTTATGAGATTTTCGGTCAAAAATCAAAATTTTACAAGTGTGTTTTTTGAGATGAATGGATTGCCACCGACCCAAGGACCTCCCCAGTATAGACATTTGAAGTGAGTGTGTAATAAGAAAGATATCGTCGCTTAAAAATCGTAATCGTTCAAAAACCGCCTAAAATGGACCAAAAATGTCAATTATTTTGAATGTGAAGCTTACAATGTGCTTTTTAATGAGCGCAAGCCATTCCAAGCTTTCTTGTGATGAAAATGATCTAGAATTTAAGGCGTTTTGCGAGAGTGTATATTTTTCGAAAAATATCAACTCTCTCAAAATGCCCCAAATTCTACATGATTTTCATCACAAGGAAGCGAGGAATGCCAGGCGTTCATTAGAAATCTTTTCACATCTTTAGTCCATTGCAGACGGTTTTTCATCAATCACGATCTGTAACCGACGATATCTTCCTTATTACAGACTCAAACACCTCATTCGCATATTGGGGAGCTTCTTAGGTCGTAAACAATCCATTGAGCCAAGAAAGCACGCATGTGAAATATTTGTTTTTGACCGAAAATTTTACCTTAACCACTCTACCACACCTGCATAATGCGAAATTTTTCTTAGGTTGAAAACTATCCACTGCCTTGCACCAAGCAAAGATAATCGAATGATTTGTTCCCGAATGCAACGAAATGCTAAAATGCGGTTGATTTAAATAAATTGAAGGTAGATTAAGAGTTATTGAATTGCATACCGGAAATGGTCGAAAAGCGGCAGATTAATAACAATTGAAACAGTCACTAATTTAATACTTTAACGTAGCGGTACCTTCTTAAGCTGCATTTTCCCAGAACTTTGCTATCAATTTATGATGGTTTGGCATAATCAGTTTAGATCCAGATCGAAATCTCGCTCAAGTAAAGGTCACTCTGACTACCTCAGTAACCTTAAGTTTCAAATCATTTATAACTGAATATTGAAATTAATAAAATGCCTACTGATTTTTTTTTATTTGAAAATAAACACCCTGCACAGAATTGTAAGTAGGTATAATTTCAAACTGATTTCTATATAAATCGCATCCCCAAGAAACTTGAGAGCTACAAATGATTATTCATTGAAAAATCATGGTTACAACAATTTGATTTGCTTTACGTTTTATAATTTAGACAACTACAAAGCAATTGTATCATTGGCTTCGACGTTTTCAATTATCATCCATTATCGTTTCACTGTCATTTGTAACACTGTAATTATAAGAACTTTCATACAGGATGCTATCCATAAGCTGCCAAACGATTTAAGGTTGTATTGAATGGTTTTAGATTTAAAAAATTATTGGTAAATTTGTGGCGTCTAATGGAGGAGCCTTGCGATGAATAAAATTCTCTCTTTCATCAATTTAACGTGGGAAAATTCAATAAACGACCTAAAAACACGTTTTCAATGTCAAATTGGAATTCAAAATCAGACAAGATTTTTCAATCAGAGAAATACAAATCAGAGCACTAAGCTTAAGAGATTTAACTGGTATCTGCTCGATATCCAAATGATATATATAAAGCCCTGGCTTAGATAAAATTTTAATTACCGTCACATTTGCTGACAAAAGGCTTGACAATCTATTGAATTTTAAGGCTGCAAATTGTATTTCATGGTAACCATGAAGTTGCCTAACTGGAGAAGCATACTGGCTTAACAAGAGCTTGATAAACACATCCTAAATCAGATAATCGTGCTGAAATGCCGAGATTAGAAAGGATTTTCGTAGCGCCGCTACGATGCTACGGAATAAAATTACTGTGTGGTAATTTAATTGGAAAATAATCCTCAAGCCTTAATATTACATGATAATAACTTCTTGTCTAACATTTTAATCCGTACGTTCAGCTCTTCTGACCGCTCGGAAGTAATTAGGTCCACTTTAAATTCGACGATGCACTTTTTATATAGAAACGATGGAAAAATACTGCCAATGCTGAAATTAATTGTCTCAACCACGGTGAATATTGCAAAATAGTTAATTTGACCTGATAATAAATGACCTCAACAATTCATGCGAAAAATATCTTCGTCTCGGATGGAAGGGCTTACATTAGGATATTTAGCAACACTTAATACGCTGGCAGGGCGAAAAAGAGTGTCAACTTCAAATTGCTAACAACCGAGTCAAATACGCACAAAAACCGAATGAATGAAAATTACAAGTTTTTTCTTATAAATTCGTACAATTATTACATTCAATTTTATAAGGAAACAATCGAGCGTAAGAAGCCATTAAACAGTATTTACATACGTAAAACCATGACAAAGAAGAATGTAAAACCTGTAATTGTTTACTCATTATGATATACGTCATGGTTGTGTATAAATGCCAACGGCTCAGAAATACCAAGTTCGACTTTAAAATGTAAATAAATTTAATAATTTTGACAGAAAATAGACTATTTAGTAGTATTTACATCACCGGAATTATACGCCAAACAAGTGCACATAAAAGAGAAAAAAGCTGCAATTGAACATCTGTTTGGTTTACCGCGTTGGTTTATAAACATTTATTTAGCATTTTTAACAGTAGTAAAAATTTAAATATTTTTTTAAATAGTTTTTCGTAGATAATGTTTTCGAAACTAACGTCAGAGAACCCACTGATTTTATGGAGAACTCACTCAAATTACTTGTTGATGTTGAAGGTACCTGATGCAAGTAGGTACAGATCTAGAGATGTACCAATCTCAGGCACCCCCAGGCCCTAATAGGCTCAAAACCGGTCTTGGGGTGCCTGAGATTAGCACAACTCGAGATCTGTACCGACTTTCTAAAAATAAGTTTTTTGAAATTCATTGTACAACAATATTTTTGCATTACGGTACCATGAAGATACTCCACAATATGAATGACTTGAACGATTTCCTCCCAATACGCATCAAGTAGAAGTGCATTGAGGTTCGCACTTTTCAATGTTCTGAAATTCTTGTCTGTTACCAAAGCATTTGAATTTATGATCAACGGATTTCCACATTAAAACATGCATTAACTAAATTATATATACGTTTTTCAACTGTATAGAGAGGTAGGAAATTGTACTTAAAACGCGATCGGTTTTTCAGACCATTCAAAGACAAGACCAAACAATTTGCGATATAGAAATTTAAAAAAACAAAGGATCATATATCACATAGCTGATTAGTTAGCACCAGCTGATAGCATTATGACGCTCACTTAGAAGTTGTATTCCATGGGAAGACCAATATAACAAATAAATCGTTGCTAGTAGCTAAGAAAAGCAATAATAAATAATTGGAGATAAGAAATTTATGTGAATAATATTCACTTGTGCATTTTTTATCGCGATTATAAGCTGTTTGATTACGGGATGCATGGCTGGCACTTTTACTACAAACGCGATTTACAACACAGATGCCTAATAAATTGTTAATATACTTGGCACAAATAATGCACTTTGAGTTTCGTCGATTAGAAAAATCCAAAAGAAAACTGCATACATTTTTGTAGCAGCCAATTTTCAAACGTCCTTTATACTAGTTATGTCAGTCTACCTTAAGTGCTGACTTTTAGAGTGTCATATGTGTGTTTGAATAATAAATTCATCACAAAAATAAACTGTTTATGCGAGGGGAAACAAATAATCTTGGTCTAGAAAGCAAATGTACTTTTCTTTTAATTAAGTCTGAGTTAAGTGCTGACTCTTTTATTATTAATCTAGTTTTGCTTACGCTCTTGTTTTCCGCATATTAGCATAGGTACTTGCACGAGCTAATCGAGCCAGTCAGCTTGCAACCACGAAATAGTAGATATTCATTAATTTTGTTAACAGTTAACTTTGTAATTTTTCAATAAAATAATATATTTTTTTCAATAAATCTTTGGGCCATTGATTGATTGTTAACTTACTCAACAATACATGTATTTATCTTTCAATTTAGACGCTGCAATATCACAAGTACGTGGCCCAGAAAAAGTGCGACGACTGCAACAAGTATTTCAAAGTGTCCTTGGCACCAGTTAAAAAAATCTGAACAAAACCATTAAAAATTGGATTAAGGTTGAATCTCATGAAACCGCGAATTATAACACTCGAAACGTTCTTTCAGTGGTAAATCTACTATCAAAAATGCGTTTAGATTAAACTTTCAAACTATCATATCAATATTGATAAGAATAATTAGTACGCAATTTAAGGATTATTTGTGAATTGAGGAATTCCAAAACACACTTCAAATTTGCAGTAATGCAAATGTTATCTCATAAGAGCCCTTAAGCGGGGATTATGCACAAAAAAAACACCAACATATTCTGATGAAGTAAATTCGCTTGCTCTTGCTACACGCCTCCAGTGCGACAATAAAGACGACATGGAGCACAGCAAATTAACCGTTCAACTTGAAAGAGATAAATAAGTGTGTGCGGAACATGTCGTTTAAGACAATAAATGAATCTAAAACATTACAAAGCTGCTCCGTCAGAGCGCTACTTAAACTGTTATTAATTGACAAATGCAGATTATTGTGCGTTTTGGAACCATACATAGGCGTAGACGATATTCAACAAAATTTTTAATCGAACTCATCATCTTCACTGTGTGAAATAATATCAATGACAATGGCAAATATTGTCTAATTCCGCTTCAATGCCTTGATAATCGTTAATAGAAAAAAAAACTTGCCATAAATCTCAACCTTCGTGTACCCGACTGTTCTTAAATTCATTCATTACGTAACGCCGATAATCATTAATCCTTCAAACGCTTCACTATTGATTACGTTCGTCTTGGAAGCAATAATTAAATTAATAGTGATAATAAAATATAGAACAATACGTTCCGTTCCTAACGCAAAAACCCACTGATTAATTCATAAACAATAAACTCTAATGGTCTTTAAAAGCCAGTGTTATGGAAGACTTTCAATTTTCTTTTCAATCGCCAACATCACCTATTTATTTTGCAATAAAGATGCATCAATCATGATTTTCCGCAATAATGGGGAAAAGGGTTTGATTCAGGTCCAAGAGTTTCCAACGGAAGATCAAATTTAAAATATCATCAATCTTGTGAAGTTGGCTTAAATCATCCTTCGTTGGCAGCTTTAATCTACCAGTTTCTAAGGTAATTTAACGCATCAATTTGCGTTTTCAAGCTTAAAATTTCATTTGTTGTTTGTGAAAATATGAAAATCTGAATTACAGTGTGAAGATTACAATGTGTAAAGTAAAAAACATTTTGTCTGAAATCCTCAGGCCTATAGGTCCGGGAATCGTTCACTTAGATTGCGCTAAGCAAAATAGTAAACATTTTCATTAGATACACAGATAAAGTAGAGTGTGCTTTCGCGGTCATTGCTTGAAACTAATGGGTTTTTGGACTTTTAAGTCACCTCGGAAAATGATTTTCTTGCATCCTCAGATGCGTTTTTCGGTCTTTTACGCCGTCGTGCAATATAATTTCTTCCTGACGTGTGTTGCATCTTCAGAGCACACCGCGTTAAAGACCGAAAAACACATCTGAAGTCTTTTGCCGACTTAAAAGCCCGAAAAACTCGTCAGTTTCTACTGACGAGTTGCTATCAGTTGATTTCTTCTCTCGGATGTCAACTGAGTTTGCATAATATTCCGGGCATTTAACTGAACTTGTCGCCTCAGGAAACATTTATCTCGTTCAGTGTAAAATTTAAATGTTTCGATAATGTCCACAACTAACATGGTACTGTGAACATTCAAAAATTAGATGAAGCTCTAAATTACAATGACCTTCGATTAATTTCTCAATAAGACACAACTGCGAAACTTGGTATTTACTAAATAATTATTAGAATAGTACCAAGTACAAAGTACTTTAAAATCACGCTAAATCAGTGTTAACAGTTTTAGAGGACTGTCATCCTGCTAAACACGCTTCTCTGTTTGTATTTCGCACGTTAGATCTAATTGTTGAGCAAATCGTCGAAAATCTAAGTGACGCTACACATTTATTATTTAATTTCTACTGCATATATTAGCTGACTACTTACAGATCTAGCAAATATCTGTGCCATGGCGCAAAGTAAATGAAACTGTCAATAGTCTAAAAAAATTGTTTCCATAAGAAATGAGAACGAAACTGAAAGTGTTAGTTAGGAAACTAATACAAATGGAGCATAGGTAAAAAGTTAGAAGATTTAATACACTTTCGACGAAATAACAGGAAGTTAAAAAAATGTTAATTGCATGACAGACAAAATCCCGAAGTACTCAAGCAAATACCTAAAGCTACAACGACATGAACTATCTGTAGGACTGATTAGACACGGTATATTGTACACTTATAAAACCCATGATAAAAATAAAGGCCATGATGGTGGTCTAGTCCGGCAAATCATTCTAACAGTACCTTTTGTGTCGAACCGGACTCAAAAACAAAGATCTTATTTAATAATAACAAAATGCATGTTCTGGAACCGCTGATATTGACCATTATGTAGTGAATATGTAAAGAGATTAAAAAAACTCAATGCAATAACCATCTCTCCGTAATGAATAATTATGTTGTTCAATGAAATTATTGTGTTTTTATGTGAGAATATCTTGCCACTCACAGGAAGTTGATACAACAATAATTGCAATCAAATTTTTATTAATGGGTGTTTGCTTTCAACCTGGTTTACTATATTCGGACGAACTTGGGACGTGGTATAAACACGCTATTATTGTCCATTAGCCATGATACTAATGACATTCAATGGATTAATTTATCGTAATCATAAATAAAAAATTACACTAGCTGCGAATTTAATGAAAGATATAACACTAATGACAAGGAGTGAAATTTTTTTAACTGGTAGGTAGACTTGGTGGAAGTAATTTAAATCGGATAATAGGATGTATTTTTTTATAGCAGAATTTCGACCTTATTAAAAGTGATGGACTCACGTCGATTAAATTTGGTTTTTAAAATAAATAATACTTTTTTAATTACTGCTAAGTGCCGCTTGTACCAGCTAGACCGAACTTGAAAATACTCCAGATTATCAATGCCCCACAATGGATAGAATTAGAAGGATAATCTACTAAGTGATTTCTAATGTCGTTAAGATGCGAATCGAGGCAAACCTTCCAATAATTTTAAAAATTTGATTACAATCCAGTTCGATTTAATAAGCGCAATTTTTCCCGATTGCAGCAGCTTAGCAATACGTACTCAGAATTATGTTCGTAGTTTCGAGTCGAAAATATTCTTACCCACTTTCAATTTCATCTTAGACAACCACATACTCATGTTAAATTTAACAGCAAGCAAATTAGAGGATTTTTCGAAAGTGTCTGTTAATTATCTGTAGATTCGTCTAATTAGCAACTTTTTTAGGTGAAATTGGCGCGCTAAGGGCAAATCTGGGATAAAATATCTAACTGGACTCAGACTATTTAGTTAAAGTTATTATGATCATAAACTATCTGTAACTTGCAACTACCCATACTAAATAATTGAATTGTGTGTTTTTCACGTGCTCCATGCACAATCGAACATAATTTTGGAGTTTACAAACCGCAATAAGAGAAGGAGGAATAACGAATTTAAGTAAGTTCTTAGCCTAAGTCAGAGTAGTACCTGACTGTTTTTATATTGGTTTTGGGTTCTTGCTCACATATACATACATACTGTCTATTTCTAGTTTGTCTATATATTTTTTATAATGTTGTTTCACAACTGTATTAATTAATATCCCGATGAAATACAGTTCGACACACAAAGCACATTTACCGAAAGTTCCATTGAAACAGTCACGAATATATCTATATAAATAGGTAAGTATGTTGAAACTGGTGAGTTTTTCGAGCTTTTAGGCCATCGTAGACAGTTGCACTCGATAGTGCCCAGTGTAAACTTTTGAGTGAAACACCTCTGAGAATGCAAGCCACTAGTGCTTGCGAAACGTCGGGAAGCAAATATTTTTCCACCTCGCCCTAAAAGCCCGAAAAACTCATCAGTTGAAAGCAATGTCTTCGAAAAACTTACTCTTTAGGCAAGTATATTAGCTACCATTGAAAATATCAGATGTCTGGAAATGTTTCACAGAGCCCAGAATCTCTTTTTCATGTTTACCATTTTTCGTATTCGATAAGGTGATTTTGTATTATCGGAAACTTACTTACTTACTTACTTAGGGAACTTACCCTAATTGTCAGTTATCTTTTGATCTAGAAGCGAAACTGTTCGCAAACAAAGTCGAAGAATTGTAAATTAAATGCCGCTCAACAACAACAAAAGTCGATTCCTTTAACAATTGCCGTTGCACAAGTTATTTATAAAAACGTTGAGAGGTATATTGAGCGAATTTTTTTAATGGATGGATAATACATGGCATTGCTAATGACATGATTAAACATTTTTTATATCACAAAAAATTCTACATCATATTGATTTTTAATGGATGACTGTAGACACACATATCCTATTATTTAATAGTAAGCAGCTTTTGTTTGAATCAGTTGCTCTGATTTTAAAATTACAAACAAGCAAAATTCCAAATGATAGTTAACGGAATAGGAGTTACCTGCATATTTCCGGCACAATTCATTCCAGTTCTCGGTATTTCTGAATGGTTATCAGCCATCAACTAGTTAAATCGAAATGTGAAAATTCCGGCAACTACCTCATTATCAAAAATAAATTAATATTACCGAACTGACATTAAAGTCAATCAGCATAAAGTTATTGACCCATATTAGTTTTTACACCGAATGAATACGCGATTTATTGTTATGCAGCTACGATGGTGTGCAATAAAAATGACTTGTGATGACATTTGGTTTTGCATAAGCTATTTATTCAGAAAAGCCAATTATTTAGCTAAGTAGTGTGGCCTTGCGTATCGGCCAAACATAGGAAGCGGATTTACTTTAGTGAAAATCGCTTTTACAACTATCAGATGAGCTTTGCTCCAATTCAGATACATCTCAAATCGTATTTCAGATATTGAGTTCTGATTAGCCTTAATTGGGCCTCGTTACTTCTTCTTTTGAAAATTAATCATTGTTTTACGAATTAATGGAACTGACCCTGGAAACACATGCTGAGGAAATGTGGCACAAACCGAAACTGAAATTCTAATTGCAACCATTGTGAGTACAATATTTAATTAAAGTGGACTTTTTATGGAAAATCTAAAATAGGACAATATTAGATATACATATATATATGCTTGCCATGATAAATTACACAATAGGTTGCAAGGTACAAAACAAGTTTGAAATGGTAGACTGGTATCTTGGTATCAGGATTAACCTAGTTGGAACTTGTTTGAAGCAAGTTATTTAATTGAAATAGGTTTCCTATGCAAAGACTAAACGTTTTGGTCCATTACGATGGAACAAGTCAATGTCGACAATCAAAACCATGACCCATCAAATATATTGGACGCATTTAAAGATCAATTGCTAATTTTGTAAATGCTTGGGAAATGGGATGATAACCAGAGCGACCAATCATTTCATCATGTGCTACTAACTACAGATGAACATGTTGAAATGCAATGAAAGTTTCAACGTCCACAGTCCGAAATCAATCACAAAGCCATTTCTGATTGCTAGTTATTATTCCTCAATGCTTTCTATTAACTGCATCCCACAATGGATACGCAAGGTCTTGTTTATCACCTGTAGTAATTTCAGTAGTAAATTTGTCAGTTAATAATAGTAGAACGGATAAATATGATTCTTACAAGCGCCCGTCATTTTTATCTTATTCGGAAAAATACACAAGTATTTTTTGTAATGGTGATTTACAATCGAGCATGGAATATAATTCACAAGTCAAGCAAACTTGCAATAAAATTAATTTTCCAAAATATATATTTATGTACGGGATCGGCACTTTATATTTATTAAGCTACCGAAAAGATTAAATAGTCCAAATAAAAGGCTGTAAATCACACAATTTAATGTGCCGGACTTTTATGGATATTACTAATTCTGTAAGAAACTGTCTATCATAAATTATATACTAAGATACGGCGCGATGAATTGGTATAGTTAACTAACCCAAAACATAATTTCCAATATCCAAATTGTGTGATAACTTTCAACAAAATATCTGAAAAACAATCAATTTTTTTCTAGTTTTGAGGCCGTAGCGGAAATTAATTTCCTCTTCTGTTTGAAGTTCGCCCGCCCTTAAAAGTATCCACTTTGCTTTCGTTCAAACATCTGAGTTTTTCCGGCTTATAGGCATAGGCCGCCGTGGAATTGAATTTGCTTGCTTACGAGCAAACAACCTCTCAAGATACAAGCCACCTGTGCTTGCGAAACGTCAGGCAGAAACTCGATCTCATTTCTCAGAAGGAAAAACTCAGAAATTTCAAGTAATGGACACGTAGGGAAATATGTCCAGTGATTTTTCCGGGCCTATAGGCTGAATATAAAGGGTGTTCCAATAAGAACGACGGATTTCAATTTTAAATAAAACATATATATTTGTGGCATAAGTTTGAAACATTTATGGAAAAATGAACATGATGTGTACCATCATAAGGTTATGAATGGAATTAGACATCGGACAAATTAACGCCTCGGCTTTGCTGGCACAGACGTGCTCTTTTCATGAAATTTTCAAAACCGTCGTTCTTATTGGAACACCCTTTAGAATGTCTTGCCGATGATTAGCGAACACGAATCAGATTTACACGACCATTGCTTGAAACTGGTGAAAAACTCAACAGTTTCAAGCAATGCCCGCGAAATGCAAACGGTTTTAATCAGTTTTTTTTTCAATTTGCGCTATCTTGAAATGCCGAAAAACTCATCAGTTTCAATCAGAGTTTTGCAAACGCAATTATTCAAATTTCTAATTTCGTACTACGAAACTCATCCCCGATTTTATCCGACTCCTTTATATTTATTATCCCCCCTTTTTGAACTAATATATTCCCCGTGGGGAGTGGCTGCGTAGGATAACAATTTGCACGCACCAACCCCCATTAAAGAAAAAAAATCATGATTGATGAGAAAAGAACCGGGATCTTAAGGACAAGACAAACCGATAATTAAAATTTCAAAGCAGCTCAATTGTTCAAATACCATCGTGGATTTTCTGAAGAATTTTACAAGGTGAGTCGCTTTAAGTGACAATAATGATCTACGCTAACGATATTAGTGTTATACAATACATAGGTCTGTAGCGCAACCAGAGTCAAGGCAATACAATTATAAATGCATCATTTTGAAGTTGGGAATTTTTGATGATCGAAATGTCTTAATATGCAAATGGTTCTCATACTCAAGGTAAAAGCAATGATATCAAAAAGATCGAAGAAAAAGGAAAAATAATCAGATTATTTTATAAAATGTTTATATTTTTAACTACTAAAGTAAGAAATAGCATAAAAAATAACAGTGAATATTCGAAAAGCGTGCTCTATGGCCCGTGTCACAATGTATGCGCTATTGAGTACAAAACATTCATTGTTGAAAAAAATATTCGTTTTTAATTACCTAAGCATTGGCTATTGTAATTGGAGAGGGTTTGCATTGATTATGTACACCGTACGCTACTTGACATTCACGGCAATTTGTAACATGCGGGAACTTGAAAAAGCTTGCAACATTATGATGAAGTAAATGTTGAACTCTAATACACGATTTCAGCGAATAGCAAATTGGATTTTTCCTGAAAATATGATTGTTTCGGAAAAAGGTCCGAAATCTGATCCCCCAATACTGTTCCAATTATTTCCGATTGACAAAAGAAAGGAAAATTATATTCCGCGTCCCCAGTATTTCCTTTCAGATTTCATATACACTGAAAGTAAAGAAAAGCAATTTTCGTACAAGAAAGGAAATTCGATATGGCTTCTTTTCCATTTTAAGGTATTTGTCTTCTTTTATAAAAGCCAGCTCATATTAAGACACGTGCACCCGGCAGTTTTCATTCATTCCCCTTGTACGGTTACAAAGCCCTCAGGTTGGTTTTGTTTTGCGAACTGAGTAATAAGTCAGAATGGAAATAAAATGTTCACATTTCCAAATAATTTGCCTCGCTAATTGAAAAACACTGCACTGAATCATGAAATGTTGCACAAATACTCGTTAAGTACTAACCAGAAGTTTTTACCCACGTTTCATTAACAGAAATTCTCAAATTTATTAATTTAAATAGGGTCTATAAAGTTGCGTGCAAGGCGTTTAATAAAAATCAACTGGCCCGTATTGGCTCACTTGAAACCGTTAAGCCGAAACACCACAGAAAAGAGAAATAATCATTTTAACATCAGAATAATGTACAATCAGCATATAATGCACAGCGTCGATTAAATGTGAAAAATTAATTCCCTTTCAAACGAACGGGTTTACCCATTTAAACAAGATTTAAAATATCGTCGAACCGGTTTCAGGTAACCTAATTTTCACCTGTTAATTAATTTCCAGTGAAGTTTGATGCAAAATTAAAAAGTTCCCTTAGTCCAACGGCATATGTAAATATAAACATATATTTTATATTGATTAAAACGTTCTCTTTTTTCTAGAATATTCATCAAGTTGCACTGATAGGAATCATGTGCTTAAAAGTGCACCTACAAAAAAACGCTTTTCCATGAAACTTGATCAGATCATGTATTTTAGGTAAAATGTTTATTATGCCGAACTCAATTGAGAAGTGTAGACTGAAGATTGCAATGATTTTGTGCGACCATTTTCAAAAATCTATGCACTTGGACTAGTACATGCGTCATCAGCAATTAAACCAGATTTGCAACTGATATTCTGATTTACCTTTATTCTATGAACCGTATAAATGACGAAAAACCCTCAATAAAAGAAGACATAAATATTCAATATGCGAAAGAAAAGTGCCAATGAAGGACATGGAGTGCAGCTGTTTTTTTTTAATTTAATTTAATCAAAGGGGAATTTTATTATGCCGTTCAAAAGGTTTTTTGAGGTATTTCCAGGAATCGAGTCGAATTAGATGAAATTACGCACATGCATTATATGCTAAGTGAAATTCTAAATTCGCTTGCTATTAATAAGTAGGAAAACGTGCTAGGTAATAAGCAAGAAAATCTAAAAATATTCAAGCAGAGTTATTAGGAGAATAACAATATATTATTTTTTACAGTTTTACACGAAATCATTATTACCAACGCAATAATTACATCAGAATTATGATATGTTTACCGAATGTTTTTATTGAAATCGTATTTATGACCCGTTCAGGAAAAATTGATTAGTTTTTCGGGCTTTTAGGCCGTCGTGGAAAATAATTTCTTCCTGACGTTTCGCAAGCACAAGTGGCTCGCACCTTCAGAGTGGTGCTGCGTCGCGCAAACCACCTCTGAAGATGCGAGCCACTTGTGCTTGCGAAACGTCAGGAAGAAATTATTTTCCACGACGGCCTAAAAGCTCGAAAAACACAATGAAGATGAAACACCAGTTTCAAACATCGTTGGTTAGAAATTAGTGAGTTCTATACAATGTTGCTTGAAGCTCACCAGTTTTTCCAATGCAATAAATTTGAATAACGAATTTTAATAACCGAATGATGAAAAGTTGAAAAACTTTCAATAATCATCTGACGATGGCGCTTAAAGTGATTGCGATATGTAGTTAACAGCAACTAATCTTCCACTGTTCTAAACATTCGTCACTGCTATCGTCAATATAAAACGTAATTCTATTTAGATTTTATTAGACTATATATTTTTTATCATCCTTGCCAGTTTGCAACAGACTGTCGTAAATTAATCTTTTTTGAGGATTAAGTTGGGACATACAAGGAACGTTAATTTATAACGAAGTTGGGCAATGTTTTTTTAGTACTACCCATGTCGTTTCAGACTTCTTTCACCTGGATTTGGTAAGCAAAAGCCTCCTAAACATGTAAAAGCGACATGAAGAGATCGCACTCGAAAGAGTCAGGCATTAATCGGTTTAATACTAAAGAGCAAAAATGCTGATCAAACCCAAAACATTTTAATTTTCCCGAAAACTAATAAAATGCAGTACGAACTGGATAAATGAGCTGAAATTAAGTGACGAGTTAAATGGCCTTGTCTGGAAAACTATGAGATATATCCTATAGAAACAATTACAAATATTATTATTTCAACCGGTCATTTTCACCACCTTGGAAGTGATAATCCAGAAGCGGAATAAAATTTTAATTATATTAAAATAAAATAAAAATTGTAGAAAAAATCATTTTTAATACAGTCCCTTTATGTTTGTAAACATTATAAAAATAAAAAACTGCACTTCTAGCGTGCTTAATAAAAACAAGAACAGTTTATGCTGTGATTTTCTTATCACTGAACCTTCGTGCCTGCTTATCAATAATGCTTAAGTGAAATATGTCCGATAATAGGAAAGTAGCAAGAAATGATGTAAAATACTGGAGTTCTAACTTTTCGATATTAACAGCATTGTTTAATGTTTCAGGCTGAAGAATTAATAGATGACTTATTGTCATTGGAATCAAGTTCGCTGGCCTCAGACGGCTTCAAAACATCTGATAGTTCCTTAGCCAATGATATTAACATAAAAAACGAGCCATTTTTACTTAGTGAGGCAGACCTCCATGCGATGGCAAAAGATCGACAGAAAAAGGATAATCATAATATGAGTAAGTTAATTACGTTTATCGCTTAATACTAAGTAGGACATGGAATGTAGGAAGGAATGTATTTAAGATAACGACATTTAATGCCATCTGTTTCAAAACCTAAAGACAAGTTTTTATCTTATCAATAAATTTGGGCCACGTTTTCTAGTGGCCCAATCCATGCGTAGAAGTTAGATGGAAAAAGTGCGTCATTTTAAATCACTGAACTCGTCAAATCAAATTGGTTCCTCATGTGTCTGTCATTAACAAAATCAAACAATTTTCTGTTACCGATAACAGAAAAACTGTCTTTCAATTATTTTTATCTCCAAATAATAACAGAACGTAATTAAAATTAGCCTGATTTTTTTTCAAAGAGTAAAAATATATGTACTTTATTTAAATTCACAACCGACAAATAATCCATCCCTTATTCCTCAAAGTGCACATTCCGTAGAAACTCGCATCCAAAACCATCAGAAAAAATCTGAAATAAGAGTTTGACTGACGTTAATTGGACGCAGCTTCATAAACACCGAAACCTGTAATCTTGGATGACAAATTAGTGCTTTGTCGTCCCCAGATAATAATTTTTGACGATCGTAATAGGTATTATTGTCCCAATAAGTTGAAACATCATTATCTAAATTGGGAGCATAAATATTGGCGTCACACACTTGAATAGTTTTAACATAAATTATGCCAATTTACACTTATTGATTGATGTATATCTATTTTGATTTCACTTAAATGAACACTTGAAATTATTGAAATCCAACAGCAAGTGCTATGTCTGTCATAAAAAAGTTAAACTCTCATGGGGGCTTGGATGTGACATTGTTTTCCCCGATTCAATCTTTCTACGTCCCAGCTTTTAAACCAATTGCCTAAAGGCTTCTTGTGTTTCCAGGGAGAATGAGGGGCCTTAGGGCGCTTCAGAAAATTTAACCATCACTTTATAAGGCTGTTTTAATATCCTATTGACTAATAAAGTGACTTACATTCAACCGCAAATTACCATACATAATAACTGATTATAATAACGCCAAAAGTTATTAGGCATTTAATCCCAACGGAAAACCGTCAAATTTACATATTTTGAACTTCCCTAAAAGCAATTTGCAAATTGTGTTGCCCAATCCTTTACAAGTATTAAAAGCAAAACAGCCCCTACGTCAGCTGAAAAGGGTTCTTGACAAAAACAACACTTTAGTGGAACACATTTAAGACTATGAATATGTATTGAGTTCCCTTTAATCACTTGCAATTTTGTTATAAGCTTTCAGATACGTTTTGACATGTAAACAACATTGCTCACTGTTCAAATTAAAACCCAAAATTTATATGAAATGTTGTTTCCAGTTGAACGTCGAAGAAGATTTAACATAAATGATCGGATCAAAGAATTAGGGACGCTTCTACCGAAAAACAACGACCCTTATTACGAAATCGTCAGGGACGTAAGACCGAACAAGGGCACCATTCTAAAATCGTCTGTCGAATATATCAAATGTTTGAAGAACGAAGTAATTCGGTTGAAGCAAACAGAAGCACGACAGAAACAAATGGAGAATATGAATAGACGGTTGCAGTTACGAGTTCAGGTTAGTTACAATTTATTTTATTTCTTGACTCTTCGACAAAAGACAAATCCCAACTCCAAAACGTTTATCTGTTTTTGTTAATTGAATTAATTTACATTTTTATTTTATGATCCAACAGATTAGTTGGACGCAGTTTTTGAGATTAAATAACAAAAGCCGTTATCTACACCGGTCGATGTTTCGCCTATTTATTTATCTCAGATTCTTCAGGACACAAAAAGTGTAGTGTTCCTGAGAAGATGGGCGCCTTTAATAAGCTTGAATAAGGCGGGATAAGTTATTATATTGTCAAAGATAAGTTATTATATTGTCAAATTTTGCAAATGGAAAAAGTTTTCATATAAATATTAATATAATTAATTGGCGGTAACTGCGCCCAAAAATCCCAAATCCAATCCAGTCGCAAAATTTGGCAATATAATAACTTATCGGGTAAAAAAACCTCTCATCTTGAATCGATTCTCACGGTCCGTGCCTCGTTAACATAATTATTAAGATTTAATACTGTGAAATTAAAACGGTTGTTCCGGATGCGAGTAGATTTTTCTAAGTAGATAAATTTACAACATTAATTGAAACCTGGCAATTCACACTCGTAATTAAGTAACCTTCTCGATAACTATGATAATTAAGATGAGGGGCACCTTTAAAGCCGAACAAGTCCGCAATTGTTCGCCTAATTGAGTATTTTGTGAAATGTAATAAAATCCAGAGAAATCCAAGAAGTAAAAATGCACCAAAATTAGACACATTTTTTCAAAATTGTACATCATTTTCACCACATGGATGTGAGGACTGCAAGGCGCTTATTAAAAGGGCACATTAGAAGCTTCAAATTCCGACGATCACGATCTTTAACCGACGATATCTTTCTTATTACAGACTCAAACACCTCAAATGACCATACTGGGGAGCTTCTTAGGTCGGTAGCAATCCATTAAGCTCAAAAAACACGCATGAAAAATTTTGATTTTGACCGAAAATTTCATAAGGGGTTAATTTTTTCGAAAAATATCAACTCTCTCAAAATGCCCCAAATTCTACGTAATTTTCATCACAAGAAAAGGAGGAATGCCATGCGCTCATTAAAAAGCACATTGTAAGCTTCACATTCAAAATAATTGACATTTTTGGTCCAGTTTAAGCGGTTTTTGGTCGATCACGATCTTTAACCGAGGATATCTTTCTTATTACACACTCAAACACCTCAAATGTCCTTACTGGGGAACTTCATAGGTCGGTAGCAATCCATTGAGCTCAAAAAACACGCATGAAAAATTTTGATTTTTGACCGAAAATTTCATAAGGGGTTAATAAGGGGTTAATTTTTTCGAAAAATATCAACTCTCTCAAAATGCCCCAAATTCTACATAATTTTCATCACAAGAAAAGGAGGAATGCCATGCGCTCATTAAAAAGCACATTGTAAGCTTCACATTCAAAATAATTGACATTTTTGGTCCAGTTTAAGCGGTTTTTGGTCAATCACGATCTTTAACCGAGGATATCTTTCTTATTACACACTCAAACACCTCAAATGTCCTTACTGGGGAATTTCATAGGTCGGTAGCAATCCATTGAGCTCAAAAAACACGCATGAAAAATTTTGATTTTTGACCGAAAATTTCAAAAGGGGTTAATAAGGGGTTAATTTTTTCGAAAAATATCAACTCTCTCAAAACGTCTCAAAGTCTACATCGTTTTCATCACAAGGAAGCGAGGAATGCAAAGCGCTCATTGAAAAACACCTTCTACCCTTCGCATACAAAATAATCGAGATTTATAAGCGGTTTATTGCGTTTATGGTCTTTAACTAACGACAACTGCCTTATTGCCGACACAACCACTCATATATGAAAATTAATTGTCACCGCTTTTTCATGTAAAAGCACCTTTTGGCCCCCAAATTACGTACAGTTTCCGTTAACTGCCCTTGACTGTCCTAATATATTTTATAATACATATCTAGTGAATTAGCGTGATTTGTTTTCAATAGAAGCAAATATTTCATTGCCAGAGTTACACGCAATCTACATAGTTTTTACAATTACCATTTTGTCAATTAGTACCGCTACGATAACGAATCTGGTAAACCCATTTTGTTTGCATTTAGTTACGAGTCATCTGCATAAAACCGAATAATGATTGCGAAATGATTGACTTGCTAAAATTATTGAACCGTTGAACATATATAATTTTCTAATACTTTAAAGGATTTCAAAGCTCAAAAGCATCTAGACGGGGGAGGATTCATTAAATTCCAATGGAGCTACAGTAAGCGACATCTGCTGGCAGAAAGCGCTTAGTGTACCATTTTACCCAAAAAAATTCCTTCCTATGATTCTTAATGAATCTTAAATTGAAATGTATCTTGACGTTTTTGTGACCCTTTCCCATACAACCCCAAGAGTTCGAGGTTTCTAGAGAAAATGGTGTTTACTTTTAGGAGCTCGAAAGACAAGCCAAATCCCATGGCCTTCCAATATCGGACTTCAACTGGCAGAGTCTCTCCCTTAACAATAATCCATCACCGTACAACTTTAACAATCACGCCATGGATCATAGCTTGGATCACAATCTAGATCACAGCTTGGATCACAAAATAGACCATGGCTTAGACCACAGCCTAGATCATTTGGATCACAATCAACCGCCTTCGGTAACTGATATGATGTCGCCAATGTTTCCGGATCACAGTCGAAAAGTAAGTAAAACACTTTGAGACTCGAGTTGGACAATATGCTGACTTTTTAATTTGTTTTAGATGCCAGACGTAATATCCGATGCGACTTTAAGTTTAACAGCAGCGATGGAAGAAGCTATGGACGATGATGATCTCGTGTATAGCGTGAATGGTGATCCCATGCTGTCTTCTCCTAATGCACTTACACGAGACACTTTTCTCGTAAGAAACGTGTCCCCTGTTCACCATAGATCTGGCGATCCTCTGCTGTCAGAAGAACGCATACCATCTCCCACGCCCACCAGCCATATGGACGAAGGGGGAGATACCTTGAATATAGATATGATAGCATGATCTTAATCTCCTATATTTTGCGAGATTTAGATTGTAGCTAGATATAGAGAATTTATTCTTACGCTTGATCTGCTAGAGTGAAACTGCCTAAAATATAATTGGCCGCGAAGAAAGTGGCTAAAGTGAGAAAGAACATGTTTTTCTAATATTCAATTGCACGCTCAATACAGTGGAGTTAATGGTTTTAGCATTGGCACATAAAGCTAAAAAATCATCTCAAAATTGATTACTCCTTTACATTCCACACCATAGACGCAATTGAGAGCAATTAAAGTTAAAATTGGTCGGTTTCTGGACCTTGTTCCTCGCTGTGTTGTGCTGTGCGAATAAAAATAAAAAAAACACACGATTTGCTTTACCAAAGTAAATCAGGCAATTGAACGATGGCGGGATTACCGAATGTCAAATTAGTACA
This sequence comes from Dendroctonus valens, assembly GCA_024550625.1. Lineage (NCBI taxonomy): Eukaryota > Metazoa > Arthropoda > Insecta > Coleoptera > Curculionidae > Dendroctonus > Dendroctonus valens. Next base: position 4,778,779 of record JAJTJO010000038.1, on the reverse strand, counting down.
TGAACTTTCCTAGAAAGTGCTTAATCTGATTTAACTCAACGTTTTAGTTTTGTATTCAGTTTAGATCATTAATGCAATAGAATGTCATTCAAAGTGCTTGGAGCTGGTACGATGTCAGTTTATTTAAAATGGGTTGAAAGCATTTGTGTTGAAATAAATGAAAACCTAGACGGATCTCAGTAATGAATAATCTGGTTCTAATACGCGCTTCAACTAAACTCTTATTTTCATTGGCCATGTATCATTTTCATTCTAGATGTAGCTAACAGTAAGCGCTTTTGTGATACTTCAATCAATACTTGAAATGGCATTATCACATGAAATTCTTCTTTCAGGACAATAATGAGAATAATATTTAATGTTCTCTAATCTCTTAGCCGGATAAGAATTGTGACCGACCAAATGATAAAAGTGCAGTTAGGCATTTCGAAGGTTACCAACTCAACAATTAGTATTATATGTTTTAAGTGGTTGCCTAAACAATTGGTTAAGTATCATAAAGTACTCAGTAGTACATAATGAATTTAGCTTTAGCAAATTTCAGTTAAGGTCGAAACTGGTGACTTTTCGGGCTCCGAGAATGTAAGTCTGAGTAAATATTTTGCACGACGGCGTATAAGACCGAAAAACTCATCAGTTTCAGGCAAAGCCAAACTTTTGGTTAAGGTCGTTACCAGTCTCTTGGTGTTATACCAGAGATTAGTAGATCAACTAATCTCTGGTTATACCAATCCCAATACGATTAAGAAACTAAAATTTTAAGCTACCAACTCTTCTATAGAATGCACATTAAAATTGATTTTTTGTCACTCTGTGTTTTGAAATGTTGATGAATTAGCGCAACCGGTAATGGAAATGACATACTGTTTAAAGCCGAAAAACTGGTATTGTTACACAGGCAATTTTGATACATAGATTTGGTTGCTATCCATGGATATTCAGGTTGCTGTTTCAAAATCGTTACTGTACATATAAAACGTTTAATGTTTATCTATTTCAGAACTCTATGTGCCTGTTAGTATGTTTACCTTAATTTCTACTTTAAGCCTAAAAACAGTGTTAATATAAATAAAAGTGAATATTATTAAAGAAAAACTACTGATGATATTCATAAGTGATATTGTTGTTAATAAATTTTATTGCATGTTGAAAGTACGTAACTACTTGTTAAGAGTGACAAAATAGTTTTATACTCCAATTCGTTGAAATACGTATTTTTAATAAATTTCGAAAGTGTTCTTGAATTTACAATATCATCATTGTTATTTTGTGTTTTACGAATCATAGTTTATTTAAAGCGTTTAAGATTTATTACATATATTTGTTCCAATAAAAGTTTTGATTTTAAGTCGTCAGGCATGTTCACTTAGCTCAAATATTCCCATTTGAATAGGTAAACAATGCCACTGATTTTTTTATTACTCTTACTTAAAACCGCAGTAGATGTGTGACTTGCGGGTGTAAACCCGCAGCTTGCGGATGACACAACCATCAAAGCCTGCGCTTTTTTAGTTAGAATGTCATTGGTCATGGTATTTGAGCGGTAAAATAGCACGCCATCATGCAACTCCACATCTAAAAAGCATTAACAATCGACTGGCATGTGCCAGAAGCTATTATGAATTTAATTTATACAGAGCATTGTAATTTTTTGGCGCATGTTCCTAGAACCCTTTCCAAAAGCATCCAGGTTTATATGAGCTTTCTAGCTCAAATGGTTCTTGAGATATGAGGAAATCGGTAGCGGAGATGTTAAAAATGATGGTACAATTGCGCTTTTTTTGAGGAAAAATATTGAAATCACTATTTATCAGAATTTTCGATTTATATATTTTAATGCTGAGCGATGGTTTGAACGGATTCAAGGCAGAAAAAGTCTGAAAAATTCAAGTGATGCGGTTATAAAAAATCGTAAAAATGCTATATTTAGATTTTTTTGTGCTAAAACGAGTGAATACTTTCTAATTGAAGTTCAATGTTCTGTGGGGTTGGAATCTTCGACAAACTCAATGCACTAATTGAGTTTTGCCACTTAGTTGAAACTTTATTTTACATCTGATGCACGTTTCGGCAGCTATTAGCTACCATCTTCGGAGACAGATTAAAACTGTTGCAAATTGAAATAAAATTCAATTAGTTTTAACACATTTTACATTCCATTGTATTTTGTCAAGCTCTATCCAATGGTGTAAAAATAGGCTTGTTAACTCAAATGGTTCTTGATTTGTATTGTTTTAAAATAACTTCATGAGCTGCGTGTTTCGAGGTATTGGTAAATTGGGATATTGAAAAACTGTTTCCGATTCAAGGTTGAAACTAACGATCCGTCTCCGTCACACATCACAGAATCACATAATAATTTTCAGTTATCTGTTGTTTTCTGTATGGTGAATGTGCTCCGACTGCGCAGACACGCTGATTATTGGCGCAGCAGCATGTTTGAAAGTTTGAACCATAGATTACAGTCTACTTGGATCAAAGCTTTCAGTTTGAAAAAGCTCGTCGTCAGAGGGAGCTAAAAGCGAAAGCTTTATCATATTTTGATATTGGGAAATTGTGAGTCTCTCTCTTCTGTCTGACTGTCATTGTAAAAATGAAAATATACCACGACACAAGGTAAAATTTGCGCAGTCCATTGAATAAATCGCATTCGTACGGCGCAATGTCCAATATTGCGTTCTCTCGAATATGGCGAAAGTAGTCCGTTTACGTGTTGTGATAAGTGCTATCTTGTGACTTACTATGTTCGAAAATGGATAGTAACATAAATAAATATACAAAGGAAGTGTGATAACTGTGTACATACGAGATAAAATAAGAAAAAAAAAACAGGCAGAATGTCAACGGACAAAATAAAAGTAGCTGTAAGGCTCCGTCCTTTTAATCGAAGAGGTAAGTGAATAGATTAGAAACAGTTTTACCAAAACACTAAAAATAGACCCCTTAATCTCCCTCGGAGCGTGTCATTCCAAAAATCTCACTCTCCATCATGAATCATTCGCTTCAAAAATGGGATCTAAGTCGTGTTTTCATATGACAATACAACAATCAAGTGGATTTTGTTAGCAGCCTCAAAGTTTTACTTATTACTACCAGTACGAGGTCGGATGGATAAGTAGTTTATTAGCTTCAAGAGCCAAAAACTAAAATTCGGAACAAAACATGCATACGCGACCAACAACAACAAAGAGTGCTTTCGCTTTTACTGAAGAGAACAAGTCCAATAAAAGAACTAATTACAACTAGTTTTTATGTCCGCCACTCTGCAAACTGGGGCTCACACGTTAGGAGCCAAATAGGCAAATTTACCTGAACAGTCTTTTAGAAGAACACAATGGCAGATTTTGCACCTGCATAATAAGACCCTTTCACTTTCGACTAGAGCCACGTGCAGGAACCAAAGATATCAGAAAATATTTATAATATCAAACACATAGAGAAAATATCGAAATATTCAGAAAACTTCACTTGGTTACCATTTAGCCCTTAGAATTGCAGCAGCTGATAATGAAGAAAAAGATTCACAAAACAATACATAAACTGATACATGAAGACACAAGCAAAGAAAGTTAAGACGTTGCTAGTGTAAGCAGTGGAACGAACTTTCACTTGAGTTAATAAGGGTTTGAAGCAAACGGCTTGACCAAAAAAAACAATACTTTCAAGCTTTAATTAATAAACTCTCACGGAGTAGAAAAGTTCAGATCAATTCCGTTCTTAAAAAAGCATCAGCTCAGTCATATATTGATCATGGTATCAATAAATTAGGATTTTTTTCAAATAAATTGCCACTCCAAATACTTTACAAGACCTTAAAAGATTTGCAGAACATGCCGTATTAACTTTTTGAAAACTCGAAATTCTCTGTATATCAGCAACAAGGAGTCATGGTGATTTACATTGGCACTGATCTCATCTTATCTACAGGTTTTTCAAACCCAGTGGAATTCATTCCGCGATAAAACCAATCTAGGATGCAGATAAAGTGAACAATTTATTAAGTTTATCTGTATAATGACATTGAAAAGTGTAAAGCAGAAGACTTGGTTATTGGGAGCGAAATGTTGGCAAACTTGCGAAAGCAATATTATACCGTATATGCCCACTACTTGCAACATGCGAAAATGTTTCAGACCGCTTTATATGTTAGCCAGATAAGTAAAAGTTTCAAACACCTATATTTATCCATGACGCGACACATGGGCAATAAAAGTAATATTTCGGTCCATATTAAAAACGGAATATTTACAATTTCGGCCTATTAGCACCTAATAGTTTCACTGATTCATTTCGCTATATTAGAATATCTCATAAAGCACATGAACTGCGTGTTTGAGGACCCGGTCCCTTGAAATGTGTCCCATCGTAAATCGGATTTACGCGGACACACTGTATATGGAAGCTTTTGCCATCAATGTTTAATGCTCTTTGTTTAAATAAACTTTTTCCTCCACCAGTATCTAGCACTCTGCACTGGGAACGTATTGGAATTAGCACTAAAACATTTTTTACAAGTGATTTTTATAGCTTTTTAAAATGAAAACTGCACTAAAACGATTGTCACTTCAGGCCCGCAAGAGCCTTAATCCGCCTCTGTTTCATTGTCAACAGCGGAATACAATCATGCCACTTACAGAAAATTTTGAAATGCAAAAAATTTTTGATGACAGACGACAGAGTTAGAATCAATACTAGCAGGTGAAAATTTTAATGGCCACAGCGATTATTAACTAAATTTATCAAAGTTAACCAATTTTCTGCAATCGATAAAACATCTATTCCCTAAGCGACAAAATGTTCCCGGGCACATCGATAACATTTTCAACCGATAAAAGTCCCTAATCTCCCGAAGGAATAAAAACTTTCGTTTTCAGTGAAACTCAAGAGATTTGAGCTACTCAACTTCGCGGTGTTCACTAAGCGACTACAGCAGTATTTTACCGGAGATTTTGAAAAAGCAAAGTTTTTAATTTTGAACTTTCCATGTCGAATGAAACTTTCTACTCCGCAAACTGCGGCAACCTATTTCAGTGCAAGGTTCCTGAAGGAAGTAATTGGTCGTTAAATGAAAAAGCTTTGCCAAAAGTTTGAAGATTTAAGCTTCTATATACGTCTGCATCGTTCGTACGTAAATTGAAACACTTTACTGCTGGAAGAGATTTAGTAGATTTTTTTTTTCAAAATCGTCTGTGCTTTTACGATCAGCAAGGCTTTAAAACAGCTAATCCGGGATAAGTATTAAAACTGCTTGAAAGCATTCAAGCTTCACGAGCTGTACGCTTTCAAATTGCATAATTAAATTAGCAACGGAACTGCGCTGAGATTTCAAGAACATTATTAAGCTTCATTATTAAAAAGGAATCAGCCTAAAGCAACATAAAAACCGTGATTGAATTTCAAAGCATAATATTGAAAATTTCCAATAAACCAGCACTTAATAAGAAAGCAATAGATTTCCAATATTTGTCAATCATTTTCATGGAAATATTTTGGATTGTTATAGAGCTTGAGCTGGGAACGCAATGCGTTGTGGAAATGGAAGAACAGCAAACCATTCTTCACCAACCCACGACTCTCGACAAAGTGGATAGGTAAGTACAACATTACGTACCAATACTAGGGAGACTATATTCAGATAAAACGGGATGTTATCGCAATAAACCACTTCTAATGACCAATAGTATATCCAAGAAATCCCTTTCGAATCTGACGGTTAACATTACAGGTGTTTACCCAATGTAAATGTCTCTTTGTATCAGTTTAATCCGCCTTTAAACAATGGTTAAAATAATTTAAAATACAGACCAATTTGATAAAAATTTGATTTGCCATTGTTACTGATGATAATATGCTGCTCTAATCTGATTAGCAAAAACCGATTGTTGATGAAAAAAAACGAAGGTGGACCATTTTCACTTGACTTAAAAGAACATGTTAGAGACTTTATTTAGGAACATTACCCTAAAGTAATTGCCACAGATTTATGGTTTCGTCAGTTTCACTTTCAGAAAGGATGGTTTAGTCACACTTCCAACACCCGGGTAATATTTCGACAACCTAATTAAATAGGAACTTGATCCCAGAATACGGTGTATGGGCCTATCACAGTTAATTAATTAAAACTTTGCGACGAAAATTGCCAAGCTTATTTACTCCCAGGATTTTCAAAGTTTCATTTGTATAATTACAGTTGTGTTGGGTCATGCGGTTTTAATCCAGAACTGTGGAGCTGGGGTAACCAGGGAAAAAGCTGGGCAGTTGCTTTTATTAAAATCCTATGCTTAAAAAGAGTTAGGAGAAGGATTCAACGTGCATTAAAACAGTTTAGTCTCATTGTCTCACTCTAGTTGTTTCCAGTGCACATACACCAGTTTTCTTTACAGCATGTTCTGCAAACTTTGCATTCAGTTTAATAATACTAATAATAATAAATGATGTCTAGACTTCAAAACAGCGTAATTTGCAAATCTGTTAAGAAACAAGCATTTGAATCCATCACCTTTTTTATCGATGTTTCTTCATGTTCAAGCCTATTGAGTATTATATTAATTCCGGAGAAAACGCATACCGAGAGATAAATTGCTCGAAATAGAAACGATATATACTCAAGCATTCGGTATGGCTTATGTTAAACTTCCTCTTAACATTGTTCCGTGTACTCAAGTTTAATTAACAGCGCTCTTGGCTCATTCTGAACTACAAAGAAAACTATTCCACAACTACTGGAAATATATTACCCGAACAAGCAATTTGGAATTAAACACTCAATTTTGATGAAATGATGATGGTGCTGATTATAACAGTTAAGAGAAGAATGTGAAAATAACAATTTTAAAAACCGAATTTTTGCACAAACTGCACATTTTGTAATCACTTCTTGAAAAATTCACAACTGGTGCCGTCGAATATTTAATCCATGACTGCACTAAGTGATTAAAAGATTCAATTAACTCCTCTGTTTTATCTAAAATAAAACAGATTGGATTCAAAAAAAAGCATGAAATTTGATACAAATCCTCTCAAAATCGCTCTTGGCTTGCCATTATTTTCCTACAGTTAATTGTAGATTCTTTTGATATTTACGGGTTAGAAAAAAATTAATTACAAGCCAGCAATCAATCATTGCTCTGATGTATATCGAGATGAACTGAAATCGTCTAACCGTCTCCAATGAAGAAAAAAACTTAATAGAATCCTGCATCAAATTCTCGATCAAACCAAATAGTCGTAAGTCTTTCCCAGAAAAACATTTGTAGATTCTTGAATAATCTATGGGAAAACTGATAAGACAAAATCCTGAGGGAATAAAAAGCGAACAGGCCTGACCTTTGAATGTTACAATAAAGAAGCAAGGAACGAGAAAAGAAGTGCAAACAAATCATGATTCCAGTGCGGCCCAAAACTAAACAGATAAAATATGAATATTTTAAAATACTCAAGTTCAGGCTATATGGAATTAAAATCCCTTAAATATTTATTCAGACCCCCAGAAAATTTGTCTTAAGCGGAGTTTTCGACAGCTTATCGTGCTTCCTAAATACGTCAGCGTAAGATGAGACACGTTTTGTTTTTAAAATATTCATGGGCCGCAATATTGCGAATAACTGGGGTTAAATTGTTCCCGGAATATTTTGAATAAAACTGGTTTCGATATTTACCGGGCCTTAATTCAAAAAGGTCGCTTATTATTGGGATTGGGAACGATATTGTCAATTTTTTCAATACACATTCAATGGATGGGTGATGTTTTCACCAAATAATCGAGCTGTTTTCACTTTTTAACTTGCACGCTTAACCGAACACGTTGATTTTCTATGATTTTGTAATGTATCGACCAAACCAATAATTTAACAGTTCAGTGCAGCCGATCTTTTTATTTTCTGATTTGTAAAATACCATGTATAGAATTGGTTGAATGTCTCGGGTTACTTTATGATCAGGCCTCGTTTTGACCTCTTTAACGTAAACGTGCGTAACCATCTACAACATGATTAATCGCGTCAGGTAATAATTATTTACGTTTCAGAAGCGTCTATAATATATCATTTGGAATTCCATTAAACGTGGCCCAGTTTCACTCTACTTTTATCCTCCGGTCTGATGATCCAAAAATTGGATTGGACCTTCAATTATCCAAGTTCACAAAAAAGAAAACTATTCCGCAATAAAGGGAGCTTGGGAAGCTGCTCGTAAATATTCAGAACGACAGCGCCCTTAAATCCCTTAATTACACCTTCTCAAGTTTTCCGGTCACTTTATCTACTAAGGCTTTGCAAAACTCTCTTCAAAGCTATATTCCTTGTCCCTGAACGAACATGCTTTGGAAACAAAGTTTGTGCTTAAGCACAATTAGATGCTAAAACATTTTACCTAAAAGCACGCTAAGCGACTTTAAAAAGATGTTCGATAGTAAAATATAATTTGAGTTTTGCATGGAAAATGAAGTGTTATAGTGACACCATAAGTGAAAAAACCAAGGTCTCTGAGGCAATGTTTAAATTTAATAATACACACAATGCTGATTACAATAATAAGTTATTAGAAACCTATTGCTATGTAACAGCTAGTTTCAAAACAAATTCATTGTCTTTTGCCTGATTTTTCATGGAAGATTGGTGACGGTTTTTACAGTGACAATCGGAAATGTACTCAAAGTCGTGAACATTATCAGAACTACTAGTTCAACAGCAACATTTAATAAGAAAATAATGCTTTGTGCACAGTTACATAAACGGTTCTTTGTATTTATCCTCATTTACTTGCTTGTGAAGCAGAGCTCACATGCGACTACCAAAGGTTTAGCAAAGAGAATAAAGTGCAACAAAATGTTTTCATGTAACAACTATATATATTAGGTTTTCAAGATGTACTTTCCCATTTTCTATTAAACAATATTTAATATATTTGTTTAAAATAAAATGCGAAATTGTAGGTGCAAATCAAAAATATTGTTGACTGACTTTAGATTTAGTTTTTTGTAAACATTTCCCAAAACAGGTACCCCTTATTCCGTAAGGTAGACTAAGATCACAGTTGTAACCGGAAGGTGTCAAATTTACATTAACAATATCGTAAACGGAAATGCGAACTTTATACTGATCCTCAGCTAAGAATAATAATTTTATTCGTGGCACCCCATTTGAAAATCAAAGCCGAATCGTGACAATTAAGCAAAAACAACATTCTCGATCATCGATTGGTTTTATTATTAGTATTCTGACGATATTTCTGGACATTACACCCATATTGATTTGTTCTGTTTTGTTCTATCAATTTGAACAGAGGGGACCTCTTAGGACGAACTACTGTCCGCGATAGCGCGCCTGCCTTCGTGGTGTGCGACACACCCTTTAATTTATTTCGACAAATCAAATCAAATGTTCCATAATTCTGTCAAATTATGTATGTGGTTTTCAAGTCGAACACTGAAGTGCGCCACTGCTTTCAAAAAACCGTCAGACGAAATCAGCAAAAAGTGAAATGGAAATCCGCTCCATAAAACCCACAAACCTGCACATGCGAGCAGCATAAATGCTATAAAAAAACTACAACCCTGGTTGCCATCTACTTCTACAAAATAAAGCGCCTTCCGGATCCATACCGCTGAAATTTCTTAAAACCCTGATTTTGTCCAAAAAACTCGACGCCATTTAGTGGCTTAAATTTAGAAGAACATCCGCAAGTCTGGTTATATTTTTGATCTGGACCACTTACAGCCTGAAGGGCGCTGGACGGCAAAAAAATCTGGAATAGTCGGACGGATTCTGGCCGCTGAAAATCCCTAACCCGAATGTTTGTGAAAATTTATTTTTTAGTGTGTGAAATTTGGAAAAATTGCGCGAAATCTAAATTAGGAGGCCAGGACCACTCGCAGCCTGTTAAGGCGCTATCCGCTAGACCATCACAAAGTTTAAAAAAATATTCACTTACCCTTAGGCACTTTAGTCTGGATTCTAGGGTATTATTAAATTTCGAAACAGCAAAACTTGAAATTTACCGCAAAAAAAGAGTAATAATTGATATTTTTGGTCTGAAGATAATTGAAGATATGTTCGCAGCAGAACACCCCTATTTTACATATTAAAACAGTCTACTGTGGAAAATCTGAGCAATCCCTACTGAGAGTTCAAGAACCGTTTAATTTAGAGTATAATTCACAGCAGAAAAACTACAATAATTGAAACAAACTACCTTACACGACGTTAGAAAATGTAGTTTACAGCAGAACTAACAGATTTTACATTTAGAATGAAAAAGTTCATATGAAAACCGATTGAAAACTTCTAGTTTGTCTATAAAATGTGACTTTAAATTAGTTTCAGAGAAATCAAATAAAAAACTTTGAAAACCCCAACCCAGAATCCAGAAACTCCCTCGTCGTTCCTCGTCGAATAAATATACAATGCAAGAATATAATAAAACACAAGTGGACAATATGGGAGTAAAATCTCTACATCTACATGGCAACCAGGGGCAAAGTAATAACGAACTTACCGAAAGCTGCATCGTGCCACCTGGAAGGAAAGAAAAAACGTGTTTAGTACAGCAGGAAATCTGTCCAAAGCGATGTTATTGAAAATCAGAATAACAAAGAATAAGAAATGTAAAGAACGCATAAAACGTCATTTGCTTTTCGCAAAACTAAAATCATTTCAAGCTAAGAAATGTAAACATAAGAGATCATTCCTACCAGCTTTCTTCAAGCTGGCGACCACTTCCAGAAACTTCCACTTTCTATTCATTCATCCTCAAAAACTTAACACTACACTTGATCACACAATGAAAATGCATTCCGAATTGAAAACTTTAATCCTGCATTGAACATGCATAATAAGCTACCGCAGTTATAAGGGCCACAATGATTCTATATCGTCCATCTAAGAACGCGATTAACACGACAGAAAGGACTTAACGACATGTATTGCCGTCCATTGCCTGTAAGAAACTGAATATTCATACAGTTTTTCGAAAAAACTCATGCGATATCGAAATTTTGGCCGGGTTCTGAAGGTACCGAACTACAGAACTAACATAATGATATAACTATTTGCTTGATCGCCCTTTGGATGACTCATTGCTTAGCTTTGCAATTCGATTTCAGTTTTTTCATTGTTGACTATTTTGTAGAAAGTGCCTGTTCGCGCAGCAAGATTTGCGAAAACTACTTTCACGTTCCAACTCGTTTGGATGATCCCCCTAAACAAAACAGCTTTGTCAGCCAAATATAAACAGATCGGATGATGGGGGCGCATTAGATTTTTTTATACTAAATTTAATGCTAGCTATCGAACAGTCGTTTTCTTCGATTTTTATGAAGTTTTGAGCCATTTGAGCTTGATAGTTTTTATAGGCTGCCTAAATGGCAGACTCACGTTCAAGCCATGCCATTATTTATCAATGCTTCTTTATTTATCAATCCCATCATCAACGTTACTTGATTTTGACAAGATTTTTCTTATTAGTGGTCTACTCGATTTTAATAAAAATTTTAACTTTTCATTCTTGATTTGTTGGGTAAAGTCCAGTCAAATGATAGATTCAGATTCAATTCGGGCCATGAAATGTGAATGCTTTCGTTCCCCGCAGCAATAGAGCGACGGAATACATTGATTGACGGAATATTTGATTTTGGCACGCGTTCGTTGAGTCTTTTGCTAGATTTTTATAAAACTTTGGTCTTTTATAGTTTGATATGTTGTTGAAGAGCTGCCTCAATGGCAGATCCACTTTCGAACCAAATCATGACTTTTGTATGTTTCACATTGCTGGCGTCATTAACAGCGCATTAATAATTGTTTCTAGAAGGAAATATTTATTATTTAATTGGGGGCCTTTTTGAAAAAAAAACTTACTTAACAGGGTTTTCATATTTTGAAAAATGTTAATACAGAGCGTAACAGTAAAAACCGTTCACATTTAATTTCTTTGCTTATTTAATATATTTTTTTATAATTCGCTTAACAGCACATGGTTGCTTTTTTCGCGGATATCGCATGGCAAAATCCGCAGCAAAACAGCCATATAAACTTATGAAATTGACGGACAATAGCTCAGAAACTAAACATTTTTGGCATGTTTTCAAAAAATTACTTTTTTTCCCTATATTAAATCAGATAAAAGTATAACTAGTAGGGATTTTCATTGGAAAAAAAATTGGAATCAATTTCAATCCCAAAACGTATTTTTATCACTCTGTATTAATAGAATTCAAACCGTTATAAAAAGTATAATAAAGTAATTGTTTCTCGTCAAGAACTCGGCCCCAAATTAAATAATAACGGACATTTTAATAATTGTTTTAATGACTGCATATTTCATTTTTGATTTAAAATTTAAAAAATCTCAAAAACGGTTACAGTTTTAGATGTTAGCGTTTGAGCAAACCACCTCTGAAGATGCAAGGCAATCGTGCTTGCGAAACGTCAGTAAGAAATCCTATTCTACAACGGCTTAAGTAGTTAATAATATAGGTAAATCAAACAAAATTCCCAGATTTGCCTAACTTTCGAATGGCAGAAATTCCTATGGTTCAATCACACACTAATACTCAATTAACACGAAACAAACTACATAAAACTGCCCATTAATTAACTTTTATGAGTAATATCTCGGAACATCATGGTTCTAGTTTGTAATTTTAATTGTGGTGCACTACATCCGTATTTTAATTTCAGTGTTAAGAAACACATGAAAGAAAGTGAATTTATAAGGTCTGTCTCGCCGTTTTGTCTATAAAGAACAACCGTTTTCGGCTTCCTCCTAAGTTTTATTAATTAATTATGTAAACTGTACATGTATTGTTATGTAATTGGTTCTAGAAATTGAAAGTGATATTGATACTAAACTAGCAACAAATGAGAGAATTAAAGCTGGATGATATTTGCGCTGACCCGTTCTAAATCGCATTGAGATGAAAGTCGCCTGAAGCAATTTGCCCGGTTCGAAGCAATTGTGTTGTCGCTGTAAACATCAATTTCGTTTCTCATTTTGAGGGTTCAAATCATACTGTGCCTCAAACGCGAAATGCTACGCAATTTGTTTGCCAATTTTGATGGAAGGAACATCATTTTGTTGAAATGTTTGTCCAACTACATCCACTTTAAATTGCAAAGCTGCCTATCGTTCAGATACCCAGAAAAATTGATATTTTCATAACGACAAGCCACAAGAAACTCTGTAATAAAAATCACTTAAACGAAAAACTTTTAGAACTAACTTCTTCGTCTTTTCAAAATATACGTGATGAAATTGGGTCCCTTTCCAGGGGAATTGAGACCCTAACCAGGGACTCTAGATTGAAATTACTTTTCCGATAAAAAAATAATCAAAAAGAGACTTTGGAGCTTAAGGCCTTTGAAAGGAAAACACGTTATCGGACGCTTCCGGACTTTATCTGTTTTCCAATACTTTATGAGAACTCCTTGAAAACGCCATGTACAACATGATATAAAGCAGGCAAAATTGAATGGGATTATCTTGTTTGTATACTATTTATATTATAGCGCATTTTGTATTAAAAGTTGCTATTTCCCAATAACTATTTCGCTTTTTGCTTTTTAAGGAAACAATTCACAGTTGAATAGGCATGCCATGAACTGTCTAGTGCATTTAACCAAACAAAAATCTTCAATGTATATCGGGAATAACAACATGTAACTTTAAATGATACAATAGACATACTGGAAATAGGCTGCTTGGCAACCTTAAAATAATCAATAGATTTAAAGCAATTGTTCGCTCAACTTGTACTGCAATGCTCTTTATTGTGTTTCCAGAAAACAGTTGAAGACCTTCGCATTTGATCATTGCTTCTGTTCGGTGGACCCAAATCAAGAAAACTTCGCTTCTCAGGATGTGGTTTTCGATTCTCTTGGCAGAGATATTCTAGAGAATGCTTTCCAAGGCTACAATGCATGCATATTTGCTTATGGACAGACAGGTAAATATATTTGCGATTTATTAGATAAAGAATTATAGAAAATAAATAAATTTCAAGCTTATTTTGCGAAAAGGAATCATTTCGAGGAAGCATGGAACTTAGCCAAGACGTCTTTACAAATCGTTTATTAGGGCAACGGCCTTCTTTGCATACGATGAATCACCAGGTTCAGGCAAAGCATTTTCTGTGTGTCTATAAATTTCCCTTCTGTTATTTCATACGTTTTTTTTTTTATGAATAATTCAAATTTTTAACGAATCGAATGGTTGGATCTCTGAATACACTTCAGTAAAATAAATCATTTGCTGCGCTACAAAACAACAGCGGGTAGGTATTGATTTTTATGCACCCATCTGAAAACTGTTTTCTACGAATTTATCACATCGGATTGTTTAAAGTAGATATAGATAACCATATCAGAAAATAGCATGTTTACACTGGTTGATAAGACTAATATACGTAAACCATGATATTTCCAGTTGAATTTTATTGAACAAAAAATCAAAAACTAAGCATATACATTTGGAAAACCAAACAAATTCAAAACGTTGCAGCTCGTGACAGTTTCAAAGGCTCAAAAATTAAAAAATCAGTCTAGATTGCGAAGGCTCGAAATACGCGCGGGCCAGTCACTAAGGAAAATTGAAAATTAACATTTTGTTCCATTTATTTATAATTTAAAACTAGCTTGACTGGTAAACGGCGTCAATTCACTGAAGTATGAAAGCTACATAAACTTCCTCTTTCACCACTTTTGCTTTTTATTAAATTGGCAGCAATGGCTTTATTGAATGCTAATTCCATCAGGTTGAGTGGGTTCATGTTTGAAAACCTACCAATTGTTACGTAATTTCCTTAAAAAATGCTTTTAATATCAAAATTTTATTCGTACTGACTATTCTGAAATTTACTCATTTCACTTTTATAGTGCTAGTTAAGAGAGCTGAATATTCAAAATGTGTTTTCGGGGAACTTGTTCTGAGCGGATAAAAGCCAATAGGAAAAATCATTAACAACCTCCAGTAGCAAAACGATGGTAATCATTGTCTCTTCAGGTGTAAACGTTCCACTTAGACTCTTAATTAGGGTTAATCAGGCGTTTTGCATTGAAATGTAGTTTTTTTTCTCATTTACAAGGACAAACTATTACAAGCTTCCCATCTATTTCCACGTGAAAACAAGTTTGGAACTCTGGTGAGTTTTTCGAACTTTCAGGCCGTGGTGGAAAAGTTTTGTAAGCAGGAGGGGCTTGGTGGCAAACCACTTCTGAAGATGCACGCCACTGGTGCTTGCGAAACGTCTTGAAGAAATTCGAATCCACGTCGGCATAAAAGCCCGAAAAACTCGCCAGTTTCAAACAATGACCACGAAAGCTTCACTCTTTTGAGGCCTTCGTTTTGAGTTAGTCGCACTGTATATTACATATTAATACCAGCATAGTAATCAATGATACGTTTTCAAGTAATTTTACATTGCCAGTCACTAGCGAATATTTATAGATGCAAGATTAAGAAATGACTAATTAAGGCGTTTCTATCTAATCTGGATTTCGACACAGAAGGCAGGAAACTTGGTGTGGAAAAATCAATTAAAAGTTAATTACGCCTGGATTCCAGCTTTCACTCCACATTAAGTAATTATCCAAGTTCGAATAGACGAAGCAGAGAATTGAGCAGACTCTTTCTTTATTGCAAGTGGTAAATAAAGATCGGAGAAAAACGACCATTATATTACTATGTAGGGTTTTTCAGCTTCACTTATTGGAATACAAACTGTTAAGGTTTTGATATAAAGTTTCCTTTTGGTCCTTCAGTCATGTCGAATATTGGGGATAAGTCTTAAAGGAAAACCTGGTGATTCAAACGTTAGCAATTGGAATTCGCCAACATTGGGGAAATAGGAAATTACACCCCTGGGTGCTATTTGATTGGTGAAGGGTCGGCTGAGAGGTTTTCAATGTAACACGATTTGCATCCGGAATTTTCCTTATATTTCGGAACACACCATATCGATTTTAAGTCGCACTAGTTGCGTGTTTATAGCATTTTTGTCGGTTTCATCGCATTTCGATCTTAATGACTTCCAGAGCACAGCCCGTGAAACTTCACAGCGTTTATAATTAAATGTACTTCCATTAATTATATTGACGATCTTTACTCCCTGAACGCGTGACGCGATAAACAAAGTGGATGAATGAGAATTGACGATTACTACAAAATTTAATAAATGAAAATATCGGATCTAATAATCACTCATTCTAACACTTTTTCTGCTACAACTACACGCTTTCGTTCAGCCGCTGTTATCCATAAATATATTTTAAGCACACTCATCCAGCATCCAGACGCGGTAAGAAAGCAATTAAGCCAAGTGCATCCTGTAGAACACAGAAATAAAAACACCCCGTCCAATGTGTTTCCATGTTGTTTACTCTGCGCCACACATTTCAAACTGAACATGATAGTTAACGCAAGAATTGACAAATAAATTTCTCTAAAAAATGTGACAACCCTTGTGAGAATTTCAAAAATGAGCAATTCAAAATATAGTTAATAAAAAGGTATGACTAAACTAATAGGCGCTTTAACCCTATTTCTCGAAGCAAAGTGTCCTATAATCTACTTTATATTGGAGTTTTCCACGCCATACAATCAGCTTTCGATGGGGGTGATTTTATTTCCATGACGGTACATCGATTTTCAACTAACCCTTCAATGGATGAGTCACGGTACGCTTACTGAGCAATGGAACCTATTTTTATTTTTACAAATTAAAAATTAATAGAAATGGGCCTCTATATTTAAAACTTCCATAGACGGTGTCCGAAAAATCTACATGTAATCATCTCCAACATTTGCTGAGTTTGTTTGACGGTATAGTTTCCGGACACCTTGTTTAATGTTTATTTGAAGTTGTAATCAGTATTTAATCAAAGTATTCTACTAGGCAAAAGGTCCGAACTTTGTAATAAAGACTTCGGTTTATTTCTTCTCTTGTAAGTCATTAAAATCGGTAAATAAATCAATCTATCGCTTCAAAGAAAGCCGAGGGCCGTTTCCGTGGGCAAGAAACGGAACCATTTTTATTGCTCTCAATGCTCTAACCTAGATCTAGTGTTATGGTCACGAATGTGTCCGATTTCATCACAGTTGCTGACTCACCGCCTTGATTTAGGGTGAAAGCAATAAAGATTTTCTGCCTTTGATCTCTATTAAGCACTAAAGCAACTCCAGGGGGGGAATTCTTTCGACCCATTTAAAAATAAAAAGATCTGTAATTCAAAATTTGAGCGAACTACTGTCTCATACGATTTCGAAACAAACGATGTATTTTTTCAAATGCGAGCAGGAAATGACAAAACCATCAAGTATTCTCTTCGCTAACTAAGTTTTCCAGTAGAATTCGGACATATACAAACGCGAAATTGAGTCAAGCTGGCGCCTTGCCATTATTTTGAGACTTTGACAGTGGAAATATGAACCGTTTATTTCGTCTTTCATTGATTTTTGTTCGTACGCCTTTTTTATTCTCTCTAGCCCCAAAATTACATCGTTTTTTTACGTCCTTAAAAATATAACACTTTTGGCAAAGTATTCTCCAATATGAACAATTCCCTATGACCGAGTAAGACATAAAACTCTAACATTAAACTCTCGTAAACAAAAGAGACGTGAATTAGTTCAGCTAGATAACTTCTCAATTTCCTATACAAATCTTGATAAGTCTGGTGCTGATGGCCTGATGGGTCAGTATCCTATAGCTTAAACTTGGCTAGTTTCCAACACTTGATTTTATTGGCGAACTAAACGTACACAATCATAGAAGTTTATGGACAAAGTTATTGATGAAGGAATCCAGTTGACAATTGATCCACTACAATGGTTTGTTTTGTTCAATCACTCAACAACACTGAATTGTTATTAGAATTATTCATATCAAAAAAGTTGGGCATTCACCGGGATTTAAGCCGTCCTGGAAAATAATTTTCGCTGACGTTTCGCAAGCCACGAGTGGCTTGCATCTTCAGACTGGTAATACGTCGAGCAAACGTCAGGAGGAAATTCTTTCCCACGACGGCCTACAAGTCCGAAAAATTTCCAGGGGATCCAGATGATGTTGATCAATATTAGGGCAATGCTAGTAAAACTTTTCCAGTTTGACAGTGATAAATGGATGTGGATCGAAGTGGTTATTAAATTTAGAAACTCTAATTACAATTTGTAGCTGAAATGTACGGTTGGGATTAGCGCCTGCAAACATACGTATGGGATTTGTTCGCTCTAAGAGTTCCGCTGCCCAAATAATGATTGATAAAAGCAATTTCTTACAGGATCGGGCAAATCGTACACAATGATGGGCTCCCAAGACAACAAAGGAATCATTCCCCGGTTATGCGATACGCTGTTTGGCCTAATAGCAGAAAGACAAAACTCGGAGCTATCTTACAAAGTGGAAGTTAGCTACATGGAGATTTACAATGAACGAGTAAGTCATCCACAAAAACATTTCATAATTGATCTTGAATCTACCATTAAGAAATTGACTGCTTCAGGTGCATGATTTACTGGACCCTCAAACCAACAAACAGTCTCTAAAGGTTCGAGAACACAATGTTTTGGGACCTTATGTGGATGGACTTTCTCAACTAGCTGTAACAGCATTTCATGTAAAGAATTTAATCCTCACGCTTAATAATCGATCAACTAATAAATATTTCAGGATATCGATAACTTAATGGCAGAGGGAAACAAATCAAGGACAGTAGCAGCCACTAACATGAATAGTGAATCATCTCGTTCTCATGCAGTATTCACGGTAATTCTAACACAAACTTTAACTGACACGAAAAGCGGGGTAACTGGGGAAAAAGTCAGTCGGATGTCCTTAGTTGACTTGGCCGGGTCTGAACGAGCTGTGAAAACTGGAGCTGTGGGAGATCGACTCAAAGAAGGGTCGAACATTAACAAATCTCTTACTACCTTGGGTCTAGTCATCTCGAAATTGGCAGATCAATCCTCTGGGAAGCAAAAGGACAAGTTCGTGCCATATCGAGACTCAGTGTTAACATGGTTGCTAAAGGATAACTTGGGAGGAAATAGTAAGACTGTGATGGTCGCTACAATATCACCGGCAGCGGATAATTACGAAGAAACGTTGTCTACTTTGAGATATGCCGACAGGGCAAAGAGGATAGTCAATCACGCAGTGGTTAATGAGGATCCCAATGCCAGAATCATCAGAGAACTAAGAGCAGAAGTGGAAACATTGAAGGAAATGCTAAAACATGCCACGGTAATTAGCTGATCAATATCAATTAAATAACAAAAAAACAGGTCTTAATAAATTTTCCGAATCCGCCCGAAGTCTTATCTTCTTAAGATATGAATTTAAGTAATAAACTTTTAACGGTTAGTGTTGACTATTGAGTTTTGGAGCTCAACACGGGTTTGAATTTCCATCAAACGCTTGGACTTTAGGTGAGTCCAAAGTTAATGGTTAATTTTAGGCTTTGAGCGAACATTTTAAAAGTTTTGGATAATATCTGGTGCCCGGTTACTCGAAAATGGCAATCTACGTGACATTGAGCACGAATACAGCTTATGGCAAAATTTGTGGAACAATTGCATTTTGACGTATTTCTAAACAATAAACGCAAACAATAACGTTTACTTTTCATGTAGCGACGCGCTTTTTTCCCTATTTTCATTTATAGCGAATCTAATATCATAAATTAGTGTTTGCGCTCTATATTACCAAACATGCACACGATTACATGCCAGTCAGGCAAAGTAATGAATATGCAATGGGTTCTACGTCGAATCTGACCTTTGAAGTTTTAAAGTTCGTTCTGCACTGACCTGAAACTGTTCTATTGGCTCTAAATTAAATTCCCTTTGCGTTTAGGGTTCACCAGTGGGAGATATTCAGCGTGTAGACATTCACCAAAAGTTAAGTGAGAGTGAGAAGCTCTACAAAGAAGTATCACAAACTTGGGAAGAGAAGCTGATGAAAACTGAACGAATACAGAACGAACGTCAACAAGCGCTGGAAAAAATGGGCATCAGCATTCAAGACTCCGGAATCAAAGTGGAGAAAAATAAATATTATTTAGTCAATTTAAATGCAGACCCATACCTAAATGAACTGCTGGTATATTATCTCAAGGAATACACGGTAGTTGGGCAAAAAACTGGCTCGACATGTGGGCCAGATATACAGTTATCTGGCCTTGGCATCCAGGAAGAACATTGCATTATAACAATAGAAGAAAATGGGTTATTTTTAGAACCTCTTGCCAATGCGAGATCTTGCGTAAATGGTTCCCAGGTTAGCCAGAAAACCCAACTGAGACATGGAGACCGGATTGTTTGGGGAAACCATCACTACTTTCGGGTGAACTGTCCTAGATCGATATGTAAGTATTACTGTCACATATTTTGAGATTAGACTGACAAATCCTGTGCCTTTCGTAGCAGCTACATCTGAGCCCCAAACACCCGCACAATATATTGATTACAATTTCGCACGGGACGAGCTTATGACCAACGAGCTCAGCAACGATCCCATACAAGCTGCTATTGCTAGACTAGAAAGACAGCATGAAGAGGACAAGCAAGGTATTTAAACTGCTCGATTCTCTAAGACGAAATCTAACACACGCAACTTGCGATATTTTTAACAAGCAGTTTAAGAATAATTGTTGCAGATTGTTTGCAGCCTTTTAATCAAATGACAATGTTTTAGTCGCTCTAGAAAAACAAAGGGTCGAATACGAAAGGCAATTCCAGCAACTGAGAAATATGGTATCTCCTTCTACGCCATATTCTCCATATCCGTACGATCCCCTGAGAATTGGATTAGGCAAAACAACGCCATGCACCCCGACTACTCAGATGAGAGTGGAGAAATGGGCTCAAGAAAGAGATGAAATGTTTAGAAGAAGCATTGGGCAGCTCAAGGAAGATATCTTAAAAGCCAATTCTTTGGTGCAAGATGCAAACTCGCTAGCTGACGAAATGGGGAGACAAACGAAGTTCAGTGTCACGCTGCAGATTCCTCCTGAGAACTTGAGCCCAAATAGAAAGGTATGTGCATTTAGAGAGACGTGACTTAAGGTTCTTAGAGCAAAAGTCTACTTTAGAAAGGCGCCTTTGTGAGTGAGCCTGCGATATTGGTCAAGAGGGGCATATCTAGTCAAGTATGGACTATGAAGAAGCTGGAAGACAAAATCGTCGATATGAGGGAGTTGTATGAAGAGCACCAACGAAGAGGAGGCACGTTTAATGTGAGAAATTCACCTAAAACATAAACGTGTTCGAATACATAGCTTTGTTTCAGGAGTCAAATATGATCGAACCAGACCCTTTCTTCGAATCACAAGAGAATCACAATTTAATCGGAGTAGCAAATATATTTTTAGAAGCTTTATTCCATGAAGTCAGCTTGGACTATCACACCCCTATAATAAGTCAACAGGGAGAAGTTGCTGGTCGTTTACAGGTGACATAGATTGAATACGCACAAACAGAACTATCAGAACATAAGATGCGGCTTTTAGGTGGAATTGAGCCGAGTATCAGGTACTCTACCACAAGACCGAATTTGTGAGGCAGCTTCAGACAGCTCCTCGGACTGTAGCCATGATGACGAAGATCAAGCTAGTTCGGCTGTTACCTGTCGCGTTCACATTAAACAAGCGACAGGACTTCCCCTTTCGTTGTCTCACTTCGTCTTTTGCCACTACACATTCTGGAGCCATGAGGAAGTTGCGGTTCCAGACAAAAACATTGGAGAAAACAGCCAGAAACATTCAACTACAGCGAAGTTTGATGACAGCCGAGATTTCACAGTAACTCTATCTGAAGAGTTTATAGAGCATTGTGCAGGTATTTAAATGTTCATACACCTGCATGGTTTATATTTTTTTAATTTATGGGTTTTTTTTCGCAAGCATGAGTAGCAAATAACACAGAAACAGTGTACTTAGTCTGTGGTAGGCGAAAGTGGCTTATACATTTGAACGAAAATTTAAATCTTCCAGTTTTGCAATGGGGTCGCAAAATGTCTTCGCATTTTGTGTTTTTGACTAGTTTAAGCATGAGAATCAATGACGTCGTTAGTTAACGAAGAATTATCAAGCACAAGTGGTTTGCATTCACAGATGTGTTTCTTTCGGCAGCTTACAACAGAACTGCGATTTTCGAGCTTTTAGGATGTGAATATAGAGTTTCTCCCTGAAGTTTAGAGGTTACTTTGCGTTTAGGAAAGCCATATGCGGTATAGTGCGCATTTTTATAACGAAATATTCATATAATTTTATACTATATATTTAAATGAAGATATTCATTCACTTACCATGCCATTAAATTGCACATTTCACTAGGCGAACGGTCCACCACGACGTCTCAACCACTTGTGAATCGATGGAATCGACGTAACCCAACGAAAAGTCGTATAAACAAAGTTTTTTCAGGTTCAAACGCATCAATCGATAAACGCTCAGCGTGTCTGACTGTTTACATTTACACTGATTAAATGTTTTATTCAAAAAGTCAAATAAATTAATGAAACTTTTTGTTTTGTTTCAACGTTTTGTCTCATCAGACATGATTTTGCAGGAATGAGCAAAAAAGTTAAAGAAATCAACGGTCATTTGCAAAAACCAACTTGCTCATGGCGTAGATTACTATTATTTGCGAACAATTTTTCTCAGTTACGTTTCTTGTGCAAATGTGTTTTTTGTTTTGCCACTTTTTCACTGTTAATATTTAAAATTCTGATACAAAAACGCTAGACGCCATTTACTTTGACAAATCTATATAATGACAAATGACGTATACAGCAGGAATGATATCAATGCGCGAACGTCCAGTTTACGCCACTTGCGAAAATTTGGCGGGACGTTTGTTTAATATTTCTTACAAAATGTATCAATGACTAACCAAAACTAACTGAAAATTACAAAAACACAAAAAATATGTTCAAGAAGAACATGTATGGCGTAACAATGGCGTCTTTCGTCTTCTTGTGGGAATTTTGTGAAGATTAACAGTGGAGAACTGGCAGAAAAACGCATTTCCACAAGAAAGGTCACTAGCAAAACCTGGTCAAACAGGCATAATCTACAAAGTCAACAACTTGGATTTCGCAAAGTCGACGTGTAACCAAACCAGCTTAATGAAAATGTGGAAAAAACACGCACAGGGTGACCCAAAAACTGGTCTTTTAGCTATTTTAGTAATTCGGCTATATTTCCAGAAACTCCTTAAAATAGACCACTGGAATTGTACACTTTGTCCCAACACTTCTGTATTCGTAAAATCACCTTTAATTCATGCATCACTGGAGTAGACTTGCGGTTGGGTCCGTTTTTTAGCTCCACTAACCACACTTTTGCACACCACTAAAGCACATTTCGAAAAGCGAATGTTTTCTACACATGAAAGCTCAGCCAACAGCCCGAATGTTGGCTGTTTTCGAGAAAATTGGTATTGTGCATTGGAACCCGAACCGGAACATATAAAACGATTAGGGACAAAATAATCACTCAATCAAAAGATTTTTTCGAGGCCAAAAGTAGAGAGATTTTCGCGAAGAAATTCTATTCTACGATGACCTAAATGCGCAAAAAATTGCTATATTTAATTGGGTAATTTAGCACCATACACTTGGACATGCATACAACTAAAATCTCAATTCGTTCACAGGTCAGGTCTCATTAGGCCTGGCCGTTTCTTATAAGAAAACTCCTGCGGTATATATTTATGCGAGCATCGCAGGGGAAATTTAAGGCCCAATTTAATTAATAAATCAAATACTGATAGTGACGAGTTATATTGTATAACAGCAACATCAAACAGAGTTTTTAATTGCATTTTAGAAGGCGCCCTATCAATCGAAGTATGGGGAAATAGAAGCGCAGGATTTTCCAAATACAAACCAGGCTGGGAAGTTGAGCAACAACTAGCAACAGCCCGATCCTTGCTAGATAGATGGTCAGAGCTAACGAGAAAAATCGAGCTCTGGGTAGAGATTCAAGAGTTGAACGATCTGGGAGAATATGCGGGAGTAGAAGTGGTAATGAAGAACGATATGCTGACCGGGGGGATTTATCAGTTAAGACAAGGCCAACAAAGGCGGATACAAGTCAGAGTAAAGCCGGTCCAAAATTCCGGTACTTTGCCCATAATATGCCAGCAGATAATGAAGATTGAAGTCGGTGGCGTGATGGTTCGGAATCGGCTTCAAAAGCCTCTGGATTCATATCAGGAAGAAGATCTGACTGTATTGCGCGAAAAATGGAACGATGCGCTTACGAAGCGCAAGCAATATTTGCATTCTCAGCTTCAAAATTTATCGGAGAAACTAGACAAATCAGAACAAGACTTGGAAAGAGAAAAGAGCCTCATGGAGCAACTTGTTAACCTTACTGAGGAAACGAATGCTGTATATGTACCTCAACCAGGAACTGGAATACCTGGAGCCCCTGCCATGTGGAGCCCTCCGCCTGGAATGGAGCCACATGTTCCTGTATTGTTTTTGGATTTGAATGGTAATGCCAAATATTACATTTTTTTCCAGTAGTGAATAATGAATGTCACGTTTAGCTGACGATTTATCAACGCACCCTTCAGGAGAAGAAGTAACCGCAGCTGGAATCAACTCAATTTTGCCAAAGGAGGATGGAAGGCAATTTTACGAGTTAAAGATTTTACACACTTTAGATAAAGATGTTTGCTCAATTGCCAGTTGGGATTCTTCCATTCATGATAGCCAATATCTCAACAAAATCACTGAACGTAAGTGAAGTAGGTTCCTTTTAAACGCATTTCAAGCAAACTGTTATATTACAGCCAATGAACGAGTGTATATGATTCTAAGAATAACTGTACGCCTATCTTATCCCGCGACAATGGACCTGGTTCTAAGAAAGAGATTAGCCATTAACATATACAAAAAGCAGAGTTTAACAGAAAGAATCAAGAAAAAAATTGCCAGAACCGATCTTATTACAAACTGTGGCGTTACGTATTTAGTGGTATCCAACGTGCCTAAAGCTAGTGAAGAATTGGAAGATCGGGAAAGTCTTGCTCAGCTAGCTGCTTCAGGAGACAACAACACTTCTCTTTGTGATGGAGAAACTTATATAGGTTTGTGACAACATTCGGAAAAATGTCTACAGCAAGGCTCAATATATTATTTCCAGAAAAATACACAAGAGGTGTAAGTGCAGTGGAAGGCATCCTTAGCTTGGACCGGCTACGTCAAAACGTAGCTGTTAAAGAACTGTTACAAGCCAAAGGACAGCCTCTCATGAGGAAAACCGTTAGCGTTCCCAACTTCTCGCAGGTATGCAGCTATTCAGTGTCAACTCAACTCTGTAGTAGCTCGCTCTTTTTTGATATTCACTCTTCCTTCACCTGCCACAATGGCAACTTTTTCTGCACGATACAAGGTGGGTCAAAAAGGAAGTCTAAATAAGTGATTTGAAAGATTGATAATACCAATAATTTTCAAAATGCGGACATTGGCCCATCTTGTGCAAGTACTCTAGCACCTAGCTATTAGAAATACAACATGTTTTAAAAAGTCACTTGTTATTGCCGCACAGACTTTGGAATCAAAGGGGGTATGTGTAGACTTACCATGATTATTTAGTAAAGAACTTTTGACGGCTAATTGAATATAAAAATCCACTATTGAGAGTAGTACGTCAACAATTTCCTGCTTTTTAATGTAAAATGTATTTTTTGCCTAAAAAAATATCTTGAGAACTATTGAAATTTCAGCTGATGAGATTCGATACGTTGAGCACCGAATCCCTGCACATGTCAAGGTCCGAAAGTGTATCTGAGCTGAATAGTGAGTTGCATGGCTTGAGTCCTGCAAGGCCACGATCCAGCATTGGAAAAGAGGAAATAACTCCTCCCAAAACCTATGGCGGACTTGGTAAGTGTTTGAATTTGTCTCTGTGTGGTAATATTTGGAAATTAATTGTACTTATAGGAATTAAGAACTCTAGTACGTACATATCGATATAGACTAGTACTGAACATGTTTAACAAATATTTTTATAGACTAAAGTAATTAGTAAGTAATGAAACTTGTAATAAGATTAGGTGGCATTTCCAATAATTCAGATTTATTCATGAAAAATAGTCCGGCTCATTCCTCAGCTTCCATTTAGTTTATCTAGCAACACGTAAGGTTCCTGATAAATGAACAAGCTCCAGCAGGTTCACCATACGCGAAAACCGTATCATAAAGTCATTACTTGAAGCTGGCGAGTTCTTCGCGCTTTTAGGTCTCTATTAGAATTTTTTCCGGATGTTTTGCAAGCGCGAGTAGTTTGCTCGGAAGCTTACAATTAATTGATACATGAAGATGTTCTTTTATCGGGTGGAGTCCGAGCGGAGTTAAAGAAGAAGGTTGCCAAACAACTTTTTTTTCTTTGGTAGTATCCATTGGCATGTAAATTTGTCGGTTGCACGGCGTTCACAAACCAAAACTTGGCGTGTTCTGTGGAAATATCTACCTTCCTCCTTACAAGATCCTTACAAGAATCTAAATTGATTCAAGAACTGAAGCCACTTGACCATCCAAAGCGTCGTTTTTAGAGCAGCTTGAAATTGACTCAGAATTTGAAAAAAATCGTCGTTTCGGCTGAAGCACATTTTTGGCGAATAAATGAAATTGTCATATTTGGTGTGAAAATAATCTACAAAATTCATGAAAAGTTTGATGAATTAATAATCTCCAGAAATGCAACCGGCCCACAAAAAGTTGAGATGAAAACCGTCAGATTTTGTAAACTTTATCGCCCTACAGATCGGAAGCAAAGCATTTTAAGCCCCCTTGTTTTTCTAAAAAAAATTGTGTCGCTCAACGGGCCAAGAAGAGAGACGAAATTCCTTTCCACCACGGCCTAAAAGAGCGAAAACTCAGCAGTTTCAATATTCACACTGTATACCGATTTACATATTTCAAATGCCTTTCTTCTGATATAACCAATATTGTTTAACTAACATTAAATCAATTTTGTTTTTGCAACCCTACAAGGCTCCATTCTATCAGGTAAAATGGAGGCTTGCTTACTAAGATTGCTGTTATTAGGTTGATAAAGTAAAATGTTCAATACACCAAATCCAATGCTTGAGTCAAATAATGACCGGTTTTGAGCATTTGCTGCATTCGAGGCACTCAGAACAATGGTGTAGTTTGTAGACAAGTCGTAGATATAACAACCAAGCATGATTGATTTCAGATAAATTGAAATAGAAACTTATAGATATTGATCAAAACCCTTATATATTGAGTGGTCCAATGTTGCTGAGCAATTAATTTTGAAAAATTAATCGACAGCTTTAGTGATTTGGAACCGGATTGCCCAGCAACTATGTATACTTGTATAAAGTGTATAAAATGTACCAAACCACTTGTAAAAATTATATAGGCACCGTAGCATGATATTTTTAAAAATTATCTGGCAGATATAAGGATTTTGGTTTGTTGTTAGACAAACTGTCTTCATATCAACGTTAAGAGATCGAACATTCATACAACTTCGCGCTAGATTATTCTAGAATAATTTAAATATATCAGTTCCTTTTTTATTGAAAACATCCAGTGCCAGTCCATCTATTCAGCATTTTAAATATATTCCGCTTTTGCTCTTATGTAGATGATTGTAATGAAGTCACAGAGACAGCAATAATAAGAAATTACTTAACTATTTGTTGAATCTGATATCAAATATCTAATTTATTGACTGGAAACTAACTTGAAAAATATCTCGAGCATTTTGGGCATGTGTAGATAAATTAGACGAATATATCACAAAATAGTGATTGTGAATCAAAGTAGACCAAAGCTCAACTGACGGGAATTTGGAATGAAAATTTGGTTCACATATATATTGTGTGTGTGATATGCGTAGGCTAAATTGCAGCCTAATTAGTAACTTTACGTCGAACTCTGTAGATGAAAGCGTAAAGTTGCGTGGAATGAGTGCAATTTAGCCCAAGCAGGAAATTTGATTAGAAATATTCGTTCGGGATGTTACCAATTGGCAGAACTAAATGCATGGTTGTTCACTGTTAGTAGGCTAATAAAAAAACGCAGGAAAATTGTGATCCTTTGAGTAACCATACACAGGAAATTCCAATTAAATTGCAAATCAACACATATTAAATGATCACAATTAATTTTATTGGCCTATAGAATGAAAATATTACGTCTCTTTGACTTTAAAATGATCGCTGTATCATTTTAAAAGTGTACAAATCATACATGTGTAGATAGGATCGTGGAATGCCAGCGTTTTAAGTTAGAGACTAGAAAATTAATATTTTTAATATTTCAGCCCGCCCCACATTCCTAAATCTGAACTTAAATTTGAATTCCCTAAGATTGCAACAACCAACGAGCAGTACCAAAAGTACGTTTTTGTAAAAACTGACACTCGCTAATTACTTTTTGGTTTGTAGATTTTTGGTTACAGCGGATTGGATTTTTTTGTTTCAGTTAGACAAAGCTATACAGGGTTATCAAATAAACGCCTTCGATTTTTTAAGCAACTGGCAGTTGGGATAATTTCATATGCGATAAGGCACGCATAAAATCACCCGTTGATAACCTTGTATCGAAATTCTGTTCCTTTCTAAATGAATGCCCATGTAAATACTGCTTAAATCCTCAAGAAGTAACATTTTAGAAAGGAATTGGAAAAAATCCCATATAAATATGTGTTGTCATCGTTGTGGTTTTATTTTCCTTCTAACCTCATGTATCTACACTGGTTCGATAACATTTTTTTATTTGTTTTTAGTAGATTTATTTGGCTAAAGTAGTTTACGTGAGGACTATACATGTGACTCATTTTAGTATTCTCCGGCATGGTATCGCCAGCCAATACAAAGATGGGGCTGAGAATGACAACGTTACACGAGGAGCCTTTGAAATCTCTGCCAAGAAAACATTCATTTGATTTTCTGACTGACGAACCTATTGAAGAACAGTGCGAAGATGGGTTGGAGGAGAAAATAAACAGCCAGGTGAATGAGCTGTTTTTTACGAAGCAACTTAAGCATAAGAAGCTGTTTGCCGTTTTCAGTTTAGCCACAGATCCGAGAAGATCACCAGAAGGGGGTTACTGCCAACATCCCGTACTCTGGATTCGCTAACGGAACTTGCACCTAAAGCTACCACGCCATCAGCCAGTTCCAGTGGCTACGGATCTCAAGCAGTCTCAATCACCAATCTTTCCAGTGACGATTCCATGTCATTAAGGAGTATTAGCGTAGACGAAACACCTGATATTGAATCGAAACCTCTTCACACTGACTTGCAACCCGTTTCCGAACTGGCACAAGTCACTAGCTTTGACGTAGGTATAAATGAAGATCTGCAATTCGATCTCTAACTATGCGTTTGGCTTCAGCGACTCGCATTACCAGAAGATGATCCTGATGAGCCTACAGCCAATGATGAAAGCTCGGAGGACATGGTGCAAAGTTCGAACAGCGATTCAAATCCAATGCCGGAAATCGACACCGTGATTAAACCCAATTTATTATCCGGAAAGGTAGTTCGCAGGAAAAAACATTCGGCCAAAAATTCAAATGTGAGAGCTTCATTTCCCCAACCTCGCCTTGGTTCTAACAAGTCTGTAGAGAAGCTAAATATTATGAGTTTGAGCTTATCGTCACATGAAGATGATGCATTGCACAGCTCTACAGACAGATTGGAAGGTATGTATATTCAGGGTGTTTTGACATGCTCTAAATTCAATTTATTTTTATAGACGATAGGCACAGTAGCTTTGGTTCAAGACCAGACTTAACTAAACTGTCTGATATTCCTGTCCCAGAATGGGTGGTGCTTGGTGAAAGTGTTCTTATACGTCCCTATAATTCATCAGGAGTGGTGGCTTATATAGGAGAAACTGATTTCGCTTCTGGAAACTGGATTGGCATTGAACTAGATGCGCCTAAAGGTAGGAGTGCCAATTTAGCAAGTAAAGGGTTTTGCAACAAATGGAAAATATTTCAGATAAATTTAAAACTTTTTTATTTTGAAGACCATTTATGTATCTCCGGCACGCGTGGCTCATATCTTCAGAGGTGTTTCGCTCGAAACCTTGCATTGATGATCTGAACTGATCATCAGTTTTGCACAGAAAAACGATTATTTTGATGAAACTTTTAGATAATTTCTAAACGTGTTGCATTTGCAAATTCTGACCATCAGTTCCAGTTCTAAAATCTTTTACATTAAAAAATATATCATTTCTATTAGAAAACCCGTTATCAGCAATTTATATATTTTGTATTGTGCTTCCAAAGGAAAAAATGATGGAAGCGTTGGAGGAGCCCGATATTTCACGTGTAAGCAAAAGCATGGGATGTTTGTGAGAGCTGACAAGTTAATTCTCGATCGTCGAGGAAGGGCCATGCGGTTGGATAAAGCCGCAAATAAATGTCTGTTAAGCAAAGGTAAATTTTAATGGATTTGATGAAAAAGGATGGTATTTATTTGGTTTGTTGTAGATGCGTCTCTTCATCGGTCAAAATCAAGAAACAGCGGGCTAAACAATGTGGGTACGCGAATGAGCTCAAAGGCAAAATAAAGATGATTTTTCTATTAGAGATATTTATATAACCATCCATACGTTCCACCCTTAATGTTGCCGTTAGCCGTGGTTCAACGCGGCACATTTGTATGTATATGTGTGCCGTCCATGACATGGCATTATATAATCGTCCTTGCCATTTCATAGTTCCGTAAAAAAATACACTGTTTTCTGCACTAAAGATTATCTACACATTTGCCACCTCTATGGTAAAAACTATTCTAGATCAAAACTGTTGCAATCATAAAAAAATCAAAATCATCAACGAGCTTTGCAATAATTTGAGTTGTATATGTTCAGCCACATATCTACCTCCGCTTTGGAAAACACAATTAACCAGTGAAATTTAGTGATGTGGTACAGTGTTATCTAATTTTTAGCTAATAGGTCACATGCGGCCGAACAGGGCAAACACTTACAAGCACTGACCAAGTTGTGTTTGTTTCCTCACTAGTTTTCTTATTTTAAGCATTTATTTCTGTGATATTGTTAGTTTACACAGGAGCACTCTTAAAACTTCCACGCTACAAGATACGCATTCTTCTGCAGAGTGATTCAAAAATATCAAACAGACATACATCATTAGAAGTACTTCCTTTATGCTGCTGATGGGAGGTTTTCACAAAAATTTCAATTTAAATCAACTAAATGAGCATAGTGAAGCTGTGAATGAATGAGGCACAATGCATGTTGTTTTTTATGAAAATAAATAACACTGTTCGATGTGAATTGATGTCAGAAACCCATGTTGAAAGTCATCAAAATGTATTTCTGAATCACGCTGTATATTTGATAAAACATCTGACCGCAAACCCATTTGTAGTTTGGTCAGTTTTATTGACGCTGATGCAACAAAAGTTCGTTTTCGCGTGCTTTAAAAGCTATGAGCAGGTTTATAGATTGTGTAACTTTAATAAACAGTTAGTAGTCGAACATAAAGTATTTAAAGTATCTGTGTGTCATTAGATTAGAGTAAATTCAATAGTTACTATATTTTTGCTGACATTTTTTGCTAAATAAATGTTAGTAAATTTAATTCAGGCTTTTCATGTGAGTTTGAATAGAAAATAACTGCACTTGAAAAGCTGAGTTAAATCTTGAGATAATTGAGTAAATAGTGATTTTTCTCTATTTATTAAACAAAACATTCCATGTTACATTTGTATAAGACGCGATATTTTCTAGTCCAATATGATTTACGTAATTATTGCTCAGTGATAGGTTAAATCACCACACTTAAGGTTTAGTCGTCCAAATTGATTATTATTCGTCTTTTGACGTTGATCATTCAGAATAAAAACTAGACCTTTTACCTGTCCATTCTAAAATAAAATCTGTCCAGTTTAATACAATTAGGAGTTAAATCTCTATCATAATATAATTAGAGTGGGTCGATTTTTTGCAATATATTAAGTAGAAATGTTAACTCCAATCGAGTTTTTTCTTTAGCTTGGAAGTTGAATATAGAAAATTAGCATCAAATGTTGATACAACCAAAGAAAATGGTTGTCTCTGAAAGAATTCCAAAAATAGCAGTAGGAATGAATACAATCCCACCCTAAAGATAAAACATAATTCTGTATTTAGAAGTACAACTGCATGCATACATACATATATCCTAGCTATGCTGTTTGTACACAGACAAAAAATATTTTTTGGTATTATGACTTGTAATATAGACACACACTCAATATCTATTTTACATCAATTATAACACGAAAATAAATACCCATATATAGTGCAGTATAGTGACGATATCAAACAATTCCAGCATTTTATGTCGATTGTAGACAATACTTAAATAATTTGTCAAATACCATTAGCAATAATATATGTAGAAGGATCATTGCGCATTTGCAATCATTGATTTTTTTTGCTAGCTTAGAAAAACGTTAATGTACTTACTTATAATAAGACTTATTTGCTTTCACACTATATGCTTCAATGAGACAAACCACTATACATGCATGTTATATTGGAATATGATCCCTTATTCTGGACCCTCCATAACAATCTGTACATTCATTAAATGTAAATAATAAACAAAATCATTTTAATATCGGTCTTTAAATGAGCAAAGCGCTTACTGTTTGTTTTCCATTTTGTGGGTTTTGTTGTGTTTTTCATTATTGTAAGTTAGCCGCAATTGTAATTTTTAAGATATACATATTTTATATATTGTGTACATTTTTGTTGTTTACCTTATTAAATTATTTTAACTTTTCTAGTTTTAGTATACCGATTATTTGTAGCTGTGGTCTTACATGCAAAATAAATATATGAATATTTCATCCCTTGTCCATTATTCATTCATATTTTTAAATAGATTTGGGATCAGTGGCTGTTGATAATAATTACTAACTTCGTTTTGTATATTCTTTTTCCTGACTGTACTTTAATTTATTCCATTCCAATTCCTTCCAATTAGTGACAATAAAATTGACTGAAAACCCAGGAATACATTGGAATGAATAATTACTAACAAAAACTCTACAGAAATAGTGGATTTATTTATCATAAAATATATACAGTTTAATTAATTGTTGAGTAAAGTAAAGTCGCAATCAAATCAGATTAAGAAACACGTTTAATTGCAGAGGAAAAGAATCTTTCTTTAGCAGAAGCACCCTAAATTCGTCTTTTTCTGGGTGCTTTCAAAAAACATGTACTCCTAAAATTCAAACAAAAACTACAAAACACTCTGGCAAAACAGTTCAACTTACCAATAAAAATGCGGATCCCAGCAACAGAGCTTTATGACGATTATCAGTGATGGAACTAGGCATTTGTAACAAAAGCTGATATCCTCCGGAAACTGTATCCCACTGATGGATAATTGTACCAATTTGAGTCGCTCCATCGCAGGTGTATATCTTTAAAAAATTATAAAGCTGCAATTCTAGACCAATTTTTAAGTACGCAAAAATCAGAAGTTAGTGTGATTTTAATGAACATTTTAGCATAACAAGTATCAAATATATGAGAATAAATGTAACCTACTTGAAAAATTCCCGCTTTGTGGAAGCAAGCAAACGATCTGGGTCCTTCAATTATATATAAAACTTCCAGGTGCCGATTGCAAACCTCAAACGATGTTTGCAAACCTCTCCATCTCTGAGAAATTGATCCCACCAGTTCTCCAGGTGGCACCCAAACTTCCATTTTCTAAAAAAATCATGCTAAGAGAAAAGTGTTCGAATTTTGCTGTTGTTCCATCCTACCTGGAGGTGGAAGCAAAAGGTACAGTACCCACATCCCAATCGTCTTTTAAAAGACATCGCTTCCTGATCCGAGCCATCATATAATCGCATATTGAAAGCTCGACCTGATCCAAAGCACATTCTGTGACAAGATGTGGAGCTTTCTGTGGCATAGTAAATCGCTTCGGCGGACTCTCTGGCAGCAACTTTCACTGTGTATCTATTTTCCGTGTCGGCAATTACTGGAGAACGTAGATATAGTAGATTTTTGAATTAACAACTGCCTAACAGGGTGACTCGGAAAAACTACCAAACAAGTTAAAGAAAACACGCAAAATAATCTGATGTGTTAAAGCATTTTCTGATTCGCCCCCTTATGTGTACCTACAGTCAGTTACATCACAGTTTTGTTGAATAATCAGTTGATCAGCATTTCTCATTAGGTCTAGACCATTAATAGGCGATTGGAAGGTTGTACCAAAATTCTCTCGATTTATTACTGATATGGGTATGGCTCTTCTATTTCCAGAAGATTCTAAAAACATGCACTATCTAGTAAAAGACCAACTAACTGGTGTTGTCTAAATACCTAAGCTTCCATTGCTTCCAAGAGGCTGAGAAGAAATAACGCGCTGTGAGTATATCGATTCATTCGCAGTCATGTTGTGATTTGATTCAAATCCTGAACAGTAAAATAGCTAGCATTATTAGCTATAGGTGAACAAGATTTGCCTACCTGTATCGAAGCGCACGTCCATATAATCAAGCGAATTATTACTTTCAGAAAAAACCGGTAATGGAATGTCTGAAAAATAGAAATTAAGAACCTCACCACGACTCAAAGGTTTGAAGATGTTTGATAAAACAGAACGCACTCATCAGATGAAATAATCTTATTTTAAACCCAATTAATAAATATCTCGATCGAGATCTCAAAGCTGTAAATCAAAAAATTTAAGGCAATATCATCAAACATAGATCACATGTGGACCAACTGATAAATGAATGGATGAGTTCGAATATCTCTAGAAATAAGTAGGCAAAGTGTCCCATCCTTAGTAAAAAAATAAGCAAGTAAGGGCATAAAAAATTGTTGAAATGATTTATAAACCAGCATTTTCCTCGATGTTAAAATACTTTAAATAATCAACGGAAACATAAAATGAAGAAGAGCTTGTTAAAATACTATCTAATCTTCGTCGTGACTCATGATGCCTGTAAAAGATTTAATCGTATTGTATATTATTTTGGAAACAATGACACCACAAATCGAATACTTAACGGTACGGTTTTACATTATTCAGACACGAAATTCAAAATTCATGTTTATACTTTGCGAATCAGGAAACTCGAATTATGCGAAAATCTAATTCTCTATAATAATTTGCTCTCAATTAATTACTACTGATAAGTACGTACCTTCCATTTGCTCGTAACTTGAATTGTTGTAGGCATTAAAGTTATCCATACTCATTATTTTTCACTCTGCAGTTTTACGAAACAACACATGTACGCTTTGATCACCATTAAGCACAATAATTATTATCAACTTCGTCTAAAGGGATAACGGATAAGTTTTATCATTATCTAATCTATACCGACATCATTGTTTTAAATAAATAGGTTCGTATCTGTACTCACCACTAAATTTTTATTATTTGTTTGTTACAATCTCGACCGATTTTTTAATCCATTTGCTTGATTGTGCTCATCTTGATCCAGATACCTTTTATTCTTAAATACTGTTTTTGCTCTGCTGCTCATCCCGGAGAGGGTTCCAGATTGTCGAGTCTGTAGACCCCTCAAACATTCATTCTTTTCAAATATTGTTGTGTATATTTTCCTGACTGTACTTCAATTTATTTCAAAAAAATTCCTGGGTTTCAGTCAATTTTATTGTTTATTATTTAAAATGTTACAAATACGTTTCGGTGTCTTTCTCCACCATCATCAGTTTGTGTGTATAGTTATTTCTACCTTCACATTTGACTCAAAGGCAAGTCAAATGTGAAGGTAGAAACAACTATACACACAAACTGATGATGGTGGAGAAAGACACCGAAACGTATTTGTAACATTTTAAATAATAAACAATAAAATTGACTGAAACCCAGGAATTTTTTTGAAATTCTTTTCAAAGTGAGGGATAAAAACAACCATTCACAATGTAAACGTATTTATTAAAATCTTTACAAATTATTTCATTTCAACAGAGATTGTGAATAACAAAAATTTAATTACTGAAAATAAAACATAATACATTTAAATAAAAATGTTTGTGTTATTATTATCAGACAATTAAAGTATACCATCTTACCAAACTGAATTATGCTTAAACTAATTACAAAAATTGGGCTTTGTTTGGGATCACAAAGGAGACATTTTCTAATATCAAAGTAGTTTGTCGAAAATATCTCGTTTGTTCTGTCCATATTTATGGCACACAGCCTGGAAAATTATAAATCAGTCACAATAATCATGCTAACAAATATAATTAAATTGATTTCTAAAGATGTGTATAAAGAATAAAAATAAATAATCTATCAATGAAATCTTAAACTAAAACACTAGGTACTTAAAAAAAGGCAGGACGATAAAACGAAAAAGCGACTACGTAAAAAAGCGTAATACGAAATAAATCAAGTGATGTTTAATTTCTATTCCTATATTATTAAATAGTAAATAACAAAAATTCTAGTAAATTTTATGTAGTGTGGTAGTATTCTTTAAGTAACACAAGCATTTGTGTAAACCATCAGCTACTTTTATTACACACTTGCGATGAGGTGCTGGTGTTACGAAAAAAAGACACAACCCTAGATGCTTTGAAGTTTCAAAAGGTAGAATGTTACCAGTACTTTCGAATTTCTTAAAATTATAATTATACCTAATTTACATATTCGGAAGAACATTCTAATTAGAATTACTGTTGCTTAGAGTACAGGAATTTAGAAGCCCTTAAATTTTACAAAAATACGTTACGTATACGGTTTCGGTAATCTATAATAAATTAAATTGAGTGAGTTGTAGCCTCTTCTCGCATAAATTGCGTCCAAGTGAATTACTAACTTTAAACGTATGTCCATGTGGAGAATAAAGCTTACAACTAAACATTGATATCTTAAAATTACCTTAAAAAATAACTTTTATACTCTATACTGGAGATCTAACGTCTTCACAAAGACTTTTTCCCAATTGTAGTTTGGCCAACGGCATTAATACCCAAATAATGTCCTTTCACTTTGCGCTTTGAATATCTACATATGAAAAATGTAGAAATAAACGTTCCATTACAATGGCATAGCAGACTTTCAGTCAATCATAATTTACGGCACGCATGTTTGGTACATTAAACGGGTTAATGTAGATTTTTAACACTTGGATCTAGGACTGACTTCCTGCGCAATTCCACCCCAAGCAAGTTTGAAGCATCTATTCCTCCATCGAATCGATGGGTCAAATACTGCTAGGATAAAGAGATATGGTCCAGTACATTCTCTAAATAGCCATCCGATTATGAACTCAAACTTGCTAAAAGGCAGGGAACCAGTTCTGAAACTTAATCAAAAATAGACCAATTTAATGAGATAAAAACAACAACAAAGGATACTTAATAGTGACTTATCACCTACTTGAGGTGTCTAAAAATATGTGCCTTATTCCAACAACATCGTTGTATCTTGGTTGACTTATAACCCCGAGTATTAAATATTAAAAAAGTGCGTTGATGAGGCATAATAAAGCAGCTAATCAACAATTATTATTCAAATGAATAATTAAACCTTTTAATTGGTAACTGGCCAGGGTCGCAACTACAAATAATGTTCTATAATATATTTCACATTTCTCATGGCACACGTTATGCAAAAGTCTAAAAAATGATGACTAAAAAAACGTATTGTGCACTGGCATCGCTCTAACTATAAATAAGTAAGAAATTGATTTAATTGTGCAACCAAACATTTACTATGTAAATTAACCATTAGATAAGTCTATTTATAAGAAATTAAACACGTTATTTCTATTTACTTAGTTTTAAATCAGGACAACTCCACAAATGAGACGTTTATTTATATTAGTAATGGTGAAAAGCATCGGTAAGTTCATTTTATTGGCAAAAAAGTCACAATTTTGAATCAACGTTCAATGCGTCCAAAAATTACAATTACGGTCTATTTTCAGCCATCTGAATGATTCAATTACTTTAATACTTCTGTTGCATAATGTTGTGAACGTTTCCTAGTCCTCATGGTAAATAAACAACAAGGTGCAAATTTATAAAATTACTCACACCTAAATTTTGAAAATCTTATGTACTTTTTCAGACACATTTCTGATTAGTGTGCTACGATTTTAACGCTTGGAAATGTTTCCGTTATAAATAAATGATCGAAGAAATTACTGGTGGAAGTAAATTGATGAATAAAAGCTGTCCAGGTGACTTGCTAAATAAACAATTGTTGGTAAATGATTCGATAGTTAGACAATGTAATGTGGTTAACTTGGAGAACCTTGATCAGCAACTAGAAGAACTTCTGGCCTGGAAATCTGAATGTTTTGGAAACTGAATGTTTCATGCACCTGGCTAATGCATTTAAAAAAAGCCATATACATTATTTTATTTTTAAAGTAAATATTGTCGATGTTAAATGAGTGTAATATTGATTGAATCGTACACTCAGTCATTATTCAAATGGTAACATATATAAAGTCATTACCTGACATGGGTAATCTACGTGTCAGGCTAAACTTTGTGGAACAAATGATCATTAGAAACTCCTTTTTCAAATACCGACAATACGATGTTATTAAGTTTGGAGACAAGTAAAACTAGTACATATTTGAAATAGCAATTATTTTTAGAACTTTCAATGGTTTATTAATGAATAGGATAATTTCCTAATAAAGTTCTACGACACTTATCGAGCAGTTGAATTTTTTATTAGTCGTTCTCATAATGGCCCAGTCGCTCCACTGTCCACTGGTCAGTTTTCTATTAATAAGTTGCTTAATTCGCTGACGTTTCAGCACTATTTCCAGATATACCTACTTATTCATGAAATCTTTTTTATAGCCTGAACCTCGAATGCAACAACCACTGTCTTGCAAAATACCCTATGAGTATTTAAACGAGGACACTTGTATTTTTACATTTTTTTTAAGTCACTTACCTGTACAATGGACAACAACAGCCAGTCACATAAAAACCATACTAGAATGTGAATTAAGTAAAAAACTAGCGGTTCCCATCTAAACAAAAGACTGGTCGCCCATCCTGCACATGCTCCAATCACCATGCACTCGCTTAGGGGTTCGAAAACGATCACCAATGGTAACATTGCCATCCGCAATTTAGCCCACCTGAATCAAATTTTGGAAATATAATTTACAATTATCATCTGTACAATCTACTTGCTTTACATCAAAGCAAGTAGAGAAATCGTAAGAACCCATCAATCATGACCTTATCATATGACCAATTCTCCATGATTATCCAGTTAACTCATGACGAATAGTCACAGTTAAACCATAGCTATTGAAAATGTGTAAAATAGATTCAATTCACTCGCATGCAACCTTCAAGATTATTGTTAAATATAACACAAGTTAAGTGTGAACTAAGATAAAATCGTGCCTATTTGGGAGTGCTAATCATTACTGATTATTTAAACCTGATAATCCTTAATCGCAATCACAAGTTCAGAATTAAATGATTAAAGTCACTGAGTGTCTGAACAAGCATTGAGACTTCATAGTCTCAGGTCAGTAGAGGTATCCCAAGCAATAGAGGGATTGTCCATGACATAAATCCTATCGGAAAACCACCTACGCCATCACGTGCAGGACAGTCCGTACTTTATTCCCAGTATGTTTTGGACAACAAAATGCCATTTGTTAATTTTTGATAAACAATTTTACCATTAAGATTGCTTCAATGGCTTCGATTTTATAAGCGAGAAACTAAAAAAAATGCGATTTTTTGTTGGAAATTGTTTATAAAAAATGAACAAATGACATTTTGGTGTCCAAAACATACTGGGAATAACGTACGGACTGGCCTGCACGTGATGGCGTAGGTGGTTTTCCGATAGGATTTATGTCAAAAAACCTATTATTTTCATCTCTATTGCTTGGCCTATTAAGGTAAGCGCGCATTTGTCCCCACGGAACGAACGGAACGAATGAAGATGAATACTTGTCTTATTTTAAATGAGATAACGCACATACATACAATACGTATCGTATATATACGTATCGGGCGTTTGCATTCTTTGAGATGCGCCCGTAAAATAAGGCAAATATTCATCTTCATTCGTTCCGTTCGTTCCATGGAAACAAATTAATGCGCGCTTACCTTAATAGTTTACTGAGCACTCTGAGTAGACTATGAAGTCTCAATGCTTGTGTATTATCTCATTGACAATAAGGCAAATATTCATTGTTTTTTATTTAGTGGACATTCGACAACTAAGTCAGATTTATTTAACCGAGTCTATACTTAATGCACATTTCAATTGAAAGCGATGAATGGCAAGTAATTAATCATGTGATAATTGAGGTTTTAGCATAACAAGATTGGCGCTGAATCATTTCACATATTTTGTTCGGTAAATAAATTGAAAAAATTACCACAAGAAGGTTGTATGTAATCCCAATGTACATACATAAAAATGCGATTGGTTCTAAAAATTCGCACGACTTAGAAAGCATATAGTACTTTATCGGTGTCAATGAGAGGATTTCCTAATAAGAATCGATTATCTGATCTGGTAATTTTAAAAATGACGTACGCACTGGAACATTTTATAAATAAATTTGTTTTCCAGTATAAAATTACCAAAACTCCCCCAGTTTGAGGCCACGTTAAAAATTTCGAGGGCAATTTACAACCCGATTAATCTAACTCATCCCTGATGTTAAACTGAATTTACATAACCGTTTACTGTCCTTGATGTCAACCTCACGGCTCTTTGTGAACGCAAATTAAAGCGACGTTTCATTAAGCTTTCAAATATTTATCTCGACCCAGAGGCTTTATTGTTGACTGATTTTAGGAAAATGCCAACGGAATATTAGAGAATTTAAGAGCTGGGGTTCATTTAATAAAATTATAAACGCGTCGTAAATTACCAAGCAAACGAAATGTGCTAAGTCAACTGCAATGCGGCTTTTGCCTCAATAAATTGCCGATATTTATTCGCCAAGAAATTGGATAATCACTTTAATGTTAGTTAATCGATTAAAGTGGAAGAACAATTTTTTCAGAGCTGTTACCACCTTCATTATCCCTGTTCAGTACTAACTATTAACGACTGTGATTCCAACCATGAAGCTTCAATAAATTCAACACAAGTTAACAAATCATTTATCAAATCAACCTCGTCAGTTTTCTTTATTCTACGTGTTATCCACGCTTTATACATGTTTAGTGAAAATCATTAATTTGAACACTTATTTCTATAAAATGCTTAGAACAATTAGTAATTTATGGTTAGCATTTGGAATATTTCGCAGGGTTCAACTAAATCACTCTGAAAAGACAAATAATTTACGACGTTCTATTTAAAGATTGATCTATTAACAATGGCCCGAACATCGATTGATTTTAGTAGACCAAGAATACGGGGTTGTGTGAATTGAACCTATTTACTGAACTGTTCTTAATGACTATCGTTTCCATTTCTGTAACAATTATAAACGAGTAAATCAAGCCACGTAAATACTGTCTAGGAAAAATTTGCTCAATTGTAATCAAGAGAAAATGGTAAACAACTTTATCAGCTATTGCAAATTCAAATTAATATAGAGCATATTGATGTAAAGAGCGAAATCGGCTTTTATCATTTGAATTATTACCTGTTCCATAATTGGCTTACTATAAGCTCAGTCGCTCGGTTGCCCTTCGCTATTGCTCCAATTTTTCATCGATAAGTGCCGAAAATTCCATATTAAGGCAAAAGCCCCAATTTATGCTGCACATATTTCTTCCTGTTTAACATAATGGGGGCTCAAAATAATTTCTTTTGAGACCGGAAATTTCGGCAACTTAGAACGGGCTTGGTAAAAGGTTTCCAGATAATTATATGCCAATTATTTAGATCTGAGTTATTTATTTCAGAATACTTTTTATCCAAACCAGATTTTTGCTTTTTCTGATTC
The DNA here is from genome assembly GCA_024550625.1 of Dendroctonus valens. Classification (NCBI taxonomy): domain Eukaryota; kingdom Metazoa; phylum Arthropoda; class Insecta; order Coleoptera; family Curculionidae; genus Dendroctonus; species Dendroctonus valens. Next base: position 4,736,850 of record JAJTJO010000038.1, on the reverse strand, counting down.
TTATGAAGGGTTTGAGGCACGTGTACGTGTTGGCGGAACAACAAGCAAGATGAAGATAACACAACGAACTTATCAAAATGATCAATAGCATTTCGATTACATTATACACACTCCTTTTGTATGTATATCTTGCTATTCGATATTCACATTTTAGATCCGATTATTTGCGTGCAGCCGCTAGAACCAACAAATCAGTTTTGAATAAAACTATACATGCTGATTGATCACAGTGCACTATAAGTGTGGTGTATGACACTTCAAGATTAAATAAAAAATCCACAAATGGAGCGGAAAATCATTTAAAGTTCTGAACGATTAAACGACTATTATTTAAATGATTTGTACCTGTGCACAAATTCCGTTCTGACGTGTTTTATTATTTCCAATTTAGGTCATAACATCCTTGCCAAAAATATGCTCTTTACAACGGCAAGAGCATATTTACATGCGATAATAGTTAAAACACTTTAAATATTTATTTCAGCAATAAACAGTTGATAATTCTTAAACAATCATAGGTGTTTTCCCTCGTATCGGAAATTCTATTCTAGATATTAGTAGCCTTCATTGCAAGCTAAACAAAGATAATGTTGTTATCGACATTAATCTGTATTAACCAGATATGTGAAGATAAGGTAATGTAATGGTGTGAAACCTTATTGAAACCGCTCCGAAAGTATTTCTTGTATTTGCTGAAAAAAAGGCATTATCTGCGACCTTTTCCCTGCAAGTTTAAGAATGATACGCCCATGCCCTTAAAATTCATCGATATTGCCGGTTCTATGTAACAGACCCCACTCGACTTATTAACAACTTTTTACAAACAAGCACAATTTTTTGACATTCATCTGACAATTATCCTTATCGGTCAAGTGCAAACTAAAAGTATTGAAGAAGTTAATAATAATAAAACAGTAAATAATATGAGTCACTCTGAAACTATATTGATTTATCAACAATGAATAAATTAATTAGATCGTTACTGGCACATTGACTCAAAATAGATGAATACAACCAAAAATATTTCCTTTATTAAACCTAGTTTAAATGTGAGGAAAAAATTGTTGAACTATGATCTCCTCAGACCATGTTATCAAACGTTTATTTACGACCATGAGTAAACGGGATTCTATAAATGTTTATCATTTTGATTGAGAAATATTATAGTCACGTTCTTGGAAATGTGTAATGCCTCAAAGACATTTCATTGAGCCACTCGTTCGTGAAAATTCGGAATTGTAAAAATACGAGACTGACTCACCTAGTAAGACGAGCTTGAAAACTGTGCACGTCGCAAACTCCAGAATTTTGCATAGCCGGCTGGCTGCTGATTGTCGTTCTCCAGCCCTTATCCAAAAAGTGTTTAGATATGAAGAAATCTTCAGCGAGATAACAGCCGAAACTTTTCAAACCCCCCTCTTCTTCTAAAACGTGTTTGCGCATCAGGGTTGACATGCCCGTATGACAATTAACTCGTACACAGTCAGCGGATAGGTACATGCGAGACTGCGCTGTACCAAAATAAATCTGAAACAACGCATCAGTTTAGTCGAGTTTGACAGCCTACAAAGTTTTTTCATTTACTTTTTCTAGTGTTGCGGCAAATCCATTTCTGTCGCTGGTAAACGGCATTTGGTGCACGATACCAGTTCGTTCTGTCATGTGATTTACCATATCTTGGAGCGTATCTTCTTTCACTACAAAGCATTCACAATATCTAATTGCATGAGAAGATACATTAAATAACTATCAATTATAAAGAAAAAAATTCTGTTGAAAGAAATCATAAATCACTTTCAATACCGGGCGATAAATATGAATTAAACTGGCAAAATATCAGACATCGATGTATTTTTCGTAGTTTATGAATAGGCCACGTGGCGTTGAAAATTGAGAATCAAACCGCAAACAAAGAGGAACAGGGATACAAATCATAAACCCATAATGTTTCCGTTAACAGATAACGTGAAAGCTCAATTCATATCATACGTTTCCATCTGAAATGTTTGCCTGTTGAAAACAAACGGCCAAACAATAGACTTTTCAACTAAATAAAACAACAGGAATATTCAGTTTAAGGAACATTTATCGAATTTCTGTCAGAAGGGAAATTTAGAAAGTTACTTGACTGGGGGCGGTTGTTTAATGACTATATTTTAGGGCTTTTGGGCCGTCACGGAAAAGTTTGTTTGATTTATGTTTTTTTAACTGGCGGTTTGCTCAAGGCAAAACAGCCTCTGAAAATGCAAGCCACTCGTGCTTACGAACCGTCAGAAAGAAATTATATTCTACAACTGTTTAAAAGCCCACAGTCTGCAAGTCGCGAAAGCCTAACTCTTGTAAAATGACTAGTTGATCTCATTCATTTTTATCGTTAACAACCACAGGTAATGTAATATTGCAGCTGTCTTTATATGCAAGGTATGTAAGTAACGTGTGTAACGCAATCTGTTGAAATTTTCTAAAATTCTATATTATAGGACAACCGCAACTTTTTCTAATCATGCGTCAATCATATACAGTGCATTTACCATGAAAGAAACGAGTTCATTTATCAAATCAGTAAAGAATTATTTGAACTTGTAAGGTGTCGGATAAATTTTAAATAAATTTAACTGTACCGAGTAACATACCGTGTACTGAAAAAAGTAAAAATACCACAATATCATGTACTGATAATGATTAACTGACCACAAAATTCAACTGCCTTGATCACACGACAATTTGTCCGAGCGATTATCGCATTATTCTTATAAAAGACTTCTTGCGTTATTAGTTATTTACAAGCACTTACTGTTTGCATTTCAAGGATATAACGACGTGACCTTAGCTTTAGGTGTGCACTCTTCTCAACCACTATCAATGTTATTTAAAAATGCAATAATACCAATATAAACGAGCGCCTATAACCGTGACGATGAAAAAAAAATGTGTTTAAAAACTCAATAACATTTCCATTTCAGTGAAAATGTATTCAAGTGAAACTTCTTTTGTACTTACTGCGAATTCCACTGTCTGAGATTAGAATCAAGTCGTAATTTGATGCTTCGAAAGCTTTATGCATGTTGTTAATTTTCGGATTAACACCCACCGTTGAACCCCCGATAAACACATCTGTTTGGACTTTTGGATACTTTTCTATTAAATTATTTACTACTTCTATAGCAGGATCTTTTTCATCTTCTACACAAAATAATAATTCATACTAAAATAGAACGAAACTTGGTTAATAGCAATAGAGCGGAAATACTGCTGTAAAAAAAGGCTCAGAAATCGATATTAAAAAACGCCTTGACGATTCCTCAGGGGCTGATTAATTCATCAGAGCGATATCGGACCCTAAAAGTCGCCTAGTAAATTATGGTAACGAATCTTGTGCGATACACATTCATATCACACAACAATAATTCAATATAACGACGTGCGCGGATATTTGCGTCAAACCGTTATGCCAATGTATATCTTAAATATTCGATTTCTGAGGAGAAACAACACAGGAAACTTAAATGGTTTCCTGAAAGGTTGAGAAAATATCCAAATAGTATTCACCAAATTATGTTTTACATTTACAAGTACTTTTAGCTTTTTATATTGGAAAACTATATACAGAGTTAGTGTGTATATTTTCCTGACTGTATTTCAATTGAATCCAAAAGAAATTCCTGGGTTCCAGTCAATTTTATTGTTTATTATTTAAAATGTCACAAATACGTTTCGGTGTCTTTCTCCACCATCATCAGTTTGTGTGTATGGCTGTTTCTACCTTCACTCACCTGGTGAAGGTAGAAACAGCCATACACACAAACTGATGATGGTGGAGAAAGACACCGAAACGTATTTGTGACATTTTAAATAATAAACAATAAAATTGACTGGAACCCAGGAATTTCTTTTGGATTATATACAGAGTGTTAAAGGCCAACTCTTGAAAAAGAGCACTGTTTGTGAAAAAGATGGAGCAAGTACACCTTTTTGTGTGTTTTTATAGGTTCTTTCGTTACGTGTTTTGTTAGGTGCTTAAAAGTAAATTAAGGGGTGAATGTGAAACTTTGATGGTTCTCACGGAGCAACATTTGCAGGAAGTATGCCAAAATTGAAAACAATCAGAAAATTCAAAACCCTGCAGCTCCGTTATTTTTCAGATTTCGAAAAACTATATAAAATTTTCTGTCCATCATTTCCTGTTACCCTTATTGGTACTTTTCGATTAATGTTAGTTTGATCGATAATTATCCGAAAGTTGGCTTTCAAAGAGCACGTAAAAAATTAACTTGGTAAGTATTATGAAAAAATGCTAATCAAGCTTGGGAGTTTTTCAGGTAGGCAGTTAATTGAGAGATATAAAATAGTAAAGTATGCGGCATTAAGTATATTTTAGTGGTGTGGACAGTAGTTAACAGCTTATTAAAGCAAGGTGTAATAGCATAACGTCGTGGATAGTAAAAATTGTCCTTGAATACACTGTATTAAGAAGCAAGGATTCTGATCAATATTATTGTAGTTATTTTAACTGTTGGGTTTAGGAACGCACACAAAACATTAATGAGTGTTCTCAATACAATATATATCTACACTGAGTTGACTGTAATTTTAAGCCCTAAACAATAGCAATTAAATGGTAGCAAAGTCCATGCAATTTGAGTTGTTTACTTCTAAAAAATTTGCATAAAAGGCAAAAATTTTGGGCCGCTAAAAGGCATAGAATTGCATGTTTAAACGAATAGCATTTGGCAATTGAAAAATGACTTAGTTTACTCTGCGAGTACTGAGTAATGAGTACTAGCTTTGACATGGAAAAATTGAATTTATCATGAATGCCTAAGTGTGTTATTATTATGAATGTTACTTCTGGATATTTCCACAAAACATCGAATTTAAAATGAAAGCAATTAGTTTGTTGATAAACGAAAAACTTACTGTGGGATATCTCATAGTAAAAAACGTCTCCAAGTTAGAAACTAAATGAGGATCAACTCCCATGAGTGGTTTTAAAATAGAGACCCCTGGATATGGTTCGTCCAACAAGAGCTCTGGGTTTTTTTTGTGTAGCCTGTACTTTCTGCAAAGACAAGAAGTCCATGGTAAGAGGGTTTGTAGAGTGTACATGCATTTGAGGTTAGCTTGAAATAAAGAAAAAATGAAGACTTACCCATAGAATATGGCAATTAAATGAAGCAACCACATAGCACACCAGAAAACGAAGAAAAATATCGCAAAACCATACAGGGTGTAAATCATTGGCGCCATTTGATTTGATTATAACTATTGGTCATTAGTACCTTAAGCTATTCGATATCACATTTACCTATACATAATTAAATCTAATTAGCTACACTTAAAAAATTAAGAATTCACCGGAAAATTTAACATCGCGATCGCGATATCTCATCATACCCGTCAATATTATGATAAACTGAATGCCGAAAGCCGACCGTGTAGTAAACTGTAGAATGTCAAGTGTCAAGAGGCTTAACCAATGAAATTCTAGCAATCACGCATGTGCAAATAGGGCAGGACTCAAATTATTTCAACAGGACCTGCAGGAAATTCCTCCAAAATCAAAAAACAACCGAACTAGTTCGCACTTGAAGGGAAAATGAACAAAATGTGCCATGATTCATGTGCTATAGACACTACGCCACATAATTATTTAAAAGGTGTAGATAAAAGGTATCTCGACAGTTCTGAGTCACTCCCATTCTGCGATGATTAGAGATAATCCAAATTAACCAGAAACCTTCGACTATAACAAGTGCAGAAGGGCCTAAACTATAAAACTATAATTTATTTTGGTAATTCTTAAGATCAGGAGCTTTTCTGTCGCTTTTGACTCACGATTAATAAAAGAGAGTATTCATAGTATAGTTTTTATCCCATTCCTAGCACTTCTTTTAACTAAACTAAACCAAACGTCCTTCCTTCCTTCATCTTAGATCTTTGCCTTATGCTCCTTTGCTAGATCTTTGCTCTAATCTTCACTATCTCAATAACAATAATTAATAATTTAAAATTAAAAAACACTTAATTGTAAGTAATTTATTTAGCGTGTTACTAAAATTGCCAAACATTTACCTTCAATTAAACTATCAGACCTTCAATCGTTAGTTCAACTCGTACAGGATTCGATTCCTCTTTAATTCAGTGTGATTTGTAAAATAGTTATTCACTTCAACGCCTTTTCAACTGACCCTTTTCCTAGTCTTCCTCTTGGACCTTTGATTTGTGCCTTTGTCTTCGTTCGATTTATGCCTCTCGATATTTCTTTATTCTTCTGCATACTTTAATGTTTCATTTTCGTTTCCACAAAGTGTAGCTGTTTTGCTCCTACATTTTAGCGGGATTTGTATTTAATTATTACACTGTTTGACTATAAACAATGTTGGTTCAGAAGTTTCTTCATATTTAAGCTGTTTGCTTCAATGCTGCATACATTTCTTCGTTTCATATGAATAATTGCATGATTGCTTCACTTTTTGATCGAATTCAGTAACAACAGGAGCTCACTTTTTACTTTTTTTTATTTCATCGACCGAATATCTTGGTGCGATTTACAAAGTTGTGTGAAGAATCAAAAAACAAAATGATTGCCTCCCATTGGCCAGCAGTAGATCCCGATTTACCGCCCATTGACTGTGGTTGGTACTCGATTGAACCAATCGCTTACAACCTCCTACTTTTCTGTTAAATAACAACGAAAAGGGTCTACTTTAAAATATGTGTTTTTTGCATTAAAAATACGCCCATTACAAATACTGATATTCCCCATAAATATATTCATTTATTGGGTAGCTTGCGCCCTCTAGCAGCGTTTAATACAAATTATAAGTCTTGCCTTGCATACAACGCAGGCAATATTCTAATAAAAACAAGTAAATTAATAGTCTTTTGTTATCTGATGGAAAAGTCGTGCATTTTAATGAGTGAAAATTGCAGGAAAAGCACGTTTCAACTAGAAACACTTTAACAAAAAAATTATACGTTGGCAACACGGATCAGTTGTTGATTTTTGATGGGTCAATTACCTGTCATTGTTACCTCGGTTTGAAGGTTAAATTAATGGATAGAAAGTTATGTTTGTTTTTCTTTCGTTTGTTAGTGATAAATAAACATGACAGATGGACAAAATAATAGTAACAATACTGATTTTGTCTCGGATAATGTGTGGGAAGGATTCAACAATTGGTTGCATTGCATTTGTGTTGTTACATTTGATTTAGAATTAGGACAGGCCCTAGAGGTATATTTCAATTTCAGATCATTTAATTATTGAAACCCCAGAATGTCTGAGTTAAATGTTCACTGTTCCAGATCAAGTATCCCAAACATGTTCAACTGACTGAACAAGAAATATCGAATATCTGTTACTCAGCTTTCCCCGACTCCAACTCAGGATGTATGGGAGATACCAAGTTTGTTATAAGATTACCTACTAAAAGCAGAAGAGATTTTAATTCTGAGCATGTCAATTATAATGTGAAATGTCCCCCTGCACTAAAGATAGATGAAGGGTATATTTGGGGCTATGTTTATTTTAGGCAAGTCAGAGATATTAAGCTACCCAGAGGATATTTTCAGAAAGTAAGAATTTGTTCAATTAGCAAGCTATCAAATTCAGTGGATGCGTTTTTTCTAGAGCCTTGTGCTGTTGTCTTATCTTCCCTTTAATAACTTGTTTACTGAAATATGCGATTATATTGCACCTGAATATTTCGATCATGGGGAAAAATGTCTAGAAGCAATTTGTAATAACATAAAACGATGGCCACCCCCAACCCCTGGAATAAGCCTGGGTTTGCCTATTTTAGGACAGGTCTTTCAGGTATTCTTGGATATTAGCGAACCAACTTTAATATAGGTACATCCTACTTATTTCAGACTTGCATCCCTGTGAACTCCGTTAGAGGAAATGAATTCGGAGAATTTAAGGTTTTAACTCAAGTGGAGGAGTTAAATCTCTTTGAACTTTTCAAACCTGTGTTATCTCATATTCATTTGTTATGGGAACTTGTTATAACTTCAGAGCCTATTGTTGTAATGGCTTCGTCTCCTACGAATTGTTCCTCTATGGTTTTAGCTTTGACTAGGTAACTTGAATAAAAACCCTTGAATCTAAAGTCTAAAGCAAGAAAAATCTAAACATTTCACTTTAAGGCTGATTTCACCACTGCAGTTCTGTGGAGATTATCGACCTTACTTTACCATACATGATAGTGAATTTAAACAATATAAGCAATACACTTGTCAGGAACGTTTTCCTCGTTTTCCCCCACCCGCCATTTTGGGGGTAACAAATCCATTTTTTGCCAAAACTTTTCAACACTGGCCCCATACCATTATACTGAACGATGGCGCTGGTAAGCGCTTGCCAACTTACGAACCAAATATATTTCATCACCATCAACATTGCAGGTCAGAATTCAAAGTACAAAGTGAAGAAGCCAGCCCTATCAAAAATGATTGAAAACTCTTCAGGAATTTATACATCATATAAACCCTTTTTGCAAAAAGATAAGAATATTATTAAAAACCTAATGACTGGGGTAAGTTCTAACCGGCCCGACGAAGCTCAATCTGCCTTATTAAGGAAGCATTTACTGGAACTAACTCACAGCTTTATGTACCCATTGGAGAGATATATTGCCAGTTTGATGCCATTACAGAAAGATATATCTGCTTTCAAGGTATGTCATTCGAATTCTGGAAATTATTTTTTGTAAAAATACACTGATGGTTAGGCCGTACCCATTCCAAGTCCTTTCAATCCAGAGAACTTCTTTACAACATTAGACACAGGTGGACCGCAGTTAACTCTCAACAAAACAAACATAAAAGGAGACTGGACAGGCCTCTACAGAAAGTTTTTCAGATCTCGCAATTTTAATTCCTGGTACCATTCAAGGTATAGGGAATTGGCTCAAAAATTGCAAGCCCTTCATACTGAAGCGCTGTCTAACGCAGTAAGTAAGCAAGACGAGCTTCCAGTTAACTTTACTAAATCCGATTTAATTCAGGATTTGAAGAATTGGGTGCAAGATCGCCCTGAAGTTGAAGTGGTAGACATGGTACTGCGGTTGAAAAACAAAATTGGAGAATGTGAAAATGAAATCCCTGTTAGTGAAACCGTGAAGCAACAACTAAATGAAAGGATGCAAGATGTTGTAACATCTCTTCCAGATGATCTTAAGAATATCTTGAAAATTTCATGATACTGGTTTAATGGGGCTGGAAATATTAGTATTTGCCGACAATGTCTTTCCCAGCCCGTTGTTGTTTCCTAGAATTGCTTAATCATTTTTCATTTTAAATTGGAGATCTGGTATCTACCGTTTTCATGGGAAATTTACGACTATACGTGCTTTAGGTATTATCACTGAAATTGTGCGACAAATGATCATATTTTGCCTAAATCGCAGTTTAAATTATTTGGAAACAGGATTTTCACATTAAAATTCATCACATGAGATTATTTTTTGTAGGCAATGAATTTTGGAAATGCTCAATACCCGGATAATGATTTGTAAAGTTCAAGATCTGGTTTAGAGTTGCAGTCTTCTAGTTGCAAAAGTCCCGAGAGGATGTCAAGTCAATTTTTAGAATCGAAATATTGATAGTTAATGTTTATTATTGTCAAGTCAAGTTCGTTTAGCCAGCAGGCTACATTTAATATAAGTTTTTATAAATGTTTGTTAAATAATGTATATGTTACATTAACAGTCGTCCAATGATGAACAATTTTTTATATACTTGCGCGAATATTTTATGAATAAACGTTTATTTTATTTCTTGGTGTTTCCAGAATTCCCTGGATTTACGCACAACCATAATACCTGCAAAAGTATTATTTATAGGAATGAAAATTCAGCCTCAGTTATTTACATTGTATATTGCTTCATTAAATAATAGGTATAATGGTAAAAAAGTATTTTCCTTCACATAAATGTACTTCTCATTTCAAATATTTTACCTAGTACCTATATAAAATTAAACAACTAGAAAAATCTTATAGTATAACCGCGATCAACTTACATTTATATAACTTTCTACATATAATCGTCTTACAAAAAAGAAAAACACTAGTCACAAAAAGTAACATGCGGCAGCGGTAATTGGAATAAAACTTTGGTGGTGCAGATGTATGTAAAATAGCAAAAATGTTTTAGGTGCCCCGTTCCAAAGTCGTACATATTTTTAAATATTATAACTTAAAGTATTGTTAATAAAAATGTAAATAACGCAAACGGGCGGCCGCGGAAAAAGAATACTGCAGGCGCCAAAGGTTCCACCAATTAATACTTATTGAGGAACTGCCCCTGCTTATATATGATTATTACCAAGATCTGAACAAAACCCTTTCACACAATTCAATATAACCAGATTCAATAAATGTACCATCCCAAAGGGCGGGTGGTATCATTCAAAGAACCTGATTATATTGAATTTAACCATCAGTAAAGCATTGACATATCCGCCATACTGTTGATTTCTCGATTTAACACATGTTGTTGTCTTAATAAAGCGTTTGCATTGCATTCGAACTCATTAATAGTTTTTTCTGAAAAGATTTTATCGTAATCTTTGCCATCATCCTGCAATCTTGCGCGCATTATGTTGTTATAGAGGTCCAATACCTAAAGAGGTCACTGTCAGTACTTGCATTAAAAAATATATATTTGTGTATACCTCTTTATCAATTTTGTTTAGATCATCTTTGAGTTCATTGCAGTGAATGTCGTTCAAAACTGATGAGCGTAGCTTATTCAATTCGTCAAGATTATATTTGTTCACTGAATTCAATTCTTCATAGGATTTCTTAATTTCTGATAGAATTTCATCTTCAGGGGCTTCATCCTAAAGAGCATGTTTGTATGATAAACATTAGTTATTAATTACGTTCAAATCACCCACTTTATTTACATCGTCACTAGACAATAGTCCTTGCTCAACCAGCTCCTTTAACAATCTCTTGTCTAAACAACTTCCGACTTTATGTCCGGTTGAAAGCTTCACTTTGGAGGATTCTGAAACTGAAGCAAGCCAAAATAAGTATCAAATAAATATTCCAGATAGATTTACGTACTCTTCACTTTAGTCACTTTTGATCCATTTTCATTTTGTTCTTCATTTAGAAGCTCTTCTGACCACGAACTGGCATAATGTTCGCCAATTTCAGGTATATTTTTGTCAACAGTTTTCGAAAATTCTTGAATAAGTGTATCCAAAAACTGAAAAAATATCGCTGTATATTTGCAATTCTCATGAAGAACTCTCTTCTACTTACTACTATATCGTCTTTACTAACTGGGGCACAGTACGGTTCAATAGACGCAAAAAACTTGTCAGAGTTGTCATTTCTTGGTAAAGTAATCTTTGGTATCTCCTTATACGAGTTTTCACTGTATGATCTAAATGGATCTCTTTTAACAATTTTTTTCGCATCCTTGCAGTTGTATTTTTCGTCCGGCCTCTTCCTTTTCAATGATACCTGTAATTATTTTTGTCAAATGAGATGTTAAAAGTGAATGACTTTCCACTCTTTACCCTATCGTGACCTCTCTTTTCTAGATATCCGTTCTTTTGTTCCGCTTGAGAGTATTCTCCCAAGAAAAATCGAGTTCTTATTGCATTAGTGCACAACAGTTTTTCGAGGTCCTGCTGCAATTGATCCAAATCATCCATTGCAACTCCCTCTTCAACATTTCTTGTTAGAACTAGAACACGTGGTTAGATAAATCTCTAAATGCATACATTTTGGTGATGAAAGATGAAGAATACTTTGAACCTTATATCACTTGCTAATTAACGAAATGTAGATCCTTTAGAACTATGCCTAGGAGAATGATTTGAATACTAATAAATGAAAGTTTTGTCAACAGAGGAAGTTTCAAATGCGACCCTTGAGAAAGTTAGTACTTACTTGATTTATATTTGGGCAATAATGCATCATTTTCACTTTGCTTTATCAGGGGAACAGTAGAAAAATCCTTAATATCTGGAACTTTGGTATCTAAGGACTTTGGATTAGGTCTTGGAGGATGAGATAGCATTTCTTTAAGTTTGCAAGAATACTTGCTACTTTTTGACGAACAATATGAGGAACGCTTGGCCACCAACATTTTTTTGATTAATATTTATTACTTAGGCAAGAACAAGGATAATAATTATTAGAAAGAAAATTAGAAACTGTAAACCTTATCTGTCAATATGTCAATCAGCACGTCAAACTAGTACTTTGGTGCAGCAGTGCCTGCAGTGTTGCACCATGCTTTTTATGCCTATCCGCGAAGCAAATTATATTATGGTCTGTGCTCTCTCTCTCCTGTCTAGATTCAGAACTCCGTTCGAAAAAATAACACTCCCAAAACTTGTATCTGACAAAATAATATTGTTATATAATTTTATTATTATTATAGCTGTGTATATTTTCCTGACTGTACTTCAATTTATTTTTAAAAAATTTTTTCCTGAGTTTCAGTCAATTTTATTGTTTATTATTTAAAATGTTACAAATACGTTTCGGTGTCCTTCTCCACCATCATCAGTTTGTCTAAAATATACATTTACAATTATTATCAATTTATATAAAAATTCTTTTCCCATCAAAATACAAATCACACACAGATTAAAAAGTACATCAAGAACACTGGTTTTCAGGAGAGTCAGGACAAACATATCTGGGAAAAGACTAGAATCTATTGTTTAGATATTTAAATTTTAATTTCAACTTACGTGTATAGTTGTTAACACTTTAACATTCAACTGGTCACTGAATTTTCCATATTCTACTCGATATCAAGCGAGCGAAACAAAAAAACTGTTCATCTTTCGCCTTTTCTTTGCATTCTAAGAATTGCTTGGCAAATTCCTCAATATCAGGTGTATTTATTTCATTTACTTGGTCCAATCAGTTCATACATGCGATCATTTAATTAGTGTATGATACACAGAGCTAAGAATATCTATGTCTGATCTGAAATTCATTGCATTCTGATGTTTTTTAATCTGTATCATTTCATGAATTCTTCTCTTATTATAGTTGTTTTCATTGATTAATATTTTTGTGTTATCGAAATCAAAACTATGTAACTTTTGTTGTGCATGTTGTGCTAATGCTGTTCCATTTTCGTTAACCTTTCTTAAGCTATATATTTTTTTAAATTATTATTATATTATTATAAAACAAAATTATATTGTTCTAAGATAAGTATTTACTGGCAATAAGGAGTCAATATTAAAATAAACGCAGGTTTACAAAATGGGCTTTATTGCTTTTTCATAAACCAATAAGAAATTCTATGCACATTTATATTCTATAGAATAAAACTAGTGGATAGATAAATCTAGCTGTGGCTTTTCTTGGATTCACGTGAAGTTTCGTCACCAGTATCCTGTCGCGTAAAATAAAAACACAGAGTGTACAGATTAGAAAATAGAGTGTATTGAAATCTACTCACCTTATTTATATCTTCAGGCGTTAATATTCCCTGATCGACCAGCTCTTTTAGCAGTCTTCTATCTAAGGAATGTCTGTCTGAAAATATATATTTTTTTAATTCTTAAACTGTGCAAATCAGCTTGGGGTTTCTTACTCTTCAATTTAGTTGGTCTTGCTCCATTTTCCGACGATCTAGTCACATGAGGAGCCTTATCACCGCTGCTTGAGGGCTTGTCCTGGATCAAAGCCGACAACAATTTTTGAGTGACAGAACCAAAGGCATCAACAGTTCTAAATAAAGCCAAAGTGCATAATTTCAATAATTCGAGACAGTCGAATTTACCAGCCCTTACAGGTGAAATCCAATTCTTTTGGAATCTGACGTTTTTCTGCTGCATTTTGCGACAGGTTCATCAGCATTAGTGATTTCTTGTACTTTCTTGTCGCCATTTTTTGAAGTTTCTTGGATCAGCGCATCCAAAAACTGTGTGAAGTATTATGCATGTTTACACATACAATTCGTTTGAATGTACTTACTGAAGAATTAGATTTATTAATTAATACGCAGTATGGCTGAACCGAATGTGAATATTTGTCGTCTTTCGGTAAAGTTAGTTCAAGCACCTCTTTCTTCTCGTGGAATCCCAAGTCTCTTTTAATGAGTCTCAAGTCGTTTTTAATGTCCCTGCAGATCGACGAGTCGTCTGCTCGTTTTCTTTTTAATTCATGCTGAAAAATACCAATGGCAAATCTAATTGAAGCATCAATATAGGACTTACTGAATCACGATAACCATATCTCTCTTGATGCTGATCCATTTTTTTACGTTCGGAATATTCACCCTGAAAAAACCTAGTTCGCATAGTCCATTGCAGTTTTTTAAGATCTTGTTGCACTTGGTTTAGATCATGAGTGGCAACTCCTTCCTCGATATTTTTTAAGAGAACTAAAACACATTTAATTTAACCAAATTGTTGTGAATAGAAAATATGGGAAAGCTGATACTTACTCGAGGTATATTCAGTCAATAATATCTCATTTTCGTTTTGCTTTATCACCGATATTTTATCCTATTTAAAAAGGGTAAAAGAAATGTATTAGGTTTTTATTAACATTTTGTTGTTGCAAAAATTTGCTGTCAGCATGGCTGTATAAAAGAATCTGTTTGTGCTATCATGCGAATGCGATTGTGATACGTTAATTTAAGATGAGAGAATCAACTACTTCATTTTATTAAATCTGAAAACCTTAACTAAAAGCAAACTTTGATGTTATCAACTTTCAATTTATGAAAGTTAAGACCACCTTAACTGTTAGCTTACCATTATATTTAGCTGGTTGATCCAGAACACTTTGAACACTTGAAAACTTTATTTTGAAAATACTAATACAGACTGATAAACAACTTTTCGTTCTAATACAACTCCAGCTTGTAAACAACTCAATAACCTAACAATCCGAGTGACTTTCAGAAATTCAGAAACGGTTTCGACTTCTTTTTCTTTTCGTCTTCTTCAACGATTTGAAGTCGAAACCACTCAGGCGAACTATGCCACCAGACATACACTCAAAATGCCTTTGATTATGGTCGCTCAAAATGTTTCTTATTTGTAGGAGGTTCCAATCTTTAACTGAGGATATGTGTTTTATATACACTTACTAGGAGCTTCTTAGTTCGAACAGTATGGCCCATTTTTGAGTGGTCATGATCTTTATTCGAATCTTCCTTATTATAAGCAATGAGTTCTAAAAACACTTTTTTTCACAAACTAAAACTATTAAACTATATTTCGCAAAAACTGAAATTGCTCAAATGATACAGCAACTTCATCGGAAACAAAAAAAACGTATAGTTTTACCTGAGCTTTACCAGCTTAGAAAATATCGATTGCGGTCTCTCCTTTAAAAATTCGGATCTTTCAAAGTAAAATCAAGTAGCAACTTGAAATTTTCTCCATCTGTAGAAGACACTTGACTCTAAAGATGCGGAAAGTTTCATTAAAATCACACAGAATCCTAAGTTTGATCAGCTTGGAAAATATTGGTTTCATTATGGATGCTTTTACCCAATTGCGCTCTTTCCTTAAAAAATTCGCATCTTCCAAACTAAATCAAGTAGCAACTTGAGATTTTCTCCAGCTTTAGAAGACACTTCGCTCTAAAGATGCGGAAACTCTCACAGGCGTCGGAACTCCTGAGGCCAGCTTAGTAAACACTAGTCTCAAATTGGATGCCTGTACCCAACTGCACTCTATCCTTTAAGAATTCACATCGTGAAGTAAAGGAACTAGCAATTTGGAATTTTTCACGAATTTTCGCTAAAAGTTTCACAGCTTAGTAAATGCCAACATCGGACAAAAGTTATACAGTCTTCAACTTTGTCGGACGATCAGAAATCGCATGAATGGGTCTTTGGACATGGACCAAAATTTTTGCTGCTGGTAAAAAAAAACTCTATTGGCCATCACATTCAAATCACAACCGTTATATTACGAATTACACATACATAGAAACTGTTAAATATTAAATAGATTCTCGAAACAAATTAAGTGGAAATATCGCTTTTATATTTGATTGCAGTCGGTCTATATTCTTTCTTTTCGTGATAAGGACTGTGGGTGGTTGGTGCATGTAAATAAGGAGTAGCACTAAATCGGTGACCTGCAATATCAACTTCATAAACTGCATCCTTCGCAAGAATGTAGTCTCTGGTCACGATCCGATTTTCAACCATGGCAGGCTTTGAGATGAATCCCAAGCAAATTAGCTTATTTGCGGAAAATCCATAACTACAAATGAAGGATTACAATGTTATGTATGTTTCGTTTTTAGAAGATCTTATTATTACCCTGCCGATGTAACAGTACCGACGAATTCGTTGTTTCTGTATAACGGTTCGCCACCCCATGGCCAAATGTCGACATCGGGGTCAATATTATTAAAGTGGAAAAACACCAGTCGTTTCCTGACGCCAGTCACACTTTGGTTTTGCAAGGCTTCTTTGCCAATAAAACCTTCCTTCTGCAAATAGACTATTATTACAGTGCACCGCAAACAGTTTTACCATTTCCAGACCTTATCCAGTCTTACGCTCCAGTCGTTTCCAGCCTCATACGGGGTTGTAAAGCTGTTAAGTTCCTCTGCCCAAAATGGAATAAACCTTTCCAGCCGCATATAACGTTGAGTTAATACTCCTACATCTCTAACGCCGTAGTCTCGTCCAACCTACACGGATTAATTCAGACTTCCATTCTTAACTACTCTACCAGCACTTACGGTCATTAACTTGTAATAAACATGTAGAGCATACTCGGAAGGAATATATAGACAATATCCGGGTTCTCCTGTATGAGTGAACGACATCACCATCACATCCGATGCATAACCGACATTCACTTTCATATACGAAAATGGGGCCACTTTTAAATCGCTATTTGATAATTCACTTAACAGTTGAGTAGATTTTGGCCCAACTACGTTCAATACTGTATACATGGACGTTACATCGTTCAAATCCACTCTGGTATTTGCAGAAAGATTCCTTTTCATCCATTCGTAAACCCTTGTTTGTTGGCTTGTTGGTGATACCATGAAAAAACTTCCCGAAGGAACAAACTGTATCTTTGCTTCGAAAATATCTTCAGAATAATTACCTGTTTGCTGTCTGCCTTACAAGCATGCAATCATTTTCATATCCTCCTCGAACATTCTGCATTCCGGTGTGAACAATCGACCCCACAGGAACATCTATGTCATTCGAGCAAATTCTTTGCAAGTACTGTAAGGCTTCGTTCCCTGGTGACTGCAATATATATTGTGTAGCTCGCAACAAATGATCAATAGAACAACAGAACACTTTATATAGCAAACCAGAAAACTACTATACAGGGCGTCCCATAATTGCACACATAAACTAATAAATTATATATAAAAAGCCCAGAATCTCACTATCTACAAGCTTAATCAGCAACAATTGTATTAAGCTTGTCACTGTTTTAGCCCTAAAAGCCCGAAAAGCTCAGCAATTTTGACAAAAGGTTATTCTTAGGGGCAAAGAAGGCTCAAGGGTACTTGCCCTACATTTTTTTAAATTTATTTCTTAATCCTGGCAAGATAAGCGGCAATGTGATTGCATGCACTATTTACGATCATGGAATTTGGTACATAACTTGTAGGAAACAAACTGGGTAAAAGTGGTACCTTAATTTCGATCTTCGAAAATGAAGACATATCTATTATACCAACTCCTTCTATACAAGCCAGATATTCCTCTTTCACAAAGTCGAAAAATTTCGGCTTGAAAAATGTTCCTTGGGGCATTTTAAGCTGTTGGCCCTCTAAAAAAGTAGGGTGGGTATTAAGTATCATTGGTTGCAAAGTGGAACAAACAAGCATATCGGATTAACACGTACTTTCGTAAGTTGAATCGAAATAAAGCGCTCGCTCGTACGCCATTTTAATACCGAAAACGGCTCCTCGGGTTTTCAAGACACTATATAATGGAGAACAGCGTAGTTCTCGTGCATATTTATATTCGCACTGGAACGGATATAAAATTGAATAATGTCTAAAATAATTCAAAGTTCTTATCTCATAATTACTTACTGAATAGCGATGTTTGAAAAGAAAGCGAACTCTAATGGTTCAAGAAATTGGCAAAATGTGATTAAATGAGAAAGTTCGGTTTCTTTTTTGTACCAATTGGAGTCATTCATATATACCTTCCGACAACCTCCTTAATTCTTTGCTTCAAATAGTGTCTACCATTATGGACATTGAGGAATCGCTGCAATATAAATGGAAGTAAATCCTGCCTTGGTTCACCTTCAATAATCCATTCGGATATAGCTTTGCCAATGCCCCCAGCTCCCTTAATAAAATAAAGACTTTAGCCTACTTATATCGCAATAATAAAGTTCTGATTACTTGCAGGGAGTTGCCATTCATTCCACAGGCAACAAAATAATTTTTTACTTCTGGCGCTTCGCCTAATATCCAACGTCCATCTGGCGTAAAGTTATCTGGAGAGTTAACCAGTTGGGGTTCTTGACACCCTTGTAAAATTGGAAACCTATTCACAGCGTTTTGCCATAACGGCCCTACAAACATTCTACATGAGCTATCAGTTTTTTGATTTGCTTAGCAGCGGAACGTACGAAAATGGCTTAGATCTTGCATAACGTGCTGCGGCCAGTCTTTAGGCACTCGGCCTTTCTGAAAAGCAGGTTTAGCTTCTGGCTCAAACCATCCCACCATTAGACCACTCTGATATTCTCTTGCGTATGTGTAACTATCATAGCATCTAACAACGGGCAGAGTGTGCTTCATATCTTGATCTAAAACTGGATGATTTCTGTGTTGCACGATCACATTTTCTTTTAAAAATGTATGCAATGTGCATATTTGGACTGGAGTTTCATTTCAATCCCAAACCCGCTATCAGAATACACAATATTAATTGCGCACATAGTAAATTACCTGCAGTGGCATAGAAATGTTCAGCAGGATAAGCGGGTATTCTCACTTTGGGATCGCAGTGCAATCCTAATTCCCGCGCCCACATTCCAGCGCAATTAACAAAATATTCACACTGAATTATTCCTACAAATTAGTGCGAATAATTTTCTGCTGGCTTATGAAGGAAAATTACCTTTGTCTGTTTCAACGCCATGTACGGAGTTATTGTTTGTTAAAACGTTAGTAACGGTTGTGTTTTCAATATACTGTGCGCCACCGTTTTGAGCTAATAGAGCCAAAGTATCGCATATGGCTTTTGGATTAATTACTGCGTCATCGGGAACCCAGACACCTCCTGCAATGTAATTGCTGAATAATTTTTTTGTGGGAGGCACTATAGCGAAACAAGCCTATAAACAGCGCGTACCTAAACCACAAATCCGCAGCAGGATAACAACTATTTCTGTGCTGGGTGTACTAGAGAAACCGGTATTAACTAAGAACACTAATAATTAATGCTTGGACCACTATAGAAAGCAAAGTTAAACACTCATGCTAAAATAGCACTTGAGACAACAAACTACCGAATACCTTCCAAATCATCGACTCTCAAATAAGGATGCTTTTGCTGAATCTCTGTATTGCTAAGTAATTCACAATGTAAACCAGCGGGCAAATTGTATGCGACCCTTCTTTTAAGAGCTATAAGTCTATCTTTAGTCTGAGCTAAATTTAAACTACCACATTGTTTCATCTCGACGTGATAACCCATATTTTGTATCTTTTTATACAAGTTTATACTATACCTAGAATAAAATATAATTACGGTTTATTAGAGCTACTTTTTGGACAGCTTTTATTCAGCTCTTAGGCAGCAATATCTCGCATTGGTTGGATTCCTTTGCACATGTAAAGAAAAACGTTCATGACCTCTCATTGGCATGAAATCGGGAGGACACTTTGAACAGTTTTGAATGGTTTATTTTGAAGTTATATCATGAATGATAGTTCACTTATCTAACTAAGTAATAATGACAACTTGCCATATAACGTTTCGATGTGAAATTGGCTTAAATAATCCAAGGGTTCCAGATCCAAAGTGAGATGTCCCACTTCCGATTTTCCTCTGTTCAACTACTGTAACATCATTCCATCCGCTTTGCACCAGGTGATATGCAACTGAATTTGCAACAACACCTGCACCAGCAATTACAACTCGTGATTGAGTGGGAATTGTGGCCATGGCTCTAGAATGTCCAACAAATGCTGCATATGACGCTTGAATAACTTTTTGGGGGCGCAAAGTTCCGCGGTTTATCATCTTCGCCGCTGAGCTAAAACTTCAACATCAGTTTGGGGCTCAGGGGTTCCAAGTCACATCACCTGGGAAACGACTACAGCAGAACAAAGTCCCGGGGCAGCTGGAAATTAAAGTTTCATTTACCGTATTCAATTCCTAACCGGACCGATCTCGCAAAAATATGTAGAAAATTTGATACAATTAGATGTCCGTAAACAACTCGAAAACGGTGCGTGATACGGAAAAAATATAAATATAATTCTTAATTGGCAATTTTCTAGTTTATCAGTCAAATAACAATATGCTTGCCTTAATTATTATAACATGTAAAATAAGTAAAAACTAGAAACATTTCTAAGTTGATGATTTATATAAAAAAGTGCGTATTTTAATGCTCTATTCTGCAATGATAACTGGAAAGTTACAGCTCAACCGATTCTCTAAACATGAGCCATACGTTAAGAGCGGTTTTCAAAATTTGCGTTAATTTCAAATTTTCGAATTTTGCGTGAAAACTAGAAACATTTCTCAGTTGATGATTTATATAAAAAAGTGCGTATTTTAATGCTCTATTCCGCAATGACAACTGAAACTTTACAGCTCAACAGGTTCTCTAAACATGAGCCAAACGCTAAGAGCGGTTTTCAAATTCCGCGTTAATTTCAAATTTTCGCAGTTTGCGAGAAAACTAGAAACATTTCTAACTTGACGAATTATATAAAAAGTGCGTATTTCAATGCTCTATTCCGCAATGACAACTGGAAAGTTACAGCTCAACAGGTTCTCTAAACATGAACCATACGCTAAGAGCGGTTTTCAAAATTTGCGTTAATTTCAAATTTTCGTATTTTGCGTGAAAACTAGAAACATTTCTAAGTTGATGATTTATATAAAAAAATGCGTATTTTAATGCTCTATTCCGCAATGACAACTGGAACTTTACAGCTCAACAGGTTCTCTAAACATGAGCCAAACGCTAAGAGCGGTCTTCAAATTTCGCGTTAATTTCAAATTTTCGCATTTAGCGTGAAAACTAGAAACATTTCTAAGGTGATGATTGATATAAAAAGTGGGTATTTAAATGCTCTATTCGGCAATGACAACTGGAGCGTTACAGCTCAACCGTTTCTCTAAACATGAGCCATACGCTAAGAGCGGTTTTCCAATTCCGCGTTAATTTCAAATTTTCGCATTTAGCGTGAAAACTAGAAACATTTCTAAGGTGATGATTGATATAAAAAGTGGGTATTTAAATGCTCTATTCGGCAATGACAACTGGAGCGTTACAGCTCAACCGTTTCTCTAAACATGAGCCATACGCTAAGAGCGGTTTTCAAAATTTGCGTTAATTTCAAATTTTCGTATTTTGCGTGAAAACTAGAAACATTTCTCAGTTGATGATTTATATAAAAAAGTGCGTATTTTAATGCTCTATTCCGTAATGACAACTGGAACGTTACAGCTCAACAGGTTCTCTAAACATGAGCCAAACGCTAAGAGCGGTTTTCCAATTCCGCGTTAATTTCAAATTTTCGCAGTTTGCGAGAAAACTAGAAACATTTCTAACTTGATGAATTATATAAAAAGTGCGTATTTCAATGCTCTATTCCGCAATGACAACTGGAAAGTTACAGCTCAACAGGTTCTCTAAACATGAACCATACGCTAAGAGCGGTTTTCAAAATTTGCGTTAATTTCAAATTTTCGTATTTTGCGTGAAAACCAGAAACATTTCTAAGTTGATGATTTATATAAAAAAATGCGTATTTTAATGCTCTATTCCGCAATGACAACTGGAACTTTACAGCTCAACAGGTTCTCTAAACATGAGCCAAACGCTAAGAGCGGTCTTCAAATTTCGCGTTAATTTCAAATTTTCGCATTTAGCGTGAAACTAGAAACATTTCTAAGGTGATGATTGATATAAAAAGTGGGTATTTAAATGCTCTATTCGGCAATGACAACTGGAGCGTTACAGCTCAACCGTTTCTCTAAACATGAGCCATACGCTAAGAGCGGTTTTTAAAATTTGCGTTAATTTCAAATTTTCGTATTTTGCGTGAAAACTAGAAACATTTCTAAGTTGATGATTTATATAAAAAAGTGCGTATTTTAATGCTCTATTCCGTAATGACAACTGGAACGTTACAGCTCAACAGGTTCTCTAAACATGAGCCAAACGCTAAGAGCGGTTTTCAAATTCCGCGTTAATTTCAAATTTTCGCAGTTTGCGAGAAAACTAGAAACATTTCTAAGTTGATGATCTATATAAAAAAGTGCGTATTTTAATGCTCTATTCCGCAATGACAACTGGAACTTTACAGCTCAACAGGTTCTCTAAACATAAGCCATACGCTAAGAGCGGTTTTCAAAATTTGCGTTAATTTCAAATTTTCGTATTTTGCGTGAAAACTAGAAACATTTCTAAGTTGATGATCTATATAAAAAAGTGCGTATTTTAATGCTCTATTCCGCAATGACAACTGGAACTTTACAGCTCAACAGGTTCTCTAAACATGAGCCAAACGCTAAGAGCGGTCTTCAAATTTCGCGTTAATTTCAAATTTTCGCATTTAGCGTGAAAACTAGAAACATTTCTAAGGTGATGATTGATATAAAAAGTGGGTATTTAAATGCTCTATTCGGCAATGACAACTGGAGCGTTACAGCTCAACCGTTTCTCTAAACATGAGCCATACGCTAAGAGCGGTTTTTAAAATTTGCGTTAATTTCAAATTTTCGTATTTTGCGTGAAAACTAGAAACATTTCTAAGTTGATGATTTATATAAAAAAGTGCGTATTTTAATGCTCTATTCCGTAATGACAACTGGAACGTTACAGCTCAACAGGTTCTCTAAACATGAGCCAAACGCTAAGAGCGGTTTTCAAATTCCGCGTTAATTTCAAATTTTCGCAGTTTGCGAGAAAACTAGAAACATTTCTAAGTTGATGATCTATATAAAAAAGTGCGTATTTTAATGCTCTATTCCGCAATGACAACTGGAACTTTACAGCTCAACAGGTTCTCTAAACATAAGCCATACGCTAAGAGCGGTTTTCAAAATTTGCGTTAATTTCAAATTTTCGTATTTTGCGTGAAAACTAGAAACATTTCTAAGTTGATGATCTATATAAAAAAGTGCGTATTTTAATGCTCTATTCCGCAATGACAACTGGAACTTTACAGCTCAACAGGTTCTCTAAACATGAGCCAAACGCTAAGAGCGGTCTTCAAATTTCGCGTTAATTTCAAATTTTCGCATTTAGCGTGAAAACTAGAAACATTTCTAAGGTGATGATTGATATAAAAAGTGGGTATTTAAATGCTCTATTCGGCAATGACAACTGGAGCGTTACAGCTCAACCGTTTCTCTAAACATGAGCCATACGCTAAGAGCGGTTTTCAAAATTTGCGTTAATTTCAAATTTTCGTATTTTGCGTGAAAACTAGAAACATTTCTCAGTTGATGATTTATATAAAAAAGTGCGTATTTTAATGCTCTATTCCGTAATGACAACTGGAACGTTACAGCTCAACAGGTTCTCTAAACATGAGCCAAACGCTAAGAGCGGTTTTCAAATTCCGCGTTAATTTCAAATTTTCGCAGTTTGCGAGAAAACTAGAAACATTTCTAAGTTGATGATGTATATAAAAAAGTGCGTATTTTAATGCTCTATTCCGCAATGACAACTGGAACTTTACAGCTCATCAGGTTCTCTAAACATAAGCCATAGGCTAAGAGCGGTTTTCAAAATTTGCGTTAATTTCAAATTTTCGTATTTTGCGTGAAAACTAGAAACATTTCTAAGTTGATGATTTATATAAAAAAATGCGTATTTTAATGCTCTATTTCGCAATGACAACTGGAACTTTACAGCTCAACAGGTTCTCTAAACATGAGCCAAACGCTAAGAGCGGTCTTCAAATTTCGCGTTAATTTCAAATTTTCGCATTTAGCGTGAAAACTAGAAACATTTCTAAGGTGATGATTTATATAAAAAGTGGGTATTTAAATGCTCTATTCGGCAGTGACAACTGGAGCGTTAGAGCTCAACCGGTTCTCTAAACATGAGTCTTTCGCTAAGAGCGGTTTCAAAATTTGCGTTAATTTCAAATTTTCGTATTTTGCGTGAAAACTAGAAACATTTCTAAGTTGATGATTTATATAAAAAAGTGCGTATTTTAATGCTCTATTCCGCAATGGCAACTGGAACTTTATAGCTCAACCGGTTCTCTGAACATGAGCCAAACGTTAAGAGCGGTTCCGAAAGAAACCATCTATAAGGTGAGCATATTGTTACTTTCCAGCACGAGGGTCTGATAAACTAGAAAATGATAAACTAAAAAGACCTCTAAATTAAATAAGGAATTTTTAAAAAATGCAGCTAAGCCTGCTGCACCTTAAAAGAAATTTGGGATGAAATAACGGGAACGACCAACGATATACGACCTTTTCTAGAACTAAGTCAAATTCGTTATGCAATGACAAGCTTACCTTGCGGTGAGCAAATGTAGTAACAACATTAACGTGTTCTTAAGTCAGCTGCCGCCTATTTCTTAGGAAGCTTTTCGCAGTAATTAATTTTTTTATAATTAAAGATAAACAAATATACTCAGAAACATAACCGCACTTAATCTATGGTTAGTGCGTCAATGTACAGCAGCCAACCTCAATGTACCACAGCATACAATGTACAAATATCAATGTAGATAAACACCAAAAGCAGATAGTTGTTTTTTAAAATCACAATTAAGTATATTGGCTGTAGGCGTTTCAATATATCATCATGAATAGTATTAAAAGTTCAGTTATAATTTGGTTAATTAATATTCGAATAAAATGACTGGTATTAGGGTTTTTAAATCACTTTTAATAAAGTTGGTCACATGATGAAATTAACTTGCCACAAATGTCAAACAGAACTTACAGCAGATTGTTAAGAAAACTAAACTGAGTGAAATGTTAAAAGTTCTCATTTGTTATTGAGACATAAATACCCGTATCGAGTTATAGTATGATATTGCATGAATTTGCATAGTGATTAATCAAACAGTTCGAAACGTTATTAGTGTGAGTGGGGTTGCAAAGGCAGGAGTTTTAATACAAAGTGATAAAAAATGGCAGCCTTACCAAGAAGAATAATCAAGGAAACTCAACGATTAATGCAGGAACCAGTGCCAGGAATTAGCGCTGTTCCAGATGAAAGCAATGCGCGTTATTTCCATGTAATTGTAACTGGACCGGAAGACTCACCATTTGAAGGGGGCCTTTTCAAGCTAGAATTATTCCTGCCTGAAGACTACCCTATGTCGGCACCAAAAGTACGATTTATTACAAAGATATACCATCCAAATATAGACAGACTAGGTAGAATTTGTCTAGATATCCTAAAAGAAAAGTGGTCTCCAGCACTTCAAATACGTACAGTACTATTATCAATTCAGGCTTTATTAAGTGCACCAAATCCAGATGATCCTCTAGCAAATGATGTTGCCGAATTATGGAAAGAAAATGAGTCTGAGGCTATTAGAAATGCTAAAGAGTGGACACGAAGATACGCTATGGACAATTAATTACGTTGATAAAATATCCTAAACATTATACTTTTAACTTCTAGATAATGGATTCTGTAGGCTGGCACATACATTCGTCTTACCGTTTTAATACCTAAATTATATAGAAACAGAAAAAATTATATCAATCATATAATGTTTGGTAAGTTTCGAATAGTACATATGATCAACGTGCTAATGTGAAAACTTCTGTAATTGCCAGTCTATTTCATCTGTGTTTCATTGTATAAAGAAAACATTCCAAATCACTATCACTTCATCTGAAGCATCTAATATTCAGTGAATTTTTGTCACTACTTTGGACATATTTTAGGCATGGTCCTTTTTTATTTCCAGTTACTGCAAGCGGTAATCAGATTGCAATCCTACGCATAGTTCTATTGATATTCCCTACAGCAACATTAAGTGATTTGGAATGTTCCTTATTATCGCGTAATTAACATGGAAGTTCCATTTTCATTTCTAACACTGACTAAACGGAATCAAGCATTTTCCGCAGTCGTGCAGAGCCAAAGTTATAAAATTTAACTTTAAATCCATTTGATGGTGGAATTATCATGTTTCTTACAATATAGTTTCATGAAATGTGTTGCAAGATGTATAATCTATTTTGAAACCCATATTAACGGTGTAACTGAGTTTTATCATATATTTTAATGTTCTTTGGAGACAGTGGCATAGAGGAAGATTGTAATCAATTTCAGCATTTTATCACTAAATCAAAATTACTTACGACGCATTAAAAGCCCCGTTTGTAGGTTTTTGGTATTTACCAAATAGTGAACAATATATAATTGACCAAACATTTACGCTTTGGTGTATTATTTCAGTGCTAGACATGTTTAAAAGGGTGAACTGTAGTTTGTTGTAAATAAAGTTATGTAAGCTTTTTACGAATAAATTCCTTTCAATAATCCATTCAGATTTTTTCTAGTAGACCTTAATTGTGGGACGCGCAAATATTTTTTGATTAGGAATGGGGACAATCACGCGAATTTACTGTCAAAAAGATGTTTATTTCGCCAAATATCATAAGTCAATTACACTAGTCAGATTTTACAGTGTTCCATTTCTTCTTGGAAGTGTTGCCCTTGGACCTCGCTGAAACAGAGTTTTCATGTAATAGGCGATAGTAAAAAAAAAATCATTTCTTTTAACTGAAATTAAATATCAGAACTGCAGGGATTTCATCTTGTTTCAGATAGTGTGATATTCATCATTTATCAATTTAAGCATAAAATAGCATGTTGACTGATTTTTTGTTACCTTTTTATATAATGCAGCTATTCCTCTGTGTTTTTCGACGAATGTAAAGGCGTAGGGATTGCGGATGTTCTAAAAAAGATGATTTTAACATTAATCAGCTAGTAATTAGGAATGTCTGTGTGATATTTTCATCAAAACACACGATACATTCTAATGATATTTCAGCCATGTATGTTCTTACCTATCAAAATTCCTTTAATCATTGGGTGAGTAATAATCGTCTCCTAAGTTGGCGAAGCAAAGTCAGCATTGTTGCCTGGTGTGTTGGATCTTTTCCAAATTCCATTGAAATAAACTTTAAAAAAAGTATTAATGCTCTACTTCAAGCTAAGCATATAAACCTAATAAACTGGTAAAATCAGAACTGCAGGATTATCATCTTTTGTCAGATAATGTGATATTTTCATCATATGGTTCAAGGGCAAATCATCGTAATTTTATTTTTAGCAATAATAATCATGTTCATTGTTTCAGTTTGTTTGCCTTTTGTGTTGTTTATGTAAAGAGTGCTATCACTCTACTCTACTCTCTGATTTTTTCTGAATTCGAGCACAATTTGTTCATAGTAAACCAGTTATTTACCGAGTTAATAAAGAAGTCTTGGTACTTGAAAATCTTCCCCATAGAGGTCTCGGTGTAAACAGATATGACAAGGATGAAACTTGTGCATCTTCAGCATTCCATGACAGAGAGTAGCAGTCCATGGCAGCAAGCCAAGGACTGCTACTTGATTACTCCGAAAGTTGTAGCTATGCGCCTTTTTTTCTTCTGCTTTATACTCTCTTCAGTAGAAAACTGATGTATCACTCGAGCGAAAGAAGCTCGGGGCACACTTTATCAATAAGCCTGCCAGCTTCTCCATAATCAAAAACAATTTGAATTTTATCTTGTAGTCATGTACTCCATGCTGATAAAGTATGAATACCAAAATTAATTTATTCCAAAAAAATTTTCAATTTTATTGTTTATTATTTAAAATATCACAAATACGTTTCGGTGTCTTTCTCCACCATCATCAGTTTGTCTAAAATATAAATTTACAGTTATCATCAATTTAAATAAAAAATTTTCATCAAAATTCACATATTAAAATACAAATCACACACATATTAAAAAGTACATTAAGAACAATGGTTTTCAGGTGATGAGACAGGACTAACATGTCTGGGAAAAGACTAGAATCTATTGTTTAGAGATTTAAATTTAACTTATGTGTATAGTTGTTTCTACCTTCGCATTTGACTGGCTATTGAATTCCATATTTTATTCGATATCGAGCGAGAGAACAAAAAAAAACCTGTTTATATTTCGCTTTTTCTTTGCATTCTAGGAATTGCTGTGCAATTCCTCAATATCAGGTGTTTATATTTCATTTACTTGGTCCAATCAGTGTATGCATGCGCTCATTTAATTAGTGTGTGATACACAGAGCTGAGATTGTCTGTGTCTGATCTAAAATTCATTGCATTCTGGTGTTTTTTAATCTGTATCATTTCATGGATTCTTCTCTTATTATAATTGTCTTCATTGATTAATATTTTTGTGTTATCAAAATCAAAACTATGTAACTTTTATCAAAAGAGATAGACTTTCGAGGCCATTCCTTGAAACAAGTGGGTTTTTCGTGTTTTTAGGCCGTCGTTCGGTAGAATTTCTTCTTGACGTTTCGCAAGCACGTGCGGATTGCATCTTCAGAAGTGGTTTGCTTGAACGCTTACACTGTTCTGATGTAAATTATGTAACTTTTGTTGTGCTAATGCTGTTCCATTTTCGTTAACCTTTCTTAAGCTAAAAAATTAATCTAACTGATTAAAATTAGGGGTTTCTTCAAGTTGTTTCTTTTTTTTCTTTACGTTTGAACCAAAAATGTCAGCAAATTAAACTGTGTATTAAACTGTCTTATTTATATGCATTCCACTTGCAACGACGCTTTTTTAAGCTGATTTTAGCAAACATTCCGGTAAGTCATGAGCGACGGGTAAATTAAATCTTGTCGTTTACATCACCATCTGTCGTGAATAAAAAAAATGTTTTAAACAAATTTTACTTGTTTTTAGCCGCAGAATCTGAATCTGCAATAAAAAGTGGGGGTGCCATATAAAAATCAAAGTTACCCCCTTTCCCCCCACGAGGAGGAGCACTAATTTTGTCATCAATGTGTTTCCCTCGCGGAATAATACAACTTTGATACTAAACATTTTTTCGTAGAGTGCTTATTATTCGAGATATTGAGTTATGTTACACCCGGTATTTTAAATTATTTTTGGGAGCAGTTAGAGTAGTGTCATCAGCAGAATGTAATATTTGCCTGTATGGCAGGTTTACCAATAAATAAACGTTATATTAATGAATAACTCGAATTAATATATGCTTTATTAGTCAACCATAACCACGTGGAACCAGAGATTAGTTGACTAATCTCTGGTGGAACTATAGCTGCATGGATCTATACCTAATCATCATTCAACAACACTTCATCAATGGAAATGCCATGGAAGCGATTGAAATAAAAACAATATTAGTGATGTAGGACGTCTCACCTCTGAATACCGAATTCACACCATGTTTGAGACATCACAGATCACAAAGGATTTCCGCAATCTGTTACTTGATTGTTAGACTAGAATGGAGGAATTAATTCATAAAACTACAACTTTTATACAAACACCAATACCAAACTACCAACACTATAGAAATAAAGCACTGTTTCTGGTGTTTTGTCCTCTTTTTAATATCGGCATTTATAGTTATTTTAGTTTTAACTGCGGTAAGTTACCGTGTACTAACAGTCTTTTTTTACAAAACTAAAAATGTTTTGTCATATTTTTAGAAACCTCTAGTGGCCCCAATTGTGAGTTTTACTCAATCAAACACCTCCCCCCCCCCCCCAGAAAAAAGATAGCGATACCACCATCAAATGAGTTTCACTTTTTTCCGAAACAATTTGTTTCACTCTCATTTTTTATTATACGTAATTATTTTCAAATGTAAGCAAATATCTTAAAATAAAATAACTACACTTATCATTCCTATTCAGTTCTCTGAAGTATATTTGCTACATTCCCCACGTCTGTTGGCGGACGTGTTCGTGTTGCCATTTTTCAGTTTTGTATACATATTATATTTTTGACCAAAAAATTATAAAAAGAATTTCTCATTTTAAGCCGATGACTAACTAAGGTTTTGTAAGTATTTAGGATTCCATTGCAATGGAACAAAAACTGTCGGTTAATTAGAGAACATTTTTTTGTAAGTACATTGCTGAATAATAATTGTAAGTAATTCGCTTAATTATAATGAAACAATTTTACTGTTGTGAAACCTCCTTTGCTTTACTCTGGTAAACGAATTACACATATTTATCAGGGTTGTAATTGAAATATAAATAAACATTTGCCATCCAATCAGTGGCAACTAACCCCAGATAGGACGCCCCAATTTAAATCCCTTATCATTAAGATTTCTAACTTACAAACATCTATTTGGAATTTTTTTATAGCTAATTACTCATTATAGAGCAAATGTTTGAAAAAACCTAATACCGTTGCAGTATTCTGCACGTTCAAAAAAGCATATGGTTAACACAAACAAATAATGTTATTGCAAAAGTAAAATGAAGTAAACAGATAAAGTTACTTTAAAAGCAAAGGAATGGCAAATACGGGCGGAAGTGTAAAAGAAATATGTGATAATGTGGCACTAGCAAGAGAAATGAGTGTATTGTCCAACTATGAAAATGCTGTGATTTATTATGAAGGATCTCTTCAACTTATCTCCAAATTTATTTCTCAAATATCCGATCCGATCAGAAAAGACAAATGGCAGCAGGTAATGTGCATTTCATTTGTTTAACGTATTAGATTTCCTTCTAGCATGTAATTTCAGATGCAAATGAAAGTCAACAAAGAGTATAATGCTCTAAGAGAGTTGAAAACAATATTAGACACATTTAAATTTGAATGTAGTGGTGATCTACCTATAGGTGCCAGGAGAAGGGATTTGCCACCTGACTCGAGTATTATAGATCTAGGAATTCCCGATGACCCAGATGTTTGGCCTGCACCGACTCCGGTTGACCATGGAAACGTTCCAAGGTACATAATTCAACCAAAATTAGTATCAAATTATCTCCAACAATCCTGCACTAACTAGAACCAAAGTAAAGGCCAGTAGTAACAGACGACCAGATATCAAAAAAGGTGGACAGACAAGTTCAAGAGCAAGTTCTTCAACTACATCTAGAAGATCAGACGCTGTCAAGCCACTAAATAAAGGCTCTAAAAAAGATGAAAGACCTTCAAGCTCCAAGTCGGAAAGGTAACTTGAATGCCTTTTTGAACTTCCGAACTTGAATGAATTTTTAGGAACAATGACAATGCAAATGACACAGAATCTGCTGGCAAAGCTGAGGCAAAAGAAGAGCAACCAGAAGAAAAGAAATTCGAATGCAACGGGATGGAGCGGGAATTAGCTGATATCCTAGAAAGAGACATAGTGCAAAAGAATCCAAATATTAGATGGGATGACATTGCTGATTTACACGAAGCAAAGAGATTATTGGAAGAGGCTGTGGTGTTGCCGATGTTGATGCCCGACTTCTTCACAGGCATGTAAATTAACTGGTTTTGATATGTGGAAGTACATTTACAACCTTACAGGTATAAGGAGACCTTGGAAGGGGGTTTTAATGGTGGGACCCCCAGGTACAGGCAAGACCATGCTGGCTAAAGCAGTTGCTACCGAGTGTGGCACAACATTCTTTAATGTATCATCTTCAACTTTAACATCGAAATATAGGGGAGAATCTGAGAAAATGGTCAAATTATTATTTGAAATGGTAAGTTTTACATCTCGTACATTTTTCAATGTGTATTTTGACTATTGTTCATTTTTAGGCGCGATTCTATGCTCCAAGCACCATTTTTATTGATGAAATTGATTCGCTTTGCTCCAGAAGAGGTTCAGAATCGGAGCACGAGGCATCTAGAAGGGTCAAGTCCGAACTACTGGTTCAAATGGACGGAATCACAGCACACAATGGGGAACCCGGCAAAATAGTCATGGTGTTGGCAGCCACAAATTTCCCGTGGGATATTGACGAAGCTCTTCGCCGCAGATTGGAGAAGCGAATTTACATTCCTTTGCCCACATTAGAAGGCAGAGAAGCGCTATTAAAAATAAACTTACGAGAAGTTAAACTAGATCCGAATGTAAATCTTAAAAACATCGCCCGCAAACTCGATGGATATTCCGGTGCTGATGTTACCAATGTATGTCGCGATGCGTCAATGATGTCCATGCGGAGGAAGATTTGTGGTTTGAGACCTGATCAGATCAAGCAATTACCGAAAGAAGAATTAGATCTTCCGGTTACCGCACAAGATTTCGAAGAAGCCATTGTAAAAAATAATAAAAGTGTTTCCAAGGAAGACCTCGGTAGATACGAGAAGTGGATGAATGAATTTGGATCTTCTTGATAGTTTGAATAGGATTCAGGAAATACTCTTAGTCATAATAACACCATATACTTAACAAAACTATTCAATTTTTGATACTACAAGATGTAGTTAATGTTCTAAGTGACTAACGCAACCTGTGGTAAATAGTTGGTTTATTGTGCAGGAATCACATTCCTAATGTAATTCAGATGTTTATTTTCCCAAATAATTTCGATAATGTTGCCTATTGTTAGTTTCACTAATGACTTAAATTTACTGTACCATTTGTTTGATTAATTTTTGTATATTTACCTATTGATTGTTGATTAATAAAATAATGTTTTAATTTGATGTGTTTGGTCTTTAATATATGGTTTTTGAAATTGAGCGTATTCTTTTAAAAGTTAGCTTTCATAAATTTTAAGCAACTCGTTTTTGAAAACAATTTGATTCAAGGGCAATTTTTTAATGTAGAAGCCGTCGGACGCCTGTACGATCAGAAGGATTTTGATCACAGTTTATTTGGAATTGATTGTCCGGCTTCATTTGCCGGTAGAAAATGTTTGTTCAATAAAATGACCACTTTTTGTAGTTTAGTGGTGGACGCCACTGGATTAAGTATTCGTTTTCGTTGGGACGCCGCGACGTCAGGCTGGTATTGCGGCGTCGCGCAAATCGACGCATGGCGTCTAATTTTTTGAATAATCCTCTAAATTCTGAATAATTTTCAATAGCAACGTGCTCGAACAAATAGAAATAATCGCGGTAACTCCAACAATCAGTACTAAAAGTGGAAAGCTGGTTTTTGAAGAGTTATAAACCGGTTGCCGGCGCTCTGATGGAAATATTGATTTTGGGTGGACATGACTTGTATATAAAACATCCCTCGTTTGTACATGTACATGATTCGGTGCAGGATGCCTAAAATCAATTGTGTAACTAAACAGAGTGTCGCGATTAATAATCCAGAGGAAGACTGCAGTTTGGTGAAATTATTGGGATCTCATTAAATTTATTACTTTCCAGTAGCAAACATATATGAATATTGATTTACGTCAACATATCTTACTTGTTGGTTAGTGTGGTTTCGCCATCCATGTCGATCAGGAAATCACTTTCATATAAAATCATCAAAATAATTGTTGAAGCGGTATGTATTTACTGTAGTCGCCTAGATAGAGATTCATTAGAGGAAAACTGCACTCCAATAGCTGAAACACTTGCCTACAAAACATAATTGTTCGAAAAATTGTGTTTTAGTTCATGCACGTCTGTAGGCATGAACTGCATACAACACTAATTTTCGAGCGATTATACTTTAACAGTAGACAAGTGCTTCGGCAACTGGAGTGCAATTTTCGAAAGCGCAACTGGGATTTTATATGCCTAATAACTTCCGTTTCATTTATAAACTGCATTTATTCATAGCTATTGGTGCTAGCGTAGCAAAAGCTTAGGAAACGTGCAAGTCTCATTTCTTATTGAACCTATCCAGACCTCTTACTCTTACCATGAAACTACAGCCGGTATGCTGAAACGGTTTTGAGCTTTACATCGGTTTAGAATTAGAATGGAAAGTTGCAAAACCTGGCAAATGAAAATGAGCCCTGAAAGTCCAACTGTGGCCAATTTATTATTACTCTGATTAACTGATGGTTTACTTATATCATCACGTTTAATTGTTCAAACGGTGTCTGATACTGCTGTTTAACAATCGATTCCTTGAATTTCTGACTAAATTGCTTTGAAAGTCCCGCTTGAGGATGCTTCTTCGTGAAAGATCCCTCAGAAGTGACACTGACAATATGGAAAACAAAACAATCACTTCCAAAGTAGGGCTAGGAATTGTTTTTATTGAACTTAACTAGAAAACAGATCGTTTATTACATTTTAATAATGTTTCTATTAATTACTATCACAATTGCCAGCGATAATAGACAGTATTTTTGATCTACGCAGCGTTTACTATGGGAACTATATAATTAGAGATGACCAGTCTGACTCTACCTCTGGATAATATTGATGTGAGTGAAAATACTGAACAAATTAGTAAGTTGTTTCCGAAGTGTAGACCCAGGAGTGATATTAATTTAAATCCCATTGTCGCTTCATCAAAGGATCATGAGTGTGTGGAAAATACTTCTACAAACACTGTCATGAATGTCCAGGATGAAAATGATAGGTAAGCAGATCTTGTCTCTAGCAATCATTTCAAGACTTAACTATCAGTCTGAACCTTTTATAAAATTAGGTAAGCATTTAAACCACCCCTGTGTTTCATTCACTCCCTTATCAGAACTCTTCATTTTTATTTGGGTCAGGTTTTATAATATTTACTACGCATAGTACGTGTTTATACATGATGGTCTGAGTTTAATCTGTGATCCTCTGGGAATAATCTACATCAGTGGGTTATGAAGTATAAATACACGATGGCCCAAAAGTGGAGATGAGCAAAAGACAGGTTTGCAG
The DNA here is from genome assembly GCA_024550625.1 of Dendroctonus valens. Classification (NCBI taxonomy): domain Eukaryota; kingdom Metazoa; phylum Arthropoda; class Insecta; order Coleoptera; family Curculionidae; genus Dendroctonus; species Dendroctonus valens. The sequence continues at coordinate 4,701,909 of JAJTJO010000038.1, read as the reverse complement.
AAAAAATTAAATTTTTGCAGGACTTTCTATTTACTTATCAGGGCACATAATTCCCAAACGAAACCCCTTTGGGACACACATGTCCCTCTGATATTATTTTATTAACGCATATTAGTCCCTAAAATATATTTTCTGTAAAAAATGTTTTGATAAGGAAACCTATATTGGGACGCGAAGACTTAAACAACACCGCAAACGTTGCTGGATACTTTTTGGTGGGCCATCCAGTTTATATCCAGCATTATGGGTTACTGTACAGAAGCTTTTGACTGCTTTTCCGTCTTCCTATTTGGTAGAACGCGGACGGATTCAGTGCCGTTATGAGCTCGTCACAAAAAAAGAAACCAACAAGCACTGGCTACTAATATTGGGAAGAAATGAGACGGAGCCCTTTCATGGATATTACTCACCTGTTTAGGAGAAAAATTCCAAATAAACTTCAGCTTGTATCCGTCGAGGCATCGGAACTGGCAAAAATTTGTGACGGAGATTTTGTTGACTCAAAAGGAACTGCTTCCCTTTCTTCCGCCCACATGGTAAAAGTCGAAAGTTCGCAAATTAATCTGGATTCTTCAGGTCAGGTGATCCAGGTAGCCCAGCCATTGCTCCACCTTGTCCAATTGATCGATTTTATGAAATATTGGAAAGAAATGAGGCGGAGCCCTTTCATTGATATAAATCACCTGTTTACGAATTCTAAACAAACTTCAGCTTTTAGCCGTCGAGGCAGCACAAATTGGAACAAGCAAAAATTCGTGTAGGGATTTTATTGGCTCAAAAAGAACTCCTCCCTTTTCTTCCACCCACAAGTTCGCAAAATACTCCGGATTTTATAGGTCAGGTGATCCAGGTGGCCCAGCTATTGCTCCACCTTGTCCAATTGATCGATTTTATGTAATATTGGGAAGAAATGAGGCGGAGCCCTTTCATTGATATAAATCACCTGTTTACGAATTCTAAACAAACTTCAGCTTTTAGCCGTCGAGGCAGCACAAATCGGAACTAGCAAAAATTTGTGTAGGGATTTTATTGGCTCAAAAAGAACTCCTCCCTTTTCTTCCACCCACAAGTTCGCAAAATACTCCGGATTCTATAGGTCAGGTGATCGAGGAGGCCCAGCCTTTGGTCCACCGTCTCCAATTGATCGATTTCAGTGGCGAATCCAGGGGGGGGTATGGGGCTGCATATTTTTCCGTATCTTATTTCGAATAAACCAGAAAACTCACCGATTTTTAAATTTTCTTTAAATGCTACCTAATTTTATAGAAGGAGTTTAAATTAGCTGATGATCTTCAAGCACTTATACATATAAGTTTCTTCCATTTCATCAACAAATAATGTTTCATCAAAAGAGATAGACTTTCGAGGCCATTCCTTGAAACAAGTGGGTTTTTCGGGTTTTTAGGCCGTCGTTCGGTAGAATTTCTTCTTGACGTTTCGCAAGCACGTGTGGCTTGCATCTTCAGAAGTGGTTTGCTTGAACGCTTACACTGTTCTGAGCGTTCAAGCAAACCACTTCTGAAGATGCAAGTCACACGTGCTTGCGAAACGTCAAGAAGAAATTCTACCGAACGACGGCCTAAAAACCCGAAAAACCCACTTGTTTCAAATAATGTTTCATCATGAAATTATTTCATTACCACACAAGATCTGCTGCATTTTCCTTTATATACAATATTTAAATTCATCAAATATTTAATTGCATGTTTGGTTAAGCGACAGAGAGTTGGTAGTTAGTAGCCAAAAAAACAGATATTAATAAAATTCAACAATATTACATTTTGCCAGTCCGCATAGCATCATGATACAAAAAAACGCATTTAGAAACCACGGAATCGAACGTTTTGCAGGTGGGTGGCAGATAGTTCCTGTAATATTAATAGAGACAATAATTCTCCATGTTACTCACCAGATGATGATTGTATGTCAGAGCACAAGTCGTCTAGTGGAACCTATAAATTAAGAGACTCTAGGTAGATATTAAAATAAAGAACTTTAAAGGGTTATTTAGTAATTGCACTAAGCAAATACATTACTACAATAGCGAAACGTTAAAAGCAAATAATTTAAGGATAATTGAGATTGCGGGTGGCCGAGAGCTGTATTCGCAAAGTAGAACGAAAGCGGTACGAAAGTCTAGAAGTAGTCAATATTTAGGAGAAGATGGAGAACGGAAATTACAGAGATTGCCAATGAAGCAACAAGGTGTATGGGAGCTGCGTAGTAAAAATAATGAAGCCAAAAAAGTAACTTAACTTTACTATACACCTCAGAGCGATAAAACGAGCAAATGTTTTTGCCAGGTTGGAAATACTCGAGAGTATACTGAGACAATATTTTCAACTGAAGCGGGTCCGATGACACACGGAAAAGAATCTCAAAGTCCATCAAAGAAGCAGCAAAGCCCTACTAATATGCCGTTTCCCGAGGAAGTTGTTGTTTTTGATGATATAGGCGATGGTTGGAGTAGTGATAAAGAAAAGCAACATGAACACCACGAAATTGAACAGAGTGGTTTCACTGCTAGCCATTCGTATGACTCAAATAACATTGATACTGATAAAGTAGCTAAGGTAACTTACACGCTACTTACTAATTCACAAACTTGCAATTACCATGAACTCGTTTTTAGGTAATTGGAGGTTTGCCAATAGCAGTATACGACGGTTCCCCCAGACGGTATGGGCCGAGGCAAACAGGAACCAATACTTCTCATATGCAGTTGCCTAGCGCACAGAGCTTGTTGGCTTCTCCCAGTGTATATCCTCCAAGGCCTGGGTTTCCTCAAAGGATCGTTACTAGTCCCAATCCCAGTGAAAAAGAATGTAATAATAGTAATGTAGAGAATAATTCCTATAATGTAAGTATTTTTTTGAAAATCCTGGACAATGTGTTGTATATACTATAAAAATTAAGCTGATTGATTATACAGCATGTTGATGGAAACGATCTGCAAAATGTTTGGTAGTTGATGTACATACTTTTGCGTAATTGGTAATGCTGTTTCGGTCTTTCTAGATCTCAACCGATTACGCTATCAAGACGTTTCGATCACATCCGTTGAACATTATCAAAGGCGATATGCCATTCCGGTTTATAAGCCCGGAAAACTTTTCACCTGATATTTTGACTGTATTTAGTCGTAACTGCAATGTTTTGCGGATCCATTCCGGACACTATATATAAAAAGTTTTAAGTTTGTTAGAGGAATTGCCATCCGGAGGGGGCGTTATATTCACATTTTAACCACGTATTCTCTGTCCGATGTTGAAATTGAATTTGGCAGTTGGGGCAACATTAAAATTTTTAAGTTTTGGGCATTTGTCATGATTCCTTTTTGCGTAGAATAGAACAATTTAAGTATATGTATCTGGTTAATTTGATATTAAAATAATGCCCCTTTCTAATGAAACACCGTTGTATTTTTGTTTTCGAATTTGCGTTTGATTGTGTTTGAAATTTTGGTTGTTTTTCATTTGTTTGCTTGATCACCGCATTACAACCAAACTGCTGTGCAAGAACTGGAGCTTTTCCTTGTTTATTTTTTCTTTGAATACTTTCCATAGCATTGTTTTGATTTGGTTTCTCCGGTAGTTGAACAGTTTGCATCTTCTTTTGTTACTCTTCTTTGGTTGTGTTTGATTCTTGCATTATTTCCACATTTGATTGTGATGATGATATTTGATGCAGAAACGAAATAGTTCTCCACCGACAACAAACACGACATTTGATTATTTATACGAGTTCTCCGAAACTCGAAAAGTTTTGGAAGAGTTTTTTAAATGTCCTCCTGAGGAAGAGAATAGATTAGGAAGCGAATTCCAGGATTTAGAATACGAGTTGAGACGACAGGCAAGTGAATCTGGAAATTCATATGTAGGAAAAAGATTAGCTAAAGGTCGCAGCAGTGAACCTGATTTTTGCATGCGAATTGATTCACCAGCGAAATGTTTTACAATTTCCAATGTCCCTTTGCAGGTAGGATTCTCTCATTTTCAGCGGGATTAGGTAAACGAACCGCCGACTATTTTAAGCAACCATCTAACTATTCCAAATTTCCATTTGCATGCGTGAATTATGTCTTCAATTCCAGTTTTCTTTGATGCAATCACAACAAATTACAATCCGGATTTTCCATTTTCTCTGTAATAGGGGTGGATATGCATTTGCATGATATTGCCATTTGTTCGTTTTCGTTTTACTGATGGTAATGGAGATTTAATTTTTTACAGGACCATGATTTTCCAGAGCATGAAAATAATTTCCTTGATCTATCCATTGGCACAGGGTCTAGTGGTGATTTGGGTGAGACGGAAGTCGGTTTACAGGTTGGACACAGTCGAAATTTTACTTTATCCCCCGAAACTACCGATTGTGACTCTAACTGCGGGGATTTAGATAGCGAGGTTTCTTTAATGCTCATGGAAAACGACCTTGCGCCTTCTGGAGGTCTATTGGGTTCGTTACTATATCTTCATCAAATGCTTCAATTATATGCAAACCTATTTGTTTTTAGGATCAAATACAGATTTGGCAGTGCCCGGCGATACCTCACGGTTGTATTCTAGTATGCCAGTTTTGGAAGACGGCTTGTCGTCAGGGCATGCTAGTGATACTGATAATAATAACCCTACAGTTATGCTTATGAAAAGGCAGATTACGGAGATTGAAATGGAAATCAATCAAGGTGGTTACATAGTTGGGTAGATTCATTTTCATTTTTAATTTGTTGTTTTGGCTTGGGCAGGTGTGTGTAACTCAAAACCTAGTGAAAATGGCATAGCCCCTCAAAAAGAGAGCGTCAGTACATCGCCCATCGACATGAATAATTGTGTAAATAGTTTTGATGAACCGCTAAACCTTTCACAGACTGATTCTATAGGTAATATAAGCCGTGGTAATTGAATAGTTTATGTGAAGATGAAAATGTCTGGTTTACTAGAAAAAACACCTCCACCTCCTGCTCCAGCGCCTCATCGCATGAACAGTAGCGGAGAAAACACTAATGATGTGGAAGCAGCCATAAAAGATATCAGACTGACTCTCCAAAGGACGAAAACGCTTCCAGTGCAACGGCATCCAGGGGAAGAGTGTGAAGAAAACGGCGCTAGTCCCGTTTGGGTACCAAGGTGAGAAGGTTAATGATTTCTTTTAATCTCCAACACCATTAAAGTATCTCTTCATATCTTCTTAATGAGTATTACATGACATATAATATTGCGCTCAAAATATTGTTTCATTGTTAAGTTAAGCAATGCCATTGAAACAAATTAAATGGCTGTAAGTACTGGGATAAATAACCGAAAATCAGGAGGGTTGTATTGAAATTAGGGTTTGTTTACAGTCATTTTCGGCAAAGGGGATTGTCGACCACAAGTGCTGACTCGGAGCGAAAGGGCAACAGTGGACCTGAAGAAGGTAAGGTAAATGGTTTAAAAAGTGGCTAATTATTGAAAGTGTTTCACTATTTATCCAGAAGAAAATGACACAGACTTGGAAACTGATAGGCTTCTTGGTCAACAAAGAACAGACGACCAAGGGTTTTATGATGAGAAAGTAAGTCAAAAAAAATTAGTTGTTTGAGAATCAAAGTTAATATTTTCCATAAGTTATAGACACTATTAATATTGTTGGCTCAATGTTGTTATGATTGCTGATTGGTTTAATGATTAAAAAATTCACTACAAGAACTATCTGATGGATTGTTAATGTTTTGTTAATTGCGTGCATCTTGCGAAATCAACTTTATGAAATGGAACGCGATGATATGCTCTTTTTTGTCTGTAAATCTGTATTCGTTTGTTATTTCACAGATTGTTCGTATACATTAATAAACTACTATTCTTCGTAAGGCAGGGTAGATGAATTTAGTTAAAATGTCATGCATTGATTTCTAATCCAACTTTACTTAGTAGATTATAAATATAACGGCCTGTATACATAATTTCCGATTTATCGTAATAGCATGTTCCTAAATTTGCTGTTATTTGTATTGCTAGGATTGGAGAAAACCTAAAAGTCGAACAATAATGCCGCAAATAGGCCATTCCATTTCCAAACCATTGCTCACTCCTTTAGACGAAAGCTCTATTCCTTTAGTCCCGTCCTCTGACTTGCAAAATTCCGTACCCCAATCGCCTTCAGCCATCTCTGACAAAAGCCAATCACCTCAAAGTCAAAAAGGATCAGAGTCTTCAAATAAAACTAAAAAGGTGTGAAAATGGCATGTGTATATACGATTATTTTCACTGAAAGTCCTAGAGAATTTTGAGATATTCAGCTCCATCAGTCCCATCGCCTTTTTTTGCTTTTAACTATCAATAATTGGTCATAAACTTTCAGTGAAGATGCCTGACATAATAACATAGACTCTAGTATAGCAATTTTGGCTAGCTACTAATTTACTAACACCTAACATTCCCATAGGGGTAATAGTGAAAGAAAACCTCTTATGATTGCAAAATGCCCGTATAAACTGCTTGTTCTTTGTGCATGAATATAGAGATCAGTTCTGATGTTGAATTTGTTATATCCAATAAATATTCACTGTAAAAAAGTACCTACAATATATTACATCTATAGCTGGATTTATGCATTGAAACTTAACACGTTGTAGTATTTGTCATGATTTATTAGAGCACTATGTGCATGTTTCGTACTTTACCAATGATTTACACGTAACTACACGTACAAGCATCTAAATTATAAATCGTATTTGGATAGCTTTGGTTTAGGTATTTTAAAGAAAATTGAGCTTTATTTTACTGCCTAAACCATCAATGGTTTCAGCTCTGTCATGGAAATAAAGCTTGCCTCTATGAGCTGAATTAGAAAGATTTTTTTAAGCGTAGCGCAATTCTCAATTTCTTGCTTTCTCGAACCGTACGTGCCCGACACGTGTACATAGACATGAAAGCGAGACTTGTATTTATACTTTCTAACTATTTTAATTATCTTAACGCTTTTTGTGTAAAAACAAAATTCCTTCGAAATAGTGGTTGTAAAAATATGTTTGTTTGATTACAGGATAAAGACAAAAAGAAGGGCAGAAGTAAAGAAGGTGAGTTATTTTTGTTTTCAATTAATTTTTTTTGAATAAAGTACCTACTTTATTTTTGCACTGCGTTTGGACATTTACGGTAAGTCGAAATTTAAAGCAATTATTTGTAAGGTTCCGCAAAGACGTATAATATGCCAACGGCAATGTAAACTTTCAAATAATAATTGCGGAGAAATTTACAAATTACAAAAAAAAGGATTTTTCAGATGTTATTCAACGTTCAGTTCTGATAGAAGGGGTGCTATTTCGAGCACGATACTTGGGCTCAACTCAGTTAGTATGTGAGGGGCAACCTACCAAAACTACTAGAATGATGCAAGCTGAGGAAGCAGTGTCTCGCATAAAGGTAAGCTACTAATTAGATCCGAGTTCGGAAAATTAAAATACCCATTCCAATTGTATCTGTATATAGGCATGAGCCATTTCAATGCACCTTTATTAAAATAGATCCCATTTTAAGTCGGATTAATCTAATAATCCAACATTGGACAAGGCGGAGTAGTAAAATAAGTTAGTTGAGAAGCAGCTCGTCCTATATTTATTAAATATCCTTCATGTATTTGCTGAATCTGAGTCTTATTTTCTTCTTAATTCAACCAGAGCTTCTAGCATAGAATTTTTTCTGATCATTCTCTCAATGCGGAGACTCAGATTTGGAATAGTTAGAAGCATGACCCTAACATTATAAATGCGTTGTCCGATCTCAATGTTTTAGCGATTTAAATGTTACTAGCGTGGTGTAGTTAAGTGTTTTTATCCGTATTAATTGAAGTTTGGAGGTTTGTGTGTTCGTTTCCCCCCTTCCACGACCAAAACAGAACCTCGATTGCAGAGTAATTGGAAATATTGGGGTGCCACTTGGTTCACCTGAATCCGACAGTGTAATTGATGTGTTAGTAAGTAAGTATGTCAATTAGCAAAGCAATTTTGTACTGTATATTCGTAATAATTTTACAAGATAAATTGATTAATTGAGGAAAAGTGGCTGGGCTTGAAACATTTTCCTGGGGTTCAAAAAGCTTGATTCTAGGAATGTCACCTTTTCGTTTCATTGTTCCAAAAATGTGCATCAAATTTATTTTTTACACTAACTTAGTGCGAGCGGGTAATAATCATTCCATCAACCATATCTATAGAAGGGCTTTTTTGTGTGCTGTTGGTTGTATGTTGAGATCATTATGCACAATGTTTCAGAAAGAGCTAATCAACTCTAGCACATTGCTGATAATGATTTAGTCCAATATACTCCATATTTCCTTTCTACTCTGTAACCTAAATGCACGCTTATTGGGCGTTTTTGGTTGGTTGCCTTTTTAATTAGCACATCTGGGTTACTGCACATTTTCTTCAACTTTCAATGAGTTTATATTGAATGTTATTTTTTTTAACCGGAAGAAAATGAAATGCAGTTTTCTAGACTTTCGCACCATTGTCCTAATAGTGTTTGTCTTGAATGTTTTTTTGTATATATTACAGCACTACTCCCATTTGTATCCGTAGTGTTTACCGTCATTAGCCCCCGTATTCAATTTCTTATTACGTATATTGTGCATGGTGGTACTGATTCAAAGACCATCCACAAAGACATTTCCTTCCGTCGAAATCAAATTTAGAATATATGTAAAATGAATTGTTGCATTTACAGACTTATTATTTTCATGCTGTGTTACATTCTAATACACAGCTATGTCTTAGTTGATGAAACACGAATATTCTAATGAAGATCAAAATTTGAAAATGCAAAGCTCAGAAACTCCCATTTAAACCTGTATTGAAAAAGTGCGTGTTTTTCGGCCGGCGCCTGTAGGAATTTTGGTGATAACGTTTCACTAGCACGCATGATTAGCTAGATTAGATTAACAAAACCTGTGAAGATGCTTGCCATGCGTGCCAGCGAAACGTTAGGACCAAATTCCTACAGGTGCCGGCCTAATAACCCGAACACGCGCAGTTTTTCAATGGATCTCCCCAAACTCTTTATCATTTATTACGTAACACAGAATGAATTATTATAGGTCGGCGGGCAAGAAATAAAAAATATAAACTTCCCCTGAATTGTGACTTTTAGGAGGCATCCAACCAAGCGGTTCAGCCGTACGAACCTCAATATGCGACATTTAGTTGTCCTGAAAGCGGACACTTTGAAGATGAAACTCATCTCAATTCGATTTCAGAGAACGAACCGCAAACTGACAATGCTGTAATGCAATTGATGCAACCATTAACCCATAATGGTAAGCAGTTTGTGCTCCAGGGAAATCCATTTGAATATCCATACAAGCCTATGCTAGACCACCTTCTATTTATACGTATTCCGAGAAGGCACAAAATGGCTCTGCTCTGAACTGAACTGTTCGAATTCTGACGATTTAGGGAACATGAACGAAAATAAAATTAATGAATAATGAATCTTTCCCACCCTCCTTGCTGTGCTCTAGTAAAAGTAGTGGTTAAAAAGTGTTTCTGTAGATGATCCATCACCGTTTATCGATGAGAACCCATTGGGTGGTGGTGGAGCATCAGGAACGGTGTTTCGATTACTATTCCTGGGTTCTGTTGAAGTCGACGAGGAAGGGGGTAGAAAACGACGAAAAAAATTCAAGAAAAATATGGTTGAAGTTGCTGTTACTAAGATTAAGGTCTGTTTTCGGTGTTGTTTGTCATAGTTGGTGTTTTGGGCAGACGTGGCGATGGACTGTAGTAGCAAACTAATAGAGGTTTGCACTTCCAAAATCTTGATCACGCTAGTTTAAAACGTTACTTATCTAAGTAATCATCGCAGGTTCATACGATCATTTTTTACAACCCATCGCTGCCATCATATATTTTTATTAGCTTTATTTGATCATATTTAACTAATACATCCCGAACTTAGGTCACTGTTCTTGTTAACTACCTGAGGACATCGTTGTTCGTTTATATACAGCTGTCTCCCTAACAATGCAATTTCAATAATTATCCATGTTTACTAACATATTTTTTTCTTTCATTGCTGCTTGGAAACGGCTGTAGGCTTTGGTAAGCTAAGATGCTAACTGTCGGTAACAAATTTCTTTATTAAGTCATTTGTTTTAGGCACCAGACGGGGAAACTCAGCCCAGTACAGAAGTCGATCTGTTCATCTCCACAGAAAAAATTATGGCAAGTTATTATTAGTAATAAATCCGCAGGCAGGCGATTTATTAATTTTTTTTTCTGCTTAAAGGTGTTGAACACGGATCTAAAGGAAATCATGATGGACCATGCACTGCGCACCATCTCATACATCGCTGACATCGGCGATCTAGTCGTATTGATGGCTAGGCGAAGATTCATTCCTCATGAAGTTGAGGACGCTCCAAAGATCAATAGGACTCCAAAAATGATCTGTCACGTTTTTGAGAGTGAGGAAGCTCAATTTATAGCTCAATCTATAGGCCAGGCCTTTCAAGTAAATACGTTCTTATCTAAGACGGGGTCAAAGTGAGACACTTTCCGATCATTTCAGGTTGCGTATATGGAATTTTTGAAAGCCAATGGAATTGAGGACCACAGCTTCGTCAAAGAAATGGATTATCAAGAGGTGCTAAATTCCCAAGAAATTTTTGGCGACGAATTACAAATGTTCGCCAAAAAAGAAATGCAAAAAGAGGCAAGTCTAAGGTGGTAAGGCGGTAAACGCAACATCTATTCATTGTTTGAGAATTTATAGGTGGTGGTTCCAAAGGCAAAAGGTGAGATACTCGGCGTTGTAATCGTTGAATCTGGATGGGGTTCAATGCTACCTACGGTTGTGATAGCTAACTTGGCTCCAGCGGGAGCTGCAGCCAGATGCGGTCAGCTCAATATAGGCGATCAAATAATTGCCATCAACGGCGTTAGCCTTGTGGGGCTTCCGCTTTCCACCTGTCAAACATACATCAAGAACTCGAAGACTCAAACGGTAGTAAAATTAACTGTTGTCCCATGTGCACCGGTGGTGGAAGTGAAAATTAAAAGGCCAGACACAAAATATCAATTAGGGTTCAGTGTTCAAAACGGCGTGGTAAGTTATTTCATTTTTATTTCTATTTTGTTTTTGTTCAATAATCTCTTCCTCTTAGATTTGTAGTTTGCTTCGTGGGGGTATAGCGGAAAGAGGCGGAGTTCGTGTTGGGCACCGAATAATTGAAATAAACAATCAAAGCGTTGTTGCGGTCCCACATGAAAAAATTGTAAATCTACTGGCAACATCTGTAGGAGAAGTAAGTCGATGTTTGCAGTTATTTTTCCAAGTATGGTGAGTAATTGGCAGTTTTTTTTTCAGATTTTAATGAAGACGATGCCAACCTCGATGTTTCGTTTGCTGACTGGCCAGGAAAACCCAGTGTATATTTAAATTAAATGTTTTTGAAGGTTTGAAAGTGCCTACTTGTAGATGATAGCTAAAAGATCATTGGAATTGTTTTCAGTTTTATCGTGTTGGAGGCGCAGATCGGTATATTTTTATTGTTAGTATAAGTTTATCAGACTGAAGACAATACAAGCATGACCTGCGCTCTGCACATTATTGTGCGATTTGGTAGTTTCCATTTTCCAGAAACTAACATCACAATTAACTATTGGTACGTACGTAACAGATGAGCTCAGTTTGTCTGCTAAACCTTATGTAAGTCCACCATGTAAATGTAAACGCGTGAATCAAGCATAATTTAATGTTTATAGAAATGTGAAGCTACCAAATGACGATAAGCTTTTCGTGATAGACCATATCCTTTGCTTGATCGCGTTACTATTTATTGTGAATGTGAAGAAAATACCAAAGACTGTTGGTTGGCTTAGATGAATATTTTATCCCCGATTTATAGATTAAAGTAATTTAAACTTGATCAGTAATTGTTTAAGCATTCCGTAATATTAACAACGGTGTAATATCTTCGTAATCTGTGTACTCAGAAATTTTATGGATGTATCTTCTTCCGATAATTTAGCAGATTCTAGTCATCGCCTTTAATTAGAAATATTCTAGAAGGTAATCAATTCGTTTCAGTTTAATGCTATACCTAATGCGTTCACTTAGGGAATCCAACTGGGTTGAAAGTTTTTTTCTGGGAAACATGGCTATCAGTTTTGCGTTTGACTTATGCGGAAATACAAAAACTGTGTGGCGATATTTCAACTGATAATTTGCAATTAACTGCCACATTTTCATATCTTCTATCTATTAAGGGATGTTAGTAATTGTTTATCCAAGCTAACTTCTAATTAAAATGAACAAATGTTCTGTGTGTGACCCCGCACGTAGCTTTCTGCATACTTTTACTCGAAACATAATTAGAAATTATCAACAGCAACTTTGCTGTTATCCTCAAAATAATCACAAAAAATTTAATATGTTTGAATTGGAAACGAATTATTCTTCTTCAAGCTGTGGACGAAAACGGGATACACAACCAATATTATTAAGGCTGCTGCAAAGTATATCTAATAGTTATTATTTATCTACATATTTAATGTGTAACAATAATTGTGTCTACAATAAATTAATTGAATGACCTCGTATGTAATAGAAATATAATAGTAATTATTTTAAGCTATTTATCTCTGTAAATTTATTAAGTGTGCGACCACAGTAGACTTCTAAATGTGTATGTAAGAATATTCAGATCTATGTTGCTTCAAAACTACCCTGCGAACCGCCAGCAAGTATTAATTTGGGTGTAAAAATATTACTACTTTACAGCAATGGTCAGTCAGTGGTTGGTTCGAGGGATATTAGTTTTGAACCATTGGAATGACCTGAATCCGATTATTAGTTAATTTTCACTATTCTCTGTAGGTTTTGAAGCAAGTGGCTTCTTGAGAAACGATCATTCATAAAATATCATAGTTGTCACTTCAACTCATACTCTCTCAAGTATGTTACTCTTAACACGATTTCTGCTTGAAACAGTTGCACTTAAAAAATATTTATTATACTTAATGAGTTCTTTCTGAAGGGGCTCCGATTTGCTTCAAGTTAATCAATATTCACGTAACAATAGGCACAATAGAGTACAGTGTTGATAAGGGCAGGAAAGTGTATAAAAATTATAGCAGTGATTATGTAAAAAATAATACCGAACTCGTGCGTTTCTTGTAAAAACCCTTTTACATTCTTTTGGGATACTCACGTGCCCTTAATGTTTCAGTACCATCTATATAGCGGTGTATTTACAGAGATATATCAATTTTTGCTGAATAATTTTTTCCAAGTATATCGGATTATATGCTAAATCCGATTTATATAGATTGTCCAGTAAAATTCTCAAAATACACAATTATTTTTAAGAAATGCAATAAAAATTGTCCCTCCGTAAGTGTTGTTAGTTTCGGTTAGTGCGTGTTAAAAAAATTGATATATTAAAAACTGTAACAGCTCTTCATTTTTTTACGTAAGTAGTTCTTAATCAGAAGCTCAATTTATGTTCTTCAACCATCCGATATATGCTCTTTGTATAAAAACTATGTGTATTATTGCATGTTTGTAATATATTTTATATACTAAACAAATATCCCTTTGTACTTAGGGTGCTACTGTAAGCATATGATAACCCGGGATGAAAGGGAATCGGTGGAAAAGATTCCAACTTATTGTGTGCCTTTTCCTTTGTTAGCATTCCTAAAAACCAATATAAATTAATTGAATACACATGATTGTATGCTTCATTGGTAAACACATCATGACATATATTTTTAGTCTAATTTAAAGGCATATTTAACACATTGTAAATCAAAAGAAGTAATAGAATTAATGACATTGTGTATTTAACCTGCCACTTGCTCTATAAAAAAGATTGTGAATTATGTTTGATGTTTTATTTTCTTTCAAACGGGAATCATTCGCGTCATCGTTGTGAAGCACGAAAATTAAGTACTCAAACAAAATTTTTACTCAATTTTTTATCGCTGGTTCGTGCCGCTCCGATAGGCAGCGTAGTTAAGGATAGTGTGACGCAGATTGCAGATCTTCATTCGCTCAAATTCCGGAGATTTTCTCTTGGAATGTATAAGCAAAGTAAAGGTATAGGAGTCAAAGAGTGGGTAATATATTACCTATCTATGGCTAGAATTAGCGTTCACTTCTGGGGGGTTCTACCTGGCATTCCTCTTGCGCTATATACTTTTGTCTATGTGCACATGTTCTCTCCCAAGAAAAAGAAACTATCACGCAAAACAAAAAATGTGTTTTAATTCGAACAGACTCACTTTCCAACCGGCTATTTCGCGGCTACAATAGCCGATGCCACAAAGAAATAATAATAAATATAATAAAAAATAATCCGTAACTTCTAGTATGGTTTTCCTGGGAATGTTCTCAATCCATTTTTGTACGGACCGCGCTTTCGAAAATCAGCGCCATTCCGTAAAGTTTATCGATAGATCCACCGGTCGGGAAGGCCAAAAGAAAAAAATGCATTTTGATTCAGAAATGTTTAATCATTACATCAGAGCTTAACTTGAATTATTTATTCGAAATTCTTTAGGGAGTAAATACAAGGGTTATTTCTTTGTATGTTTGAAGGATACATATGGAGTGCATTTCACAATCAGCGCTATACTTTGTTCGTGCAATTTTCTTATTACGACACACTCAAAAAAAATCTAAAATGGCTTTTAACATGTTTTCAATTTTTACACCATAAATTGTGTAGCTGTGCCACACAATACCACTTCTCAATAGGTACAATAAACAATGAGATAAATGGCATTATCACATAAAGAGCCACTACAAGATTAAAAATCGGTACTAGTCAATGGGAATAATTTTGAGTATGGGAACTTGTAACATGTTTTTCTTATTTACATAGAAGTAACAATAAATAAATCGTTGGTTGCTCTAGACCAAGCTTAAGCGGCGCATTTCTTTTAATAACTCGGTGCCCATTTGTGCTGGTGACCTAGAAAAAGAATTCCACACAGATACATCAACAGTATTCTCAGATGTATGCGAACGTACCTAGTAACTATAACTCCTGCTTTCTCCAAAGCGTTGATCTTGTCTTGTGCTCCACCTTTTCCGCCTGAAATGATAGCTCCTGCGTGTCCCATTCTACGTCCGGGAGGGGCGGATATTCCAGCAATAAACGATACAACTGGCTTGGCATTGGGACCCTATTGAAAATGAAATTCTAAGTAAACCTGGGGATCTCATCGCAAAACACAACTAAACCTACTGAGTTATGTTTGTTCAAATAGTCAGCAGCCTGCTCTTCAGCGACACCGCCAATTTCCCCAATCAGAATAATACCTTTGGTTTCGGGATCTTTTAAGAACACTTCCAGGCAATCAATGAAATCTGTACCATTGAAGGGGTCACCTCCAATACCAACACACAAAGTCTGTCCCAAACCTACAATTGTTTGATAGGGCATTTATTTCTCTTTGCACAGGTCAAGCTTGTTTTTATGAGTTAGTTTACTGACCAACTTGAGTTGTTTGATGAACAGCTTCATACGTTAGAGTGCCAGATCTAGATACAACCCCCACAATTCCTTTTTGATGAATATGCCCTGGCATAATCCCGATTTTGCATTGTTCTGGAGCAATAATTCCAGGACAATTCGGCCCAATGAGCCGAGATTTGCCCTGCCTTAGAAGTTTATGCTTCACCCGCACCATGTCATGTTGTGGAATACCTGGAAGGAATATGGGGGTTCGTAATCGGACTCGGCGGTTTCAAGGGGCTGTTAACATACCCTCCGTAATGCATACAATGAGCGGTACTTCTGCATCAATGGCTTCATTGATGGCAGCCGCTGCCCCAGGCGGGGGTACATAAATGACTGAAGCGTCAGCCCCTGTGGCATCACGAGCCTGAAATTTATTACGCGCAGCATAGATAAATAAGTGTTTAGTAACTAGGGCCTCTCTAAACTTATTAGCTGGCTACTTCACTTTGGAACAACTAGCGTCATATTAATACTTGAAATTTGTTTTTCTAATCGCCTCAGTGTTGAGAAGTGATTGGTAAATTCCTGCCAACGGGTACTTGAAAATGCTTAATAATAATGTGTTGTGTTATTAGGTTGTTGCTTTTGTGCAAATAGAGAACGATTTTCGGTTTTCCTGGAAACTTTGTAAATCGTGATCCCACGAGTTGTTGCATAGTTGTAGATTTGCACCAATTAATGTCTTAATTCTGTCTTTATCAGCTATCCTCAATCGGATAACGAAATAAATTTACAACCAAATAGATTAGTTTGGTCGCTTGGCCAGTTTGAGATGAAATAGTACCTCTTTAACTGTATTAAAAACGGGAAGGTCCAGATGAGTTTTCCCCCCTTTTCCTGGGGAAACTCCTCCGACGACTTTCGTTCCATACTCAATGGCTTGCTTGCTATGGAAAGTACCCTGCTTGCCTGTGAATCCTTGGCAGATTACTTTGCTATTGGCGTTGAGTTTAAGATTCCATCTCGTAGAATCGTAGCTATTGAAGCGGGCAAACTGTCCAAATCGAGCACAGTCTGAAACAGGATATTACACACTTTATAAAGACTATTGATAACTTGTTTGATCCAGTGTTGTACACACAATTTCCTATAATTTTTTAATATAGCACCGTAAGCACTGTGTACTGCGATATTCTTTGGATCAAAAACGGCTCTTCAAAAAAATATAGTAGTAGTAGTAAACATCTTTATTTCTAAAAAAAGGCTATCGACCTATCGGTCTTTCTGCCCTTGTTTAATACATGTAGTCTTAGTCTAAATAAAAAAACAAAGATGATAATTCTCTTATTCTAGGTAATAAAATAATTTTTTCTTGTCATTAGAATTGGAAAGTTTATTTAATAAGATTATTAATCTTATTAAATAAACTTTCCAACTTGCTAGACTTTGGACATATACTATTGACCAACGGAACAGAAAGGACAAAACGTTATACACAAACAACAGAACAAATTGCACTAAGACTAATAACACGAATAAGACACCCCCAAAACCCACTACACAACCCCCCCACCCAACTACTATACGAACGCACAAACATGACAAAGATCTCGGAAAGACTCATACAGCTACAGACAAAATGGACAAACAACCCCTACAACTGGACCATACTGAATCCCATTTGCCTTACAAGACCAACCAGACAATCCCGCTTCCGTTTCCCTTACATTAACGCTACTCGAACACTTACAAACGCAACTGACTAGTGGACAATAAAATTATTTCTTCTTGCCACTGAAATTTTATTTAATAATATCGTTAACCTAGAATATGAGAATTTTCATATTTGTTTTTTATTTAGATTAAAACTACATGTATTAAACAAGGGCAGAAAGACCGATAGGTCGATAGCCTTTTTTAGAAATAAAGATGTTTACTACTACTTTCCAATTCTAATGACAAGAAAAAATTATTTTATTGTCCAGTAGTCAGTTGCGTTTGTAAGTGCTCGAGTAGCGTTAATGTAGGGAAACGGAAGCGGGATTGTCTGGTTGGTCTTGCAAGACAACGGGGATTCAGTATGGTCCAGTTGTAGGGGTTGTTTGTCCATTTTGTCTGTAGATGTATGAGTCTTTCCGAAATCTTTGTCATGTTTGTGCGTTCGTATAGTAGTTGGGTGGAGGGGTTGTGTAGTGGGTTTTGGGGTGTCTTATTCGTGTTATTAGTCTTAGTGCAATTTGTTCTGTTGTTTGTATATAACGTTTTGTCCTTTCTATTCCGTTGGTCATGAGTATATGTCCCTAGTACGATGGATTTTAATGAGACTCGCTGTGAAATTGTTCCTATATAAGACTCATGGTTCGCTGAAGCAACCGAGTTCATCCGCTTTGGGAAAATGAGGAATTCTTGAGTGTCTTGGTATAAAAACCACCAGAACTTTTTATTTGGTAGCTGGAATCATCTGATTTTTTTTTTTCGCTAATGCCCTTTTGACATTTTTGTTCTCTTTGTACACACAAATGGAAAACATATCGGTGAATTGAAATGATAACTTGGAAAAATTCGCAGAAACCGCCCACACTCGCCAAAAAATCAAATCAATAGTTTCAGTGTTCCTGTAATAATTTGATGAAAGCCGTACGTTAATAAGATCAAATTTCTGTCTCGCTCGGTGGATAAGTAATAGAAAAAGATCGGCAATTATTGCGTCACTGCCAAACAGCTTGGGGCAACCTATAAATTGAATTCAATAGGTCCAAAAACGATGCGAGAATTTTCCTAGAACAACGTTAGAGGAGAATGAACATAAATCTAAAACAAAACAAAATGTATTGAATGAAAAAATTTGATAAATGATAAATTTTATTAAATAATCTAGTGATTTAAATCACTTTGAAGCCCAATAATGCATTGTCTATTAATGTGATTGTATAATAGTTTTTTCTAATTTTATTTGACATCAAGCCATTTTAAATCTGTTACTTGATTAAAGCCAACAATATTGTCCTAAATTACATGCAACATATTGAACAACTAGCTGATGACTGTGATTAACATTTACTGGGGTTATCAAACGTGCAGTAAGACGTTTATTTTTGGAATTAAGCCACCCAATGCAGCCTTAATTCCTGTTATTTGTCTTGATAGTGACAAAAGTTGATTTTCACCGGTAACGAGCTAAATATTAACAACACAGTCAACCATGTTATTGGCATTGAACCGTATCAAATCGAGTATCAAAGGGCAGAAAAACATTAAACAACAACCGAGAACAACTAGTGAACTTTGTTCTGAAACGAGCTTTTAGGTTAGGAATTGAAATTTCAATTAAAAAGAAAATGTAAAAAAACCAAACAAGCAAATTTAGAATAAAAAAACGCTTAGAGTAATATGCATCTAGTCAAAGTGAATTTCAAGGTCCTGTTATTCTATTTTAAAACGAATTGTGTTCACATTATGTAAGGTGATTCAATGACTTCAGGACTTACCCAATATTTTAAATATCCTACTGGGAACAGCCATTGCGATGCAATTAACAGAAAAAATTGGCTTAAAACAACGAATTAAAGTATAGTCAGGAAAAAGAATATACAAAGATAGATGCTTGGGAACAAAAGCAGAATGGAACGAGTGGCAGTATCAGCAACACGGGTTGCCAACATCTCACCGCACAAGATCTACGCCGGCTCGGTTCATTTACGTCCGAACGCGTATAACCGGTGTCCGGCGTATAAGGCAGGGTCTATAATAGTACCTATCACAGAACACATATTTTTTACATTTTGTTAAAATTGAAGATTTATGACTTGCAATAAATACGGACAATTAGGGGTGCTGCTAAATGTAAACAAACCGTCTTTGTCAAGATCTTGTGTGATTTATGATGTTCAGGAATTCCAAACGCCCGCAAATAATAAATAAAAGATGCCAGTAATTAGGAACATACCGATCACAGAACACATATTTTTAACATTTTGTTAAAATTGGAGATTTATGACTTGCAATAAATACGGACAATTAGGGGTGCTGCTAAATGTAAACAAACCGTCTTGGTCAAGATCTTGTGTGATTTATGATGTTCAGGAATTCCAAACGCCCGCAAATAATAAATAAAAGATGCCAGTAATTAGGAACATACCGATCACAGAACACATATTTTTAACATTTTGTTAAAATTGGAGATTTATGACTTGCAATAAATACGGACAATTAGGGGTGCTGCTAAATGTAAACAAACCGTCTTGGTCAAGATCTTGTGTGATTTATGATGTTCAGGAATTCCAAACGCCCGCAAATAATAAATAAAAGATGCCAGTAATTAGGAATATACCTATCACAGAACACATATTTTTTACATTTTGTTAAAATTGAAGATTTATGACTTGCAATAAATACGGACAATTAGGGGTGCTGCTAAATGTAAACAAACCGTCTTTGTCAAGATCTTGTGTGATTTATGATGTTCAGGAATTCCAAACGCCCGCAAATAATAAATAAAAGATGCCAGTAATTAGGAACATACCGATCACAGAACACATATTTTTAACATTTTGTTAAAATTGGAGATTTATGACTTGCAATAAATACGGACAATTAGGGGTGCTGCTAAATGTAAACAAACCGTCTTGGTCAAGATCTTGTGTGATTTATGATGTTCAGGAATTCCAAACGCCCGCAAATAATAAATAAAAGATGCCAGTAATTAGGAATATACCTATCACAGAAACACATATTTTTACATTTTGTTAAAATTGAAGATTTATGACTTGCAATAAATACGGACAATTAGGGGTGCTGCAAAATGTAGACAAACCGTCTTTGTCAATATCTTGTGTGATTTATGATGTTCAGGAATTCGAACCCCCGCAAATAATAAATAAAAGATGCCAGTAATTAGGAACATACCGATCACAGAACACATATTTTTAACGTTTTGTTAAAATTGAAGATTTATGACGTGCAATAAATACGGACAATTAGGGGTGCTGCAAAATGTAGACAAACCGTCTTTGTCAATATCTTGTGTGATTTATGATGTTCAGGAATTCCAAACGCCCGCAAATAATAAATAAAAGATGCCAGTAATTAGGAACATACCTACCACAGAACACAGATTTTTAATTTGTTGTTAAAATTGAAGATTTATGACGTGCAATAAATACGGACAATTAGGGGTGCTGCAAAATGTAGACAAACCGTCTTTGTCAATATCTTGTGTGATTTATGATGTTCAGGAATTTCGAACCCCCGCAAATAATAAATAAAAGATGCCAGTAATTAGGAACATACCGATCACAGAACACATATTTTTAACGTTTTGTTAAAATTAAAGATTTATGACGTGCAATAAATACGGACAATTAGGGGTGCTGCTAAATGTAAACAAACCGTCTTTGTCAAGATCTTGTGTGATTTATGATGTTCAGGAATTCCAGACGCCCGCAAATAATAAATAAAAGATGCCAGTAATTAGGAACATACCTACCACAGAACACAGATTTTTAATTTGTTGTTAAAATTGAAGATTTATGACGTGCAATAAATACGGACAATTAGGGGTGCTGCAAAATGTAGACAAACCGTCTTTGTCAATATCTTGTGTGATTTATGATGTTCAGGAATTCCAGACGCCCGCAAATAATAAATAAAAGATGCCAGTAATTAGGAACATACCTACCACAGAACACATATTTTTAATTTGTTGTTAAAATTGAAGATTTATGACGTGCAATAAATACGGACAATTAGGGGTGCTGCAAAATGTAGACAAACCGTCTTTGTCAATATCTTGTGTGATTTATGATGTTCAGGAATTTCGAACCCCCGCAAATAATAAATAAAAGATGCCAGTAATTAGGAACATACCGATCACAGAACACATATTTTTAACGTTTTGTTAAAATTAAGATTTATGACGTGCAATAAATACGGACAATTAGGGGTGCTGCTAAATGTAAACAAACCGTCTTTGTCAAGATCTTGTGTGATTTATGATGTTCAGGAATTCCAGACGCCCGCAAATAATAAATAAAAGATGCCAGTAATTAGGAACATACCGATCACAGAACACATATTTTTAACGTTTTGTTAAAATTGAAGATTTATGACGTGCAATAAATACGGACAATTAGGGGTGCTGCAAAATGTAGACAAACCGTCTTTGTCAATATCTTGTGTGATTTATGATGTTCAGGAATTCCAAACGCCCGCAAATAATAAATAAAAGATGCCAGTAATTAGGAACATACCTACCACAGAACACATATTTTTAATTTGTTGTTAAAATTGAAGATTTATGACGTGCAATAAATACGGACAATTAGGGGTGCTGCAAAATGTAGACAAACCGTCTTTGTCAATATCTTGTGTGATTTATGATGTTCAGGAATTCCAAACGCCCGCAAATAATAAATAAAAGATGCCAGTAATTAGGAACATACCTACCACAGAACACATATTTTTAATTTGTTGTTAAAATTGAAGATTTATGACGTGCAATAAATACGGACAATTAGGGGTGCTGCAAAATGTAGACAAACCGTCTTTGTCAATATCTTGTGTGATTTATGATGTTCAGGAATTCCAAACGCCCGCAAATAATAAATAAAAGATGCCAGTAATTAGGAACATACCTACCACAGAACACATATTTTTAATTTGTTGTTAAAATTGAAGATTTATGACGTGCAATAAATACGGACAATTAGGGGTGCTGCAAAATGTAGACAAACCGTCTTTGTCAATATCTTGTGTGATTTATGATGTTCAGGAATTCCAAACGCCCGCAAATAATAAATAAAAGATGCCAGTAATTAGGAACATACCTACCACAGAACACATATTTTTAATTTGTTGTTAAAATTGAAGATTTATGACGTGCAATAAATACGGACAATTAGGGGTGCTGCAAAATGTAGACAAACCGTCTTTGTCAATATCTTGTGTGATTTATGATGTTCAGGAATTCCAAACGCCCGCAAATAATAAATAAAAGATGCCAGTAATTAGGAACATACCTACCACAGAACACATATTTTTAATTTGTTGTTAAAATTGAAGATTTATGACGTGCAATAAATACGGACAATTAGGGGTGCTGCAAAATGTAGACAAACCGTCTTTGTCAATATCTTGTGTGATTTATGATGTTCAGGAATTCCAAACGCCCGCAAATAATAAATAAAAGATGCCAGTAATTAGGAACATACCTACCACAGAACACAGATTTTTAATTTGTTGTTAAAATTGAAGATTTATGACGTGCAATAAATACGGACAATTAGGGGTGCTGCAAAATGTAGACAAACCGTCTTTGTCAATATCTTGTGTGATTTATGATGTTCAGGAATTTCGAACCCCCGCAAATAATAAATAAAAGATGCCAGTAATTAGGAACATACCGATCACAGAACACATATTTTTAACGTTTTGTTAAAATTAAAGATTTATGACGTGCAATAAATACGGACAATTAGGGGTGCTGCTAAATGTAAACAAACCGTCTTTGTCAAGATCTTGTGTGATTTATGATGTTCAGGAACTCCAAACGCCCGCAAATAATTATAGGGCGTTAGTTTATACTTGTCACAGATAACATCAACTACTTTGAAAAACATATAATTACACCTACAACACACTTACGTCACAACTAACAATATTAATTTTATGGCAGTTCGTCAGGTGGTCGATCGAGATAATACATCTGAAACCAATTTAGAAAAAGTAATTGAGTAACCAGTTCAACAAGAAAAGGGGTATGATTGTTAATTATAAAAACTTGTAAATATATCAGGTTCAGCTACAAGCATCAAACGTGCCTCAACAAGAGGTGACTCAATCCAGAGTCCCCACTTGGAGCCAACAGTTATCAACCCATAATTCTTATAGAAACTTTAATTGATGCTCTCTTTCACTATCTCTGAACCCCGCAAGACTACAACCGAAGTTGCATCCTGCCACCGCTAATCCTGAGTTGTTAAGAGGTATTAAGGGAACAGCGCGCGAAATACCTCCTCAGGAGAGCCTTACCAGTCATCGGCGTTTATCATGATAAATAGTCTCTTAATTGGCCATACTAAGTACTGCTGGAATCAGCACACAGCCAGCACCCGCCTACTAGCGTTCTCTCTCACTCAACGGGTTCAGAGCCAGGTACTGCGGGAACAACGCGCAAACAGTACCCGTCCCTAACAATATTACTCAAACTAACTAAATAGATTACAACTTAACGAGCTGCACTCGTTTCCTTTTTATGGTTTTATACGAAGCGTTAACAGTATCTAACTTTAAATGAACATTGAAGAGAAACAGTTAAATATTAAGAAAGGTAAATACATATAAAAGAAAGACATAATGAATATTGAACTATAGTTGAAGAGGTTACCATCTTTAATGTTTAACCAATAGTAAATAGAAGTTTGCTGAAGAGGCTACTCTGTGAGAAACACTCACCTGGTAAATAATTATACTATCACGGACTGGCACTATCAATGTTGGTGAAAGTGGCACTGGTGTGAAGCAGGGACTAATTGCATTACGAATAATGTTTCCCTTATTTATAACAATGTTCCCACCCTCAGATTGGGTGGAGTTTCGATCAAGTTTGTTCCCGGATTCGAGTATTGGGAGGAGTTAAGTTTTGAGTTCGACCTTCGATTCTAAACATCTGGGAAAGTTGTCTCGGAAGTAATGAAGAAAGCCGTCCTTGTGACTTCCCGACAAAGACTGCGGGTGGTAGCTAATAAGGCGCTCTTCAATAAATTGCGCATTATCATGTTAGCGAGGTTTGTATTGTTAACGTATGAATGAATGAATGAGACGAACTGTCTAAACACGACTTCTGCTGTCCATCTGGGCACCCTCTTAGAATTTATTTGGCCCTGTGTCTACTTACGTCTTACATGATAAATAAAAGATGCCAGTAATTAGGAACATACCTATCACAGAACACATATTTTTAACGTTTTGTTAAAATTGAAGATTTATGACGTGCAATAAATACGGACAATTAGGGGTGCTGCAAAATATAAACAAACCGTCTTTGTCAATATCTTGTGTGATTATGATGTTCAGGAATTCCAGACGCCCGCAAATAATAAATAAAAGATGCCAGTAATTAGGAACATACCTACCACAGAACACATATTTTTAATTTGTTGTTAAAATTGAAGATTTATGACGTGCAATAAATACGGACAATTAGGGGTGCTGCAAAATGTAAACAAACCGTCTTTGTCAAGATCTTGTCTGATTTATGATGTTCAGGAATTCCAAACGCCCGCAAATAATAAATAAAAGATGCCAGTAATTAGGAACATACCGATCACAGAACACATATTTTTAACGTTTTGTTAAAATTGAAGATTTATGACTTGCAATAAATACGGACAATTAGGGGTGCTGCAAAATATAAACAAACCGTCTTTGTCAATATCTTGTGTGATTTATGATGTTCAGGAATTCCAGACGCCCGCAAATAATAAACAAAAGATGCCAGTAATTAGGAACATACCTACCACAGAACACATATTTTTAATTTGTTGTTAAAATTGAAGATTTATGACGTGCAATAAATACGGACAATTAGGGGTGCTGCAAAATGTAAACAAACCGTCTTTGTCAAGATCTTGTCTGATTTATGATGTTCAGGAATTCCAAACGCCCGCAAATAATAAATAAAAGATGTCAGTAATTAGGAACATACCGATCACAGAACACATATTTTTAACGTTTTGTTAAAATTGAAGATTTATGACGTGCAATAAATACGGACAATTAGGGGTGCTGCAAAATATAAACAAACCGTCTTTGTCAATATCTTGTGTGATTTATGATGTTCAGGAATTCCAGACGCCCGCAAATAATAAATAAAAGATGCCAGTAATTAGGAACATACCTACCACAGAACACATATTTTTAATTTGTTGTTAAAATTGAAGATTTATGACTTGCAATAAATACGGACAATTAGGGGTGCTGCAAAATGTAAACAAACCGTCTTTGTCAAGATCTTGTCTGATTTATGATGTTCAGGAATTCCAAACGCCCGCAAATAATAAATAAAAGATGCCAGTAATTAGGAACATACCTACCACAGAACACATATTTTTAATTTGTTGTTAAAATTGAAGATTTATGACGTGCAATAAATACGGACAATTAGGGGTGCTGCAAAATGTAAACAAACCGTCTTTGTCAAGATCTTGTCTGATTTATGATGTTCAGGAATTCCAAACGCCCGCAAATAATAAATAAAAGATGCCAGTAATTAGGAACATACCGATCACAGAACACATATTTTTAACGTTTTGTTAAAATTGAAGATTTATGACTTGCAATAAATACGGACAATTAGGGGTGCTGCAAAATATAAACAAACCGTCTTTGTCAATATCTTGTGTGATTTATGATGTTCAGGAATTCCAGACGCCCGCAAATAATAAACAAAAGATGCCAGTAATTAGGAACATACCTACCACAGAACACATATTTTTAATTTGTTGTTAAAATTGAAGATTTATGACGTGCAATAAATACGGACAATTAGGGGTGCTGCAAAATGTAAACAAACCGTCTTTGTCAAGATCTTGTCTGATTTATGATGTTCAGGAATTCCAAACGCCCGCAAATAATAAATAAAAGATGTCAGTAATTAGGAACATACCGATCACAGAACACATATTTTTAACGTTTTGTTAAAATTGAAGATTTATGACGTGCAATAAATACGGACAATTAGGGGTGCTGCAAAATATAAACAAACCGTCTTTGTCAATATCTTGTGTGATTTATGATGTTCAGGAATTCCAGACGCCCGCAAATAATAAATAAAAGATGCCAGTAATTAGGAACATACCTACCACAGAACACATATTTTTAATTTGTTGTTAAAATTGAAGATTTATGACTTGCAATAAATACGGACAATTAGGGGTGCTGCAAAATGTAAACAAACCGTCTTTGTCAAGATCTTGTCTGATTTATGATGTTCAGGAATTCCAAACGCCCGCAAATAATAAATAAAAGATGCCAGTAATTAGGAACATACCGATCACAGAACACATATTTTAACGTTTTGTTAAAATTGAAGATTTATGACGTGCAATAAATACGGACAATTAGGGGTGCTGCAAAATATAAACAAACCGTCTTTGTCAATATCTTGTGTGATTTATGATGTTCAGGAATTCCAGACGCCCGCAAATAATAAATAAAAGATGCCAGTAATTAGGAACATATAAGTACCTAAGCCTTACTGACGAGTCCAATAGGTAGACCCGGGACGAAACGCAGGGCTCATCACATAACACCATAATTAGTGACAATAAAATTGACTGAAAACCCAGGAATACATTGGAACAACCGAATTTCAATTCATACAGTTCACTTTTAGTGTTTTCGATATTTCGTTGTACCAACACCAATCTAATCGTTCGAAAGATTCACAGGCATGAACAACGATCGAAGTGTTTTAGTACGTTAACGTTATGCGGATAGCGGCACGATATATGTTCACATGACTCTGACCAGAGTATATAATAATAATTCCCCTTCATCATTTCGTCACAATTTTTTCATTACATTAATTAAAGAGGCCGCTGAGGCCCACGCTTAGGTGATCGTGGCTATTCATAAGCAAACATTCGCCATCCAGGTATGGACTGCAGCTAAAAAATGGGTCTAAAGAATATGAAGTGAAAACTTTGTATTTTCCCGATTTTGTCACATCTGGATTATGATGTATCCAGTTTGGACGTATGCACACAACTTGAAAATGTACATGGTGATTTTTCTTTTTTTTTTTGGAAAAATGTAGATTTCACGTTTATTTCAGAAAACTCGGCAGATTCTTCTTGAAAAAAGACACACTTTTTTCCTTTTTCATTTTTCTCTCGGTGCCTTCATTTCCCAGATACAGGGTGTCAAAAACTTTGATTTGTACCACTTACCTGAGAAATCACCATTATTTGCTCTTTTCCCCTAATGAGAACTAACATTGCTCGCCCTAGGTAAATAATAACTATTAGGATAGAGTTTTGGAGATCAACGTATCAAACAAAGTCACTCAAAATTGTTTACTTTAAACTTGAAAAAAAACCAGATGGCACAAAAAAAAATTTTAAAACCGCATAATATTACTATAGCGGAAAAAACTAATAACAACTTGGCAAGGGAGTGTTTTACAAAATTTAAACCTAGAAGCGATAAGTTGGACACACCTAACATAATATACAAGATTGACTGTTTAAACTGTGACAAAACATACATAGGTCAAACAGGGCAATATTTAAAAAAAAGAATATACGAACATAAGTATAGCTTAAGAAAGATTAACGAGAATGCAACAGCATTAGCACAACATGCACAACAAAAGTTGCATGATTTTGATTTCGCTAACACACAAATATTGATCAATGAGGACAACTATAATAAGAGAAGAATCCACTAAATGATACAAATTAAAAAACATCAAAATGCAATGAATTTCAGATCAGACACAGACAATCTTAGCTCTGTGTATCATACACTAATTAAATGATCGCATGTATGAACTGATTGGACCAAGTAAATGAAATAAATACACCTGATATTGAGGAATTTGCCAAGCAATTCTTAGAATGCAAAGAAAAGGCGAAAGATGAACAGTTTTTTTGTTTCGCTCGCTTGATATCGAGTAGAATATGGAAAATTCAGTGACCAGTTGAATGTTAAAGTGTTAACAACTATACACGTAAGTTAAAATTAAAATTTAAATCTCTAAACAATAGATTCTAGTCTTTTCCCAGATATGTTTGTCCTGACTCATCACCTGAAAACCAATGTTCTTGATGTACTTTTTAATCTGTGTGTGATTTGTATTTTAATATGTGAATTTTGATGGGAAAAGAATTTTTATATAAATTGATAATAATTGTAAATGTATATTTTAGACAAACTGATGATGGTGGAGAAAGACACCGAAACGTATTTGTAACATTTTAAATAATAAACAATAAAATTGACTGAAACCCAGGAATACATTGGAATGAACAAAAATTTTATACAAAGAATATTTGACATACATTCTCTATATATCGAATCCACAATTATAACTACAAAGTATAACTTAAATAACTTTCGATAGGTATGTGAACTATCATTCAAGGATCTTCCCAAAATATACAAAACTTATACAGAAAAAAAAACTGAGAGAAAATTTTCAAATTTGTAATTAATTAATAATAACTCAATCAAACCAGCAAATTTACAAGAGAATCAGCTAAACTAAAAATAGATTTGCTCTTGGACTATTACTAAGATTCGGCAAAGCCCCTATGAATTTAAAATGAAGGGTTAAACGAAAAAATATTCCCCGAAGCGCTTGGCTCAACTTCAACGTTTAACATTGTCTTGTCGATTGTTGCGCCGAGCTTTTCGTATTTAGCCAAAGTCAAAAGTTTTCTCATCTTGAACAAAAAACACGTGTCCCATTTAAAAAAAAATAGAATTTTTAGTTTGAAAATACGTTAGTTTGGACGATAATTATGACCGCCCAGTAGTTTCAAAGACAAATATTTGTCAAGCCAAATATGAATATGCAATTAGTCCTTTCGCCTGCCAACTTTCAACAATTTTTGTCTAAAGACGACGGAGAAATTGTCGATTTACATTACGATTATACATAAAAATTATAAAATTTTAAAATAGGTATGTGCGTTTAGTACCCGTACAATATGACGATGATAATTGACTGTATATCTGACGACATAAAAACGTATAGAAAAGGATTTTGGCCACGCATTAAAAATTCCAAATATTCTAGGAAGACTCTAGTGAATGGGGACGAAGTGGATGAAGCAAATTGCAATGTCACTTTTAAACCATTCCTCTAGGTTCACATTTAATTATTTTGTCTGAGCTTCAATTGTCAAATTATTTTTTTCCTGGATACTTCAGAGTTGCTTTTATAATGCTGCCTTTGGTTTTAAGTTTTTGTATATGCAAAGATATATTTTTTATGTTTTTTATATTTATATAAAAATTTTAATTACGTTTCATATTTTTCTAGTTTTTAGTTTAACTTAACACAATTATAAGTTAGTAAAGAAGTTTTTTATTCCCTTTCCCTTCATTTATTATCCGCATTCCTACAATTCACCATTTATGGGACACATAAAATCTGTATATATTAGGACACCTGTCCCTGTATAAAGATAAAGATCCACCTTAACGTCTAATTTACGCTTTTGCATTCGTCATTTAGGCGTCTTTATGACTCGTCATTCAATCATTTTGATGACTCGTCATTTAGACGTCATGACTTACTTACGTCAGTTGCACGCCTAACTTATTGGTCCATGGACCAATATAAACTCAAAAAAATGTGGTCATTTGGACGTCATCTAGACCAAAAGTGCTACCTGGGTTTCTTCACTCTATTGTTCTTCGATTTTAACGATTTTTTTAAAATGCACTTTTCGGGCAAAAAAATAGGTCAGTCGGTCGGGTATTGATTGCTTTTTGCTCCAATATTATTGGGATTCTTGCATTTACCTGTTAGCGGGAGTCGCAATAATAAGTAGACTATCATTATTGAACAATTGGTTGGTTTAATTGTAAAAACCCGTTTTCGGCAACGCTCGTTTAACGGAAATTGAATGAATGAAAAAAACCTTTTGCAAGCACCCTTTGCGCTAGATGGACAATGGGAGATTGTTCTTTTTATTAGGGACATTGGCCTATATTTAGGGTAAACTAGGCGCGCATTGACCGTCATGTTTCGCCAACGTTTTTTCAATGCAAAAGCCACCCAGGTGAATTAATTAGCATTAATAATAATGGATTCCTTCGTCTTAGGACGTTAGAAGTCGAAGGGATGACAATGTACGTTAGAAACTGGTCTGAAAATATGCAAAAGTTTGAACTTATGAATCTAGCATGACGGTGATCAATTCTCAAAAACTCCAATGATTAGGAAATTGATAGGAATTGATGAATTTTGTGCTTGGTTAAAAAATACTCTTGACCATCAGCAGTTTTCGATTTCGAACTTAGAGCAATGGAAAAAATAGTCATTAGTCATGCATCTAAAGAAAAACCAATTATATAAAAATAAAAATGCTACAAGCGGGTTTTTTTGACTGCGTTCGACCTAAGGAGCTTCCCAATTATGTAAATTTATCGTGTTTGGGGCATTTGGAGATATTTGATTTTTTTCGAAAACATCGACCTATAACTCATGAAATTTTCGGCAAAAAAATAAAAATGCTACAAGCGGGTTTTTTTGACTGCGTTCGACCTAAGGAGCTTCCCAATGGTGTAAATTTACCGTGTTTGGGGCATTTGGAGATGTTTGATTTTTTTCGAAAACATCGGCCTATAACTCATGAAATTTTCGGCAAAAAAATAAAAATGCTACAAGCGGGTTTTTTTGACTGCGTTCGACCTAAGGAGCTTCCCAATTATGTAAATTTACCGTGTTTGGGGCATTTGGAGATATTTGATTTTTTTCGAAAACATCGACCTAGAACTCATGAAATTTTCGGCAAAAAATAAAAATGCTACAAGCGGGTTTTTTTGACTGCGTTCGACCTAAGGAGCTTCCCAATGATGTAAATTTACTGTGTTTGGGGCATTTGGAGATTTTTGATTTTTTTCGAAAACATCGACCTATAACTCATGAAATTTTTTATACAATTAAGCACACCTATAATAGAAGACAGTTATTGGGTCATTAACATACATATGGGTGGGACACCCATAGAAAGGGTAGGGAATACATAGGGCAAATAACTACCCTAACAGTATCTGAGTGTTTTGAGCTTTGAGTTTCCGTATGTACTTTACACCCCTTTCTCCAGCCAGGATCCTAGAGACGTAGTGGGGGAATCGAGGCGAAGGTTTGCTTGGCGCACATATCGGACAGGCAAAATAAAACAAAATCGCTCGCTACTGCAGTGAACTGACTGACACCAGTAGAAAACTAACGTGCGTGACCTTTTTGTTTTTATTTAAAATTTTCAGATGATTATTTCCTTTATATAAGAAATGGATCAAACTCCAAATATCGCCCCGGCATCAAATTGTACGCAAACGTCCAATAGCAACTCCGCAGACGATGACCGGCATTCAAATGCTAGTGCAGAGACGGCAAATCCTCCTGTGTCCAGTTCAAATTTATCCCTAAACTATAGTGCTAGTGTTGCTAGTTCTAGTGCCAGGCAATCCCCTAAAGTGTTACCTTCGCAAATACTGTTGCCACTTAGAAACTCAATTTCACCCTCTGTCCCACGCAAAATTATGGGCAAAAACCACAATAATACCGGTAAGTTCAATGAGTTTTCTTTGGAACTCACTACCAAACTATACCCAGTAGGAATATCCATGAATTGTCACTTCGCTCTAGCATTTCATTCAAATTTTCGTTGTTGAGATTTCTGCGCACCATGTGACTGGGTAATAGTATCCAGTTAGCTAATTAGTAAATTTAACGGACTTTGTTTCAAATGCATGCACGGGATCTTACACGGGAAGTTGCCTCCTTTGCTAACGAAGATTTAGATGCAGAACCAGCAGAACTGGATCAGTTTTGAGGTTTCAAATCACTAAACGCATTTTGCTTCGGGTACTTTCACCATTAAAATGATATTTGGTAGTTTTTTGAAGCTATTGGACTCAATATGCATCTGATCCATCCATTTAACGTTTGCAAACACGCTAAGTTTTTGTTTTAGGACACAAATTTACTTTCTATGAAAAATTCTGCATGGCCAAAACCCAAAATGCTAAAGATGTAGGATTTTTTGGCTGTAAACAAGGGTTTTCAAAAAATGGGAATTTCTTGCTGGAGAAACGTGACTTTTTGCTTCACTATTTCGAATATTGTTTAGTAAGTTTATCGGAATCGAAAAGTATATTCAAATATGCACTTTCACCGATACACTGTGAAAATATTCGATTTTCGACAATTATTTTTAATTTTATTTTAACTAGTAACTTCAGGCTGAATTCTTTGCTCAATATCAACCTCAAATTGTCCGTTATTTTACAAGGTAATTTTGCCATTTAATAAAACTATAAACTATTATGTTTTATGAGAATTTCTTTCTGACGCTTCGCAATCACGAGTCACTGGCATCTTCAGATGTGGATTGCTCGACTTTGCCAGTGGCTTGCCTGTGAAGATGCAAGCCACTCGTGCTGGCGAAACGCCTAGAAAGAAATATTTTCCACGACGGCCTAAAACACCGAAAAATTCATCAGTTTGAAGCATCTTCAGATGTCGATCGCTCGACCACTCTGAAGATGACGCAAACCAATCCTGCTTGCGAAACGTCTGGAAGAAGTTCTTCCTAAGGCGGCCTAAAACCTCCGAAAAACTCACCAGATTGAAGCAATGGCTAAGAAAACCTAAATGTTTGGCTGAATCAATTAGTAAAACTGCTGATTTTTTCGGATTTTTAGACCGCCGTGAAAAATAATTTCGTTCTGACGTTTCGCCAGTACGAGTGGCTTGCATGTTCAGAGAAGGTTGCTGCGGTGAGCAAACCACCTCTGAAGATGTTACGAAGAGATTATTTTCCAGGACGGCCTAAAAACACCGAAAAAGTTGCAAAATCGTTATAAAGCTAGCTAAAAAAAGCTCTAACAAATGATTAGCGAGCAAACTGGGAGTTTTAATAACAATTAGTACTAATATAGTTTAAGGGCTTTATATTGAGGGTCAGGAACTTCCATATATATCTATATAAAGATGTTTCTTTCTTGCTAAAAAGGCTATCGACCCATTCGGCATCCTTTCTGCCCGGAGCGTCTAATAATTGTTTGAGAGTGAAGGATAAAAATATAGGTATGATGCCCATGTGTCATAATTTGAATATAATAATCATTTGAATGGATTCAATGGGTATCCTGTTCTTTAAATTCATCCACTTTTAAATCGCCGAATCTTCCTATACCGGGTGTTATATTTGAAATTGCGTTTTCAAATAAGGTAACTTTGAAAGAAGCCCATTTCAATGCTGAAACTGTTATGAACATGTGATTAATTAACAATAATTAAACGAGTAAACAAAATTCACTCTGATTATAACATGGTAGTTAGAAGCAGATACGCAGGTTTTGCGATCCCCCATAAGGAGAATTAGTGTTTTTGTGTTATCCTAATTACGGTTGTTTGTATTTTTTTCTGATATAATAAATTAAACCATGTAAAAAACGGAATGACTATGAACACTTCAAGGGCGACAAAAAATGCGAAAAAGTAACAAAAACTTGTAATTTATTAGTTACGCAACAGAGGCGAATATTTAATTTTAATAAAACAAAAAATGTGCACGCAATAAATAATTTTTCGACAAAAAGCTGAGTTATTCGTTTTCTGTTTTTAAATGCGAGAATATTATTCACGGTTCCTTTTTGCCCGGGTACCTAAGGCAGGAAAGCATAGTAAAGAATTACAGAAAAATTAATTGCCTGACAATAACAGGACCGAGAATCAAAATGTGTTTTTTATCAAAACAATTATTATAATGCCTTTTGAAATATCAAACCCACGCGGTAGCATCCAAGCACGACCAATAATTTTTTTCGTTTACTTACATTGTATAAGGCGAGCAAAAACCAAATAATGAGTATACTCTGGTTAGCAGAGTTTTATAGGCGCTTTCGTAGAAGGAATGTTTCCAAGCACAATTTACACAATTAGGTACTTTAATCACAGTCTGCTTTTAACGGCTTATTTTGTTTTATTAGAAGAGAGAATTCTTTTTTCACACACTAGTACGGATTTTCAATCAAGTCTTCACTAAGGTTTTTAAGTCAAAGACATGCAGGTATGATTTCTGATTTCTGCTGTGGATGCCGGAAAATTATTTAGTTTTTTTGGTACATTTGAATGGGTGCTTTCACAAAAATTATTAATTTTTTCAAGTAAAGATTGCAATATTTAGCTCAGCGTTGGTGACATAAATGAAAATGTCCTTCTGTTCGAAGAGAATTCATTATTTTAGTATACTGTGTATATGAGACCCTGTATAGATCGATTGTGGACAACTTTTTGTAGCGAGTAGTTCTTTTTTCTCTAAAGAATGCCGAGCTCAATTTCGGTAGCGCAGCACAGCAGCGGTAAAATCGATAATTTGGTTTTTTCTTGAGTCGGGTCTGCTCGAAAAATTTTTGGGATAAAAACTAGTCGGCGGCGAGTTCGTCGGGGATCAGCAAAAAACGTCCGGTAAAAACTTTCCAGACAGTTTTTCATATAGCGCCAGGTTCAGTCGATTTCATAGCGAGGCGTTCTCGGTGTACACTCAGACGAACAAGTAATTGTTATTTCTTGCTGTAGTCCGGTAGAATAAGATTCCTCAATTCTCTATAAAAGACCCGATTTTCGTATATAAAAATGTCTTGCTCTATTCCCCCAACAAGATTCTTCGGTAGTCTGGAAGAAACGTTGAATGGAATTAGAATACTTAGCAGCTCATTTTCAATATTACTTTTTGGAAACCGCTGGGTTTTTCGGGTTTTCAGGGCATGTGGAGCAGAATCTCTTCCTAACGTTTCACAAACACGTGCGACTTACATCTTCAGCAACAGATGGTGCAAATACAGCAACAGATGATGGCTGTGCCGAGCAAACCCCCTCTGAAGATGCAAGCCAATCGTGCTTACGAAACGTCAGGAGAAGTTCCATTCCACCATGGCCAGTTTCAAGCAATGCCAGCAAAAGCCTGAGTTTTAATATTGAAAATGGTAAATTTTCCGGTCTTTTAGGCAGTCGTCGCAGACGTCTGAACGTCTGCGACGAGTGGTTGCTGTTCCGAGCAAACCACGTTTGAAGATGCAAGGCAGTCGTGCTTGTGAAACGTCAGGACGAAATGATTTTCCTCGACGGGCTTAAATGATCAAAAAACTTAGCAGTCTTCAGTATATTTTTCGGTGTTTTTCGAGGTTGCGCTAAAGGCTCGAAAAACTCATGATAGTGACTTTATCATTGCCGTTTACCCAACTGTATGCAGCATTTGTAGCTGAATCAGCTGCAGCATATTTTTTTCCACATCCTGCTATGCATCATAGAATCGCACTAAGCAATGCCCAAAACACTCTATTAGTGTTAAACCCCCTAATATCATGCTAGCTGATATTTTTAGCCACTGACCTTTATATATTTTGCTGGACTAACAAGGCTTGTCATGTTTTTACAAATAAAACCCAGACGGTTGAGTATATTGATTAGATGGATATTAAATTGAAAAAAATCTTGTCTCTATATATTCTATTTTAATTTTTTATCAAAAGACATGTCTGGAAGTTTACTACTGGAAATTTTCGGATAGATCTTATTGTGGTAAACGGAATATTTGTCAGCTCTGTGGGGGAGGAAATTATTCGAAAGCACTTATACAGGGTGTGTCATAAGTAATAGTGAAAAACTTAATAGAAGACTTCTGAAGTCAGAATGCTTCGAGTTAACAGAACTTTCCTTAAAAGAAAGTCAACTAAAACAGAAATACAGGGGATTAAGTTCTTTTTTTTAATGATCTTTTTCAATTAACTCACGAACAACTTGGAGTTTTTACTAAAATTAGATATCCGAGGGTTTTCGAGGGTGACAAATTTGATTATCACCTCAGTTTGAAGCCAGCTCACGAGGGCGTCACCTGAAGTTAAGGATTCGCTTTAAAACGCCCTAACTTTTTTCTGATACTGCCAAGTAACAACTGACATCCGAATATCTGTTTTCCAATATTTTGGCATCCCTGAGATCGACGGTTTTCGAAATATTTGCAATTAAAACATTTGGTGCGATGCATTTATGTAAAAAAAAGCCTATTTATAAATGGAATAATAGAGGACAATAACAATTTCATAAAAACAACTTATCGATCGGCCTTTGACAAAAGTTGATAAATAACTTAATTTCAGTAAAAAACTGCAAGTTGTTCGTGAATTACTTGAAAAAGATTGGTTCAAAAAAATAACTTTGACCCCCAGTATTTCTGTTTCCGTTCTTCTAGGATAAGTTGTGGCAAATTGTATTATTTTTACCACAGGTATTACTGTATACGCCAGTAAATAGTCAAGCTGCAAAACACTATTTTAATAGTCATTTGCGCAGGTTATTTGCTGGTTGAGTGCCCGTACCCGATCTTGCGCGCTGCTATTTATGTATTATCAAGCTTCTTACACTGTATACTGTCCTGTAATTTAGAATCAGTAATTCATTTGTGCCATATTTAGAGCAAAATTCATCACATCAAGCATCCTAAACACTTCTATCAATAACACTAACACCGTCTGGAATATAGAGCACGTTTTATATCCGTCGGAAATTTTCTTTCTGCCGCAACATCGAGCGTTTTATTTTTCGTTGACTGACCGTCCTATTTCAAGAGAAAATTTCAAACCCAAGTGCACTACATGCTTTTATCGATTGGAACGTAACAAAATGAAAAATTGAAAATGTTATTCCGTGGGTGTAGTTTTATGAAAAAGAACGGGTGGGGCGCAGTCTGGAAGAAGAATTATAGATGAGCGTGTATAAGGAAGTGTGTCTCTCTCCTAATAAAGCTGCTGCTTCTTATGTGATTTTTTTTGTAATTTTATTGTTTGTTCGCATTGCAAAATCTCAGTTAAGCGCTCTAAAAAGCGTTTGCAAAAAAATCAACCATAATTGGGATTATAGTAATATATTTATATTATCATCATCACCCGGTATATTGGTTATTTAGCGAGAAATTCTTTTAAGTTGTGCCTTTCTAGTGCGAGGTGTGGGAATTTTCGATATAACTGATAAAGTAGAAATTTCGTTGCTGAAATCAATACTTGAAAACTTCCAGCTGAAATGTTACTTCGACACCAAAGCATGAAATCTAAATGACGGAGCAGTTGTTTGAAACATTGTAGTCATCTCATTCCAACAAATCAGTATTTTTTTACTACTTTTTATAGTTTATATCTCGATTATTTCTGGTTTTACCGTTTTTTTCCTCCTAGGTAGATTTCCGATGATATTATTTTTAATAATTTAGGTGCAATAGCTTTTATAATATCATTTCATGGTACAAAGAAGAATAATGTGATTATTGTCTAAAGTAGTACCGAGGGATCAGGTAAAAACACAGTCAAGATCAGGTTAATAGTATCAAAAAAACTGTCTTGCCATCGCGGCTGCTGTACTAAGTACAGTCGAGTAAAAAAGCTAATTTGATGGACTAATACGCATTTTTGTTGGTGAAAGTAAGCTGCGATGATTATTTCCTTTTATTTTCCTTAATGCGGACTGTTTATAATTTTACAACATACATATGTATGT
Organism: Dendroctonus valens; assembly: GCA_024550625.1. Taxonomy (NCBI): domain Eukaryota; kingdom Metazoa; phylum Arthropoda; class Insecta; order Coleoptera; family Curculionidae; genus Dendroctonus; species Dendroctonus valens. Next base: position 4,664,168 of record JAJTJO010000038.1, on the reverse strand, counting down.
ATGTATGAATAAGGATGGCCAACCAATTTAATGCATGGCAAACCCGATTTGGCATCAGATTCATGAAAGTCTTTTTAATTGATCCGCAAAATTGCATAGTAATTTATTCATTTTATAAATACGCATGCTTTCGAATACAATGCCGAACATTGTCGAATGAATTTGAGAAACTAACAAACGTTCTAGGTATATATTTTTGTTCTGTGCCATTTTTTCACCGATACACCGATAAATTCTGAAATATCAGGGATTTATTTTTGAAAACTGACCACTTTTCACTGATATTTTTCTAGGCGAAAAGCACCCCTTCGCAGAACAAAAGCTGTTGCTCCATTTAAAAAAAAACAGTGCAAGCAAAAATGGTCGCCCTTGTCCCCTAGAGCTTCCAACAGTTGGAATCATGTGGGTACCCTTTAAGGCGGGTTTTGGCATTGTGTTATTTTAGCGAAGCCCTAGAAATCCAAAATACTAGTATTGGATTGGGTGTAAAAGCCAAGGGGAGGGTTTTACTACCCCACGGGTGGTATTCTCGGCACCCTAAAACAGTTCATTGTGCAAACGACCCCTGGCTTCAGGTAGACGATCGAGTAGAGACTTTTTGCACCCATAGAAAAAATCAACCCTTTCTACCAGCACTCGGGTCACTTTGAATAATAACTATATGTAAATCTTTAATATGGGAATATTGTTTTTTTCAAGCTGAACTTAAGGAAGTACGTTTTTTTGGATGTTTAAGATACCTATACTGTGAGAAAAGTTTTTCAACTCGTTTTTTAATTGTTAGAGTTACTTCCTTGTTTTTTGCTGCTTCATTTAAATCGTCCCTTTGCACTGCCGATGTCAGAAGGTCATTGTGTGTTTAGTGTGTTTGATTTCCGTGTTGCTTTAATTTTTATTTACTTCTATCATGGGAAACAGTCCTTTTTCGGGTTTATAATTTATTTCTCGACCTCAGTGGTGTTGCCCATAGTATGAATGTGTTTTAAATAGCAACCAGCAAATGTTTTCGCATTTTACGAAACTACATTTGTTTAGGATTTTTTTCGAAAAAAACTCAAAACATTCAAAATGATTTATTATAGTCGAGTTGATCAAAATTTTCTTATCCAAAAAAAAAACTCCCCATTTTGATCCCAACCAGACCGACAAATCAAGACAGAAAATTCGAGAGATAATTTCAGGTCGATTTAACTGAAAACGCCTTAATTTTTTAAAACTTAAATTTTTTTAAACTTCCCAAGTTTGGTTCAATAATTCTGAATCACCTTGTATATTGCTTGAAACTGGCCATGGTGGAATAGAACTTCTCCTGACGTTTCGTAAGAACGAGTGGCTTGCATCTTCAGAAGGGGTTTGCTCGGCACAGCCACCATCTGTTGCTATGTTTGCACCATCTGTTGCTGAAGATGTAAGTCGCGCGTGTTTGTGAAACGTTAGGAAGAGATTCTGCTCCACATGCCCTGAAAACCCGAAAAACCCAGCGGTTTCCAAAAAGTAATATTCAAAATGAGCTGCTAAGTATTCTAATTCCATTCAACGTTTCACAGGGTGTGCGGAAACTAGACCGACAAACGAAAACATCAAATTCTACAGATGATTTCATGTCGACTTGTCCTAAATCGTCTCATGCAAAAATACTTCCTTAGCTGCTTTAGGAAATATTTTTAGAGAAGTCGATTCAGGTGAAATCGACATAAAATCGTCTCTAGAATTTGCTGCCTTTCCGAACACCCTGTATACTAGATGCCTATTGAGAAGCTTCTCAAGTTGAATGTTTTGAGAGCAGGAAATGCACACGTAAAATTTTCAATTTGACCAAAAATGCTCGTAGGTTTTTTAAAGCTGTTTACCCGTTTTTCGGAAAACTCAAATCGTCTTATCCAGAAAAACCTCCCAAGTTTGACCCAATGGTTCTGAGTCATCCTGTATAGAGGGTGTCCGGAAACTAGACCAAGAAACGAAGACAGCAAATTCTTGAGATGATTTCAAGTCCATTTGGCCTAAATCGCTCGTTTTTCGTTCGTCCTCCGCTGACTTATTTAAATCGATATAAAATAATCTCTAGATTTTGCTACCTTCGTTTGTCTATTGAGAAGCTTCTCAGGTCGAATGCTTTGAGCTCACGAAATACACACGTAAAAATTTGAATTTTGGCCGAAAAAAATTAACCCGCTCAAAATGCCGACATTCTAGCTTGGTTCCTTATATTCCCGGAAGTCAGGAATCCAAGGAACCCATTCCCACTCTGAACCGAAATAGCCGAACGTTTTGGGCCATTTCGAGTTTTTTCGGTCTTCAGCCAGCTGGTCTCAACTGTTAAAGTTAGACGACAGAAATAAGCATTACAATTAAGCAACAGTAACAGAGCAATTTACATATTTTCCAATCAGCTGCTGAGGAAAAGTGTATAGCATCAGATTTTTTTTCCACTTTAGGTCGCTTCAAGAGCTTCGGAACTAATTCGAGAATTTTATGCTGGGATAAATCCGAAAGTCATTATCTTCAATCAAAAAACGACGTTTTGAATGTCCTGGCCCGAAGCGTAGGGCTGAAAAAAGTTAAAAAAAATCAAAACCAACCTCAACAATGAGGAGAGATTGTAAATTCGCGTGTGAACTTAATAAAAAATCACGCATATCAGGCTGCTTAATATGCAAGAACACGAAATGTCAACAGACCATTTGAATATCTTGTAGGTACAAAAGCGCCCACGAAAAAACACCAGGTACATCTTTGAAGCTCCATTGTTTTTTTCTTTACAGGTTTCTGACCCCTTTCTCACGAACTAACGAGATATTCTAAGCGCTTTTTTTGACGGTAGCGGGAAAAAACTTAACACACAATTTTAATTATGCAAGAACGGCACCTCACATAAAAACTGCACAGGTAGAAATCTGGACTTTAGATGGGGCCAAGCGAATCGAGTAACAGACCCTATGCTGGGTTCGCCGCATTATATTATATTATAGGGTGCGGTGTCTTTTATGTTCCAGCCATCCCTTTTGCTTCGCTAATTACTTTTATTTATTTTATTTGCTTAAATGCCTTGTTCAATCTCTACGAAAAATAAATTAGAAAATGAAATTTCAATCAATCAAAACCTGTAATTTCCAATCCACTACATTCATGTATGCTTTTTCCAGTGTTTCCCACTTCATTTCCCAATAATCTGGCTGAACTACAGCTGTACAGAGTGATGCAAAACGCTTCTTTGCTACTGTATTACGACACATTATTGGAGATGGGAGGTGATGATGTGCAGCAACTTTGTGACGCTGGTGAAGATGAATTTTTGGAAATTATGTCCTTAGTTGGTATGCAAACGGGGGAAATATTTGAAAGCTTTGGATTTCAGGCGGAATGTTTCATTGTTTCAGGCATGGCTTCCAAACCACTGCATGTGCGGCGATTGCAAAAATCGTTGCAGGAATGGGTTACCAATCCGATCAGGTTCAAGATTCCTCTGGTTCCAGGCGAGGACTTTGAGCTGGAACTGTCTAGTCCCAGAGTAACGAGTAATCATGTTTTTTATACGGCAGACAGTGCAGAGAACAGCAGAACAATGTACTCACCATCGCCAGCTGAAACTTGTGCCTTACCTCCTGTAGTTAGTCCGGGACTAAACCTAAATAATAAAAGGTAGTTGATTAAATTGCTGAGACGTTATTTAACCCTAATCGGCGTATTTCAGGCCTTATTCTCCTCTTGATCCTGCGTGTCCTCCATCGAGTAGTTCCAGTCCTGGAGGTAGTTCTTCAGTGGGCTCTCCCAACTTGATGGACAGCCAGATTGCGAAACTGGCAGCTGCAGCGGAAAGATTGAGTAAACAGTTACCAAACTTGGAACCAAAGCCCCAAAATGCCAAGAAAAAAGTTTGCAAAGAGCTGGAACTTGTGATGTCAATGCCTGAAAATGATCCTAGAAGAATGGACGAGATTCGACGGTATGCTGCAATCTACGGCAGGTAAACATGCAGCTCGTACTAGTAAGTCTAGATTAAAGCATTAAGTGTTCTCTTTCAGATTCGATTGCAAGCGAAAACCTGAAAAACCTCTCACATTACATGAGGTATCAGTTAATGAGGCGGCAGCCCAAATTTGTCGGTTTGTTCCAGCTTTGCTCACAAGAAGAGACGAGTTATTTCCTTTAGCTCGACAAGTGGTTAAAGACTCCGGATGCTATTACTCAAAAACGCAGTAATACAGGTTTTGTCGTTTCATGATCAAATTTGAAGATGTATTTTCCAGGCTTTCAGCAGTATATCTTAATAAGCAGACCTGCAATATGAGCATGGGACACGAGAGGGATCAATTGGATAATAATTTGTCTAGTCGAATACAGGGTAGATTCCAAATAGATGCAGACAGTCAGCAACATAAACGAATTAAAATTGAACCAACTTCCGACAACGATGAACAACGTCAGGTCAGCCATCTCTCAAGGCACAGTAAACACTATTTGCAGCACACACAGCTTCATGCCTATATTGATTTAGAAGATTAATTTTCACTCTTAGATTTTAGCACTGCTTAATGGCGCTATTGCAAACTAATTTTCCATAAGCTTGGCATGAGCGTTTTTTCTTATTTATAACTGGTGTTTGGTAACTCAGTGCATTCCTCCCTCGAGGTTGTTATTTTAGACGTCTTTTAAGCAGATGATATATCCAAAATTAGTGGTCGGTACTAGAAAATCGCAAGGACTTCCCAAACACCTTGTATATTTGAAGAACTACGGGTCTATAAATAAGCAGCTTCTTCAAAAGTAAGATTTTCCGGTATCTCGCTTTCTGGGCCGATTTTTGCTTAAAATTATTTATGCCAAAAGCACTCACAGTGATTTAAGTGCTGCTTCTGCTAGTTGCTTGAAGAATATTTAGATGGAACCTACGGATGGTAAGTATTGAAACGCTGCGAGCTAAGGTAGGATGGTTAGTAGTTTTGTGATTTTTTTGTTTGTGCAATTTTTCAATTTTTACCAAAAGAGTTCATTGATTGAAGCTATTGACTTTTTCAGGCTTTTAAGCCTTTCTCCCTCACGATTGGCAGGCGCGAGTGGCTTGCATCTTCAGAGGTGCTTGCTGAGCCGAGCAATCCACCTCTGGAAGAAATTCCTTTTCCACGCATTTTCGGCCTAAAAGCCCGAAAAACTCATCAGTTTTCTTTCTTGTTTTTAGCATTTTATCGAGTGTGATATTTAGCCTTTATAATCTATCATTCAATTGTTATTTGCCAAACTTTGTGATAATAATAATTTAAGTTTATGAAATCAAATCATATTTGTAGGATTATTAGGTAACGATATTTTGTAATACAAACTAGAACCCGATATAGTTGAAATCTAGTCAATTTTTCATGCTCTGTGTTAAAAAAGTACCTATTATAATGTAATAAAAAAATAGCGTTAGATAATCAATTGCTATAAAAATGGAAGTGTGATAATATTTAAACAAACCGGAGTAATAATATGGAAACTTGTTATCAATTTTGGTAATTTTCCGATGGTTAACGAGTTACGAGGGTTCGAAAAATTAAGGTGGATTTTGTGTTAAGTTGAAAGCCGTATACTTATGTAAATTCCGAACTCGATAACTATGGCGAATTAACCATATGTCTCACGACACCCTGTATATGTAAATGAAAAAAAAACATAATTAGGAAGGAATTATTTCAGTGAAAACTAATCCTTTAAAATTTTCATCACCAATCGCTACACTGATTTGCAGCAGGATAAAAAAATATTTATGAGCCACAGGTACGTTGTTTAAATTCCGCTTTTGCTTTGCATGTAAAGTAGTGCCAATCGTTGAAAACCATTTTTTTTCTTCAATAAGATTCAGGATTTTAGAAGGTCTTTTATTATAATGAACAAACTAAACTTTTTTAGGACTATGATGAGGCTCTAGCTGTTCGACATTCGCTGCATTCCCTATTTCAAAAAAACCACCATCATGCTCTAAGGTAGTAGTGAGGAAAACCTAAAATTGTGTGTTTTGAGCTTTTTTTTTACTTCCAGAGAAGGCCAGCGGACATCGCTAGGAATCGAGTTAGAAGAATCAGATTCTCAATTTACCTATAGTAATTCAAGCTCACCCCAGGTAAACAATAATTCATTTTTCATTCTATAAAAGAGTATTGATTTTTTATGTAAGTTTCAGGGGCAAGATCAAGAATCGAGTTCAACCGGTAGCGTAAGTACTAATCATTTATTTGAATATTTACATGCAATGTCCATGTTTTATTCTTCTGAATAAAGGCAGTAGTTCAACCGCAATAAATCAAGTTATATTGGTTAAAAATGGTGTTTATTTTATTAATAATAACAACTATTGAACCCCACAAGAAGTGGTTCAGAATTAAGTATAGAATTATTATGCGAAGGATCTCCCGAGTTATATCTGTGAAGAACCTGAGGAAGATTTTTGTATTTGCTGTTTGTATATCAACAAGTTATTTTATAAAGATTTTTTTTGGAGTAAGAAGACAAATAAGAACAACCTTCGTTATCCACAACTTATAATCTCAGAGTTATGATCTCATTTTCCATAGAAAAAAATTGACGATTCTACGGAAAATGATGATGATTCGAGCAAGTTTTCGCCCACGGTTCAAGTTATAGCTGCAAGTGGAGACAACATCATTGCTGTCGCTAACCCAGCCTTGGCAATGTCCTCCGCCATACTTCCTCATTCTTTGCGAGAACCAAGAGAAGAAGACAAAGAATGATAATACTGATCTCAAAACCGATTATCCCAAAAACCCTGATTTTTGGAAAATTGCATAGTGTGTTTCACATAAATAGACCAAATTTCAAGACAATTTTTTGCGTTCTTTTACAATTCTTTTCATGAGTCCAGTTTATGGGGCAACACACTGTGTGTATTGGTTTGTTTCAATTATTCAGCCCATCGTCATTAGATCACAAATGTAAAAGTGCAGATTCTTTACTTGAACTTAACCGAATCAGTTCAAAGCTAAAGAACCACTGCTGATGGATATAGTTTTACTTAATTTGCCATATTTAAATTTAGCTATTGTTTTTCTTTGTTAGCGTCCTACAATCTTTAAAGCGGGTATTATAAAATATTTCTTCTCTTCGCAGAATTCGTTATGAAACTGCTCACTGTAATTAAGGTTTGGATAACTGCAATTCAGGCTACTGATTACACCAACCTAATTAAATTCATGGTAGGATTGGCTATTTCAAGGAATTATGTATATGTAGGGACACATTAAAGCCGACTTACTTCAACGATTAGCTGTAACAATTGTGTCGAACACCATATGTGTAAATATAGGAATTATTTTTTCAGTTTTCAATTTTATTTCATTTTTGAATATGCAAATATATTTTGTCCTACAATTTTGCCTTCATTATTAGCAGTGTTTTGTTTGTTGTGCATACCGATTTATTAGTTTTGATCGGGAAATTAAATGAAATTTGCAAATTAAGCCACATAAATATATTGAAATTCTCACATGTTGTTGAATGCTTAGCGCAATCATCGCCTAATTCATTCCAGTATAAATATGGTTAGTTTAGACTGTTGCCGATCCAGCTCAGGAAATGTGTTACTCTGGTATATACTCCAGGATAACCAGCTTCAGCACAGCGGAAACCATACGAAACCACTCCAATTTGAAAGAATCGAATTCCTTTAGTATCTCGCTGAACCGTTCCATACATAAGAGGTCCTATAATAGCGGAACAGAATAGTAATTTCTGCCACCGAAAGAATCGTTTGCACTCAAACTGAGCGGCAATTGCATTCAAAACTAAGACTTGATCTAAATCTACAGAAAAGTGGCCTGATGAACCCTCTAATAGAAGAAATAGACGAACCTCCTGAGTCTCCTTTGCAAGCATCTTTATTCCCATTATCCCATCCTGCACAAAGAATGCTTTCATCTATTATTGCTGCTGACTCATAAGCCTTTTTACATTTGCTGTTTTCCACGACAGGAATTGTAGCAAGCTGTAAGATCGTGCTTGAAGGACCGTCTGTGAGTTAAATGGTGTGTTTATTAACAGGATATTATAAAAAATTCAGCCAAAATCCACTTACTGAATTGCACATTTCCCCATCCGGCCACAAAAGGTTGGTTACCTAAGAATGATCGATTTTTTTTATCAGCTTCCCATGGAAGGCAAATCGGCCAAACTCCCACTAAAATTAATTATGTTACGAATTGTGCAAAGCAAATTTTCTATAGCACCATACTATAGAAACATTGAAACTTATGGTATTTGGATGCCTCCAATGATATACCATTTTTCACCAACAGTCAGTTTACCAGTGGGTTTTTCGGGTTTTTAGGCCGTCGTTCGATAGAATTTCTACCGAACGACGGCCTAAAAACCCGAAAAACCCACTTGTTTCAAGGAATGGCCTCGAAAGTCTATCTCTTTTGATAAGTCAGTTTACCTACCGAGTCCCTCAGTACTTCTACTCAGAGTCAATATGGCTATATCATTAATATGCTTTGTTGCATTGTAGCCTTCATGAACTTTCATTTTCTCGATCTCGATATCCGTTGGATTGGCGCCATCGTTGTCGTCATATAAATCCAAGTCTCCAACTCTCGCCAAATATCTGAATTTTAAAAATTCGAGTCTAGATAGCAAAAATGATTTAGCGTTTCTTACAAGTTAGTTACAACACAATGTGCAGCGGTTAACACATGTCGATGCGAAATTAAGGTACCGCCGCATAACCATCGTATTTGGGAAGGATTCCTCAAATTTCGATACCCCAAAGATACCAGCCAAGGAAATTCACCTAGATTCGTACAAGCTTTATTAACAGAAATTGCATATCAGTAGAAGAACTAGCTTACCGAGTTTTGCTGGAATACCTCCAACGACTTTCGGAAGAGTAGCATTGCTTAACCCACAGGCTGGAGGTGATAGGAATTTGTCACTTTCTTCAAGTGATGTTTCATCGGGCTATTAACAAAATTATATCTAATCAGTTTGCTTTGGTTTGAAGCATTATGTGTGGAAGAAGTGAATTTTTATGGAAACATACAAATGTTGAACAAGGGTTTCGATTTTTTATGCTTTGGGACTTGCATAGTCCTGGTCTTGGTCTTGTTCTTTCCGATAGAGCGGGTTTTACCACTTTTTTGATTAAAACGGTCTCGGCCTAGATCTGGATTTTTCAGCAAGAGTCTTTGCAAGTATTGCTTTTAAATAAGGCGTAAAGTTTAACAAAATTAATTCAATAATTATAATTCACTTCAAAATATTCCTGGGTTTCAGTCAATTTTATTGTTTATTATTTAAAATGTTACAAATACGTTTCGGTGCCTTTCTCCACCATCATCAGTTTGTGTGTCTAGTTGTTTCTACCTTCACTTTTGACTGGTTATTCTCCGGAACGGAAAAATATACGCAACGATGAATAATTATAATAATAAACTGTCCAAAATAAAATTCCTAGGTTTCAGTCAATTATTTGTTTATTATTTTATTTTAAAAACGTTTCGGTGTCTTTCTCCGCCATCATCAGTTTGTATGTGTAGTTTTGGCATGAAATTGGAATATTAATTTCCAATGGGAAATTGCTTTTTTTGCAAGATCAAAACCAGGACTGCAAGACCATCTTCATTCTTGCTCTACTTCCACCATCACTACATTGAGATGAGCTCCTGCTTTCGATTAGAATGGAGATTGGAAAGTTTGTTCCAATATACCAAAAGTGATGAATTTAGGAAGCTGTTGGTAACTCTTCCTTACTATTAAGTGATCGGGTCTATATGTGTTAAGTTTGGCTCAAAAGTAGCGATTTCACGATATTTGGATTCTACTTACTTTAATCATTATGTTCCTGGTGTTATCTGCTGGACAGCATACGTATGGAGTGTTGTGCTTAGATCCACAATAAAGGCTTCTTACATATGATCTCACTTCCACATTGTTTGCCTCAGTGCGTAGTAAATTAGTTACCACTTTGCAGTTAAGAATGTTGATGCACTGTCCATTTTGACTAGTAGGTGTAGTACAAGGGGTCCCATCTTCCACTTAAAATCATTAAAATTGAACCGTCTGAATCTTCAAGCGCATTATTGAGTCGCAAAAGTAAAGGTGATTAAGTGCAATTATAGGATGTAGTCATTACTAACTACTTTCCATATGTGTGCAGTCTCACTGAAGATCAAATTAAGATAAAACCGTTTAAGATGAAGGTCAAACGGAAAATCTCGAGTGATGAAAACAATCACAAAACGGACTGGTCTTGACTGTACTTGCGCTGAAGTTTTCGAAGATTCTTCCAATTTTAAACGAAATGTTAGTTTCCTTAACAAAACTAGCCTTCAATCCTTTTTACAGTTTTTTGGAGACCCACTAAATTAAAGAATTTCTAGAAATAACCGAGCTCACAAAACTAACTTCAGTTAATTTATTCAATTGCTTTATTGCGCTTAATGCTACAAAAGGTACATTAGTTCTATGAGACGATATCATCATATGAGGTAATATACCTTCTATTCAATTAGCATTTCGGAAATTTCTGTAGTTAAAAATTCTAAGCTACTATACTGTGACTGATCAAAACAGTTAAATACAATGTCTTAAGCATATGCATACAGAATACGCGCAGGAATGTACTTTAAGTACATGGTGTAGGAAAATAATGGAAACAGTTCTTACAATCGTACACAAAATTGCAAAAAGAAATCCTTTCGAAGGACGAACCCTGAAGACGAGTTTTACAATATTTGCGAATTGAGAAGTCTGATGTTTTAATACGTAGTAGTAAAAAAAGTTTTTGCGTTAACAAAGGGTTTCCTACGTGAATATCACCAATATTTTTCATTTTTTTGATGTCACATTGCTGAAAAAGCAAGTCCTTTTAGTTGATCTCGTTAGAATTGGCCGTTTTTCGGAACCATTTTTAGCAGAAATACTTTTAAACAACTTTATGTTTTCATGTTCAGTTTCTTACATTTTCCTACGAAATTGACATTCCAAATGAATAAGCGTGAAAACTTCTTATTACTACCTTGAACTACTGATGAAGGATATGGGAATTACAAATTACAAAATTTCTCTGAACTTATAAATGAGCCTTCACCCATGGATATTGCAACAGAAATGTATGAAAAAGGTTTGTTGACGCATTGCTCAGTTATAAATGCGTTAAAAAAATTCAAATATTTTTGGTTGTCTCAAAAAGATGTTCCTTTTTTAACAGAAATGTAGTTAAATTAGTACATAATTCAGGAATTTTGATGAATCAGTGCTAAAGCGGGTTTCCAATTTCTATTGCTCAATTCGTCGAGTTTACGCTTATTAATTTGTGCATTCATTGCTGTTAGTGATTGATAGTTGATTAATGAGGCACTTTTAGAAAACTTTAACGCAAATGTGTGTTAGTAATAATAATCAATCGTTTTTAATTAGGAAGAACTAGAACTAGTTCATATTGATAGCCGTAATAAGTTGCGGCGTGAAACAATAACAGATCAAAGTATCTAGAACAAAAGATGTTGTCAATTTCAGTACTGTAACTGTAAGTACTAGTAACTGGTCGGTTTTTAATATTATTAATTGAAAATTTCACATTTTTAAAGCAATTTAAACTAACAGTATGTGGGATGTGAAATATATAAGCACCTCGTAAAACATGCACATTGTTATAGCTGCGTATTTATTGCCATTATTCGATTAAAATAATGATTTGAAAAATGATCGATTGCAAATTGCTTAACGCGAAAACTTGATTTATCGCCGGAAGTAGATTGGACAAGTGATGTTTTTTAAAAACCAAAAAAATTCAAACATATCTGTATGTGGTTTATTTATTCCAGTTCATTATAGATCGCAGACAAATGTAATAATTATTAATCACCACATACAGTTAGATAATAAGTATGTGTGTAGAATATAAAAGGAACTTGGGATTTCCAAACTAACGCAATTAGATGAAATTCTTATGTAAAATGGGTATGACTTTGATACGCTACTTGTTATTCGAAAAACTGTTTTGATTGCCAAGTGAGAACATTTAAATACGAGTTTTAAATTATGAAGTAAAACCGCAAATTCTCTACATTTATAAATATTTTCCGGTTTACTAAAAACATTGTCCATGTACCTAGAATCGATGCCTTTTTTTGTCATTCAGAAGATATTGTGGACGAATCGTCCTGTGGTTATTTAAAAAAATTCCAGAATGCGAAAATTTGATGACATTTTCAACGTAAACGCTTTTATTTACAGTTATTTTTCCAAAATTGAAACTCAAGTTGAGGAGTCCTTTGGAAGTTCTCTTCACAGCTTTGAGCCTTTAACAACTATTGCGTGCAGTTAGTTACTGACAGAAGCGTTTTCCCTAAACTACTTCCTAAAAACTACTACCGTTAAAAATACTTTCAATAACAATTTTATATATGAGTCATATCGAACACCCTGTATATTAGTACAAATTATATTAATAAATACTGTGAGTAAAACTAACCCTATGGACCATCGCAGCACTTATTTTATGCAATTTGCTAATAGGCCTGTTAGTTTGGGTTAGTTTTCTGTATGAAACATTTAGATGATGGAATTAATGATGATAAAATTAAGCAATATTGAATGTTCAAATGAACAGCGATGGAACTTGACGAACTTGAAACAAGTGCAACCAAGTCGATTAAACTTAAAAAATTAAACATTTACCTTGTCCATTTACTCGATAAATAACCGCGGCAAATAAAAATAAAATATAACTATTACACATGATGTTGGTTCAGCTTCGAGTGATAGAAAAGAAAAATCAGCGGCAGATAGATCGAATGCAAAACTGATTTTCGGTACCCGGTAGCCGACAGAACCACGAGTTATCTCGCGCTTCTCGCAAACTATAGAATATCAGTTTACTGTGATTATTGTTTAAATGTAAGTTTATTATGACGCGCTCTTTGTCATGGTCAGTAAAGAAGGTCAGCAATTTGTTAAAGCGGTCTTACTCTGTCCAGTTTAACAAAGCAGCTGTCTCGGCTATATTTCAATGTTTATCGTTTCAGCGGGCTGATGAAGCAGCAAGAAAAGTGTTTTGCAAATTTTGCTTGAATTTGCAGTTAGTGCAATATATTTTTTTATTTTTGAGAGCAAGAAACTGTGACAACTTAATAAAATCTACTGGAGATTAGTGATGAGCGAGACTGGTCTTGGTCTTACAGTCAAAGAGTGTTTTTTGCTCAGCAAGACCACGACCAGCCAGACCAAGACTTTTGCAAACACCAAAAAATTTATTAACTTTCGAGTGATTAAATATCAAAATATTGAATTAAGATAGGAATGAAGATGCAAGCCACTTGTGCTTCTGAAACCGTCGGGAAGAATTTCCATTCTTCTGACCTCCTATTCTATTTAAGAAAATTCTATTCCACGATGGCCTTAAGTCTGAGAAACTACGCAGTTTCAAAAGTTATTCAACCTAAACGTTCTACAAAGTGTTAAAACGACAATGCAACAATCAGATACAAAAAAATTGCAGTTGTATTCGCGTTTGCAAACAAAATGTGAATCTGCGTCGTATGCTTGAACCTACCATGACAATATCGAAAATTGCCATACAAAAATTTATAAAAATACATTCAAATTAGAGCAATCTGCAGTGCAAAAGCAGATTTTATTATATTTCTAAGAAATGATCGACATTTTTCCAATCCAACTTTTTGAACACAAAATTTAAACTTTCTGAACACCCCCTTATAAGATTTGCACATCAAACACACCTGGTATATGAATATTATAAACTTGGGTAATATTTTCGCTTCATGTTGGCAACACATGTTGCTAGTGCCATCCACAGATGACAGAGTAACCTCTGCGATCTGTGGTGCCATCACCGAGACCGTCAAGCTAAGACGACACTGGTTTACGTACAGAAGATTCGTTGTGCACGCGCGCGAAATTTAGACGAGCCCTGTCGTCTGTCAAGCTATCTTGTCAATTGTCTCTTGTTCATTAGTTATGGCTGACTTGATGCAAAATTATTGTTGATTGCATTAAAATAGTATTGACTATTCTTATATTATTGCTATTAAAACAAGCGTTGGCAGTGAATTCATTGTTTATATTTCTGCTTAAGATTGTTAACAATGAGTGAGAGTGAGGAGAAAAAGTTAGCAGATTTGCGAGTGGTTGATTTAAAGGCCGAGCTAGAGAAGCGGGGCTTGGACAAGAATGGAGTCAAACAGCTTTTGATACAGCGTTTGAAGGAGGTAAACAAGTTAAAAATTAGCTCTTCGTTTGATAGGTGGTTTCTCTGTAGAACCTGAGCACTTAAAACCGTTCGTCTTTTTCATTAAAAAAGACTAAAATACTAGCGGCGACTAATAAAGTTTAAGTTAAGAGTAAAATATTTTTTCTTCAATTCTTTCGTGTAAAAAGCAATTACAATATAGTGCGTTTGCCTTATTTCCAGGCAATGGAAGCCCAAGGCCTTGATCCTGAAACGTTCGTGTTTGAGACTAAGGATAGTAAAAAAAGATCATCAAATCGTAAGTATTCCTACGCTATTATCTGCATTATTAAAATACTGCTACTATCTATTAGAAAATGATGAGAAACCTGAGGAATCTCCGAGTGAAGAAAAAGATAAGACGAAACCCGAAGATCCAGTTAACGTTGATGCTAAGGAAAGCCAGGAGCCAGAAGTTGTGAAAAAATCGGAAGCTGATACAACCGAGTGTACCACTGATGAGAAGGAGGTTGTCAAGGAACAAGAAGTGGTTGAAAAACCTGAACCAAAGGTGGATATTCGAACGATATATGTATCTTATCTTGAGATTTACTACTGTTTCAGGCCGACGCAAAAGAAGCTGCGAAGGTCGAAGAAAAACCCGCAGCAGTGGAGGAGGATGAAGATCCAATTCACCTCACCCTAGACGAAGAAACTTTACATGATGTAGAAGTAAGACTTCATTATACTCTTTTAACGTAAAGTCACCATATGTTATTTCAGAGTGAAACCGCCGACAAAAATAGAGAAGATGACACTACAACTGATGGTAAGTAAATAATTTCTAATACACCTCAAATTAACTTGATTTACATTAATCGAAATAACGAAGCAACAATTGAGTAGAAGTTAATTGCATATTGCAAGTATAGTTCAAGTTAGTATTTATATACCATTACCATTGATATCGATATCGAAGAAGACGACGTAAAGAAAGAGAAAAGCTAAATGATAATTTATATAGGAGAATTATAGCGATGGTGCGTAGCAAGATGCTAGGAAGAAAACTGCGACTATTGCGTTGGATCTTCATAGAAACTTTGATTTCATGATATGCAATTAACTTCTTTTTACACAGTTTTGCGAAGCAAAGACATCTGCTTTAAAGTTGCTGTTCGGATTTTGTAATTCGTAGTTTACCAACAGCTGAAGGACTACATATTTAAGTTGTTTATATTTGTCAGCAGTGCATTTGTCTCAATTATATGTTCTTTGGGGACAGTAAAGGATTCCATATTTTTTCGAAAGCTAAAGCAACATTATAGATCTGCTTGAAAACAGATTGAAACTACATGGTTATTACAATAATTTTAAATCCCTATAAATCACGTCGATTTTGATTTCTGTAGATAAAACGAAGACGCAAGTTGGAGAATGCAAGGAGGAATCAAGATCAGAAAAGCAACAAAATGGAGATGGATATAGGTTGGTTTTTACGTATTTTACAAGCTACACTGCACACTCCATAATGCTGCCCAGCCACAAGTCGAATTTACTTGTCTATTACAAAAGGAGAATAAATGCAAACTGGATAGTCCTAAGTGTTTACAACTAATCAGTTCTTGAGAACGGCGCAAGGGAACAAATGGTGTTAAAGGACAAAGGAGAGCAAACTTACAGATGCAATTTACTTTAGATATTTCAAGTTTTGGTGAGACTCACCCATAATATCTCAAACCACAAACAAGCTATTGCTGCAAGAGATGTTTATGTCCTTTTGATTGAATCAAGCGGACTTTTACGCAGTTAATTGGTCTGATGTGGTTTGCCATAGATACCCAAATTCGTGCCAAAGCCCAAAGAAGCGGCTTCAAGGAAAACAGCATATTTGGATGGACAATTTTGTTACTGAGGAGTTTAAAACTTTCAGTTTGTATTCCTTCTCCCCTTGTAATATTGAAGCAAATCTGAATGAAAATGAACACGTAATATTGCAAGAACCAGGATTCGACATCTGCAAGGTGCTGCCAATGTTACATATGCAAAGATTTGAGGACGCCTGTATCCTAGTGCTGGTTGTGTTCCGAGAAGAGTAATTGATAGGATACAATGTTATTTGAACAAACTGTGGCAGTGATCTCCAACATTAACATCTTGGAGTCTTTTTGTAGCAATGTGTTACTAAGAACAAGATAAGTAGTGGCAGCATTATGTCGAGTTGATAAAACAAAATGCAAGTTAATTTAGGAAACAACAACCGGTAAGAGGAGTTCCAGTGATTTTAGTGCAAATAATTTTCTGGTCGTTTTAAAGAAATATTTGATTAGAGGCAGGTGACAGTGAATTTTCCGAATGTTGATGAATCGATGTTGACATGCTAGCTGTGATGTTTCCTAAAAAGAGCATATACATATTAACTTGCGACTCTGGTTAAAATTATAATTGAGCACAGTTAGTTTCCTATTTTCGGCCTCTAGAGATGACCGTTTTGTTTTAAAATGCATCTACTATAAAATACCCAAATAGTGTACGAAATGATACACAAACATGAACTTTTATATGGCATATTTAAGAGCGATAAGTACAGTTTGTTTTTAAAATAATATTCACTTGTTTAGTGAACATCGTTTGTTTTTTCGACACATTAACTGATTTAATTAAAAAAGTAAACAAGGGTGTTTGTTATGGCCCATTAGTGTTGCGGTATAATCCAAAATTCTTCATCGTGAACAGCGTAGTTTAGTTATATTTTTCACATTTTGGCTATCTTCAATTACAAAAAAACTGTTCCTCCTAGGAGATCCAGTGAAAAATTGAACAAAAAAATTTGCGTGAAATCCAACCCGAACGTTGTTTGGGTATCGAACGTTGCCCAGAATACTCGAGCAAGTGAGCTGAAAGCTGCTCTATCAGCGTGTGGAAAAGTGACTGGAGCCAAAGTCGTTGTTAACGCTAGATATCCCGGATCCAACTGCTTCGGCTATGTCACAATGGGTTCCCCGGAAGAGGTAGCTAATGTAATCGCTAAACTCAACAACACTGAATTAAAGGGTCAGATGATAAAAATTGAGAAGGTGACTGAAAAGTTTTGTTTCCTGACATAAAACTCATCGTTTCATTATTACCAGTTTGATGATGTTCGAGCGGACCAAATGAAGGTCACAAAGAATAGTAGTGAGAAGTCAAGTTTTAAATCTAGGCGTGATGAAAAGTCAACTGCGGACGGTAAGGATAGTAAGAAAGAAGGAGAGAAGAATCGGGAAGGTGATGCCAGTGGAAAAGACATTAATCGGACTCGATCGAAGGATAGGACGGATTCTAGCAGCAGAAGAACGTCCAGAGATGAAATTAGACATAGAGACGACAGATTTGTAAGAAGTATTACTACCCTATTATTGTCAAAGAATTTTGGCTTCAAATAATAGACTGCAACAGATGTTTTACTTTTCAGAGAGGACATCGGAGCAGATCCTCAGGAGTGCACAGGAGTGGAGTGCTTACATTCGCCCAGATTAAGGTAAGTTCTGTTCCAGTGATCAAACTAGATTAAGACATTGATGAAAATTGTTTAGGAGGAAAGAGATCGTCAAAAATTACGTGAAAAAGAGCGCATCTTTCGCGAAGAATCCAGGCGTCGTCACGAGGAGCATAGTAGACAGAAGGAAATCGAAAGACGCCAGAGGCAAGAATCAATGAGACTGGAGAAGGAAAAGGAAAAACTAAGAATCGAAAAAGAGAAAATTGCCCGTGAAAAGGCCGAATTAGGTAGAAGAACAATAATAACATTATTTTTGGAATTGCTAAAGTTTTTTTTACGATTTAGTGCGGTTACAAAGGGAGCGACAGCGTCTCGAGCGGGAGAAAATTTCACGGGAAAAACTTGAATTGGAAAGAACCTTGCAGCGGCTTTCAGAGGACAGGAGAGAAAAACGACCGGCAACATTCCGCAACGATGAACGTTTCAATGATAGAAAAAGACCAGTTGACTGCTGACCACTTCGAAGCTCCCCCGGCACCACGATTTGATTCTAAGTAAGTCAAATAACCGATTTTAAACATATTTTACGATGTGTTTGTTTCCAGCAAACCCCACGATCTAACCCAGAAAGCTAAATCTTTTGGACCCCCTAAAGGAGAATATGGTGGCAAGCCTAGGCATCCTGGTTCATACTCTGACAAACGGGGTCGCGATTATGATGGTAGGCACAAGTACTTAAAAAGTTCTTAATAAAGTACTTAAAAACACATTTTTCTAGGCCCATCAACCTCCTCCGGTGGTGGGAATAAGTTTGATAATCGTCCTTATAACAACCGTGAACCAAGAAACAGGGACGGACCCACAGCGCGTGGAGGCAAAGTTAGGTACGTATTGTACTAATTGGGGTCAAGTGCGTAAATATTTACATATGGTTTATTGTTAGATATAATGATCGCGAAAGAGATAGAAGCCCTCATGGATATCGGGCAGGTATTGGAAGAGGCAAGTCTGATGGGCCGGGGCCTTCCAGATATGGCAATTCAAATGGTGAGCATACAAAAATGTTTGCGGCAAATAAATTCAATAAAAACGCTAATTAAATTTTGTTTATTTCAGATATGCGATTTGATGGTAGAAACAGTGGCAACAACTGGGCCGGTCCTCAAAAATCGTTCAATGCACCGAAGCCGTGGGAGAAGAATGATTGGAGATCTGCCCCTTCAACTAGTGAAAGGTGAAAACTTTTATTAATTCAACCGGTAAATTAGCCAATATTTGTTTTCCTGATTTGCAGGTGGATTCCAAATAATCCCTCGCAAAACAGGACTTTTTCAAAAGAGTCAGTATTAGATATGGGAGCTCTTTGCCCTCCGCCGCCGGGCATTAACAATTACAATGAAAGGTTCCCATATGGTGGTAAGTCGATGAGTCCTGGCATGAGGAAATATTAAATATAACAGGTCCTATGTATAATAAACATCGGCATCGTGTTTTTATTCATATATTCTCAGTAACTACCAAGATTTATATACATTACGTTATTTGCACACTTTTATAAATTATTAGTTTAAGTATTTTCATATTTCGTTCGATGTTGGGTTTTACTACTTAGTACAAGTTCTGTGTAAATCTTCTAAACAATGAAAATGAGTCACAGATTTTGTAGCAGTTTGTTAGGAACTTTCCTATTCCTGATATTTCCTTCCAATGTAAGCTAAAAAAAGTGGGATTTATGGAGGCAGACAGGATGAATTGACAACAGTGAAATATTGTATGTATAATATAGATCGACATCGTGTTTTTATTCATATATTCTCAGTAACTACCAAGATTTATATACATTACGTTATTTGCACACTTTTATAAATTATTAGTTTAAGTATTTTCATATTTCGTTCGATGTTGGGTTTTACTACTTAGTACAAGTTCTGTGTAAATCTTTTAAACAATGAAAATGAGTGACAGATTTTGTAGCAGTTTGTTATGAACTATTCCTGATATTTCCTTCCAATGTAAGCTAAAAAAAGTGGGATTTATGAAGGCAGACACGCTGAATGAAACAACAGTGAAATATTGTATGTATAATATAGATCGACATCGTGTTTTTATTCATGTATTCTCAGTAACTACCAAGATTTATATACATTACGTTATTTGCACACTTTTATAAATTATTAGTTTAAGTATTTTCATATTTCGTTCGATGTTGGGTTTTACTACTTGGTACAAGTTCTGTGTAAATCTTTTAAACAATAAAAATGTGTGACAAATTTTGTAGCAGTTTGTTAGGAACTTTCCTATTCCTGATATTTCCTTTCAATGTAAGCTAAAAAAAGTGGGATTTATGGAGGCAGACAGGCTGAATGAAACAACAGTGAAATATTGAACAGTATAATTATACCATTCAGCGACTATCTGTCGTATTGCGCTTTACAATATATATAAATAAATCTATTTAATATTACAAAAATAGATGCGAATTATCTATATATTATTATAATAAAAACGAGGTTTTAAAAGGCACGTAATATTGTTGCAGTCAGTTCAGTTAAGTGAAGATCGGAGATTTCCTTCCCAGGCGTCTTTTTCGTTTTGTCGAATTTGTTTTTTCAATTCTGAAAAAAAAAAAACTCACAATTTGGAATCGTTGGAAATGGAAGAAAGGGCTGTTTTACCTTTGGCAACTCTCAAATCTTCTTTTTCTTTCGCATTCTGCTCTTTGCTAACTTTCGTCTTCGCTCCCAAGTGGCTCGTAATCAGTCGTCTGGCAGTCTGCAAATTAGTCTGAGGTCTTTTCATTGCTGGTTTTAGATCACATTGATTGGCCTTTTCCAGCGCTAAATTACTGGCTGCTGACATTGGTCGAACTTTTATCAATGCATTCGACAGTTTCAACGCTTTTTGGGCTGAAATTCAAATTAAGTTTTATATTATTTTCAATATCCCGAATTCAAGCTACTGACCTTGTGAGGAAGATCCCAAAACTAACAAAGCTCGTGTATCATCAAGCCATTTCACATACATTGAATCGCTTTTGATTTCGTTGAAGTTGGATATGATGTCATGAGTCTTAAATGTATCTGGAAAGTCGTATAACTCTACCATGTGTTCCAGCTCTTCTATTTGCTTTGATGCATATGCTGAATAGTCTTCGGACGCTTTTACGATTGTTATTTCTTGGCCGACTTTTTCTATTATCTAACAGCAACAAAAATTCAATAAGGAACTTTTTCATTTAAAAATGTTGTTAAAATTATTACTAAATTTGTCTAATTGTAAAATGGAATGCCTTAATCGAAGTTGCTAATGTTAAATCAGCAAATTCTGAGCATTCTCCATAATCGAAATCCATACCTGCTTATCAATATTATTATGACTTCGAATTGCATTCAGCTCTGTGTAATGGTGAATTTCTTACTGCACGTTTGACGAATGAATCGAACATTTCGAAGAGAAAAAGTATTTGCATATAATTCAGAAGTAGGAGAGACTTGAAGAAGAACTTGTGCAATGACTATAAAATATTCCTATCCGAAAATTTGCAAAATTGGCAAAATTACTTATTTTTTAAGGTATGTATGTTTTTCTTCCATTAAAAATGCTATATTATTATCATCTCTAGAGTGCGTAATGATTTACATCCAGAAGCAATTCGGAAAAGGCTTGTACGTTCAAAAAGGCGCTTGATTAAACAGTATAGGCGTAAACTAAAAAGTATGAAAAAGAAACGTGTGATGGAATGGTTAAACAATTCCATCTAACAAATCAAATGTTGATATTGCAGCCGATTTATTTTATACTAATTTTTAGTTTTTAGACTAATAAAGCTATATAAAAAATTTCAAAAATAAGAAAATTTGTTAATTTTACAATTAGCGGTTCAATTTTCGGTGAACTTGTCCGTTTCAGGAGTCCCAGATTTTTGGTTGTTTTACCTTAAACAATCCTTGAAATTATGCAATTTCAATCAGAAAAAAATTTGGATGGTCCATAAATGAAGAAAAAAAAAGAAAAAACACAATTTTCAGGCTAAATTTTTTCGCGATGTTGCCAAACTGCACAAAACGTTTTAAGTTATCGGAAATTGTTTCCTTGAATCCCTAGTACCTGGGTCGGATTCAGTTAGTTCAGGGCTTAACTGATTTTTTCCATTTTGAATAATTTTTTCATTTTTTTATTTTATTTAATAAAATTTCTCCCGGGTTTCAGTCAATTCTAGTGTTTATCATTTACAATGTCACAAATACGTTTCATTTTTTTTTATAAAAAACTTCACTTCAATCAAACTAACTTAAAATTAACCCAAAGTAAAAGAACTGATTTTTCTTAAATTAGACACATGGAAGTGTCTTAGTTACTATATCCACTATATTCTGTTTATGAACCCGCTTTAAAGGTGGATGGTGGATCTCCTATGGGCAACCTGACTATCGGCGAACGACGCTCTAAATAACCTCAATCAATAGGCGTCGTTAGCAAAGGCGGTTAAACTTCAGTGAAAAATTCAATACTCATCATCACACAATCTCATTTTCGTGCATAAATTAATGGTTCTGAAGAGTGTAAGTTTTAGAGAAAATTATGAACCATCCAAAGTTTGTTCTCACTAAAGCATGTAAAGTGTTCTTTCAGGTAAAACAACAATAAGTTGCGTACTACTGAAACGACAAGTTCACTCAATTTTCGATTAAAAATCAATACAATTGACTGAAAATGGAACAAAGGCCATCAACTGGAGGAACAAATATTTGCGTTCAATTCAGGACAGCTCCCTGGAACTGGCTATACGGCGACTTGAATTGTACGTGAGTGATGAGTAAGTACTCCATACATGAAACAAAGTTGTTTAAGTTCCAACTTATTGGTTCTAATGCTTTCACTAACGAATTCCAACCATTATCATGATGAGTTGAGAGATCAATGGAAAGTACAAGTTTTCCTATATTCCAAGCCTAAACTAAAGTCTAGTAAAACAGAGTTTGCTTGCAGCCTTACGTGATTGCTAGATTTCTCAGGCTAAACAGAAAAGAACTAATTGGCGAGGCCACTGCTTTTCCATTTATCCTGAGAAGTTCTGCATTTTGTGTCTGGGGCGCCTTATAATAAAATCAAAATTTCACTTTATGGTCGACAAGAGAAGTCAGTGTTGAAAAAGAAACTATGTTTGTTACTCCAGGGCCACCCGAAATAACGAATACTGAGTAATTACTTGAAGTATCCAGTATTTTGCTGCGAAATGTACACGCTGATTATTTAGATTCTTTGGGGTTAGATTTTCGTATTACTAGTTAAATTACATGCATCTACGACCACACGCAGATGTGTATTATTATACAGCTCAACGGCAATAAAAGAAAACCTTGGACATCAATATTGGACATTTTTTCAATTTCAAATTGTTGTTTGCAACCTCCCGTGTAAGCCCAACATTCGTTTCTTTTTTGATGGATTTACACACGCCTGTTTCCTTTTTATATTGATTTCATTATGGAATAGTGTTTTATTTTAATTCACCATCTCTTTGTTGTAACTTCATTCCGATGCCCCATGAACAATGATCGTATTGAAACTGGTGAGGTTTTCCGACTTTTACATTTGTTACGCGAAAATTGTCCAGTCATAGAAAGTGAAATCAAAGGCGCTGAGCCCTTCTGCTATTATACGAAAAATTAACGATTTTTCGACGCAAAGACTCATACAGCTACAGACAAAATGGACAAACAACCCCTACAACTGGACCATACTGAATCCCCTTTGTCTTACAAGACCAACCAGACAATCCCGCTTCCGTTTCCCCACATTAACGCTACTCGAACACTTACAAACGCAACGGACTAGTGGACAATAAAATAATTTCTTCTTGCCACTGAAATCTTATTTATTTAATAGTATTGGTAACCTAGAATAAGAGAATTTTCATATTTGTTTTTTATTTAGATTAAGACTGCATGTATTAAACAAGGGCAGAAAGACCGATAGGTCGATAGCATTTTTTAGAAATAAAGATGTTTACTACTACTTAACGATTTCGATATTAATTTTTGAAACTTGAAAATTTCAAATTGAGATTCCCTTTTTAAGGGATTCTGAGGACGATAATCAGATTCTGTCAGAAGCCTTGGATAAGTTTTACAAGGAACAACACAGAAGAAACTTTGCCGGATGTATGCAACAAATTCTACGCACCGTTCCATTGATAACCAAAAAAAGAGAAATTAGTTTCACATGCTGCGTATCGGAAATGAACGCATTTTTCGACTTTGCTGTGTCCTTTGCCGAGGTACGAAAGGCCGCAGATGATGTTTTGAAAATGGTTTTGGAAGACCATGATAATAAAGCTGAATCGATTAAGTAAGTTCAACCTGTTTTAGGTAATAATTTCAAGAGGCCCGCACATTAATTCGAATTTTTAGTGTTAATTTCAGTCGGGAAAGGCAAATCGAAATCGGCACATCCAACCATATCGTAAGTAAAGAGCTACACCAACGCAAATTTAGTATATGCTTAGATGAACTGGTAACACTCGTGCAGTTCCGCAAGTCGGATAAACCAGCATATATACAACAATGGCTTCGATCAATTCGTGACCCTAATATGAACTCTGATGACGATGTATCGCAATCAGGGCCGTCCACGCTACGAAGGAGAAGATTATCTTTCTTCAATAATAATCTAAGTAGGTATTTTAATTCGTTCTAATTAGCTGTTTGATACTTTTAACAATTTACCCGGCTAATTTTTTATTTAATAATTTTTGTTGATTTGAACTGTTTGTTCTGGGAAATACAGCGCTTCTGTATTAAACTTTTGGCTTGTTCAAAGCTACGGCAAAAAGAAAAGCTGAGCTTAATTATTGCAACATGAAAATTTAGGATAATTTTTGATGAGGATTCGTAAAGTCGTGGCAATTTTGTAAAACTCCGGGCCAAACGTTCAAAGAGGTAGTGAAATAAGTGATTCAAGGCTGTGCAAGTTTAAACATAACATATGCAATTATAACTGTGATGGACGAAAGTAACCTGATTCACTCAAGCGAATGTTAATTATTAGAAAGAACGTATGAACTAAGCAATTATTTTAAGATTCCAATCTTCCTTTTACGCATTTTAAAGTTTAGCAATGATCTGAAATAAATAATTAAATAATTCATATACCTCTGTGAAGAAATCATCTTGTAGTTCGCCATCATCATTGAATAAATCCTCCCAATTATTGACGTTATCTCCGGTGCCAATGCTCAGTGTCTCGTGTCTTTCCTCGACATATTTAATGATCGATCTTGTTTTTCGATTCATATTTTTTTTGGCCTGCCTCATTATTTCCTTCTCTTCTTCATGTCGGTTGTATTTATTTTTGCATTTTACAGATTCCGTATTTTCTGATCTAAAACAAAGCATCGAAGCGTAATGTCAGAATTAGATACTTAACAAAGTTGAAAAAAATTCAATTACAGGCAATACATACCCAATTTTTGGAGGTTCTATTCTCTCATCTAATACAAGTACTTGATTAACAGTTTCAGGCACTTTCTGATTATTTTCTTCGTTGTTTTTGGCACATGGGTCATTAACTTCACAATTACTTAATGTATTCTCCTGCATCTGTTTTCCTGAGAATTCGGTCGTGTTAATGATAGCTAGCATTAATACAACCGAATTATCCACGTCGGGAATTTCTATTTCTTGTCTACGATTCAATATTTTATAATTGACTAAATTTTCGGTATATTGTCCTAAATATGATTGGTCTTCGTCCTGGAAAAAATTTAAACTTACAATTCGATTGGTTGTGAACAATTAATTAGCTCTACTTACAAGTTGTAAAATTCTTCAGGTTCTAAATTTGGGATAAAGCACTGAAATTCAGCCACCGGGAGGTAGGACCGATTAAAATCCGACAAATACAAAAATTTGTTTTGAAATTCGCTAATTTCATCGGGAAGTACATGATTTTCTCTGAAGTCCAAGATATTCTGAACAACGACTGGATATCTGGTACTTGACCAATTCTGAAAATTTTTGTTCATTAGATTATTGAGCCAGTCAACAATACTCAACTCTTACCGATTTGTGTTTTGCTGCATTCAGTGTGGTCCAATTTTTTAATTTTGGGTAATTTTGGTACTTTTCTCTTCTGGGATGAAAAATTAATAGCTTTGAGTAAGGAAGAAATTCCTTAAGTAAGGAAAACTTCACATAGTTGCACTGGTCATCAAACTCTGGACTAATAACATGTGATTTGTAACGTATTTTTTTTAAATCCCAGAAGATGCCTATGTCGTGAGTAGAGTAGCAAATGTTTTCCTGAGTATTACAAGCTTGTGGTATTCTTTCAGGTACTTGGGAGCAACAGGTTTTATTATTTGTGCCCTGTTTTCCATTTTTTACAGTTATTTCTACGTTAACTATTGATTCTTTTTGATAGGTGGATAGCTTGCGTTTTCCCGCGGGACGATTTCTTTGTGCAGGAGGAACATATAACTGAATAGGAGGTCGTTTTTTTCGTGTAGCACTTGAACTGTTTTCAGCCATTTGTATGCTATATAAATGTTCTTCAGTTGTATTGGGCCTAGAAAAACTCCTATATTAATATTCCTTCTTAGCACTATACACTAAGTTACCACTAAGAACACACTTAAGCCACACAAATACTTACAAAAAATGTTTTTTATGGCAAACCGCAACAGATTTCGCACTTCTACTGCCTAATGATATAACAGCAAGATCACACAATTTGGCTTGGTACCTAACAAGTCTTAGATAATTTGGACTGAGCGTCGGAAAGACCAGCACACTGAAAGTAATAATAATGAAAGTAAAATCTTGAAGTGCGGCGCTGTTGCCGGGATAAATTTACTTTTACTATATTTATCAAGGACTATTTTTGTATGTATATATCCAATTTTGCGTTTTTTAAACTTAGGCTAATAAGTAGAAATGTTAGTGTGTTTTTCGTTCGAATGCATTCCGTTCACGTTTAGCTCTAAGAACATTACAAGGGTTTTTCGCAATATTAATAAAATGTTCGTTTTTTTATTTATTTTAAGTATGTTTAATATTTTGAATGTTTGTTTATTTTAAGAAAATATGTAATTTGTCATACAATGTTCTGTAACTAGTAGTAATTGATTTAATAAAATGTAACCATCACATGTTTTTTTGTTTTATAGGATGTTATAAGATCAAGATTGTTTCTTTTCACAATTTCCAATATGCCATGAAAAATAATTTGGATTCTTTAACAAAACTTATTTACTTCATTAAAGAAGCAGATTATCTTTAATTATTATTTTTTAACCGGGCAGCTATTACCGCCTTCTTATAACTTGCCGCATGTAGAACTTAGCTACACTTAGCTAATTATCTAGAAATTAAATTGCAAATATTAATTTCCTTGTTTTTATGGCACGCGAGTTTAATTTACTGGGAAATTAAGTGAAATAATTGTGAATATAAATGGTACTCATACATGATTTAATGGTACAATTGGCATTTAGGTTTTCCGGATGTCTGTTCCTGTCTGCTGTCGGGAATTTTCCTGAATAGTGTAAGCAATTCTTCACGGTTAAAAAATGAATGCATTATTAAACAAATTGACAGGATTAAAACAAAACCAAATGACTAAAAAGTTGCAAATTTGCTCATATTTTATATAAAAAGTGATTGAAATTTACACATAAAATCACAAATTTAATTAAATATAGGGGCCACCATTAAACAAAAAATATTTTTGGTAATTTGCAAGGACATCGGGACAAACATTTGGTTAGTCGTGTTTCCTTTCTTTCATTC
Source organism: Dendroctonus valens (assembly GCA_024550625.1). NCBI lineage: Eukaryota > Metazoa > Arthropoda > Insecta > Coleoptera > Curculionidae > Dendroctonus > Dendroctonus valens. Next base: position 4,636,720 of record JAJTJO010000038.1, on the reverse strand, counting down.
ATTGAAATTGGGTGCTTTCCATAAGATAACAAAGGATGCCGTTGGTCCTTGCTGTCTGTCAAACTGTTGTCACTGAACAGAACTGTCACTGGAAAATTTCACGCATTTGCCAAATCTATTCTTTATACTGGATTTTTTTCTTAGATACATGAACGATGATGGCGACCTTGGTTATCAAAGTAGTGAAATGCATGTAGTGTGAGTCAAAACACGGATTTTCGAAAAAAAGGTGAGCACATTGTTAACGGCGCAGGTCAAGTTCTGATCTCACTTCATATTACCGTATTTTTTTGTGCTGCATAGTATTTAATTGTCAATATAATTAAAAGATGTGCGTTTAGTACCTTTGCGCAATGACGAATACAGTTATCGAATGCTTTATCGCTGGGACACCCTGTATAAACAAATGACATGTTCATATTCAGCTGAATGTCACCGGTTACTTTTTCAGTGTAAAATTTCAGTGTTTTAGTGTTAAATAGACGAACACTGGCCATAAAAGCGGTAAGTTAATTTAAACCTTGTCTACTTACACTAATACCTGTTGATTCGCATACCGAGTTTTAAAATGCTGCGATTCCTATGCGACCTTACTTCCAAGCAATTAATTAAATCAAATCCGGCCAAAAAATGATCTTAATGTACAATAATATCGAATTATTGTTATAAACCAGTTGTCAATGTCGCCAATTTAGGTTAATACCTTGGCATTTGTGTTATTGAACAAACCCTGTACTTTTATAAAAGCTTTATGGCAAATCAACTAGATTGTCTCAGGAGAGGTGAATATAAAATGTGAAGCACCTTTGAGAGGACATCAAGGTGGCAACAGCGATTTTCGTTTACATAACTGAGCGGTTATGGTATAACTTTCACCTTCACTTAATTGGAATTCCAATTCCTTTTTCCTTGTTGCAAGGTAACATAACATTGATTATTAAATAATTCTGCAGCAGGGTTTCCAATATAAGTTAAAGGCGTATTATGGGTTTTTTACACGAGTGAAATGTTGTTGGATGAAGAACATTATAAACACGTGCCCCAAAGCTCAGTTTGAAAGGACTAAATCTCACGAAATGCAATTGATAGAAGAATGTAAAGGTTTCAATCCACACTATCGGCTATTTTGTTACATTAAGACCGAAAGAAGATCTATTAAACACGTTTTGTTTATAGTGTCTTATAAATCTCAGATCTGTTCTCAGTTGATAATTGATGTGGGTGTGTACTGTATGTACTGCTAACATGTGCCTGGTAGCAAATCCATGAATAAAGACAATTCCAGTGTAAAATGTTGGCCTTTGATGTGCACATACATTATTTTGACCACATTTTTCACGCATCATGCGGCCAGGAAATGTAATTCATTTATTACTTTATAGAATAATAAAGACAAAAGAATTGAATATAAACAGCATATTACTCACCAACGCTTCTCGTGATTAACAATAATTGTTTGTAAATCCTCTTGTACACATTCGACAAAATCTCTGTCGTACACAATTCTATTGAATTTAATAGATAATCTGCGTAGAATTTCGTCAATGTCCAGATCACTCATATCACCATTACACTCATATTACTTACACGAGACAATTGTAAATATCAGCAAACATCCACAATTCGCAATTGGAAGCATTTATCTAGAAAGACACGTGCATTTATGAACCAAAGTCGATATTTCAAGATACTAGATAACCACTAAATTGTTATCTCGAAGAAGACCAACACGCTCAGAGTTCCCAAGCAAAAGTAGGATGGCATGATGGCCGTAGGTTCGTTCCTTTCTTCAGACATGTTTTTTTATAGCCGGGATCATGCGCAATAAATTATATGCGTTGCAACTAACGATTAGTGAACCATTTGGAGTCAAATGATTTGACCATTACAACGTCATCCAAAATTGTAACCTATCAATTATTGTAGATAATCATAATCACAATCTAAATATCTATGATTACATTATTCATATTTTCATCTTCATCGTCATTCATTTGGCGCATGAGAATTGCAATGAGCCTTTAGAAAATAAACTTAATATAACCGAATAATTATTTCCTTCTGCATATTGTCAAGACTATTGGTTCAGCGGCATTTTAAATTCTCTTTCTATCGTCTCATCGAAGTTTTTGGCACTTCCAAAATTACCTAAAATGATCAAAGTATCCTTCTTCTATTTTCAAGCAAAGAAAACAGTTTTCTTAACCTCACTCGCCCGTGTCGACGATTTAAAATTTTTCGTATAGTCTGCCCCAAGAGTTGGCAGTGACGTCATTGTTTGAGACGCCATATTGAAAGTTACTCAGGGGGCTATCCATAAATTATGTAAGGTTTTTTATGCCCCAGTCACGGCCCCAATTTTTTTTGATTAGAAGTAATTTCATCAAAATAATTCAATGTTTGAAATGTTCTATGGAAATTTATCTATTTTTTTTATATCGCTTCATTATAAGTGATGTAAAACTTAGTTTCCAAACAGTTGTTTTATGTCTTCTTTTGCTTCCTAGTTGTCTATCTCTTTATTGAATCAATTTTAAATAATATTACGTAAGACTCTTGGGCAGACGAACTTTTTTGCGTCCCTACACAACTCGACATGTAAATTATGGGTTCAAAAATCGAGAAGAATGACCGCTTAGACATCTACATGTATAAAATCTTGCAGGCCTGGCTTTCTGCGGCTCTGCAAAGGCGATATCAGAGGGCAACAAAATAAAAACAATAATCTCCAATCTCCCAAACTGTTTATTTGCGGACCCTTTTGCTTAATGCTATTAACTTGATTGGATCCACCCTAACATTCCACTTGATAACAAGTCGACTAACTACCGGCCATTTGATAAAGCCTGTAAGACTAAATTCTGAAGATCCCTTTATCAACTCTTGAGATACAAGAGCTGGTAGACGGATCTGGATTTAGTACTTCATACTTTATCAAAAGGCCGGTAGACAAATACATTTCAAACTAAATTATACAAAATAAGTATTAAGAATACCTCACTGTTCGTAAACCTAACAGAATTTTTGAATAGTAAATGGTTTTTATAGTTGTAAAATTCCCAACAAATTTATAATGAGCAGTACAAGAGGGTGCCCCATGTTTGACTTTTGGCAAACAGCAATTTAAAGTTTACATATTGTTAGGTTTATTTCTAATGAGGTACAGAATTAAACACGAAATGTCCACTGGTATTTAGAACTATTAACTAGTAGTACTAGTACCAGTAGGCCTAGTAGTACTAGTTAATAGTACATACTAGTAGGCAATAAGTACTAACATGTATACATGTTTGCACGTAAAGCCTACTAGGTACAAGTTAGCATTCCATGTTTAACAGATTACATTAATGAGCTTTTTTAATTAACGATTACGTTAATTAAAAAAGCTCATTGATTAATATTAATTAATAAACTTCCAAACACTGGGTCTAGGTACGAAGGACCCATGTTCGGATATTAAAACAAATAAACTACTTCTTAATAGCAGCTTGCTTGGCTTGATGAGCCTGCAGGACAGCTACAGCTTCTTCCACCTTGTTCTTCAAAGATTCGTTGTGTTCCAACATGTGGAGCAGTTCTGTATTGTCGATCTCCAGCAACATTCCTGAAAATCATAAAATGTTAGCAAGACAGAAAAGTAGAAATTTAAAAAAAAACACTGACCAGTAATTTTACCAGCCAAATCAGCATACATGCGTTGGATAAGTGGGAACAAACGTTCTCCCAACATCTGTTTCTGTTCTTGCGGCTGTGCAGCGGCCAACATGGTGGCAGTGAGCGGCTCCTGCCCCTGAATATGTACCGCCTGTTGAACGGGTGTTGCAGGCATAGTTCCCATAGTTTGAGGAGGGTTACGCATGTTCGAAGTGTATTTGAAAGTAGCTGCTCTACTTCCAGTGGCAACGACCACTTGTTGTCCAGCAAGAGGTCGTCCCTGCATATTGGGAGGCTGTTGCCCAGTTATTGGTCTTGGCACACTGCCGAGACCGATGTTATTACGCATGGCCATTGGTTGATTTGGTGGCCGAGCGGTTGGCCGGTATGAATTGGCCATATATGTAGCTGTTCCTCCTTGAGCTCCTGGTCTAATAGGAGTTTGTGCTGCCCATCTTGGGTTGCTTCTTATTGGAGTCAACTGAGTCCCTCCTGTAAAGTATCTTTGTGCTGTCGGAATAGTTGGGACGAAGTAGCTAGATGGGCCTGGAGGCATAAATTGATGGCCCATTTGATGCATTCTCATATTCGCCATTCTTTGCATGTACTGAGATGTCAAATGCGCTTTTCTGTCCTCTTTTCTTTGAGCCAAAGCTACATACAAGGGCTTGGATCCCACTATGCGCCCATTCATTTCTGTAACAGCTTTTGTTGCTTCTTCGGGAGATGAAAAACAAACGAAGCCAAATCCTTTACTTCGGGTGGTTATGAAGGACTCAGTTTTGTTTTCTTCGATCATCACCTTGGCAGATGTAATAGTGCCAAACGGAGCGAACTCCTTGCGCAGACGTTCATCATCGATGGTGTCATCCAAGTTCTTCACGTACAAATTGACGCCTTGATAACGATTGAGTCGCTCCATTTTCAAGGCTTCAAAGCGACGTTTTAATTCCTGTTGACGTTCAGCCTTCTTCTGAGCGCGTCCCACGTAAAGCGGCTTTCCTTCAACTAACTCCTTCCCTAAGAACAAATGAAATAAAACGTCAAAAATCGCGAAATTACATTATCAGGTCAGATTAGTTTACCATTTAATGCGTCCACAGCATTTTCAGCGGCTTCAGGGCTTTCGAAAGCGACAAAACCGAAACCTTTTGATTTTCCATCATCCTTACTCATAACTTTGTAGCTAGTTATCTTTCCAAACTTCTCAAACATATTGCGAAGCTGCTCTTCGGACAAATCTTCGCCGAAGTTCTTCACATAGACATTGGTAAATAATTTAGCTTTTTCTCCCAGTTCCTTCTCCCTTTCCTTGCGGGGAATGAAGCGTCCAACGTACACTTTTTTGCCATTAAGAAGCATTCCATTCACTTTTTCGATTGACTTATTCGCTGCTTCTTCGGTTTCAAAATGAACAAATCCATAACCTTTACTGGTACCATTTTCATCTTGAGCCACTTTACAGCTCAGAATGTTCCCAAATGCCGAAAAAGTATCGTACATAGCTTTGTTATCAATAGACCGGTCCAAGTTTTTTATAAACACGTTTCCGACTCCAGATTTTCTCAACGAAGGATCTCGCTGGGACCACATGATACGAATCGGACGTCCCCTGATCAAATCGAAGTTCATTGTATCCAGAGCACGTTCGGCTGTGAGAAAAAAATGTACAAATTAACACGGCTAGTTCGTCCTGATTATCAGTCACCTTTTGAAAATAATTGATAATCATGACGCCTAAATTATACAAGCGAAGATTATTCAAACTTTTTTATTATTTGTGGAGAATATAATTTAAGCGTCTTGGCTATGAATTATTTTCAAAAGGTAACTGACAGCTGTAAGCATTCCTTTGGCATTTGGTTGCACTAAAAATGGCCACTTTCGTCAGGGCAACTAAGAGTGACAGTATTTAAAATAAGATGCGACAAAATAGCCATACTAAAACATTAAATTGACAATATTTCGAAAACTAAACTCTTTTGGAATAGACAACTTTACACAAACTTACCCTTAATTTACACAATTTTATCAAATTATCAAAAATGGGGGTTTCAATTTAAAAAAAATTGATTTTGGGAGGTTTTCTCAACGTCATTTTCAAACATATATTTTTACACTTTGTATTAACAGTTATGAAAATTTTGTCGAAATTCCATTAAAGTAAGTCATTTTCAACAGGAAATGCAACTCAAATTAAGAAGTACATATTTCCTAATAGGAAAAATGAATGATTATTCTAGTAGTTGCAACTGTCATTTTTTACATAAAATTTAAAATATATCAAAAACGGTTAGACGTAAGTATATGATATTGTACATGAAATATGTTCATAATTTGAAGTAGAATTCAAAAATGTAATAATATTTAGGGTGTTCCATTTAAAAGAAGCAAGTTAATACCTACTTTCGGAATAACCGGAAGTGTGGCATTCTGGAAAACATTTTAGATCGCTTGCCCCCAATGACCTACGTATACTGTTCAATTTTTAAATTTCTCCTAATTATAGTTTGCCAGATATCGATCGCGGCGGTTCCCGGTGGGACACCCTGTATAGGCCTTAACCAATTTTTGCTTTTGTATATATTTTTTGGTTTTATTTGAAAAATCACTTCGATCACACAAACCAAACAAACTGAAAATTAACCGAAAGTAAAACAACTGAAAAATCTTTAATTATACACGTCGAAGTGGTTGCAAAACAAACCGCAAACAGTTAATAAATGGGTAAATACAGGGCAACACCGCATTTTGCTTCCGACTATCGACGCTCTAAATAACCTCAATCAATAGGCCACGTTTTGCACCCACGGGCAAAGTTTTGCGAAAACCTAAACAAAAAACGAAACATTTTGAAGTACTCAAACAAATTCATCTTAAATTGATTGTGTTGATCTCTCACACATTATAGTAAATGCCACGTGGCACATTCATTCCGTTCCCAACTATACCGAAAACTGGGAACGCAGCATGATATTTTTACCCAGAAATTATATTTGCTAAAGGGAGCTAACTTTATGAACGTGAATGGTAAAAGTAAAATTTACAATTTTGTAAACCGCAAACGCATATTTTTCAACTGCGCATGTCTAGACCTTTTAAATTGGTTTGGGATTAGCGAATCAAGCTATTTTGTAGCACCATACGATGAAATTAATTTTTTACTGTTAATTAAATTATCGATCGCGTATGGAATGTCCGAACATGAATACAACAAGATGGAAAAGTGGAATACACAGTTAACCTAAAAATGGCTGCATATTGAATCACGTGGGCATTTTCCAAATGTCGAAAAAGTAAAAAAAAACTGCAATTTTAATGGGGAGAAAAACATAGCGATGCTAAAGAATATGTATTTAATTAAATGGATAACAGTACAACCTAGGATTGGCTGTAAAAGCAAAGTGAATGTGAAAACATGTGCAATCCTCAGGGCCATTTAAAATGAACAAAGAGGTTAACCAAATTGTACCATATGGAACTTACCATCCGCAGGTTGTTGAAAATTCACGTAGGCGTAACCGAGAGATCTACGAGTTATCAAATCGCGGCACACTCGGATTGACAAAACAGGCCCTGCAGTCGAAAATTTGTCAAAAAGCATGGCTTCCGTAATATCGGAATGTAAGTCCCCCACGTACAGAGACGCCATGGGGTAATTGGGAGCCCCCTGATTCATCGTTCTGATATCTCGACCAACAGGCCACGAATATTAGAATGACGAAAAATCAGTGTAACATACAAATGGAAATCAAAATTGTTTATAGTCAGGTTTTCCACCGTTTTTCGATTTTTTTGATGATTTCAATTCTTTTATAATTTTTTTGGATTTTACACGATTTTTAAATTTTTTTGTCTTTTTAAAAGAATTATTTCACCGTGGTTCCGTGATTGTGTGTCTTGAGGACACACGGACACAACCACACACGCACACCACAACTGACGAAATGGATGGAGTCTAGATCTAAACGTGGACAACTCAGATAATCTCAACTAGCGCGTTGATTCAATGTAACCGTACGCAAGCTCAAGGAATACTGCCTATAGCATTGTACAAACCGCAAGTCACCCCTCCATCAGGCTGGCCAACAATAATACTGTGCTGCCGTCTGTAGACATTAATAGGATGCTTCAAAGACATGAGTTACACATCGATAAATTCACTTTAAAAAATGTCTTTTCAGAGATTTATTTATTTAGAATATGTATTCATTTGACTTAAGTACAAGTGCAGTGACTGACAAAAATTTTTAGCAAGAACAAGGTTTTTCCAAAATAAATAGTTATTTACACAAACCCCGAAGCGAGTTTTAACTGATGAGCCTCTTACAATACCCTCAAAAATATCTGCAATTTGTTTATTTTAAAACAAAATTTGTTATTGATGTCTTCTAAGCGTCCTAGTAATCTTCCTGTTGGTAGTATTGGCAGTACAATTCTGCGAATGCATCGGGAATGTAATAAACACGTGTATATTTTTATTTTTCCATCCATTAAATCATATCAAAGATTAATTGCCCTTTGGTCATATTTGTCACATAGATTAAACTCCGTTTAGTTCTAATATTACTACTTTCGATTACTTGAAAGGATTTAATACTAAACCTATGAAAAACCATGGGTTTCAGTACGAAAAGACCACATGTTTTACTTAAACCGTCCGAGATCAATTCGACACACCAAATGCCGCTTGAATCTCTTGTTGATTTAATATATGAGTTTATTTTTATGTACATGTTATTACGCATTTGCTAATAATCAAATTACTACTATTTTTGGGTCTATATAGTCTATTTGCACATGTAAAGTGAAACTACATGATTGTATAAAAAAAACTTGGCACTGCGATATGCTATTGTAAATTAGAATTGCGTTTACATGGTTAGAGGTTTATTCCTGCTTAAGCATCAATATCATGAATGAAATGACGAATTTTGCAAGGTTACTACTTACAAATAAAGCACGTGGTCATAGGTATGCTAGATAGAAATTGAATGAAAACTTCAGCATTATATCAAAATTCAAACACAATATTTCAATTTATGAAGCAAGATGAATTTGTACATAAATTTAAGTAAATATGTAAGACATAGGAAAAAAATGATGAAGGAAACTAATAAATTCCAAGATGGCACCTAAATGGACAAAGGAAGTCACATTTCGAAAGTTCGATTTATGCGTGAAGACCATAAACCTCTCTAGCATGACATTGTGAAAGTTATAAAAGAGCGGCTCAAAGCAAGGGTCAGTGATTTACGAGGAAGACACCACAGTCAGGTGTTTCGTTTTACCTCCCAGATAGATTTGTCGACTACCTGAAACATGAGGGCGAACTTAAACTTGGTTTGGAAACTCTGAAACATCCACAACCTACCCCTAACCTTCGTTCAGTTCGTGGCAAACTTTCTCCACGAGAGAAACTTTTCCATAACTCTGAACGAAACAAAATCGTCCACCCGATACATAAAAGCAGGAGTCCCGCAGGGTGCCCCGCTTTCCCCAACTCTTTACAACCTATATACAGCTGATGCTCCAAAAGCCCCCATTCTAAAGTTGCTCTTTTCGCTGATGACACGAGCCTCTATTATTGTAATAAAAACATCAACTACATAATCCACCTTTACAACGACATTTAAACACTTTCCAAGCTGGAAAGGGGCTACAAAACAAAACTCTAATTTACAAACAAGTGATCAGAGCACAAGTTTGTTACGGGGCACCTGTCATCGGCCAAACATGCAACATAAACATCAAGAAACTCCAAACATTCCAAAACAAGCTCCTACGTCGAATTACAAGCGCTCCTTGGTACATTCGAAACATCCAAATCCACAAAAACCTCGAAATGGAAACGATTCAGGAATTCATCTCGAAACTACACAAAAAGTTCAAAACCAAAATCCTCGACCACACAAATCCCCTAATCCAAGAGACTTTTTCCCGAACAATCTCAAAACTCCACTTCAAAATTCCCAATAGTCTAATGGCAGACCCCCCTTGGAAACATCCACCTTAAGAAAAAACCCGGCTAAATGAAAAACTAAATTTAAACACATTAAAGATAAATAAGGCCAAACCACAGAACCAGTTTCTTCCAAACTATCCAAAACACCTTTTCTTTTTCAGTGGATCTATTTTTTTATTATTTTTTTCCCACTCTTTAATCTCAGGCAGATAATCCCCTTCCTCACCTAGGCTTACTCATAGGCCAGCACTAAAGACTGAAAGCCTTACCTGGCTAAGTCTAAAAAAACGTTCAACACTGGTACTATTAGTACTTGATCCAGCGTCATATTTATCAGCATCAGTTGGTGGCACTTCGTGCTAGTGTGAAAATTATTGATCAGGTGAGTGTTTCTCACAGAGTAGCCTCTTCAGCATATTTCTATTTGGTGAACCATTAAAGATAACTTTATTTAAAAAAATTTCTCCTGGGTTTCAGTCAATTTTATTGTTTATTATTTACAATGTCACAAGTACGTTTCGGTGTCTTTCTCCACCATCATCAGTTTGTGCATATAGTTGTTTCTACCTTCACATTTAACTGGTCACCCAAACGTATTTGTGACATTGTAAATAATAAACAATAAAATTGACTGAAACCCAGGAGAAATTTTTTTAAATAAATTGAGAGTGACCATTCAAATGTGAAGGTAGAAACAACTATATGCACAAACTGATGATGGTGGAGAAAGACACCGAAACGTATTTGTGACATTGTGAATAATAAACAATAAAATGACTGAAATCCAGGAGAAATTTTTTTAAATAAATTGAAGTACAGTCAGGAAAATATACACAACAATTAAAGATAACGTTAATTAGTGAGTGTTTCTCACACAGTAGCCTCCTCAGCATATTTACTATTGGTTAAACATTAAGGATAGTAACCTCTTCAACTATAGTTCAATATTCATTTTGTCTTTCTTTTATATTTATGTATCTTTCTTAGTATTAAACTGGTTCTCTTCAATATCCATTTGAAGTTAAATACTGTTAACGCTTCGTATAAAACATTAAAGAGAAAACGACTGCAACTCATTAAGTTGCAAAGTACCCAGTACTGGCTGTGGAGGTCCCGCAGTACCTGAGTCACATTTCTATTCAGTCAGTTTAAGTAAATTATGTTAGGGACGGGTAAGGGCTATGTGGTTTCACCGCAGTACCTGGGCTCTGAACCCATTGAGAGAGAGAACCCTAGAGGCGAGTATGGCCAATGTTGAGACTATTTATCATGATAAACGCCGATGACTAGTGAGGCTCCTCCTGAGCAGGTATTTCGCCCGGTTTCCCCTTAATACCTCTTAACAACTCAGGAGTAGCGGTGGTTAGAGGCTTTTCCTGGGGAGGTATTTCGTGCGCTGTTCCTTTAATACCTCACAGAAAACTCAGGATTAGCGGTGGTGAAATGCAGCTTCGGTTGTAGTTTTGCTGGGTTCAGAGATAGTGAAAGAGATCCTCAATTAAAGTTTCTATAAGAATTATGGGTAGATAACGGTTGGCTCCAAGTGGGGACTCTGGATTGAGTCATATCTTGTTGAGGCACGTTTGATGCTTGTAGCTGAACCTGATATATATTTACAAGCTTTTATAATTATCAATAATATCAGTTTTCTTGTTGAACTGGTTACTCAATTACTTTTTCAAAGTTGTTTCAGATGTATTAATCTCGATCGACCACCTGACGAATTATCATTAGAAAAGTATTGGTTTACGTAATGTAAGTGTAATTATCTGGTTATCAAAGTAGTTGATGTTTATTTATAACAATTATAAACTAACGCCCTATAAATTTTACGTCTTGGACTGATTCCCGAACAAATTGGTGACATTTGAAGTTGAGTTGGAGACTCGATTTCCATCCCTTAATTAATATAATATTTCGTTCTGGTGACATTAATTTAACTCATGGAGATAAATTTTCTAATTATTTTAATCTAATTTAATCTATAGCCAGGGGTAAAATTGATGCCACCAGAACGAAATATTAAATATTAATTAAAGGATGGAAATCGATAGCCTCCAACTCAACTTCAAATTTCACGAATTTGTTGCGGGAATCATTCCAGGACGTAATATTTATTTGAAAAATTCATCTCGCTTCAGAAATTGAACTATTGTGTTACACCAGCTTAGCCACAGTTTGTTGCATGGGAGCTTTAGTATAGAACGAACAAAAATTCATAGATGGCCGCAGGAGGTCCGAACATGAGTAACATTTTCTGGAATTCTTCCTTGCCCCACTCCTCACTTAATGAGTGATCAAACATGTAATGCTAGTGTACACAATTTTGTTTATTTTATTTTTAAAAACCTTGAAATCTGGATTGATCCAATGTTGAGTTAAATTTAATATCGGAATATATCGAGTCAGTTTGAGAAAAATGTTTACTCTGTATAATTACATGGTACCTAATGGACATTAAAGTAGAAATCATTGCTTCTGAAGTCAAATCAAGGAGATAGTAATGCCGGATATTACAAAATGCCTTGTTATGAGTAAACATTACAAAGTCCACTGTGCTTTGTTTTGTTTTGTTTTGTATGTTATCTAATTACAGTCAGAGATGTGAAAACTGTTTCAATAATGAAATCGAAAAATACTTTTGTTTACGAGGGATTTCTAATGAATGTGTACTAACTAACATTAAATTATAGTTAGTAAATTGGGTTGTTTGCAACATTAAGCAGTAGTTCGTCATATTTTCTACCTGAATACCTGCTATATCAGTTGTTTTCTACCCAGTTAGCATTATTTAGTAATTTTGTCAGGCGTATGCTAAACGAATTTCTAAAACATAACTGTAGTTTAGAAATTAGACCTCTAAAGCCCATTTAGGCATCAATTTCTTTCATCTGGAGCATAATACTAATATAAAGGGTAGATATAAAGAATAGAGACCGAAGAATGCTATTGTAAATTTCCAAAGGAAAGGAAGCAATTAACCTCCCATGACGCAGGACTGACAAGGACATGGGAGTATGGGTAACATTCCAGGCATTGAATTTTACCTAATGAAATACTTTCCTATCTGTATAAATACGTTTATGTCTTATCTACACCCTGAACATTTTCAAGGACGGATTTTATCGAATATTTCATATATTTCGTTTGTTTACCAGGCACTACTTTTCGCTCGCGCATGTTTTTGTGAAAGCAACCCAAACAAACAATAAGGAGGTTAACCAGGGCGCGTATCGCTAAACTCTATGAAACCGTTAAAACCTGAAAATGTATCTGCCGTTTTTAATAGAGTTTAAACAAATACATTACTAGATAGATGAAGCTAGTCATTAAAAAATCCCGATTTGTCTGAGAGCAATATTGATTTCCATCGATCGGCGATTGATGAATGAAATGGATAAAAGTACTTACAAAGTAAAACCGATATATTTACAAACATTATAATTAACAACCCATGGAGGACACGAGGACACACTCGCCTGTTCGCTAGCCATACGCGTAATTAATATTTATGTTAATCAATTCATTGTAAGCATTGTTTAAAAATTGTTTGATTTTCTGACCTCATATCTCCATTATAATACTTACATACGGCTCCCCTATCTGGCCCTCTGTTAGCGACACCGCCAGGCGGCGTCTTCAGGTGAGCCAAAACAGGTTCCTGAGAGGCATCTTATCGGCTGACATATACACCAGAATAAGTGCACGAAGCTACAAGGGTGGCCTATATCGGCGACTATATAGATACCATGTCCGCCAAATTCTATCATAGCGGAGTGCAAGGCTCTGTCCTGATGCGAAATCTTACCCAAGTTAGAGCAAACGATCGCGCAGCGCCCGGTCCCCTGTATAAGCGACTGCCCATATTTTATGCGGATTTTGTCCCCGACAACTTTTTTTTGTCAACGACGACATAATGCAGGTTTAGTCGTTCCTAGTAGGCTAGAAACGCACAAAAGTCCAACATAACCTGACTGACCGAATCCACGCTGACTTGTTCCGAGGGATGCAGGCTGGTGCTGCACAATCGGAGCGAGAAGGCGTGGCCTAGGCCATTTACCCGCCACTGTTTATAAATATACAAACATGAGGAATGAAAATGAAACCACTTTGCACCATTTATTATAAGTGTCTCAGTTCAGTTATTAATCTCTTATTAACAAGAGTAAGTGCCGAATTAATCAGTCCACGAGTCCAATTCCCCTTACTATAATTTTACTGTAAAGTATTCTATTCATTTGCGGTCGTCATGTTGAATATTTTTAGTTATTAATTTCTCAATTTTAAATTTCAATGCCATTTTATGTCAGCGACATTTGCTTGCTGTTTTGTACAATCTAAAAGTCAGTTTAACACAAAATGCATTCTTGGCTATTGTTTTCCTGATACTTGTATATATGTAACAAATTTGGTTTCTGGTTGCTACCTTTTTATTCAAATTACATAAATTGGAATTGAAGCGAGTGCACGTAATGTATAGGTGCTATATTATCTAAATCAAGACTCATTATTTAGTAAAAATAAGAAACATTTGTTGTTGTTTGTAAACGTGATTTTAAGAAAGTAAAAGGAAATGCAATAAATACAGATTAAACAAAACTAATTTCGTTAGAGAAGTGGAAGGAAAACGCCCGAGTGCATTTCTCGTCGGCACTTACATAATGAGAGTGTCATGTTGGGAATACGCACGCTGGCACAAGAAAATTTCAAGCTCGTGACGTTGTGCTTTATTATTAGTTCGTCTGTATTGGGTCTGTTGTGAGGAGGTTCAGGTTCTCCATTGTTTGTAAACATTGCAGACATTTTGATTTTAGTGCGGCGTCAGTGAATATTGCGTGTATAATAAGAGTAGAAATGCCTTCTGCTGAACTTTGTCCCATTCCCAAGATGAGCGCACCGGTTAACAATACAAATTTCAATATTTCGATTTCGAGTGCTGTAGAGGGTCTTGTGCTAGAAATCAAGGAAAATTTGAGGTTATCAGGCCCATCGCTGAAAGCAAAGCCCTTTCATCACCTTTCACGGAAATCTTCGCGAGCCTCTCCATATCGTATGCCTGGTAAATATGTGTGCGATTCATTTGACGCAAACTGTGTGAGGCACGCAAATAAACAAAAAAAGGATCTTGCTCAAAAGAACCCCTATGACCTACTACAGGATTTGTTACGCTCAGAGAAACTGATCAGTGAGGCAGTTCGTCGCATTCAGATGGGATTAACTTCGAAAAAGTTCTACCACGACTCTGATGAGGAATCTCCCAAGAGTCCAGTTTTCCGATTATACCAAGACAATTAATTATTGTCCTATAATCCGTTATGTTTACAACTTATATTTATTGAAGTTAATGTTCCTTTTCGAATTTTTGTGTGATTGCTAAATGTACTGATGTGGCTGGTCATACGACGTCCAAGGAAAGCGTTCATGGAATTCACATCTGTTTACAAGGTATGTGTGAAATTGTTTATAACCACCAATAGGCAGGCAACCTAGTTAAATTGTTATGTATGTTGCCATCCATTGTTTACCTTATTTGTGATTAAGCAAAATTTAGAACCTGCTACTATTTGCGTTTTTAGGCAACTATGTAAGTATGTGTGGCTTGCCAAGTTTGCCACTTTTGAGTAGCCAAAAGGATCAACTTATATCTAACAACACGTTTTACTTAAACTACTAATGCACAGAGCAAAATCAGTTGACTGTTGAAGAACGTTTAATTTAATGGGACAATAATAAAAAAGCTACAGATATTTTTTTCACAATTTGACTTCAGTAATCCAGCCAGGAAACGTGCTTGTTGTACTAGGTATAATACTGCGTATTTTTATTCCTGAAATCTTCACATTCTCATCCCCAATTCCCTTTAAATTCTTATTCTGAATCGGCAAAAATTCGAAATAAATGTTATGGTTAATAATGTGACAAATTATAGAAAAACGCATACTTTACCACGCAATTAAAATATTTCAAGGTTTAATGATAATTATGATAGTTGTCCTGAGACTGTAATCAAATTGGTGCCAACGTAATCATAAATATCAATGTTATCAGTACTGCTGTAACCTTTGTTTTCATGCATTGCAATAAGCAATAGGCCATAAGATTTTATTGAAATGTTTCGCAGAAGTTTTGTGTTCTTCTAGCCTCTAGCTCTAGAAAGCTCTGCAGTTGTTTGCAAGACACAAGGTCGGAGAAAAAAGTGAAGTTTGTCGTTAGATTGGTCCCAGCCCACATTTTCTTGTAACCTAAATGCTAAATGTAAATTGGGGAATTTCTCTAAAGGTTACCTGCATTCGTAATGAATGTACTACTTAGATTATTGCACGTTTCATTCTTTCTCCTACCAGACTAACTGAACCAGTTTGTAGCCGCAGAATTTGTACATTGTATAGCATTACATTTCATTAAGTACAAGTATTGACCCACGTAGATTAAACACATGTTAAACAGTTAGCAAAATGTAGAAAGCAGCTCAACTTGAATTAAACAGTATTACACAACAAAAATGTGGACTCAATCGCCGACAGATGACTTATTCTATTTAAAAACAATAAGCTACATTATCCATTCAGTCTAACTTATTATTATCTGGTTAAGGACAACATCACTACAACTTTCATACATGTTTATACTACAATATAATGTTATTTTAATGTTTCTAGTCTCTTCGATACCTCATCAAGCATTCATGCGTACGTTAATATTTTATCAATGACGCTGTATTGAAATTAAAATATGATTATCTTATATAGTGGATGGTCGAACTTCCTTCGTAAAACCACATACATATGGATTATTTTTCAATTTGCATACCGACAAAACCTCAACTCCAACAGAACGTATTAGAAAATAAATGGCTGTCGTGGAAACGAATTTCTTCTTGACGTTTCGCAAGCACGAGTGGCTGGCATCTTCAGAGGTGGTTGGCTGAGTGTAGCAACCACCTCTGAAGACGCAAAACGTCAGGAAGAAATTCTTTTCCACCACGGTCAACAAGCCCGAAAAACGCACTAGTTTCAAGCAATGGTTTTATAGGGAGATATGTACAATATATCAGGAAATTCTTTGCCACGACGGCCTAAAAGTCAGGAATTTCCTCATATATGAAATACAAATTTTGCTTAATTCTACTATTGTATGTACGTATTAAAATATAAATTTTTTTTTTCAGGAATGTTCGTGAACAAGATTACCCGCATCCTAACTGCCATCTCTAAAGGATATGTAGGTGCATATAAATGAACAATTTTACCTTAAAGACTTAACAGCAAAGCTTAAACATGCTGATGTGAAGCGGATTTTTTTACCGTTTTTTAATTTTAAGTAGTTAATGATTCTAGTTTTCACACTCGTTTAAATAAAAGGTTGTTATTGTGGGATTGTTGTCTGTGCAAAATTATCTGTTTTTTCAACTATTTTTATTTGAAAAAAACATTTTGTTCAAAGTTTTTAGACTCTCTTGTATTATTCTGCAGTCTATATGAATTTTCTGAAATGGAATATGTATTTTAACGAGATTAGTATGTTGTAAATCTTGGAGAACATCATGGATTCATTTAGAAGCCATGATGAAGAAGAGCAGTAATCATGGATTCATTTAGAATTTAAGACGTGAGGCCAGCTGATTGATCTACGCTTACTAATATTTAAATATTTGTGTGGATGCGTTCTTTTTTGTAGCCGTTTTACTATTTGTTTTAAGTATTATTTTTATCTGTGATTACAGTTCATCTACCCGTCGATTTGTTTATCTCGTTTTGCTAAAATTTTTAGTAAAACCTTAAGATAAACAAATATTTTCTTAAAAATGCTCTTTGTGAATTCTTTAATAACATAATTCACTGCAATTAAACACATATCGTTATTTGCTTTTTATAATACAGCACATTGAAGTGTGTGGCATCTAAAAATAAATATTTTAGCAAGCACGAGGTTTACAAAATCTGATAGGTATTTGCGTAAGTATACTATAGGCTATAGTTAGCTAGTTGAATTGATAGTTTGTGTAACTATTTCAGGGATTCACTTTATTCCTAAACAAAATGTAGTTTGTAAGTTAAATAATCTTTTTTTTTGTAAACATCGAAAGTTATAACGGAGGTTACTGAAAGCGGTAGCTGACATTTTCTGATATTGTCGTTCTTTGGTTTATTTGATAATAATATTTGGATACCGTTTGTTTTGTAGCATTTCAGTCGACATGCATTTGCCCGATAATTGTATGTGTTAATCTGATAGGTCATAATCTTTTTTACCGTTTTTGGAGCATCGAAAAATTGCTCATTATTACACTTTTTTTGGTCATTGGATTTAAATTTATTTGATTATTTCATTTTTCCTGGTGGTCATCTTGCGAATTCGTCTACCAATCTTCGTGATGCGTGATCCATTTGGCTCTAGTTTTTTACAGTTTTTATCCTCTATAATTCCTCATTCCCATTATATTTCCAGTGATCGGTCATTGGGTTTAAATCTATTTCATAGTTATCATTTTATCATTAAATAATAAAATTAAATATATATATATATTCGAAAGAATCTATGAGATAAGTACAAAGTTCATTCTAGATTAATCTTTGTTTTTTTACAGCGCGAGATATTGATTATAAACTACCCGTGTTTCTGGCCATTCTGGTGTAAATTTCCTCCAATATTAATGACAAATTTACAATCACACATATCCAAAGTAATTACAGTTAAAACGCTATGTTCGCGTATGTAGGGGTATCAATTTCACTTTTAGTCTATGCGTTGATTGTTACGTTTTTACTTTTTACTTTCGGCCAAGTGTTTTCTCTGAAAAAATGCAATGTCCATTATCACTTTACCATTAGTGGCCCGATTAATTCGTGATTAACAAGTTTTAAATGACCCTAATTTGTTTGGGGAGAAGCATTACAGAATGCCTTTCGAATACAAGCATTGGAATAAATTTTTATTGTTCATTGGGATATTCCGTAATTTATTATATACTTATGTTTTAAATAATTATACCAAATTTTCAGTTTATTTCTACGTTTGTATAAGAAAAAATTACTTTAGTTTTGTAGTTAGTTGAAAAAGAGATCGTGTAGTTTTAAGGTCGATTTTTGTAGTTGTCATTCGACGTTTATGAAATCTATGTGATGTTAGTTACTACGCCCTTTTCAGCGCTTTTCTTATTACTGTTAAAGTTTTAGTCTTAGAACAGGACACCTAAAAAATCTATTTTCATATGTATTGTTAGTCGTCTGTTAACCCTGATAGTATTTTTCCACGACACAAAGTGCAAAAAGATTTTAGGACAACCAGCCATTCAAAACAGAAAGTTTTACTTTAACTTGAGGATTTTAGAAAACGATATTTTTAAGTTCATTAGAATTTTCCACTGTTCGTACCAAAAATAGCTGATTTCCTAGGAGCTAAATGTTTCACCTTCAGTAATAGACGATTTCGTATTTTTTGTTCCACTGAAACATGTAGAATTCATTCTATTAATATTTCTAGAGCAGTAATAACTACTGTCAGTTCCTGTGTTTGCATTATTTTGTTTTGCTGACTTAGCAATCCCTATCATTTTTTGTTATTAAGTCAGATAGGATTAAAGGTATGCGATTTTTTTATTTGATACGTTCATTGTCCTATAGCGATGTAAATGAAAAATGTAAATACATTTGGGGAAGTAAAATGGTGTTTAAATTAAATAAAAGAGTCATTTTTTGAATATAAAAGCTAGTAGTTTGGCTGATTAATCTTTCGAACATGAACATTACGGAATTACCGATGACCTTGTGCCCTTCAGTGAATGTTGTTTCGAAACGCGCTATTTCCGATTGGTTTATTTTAAAGAGCCCATTAAATGAACGAAACAAGTTTGACTTGATATCAGTAAATATTTATTCAGTTATTCGATTCGAGTCGAATGAGTAATGATTTTTCGTGAAGCAGTCACTTGCGCAAATATTGAAGGCGCCCGGTATTTAATCAAAACATGATGAAAAATCTAGTTGTAAACAAACATTCAGCTTGTATTTGTGGCAGGTTTTTAGTCAGCCATCTGTAGTATAAACATTGGTAAGTTTTTCTTGCTGTCTGCAAACTTTTACTGTATTGTTTCCACTACGTGCCGAGTAATATATTAATTACTCAAATTTTTATTCAAATGTCCGGATTAAAATGTAAGTACATTTCTCTTTTTATCGACGTTTGATTTTCAAACGCTGAAAGTCGCAAAATGGCCGTTTATTTTTTGGTCATAACATGCATTCGTCATTTCCTGCTCCTTCAACTTATTTTTCAAATCTGCTCATTCCGTTTCGGTAAAACTCGCATAGTTAATTGCAAGATTAAATATCTAGCAATTGGTTTATTTTGTACTTAGACAACTATATCCTAGCTACTATGGCACTACATTTTTGTGCAAGCTTCACATTCATATAGGGATCATTTATAAATATCTAGCATATCAATTTTAAGTAACAAACAGTGACGATTCCTGTCGTTTTGCGTCTGCTGTGGTTCTGGTTTGAGATCCATTTCTTGAAATATACCTCATGCTGTAATTGCTGCCAGTCCGGTGGATAAATGCCTTTTCTGGTGAGCAGCAGAGAGCCACTTTGAAACTTTCCCGAAAAGTTTTGGACATAAACCCATAGATAATGGGATTAATGCAACTGTAAAACATTGGTGTGGATTAGTCCAATCAGTTAACGATGTTCCATTATGCTTACCTATTAAAATACGACAAGAGATTGAAGGTACTTGACATATATTTGGCAAAACCTGTTCGTTGCTGACCCAGTACATTGTAAGCCGTTAAAATGTTATCCACTAGTACTGGCGTCCAACACAGAGCAAACAAAACTACAACTGTTACCAGCATGTAAATGACTTGCTTTACCATAGTTGTATCGTCTCTGTAATTTTTTACTTCTGATCTAATTTTCTTGTTTTCCATTGGTCGCAGTTCTTCCACGTACATCGAACTGTTGGAGGGTTTTTGTCCTAAACTGAATAAGTGGCTTTGTAAATATTCGTGACCTTATACCGGTGGTGAACAGCACTTACGAGCGGTCATTGCACATAACACGTCTGTGTTCCATAACTTTCCAAACTTCCCAGCAAATAAAAGTGTATGAATATGTCATTATACTAAATGGTATTATAAGGATTACAAGCAACATGTACAGTTCGTGGAACTTCCATAAGGTTGGGTTTGAAGAATCTCGAACGCACCAACTATATTCATTGTGAAGACCCACCTCCATTAGATGCTACAAAAGTAATTACCTAATTAGGTAATGACGTAGGACATTGCGTTTTAAATTAAATTCTCATTATTTAATTACATAATTAACATATCCTTGGGGGTACGAGCCCCAATGTAGATAAGTTTGCCTCAAAAGGTGCTTTGAAAAGAACGCATTTCTTGGCGATTTATGCTACAAATTGATAATGATTGCACTTTTTGTATCAAAATGTAAATAGGCACACTTAGACTCAAACCGTCTCGTCGGTCTTGATAAGGATTCCGCTTTTTTACAAAAAAAATCATTAGAGACAGTTACCGTGTATATTTTCCTTATTTATTTTTCCTATATTAAAAACATTGTTTTTCATATACTTTTTAATGTGTGTGTAATTTGTATTTTAGTATGTGAATTTTGATAGAATTTTTTTAAAAATTAATGATGACTGTGAATGTGTATTTTAGACAAACTGATGATGGTGGAGAAAGACATCAAAAAGTATTTGTGACATTTTGAATAATAAGCAATAAAATTGACTGAAACCCAGGAATTTTTTTGGATTATTATTAACAGTTTGGCAAACTCTTCAAACACACACCCACAAGCGTGTCAAGAATTTTCTCCATTGATAGTTGTGATACTTTACAGGTGGCGCTCGTAATACAGAAACCAGCATTTGCGGCATTAATTTGTCGGTTAATTAAAAAATTAAAACAGATCGGTTTTCGTGGCCAGTTCCTTGAAACTGAGTGAGTTTTTATCCCGTCGTATATTAAAATTTTTTGCTAACGTTTCGCAAGCACGATTGGTGTGCATCTTCAGAGGTGGGTTTTCGCGAGCGCAAACGCGCGGCGGTACCACCAACGAAAAAACTCGAGACGTTTTAAACTCTCGAGAAACTCGTCAATAATTAAAGTTTGCAACTTACCCATAAGACTAAAGTGGGGACAGCAAGCAATATAGAAACAACCCATATGGCTAGAATAATGGATTTGGCTTGGCTCAGGGTGCAGATATATTTTGATCGAACTGGATGTACAATGGCGTAGTATCTGAAATGTGCATGTTATTTTTGGATTAAAAATACATTAATTTGTTATACAGTTCTGCTACTATTACCTTTCGATACTAATTGCAGTCAGGGTAAGCACTGAGCAAATTGTCGATAAGTTCTGCATATAGTGAACAGTTTTACATAAAAATACACCCATTGTCCAAGTGTATGAGAATAACTTTGCTACCTACAAAAGGGAAACAAAATATTCACAGTCCAAATTTGTAATGGGGAATAAGGTCCGCATTTTCCTTAATTTATCCTCACCTTGACGAAAATATGCGGAAAAGTTGTAAGCGCAATACATTACTAAATTATGAGAGAAAATTGCCCTTGCTAGACTATGGACATATACTCATGACCAACGGAACAGAAAGGACAAAACGCTATATACAAACAACAGAACAAATTGCACTAAGATTAATAACACGAATAAGACACCCCCAAAACCCACTGCACAACCCCCCCACCCAACTACTATACGAACGCACAAACATGACAAAGATCTCGGAAAGACTCATACATCTACAGACAAAATGGACAAACAACCCCTACAACTGGACCATGCTGAATCCCCTTTGTCTTACAAGACCAACCAGACAATCCCGCTTCCGTTTCCCTACATCAACGCTACTCGAACACTTACAAACGCAACTGACTACTGGACAATAAAATAATTTTTTCTTGTCATTGGAAAGTTTATTTAATAAGATTGTTAACCTAGAATAAGAGAATTTTCATATTTGTTTTTTATTTAGATTAAGACTACATGTATTAAACAAGGGCAGAAAGACCGATATGTCGATAGCCTTTTTTAGAAATAAAGATGTTTACTACTACTACTATTGAAACTGCTGCACACATACGAGTAGTGCCTAATAATGAGCGTTTAAATAACTCCGGTATTTTGTCCTCAAAATTTCACATTTTGTTTAAGTCCGATTCAGATTGAGAACTTGTATGTTATTCTGGTGTTAATGCATTTCATGTCGAAGCAGCGCTTCGCCCCCTTTTTGGTATTTAAACTTGAAAAAGTAAATTGTCTATAACTCGTTTCGAGTTTCAACAGAAATACACAGCTCAAAGTGAATGGCCCACCATTTTGTCTTCAAGAAACTATTGAAACTTTGATTTTCGTAACTGCAGTGACACGTGCACTTATCAATTTTCAATGTCTCGTCATAAAAAAGATTTAAATTCTATCATTCTTGAAATAATTTTATCACAAACCCAATAAAATAAATCGTCGTAAATAAAAAAAAACATTGGCAATTTATTTTTTAATTGATAAATAAATTAAGAATGTTCTTCCTCTGTTCACAAGTCAGGATATATCAATTTATAATAAGTTTGATTGGTGGAAGCTTCGTTCACCCCCAAGGCTCCTGATAAGTTGCGCACATTTAGTAGGTGCACGGCCTTAATTTTACTATGGAATCGGTTTGTTTAGTCAGCACGTTTCTGTACTTGACGCATTTTGAATAGTAGTAGTAAACATCTTTATTTCTAAAAAAGGCTATCGACCTATCGGTCTTTCTGCCCTTGTTTAATACATGTAGTCTTAATCTAAATAAAAAACAAGTATGAAAATTCTCTTATTCTAGGTTAACAATCTTATTAAATAAACTTTCCAATGACAAGAAAAAATTATTTTATTGTCCAGTAGTCAGTTGCGTTTGTAAGTGTTCGAGTAGCGTTGATGTAGGGAAACGGAAGCGGGATTGTCTGGTTGGTCTTGTAAGACAAAGGGGATTCAGTATGGTCCAGTTGTAGGGGTTGTTTGTCCATTTTGTCTGTAGATGTATGAGTCTTTCCGAAATCTTTGTCATGTTTGTGCGTTCGTATAACGCATTTTGATTTTACGCGAATTTCGAGAATGTCAGAATTTTTCATTTCTATTACTAAAATAGCCCTGAAATATTCGCGCATAATTAAGCAACACCCTGTCTTTATAAACATATTGAAAGGATTACTGGAAAATGAACATTGGAAAATTATAGCAGGCGTTGCCTTGTCATTTATAAGCCCATAAAATTAAATGTTTATTAAATATATGACGCCATTCTATTTGTTTGAATAATTTGAATTTAATAGATATTATAAATTCGAACAGTAAAATAGGAGTTAAACATATTAGATCGATTTATTCGATCATCGTGCAGTCAAGTTCTGGGTTTTCAGTTTTATTAAACAACTTTGATGTTTTATAGTTCAAATGCGCTGCCAAATTAAATCATCAACACCTTTCACACAGTGGGGATTTTCGAACTAACATTGTGTAATTTGTTGCTTGCGTATTTAGTTTTTCTTACCTTTACCGGAATGCAGAATATAATCAATAGCAAATCTGAGGAGGCTAGACTAGATAGGAAAACATTGGTCACACTGTGCATTCTGCCATATCGAAAGGTGGTGAATATGATCAAGCAATTTCCGGTCATTCCTAGAATGAAGCTAAATCCATATACTATTAACGTGGGAGCTAATTCTGCCCAATCAAAAATTGAGTGTGAATCAGCTGCATCATAAGCGGTCATCTCCGTGTTGAAGCTATCAGTTGCATCAGTAGAAGCCATCCTGTCTTAGATCTGCTTTTCCTTTGTTCTAGTTCAGTTCTTGAATAGCAAGCTTTGAACTCTCAAGTCTGAACTAAATGAATGTATAGCATTTTTTGTACCTGAAATTCACAAGAATTATTACAAGTCAAATTTAAGCAGAAAAATTCTTTAAGTTTTAGCGAGTGAGATTATCTTCAACTATTTTTAATGAGCAATTATTTGGACTTTTAAAGCTCCTAATGGATTGAAACCGAATTTCTTAAGATTGCTTTTGTTGAGAGAACCTTAATTATTATCCACCCTGTTCATTTTTACGAAAAAAATAGCGATATTAGTGCAATGCAAAAAAATCTGTTCGATATTTCAATGTTATCTGTGTAGGTATTGACGAACATACGCCCCATATCACTAAACAAGCATTTTAGCAGTAAAACGATATGCTTTTCAGATAAATTTATTGGATGTTGGGTTCTGGGGATTCAATCATTAAGTTAATTGATTTGAAACGAATGTCAAAGATTTAAATGCGTTTATTACGATAAGAGAACATGGATTACATTAGATGACGTCAATTATTTGTTGAGTGAAATTATTTTATTTAATCATCGATAGGAAGAAATCAGCTAAATTATAAAACTTTTCAAAAATGTTGTTTCTTGATTAAATTAGATTTACCTCAATTAATCACACTTATGATCACACTAGCATGTGAAAACTTCTTGAATGAGCATTTTCTGCAGGTCAAACATACAACGATTTACGTCAGTCTTGTTAGTTTAATAAACTGTTATTGATAATAGAATAATAAACGGTGAAAAACTTTATTATGATGGTTTGATTAATAAACAGCCAACAGCACGATATTACATTTCGATTCTGTTAATTAAACGTAAGGCATCAAGCCAGCAGGAGTTGCAACTCCTGGACTCTCGATCTTTAGTCTAACGTCCCGAATATATCGACGTCAGGGATTTCATCTTCATAAATATTTAATGCGCAATTCTTATGTATCATACAGCTCGCAATGTCTTCTTCAGTGTTGCAGATATTATTAATATTTCAACCAATTCGGCTAATTGCATGTCAAATATCTGCCTACAACACACATTGCTTCAAGTGGAATATGCTTTATAGATAATATTTTATTAAAAGCTATAAAATGTGCAAGTAGTAAATGCGTTCAATGTAAACGGTTTTAAGCGTTTTTGGCTGATGCTAAATGGAAATTCAGGAGAATATATAAAGATTTAATATTACGTACAGGGTGATACGTTTCGGTAAACTTCTGTAATTTGTACAGTAGTAGTAGTAGTAAACATCTTTATTTCTAAAAAAGGCTATCGACCTATCGGTCTTTCTGTCCTTGTTTAATACATGTAGTCTTAATCTAAATAAAAAACAAATATGAAAATTCTCTTATTCTAGGTTAACAATATTATTAAATAAAATTCCAATGACAAGAAAAAATTATTTTATTGTCCACTAGTCAGTTGCGTTTGTAAGTGTTCGAGTAGCGTTGATGTAGGGAAACGGAAGCGGGATTGTCTGGTTGGTCTTGTAAGACAAAGGGGATTCAGTATGGTCCAATTGTAGGGGTTGTTTGTCCATTTTGTCTGTAGATGAATGAGTCTTTCCGAGATCTTTGTCATGTTTGTGCGTTCTTATAGTAGTTGGGTGGTGTAATTTGTACATTTTTGCGTTTTTTTCCAAATTGTTCATCATGAACAAAATAAGCTGTAGTTTATCTCAATAAAAATGTCGGCATCTATTGGATAAAAATTGAGATTTTAAGATAAAATGACCTCAGTCTTCATCACCCGTGTACTTTGAGGATTCATAATTTGAACCGGATGGAGTAAATTCCAGTATTTCCATAGCACATTTTCCATTTAGATCCCGAAGTAATATGTTTCGTTTATGACAACAAGAGTTTATATTTACGAAAAGAGAAATAAACAATGTTTTATAAACTGGAAATTGATTGGCGCGAGGCCAATGTTTGCAAACGAGCAAGTTGATGTTTGCCGTCAAATTGTTACTACGAATTTCAACTGCAATTCCAATACTTAGATTTTTTTTGGAAAAACTCAGTTGAGTGGTAGGCCCCATTTGTAATTTTCCTATGAAGCGTAAGACACACGGAACACTGGCTGCTCAGCGCAAATCATAATCATATATTTCCGTAAATATAACACAGGTAATTACGTTTTTTCACGCTTGATTTCAAGTTAAACAGACTATTGCGCAATTAGCTTACCAATTTATCAATGAGAAGAATGTATGGTATGTACAGGGCAACTAGGGAATTTTCGACACAAAACTAAGTACCTAATTGAGGACATTTTATTAATATTTTTTTTGAAGAAACTTTGTCATTGATGCTAATACTGTAGTTCACTCAATATATTTGAAGGTTTGATCGCAACCGAGTACAATATATATATAAAACTGAATATATTTGTAACTTTTTTGTTTCCCGTTTAAATAATTACTGTATAAAACTCGTTAGTTTCACTCAAATTCGGTTCGTGTATTAGTTTATGCTGAACGTTCAATTATTTTTGTTCGGATGGTTTATAGCAAAATAACAAACGCAGATAAAAACTCATATAAATCAAGACGTTCTAAAAATAGTGCTTTTAGCTTGGGCTCTGCTTATTTTTTGTTACATTTCGCCAATTAACTAAGGACTGTTCTTTCAAATCCTCAAAATGAAAACGCTACATTTTTTCAGCCTAAAATTCAGCTATTGCCGATCAACGCAAAACGTTTGTATAGATATATCAAAAGAACTGTCGTCACTATTGAACTAGAATAAATTCAATTTTCCACGTGTCTCTAGCTATATGTTACTGACATGAAAAATACTTTGATCTGATTGGTTATTTGGACGTTTGTCGGCCCATTTATATGCAAAACATTAATAATTTGGATTGTTTCTTTAATATATTTTTTGTAGTTCTGTTTATATTTATTGAAAAAATCGAAGACACAGCATAAACACACAATAAACGGTTTTCGAAACTAAGCTCCAAAACAAAATAATCACTGGATTAAATGGGTTTTTGTTTTATTTCACTCCTATTTGTTATATCGAATCTCTGCAAAATGTCTTACCTACTGCTTCAGGCAAGTAGCGCCCGAAACAATTACAAATTAAAAAACACGAACATTAATTTTGAAAGCTTCACCTGCCGAACTAGCTTTATTTTCCTGTCTAATTGATGTTAATAAAATATTTACTTAATCCAGGAAAATACTTACAGTTTCCAGACAAACTATCGAAACCCGGTTTGAGTAATCACTTTCAGCGGAACTGAAACACTATTAACATTTAGCGCTAGAAGGTATGGATGTGTTGTGTATATGACAAGGCATCTCTCAAAATATGGCTATATTTAATCTTATCCAGTTTCCATACGCTAGAAAATCGAGAAATATGGGGAAAATAATCCAATTCCCTGCATAGCCGCACTGGTTCAATAGATCGAATGCCACCACTTATATATAAGAACTTTTTTTTGGATATTTGTCTGATGATTGCTTGTATGAACTGGATAAGCGAGATGATGCTCTAATTTGCTATTCCATGCTGGAAAATGTAGTGAGATTCGCGTGTGATCGCGCTCTAATTAAAATTTGCTTTTACATAAATAGCGAAATTTCCCGCTAGCTGCGAACTAATCAGCCAATAATTGACTGAGTTCATTTAAAAAATTATTACTTTTTTAATTAGTCTGGCTGGGATTTGTACTTTCTTAGAACATTACGCAAATTTGCTCAGGTTTCCATCCTTCTGCTCTAGCAGCGAATCGAGATTCGTTCAACACCTTTCAATGACACGCTGGTTGAGTTTTTTAGAATTTTTTAAACTTAAATTCTCCTGGGTTATTGGGAATTTTCTCTTACTTACTTTACAAGCTGTTTGTAAAAAGTGCGCCATTCGTAAAATGGGGAAAATAACAAGTACGTTTTAGCTTTTTTAATTTATGATTTTATTTACAAAATATTATAAGTTGAAAATAAACCTACACGAAGTAATCTTCAGTAATTTTGCTGGAACCTAAACAGTTTTTTTAACGCTGTTTTCATAAAACAGGTATATGCAGGTGTGGTAAACGATATTTTTTCTGACGACGTAACAGGAGGAAAAAGTACTTTTTCCATTACGTGCACAAGGGAAACCGTTAAAGAACTATGGACGTGTGTGTTCTCATTCTATTACTTTGCCGACAGAGAAAATGTCTTTACCAGATCTGTTTTTATACAATAGATATAAGAGATCGATGTACTATTGGCACAAACTACAAATGTGGTAAACAAATAAAAAATTAAAAAAATGATAAAATGTGCCAAATATTTGTACTGGTTATCTAGTTTTAGCCAAATTAGAATCAGCAGAAGATATATGTATGTCGACTACGTTATGATATTCAGTAAAGTTATGACACTAAAAGCATTATATGTCGAAATATCAAGCAATAATACAAGTTGCCTAAAAAAACCATTGCCTATTAAGCTAACAATCCCAATAACTATTCTATAGACATTCACAACTTAATTTTACTTAGTTAAACCTTGTACAAATCAGTGATTACTCTTCTGAGATGGTCAAGAGTAGTTTAAAGTTAATAAGGAGCAGAGTGGTTTAACTTGATTCCCACTACTATACAATGTACAAAAACTAGATTCTTATAAAAAATTAAACTACTGTTTCTACATTCTCTTTAACATACTGCTAATTTCTCCAGAACAAAATAAACTGGTTGACCCAAATGGGATTAGACATCACATAAGTATCATCCTTAATGATGATTAAATAAATCGATCCCACCAATACACATCTACGCTGAAATAAAGTTAAACTAACATGGATTAAACGAGCCTCACCATAGTCTAAAAACTAAGAAGTTTTATATATAAAATCAGTTGAATGAAAATAGTTCAAACACGAAATTCAAAAACACTTTACAGTTATTATAGCACGAAATCCAAAAACAACTTACAGTTATTAACCTGCCACCTTGATGGTTTAGGCGCTTTTAGGGCTGATGCCAGATTAAGTTCATACATTAAAACTTTTCAATGTAGTTACTATAAACATACGCCTGTTGATAACGAACTTTTGTGTAAAAATAGGAAGCATCTAGAATGCATTATTGCACCCAGAAGCCATACCATTTGTTTCAGTCAGCCACATTGCTTCATTCACTTATCTTATTTAATATTTACAATTTTTATGAAAAGGCATTTTCATCACCTGAAAGTTTTTATAAAAATATATTATTCTGCATCTTTTAACATAAAAAATATTACACGGAAAATAAATGCTTAAACAATGGCAAGGTTCTCTCAAGCCGACACCTGACGGAACCTGTCTGGCTTGCGCAGTCTTGAGAGAACCTCGTAACAAAGAAAGAACGAAATCATTTCAAGTTGAATAGAAAAGACGGTAAAGGAATTTTTGAAAACGTTCAAAGCAAGAGTAAATTAACGTTTTAGTCTTTTTGATTCTGTGGAGGGTCTTTGCGTTCTGTTGTGCCGTTCATGCCGTTGCTTGATCGTGGTACCATCAAAATTGATCCATCGGCTGCTGTCTGAAGGCTGTATTGATACGGCGAGTACTGATTACCATCTGCGTCACGTAAATTCTGCAAAAAACATTCCTTCATTTTAGCAGTTGTAGATTAGAAATGTTCATTCAAAAAAATTTTGTTTCTCAACAGATTTCGCTTACTAAGCAACTAAAGATAACTGCTTGATTTCGCAGTTGATATGCATTGTAAACCTGCCCCCAGAACAAACAACATATGTTTATCTGATAAATACGTCTTAAATTTAATTTTGCAATGATCATCACGTCCCATTTACTTGGGTACTTATACGGGCCTGATAATACCAAGCGATAAGAATTAAAACCCAATTCGTGAAATTGTAATAAGTAAGTCCAAACAAATAAGTATGTGAAGCAGTAAATTTGGATTATTAGAACAATATATATATTGCAACGAAATGCTTGGTTCGCGAACTTACGAGTTTCACAGTAGTTTATAGTCGTCAAAAAACAATTAAAGACGCATACTTATGTAGGTATGTTGAGCTGAAGGAACACACTTGAATTTTGAAATTATCATATGATTGATAATCAATCAAAACACATACATATAATATTAACTCGGTCCTTAGACTTTTCGATTACCATACAGCACATATTTCAATAGTATTAAGATAAAAGCGCGTGATGGAAATATTTGGAGGTATAAGGTTTATGCCTGCCAATTCTATACCAGCAAGGTTTATATTTTAACATAAAAAAACAGTAAACATAATAAAATTACCTGAAATACGTGTCTATACAGTTGTTGGTATTTGTCCTGCATTCTCTTCAACTCGACTAAAGAATATTTGTGTTCATTCATTATGGACATTTTCCTGTCTCTCATTTCTTTCACTTCATCGGCTAAGCTCAGAATCTGGTCCAGTTTCCTCTTTCGGCAATTTTGGGCAGCCACTTTATTTTTGCCTCGCCTCCTGATGTCCCTGATGAGGCTAAGCTGAGCCTCGCTGAGGTCATACTTGGATAGACGCTCGTTAAACTCGTCCATAGGCAGATTAATGATATCATCGACGGTAATGGGTATATTCAACGCTCTAGCTCGTTTTTCATCCCTGCTCAAATGCTCCTCTTCGGACCTGCGAGACTTTCCCTTATCTCGCGAAACTGGCCGTTGCATCGGACCAGAATTCTCAGCCGGCAAATGGTAGGTATGATTGTGCTGAATGTGGTCCACAGTTCTAGGTAGGTGGGTGAACTCAGCAGAGCAAGAGTATTTTATTTCAGGAATTTTGGCCCTAGAAGTCGAATTATCTTGCTGGTAGGAGTTCGTAGGGTCTCGGTATTCTGAGAAACCCGATGTGTGAAATCTTTTTCCATACATGAGGTGTTTCTTCTGAGGAACCGGGTTTATTCGCGCATTCTCGGACAAACGGTTGGAGTAACTGTAGTCGAATGGGCGATATTTGTTTTGATAATCCTGGGAGTAGGGCTCCCCATTGGTGGTGTGTCCGGAATCGGATCCAGCGTCACACCATTCTCCATCGGAAAGCGATGGAACTCGTTCAGACCCCATAGAGCTGACAGCGCTATCACTGGACGTAGTCCAAACGCTCCATATCATGTCTCGATACACTAGTTGTTACTGCGGTATTATTCATGCTCATATTGCTCACAGTATTGTTGCTTTCCAGCATTCGCATTGTGTACATCCCTGCAATAAAAGAGCACGTTTTATACGAAACCATTATTTTATAATCCATATATTCGATGAAGGCGTATCACACGCGTCGTGGATTAATAGCTACAAGCGCGTAGTCAGGTAAACCAAGAGTTATCTGGTTTTGCGTAATCATTTCCTTGTAGGTAAAAAATACTTTTTCAAATTACTCGGCAAAGGTTACTGCGACGATAGAAACGTAAAAGACGAAAAAGTTGCTAAATTGAAAGTGGAGTCCAAATGTTTTTGGGTTGTTTGTAGTTTGCATCTTTGCTTGCTTCGTACCAGGGCTAAAGCAGGCTGGTGAATGGAAAATGAATAAGATTTCTTAGCGATAGTTATATGAACTTGCGCCTGCAGGTACTGTGTGTTTTTCAAAATTATAATGAAGGTATATTTTTTCCAAGGAAATGTTTTCTAGGGCAGGTTGTTTGTAAAATGAACGTTGAAGTATCTGTTTCTACAACTCTCTTTAATCAGCTCTATGTGCAATTTTGCCTCTTCACTATGGCTCACAAACAGGTCAGCTTTATTTACTTCACTGATGATCGATTCTGAGTGATTGGTGTTCAAATTGAGATCTACAGAATTCTTGTTAATGCCAAGGTTTTTTCATGAGCACGGAAAAATGACAATAGTTCAAATGCTAGTTTCATAAATAAGAAAGGAGGAAAGGCTAAATTCACAACATGAACGTTATATTTGTCGCATTTGCTTTCGTGGATGTTTGCCATAGGATTAATTCATGAAAATATTACTACCAAGTACTAATTACGTAATTTCGCATACGCTGTTCGATTTCTGCCAGTTTGAAATCGGGGATTCCTTAGCCAAATTAACAACCAAAATAGTGGTTTTTTGAATTGGTGAAATGTTCATTCAAAGACGGACACTGTTGCGTTTTACGGTTGGATGTTCAGGCCCAAGTGAAACTGTATCTGACACATCTCTCTTAAAATAAAGTAATTATTATCACAAACCTGGATAGGAATTCATTTCCAACTGGGGCATAACGGCGCAGCTTTCAGGATAAAAAATCCTGTTGCTGTAAAGGTCCCGAATGCAAAGATTCATGGGCATTTTGTCGTTCAAACTTTACAGCAACAACAAAGACAGCAACAACAACAGCAACAACACATGATTTTCAAAAAGTAAAGGAATAGAGAACAAAGAGAAAACAGTTCTAATTCGTTGGTTCTGTACACTTGCGGATGCATAACTTTCATAGGTGGCGAAGAACAACACAGAAAAATTAACTTTTTTGAAAAAAATCCAAACTGGGCACACGCGAAAAGTTCAATAAATAATTCGGCATTCGATAATAAAGTTATTCCCGTCGCAAGTTAAGCAAACTTATCATTGCATACACTGCGAGCATTTTCAAAAGTCGCTAAAAAGATTTAGGTAGATAAAAAATAGGCTGATAATATAGTTCAATTAAAATTGTCGTTATCAACAATAAGATAAGTAATAAGTAAGGTAAATAGCTAGCTAGCGACGTTGCCAAGTTCCGAATCAAAAAACCGCAATTACTCGAAAAAGTAGTGGCGAACTGGAAAAACACAGACTGACTATTAACTTAAGTCTTAACTTAAGAACATAAGTACGCACTACTACGAGTACTGATTACTGATTCTCAATGTTCTCTTATCACTTAACGATTTTAAGTGTTTTTCTTATTTTTCATGACTAAGCATGTATTTGGGTTATTCTTGGATAAAATTTGCTTCGATCAACAGACATAGAGATAAGTCAAAATTATTCAGTGAAAATTTGCTGACAACTGTTAGTGATAGTGACGGTCTGTAATTCACAATTTGTGATTTCTTGCAAATTGCAATTGCGATTATACATCTCAAATTATCCAAATCCGTATTCATTTCTATTCTACGCATTCTAGAATGGAATGCTGTGCTGTTGTTGAATGGAATGTTGCCTGACTTGCGTAAAAATCAGAAAAATTCCACACACTCTAATAATATTATAACGTTTGATAATTGATAAGAAAGATCTAGGCTTGGAAACAATCTGCTAAAGTGACAAGCACTTTTTATTGAAAGTAATGATTTCTTTGCTTCAGAGTGCAAATGATTCAAAATACGCCTGGGACACTAAATTCGTTTATTTAGCAATCTCTGTGCTGGTAATTTTCTAGTCCATTTGCACAAAATCGGCTTATCCGAGCCAAGTAAAGAATAAAAATATACCTAGTTGCGGTGATGAGTAAAGAACTTTTACAGAAAGTCTTGTATATGAGACTCCAGCAGTAGCTATTTAATATTTTAATAATATATAATTTCGTATATTTTCCGGACTGTACTCTAATTCATTCCAATGTATTCCTGGGTTTCAGTCAATTTTATTGTTTATTATTTAAAATTTTACAAATACGTTTCGGTGTCTTTCTCCACCATCATCAGTTTGTGTGTATAGTTCTTTACATCCCAACATTCAACTGGTCACTGATTTTTTTTTATAAAAAAATTCAGTGACCAGTTGAATGTTGGGATGTAAAGAACTATACACACAAACTGATGATGGTGGAGAAAGACACCGAAACGTATTTGTAACATTTTAAATAATAAACAATAAAATTGACTGAAACCCAGGAATACATTGGAATAATATATAATAGAGGCAATGCGTTTTGCGTTTTAAATTAATTCTGACCCTACGTGTCCCCCATCGCTTTTGATAATGTTATCTATTTTGAGGAACATGAAACACAATGTTCTAAGTTCGACCACACGCGGACTACCAATGAGTTGCATGGCAGAATTGGAAGTTTGAAACGTGCTCGTGTGAATCTGCACTTTTTGCATACATGATTAATTCGCATACGGTTGAAAATATTAAATATCGCACAAAAAAGCTAAATTGTTTTATCAAACTGCCTGTCAGTTAATCTACAGGTCATAATGTTCTAGGCATTAAACTTTTTTTCACTGCTGTTATATGATGAATACCGGTTTAATATGTTGTTTAAAAACCACTATCAACCAATCATTGCTCTAATAATAATGAAGGAATTTATGAAAATTGCCATCACGATGACGGCGCAAATTTAGTTCATTACAGACAGGGCCAATAGCTCATGGATAGTATCCATCAATTTTTTAAACTTTCAGAACAATGTACATGCTTATTGTAGTGACGTGAATTATGATGCATTGTGAGCAATTAAAACACTATTTTGTATCACTTACATCACATACAACAGTGAATGGGAGTGCAACAGCAACAGCCAAATGGTCCTAACATGGAGTGTCGGAAACTGATACCAGTCACGTCGCACATTTTATTATCACTATAAAATACTTTTTTAGAACTGTTCATTTTTTTTTCAATGCCAAAAATTGCGGCTAACTCACATCAAGCGCGAAACTACCAACATCAGTCTAGATAATGTGAACCGTAATTGTTAACTTGCTAGTTCCTTCTGCTAATTCGTGATACGTTAGGTAAACTGAAATTATAATTAAGAATGATCGCAAACTTTGTCATGTAAGCACCACCTGTTAGAAATTTGAACACAATGCACTAAATGTTTGACTGGATCATACAGAAATAGACTCACTAGTGTTCTTTTTATATACAGTCAATAATGAGTTCGCCATTCCACGATTATTATTTAGGATCCTCTAATAAAATTTACATTAACTAGTGACCTAATTTCATACACACTGAATGGTCGACCCACGCTTGTTGTGTGGCGTTATAATTCAGTTCCCCTCTTGATCATAAATGAAATAACGCACTCTATGTTATATGTGAAATCGGAAGATTCTCTATAATTCATTCAAAAATGTTGCATGTATGGACTCAAGGAAGCAGCTTTTTTGCCGATTCTATTCTGTATTGATAAGAATTTACTCAATGAGTCAAACATCACTTTCGCATTCACCAGCATTTGTTGGAAAACATATTTTTATTGAGACTACAAGGCAGAAGAGCAGGGACATCTGTACTTAAGAGCGTCAACTATTAAATTGTGTTTATTTTAATCCAAAAGAAATTCCTGGGTTCCAGTCAATTTTATTGTTTATTATTTAAAATGTCACAAATACGTTTCGGTGTCTTTCTCCACCATCATCAGTTTGTATGTATGGCTGTTTCTACTGCAGGTGCAGGTAGAAACAGCCATACATACAAACTGATGATGGTGGAGAAAGACACCGAAACGTATTTGTGACATTTTAAATAATAAACAATAAAATTGACTGGAACCCAGGAATTTCTTTTGGATTAGATTGAAATATAGTCAGGAAATATACACAGTAATTGTGTTTATTGTATTATTTATGTTGCGTCTCAATAACACATTTTTTTCTTAATTTCAGCTGAAGGAGATTGCAAGTAAACACTGCCGATAGTAAAACAAGATTACTTCCATCCCTGATATTCAATAGACTTCAATAAAAGGTAACTTTGAACTGACGTTATTCGAGACGCGAGAAACCCAATTTTGAAAATTTTGTCCTACATCCTCACATTCTTCCAGATTATATAAAAAATAATTCGCATTTTCTATATTAGGTCTTATTGAAATTTAAGGCATACTTGGAAACATGTGCGATTCAAAAACATTGATGTGTGCCCCAGTTTCCAACTCCAATTTTGATTCACTCTTGTATGACACCAAAAATTAAATAAAAAATAGTCGTCAGACGGCCAAATTTTCCCAAACTTTGGTACTGGATCACTTTTGAATGCTGTAAGCGATTTGATTTCTGTTTAAAGACTTTTCCAGTCCTTCAGAAAAATAATTTTTGCAGTCAGAAAGCGTTTTTGGAAAAAATATTACCAATTTGGAAGAAAATTCGGAAATTGGATTTCAATATCAAAGTCATAAACATAGACCTCGATAGAAACAGATTTTTAAATTTTCGCCATCTTTTTTACCTACAGGGTGAGCTCAACAAAGTCAACTTTTTGGGCTTGCAGTGATAACATTGTTCCCATTATACACTTATGTTGAAGCGAAAGCTTTATAGTCGACTAAAGACCAAATTTTGATGTACAGGGTGCATGAATAAACGGATTGCTTTGAAGTAAAGTTCGCTTTACTTGAAGGTCTGCAAGAATCCGAGACTTCGGGGACGGTGCTGATTTGGGTCACTTTTGCTGCTCCCCTGTATATCGAATTTTTGTCTTAAGTCGACTATGAAGTTTCAGCTTCAATATGAGGTCTATATTTTGAAAATCGGTCCAAGAGCAAAAATGCTATCACAGCAAAACCAAAAAGTCGATTTTTTTCACACCCTGTAAGTACAAGAGAGAAAAATTCAAAAAGCGTTTCGAGATATAAGGTCTTTTTTATGCCTTTGATGTTGAAAGCCATAAAGATATATTTTTATTCAACTGGGCGCCTGCTAAAATGACAGAAAATTTGCGTTTTTTTTACACAGGGTGCTTTACCTGCAGCAGTAAATTTGGGTGAAAACATAAATTGACCGTAAAAAAAATTGGATTGGAATTTGTTCAGTTCCAAAGTTTAAGCAAATTGAGCCGAGAAACGTATATTTCGTTGAGCAGTTTAGTTTCCTCGTGAGATGGAATAGGACGGAACACCCTGTATACGGGGTGATTCAAAAGCGCTCTGATAAACTTCAGGAGGTGATTGCTGGCTTATTTTAAAATTAAATGTTAAGAAAATATAGAGAGTTAAAGTTTAATTAAAAAACATAAAAACTGGGTTGAGAGATTATCCGAAACCGGTTGAGATATTTCGATAAACTTTTGCAGGTGCCATTAGCTTTCGAGTCATGTTTCCATTGAATTAAATACTTTCTGAGTTCACCAATGGCGCGAGTACCGACATAAAATTCAATATTTTCGAAGAAAAAAACCAATTTGAACTTTTTATTGCTTGTTCAATTTCAAACAAAAAAACTGTGTCGACCTTTTTATGCGCAACGATCATTTTCGAGTATAAAAATAAGAACCGCATTAATGCAGGTCTAGAAATCCTTACACTCATCCTCATTTTTTTGGTTTTAAAGAAACAAGTAAGGACATGTACAATATTCCAAGCAAAAGAGACTAACTGCTTGTAACTTGCCTGCAGGAAAAAAGCTCGAAGAATTTATTTAATTAAAGCATTTTAAGGGCTAATTGAGTTTAAATTTTTTGGTGTCCTTTACAGCGCCAATTACAAGTCATCGCCTGCTCCATTAAAATAAATCGTCAATAATTTGGAAGATTGAATTAAAATAACTTGAGTGAGGATTTGAAGTCGTGTATTTTAATTTTTTTATTCGAAAATCTTGCGTTGTTCGAAGAAAACACAAGAGAGATTTTTGATTTGGAATTGAACAAGAAATGAAAGAGTGAAATTAATTTTCCGATTAATCAGTGGCGCACCTGTTTTTCTGCAAAAATATTGAATGTCATGTGGCTACGGGGGACCAAAAAGATATTCCATTCAATTCCATAAAAATGCAACCATCTGCAAAATTTCATTAAAATATCTCAAGAGGTGTCGGATATATTAATATTTTTTCTGTTGTCTGTCTAATAAAAGTTTACGTCCCAAATTTTCGTAACAATGTTTCTAAAATTTGTCAGAGGATTTTTGAATCACCCTGTACATGTAAGCTATTGTTAACTGTCCGCAGCATATTATAGTGAGCCAAGGAAATAATGAAAATAACTAGATCTTAAAAGTGTATATTGTAAAAATTGCTGACCTTCGTTCATGGCCATGTCCATCAACTGCAAGTCTTCGTCGTTCAGCAAATTGGACAAGAACCCATCGGTTTGATTGTTGGAGAATTCAGAGCCAGTATTATTCTGAAAATAAAACAACAGTTATTAACTATTGAGGATAGAACATGTCTTTCGTTACTCGAGTAAAAAGACCTGCATTGATTATGCACAGCATTGCTAATTAAAAAATCGATTTTTCCTTAGGGCACACATTCAAAACTGTACCTGATAGTACATCATATCATTAGATGGTTCCAGCTTGTAATGTGGAGCGGAGCTAGGTTCTCCCATTGGTTCACTGCTGTTAGTTAAGTTCATGGAAGTGGCCACAGCATTGCTAATGGTTCCTCCTAGAACAAGTTTGTTGTCTTCCAGAAAAAAATTCTTTTGGTGCTTGGCAAGTGCCGAACCGAAAAATGTAGTTTACTGTCCTTTGCTTGAGAAAAATGGGGTGTAGAGTAGTGGAAAAGTATAGCATATTATTCGCACAGAAAGGGAATGGAATTTTTATATTTGATTTTTTTAATTACACGATTTATTAAAACAATTACGAAATCAGGGTTTTAATGAGCTGGTTTATTTCGAAAGTGAATCGAAATGGATTGAAGACAAAAATATCCTTACCTAAATTTCCATAGGGCATGGTACTATTCAAGTCCCCCATAGGTGTAGGGAGAGTGGCATTATGCAAAAGTACACCCCTGGCATCGTAGGTAGTGGCAGGGTGTGCGTGCGCATGAGGGTGCCCGTAATTGGGGAGGGCGTGGTGAGCTCCAAAGGGGTGTATCTCGCCAGGGTTGGGGAGACTTAGCAAATTTGCCAGGTCTTGCCAGCGCTGCTCCATGCTAACGGTGCGCACGTAGGGCATGCGACTCTGGAAATCGAGCAAATCGTTATTTTTTGCACGCTCTGTCGGGATAAAAACGTTTGGGGTAGAGTAGAACTGGGGTAATGCCTTCGCATGTCTTCGGCTTGTATAGGCAGGGCCGCATATCTACAATTTTTCCGACATTTAGTGCAGATAAAATTAGTTCGCAAATTGCAAAAGTTGCATGTTCAGAGCCATATACTTCCAAATGGATTCAATTCCGGTTATATTTCAATAACTCACTAGGGTTTTCTCGTCTTAAAACAGTCGGGCAAATTCAAACGTTCTACTTATTTTACATGGAAGTTATTAATTATTTTACTTGAAATTTAATTGATTATAAATTAAGTTTCATTATTAATCAATTAAACTCCACAAATCTGCGTTCCAAAACTAATTTGGAAGGTTAATAACCGAGAAAACTGTTATGGTGCCATAAAGTAACAATGGACATAACAATACTAAGAAGTTAGGCGTAGAAAAGAGAGAAAAACAAGACCAAAGCCAAGACTTTTACAAGAGTTTTGCGAGGCTTTCGTAAGAATATTTGTTCAATTTGTTTTTAACTTTTACCTTGAAATTGTTGTATAAGTTAACAACAAAATACAGGGTGTCCGTAAGCACATGATCAAAAGAGTACTGCAATATTCTTTGGATCAAAAGATGTCAGCTAACTTTACTAAGAAAAAATGTCTGGATCCTCTGCTGTTGATGGTCAAAGTTCTTTAAAAAAAATATTGTTTTTGAAATGCCGGAAGAATGGATTTTAATGAAACTCGCTGTGAATTTGTTCCTATGTAATAATCATGTTTTGATGAAGCAACCGAGTTCATCCGCTTTGGGCAAGTGAAGAATTCTTGAGAGTCTTGATACAAAA
This sequence comes from Dendroctonus valens, assembly GCA_024550625.1. Classification (NCBI taxonomy): domain Eukaryota; kingdom Metazoa; phylum Arthropoda; class Insecta; order Coleoptera; family Curculionidae; genus Dendroctonus; species Dendroctonus valens. The sequence continues at coordinate 4,596,537 of JAJTJO010000038.1, read as the reverse complement.
ACTATCAGAACTTTTTATTTCGTAGCTGAAATCAACCGATTTTTTTTAATTGATGTTGTAATCCTCTCTTGACATTTTCTTCTTCTTTGGAAATTCATGTCGCATTCATAGTTTTTGGTCTTGTATTTCTAAAAAAACATTATTTCCGCAATAAATTAAATGTTGGCTCAAATTATCGAATTTTTATCATGTTGAATTGTTCAGATTAAAAAACTTTGATCCACAAATTACAGAGAAGATGCACATTTTTTCTTAATAAAACTTAGTCTCCTTTTGAGTCAAAGAATGTGACCGAAAAGAAAGACTTGCAAGTCTCTTTCTGCAAGACCCAGACCATGCAAGTCTTGCTTTGCTCAACACTAAGAATTATCAGTTGGTTCTACACTCCCAAATATCTTTGGGATTAGGCGTTGCTCGAAACACTGTACACGAAAATATTCCACATAAAAAGAATATTAGATCAGTCCAATAGGTACTCTAGTCTGATGTTTTAAGTCCAATATAAAAGCAAATAAATCGAAACGATGCCCGAAAAAATCTGATACTGAAATTGAATAGACACAGGTTCCATTCATTAGTCAGCTCTAGCCCGAATTTGAGCACACTTCAGTTTGACGGGTAAATGATAAAAATGACTGCCACAGCGGGACCCACGAACCTTCCCACGAAGTGCATTGTTGCCCTTAAATTATGGTTCACCAGCTAAGTAAATATTTTGGTACCGGTACCACTATGAGGAATGTTATTCTACTCACCAGACCGTGAGTAAGAAATAAAAATCGAAGGTTTATTAATTACTACACATTTTTTTGGAAAAAATCCATTCAGTTGAAAACGAAGAAGGTTTGAAAAATCATGCTTCATTTCTCAGCAGTAGTCAATTGTGCAGTTTGGGGCCTCCCAAGGGTCTAATTGGTTTAATCCCTTTGAGCGTTATTGGACAATATGCATAGAAAGACACCATAGAAGAGTCCAAATCCATTATTCGGTGATTTAAACTGACCGAATATCAAATTACCTTTACTTCCCAAGGTACAACAAAAAGGGATTAGTCGAAAATCCGATTGACTCGCCCTTGTTTTTTCTACAAATTAACCGAACGCGGTTAGAGGTCTTTTGTAAAATTTTACCATTTTGCACCTGCAGTGACAGTTGGGACAGGTACCGAACAATGCAAACTCGATGGAAGATAAATGTACTGATGATGGCACTTTAAAACCTTAACAGAACGATAATTTGACAAGAGGAACCCGCATCTAACAAAAGAAGCCAGTGGTTCAGTCTCAGCAACTCATTTGTCATAATAAAAATTTACTTTGAAATTTTACCATCCATCTTCCAAATTATTTTAAACCGCTTCTTTGTAGATATTATTTGTGAATTGTGTATAAGGCAGCGGTGGTTTCCTTTGATAATTGCTGATTGAAAAGAACCATAGCATTTCAGGCGGTTGAAAAGCGTTTCAAACATTAGATTCAATAGATGCACTGGGAAAAATAATCCTCCTAGTTACAGCACTAATCAAGGCAAATGATATTTTCGATTTGAATCTAATAATTTGGTTTTAAAAAAATTTATTCACTATATGGGAAGAATAAAGTGGGAAAGTTCAGTATTTGCCAATAACACACACACATTCGTTATTTCTTTAATCTTGATTTTAAATAAGGCGTAAAATTAAATAAAACTAATTCAATAATAACAACAGGAATAATAAAATTTAAAGATAATGATAACCAAAACACAACAATAAAATACTCTCAGGCTGTTTGCTATTTGATTTCCGTATGATTTTCTTATTATTGATAAAATCCGAAGTTTTGGAAAAATGTACCTACAACAATTTTGATTATTTTGTTTTTGAAAATTATTGCCGCGTACATTTTCATTGTGAATAAGCTCCAGCAGACAGGCTTTACCCAACTAGAATATATTTTCATGCAGTATGAATTAATTATTCTAACAAAAGTACAACAAAAGTGATTTAAGGTGTAGATATTTTTACGTTTTGATTGGGCTTATAAGAACTAATAATTCTTATTAGAACTTATTTCAGGATTCTCGCGCGGGATATTGAAAAAATAGTAATTAAAGTGTCTACTGTGTTGTTTAAACTGTTTGATAAAATGTGCATAAAAAACGTTTATTTTTTTTAATAACTATACTACAATTCCAAGGAAAAAAATAATAAAAATTCGCACAAATATGCGAACCAACTACCCGTCGATTTAGGTAATCTAGAAGAGAAGGAAAAACCTACATCTGAAATATGTTAAGCCCTGTTTTATTGATGCCTCTCTTGCTCAAAATTTTGAATTCTAATTTTATGTTTTCTGACTTAAATTGAATCGCTGGTATGTTAAGCGCTTAAAACGTTCAATATTAAAATCGTATTTAAGTGTTACGAGCACAGATTTAATGCGGGTCAATTCGAATTACCTTTTGCAAACGTCTTGGTCTTGCGTTTTTTGCAAGACCAAAACCAGTGACGCTCATCACCAATTTGAATAAAATTATCAATCAACACTTATCAGAAACAAATAATTTCGACTTACAAATGTAGTTTAATATCCGTTGCATTTTCTATTTTGATCAAATATATGTAAGATGTTCAAAAACTGTCATCCTAGAACAAATATTCGTAACCAGCACTAGAATGTTTATCACCACATTTAATCCCGAACATATTAGTTTTATCTGAATAATCAAAATGTGAGGCGCGTGAAAGTTTCAAATAAGCTGATATGAAACTAGGAAAAATAGCAAATAACATCAAACAGGCGGCTTTATCTAATTTAGCCTTCAGCAGTATCTCCACCGAAGGTTAAAAGAAACAAAGGTAAAGTAATTACTTTCGAAAATTATGTAATTTAAAATTTTTAGGAAGTAATAAATTGTTCTTGTTTCATGCTGTTATCAAAATGCTTGATAACTTGCTTTTAATTGATTAGATTAGAGTATTCGAACAAACAAATGTAGTTGAAACTTTCACAAACAATCTTTGCCACAGTTATAAATATATAAAATAATTGACATATTTTTTCTTATTACAGTCTTTAAAAACAACTTAGTGAATAGGTATTATAAAAGCCCAGAATCCATATACTTTGTTGCGGACAAGTAAAATAATTTTTACTTTACAGTGTTGTTTGGCATCCAAAATCCGCAGATAATAATTAATTAGGATTTGTCAGTTCTGAGACAAAACATAATGCAATTACATAAAACCCTGACATGTGATAATTAAAATGTTAAGCCTCTTCCGCAGTAAACGAATAACTTTCAAAGGTAATTGCACCATTTTCTCGGTTACGGTTGAGCGTTTTTCTTATTTCATGCGTCAGTGGCTCTAAACGTGCGTGACCATGTTTTTCCAAATGGAAAATCAATTTTCCGAATAAAGACTACAGGTCGAACTCACCTGGAACGCAGCCCGGTGATGAGGATGGTGAAATTGGGGTGTCTGAATCATATCTGCAAATATATCGAAATCGTCTCCAATGTCACTACTTGAGTTGGTTAATCCAGAAGTCTCGGCCTTCTTGGTGCTATTTTCAAGTGCCTCAAGACCTGTTAAAAGCCCAGAGGCGTTTTTCTGAAAAGCCAGTATTGTTTAAGCACAACAGCCCTAATCTGCAAAGCTTGGTAGTAAATACCTGTTGCGAGTTTTCATCTTCTAGTGCGACTAAACGTAAAGCTTCATCCAGAAGAAATTCTGGAAGGGGTAGGGCAAGATCTTCTAAGGCGCATGAAGAATTAGCCTCAGCCCCGGGTTCTCCTTTTATTACATACTCTCCTGATGAAATTCATTAGGCATTAGCATGGTTGACTAGTAATGTGCGCAGCTTTTACTTAGGCGCTGTGCAAAATAGAAAGCATCATAATGCCGAAATTAAATCAATTATACAAATATTAATATCAAGGAAACAAATCTATTGATTTTTCAAGCTCTTCTGCTTTCAAACCACAGGGGTGCGGCTAATTAAAAAGATATACCATCGTCAAAGTAGACGACGTATAACCTAGAAAGTAGTTCGATTAATTACCGTGAAGTTAATTGATATTTGTGTAGCGGTTTTATGAATTATTAAATATCAAACTTGGTTTTGAATCATTTTTCATTTTCGTTTCGAGAAACGAAAACAACAGTTAAATAACTAGTTGTATAAAGGTGGTAAACTATAACAATGTTAAAGGTGAACCGAGCAAACCACTCGTACAAATTCCTAAAAACTTGAAGAACTTACAAGTTTCAGGCAGTGGCCGCAGCTAAAGCATAACTTTTTTGCTAATAAGAATATTAGTTGGGTATATTTTCCTGACTACTTTAATCACTTCAAATTATTTCTGGGTTTCAGTCAATTTTATTGTTTTTCATTCAAAATGTTACAAATACGTTTCGGTGTCTTTCTCCACCATCATCAGTTTGTCTAAAATATATATTTTTACATTTATCATCAATTTAAATAAAAAACTTTCACAAAATTCACATATTAAAATACAAATCACACACATATTAAAAAGTACATTAAGAACATTGGTTTTCAGGTGATGAGTCAGGACAAACATGTCCGGGAAAAGACTAGAATCTATTGTTTAGAGATTTAAATTTAACTTACGTGTCTAGATGTTTCTATCTTCACATTTGACTGGACATTGAATTCCCTATTTTATTCGACATCGAGCGAGGGAACAGATAAACAATAAAATTGACTGAAACCCAGGAATAATTTGAAGTGAATAACAATATTAAAATTAAAACTAAGGGTTTGCTTTGGGCCCTCTTTGTCAAACACTATACATTATGCAATTGTGTATGCAATTGTGTATTAGCTGATTTTCGCTCGTTTTGTGCCATTGAGTTTAATGACATTAATTCTATTAAAGGTATGTTGAGGTGACCGTAATGAAATTAAACTGCAAACTTCCGTGTTGCAAAGAAATACCGAAAAGTCATCACGAAACATAACGCGTAGAAAGGAAAAATATTTCCAATCAAAGCGGTTATGGCCGGTAAAGGCAAAATGCAATTATTGTGTTTTCCCTGAACGACTGGGATACTTTGAGATTACTCTAGAGATAAACTTATTGACAGCTTCTAAGATCTATTAACTATTCAAATTATTGGCTGGCCTCAGCGTACGTAATTAGTTTTACAATCCGAGAACGTTGATTGCTGATTTGATACCATGATAGGTAACTCTTGAATAGATTTGAGACAACTCACGGTTTTGGTTTACCATTTTCATGTAAAGCCAACGCTCTCCTCCATAGAAGATTTTGCAAGGAATTGTAATTTAAGCTAAATATTTTATAGCTCACAAACCGCAGCTGGTCGAAACGGGTCGATGCTATTTTTTTTCGCTTGCATATCAAATATCCAGCACTGATTGTGACGACACATTTCGAACATGATCAATTATTTGCAATGTTTGCATTTTATTGACCGTGAATCGCGTTCATCAGAAACGGAGAGAAGAAGCGAGTTTTCAGCCAAATTTGGCCCTGACGTAGGAACCAATCCTCAACAAGTTTCAGTAAAATCCCAGTGTAAGAGAACAGAAATCATTATTTGCCCAAAAACTATGAATGAATGAAGAGGACAAAAAAAGAGAGTGAGTGCATCAACTCAAAAAAAGTCACTTGATTCCAACTACCAAATAAAAAGTTCTGGTAGTTTTTGTACCAGGACACTCAAGAATTCCTCACTTGCCCAAAGCTGATGAACTCGGTGCTCTATCAAAATATGAGTCTTAGACAAGTCTAGAACAAAATCTCGAGCCTTAAGATGCGCCTCTATTCGGAAGCGTCGGTTCAGTCACATAGCACTGAATCATTGAAAAACGTACACTTTGTGGACGCGATTTTTGTTCCAGAATTGTCATTTACTAAGCGGTGGTTATTTCGTGTGGTGTATGATTGTCCAATACAAATCCAATATCAATCAAACCACACGTTCTAGTTTAACTTAATTAAAACACTCACCCGAAAGGTTAAAAGAAACTTTTCCTGATCACAAAAATTGTCATTTTTTCGCTATTGTAAGCCGCACACAAAAAACACCTTCAAACTCACTGGAAAAAGAATTAACGAGGGTTTCCGTCAAAATGGATCCACAACAAGCGACCGAACAATGGGCGAGAAAAAAATAATAACTGGTCGAAAGCTTAGCATAATGATAGCTCTACGACGGCGGAATCACCGTGACTAAAAGGCCTACCTGCATGGTACCTTTCCTCCTCCCCCCAATAACAGTTTTAAATTAACTTCCATCCCATTGGTTGAGCCTAATAAAATGTAACACATTTATGGGCTTTATTCCTCCACCACGACCTCATGGGATACTTTTGCGTAATTGCAATGGCTGACAATATCAGAGAATCGTCTTTGAATTCTGGAAGATCGACGTTAAATATCCACTAACAGACCGATTTTGCCGAAGACTGCAATCCAAACCGACTGATTTAAACGGCGAAAAAATATAGAGTAAACAAACAGAGTGAAACTCTACTCCAGTGACCGAACAATGAGCTATTTTAAATAAAAATTACTTTTGGTTTCAACTATTTGAATCCGATTGAAATAGTGACTGGTTGAATTTCGGGTAATAATAATACAATTACCTCTTTGAAAAATGACTAGACAATTTTTCTGCTGACCAAGGATGACAAGTTAAAGAAATTTCAATTTTATTTTGGCACTATGCATGTAACGGGTCAGATTAACAGGTGCAATGTAAATAATTGAATACGCTTTTATTGTTATTGTAGGTTTTTTTTCTCCGCGTGCCGCCACTTAATACAGAATAATTATTACTATCGTTCTTGTCACAAGGAATAGTCCACTTTGGTTTGTTATTCAAATATTACATGCTCATTGATTGTACGCATTTATTCATCTCAATTTATTTCAAAATTTCCTGGGTTTCAGTCAATTTTATTGTTTATTATTTAAAATGTTACAAATACGTTTCGGTGTCTTTCTCCACCATCATCAGTTTGTATGTCTAGATGTTTCTACCTTTACATTTGGTTGCACATTTGTCCAACCATGAGAATGTCCAACCAAATGTAAAGGTAGAAACATCTAGACATACAAACTGATGATGGTGGAGAAAGACACCGAAACGTATTTGTAACATTTTAAATAATAAACAATAAAATTGACTGAAACCCAGGAAATTTTGAAATAAATTGAAGTACATTCAGGAAAATATACACAACAATTCATCTCAATGTTTGAAGCGAAGTCTAAGCTGGTTAGACCGTAGCAAAGTCATCCCTGACTTCCTCCATTCTGCTTTCAAATCATTTTTTTTATTTGGACTTTCCTTGCGAAAATCATCGAAATTGATCAAAAGAAAAATTGTCTTGCTATGTGCAAGTCGGTAACTACATTACGCACTTTTGTTAAATTACGTATTGTAAATTGATTGCGAAAATTTTCTTGGATTTTTGTGTTTGCCAACGGAGCAATGATATTGGCAGCGACTGCAGAAGTGAATTGAGAAGGAATTAGGGGTTCCGTTATTTTTTGCTTTTTATTGTGTCTTAGATAGAAAGAAACTTATTGCATACAAGTTTAGCAAATTAATAAAGAAAATTAGTCGCTGCTCTGGAGGCATAAGCAAAAAATAAGGCGGATAACGGCTTTTTTAACAGGACACGCTCCCGGCAAAAAACACCTCTTGAGGATGGGACTGAGCGATCAACTGACCTGCTGGGGGTACGAATTAGAGGACGAAACTACTCTACATATTATGTGTCACTGCACGTCATATGCAACAGGTAGACGAAGACTCCTGGGAGGAGATGAAGTTCTACCGGACCAGGTCATGCGTACCCTCCTCAAGATTCTTCTTGAATTCATTGAATACACAGGGATAATGAGGGAGTAAAATACGAAGCACAATAGGACAGAAATGACCGCGGTGCTAGGCCAAATACCTCTTCGGAGGTGAGGAAGGGTTTTAGTGGGTAAACAACTAAGCTGGAGTCCCACACAGCTCAGAGCGCCAGAACATCAGCTCTGGGTTGGAAAAAAAAGTTAGTTTTACTGGAATTGAACTAACTTGTTGTGAGAACAATATCCACGGGTAAATTCAATAAGTTGAAACCTCCTTATCACTGACGTTTTACTTCAACACTTTAAACAGTATTCCAAAGACCAAACTGAAGCTTTTGAGAAAGTCTCCCGTTAAAAGTGATATCATTATGAAACACCCTGTATAAATGTAGAAAACAAAGCGGTGCATTTCTCCACTTGACTCAATCCCTTCGGGAACAGAAACAAACAAATACAAGCGGTTTCTCACAACTGCTTAACCGCATGTATTCTAAAGAGGATTTTTAATTAGATACCAGTATATTACAGCCATACTTGACTACTATCCATGTCAATGTCAGACAAGTAAATTAGCAGGTTGAATACATGAACAACATATTTCCTATCAAATTGGAATGAAGTAATTGAGCATAAAATGAGACTGAAAAAAGGTAAGTCTGAAAGCAGTGATATTCACGCCATTCCCTTCAGTTAGGAATGAGGTTCGACACTTATATCGACAGCTCCTTAATGCAAATGAATTATCATTTATCTGTCTGGCTCAGCGATTGTTACTCATTTAATATCACACTGAAACGTAAAGGTTTGATAAAAAATGTGCGATTAGATTATCAGGATCGAACGATTCCAAAGTGAATTAAAAATTGCATGATGCATTTTCGGAGCGGTTGAAAGTGGCAGCAATTAAAATTCCCAATTGGTTCCAGCGTTAAATTCACTGATAACCTTTAAGTGTGTTTCCTTGTGCATATTTCAACATTAAAAGACTGAACTGGTAGTGGCGCAGATGCGAATACCATAGCGTAATTGCCGCTAATAAACAACAAATGACATAATTTTTTATCTGCTAAACAATAGCTCGATAAAAAATAAAATCAAGTTCAGATACAACTATTGTGTACCTACCAGAAGGAAGCCATCACGATTAACGAAAGTAAAAGTTATTACTTTTTAAGCTTTTAGATATTATATTTACGCAGACGGTACAATAGCTGGGAATACAAAAGAATTAACCACATACACCCAATACCGAAAGGTGCTACGTATAATTATATAATCCGATATAGGCATATATTTTTACTTATTTGCTTCATCACCATGTTTCAGCAATATTTCCATAACAGTTCTTTGATGGTTATCTATAACGTCCAATTGACTTGTAATAAGGAAATATTTATTTATAAAATTGACGTTTTGTTCAGTTTGTTAATAATCCTGCAAATTATTCCTAGGGTCTTTACACTACGCCAAGGCTCAACGGAAAAGTAATTATTACACCACATTCGAGAGTTATTTAAAGAGAACTCCTTTAAAAGTGCAGACTTTAATGATCGATTGGCAGAAACTGACGCTGGTAAATGGCAGGAAAAACGATAAAAAAAACACCGCTATTATCTTGTCGAGAATATTATTGAAAGAAGAAACAAGATAATTCTGGGCTGTTACATGAAATGTTACCAACAGTTACCTCTCTCACACTATCGACTAAAAAACATGTTGATGTACACAAAATTAATGTGAGCTCCTTGATGCAGTGAGTTCCATCGAATCTTCGGAATGATCAACCCGAAGTTTTACTCGAACCAGAAGTTAAAAAATTACTCTTGGAACTGAAAGCCACTTACGCGTAGAAGGAATGCATCATCAAAGCAGACCGCCAATGGGAACCATTTTGTTCTCTCGATGGGTCTGCCGCTCCAACTAACCGCTAATGAATTTGATTTGAAAATTACATCTGCCAATGGGTTTCAGCTTTTACCAGTGCCGTACACGCAACAATTCATGCGAATCAAACATCTTTTAACAGGGAAACTGATGAGTTTATTGCGCTTTTAGACCGACCATAAAAGCCCAAAAAAATCAGCAATCTCACACAATGACCGCTAAAGCTTTGCTCTTTTCATGAATCCAATTGCTGAAATTGATGAGTTTTTTAGAGCTTGAGGGCTGCTGCGCCGGGTAAACCACCTCTGAAGATGTAAGTCCACTCGTGTTTGTAAAACGTCAGAACGAAACTCTCTTGCACAGCGGCTTAAAACCTCCAAAATTCAGTTGCAATATCAATCAGGCTATCGCCGAAATTGCTTGAAACTGCTGAGAATTTTTACTAAAAAAATCTTTTTCACGGCCGTCTAAAAGCCCGAGAAATTCACCAGTTTTAAGCAATCTATATGGAAATACAAGTTACTTCAGAAACAGCTAGCCGACGTGTCATTAATATCGCGATTTGAATTTGAAAATGACTTCAATGCAAGAATATATTGTAAAATAAAGAGTGCAAAGAATAAACCCAAAAAACAGTTTGAAATGAAAAATAGATGGTATGCTCGGCGCAACGCCACTCTGAAGATGCAAGCCACTCATGCTTGCGAAACGTCAGGAAGAAATCCTATTTCGATGTATTTTGGGCCAGCATGGCAAAGATTCAATAATAACTCGCAAAAATAGACGCAAAAAACCATACTTGACGATCAATTAAAACGAAATAGAAAGTAACGAACGTTATTGATCATTTTCTTAATGAAACTTTTGTATCAAGGAACCTTCAAATTGATGGCAAATAGACAACGATTGATCGATTTGGTGGGGCTTCTTAGAACAAACCTTAATTTATATCTGTATTGTATTTAACCACTATTTTTTTTGCAAAATTGGTATGACAAAACAGTTGTGAAGCATAAAAAGACAATTTACCACTGTTCTTGGTCGCCCTTGAAAAACCATTGCTAATTTGAAACGAGAGAAAGGATTTTTTCGACAAAATTCGTTATGGATCCCTCAAGTTACAAAATACCCAACAGGAAATTAAAAAGGATATTAAATGAGTAATAGACTATTTTTTATGTCTATGGGATTGGCAAAGATTAGTATTTATAGACGAAGACAATACATAATTCACGGTTTTCTGGAAATTCAGGACACAGAGTTTTGCATTTTTCGTACAATTTTAATATTAAAAGCTCCGATATGAACCATTCAGCAGCTCTTTTGATCTCACCTACAAAGGCCCAATCATATATCTAGATCTAGAAAGATAGATAGTTCCACTTTTTTTTCAAATTAACACGTCAAATTGACACCCTTTTATGCCGTCTGTCGCCGTTCTCCGAAGCCATTTAAAATGAATTTAAATGAGTGCCCAAAATTTGGCGCTACTTATGTGATGTTTAAAAGAGATTATTATCTGAAATGTTATTAGACAGTCTCAAGTGCCTTTCGAGCCTCTTAAATGTGGTCTGTTGTCATCAACGTCTCCCACTGTTTATTTACGTTCTTGTCCGACAATAGAAGATGTAATTTTTGACACTTTGCCCACTACAATGGAACGATGGCCCTTTCGAGTTGAATTCTCCGGAACAAGTGCTGCTTGTGCCCTTTCTCAAAGAACTGTTAAGTGGCCGTTCTGTCTGCATCATTAAAATTGAGGTAAATTTTCAAAAAGACCCCAAAAATACAGGTAGGCATGGAATAGTTAATTCTTCGGACAGGAAAACCCTTACGATTCATTACAAGTCTGATATAGCTAAATCGGCCAAAAAAATTACTTATGTTGGATTATTGTGCGTTGTTTATTGCTTTGCCATTGCTAATAAACAATTTGTTTTGAAGAGGTGCAGTTAAAAGTAGTTAAGTCTTAGCTGAAGGCAAAGAAATAGGATTTTTAATGTAATGAGTGGCTAAACATGTAACGTATGAAATCAATTTCTTATGACATGGATTCGAACGAGAAAAGACACTGAGCATTTTAATAGCGTTCATGGTTATGCTTTTAGAAAGGAACTATGTATTTTTATTTGTACTTATTTACTTTCGCGACCTCTACGAAGAATTGAAAATGCCGCGGAGAAGAAATTCAACGTCTATTTCTATTCTTCGCCTAAAAAGTGGTTACGTAATTTTTCGGATGCTTCAATGCTTATACATTATACTTATGCTAAATCTTGGACATTGAATCGCATTAGATAAATAAATATTGGGCCGAAAAGAATCTGACTGCTCGGAAATGGTATAGTAGATTCTGTTGAAGGATCGACGGGTGGACACGTACGAATAAGTCCCAAAGGGCCGAGAAACTGTTTCATTTTTCAAGATCAAAAATAATTTGACCAAGTCATGCTGCAAAACCCTGGGGCATACCTTTCGAACTATTCTACCTAGTCCTCAATCATTAATCATAAATTTGGATACAATATAGGGTTTTTGACATTTCAAATGTGCGCCAAACAAAAAATCATTAATATTTCATATATGTGTGCTATTGTTGGGCTAATGATGCCCCGTCTAAGGAAATCGCGCCCTGGAAGAAATTTCCAAAAATTATTCTATGGTATACCTTAAAAGCTCGCCTGCCTATCCAAGATTTTTCACTTTTGAGGCAAAAATCCGATCGTTTCAAAAATAGCACAACAGTCACTAAATGCGCACAAAAAATCCACTTGATTCGGTTATTTACTAAACAAATAATAAAAAACTAGATTTTTATTATTTTGAACCGGCACTTCGGGTTTACAGTATGTATACTTCAGATGAAAGAACGTTCACTGTACAGACTGTGCCGAGTTGAAAACTGGTAAAGCCAATCAGAACAGAGGCAACAGAGCGAACTCGAACAACTAATATGGCCGCCATTTCAGACAATGGGGGCCAGGGAAAGGGAATTGCAGAGGGGCTGACACAAGGGGGGATCCCCAGCACATTTAACCCCAACTATTATAGCGACTTCAACATTAATCTCTCGAACTGATCCAAGAAATTCACCATTGCCGTTTCCATTATACGCTTTTCCATTTTATCCATATGCATGAGATGTTTCCTTTACAAACGTTATTTTTTCTTCCTGCCGAGTTTTCTTCGATATATTTCGGTTTTTGCATACACCTTAAAGTAAAGCACCAACAATTCAGACAAAACAATATTTCGCTGGAAAACGATCAACTGATGTTGTTTTATTTGCAATTGTCTATAGTTCATTCCAATGTATTCATGGGTTTCAGTCAATTTTATTGTTTATTTTTTAAAATGTTACAAATACGTTTCGGTGTCTTTATCCACCATCATCAGTTTGTCTAAAATATATATTTACAGTTATCATCAATTTAAATAGAAAACTTTCAAAAGTGAAAGTTTTCTATTTAAATTGATGATAACTGTAAATATATATTTTAGACAAACTGATGATGGTGGATAAAGACAGCGAAACGTATTTGTAACATTTTAAATAATAAACAATAAAATTGACTGAACCCAGGAATACATTGGAATGAATTAAAGTACAGTCAGGAAAATATACGAAACGATTGTCTATAGTAAAGTTAATTTATTGTAGACTTTGAGTCGTTAAAGCAACTTTGAATTTAAGATAGTTTAAACTAAATTTTCGGTCATAAAGCTTGATCTTATATTTTGAACAGTCGTTCTTTTCAAGATGGGGCCTAAATTTTCCGACTTCCTTCTGGGCTAATCAACAATTTAAGTCAAGTACAATTATTTTAAGAAAAATCTAACTAATGTACGAACTGCATCAAAGGTTAATCTGCTCACTAACAACAGTGGACCAAACTAGATAAGTTTATGTTTTCAGTCAAAAATAGTGTCGTTGAAATTTGGAATCAATTAGACGTGATCTTCATAAAGCAGGTTAATGCTATAACGGATCAATTATTATCACTTGAGTTGGTCACTGATCTTGAATCAACAATGATTAAACAAAACGGCGATCAAAAAAACTCTTTTGTAAAGAAGTACTCAGCACTTTAAAATTACATCTACAGTGCAAGTTTGCATGACGTGGCCAGACTTTGGTGTTTTCCTTAGATACATGACTCTATACTTCGTATAGATGCTATAACAATGTAAACACTATTCATTCAGTGGCCACTATTGGGGACATACCTGATTCTAGACGTTGTGCAGACTAAAATGACTTGGTGTTTTCTTTAACACCTATCGAAATACGCATAAACACGATTAGCCAAATTATTTGTTTACCGACCCCGGGCTCGTGTATTATTAAATTGTTTTCGGCATTTCTTTTGAAGATATTTTCTATTTTAATTGCATTGCATTAACTTCTATGCTGATTCAGGGTAGAAAAACTATGAGCTTTTGTCGCTGTTGATTGAGTTTGGAAAATATGTTCCAATTATAATTATCCAAAAGAAATTCCTGGGTTCCAGTCAATTTTATTGTTTATTATTTAAAATGTTACAAATACGTTTCGGTGTCTTTCTCCACCATCATCAGTTTGTATGTATGGCCCTTCCACCACGGCCATACATACAAACTGATGATGGTGGAGAAAGACACCGAAACGTATTTGTAACATTTTAAATAATAAACAATAAAATTGACTGGAACCCAGGAATTTCTTTTGGATTAAATTGAAATACAGTCAGGAAAATATACACAGTAATTATAATTATAAATTATTTAGTTGGCTATAACTATCATCGACAGTCTCCGGGATGATTAACTTACGTTCCTTTGAATTGAGACATTATCTCAAGCTATTTTAGCTTTTAAGCTGATATAGGCTTGCTAGAATGTTATGGCTAGATCTATCAGCTTTTATTCGGATTATCTACACATCGACAAATAAAACAAGTGTAAGTTCACACAAACATGTTTCGCCCTTAAATCTTCATAACTTTATAGTTCCAAATAGTAGGGGTTTTCACTTATATGAACGTAGAAGAGAGCCGTAGGCCACTGCATGAAAGTGCAAGATGAATTTGAAGACTGCAAGCCAGTCGTGCTTGTGAAACGTCTGGAAGATACTCTTTTGCACGAGGACCTAAAAGCCCGAAAAACTCAACAGTTTCACTCGGCTCGTGTTGGCAGTTTTCGCCTTAAAATAGAAATTTTTGTAGAAGGTAGATTTTTCCAACCAGAAGCTAATATTGACACCGAAGATGAGGAAGCCAAATGATGAGGGCGGATCCAAAAGCTGCACCGAGGAAAATTAAAGGAGAAAGAAACAGAAGGCCTAAAAGCCAGAACAGCAAAAAAATTCTTTAATCCCGTAATAAAGTGCGCCAAGCATTTACTTTATGCCGGTATTACACTATGCACTTTTCCCCGATTAATAGTTAAGTATCGAATGTCATTTTCTTCCCAATCACCAAGTTGGACATTGTACTCACAATAAATGTGTGCAATTTAAGTAAAACAAGATATGAAACAAGTGGGTTTTCGGGTTTTTAGGCCGTCGTTCGGTAGAATTTCTTCTTGACGTTTCGCAAGCACGTGTGGCTTGCATCTTCAGAAGTGGTTTGCTTGAACGCTTACACTGTTCTGATGAATGTTGAAGCGTTCAAGCAAACCACTTCTGAAGATGCAAGCCACACGTGCTTCGCGAAACGTCAAGAAGAAATTCTACCGAACGACGGCCTAAAAACCCGAAAAACCCACTTGTTTCAAGGAATGGCCTCGAAAGTCTATCTCTTTTGATAAAACAACATATATTTCAATACTTTAGTTCTGCGGTTTTGTGTTGGTAACGATGTGTAGACCAAAGTACATGAGGCAAGAGCCGAATATTTGCTTATGCCTCCAGAGAAGCGACTAATTTTCTTTATTAATTTGCTAAACTTACAACACAGATTTTCAACACCTGAAACACAATAAAAAGACAAAAAATATCCCCAAAGCTTTTTTCCTTGTCACTTTGCTTCGAGAATCGCTGCCAACATCATTGCCCAATTAGCAAACAAATAACCCCAAAAGTTCCCAGAAAGTTTTCACAATTTGCAACATGATCAAAGTCCGCAATAAATTGTACGATTTATCGATCGCAACCCGATTCCACGGTTTTTGCTCAGATCTAAACGTGCTGATTCTGTAAGAAGTTGCGGTTGAAAACTTCAGGTCGTTATTTTCATTTCGAATTAATTTTTAAATTTTTCTTTTGGGTTTATTCTGTACTATTTTCAAATTTAAATCGCGATATTAATAGCACTTTGGCCAGCTGAATAGTTTCTGAAGCAACTTTTATTTCCATATAAACTATGAATATCAAAAGAGTTAGGCTTCCGCCGGAATTGCTTAAAACTTACCAGTTTCAAAAAAATATCTGCTGGTAAGATGATGAATTTCCCGAATGATACCTAATTCGCAAAAATTGCGTTGATAATATATAATTTTGTGGAATTTCATCCGATGAAAAGAGAAAATTATTGGAATAATTATGAAGCTGTATTTATAAAGAACCAAACCCGGCTGACGACCATCGATGTCTTGTCTGGTTTTATCCTTCAAGACTTGTCATTAAGTTGGTATCTTGTGGGCCTTTTTTAAGTGGATTAACTTTTAAGGTGTATGCTTTTGTTGGGAGTTCACTTCGAATCTTCTTGCGGTAAGAGTGGGCCCAAGGTCAGAAAATTTTGTCTATTGTTAATAGCGTTTTTGTTCTCTCAATCAATTTGAAAGGGAATTTCTGAATTGAAGTCGTTTTGCTGTAGATAATGCGACTTAATCTCAAAATTGCGTCACCCATTCAGGATTCATGCAGTTCAGTGGAAAATTGCTGTGGGTTTTCCTTTTTACCATTTCTCACGGGTTTCAAATCGATTGATTCGAATAAATCCAACGTATAACGCAGACGACACGGCACTTATTGTACATGACAAAACTACTGAGAGAGCAGCTCAAAGACTCCAAACACTAACAAACAACACAATGACATGCTTTTATAAATGGAGACTAACCCCAAACGCGTCAAAAAACCAACTTCTGCTCACAAACCACAGACTCAACGCTGATTCCCCTACAATAACTGCAGACGGCCAAACGACACAACCAAAAAACGACGTAAAATACCTTGGAATCACAATCGACCACAAACTTAAATTCACTAAACACATACGACACATCAGGGCAGAAACAATAAAGAGAACAAAACACTTCCGATCACTAACCTACAAAGACAGAGGAATCAGCACAAACACCGCCACCAAAATATATAAAGCTATTTGTAGACCCTTGCTAGACTTTGGACATATACTCATGACCAACGGAACAGAAAGGACAAAACGTTATACACAAACAACAGAACAAATTGCACTAAGACTAATAACTGACTAGTGGACAATAAAATAATTTCTTCTTGCCACTGAAATTTTATTAATAATATTGTTAACCTAGAGAATTTTCATATTTGTTTTTTATTTAGATTAAGACTACATGTATTAAACAAGGGCAGAAAGACCGATAGGTCGATAGCCTTTTTTAGAAATAAAGATGTTTACTACTACTACTCCAACGTATATCATTTAGAATGCAATTTTGCTCTCGAAAGAAAGGTTTCGGCAAGTAGTTTTATCAAATGGCAACAACAATCGATAGTCTATCTGAATTACAATCAACTGTTAAGAGAAAGAATGTTTAATTCGCCACTCCTTTTCTTTGATGATGCCATTTGCAAAGGCCACTTCTCACTAGTGACAACTAATAAATACTTAATAAAATCATTTTCTTTGTGTGTTCCATCACTGAACACAATTTTGATGATTTTCCCCATTAAAGGACGATACCGTACGGTGTGCTGGAACTTTTAAATTAAGCAATTTAAAGGCAGGTGTCGGGATGTATAAAAAGCCAAAAAAGGCACTGGGCCTTCAATATAAGTTTTTATATCGGCCCAGCATACACCGTGACTCAACAATTTTCTTATACGAATGTTTCTGAGAATACCCACCCCGTGTCAAGCCTGATTCCACGCCAAAGAATACTCTTATACAAAGCGCCTTAATAAGGCAATACGGACTTTGAAATTATGTAAAATGAATGCTTGAAAATGTCGAAAAGTTGAAATATATTCTCATACAATTCTCCCCAGCCAAACTGGCTACACCGAAAGTAAGGATATAGCATTCTTATCACCAACCCTCTTGCCAGAGAGAGGCCTTTTCTTTCCCCTTGATTTTCCATCAGTCCGAGTGTTCTTGCATTAGGGGAGCCTTCTGTCATAAACCGTATTATCATTTTCCCTTTTATCTCTACTTCGCTTACCCCTAATGCTTGTTTTTTAGCTACCATTCATTTATTTCTTCTGTCAAAGTATCCCTCCACTTTATTCTGTTCTAGTAAAATGGGCTTATAGTTTGTTGGAAATGTACATCCCATTTTCTCAGCCAGCAAACAAAATTTAGTGTGTGAAATATCATTAATACCGCTCTGGTATGCGTTTTTCTTTTTATAAAACTGACCGTTGATCGAGTTGAAAATACGTAAAGTAAATTTCAAAAAAATGTGATCGAAAACTTTATCAGAAATGTGAAAATCAATTAAAATTAGCTTGATAGATAACTCCGATGAAGTGCATAAATACTCCACGTAATTCGTCTAGTTGCATTAGGTTACGAAGCAACTAAAATGAAAAAATGTTGAACTGATTTCGGAAAATGTAATTTAAAAAATCGTCGTTCATCCAAATTGTATGAGTGTTCCAAGATGGAATATCCGTCAATTATTCTTCAATTAGATTAGTACTTGGCGAGGGATGCAGGTCTTGGCTCTTCGGGCTCTTGTAGGGTATTTCAGTAGCGATGGCGTTTATGACTAATGGTCCTTCTTGACAACCGATGAGATCAGCAAAATTTTTCTATTATCCCTCTTCCATATTAATGATTGTATTTATTTTTGACGGCTATTTTTGAGTCCCAGGGGAATGGAGACGTCTCCCGGTTACTATTATCTGAACCGTCTCCAGGTAGTTGACTGATTTACTTTTGTGAGATCAACAACACAATGAACTTTATGTACATAAAACATGGTGCAAATGCCGCACGTTATTAAATTAAATTACTCCACATCCAACGCAAAAAACAACAATTAACCAATATCCTCATGGCCAATGAGATGATTTACGCATTTACTACAATTTCTTATGGTTATTAAAGTGCCTACATTAGTTCTTTTGACGCACTGAGAAGTTTTTAAAATAAATTATGGCGATGATGGGTGGCTGTCATAATGTGACAAACAGTTTCATAAATGCATGAGTATCATGTATGCGCATTGATATGAATACCACACACGAGGCATTGTACCGTTCCTCAATCATTTTAAAATGTTTTCAGGCTATTTTGCTTTTTTTTTTTCGTCTTAAAGGTGATATTGCAAGTCAGTGGAATGCAACGTAACACGAAGATGAACAGCCAGTATTTAAATATAGACAATATAACAAACAAATTCCTACCTGTTTCTGTGTCGATGGTGTAATCCACGCCAGCCCAAATATCTTCTTCTGGAGGTTCGCTTTCTGGCTCCTCCTCCTGTAAAATTACACAAATCTTACACATCGGCAAACGCGACATTTACCGGAAAAAGTACCTTGATCTTTTCATGTTTGTCCGCCTTGAGCCCTTCATCATCTTCATCAGCTAGTAATGAAGTGGAAGGGTCGCAATCGGTTTTTAATGCTTCGGTTTCTAAAGCTGTTTTTTCTTTTAGCTGCTCTTCTTGTCTGGCTAACTCCAAGGAGAAACCCAGATCCACATCCTGTTTCCAGAGAACTTCGATAAGATCCATATCCTGCAGCAAACGAAACTTGCCATTCAAATTTAAATAAATTATTTTCCAAAAAAAAAAACTTTTTCTTTAACTCATTCATCTCTTTTTGCAATCTTGGATTAACATGTTTATGCACCACCAGTATCTATTACATCATATTGACACATTTATTTTCGGCCCATTCAATTCGATATTTTCAGGATTATCGCATGTACCAAACCTTAATGAATGGTATGAAATCAGTAGCAACTTGGGAATCGTTTTCAATATTGATTTGATATTATCAATATAACAATTTCTATATTTAGCTTTTTATCGACTGACAATAAATTTTGTATACTTACAGCCATATTCGCGGATGATCATGCCCAAAAAACTTCGAAAAAAACACTTTGGAAGGTTAGAAAAAAACACTAGTGATTATGGAACCAGATTTAACACCAAACTGAAATGAAATTCGTCTAAAACAACAGAAACGATGATAAAACATGCGTAAAGATAACAGACAATCTAATTATTCTATGCGATAAAGATAAGAACCATTTCATTTTCGAAATATTGAAAGGCAACCTTGGAATTAATAGAAAATTATTAAACGATTGAGATTTTATTGAAAACAAGGATATACATAGGTATTCGCTTTAGATAATTATAACCATATCTACACCTTTGAAATTTGCTAGACTAGAGTTCAATTGGCGCCAATAAAAATTGCAAAACAAACTCTATAAAAATACTTAACAAATCAAAAGATCCAACTCCAATTAAGTCAGTGATAAAGTTGATCAGATCACATAAGCAAATACTCACAATTTTTTTGGTAAAGTTACTGCTGTGATCAGCAAGAGAAATCTGCGAGAACACAGTGAGAATGAGATAAGGATATTTTCGTCTTGGTTCAGAATAAGCGAACCGTGATATGAAAATCTAAACCTTCCGTAGATAAGGTTTTGTCGTAGATTTAAAGTTACCTAAATCAAAGTTGATTGCCATCTGCAGTCCTATTCAATTATCCTGTTTGCTTCAGATAGAGGATTTTTAATTTTCATTCGGATGGGCCGTTTCTTTATTGTAAAAGATGAACAAATGACGCGATCCTCAATTTTTTCTAAGATCGATTGAAAAGAGAATGGAAATCATTTTACTACCTAAAGTTTACAGACATTTGCAAATGAAAAATCTTTTGCGAATTGGGTACTTAGAATCTATAACCTACTGGTCCTCCTACAATACGACGTGAGCCCTACTTGTGTCGTAAGGAATTCGTTCTTTCCAAAGAGTTTTGAGTTTGAAAGTTTTGAAGCCAAAAGGTTTTTCATCATTTAGGACATTTTTCTTGCTCTTTGTTGACTTTTATTTATAGTCTACCCGAATATTGTCGCATGAGATTGAAAAGAACGAATTCCATATCAAACTGCAATATAGAATCTAGTGGGGATCCTACGACGCGGCTTAAGCCTAAGTTTGATGAGCAAATCAAGACCAAGACCAACACCAAGACTTGTCTGGTTTTGGTCTTGTTCTTGCATACATAGTCTTGATCTTGTTCTTTCTATCCAAAAACAGTCTCGGCCTTGGTCCAAGTTTTGCTTTTAAATAAGGCGTAAAATTCGATAATAGTGATGAGCGAGACTGCTCTTGCTTATTTTGCAAGACCAAGATCAAGCCTGTCTTTGGTTTGCAAGACCAAGACCAAGACTGGTATGCAAGAACAAGACCAAGACCATGTCCTGCAAGACCAAGACTTTTGCAAGAGTCTTGCGAGAGTTTTTAAGCATGATTTACCCCGGCAGAAAACGATAAAACAAAACGAAATGTGGCCAATACGGTAATTGAAAAAATAATAGTTAAAGTGTCTACTGTAAACTGTTCAGCGGTATTTAGTTACTACAAGAGGTTTCACTGTTTTATAGAAGGTGCATAAAAAACGTTTTTTTTATAACTATACTACATATTCAATGAAAAAATTAATAAAAATTCGAACAAATATTCGGGCGAACTACCCCTCGATTTAGGTAAGCTAGAAGAGAAGGAAAAACACCTGGAACCAATTACATCTGAAATATGATAAGCCCTGTTTTAGTAGTAGTAAATATCTTTATTTCTAAAAAAGGCTATCGACCTATCGGCCTTTCTGCCCTTGTTTAATACATGTAGTCTTAATCTAAATAAAAAACAAAGATGAAAATTCTCTTATTCTAGGTTAATAATCTTATTAAATAAACTTTCCAATTCTAATGACAAGAAAAAAATATTTTATTGTCCAGTAGTTGGTTGCGTTTGTAAGTGTTCGAGTAGCGTTGATGTAGGGAAACGGAAGCGGGATTGTCTGGTTGGTCTTGTAAGACAAAGGGGATTCAGTATGGTCCAGTTGTAGGGGTTGTTTGTCCATTTTGTCTGTAGATGTATGAGTCTTTCCGAAATCTTTGTCATGTTTGTGCGTTCGTATAGTAGTTGGGTGGGGGGGTTGTGCAGTGGGTTTTGGGGGTGTCTTATTCGTGTTATTAGTCTTAGTTTAATTTGTTCTGTTGTTTGTGTATAACGTTTTGTCCTTTCTGTTCCGTTGGTCATGAGTGTATGTCCAAAGTACAGTAGTTCCCTGTTTTATTTATGTGCTACATGATCAAAATTTTGGCTTCTAATTTTTTGTTTTCTAACTTAAAGTGAATCGTTGGTATGTTAAGCGTCTAAAAGAGTTCAATTTTCTTACCACATTTAAGGGCTACGGGAACATATTGAATGTGGTTCAATATCTAATTACCTTTTGCAAGTCTTGGTCTTGATCTTGGTGTTGCTTTTTTGCCAGACCAAGACCAAGCCCAGTCTCGCTTATCACTAGTAGCATCCCCACAAGGTGATAGATTCTATATTACGCTTTGACAAGGAATTCGTTCTTTTCAAACTCGTGCGACAATATGCGGGTAGGCTGAAATAAAAAGCCGACAAAGAGCAAGAAAATTCCTTAAATCCCCCACTAGCCGATAGAGTCTTTTTAAGTTTCGATCCGGAATTTGCTCTTCTCAAAAACCCGTGTTGAGTCCACCAACTAATATCAAAATATCCACAAAATAAGCTACAGTTTAGGTTTTTTTTTAAATTCCGACAATAGTGTAATCCGACTGATTAAGATCGGGTCAATGAGGAGGTCAAAACACAGATGAAGCACTATTAACACTTAGTGGTGTGAAATTGTTAGTTGATTGTGCTACAAGCAATCCATGCAGTAAAATGTGCAATCAATCAGTGAAGAAAGAGAAATATAATGCTGTAAAAAATACAAGCCGTTTGGTTTTGCGGTTCCTTCAAAGGGGGCAAAAAATCGAGTTTTTAAGCTATTAACGAATTTGGGAGGAGCATGTCTAAAGACAATGGGTGTGATAGCTGTGGGGTAGCTGAATTAATCCGAACCACACCTTTGTATCCCGCGTGGTCGTTCAAATGAAACCCGCGTTTCGAAGCGGTCACGAATGGACGCCATCTTGTCGACCCGCTGGGATACATCCTATATACACATAGGCGGCGATTTATTATATGTACGAAATAGTCAACCTAACAGTTGGCTTACTTATATCGGAGTTTACCCAATAGCAGTTACATAATTTGCTAGGTGTCATCACATATCACACCTACAGCAATTCTTTACGGTATCAAAAGCGGTGATTCGATGATACCGCCCATTCTTTATAGGCTGTAATGTCGTAATACATTTCGTTCGATCTAGGAATGAATTTGCTGTTTAAAACTTCTCAAAAAGGCAAAAATACTCAGCAGTTCCTTCCTTAAAGAAGGCCTGTTTAAATCATGCTCCGTTGTTTTTTTCTGCGCTATTAACCACATAATTTTGTTGACCAGAATGGTGTGTGGTAGCTCCCAAAGTTGTTAGAAGTTTACGTTTTTGACCATTTAAATCCACGACGATACATTAATGGAGCGCCACTGATATTAAACGAGCATACACGCTAATGTCGGCAATACCTCTGATAGGTTTTTCGTTTTTTTTGTTATTAACTCATGATATAACTCACGCAGAGCTTTAATTTTCTACGTATACTAACCATAATGGAAAAGTAGGAGTTGTTTTGTTCTCTACGCCTTCTTTCATCTATCAACTATATAGACCTGCCCGAGTAAATGTTAGAATCACATGCATATATCCATTAATCATTTAAAAAAAGGAAACACCACTGTTAATTAATATTTGTTTAAAGCAGTAAACTATTCATGTTGCGTGAGTTTTTTCGTAATAAATATTTATTAGGAGAATATACCTAGACCGCAATGGGGGTGGTATGATATTAATGGAAATGGAAATTAGTTTATCGGCTATTCCCATTTTGAACAAGGAGATTCGGAGCCCGATATAGAACTTTGGCTGGTTGGTAATTTAAGACGTCCATTAGGGGTTTTTCATAAAATGCCATTTTTATTACAAAATCCATTTCATTTTTCTCTCTGATTAAAAGGTCAATGTAAAACCACAATTCGTTAAAGGTATTTGTCAAACCGATTGTTTGAGTCAGTGAATGGTAAAGGAACGATCATTTTTCAATTACCATGGCAAATGCCAATATTATCTCAACAGTAATTTCTCGCAACAAATTATTTCATAGGAAAAAACATCATTACCGTGTTTTCCGCGGCAATCAAGCTTAAAACTAGAAGAAAAAAACTGCAAAAACTGCATACTCCGATGACTTTCTCCTGAACTTGGGCAGCTAAAAAATGTGTACACTTTTCAATCCGTATAATAAAAATGGAAAAAAGCTAATTTCCGTCCTTAGCCAGAGCAGAAAAAGTTTTTAGAATGGATTAACGTAATGGTCTAACGAATGTTAAAAGGAAGTAACCACAGCTTTTTTACACTTCGTAGGTTTGTTTGTCCTATTACAAACAATGTACAATGTCAAGATACACCGGGCATTTTTCAAAGATCGATCAATGATTGTTGTTATCTAATAAATGGTTTCGGGATTTAAATTATTAGAGGCGTACCTTATCGGAGGAACAAAATAGTCGGTAAATTGCACTAACATCGCACAAAACTCGCTGTTACCACGTCGCAAAAATCGCGTAGGCGACATTTTCAATTCTATAAAAAAAATCTAAAACTGCGTGTGACCAACTAACATTTTCGAAGACGACTAAGGATTTACGGAAGGTTCAGCGCCATAATGGTGTACCCCAAAAATTGTCATGATGACATTAAATTTCGACTAAGTTGCAAAATCATTCTCTTATATGAACTAGGCTTAGATGAAACTTGTAAGCTAGCGGCTTTAAGACGTTGGAATAGCCAATGTTGGAGAAGAGTTTTTTGGCGGTAGGTACCTGTGTCGGGAAGAATGGCACTGATGTATGGGACCTTTTAGGAGTTAGGAAGCCGTTAATGTTTTATCCCTCAAGATGTTGAATAAACCAAGTACTTGGTACTAATTGAAAGAAAATTGGAGTTTTACAGGGTTGAGTTGGTGATTGAAAACAATTGAATTATACAGGGTGGTTTTTTAAAATCGTGAAACGCTTCAATATTTCGGAAATTAGTGTGTCACTACGAAAAAATGTGTCAAATAAGAAGTTAATATCGGAGAGGGGGAAGTTTATTCGTGTTAGCAAAAACATGCCTACTTGATAATTTCAAATAGTAATCACACCATTTTAGGTATATATAGGATATAAGGTAATAAATACCTCATCATATAGTAGTAGTAAACATCTTTATTTCTAAAAAAGGCTATCGACCTATCGGTCTTTCTGCCCTTGTTTAATACATGCAGTCTTAATCTGAAATAAAAAACAAATATGAAAATTCTCTTATTATAGGTTAACAATACTATTAAATAAATAAGATTTCAGTGGCAAGAAGAAATTATTTTATTGTCCACTAGTCCGTTGCGTTTGTAAGTGTTCGAGTAGCGTTAATGTAGGGAAACGGAAGGCGGGATTGTCATGGTTGGTCTTGTAAGACCAAGGGGATTCAGTATGGTCCAGTTGTAGGGGTTGTTTGTCCATTTTGTCTGTAGCTGTATGAGTCTTTCCGAGATCTTTGTCATGTTTGTGCGTTCGTATAGTAGTTGGGTGGGGGGGTTGTGTAGTGGGTTTTGGGGGTGTCTTATTCGTGTTATTAGTCTTAGTGCAATTTGTTCTGTTGTTTGTGTATAACGTTTTGTCCTTTCTATTCCGTTGGTCATGAGTACTATGTCTAAAGTCTAGCAAGGGTCTACAAATCGCTTTATATATTTTGGTGGCGGTGTTTGTGCTAATTCCTCTGTCTTTGTAGGTTAGTGATCGGAAGTGTTTTGTTCTCTTTATTGTTTCTGCCCTGATGTTTCGTATGTGTTTAGTGAATTTAAGTTTGTGGTCAATTGTGATTCCAAGGTATTTTACGTCGTTTTTTGGTTGTGTCGTTTGGGCCGTCTGCAGTTATTGTAGGGGAGTCAGCGTTGAGTCTGTGGTTTGTGAGCAGAAGTTGGTTTTTTGACGCGTTTGGTGTTAGTCTCCATTTATAAAACCATGTCATTGTGTTGTTTGTTAGTGTTTGGAGTCTTTGCGCTGCTCTCTCAGTAGTTTTGTAATGTACAATAAGTGCCGTGTCGTCTGCTTATTGTAATATGTATGCCGATCTGTCGATTTGATTTTTGTCTGGTAAGTTGTAATTGTATATGTCATGGCAGTATATATTGTAGAGAAACGGTGAGAGCGGGGATCCTTGAGGGAGCCCCTCATCATATATTTTTCATCAAATAACCTGATTACCATATTTCTTCGGAACGGATCCCAACCTCTAAAGCAGATATTTTTTTCTATTAGAACGTGTAAATTCCGATGACATGCACCATCAAGTTCAGATACTCTGTTTGATTCAATAAATTGACTTTTTGTAAACTTTTGTAAGAGCAAATAAAGTAAAATGGTGTGGTTACTATTTGAAATTAGCAAGTTGGCCCCTGCCTAGCCTACAAGGTAGAAATAGGCGTTTTTTTTCTAATCCGAATAAACTTCCCCTCTCCGATATTAACTTCATATTTGACACATTTTTTCGTAGGATCACTAACTTCCAACATATTTAAGCGTTTCAAGGTTTTAAAAAAACCACCCGATATGCCAGTGAAATTTAATTCGGGTTTAGAAAAAAACGGTCGAAGGGACATTTGCAGAGGTTTGAAATAATTTAATTAAAAATCCGCCATGCTGACAGAGCGAGGAGAACAATACAAAAGTATTTATAAGGCGGGTGGGGGTTCTGAAGCTAAAGCGACGACCATCATCACCACCGTTACTAAAAATAATGGATCTTTCAGTTGATTAAAGTAAAATAGGGTACCGCTTCGGCTTTTATCCAATGAAGACGGTCGATAAAGCAATTCAGACGAGATCTGGATTCCTATTAAGAACTATCATTTATCATCTGTCTCCACGATACTCCACACAAATAAAAATACATACGGGCCCTGTACACCCAACAATGCAGGGTTGTATTCTCTATCCGGCCACGCCATAGATCGGAATATTTCTATAACTCAATTAGACATATCGAGGGGAGAACGCTTTTTGAAACGGTTTTATGGCATAGAATTATTTATAATAGAAATGCATTAATAATACTAATGAAATAATCAGGAACATTGTTCGGTAGTTTTGATCTATTAGATTGATGTTGTGTTTCATAATCCTGCATGTGTACAATTACAACTCAATCTTCTACAAAGAAAAAATATGAAGTTTAATCTAAAACCTGCTGTTTGATATGCATGACAAAATGCTAATTATTTTTTGATTTTGCATGTAAATAGTGTGAATAACATGTACAAGTCGACTGTATAACAGAAGTTAATTAAGAAACTAATTTCCATTAAAATAGCCTGATCAAAATTGGTTTAAACATTCCATTGTTTCTGGCCTATGGCGAGAATCTGAAAGAAATCTGCATAATAAACTAATTTATCAAAGCCGCCATCTTTTATTTTATATGAACGTAATGATATTGGCGCTACACGTTTGATAGCCTATTGGCATGTAATGCATACAATGTAAGCTTCGATTTTGCATAATAAACGCCTAATAGAAAATGGCAAAATATTTATAATTTAAAAGATAATGAACATTTTCAACTAAAAAAAAACCTAATGGGTAAACGATAAAGCCATTAATTATGCATTTCTAGTTAAAACCTTTTATGCAATCAAACCTCGTTATACAGAGCGTTTACTATCAAATTCGAAAGGCTTGGGGCAATTTGCAATTTGACTACAATAGCCATGTAATCAGTTTACTTGCAACTCAAAAATTTGGAGTTTTCAAGACAATTTCCAGAAGAAATTTTCCGTTCATTCTGCAATCAGACCTTTCGGAGCTCAAAATTTCGCCTCATTTATATCAAATCAAATTTCCCAATCAACACTATTCCTTGATGAGAACACAACAACGCAAATGTGAAATTTCATATGAAAAGACACCACAAAGACAAATTGTGTCGCACTTTGCCATTTCACTCCAATGTCCATGCAAACAGTTCAATTGAAACTGAAAATTTGGTTTTTTTGCTCCAGAAGACATTTTCAGTCTATTCTGTAATCAGTTCTTCGGAGAAAATTTGGCGTTTTCAAGACAAACACTTTACATTTTTACATCATTTATGGCAAATGAATTTTCCCAATCATCACTATTCCTTGATAAGGACACAACAATGTACATTTGAAACTCCATAGCAAAGACACTAAATTGAAGCAAGATCAAAATTAATTACACAAAAAGAATTCGAAGATCGTTAATTTTATAAGGAACCACCATCCAGGAGCGTATCAGCGGAAAAGTTTCTAAATTGGATTCTACTAATAAAACCATGGTCTTTAGTTAAAAAACTAGCATTTATTGAAAAAAGTATGACCATCAGGAAAATCCTAACCAGGACAGGGTTGCAGAAGGATAAAACCAACCAGATTTCCAATGCATTTTTTTGTTGTTGATGAGGATGAAGGTGGACATGAAATGATGTTGGGACACCACTGTATGGACGGTTTCTATTGAAGCGGAGCCCCGTCGTGCCTCATGGAGATCGCGCTGTTGAAAGGAGCCCGCTGATTGGCCAGAGCTGATTATGTCGGCGTTTCTTTTTCCAGCAGTCACGCTTCATGTGTTGCCGTCTGCCTTTGCTGACCTCCAGGCTCCGGTCCCCATGCTTTCATCCGGGTTTTCACACAGGATCGGACTTGTATCTTTATGATTACAAAATGACATCAAACGACAACATTCCATTCTCAAACAACATATTTGGAATGGAGCTACAGCTACAGCTAATTATTTTACTAGCATTTGAATCAGCAACATGCAACATAAACTCATTCGTTTGATAATTCTTAAGTTAAGTTGGGCGGTGGTCCGAGCAGAATTTTTTCAAGGAAATATTTAAGTTTCACCTGATGACACTAAACTAAAACAGAATGAATTACACAATAATTTAGAATACGGGAAATCAGATCACTAAATAACCAAATCTACTGTGGCGTGAGTCAGTTTGCTCGAGAGTATACAAACGCTGGCCCCAATAATTTTTTAGTTGTACTACTAATTGAGGACGAGAAGTGATCAATTAATATCGGCCAGTGATGTTCATTGGGGGTCTTACAATGGACAATTATCTACGCATTTACAAGTGAGAATCCCATCCAGTACCCTCTTGTAAATACGACCCTGCAGATACGAAAATGTATTCGACAGAAATGGCTATAGATACATCCTCCTTGTTCGATTCCTTCTTTAAAATAGTTTCAATTAATTATATGGCAAACGATTTGTCTTATTTCTGAACACCACAAATGGAAATCGCAGGAATTCCAGCGCTTCGCCAATAGC
The DNA here is from genome assembly GCA_024550625.1 of Dendroctonus valens. NCBI lineage: Eukaryota > Metazoa > Arthropoda > Insecta > Coleoptera > Curculionidae > Dendroctonus > Dendroctonus valens. The sequence goes on along the minus strand of JAJTJO010000038.1, from coordinate 4,567,113 downwards.
AAAACACCAGTTTAACTTTTCAGCGAATTGGAGACCTGATGGTTACGTATATATCACATGTACCTACATTTCTATGCAAATCGGAAATTACATAGCCACCGCCTTATTATGAATTCAGTTAGAGATGTCAAATAGGCAAATGAGCCGGTATGAGAAGGAATGTAGAATATATTAATTCAGAATTGCGGTAATAAATCGCTTTAGTAAATGAAACATTTAAACAGAACGAAATTATTCAACAATTAGCAGTATCGTGATAAATGAATGGAAGTAATGGGAAATGATTGCGAAACACCATGAAACCTTTTCGATATACTATCTTCACTTTGAAACGCAATTATTAGTGGCGAAGAGCAAGACTTGCATGGTATTGGCCTTAGTCTTGGTCTTGCACCCAGACTCTTGGTCTTGCAGCAAGCTTTTATACAAAGCGTAAAATTAAATACAATTAAAATAATAATATTTATAAAATTAAAAGATAATAATAACCAATACACAACAGATTTTTTTTGCTGCGCGAACACATTGAGAATGAGATAAGGACATGTTCGTCTTGGTTCAGAATAAGCGAACGGTGATATGAAAATCTAAACCTTCCGTAATAAGGTTTTGTCGTAGATTCTAAATTACATCAAAGTTGATTGTTATCTGCATTCTTATTCAATTATCTTGTTTGCTGTAGATAGAGGATTTTTTTTCATTCGGATGTGCCGTTTCTTTACTGTAGAGGATGAACAAATGATGCGACCCTCAATTTTCTCTTTTCTTCAAGGGTTTCATAAAATAAACACTCTACCGCAATAACATTCTCAACTATTGAAAGAATCCATTTACTACCTACCTGAGGTTTACATAAATAAATTTGCAAATGAAAAAATTTTTTATTCGGAAATTTGGCTTGACCTTGGTCTTGCATTTAAATAAAGCATAAAATTCAATACAAACAATAACAACAATAAAATAAAAAGATAATAATAACCAATACACAGCAATAAAATAATATTAGGCGGTCTGCTATTTGATTTCCGTATGATTTTCTTATTAATGTTAAAATCTGGAGTTTCTAAAACACAAACATTTTAAGTATTTCGAAATTCAAAATTAATGACGCTTACATTTTCACTGTCCAATAAGCTCCAGCAGACAGCCCCTACGCAACTCGAGTATATTTTCATGTGGTACGATTTACATAATCTAACAAAAGTACAACAAACTTGATTTAAAGTGTACATATTTTTACGTTCTGATTGGGCTTCAATATCGATGTACCCTAAGCCTCTGCCAATGCCAATCGACTTAAAAAAAAAGTTGTATGAGATGGGGTGTTCTGTCCTCCGTACACGATTCAGAGCGCAGTTTTTAAGATATTGAGCCGAAATTTGGTACACAAGCGTTTAAATCGGACCATGGCATTGCCCCCAAACCCGCTTTCAAAGTTGTACATTTTTTTTAGCCCGATTCAAATTGAAAACTGACGAAAAGACAACATCAATCCAAAGGATTTTTTCGAAAAAAAGATCAGTTTAACTATATTTCGATAATGTTAACTGCAGATGTGAACGAAACATCAGGAACCAATTCCAATAAGCCCGGAAAACTTTTCAATCGATATTTTGACCGGCTTTCATAGTCTGGCTCATTTATATCTCACAAACGTTAAAAATATCGGAAAATCAACAAAGTACCAATTAATCAAGCCAAATCAAATACTAAAAATAAAAATACCAGAATTTCCAAAAAGGTTGATTTTCTAATGTATATTCAAAACAGTGCCTTTTGGGACGTTATCATGCTTCTCATATTCGCTTAATTTATTCTAAAGAACATCCAATCTAAACTAAAAAATTGAGGGTTTTATGTGGTGGTCGTGCGAAAAGACCTGCAGACTAGAATCCCTGGCCGTCAAAACGGAAAACCAATTGAATCAATGTTGAAGCAAAAAAGACTTTCTTTTAACCAAAGTATTGGTGGTTTAAAATGGCGATTTTCAAATTTTAATATTCTTCATCTCCGCACATCGGAATATTACGATCATGGGCTTGAAATAGTAAATTTTTCCGTAAATAGCTCGTTCCTGTTTTCAATTGAATTTCAAATATTTTCCATGACACAAACTTAGTTTGATTTAAATTATGCATTCACGTAAGTGGAATATTACTACTGTAAATATTAAATAGTCTATTTTTCATTAAACGAAATATGTTGTTCCCATGTCTAATCGAATCTTAAAATATTCCATAATTTAAAAAAAATGTAATGCCGCTTTTAGCGAAAAGCTACTGCAAATGAACTTTGCAATATTAATAATATTTTTTGCAAAAATACTCTTGAACAGCGTATATATCAAATAAAGGCAGTGCTGACGTCAACACCGTACGAAATAAACATCTTATCGCATTTCAGATAATACATCGACCTAAGTGAAAATATCCGAATCCATCATGCCTAACCCCAACTGTCACTTTATTCACCATACTTCTGAGTGAGAAAGTAACATGGTTTTAGGCCAATAAAGGGACTTCGAGCCGACCAAGTCATTAACACAAGTGAGATAAATCACTATAATTTTCACAGAAATTATAAAATCAACCGTCAAGTTTTTTAAAACAATGTTCAAATTCCTGACCGATAGTGAATGTGATAATTGGCGCATTCGCCCATGTTTCGCCATATCACTCAATTTTCTACGAATGGGATTAACTTTAACTTGTTAAATTAAACATGTACAATATTAATTCAACTGTAGGCACCATCGACTGTAGAAGTTTAGTTCGAGAGATTAATGTATTTCCCGCATAATCAATCTCGCAATTCGTATTTATTGTGGCTTGCTTGGGGTGCCACTTCCCAGAATAATTCTAAGATTTTTATTGAAAGTAGCGAAAAAGCTGAAAGAAAGAGGCCAGGTAACATTCTCCCATTCTCTCATAGGAACAATAAAGGGTTGTAAAGAGGTTGTAAACTGCGGTCAGACGATTAAGGATAAGAAAACAATTGCTATTTGACAAATGACTTTTTCAAGTTATGGGGTGGCCGCAAGCCCCAATGACAAATGATGTAAGGACACTTCGGACATTGTCGGTCTTTTTGTGGTAGACGTAGACCACCTTAGCACAACATAGGTCGACCGTTCGATACTATTAATATTACTGTCATGTATCGTATTATTTAAAAAATTTTCGATACGTCAGGTGATATCGCCTCACAATGGCTTGTAGTTTTATCTAGATCTAAACATATAGACCCCTTGGCGTATTGCTTTTTGATAGGTAGATCGAAACCTTACCGCTGTTAAAATATGTACTTAGTTTTACATTTACTTTTAGTCTCTTAGAAACAGAAATATGGAGAATAATTCTTCCACAAGTATTATTTTCGAAATTTAGCAAATGCAGTTATCTCTGACAACACGTGGACAATCATCAAACAACAATTGAGCAATTCCATTATTATTAGCAAAAACAATGAACTGACATTAAATCATAGCATAAGTAGAGGGTTTCATAATTATAATCCCTCGAAACAAATATTTCAGCATTGGATTTTAGAATTGACACACGAACTAGTTGTACAGAAACGTGTTATTACATTGTCCACACGTGGGTAAAGGACATTGATAGTCTCCTACATGAAAATCATGTCCGAAATGGATTTAATAAAATAATAAAACGCTATAAAAATGAGTCTTGCCTACGAACACATTTTGTGCGCCAAAACCTGAATTTAACCTCACACGAAATTAACAATAAAACCATCCTATAAACATCCTTGTAAAAAAAATACTGAAAATAAATTAAATTCCCCTAGCAATTATAGACAAGGTTCATTTAATGATGTAATTAATATAATCTCCTTATCCTTTCCATAAACTGTTTACATGTCAGTTAAACATGTGTTTACTGTTTCAGGGTTTTTTTGAAATAACCTGTTATGCATAAAAGGGTATATCACAATTTTTCAAGTACAAACTGTTGATTATATACAGAACGTAATATATATGGAAGCATTTGTGTTGTTCGTCTGTTATATAAGAATTTTTGAAAAAAGCAACATTACTACAAACTAACATTTAAACCTGCAACAATTTCAAAATATTTTAAGTGGTGCTCATGAATAAAATTCACTTGAAACACATACAATTTCAAGCTCCTGTGATTAATTACAACTTGAATTTAGGATTATTAACTGCTTAGAGGAAACAAAAGGTTATACTTTGCGCCAGATATCAAACAATGTGTTTCTTGATAATGTTCAAAACAAGCAAATAATAAGGCGTAATAATTCCAGACGTGCAATGTACAAGTCGAGATTACTTCGACAACAAATTTGATTATTACTTAAGGGCAAAAACCACAGCCTGAATTGTAGCGGTTACTTATTACCAAGGCAAGGTTACGGGAGGAAAAGACAACGTAAGTGGCACAGTAACCAAAGTAAAAGTAGTAAATAAGAGCAATTACGCAGTAGCGCGGAGCCGATAAAATATCTGCTGTTATTTAAATTATAATCCAACAAAAAAAATACAAAATTTTAGTGGTTTTAATCGCCTTATTAAACTAATATCTCGATATCCAGTCAATTATTAACTTCAAAAGTTCTACTAATCAACGTCTAGATCATTAAACAGACTGCACACTCCAATCGCGATCTCACCACGCAAATATTATTTTAATACTAAAAATAAAACGCGGTCGGGACTTATTTATTTTCAGGAAATAATTAAAATTGGAAATTTGAGAGCGATTAGCTTCCTGTTATCCAGGTCAGATTAGAGTGCGGAGAATTACGGCAGAGGTTTTCAGTTATTCCCAATTACTTAAACGCGAAAATCGCAAGTAATAGCCAAGAATACTGCAGAAGGCAAATAATAAAAATATGACATGAGGCCTATTTTAAATTACTTAATTACTCGTCAAATAAAGGCTTAACTGGGTTGCTGCACACCATGAATCTTGGTTTCGCGTTTTGATAAAGCGTGAGGAACAATAAAAACGATATCAAAATGTCTGTGAAAGAATTTGTAGTGGGAAATTTATGTCTATAGTTTTTTTTGGCCGTCGTTCTTCCAAAGTTAAAAGTTCCAAAGAAAAAATTATGTGGTAAATGTTAAAGCTCACACGGTATTTAGCGGTGTAGAGGTTTGTCAAAAAATATGAAATTTGCCAAGAGTAAAATTCCGTTATTTTAGACAATATCGAAAATTGCTATTAAAGAAAGTTGATCCGAACTAAAAACCACGTTTAAATATGCAATTCCGCCAATTTGCGGGAAAAAAAAGTTTGGTTTTTTCCTAATTTTTTTACATTATTAATTAATTGTGGATCATTTTATTAGTAATTGATTTAATTGAATTATTATTGTATGTCAGAGCGTTTTAGATTTAATGTGCTGCAGTTAAATTTCTTTTGTTGTAAACATACGTATCAAAAAAAGAAAAGTAATTGTTTTCATTGCAAATGGGTGTAATTGCATGTTTAATGTGGTTTTTGACTCTGATCAACTTTGTTTAATAAAAATTTTCGATATTATCAAAAATAAAGGTAGGTACTTGACACTTGGGCAAAATTCACATTTTTTCACCAACCCCGAATTGCCCGGAAAAATTTTATACTTGATAGTTGCATTTTAGGTTTCAGATCATGCAGAATTTTGTATAAAAATGTACTTTTTCCTAAACTAAAATTACTTTAAATTTTACTAAATTTAATAATAAAAAAGTTTTACACATGGTTCCCACTTACTTAAAAAGTGAGTTCAGAAGTTGGAATATCTGGTTGCATGTCTGATTTTTTCCACGCAAAAAAAAACAATTTTTTTTTCAAATACTTTTTTCTCTTTTCATCGTGTTTCTCGGTTCTCTGCTGAGCATTATTTTACAGAATATCACCAAAACGTTTCATTTTAATTAGTTTTAAGCATATTTGGACATCTGCCATCTTAAATAAATCAATCTGACAGTGACATTTTCATATTCCATGACTGACGTGAAATTATCGCTGTAATTCTTTTGTGAATTATCGAATTAATTATGAATACCTTTTTCGCTCTTTACCGTTAATATTGATCAGTAAAACAATCAATTTCATTTGGATTTTCAACTTTTATTTTCTCAGTTTGGTATCTACCTGCCCCTTTTGTCCAGAAATCGTTGAAGTTTTTTGGATAACAATTCGCGGCGATTGACTATATCGTGGCTCATGGGTCAAAGGTAGAATTTGAAGTTCCTTAATAAAAAAATATCGGTGGAAAAGCTATGAAAGACGGCAAGTTGACCGCCTATCAACTGTTGTAAACTTTATCATTAACTGATAGCTGGAAAGTGAATCTGAAATTTCGAAAAGTGACGCAACAAACAAAAGCCATGATCACATTCTGAAGTGGAATTTTAATTTGGAATTGCGAAGAAAATAAATAAAAAATCGAGACGTAGACGAACCGCAGCGTGAAGCATAAACCCTATACGAAGTAGTGGAACGCCCATGACACTTGGGTAAATTGACTTGCGTCATCGGTGACAGTACACAAGGATTTCAAACTTACCAAATAGTTCAGTTTATCCTAGCACAAAATCATCACAAACACACTAAATAGGGCACCAACAAACTTGCTGCCGAACCACTGATTGTCAATAACTTGATAAGACTAAAAAATTTTACGCTAGGAAGCGCTGTCGTGTATTATTAGTACATTATAACAAATCCTTGACTTTGTAATAAAGCTTTAGGTACGTTTCTCATTTAGAACCACGCGAGCTGCGTACCAGCAATTATCGTTTGTATGTAATGGTGGAGACTGGAATACTTTTACAATTTAAAAAACGTGTTGTCTTTGATTTCTGGTGAAACGTCGTAATATTTTGAAACGAACAGTCGAGATTCTGGTTTGCCGCCTCGAGCATGAATCAAGATGATTATCTGACGTCAGTTGTTATTTAAATGTTCAATCCCCTCATGCAAAAACATTTCAATTATTTAAAATGTACTTGGAGTTGTGCTTTTTATTAGTACGTTTATATGACCATTGGTCGTTATTAGGCACGTGGCACATATTATCACTTCTTCTGCAAACCTCTCAAGGTTAAGACTGTTCTCGAAAGAAAGACGTGCGTCAGAATATGTTAATATTTATGATATAATTTATCATTTATATTAAGGATTGTTGTTGTTCGCAACAGTATTCCGAAATCCACATTACCTGTAACTGTGACCACTTTTTAATGTTTCACCAATACTGATTCTTGTCAATTTTTCGCGCAATTGAAAGGTCAAAATCGAACAGTATTCGGATTATAGTTATGTTAATGTATGAAACCGCGAACGGTTCGTATATGATCTGTGATGTTTAAACAAAATATTATAGAACTTTCCAAAGCAAACGTTAACTCTTGCATATTTTAAAACAGGTTTTGATTATATTCATTTCCTACCCAGGAATACTCAACACCATTAAAAAGTAGTTTTTCTTTATTATTGCGATTGAAAGTAAAACAACAATTAAGCGAGTGGAATTTCCAAAAATAGCGTTCAAAAGACAACAATTACGATTGTTAGTTCATTTTAGTACGAAAAAACCAGACGTCAACTCAACAAACCTTTTGATCTTCAGTGGTTCAGCGAATGAGAACTGTCTATACATAAACCATTGATAACATTTTATTATTATAATTCTTATTTGCTGATTGCTTAGACGCAAACGAGAACGAGGCGATGCCTTCAAAACTAAATTTATTAAAATTCCATTTCTGATTAATCAAAATAAATATTATTTGAATGCATATCGCTTTTGCAGTGACTTAGTATTGCAGCGCTTCGCAGCTTAAAGAGCGCGCATTAATGCAACACCAATGGTGTGGTTTAGAGAACTGTAAAACATTTCTGGTGTTCGGGCTACACTCAATAGATGGCGCCACCCATTCTAAATAAAACCCTCAGTATACTATCTTGTTTTCAAAACATGCGATTCCATTACCACGTAATTTTTTCTTTACATTTGGAAGGATACGTAATGAAACATTTCCATTACGTATTTTTTCATTTCGTAAATTGTCATTTCATTCAAGTTTCGAAATTTCTTAAACAATTATATTTAGCATTTTGTTCTAGATTATTTATTTTCGGCTGATTACGGGTATTTACTATTGATGCGGCCGTTAATTAGACGCAATTATTGACCTATCGAATCTATGTATGCCGTTTGCCAAAACACATGGAACAAACTGCATGCGGCATTTAGAAATGTGCAACTTTGTACCATTTTATTATTCCCGCGCAATATTATTTTATTGTTCATTCATAGTTGGCGATGTATCTTTTGTACAAATATTTCACACGAACATGCAAACGATATGAAATAACACACTTTGTCCAAGATAAGTAGTGCCAGTATGGAGTTATCGGACATCATAAATTAGTGTTTTTGTCACGCCACACTTTTAACGATTTCAAAATTTGACGGCACAGAAAGAAGAAAAACGTTTTAATATACCGTGTAAAATAGTTGATGTAATAATTTTAAATGTACGACAAAAATCATATCGCTACAAAAACAACAGTGCGTTTAAAAAGGAATTAATCACAGGTTGAAAATAAGAATACCTACTTTTAATTAGAAATTCGAGGTTGATATTTTTTAATTACATTTTTTACGTATTTCCTGTATAGGTAATTTGTCGTCCAAAAAACGTCCAAACTTCAAGAACTTATTCTGATTGCACCAGTCTCTCTAGAGAACCCAACTTCACGCCAGGTATAAACTGAGGATTCCTTTGTCGACAGTTGTAACCCGCATTCAGATATTTCCGGTGGTTCTTTACAAACACGATTAAGAAGAACATGATGCCCAAATGAAAACCCGCAATAAAAACGTCCTAAGTTCAGAAATTTATTCTGAGGGCACGCGTCTCTACAGGGAATCCACATTGACACCAAACATAATTTCAGGATGTCCCTGCCCATAGCTAAAACCCGGCATTCAGATATCGCTACTGGTGCTTTAGAAACGCACTTAAGAAGAACATGATGCACACAATCAAAACAACAATTCTAACACCTCTAAAATTTGGCTCTACACACTTTAGGAATTCGGCGGCGCAGTGATTAGCATCACTGCCATAAATGATACGAAGTGAATAAAATATTATACAGGATGTACTGTGAGCGTAAGCACATGATGAAAATGGAACTGCGACATTTTTTTACTCAAAAGACGATGATCGGACCAAAAATTAGGTTAATAAAATAGAGGGACTGCTCTGCTATTGATGGTTACAGTCGATTAAGCATTAACTTTTATTCGAAATTTTCGTGCATTTTGTACCATTCAAAGTTTTCACTCAAACCAAAAATATTTTTGAATTCGAAAATTTTCATTTTTTCCAAATTAACTAAACTAAAATAAACATTTTCTTCATTTAACCAACTTCGTATCATTTCCTTATGTTCCCATTCAGGCGCCTCGTATCTTGGACAGTGCTAGAAAAAATAGGTTGCATTGATTTAACTGATTGAACAAAGGTTTCAAATTTTTCGACATGTGCAATATTCACATCGCATTTTACATTTCTGATTTAAATATTATTTTTAACTTGAGATTTATCTGTAAACCAAACCGTGTGTTGAGCTTCCTTTGTTCACTCAGTCAAGATCTTATTTTTGGACTGCTTGTTTTCATTTCATTTCTTGAACTTGAACTATCTAGAAATCCATTATTTCTGTTAAAAAATAGAACAGTTTGTGCAGGTCAGTTTTCTATGTCTCTCGATCATTAATTCAATCAATTGGCTTCCAGTTTTCAGGACAATAAATTATTTTGACCGTTCAGGCGCGCTTTCCACATGCCAGTTATGGACGAACTATTTTACGCGAAATATCGTTGAAAGTTTCTTGTTGAAAAATGCACCAATGGCAAAGCTTCAGAACATATCTACGGGCGGGAATATTCAGAAAACTTTCAATTTCCTAACAGACATTTTAGCAGGCAAAAATGATTATATGAGGTTTTTGTACTCGAATGTTGAACTTGGAAAGTACGAAATGTTCCTTGCCAGAAACTTTTAGAGGTTTCCACAGCCATCATGAATCAATTAAAATGGATGTAGGATGTGCTTGGACTTTAAAGCTCTGAATCTGAGTAAATAAATGAAAATTATTGACCCGAATTTCGAATAGTCATCCAACCATATAAAGAATCGCAACCCACTATTATTAAGTAGCAATAATTTATGAGGCCATTTGGAGTAATATATCGGGATGGCAAATAACGAATAACCACGGCATATCAGGTGAAATGTTTCCTTTGTTCCCAAATCTCAATTTTAACGCATATTAGTAATCGGTTCATGGTCTACCTAAATATTTAATTAAGCCAGCATGTCATGTGCAACCAGCGTAGAAAATACATGAGCAATGCACTACTTGCACATCGAACGGGCTGAATTTTACGTTAAAAATAAATTGAAAAATTCAGCAGCCTCACACAGGTTCATCAAACTAGTGTTTTGCTCGACCTTAATACCCACTCAATTCGTCTCGAGCAAATACAGCAATTCCTCGAAACCATATTTTTTATTATACTGCTCAATACCAATGATTTCCCAATAACGTTATTAATTACGTAGTATAAAGTTTAGCATTTCTTTCTGTTGCAAAGAACCACTAATATTTTCTTATCAAAACCAATTGATAAATAAAACGACGTTTCAAGTGTAATATTATCTACTTAGGCAAATACATCACATACAAAACAGTCGATTTTGACGAGAACCCAAACCTCAATATTCAGTTTCTATGTAAAATTCTATAATATACGTAGGTAAAATTCTGTATATATGATTGCCAGAAGGAAGTGTGGTTGTTGACAACTTATTTTCAAACAATTGATAATTTAGTGAAATGTTAAGAACGGTGCACGAAATACTGTTATAAAATCCACAAAATTAACAAGTATGCTAATGAATTTAATTTAACGCCATTATAATGGACTTGCTAGTTTAAATTTAGAAACACATACGAAAATCCATTGTTAACTCTTGGCCTAATACGTAAATGAAAAAAAAAATTCCATACAGGTAGACAGGGATAGTAGTTTGACCTATGCCAAATATACTGTGGGCCAGGTTAATGTGCTTATTAGTGAATAGCGATGAAATAAAAATAGCAAAAAAATTGTTTTGGAATTCGTATTTGATTTGTTTTGCTACTTAATCTGTTTGCGAAACTCTAAAGCAGATAAGGCTGCGATAGTAAAATGCTGGACAGGCAACAAGAACGAAACCTTTGTACACCATGCAAACGTTTTCGATTTTCCACAGCTTACAATGGCAACTCAAAAACAATTATGTTCTTTTGTCGTCTAGGTAATTGAACCGGAATAATGAATTTATCGGTCGAGGTGTATCTAAACATGGAGTCAACACCTTGAAGATGAGATCATTTAAAGGTGACTCAGTTACCTTCGGGTTATTATTTTATTAAGCAGGGTTGAAAAGGAGACTGGCGAGTTTTTCGAGTTTCGTCGTGAAATCGAATTTCGAAACAAGCACAAGATTCAGTTTAAGAGTCAATGACAAAGCATTATAAACAAAGGAAAACCCATGAATGAAGTGGATAGGCTTAGATAAGATCATAGTTTGAAAAAATATCTTTAAAGGATTTAGTGAAAACACCATTAAAAAAATATTTTGCTGCGTATAAGTACCTACTGAGCAAATCACAGATTCAACATCAGTTTGACTTTTTCTACGGAGGAAATCTAAAATGAGAATGTGAATCGATATCAACGAAACAAAGGAAAACTTTAAAACAAGATAATCTTGATAATATGATGAGTTGCGACTTAAGTATTGCCAAACGCAATAAGCATTCAGATCGACCGATTTATCTGAGTATTTAGCAGGAAAAAATAACAATCGAGGTCACAGAGGGGCCTATAAATCCGAATTGCATTTATTTTTGAAAAACGAGGTTGTTTTTGTGCTTGAAATCGTTTAAAAATACATTCTTGTTCACTTGACTGCAGTGGGACACCCATTAAACTAAAAATGAACACAACGTGCATTTTTACCATTGGCAGAGTTGAGAAAATAGGCGACCATATGTTCAGCCACAAACCTGTGCGTGTTAGATATCCATTTTTGGTTGTTTATAAAGAATGGATTTTGAATTTGTTTCTGTCTAAAACTGATCTAAACACATAATTAAGGTGAATTTGGGTTTTTATTCTTTAAAATTAAAAACTGAGATGGGTTAGAAACTTGGCTTCTTTGGTCCGTTTTATATAACCTACGACACTTTAGGCCCCAGCGGTGTCGTTCAGAAATTCGTTCTTTACATCAAACGTACACTCATTATCAACTCGTAATAAAGAACGAAAAAAATTCGGTCTTTTTGAGGCAAAATATCGAAATAAAAAGTGTTAATGTGTGGTTAGCTTGAGGATGTTAATAGAAAATATTTAAAAATTGATCATCTTTTTGTTTTGACGGGCGTACTTCAGAGAAAAATCTAAATTTATTTAATTTCTTTCTGGTCCTATGCCAACATCGTGCCTTTACACCTATAGGTTTGGGTCAGTGCACAATCCTGTTTTTAAACGTGGATAATGTAGAAAGGTCTGCCAAAAAGAGAAATATCGTCGCTCTAATCAGAACAATGAGTAAATGAACTTCTCACTCTGTTGGTAAGGTCTATAGCGCACATTAGAATGAAACATCACAGTAGAGCACTTTGGAAGTCACTACCAACTGACAGTAGACATGGAGCTGTTAAATTGTAGCAAATAGTAAAAAATAACGCATATCTCCTGTCCTACTTACTCATTACAATAAGTCCGGATATGAACTGTGTATAAATGGTTGAAAATTCGTTTAAAATGCAATTTTTGAACTTTGTATTGTGAACACACGATTCAAGTAATTATAAATCGCAAGGCTAAAGTGTTTCGAAAAAAAAACTTCCTTTACAATTGAAATAGCAACTGCATGTGATATGTACAGAGTGAGAGAAACACGGTGTTTCTTAGTTGGGTATGTTAGAGTTAAGTTGCAAAGAAAAAAATTCTCGCGTTCTCCGTTCAAGAAGCAAACATTTTCCAAAAAAGTTCTTTGTTTATAGGGAATCTCGACAGAACCTAGCAAAGCAATTCAGCTAATGCCGCGTTGCACTACGCATTTTTCTCCAATTTATTGGCCCAATTACTGAAGGTCACCAGAATGAGCAAAAAGCGTAGAATCGGGCCGTGATCGCTGCTGATATATTGCGGACTTAGAGCTGGTTCAACATTATTGCGGATTGTGAAACTTTTCTGCGAACTTTTGCGGTTATTTGTTCTTTCCTAACTGTGCAATGACAATTTTGGCAACGATTCTCTAAGCAACGTGACAAGAAATTAGGGGTTACGTACTTTTTTTTCTTTTTAATATGTCTCAGATGTTGAAGATATGTGTCAACAAAACTAAAGTATTGACATTTATGTTGGTTTTACTGAAACTGCACCAATTTATTGTGAGAACAATAACCAAGTGTAAAGTCAATGGTGCCCAAAAAACTTTTTGTCCAATAAATCGGAGAAAAGTGCATAGTGAAATATACTAGCTAAGAGCATAGAACTGCAGAGAAACTCAAGTCAACGACTTGGAGTAACAGATTCAATTGGCCTCAGAAAAACGACTGTATCCGTTGCTGTTAGAAGTAATTTCTGTGTAATTTTGTCAGTAAAATAGTACCTACAGTATAGTGTTCCATTTTCGACACTTTTAAGTATAATGCAATCAAAAAAGGAGTATGTATTGGTGTCATGTGTTCTTTTAGGTCAAACTGAAATGGTAAAATCAAAATGTGCAAAATTTTGCTCGCTTAAGAGGTACTAACTCTGATCTAAACTCGTTTTGTTAAATCCAACACCCCGTATATTTTAATGTAAAAATATATTTTTTGTTCGAGGGAATCAAAACTGTCATTTTCCGATCAGAAGCGATCGCCATAAAGAAGCACTTTTCTTTAGTATTCATTTGTTTCACTTTTACGCCCGGACACAGTGTGCGCAAAAGTAAATGTGACAAATTGAACGTCTCACTGTCAAATTTTTTAAAGTATTTTTATTAAAAAGTAACGGACATGCTGCATTTTTTAATGAATTACGTAGGTTTATCGACAACTATTGATCCTAATTTAAAGTTTACTTGCAATTTGTAAATTATAACTTTGTTACAAGTTGAGTCTCAAAGTCGTTTTAATAGCCTATTTTTCTGCGCACTCCGATATTGCCACACGCAAAACAGGGTATTTTTAAATAGCGCAAATGTCATGTAAAGTGTACAGCTTATACAAACAGAATACAGTAAAAGCAGCTGTTTCAAGGTTGGAAGTTGAACCAACATTTGCGGCATCTCTAACTTCTGGTGGTGTACAGGGCATTGAATTTTCGGCACTCATTGTTTCACTTGTATATGCTTACAAAAATACGCTTTTGAAAAATTATAAGCGTCAAAACGTGACATTTGAGAACTGGCATTGACATCAAATTTAAATTATTGTGTATATTATCCTGACTGTATTTCAATTTAATCCAAAAAAAAATTCCTGGGTTTCAGTCAATTTTATTGTTTATTATTTAAAATGTCACAAATACGTTTCGGTGTCTTTCTCCACGGTGGAGAAACGCGTATAACCGATGGATGAACGCGTATAACCGATGTCCGGCGTATAAGGCAGGGTCTACCTAAGCCTTACTGACGAGTCCAATAGGTAGACCCGGGACGAAACGCAGGGCTCATCACATAACACCATAATTAGTGACAATAAAATTGACTGAAAACCCAGGAATACATTGGAATGAATAAAATTGACTGAAACCCAGGAATTTTTTTTGGATAAAATCAAATTTAAAATCTGGAACCGATACCTTTTATTTTTGGCTGTTCTTATTTATTATAACTTATTATTCGTGTTGTCTTTCATTCGAACAAAAAATATTGTTCGATACGAAGGGCGAAAACCCGTTTTTCGACGACACTTTTCGCCCTTGTATCGAAAACTACTATTTTGCTAGGATATCAGCTTTTGTTTCATGGCCTACTGTGATTTAAAGTAATAAAGTTTAAATAAATCGCCTAGGGAACCAATATTATCCTTGGTGTGTTATACTATAGAAAAGAGAATTAAAAATGCCAATTTTTTTAGATTAAAATATACAGCGTGTTCGAGTAAAAAAAATAATGTAGGTCCGATAACTTTTTGGCCCCGTATACTTATTCTGAAAACGGCAGATTATTCAACAGCCATTATAAAGAAACTTTTATATAAAACATTTTTCTGTGTCTCTTTTAACCAAAAAAATGATGAAATTGATATGTTTTTTATTTTCACCTGGATAAGCGAGCAACAATTTTCAAATTTTGATTTTGCCATTTAAAAAGCACATGCCACCCTGTACAGGTTCATCAGTGATGGTTTAGAAAACAAAGTTAGATAGTTTGGTTTGAACATGAGTTTATTTTAAGTCTTGTCACATACCTCTTGGCTGAGCTCAGGACCATTCGGTTCACTAGGAGTTGCCAGCACATTAGGAATATCACGATCTGTAGAATTTTGAGCACCAGAAGGTAAACCCTCGTCATTGTTGAGTGGAACACCAAGAGCACTGCGATCAATGTTCAATAAGTAGGTATGCACATCAGGATACCGAAAGTTCCACCGATTGTACCGTCCTAGTGAATTTAAGTCTGCGAATAGATCTCTCTCGTAATTAAGCAATACGGAATCCAAACTTTTGGGATTTACGTAGTGACTTCTCAGCACTGTAGGCGATAAGGCGCTCCTCCAAGTGGTCCCATTATCAACATCATTAACACCGTTTAGAATATCATTGTCAAACACCGCGTTGTGATTAACTCTTAGCAAACTAATTATGAGAGCGAGCTGAAAGAGCTCGTCCCTGTAAACTTTCTTTCTGCACAACATTATATATTCTGAAGTTGAGGGCACAACACAGATCTAACCTAAAACTGTTTTTCACAATGTTTATGTCTTGAACACTAGGGAACCAACTGCACCAATCTCCGTTTGTTAATCATCATTTTCGTTCCTAGATCTGAGATAAAGGAGCAATTTGACTTTGAGTAAGCTGTAGATGCAGCCAAAGCGTCTAATTCGCTGTAAACAAAAAGTGCATCAGCTGATCTTTAAATAGGATGACAGGTCAAAAACCGGCAAATCTAAGGTTATTTCAAACCTGCTCACGCACAATCCTTTTCCAACTACCCCTTTTTTCGCGAAACCACCACTCACAACGGGCGAATTAATCGAGTGTTAATCGCCGCCGACCGTTTGGGAACCACAAGTTGAGCATTGGATCGAACCCAAGCAACCATATAAATAAAATTATCCCAGGAAACCTTACGAGTCACCGTTTCACAACCGAATATTCAAGTGCGCAATGATTTCATTAAGTAGAGGGGTAACCATAATATGCTTTATTTTCGTTTTCTTTTATGCGCAGCGATTTTTGTTAAGTGTCTAATAAGTTTTCCCCAAAAACAAAGACTTCTCTTTGCTGAGAAAACTTATTTTTACTTCATTGATTTCACTCCTCTGTTCATTATGCGGCTGCCCACTTGCAGTATCGCTTAAAGCAATACATGGCCGCACACCCAAATGCATAACATTACACAATTCTTTAGAATAATTAATACTTATTAGGAAAATTAGCTTGCTCGATTACCTGATGTGGATCCAGCTTGTGGCATATCATTTTTTCGTTGATAACTGCGGAATATTTAAACTATTTTAATTTGCGTTAATACCAGCAACAAATCGAAACTGGTCGAGGCGAATACATTTAAACTGCGTCACAATATTCGAACGCAGACAATAAGTGGCCTCTGCCCTCGCAAAAATCATTTTTTATTCAAAATCATTCAACAACAAAACACTGTCATTTTCTTTTTCCCCTGAACAAGGGCTCCCTCAAGGATCCCCGCTCTCACCGTGTCTCTACAATATATACTGCCATGACATATACAATTACAACTTACCAGACAAAAATCAAATCGACAGATCGGCATACATATTACAATACGCAGACGACACGGCACTTATTGTACATGACAAAACTACTGAGAGAGCAGCTCAAAGACTCCAAACACTAACAAACAACACAATGACATGGTTTTATAAATGGAGACTAACACCAAACGCGTCAAAAAACCAACTTCTGCTCACAAACCACAGACTCAACGCTGACTCCCCTACAATAACTGCAGACGGCCAAACGACACAACCAAAAAACGACGTAAAATACCTTGGAATCACAATCGACCACAAACTTAAATTCACTAAACACATACGAAACATCAGGGCAGAAACAATAAAGAGAACAAAACACTTCCGATCACTAACCTACAAAGACAGAGGAATTAGCACAAACACCGCCACCAAAATATATAAAGCTATTTGTAGACCCTTGCTAGACTTTGGACATGTACTCATGACCAACGGAACAGAAAGGACAAAACGTTATATACAAACAACAGAACAAATTGCACTAAGACTAATAACACGAATAAGACACCCCCAAAACCCACTACACAATCCCCCCTACCCAACTACTATACGAACGCACAAACATGACAAAGATCTCGGAAAGACTCATACAGCTACAGACAAAATGGACAAACAACCCCTACAACTGGACCATACTGAATCCCCTTTGTCTTACAAGACCAACCAGACAATCCCGCTTCCGTTTCCCTACATTAACGCTAATCGAACACTTACAAACGCAACGGACTAGTGGACAATAAAATAATTTCTTCTTGCCACTGAACTCTTATTTATTTAATAGTATTGTTAACCTAGAATGGGAGAATTTTCATATTTGTTTTTTATTTGGATTGGGACTGCATGTATTAAACAAGGGCAGAAAGACCGATAGGTCGATAGCCTTTTTTAGAAATAAAGATGTTTACTACTACTACTCATTCAACAACGCATCAGGACATAACTGTATTATTCAACTCCACTATCAAAAGGGCTGGCTTAAAGCAAACAACAAATATAAAGAATGCTTTTATTTCTTAAAGAAATATAAAAATATGAGCGCTATGTAAAAGCCAATTAATTATTATAAAAACACGATTTTGCACGATTAAGTAGAAAGTTCCATCTAAGTCTTATCTTCGTTCTCTGCCTTGATAAGTAGACATCATTCCAAACAAATAAAGATTCTATAAGAAGAATAAAGAATCATTTCTAATAAAGACACGGGATTATCCCATCGAAGTTGGATGTCGCGCAGCAACAAAAGACAACATACCAAATTATAATAGTTGGGTTCGATGAAAATGCTCATAGCCCATTTTTAAAAGCAACTCAAAATTCGCATTCCGTCTAAGAGTGTCTAAAACTGCATCTTCCAATAACATATCGATCGGCGGCAGCAGCTTATTCGGATTATAATTCAGCGCGATAGCCAGATCCACTACCCTGAAGAACATAGTATTTTGTAAACATTCAATAGGATCATCCAAGTTATGAAAGCTCCAGCTATCCCTCAACAAAGCTGCTCTCCAAATCTGTAACAAGCACAATCAGTCAGTATTTTAACTAGTGAAAGTACAGATTTTTTGTCATGTCAATTGCATTCACCCTCATGGGCGGTTTCTAATCCGTTAAACCTGGAAAATCACACATTCAAAAACCCTTTAAAGTGCATGTTTTTTTTACGTTTCTCAACTCAGCAAGAGGAACCCAGCTGACGAGAATCAGCCAGTTAAAAGCCGCTGCCACCGGTTGATCGCAATTGACATGCCCATACCAAAACAACCTATACTTTTATCAAAAGAGATAGACTTTCGAGGCCATTCCTTGAAACAAGTGGGTTTTTCGGGTTTTTAGGCCGTCGTTCGGTAGAATTTCTTCTTGACGTTTCGCAAGCACGTGCGGCTTGCATCTTCAGAAGTGGTTTGCTTGAACGCTTGAACGTCAGAACAGTGTAAGCGTTCAAGCAAACCACTTCTGAAGATGTAAGCAGCACGTGCTTGCGAAACGTCAAGAAGAAATTCTACCGAACGACGGCCTAAAAACCCGAAAAACCCACTTGTTTCAACCTATACTTTT
This sequence comes from Dendroctonus valens, assembly GCA_024550625.1. NCBI lineage: Eukaryota > Metazoa > Arthropoda > Insecta > Coleoptera > Curculionidae > Dendroctonus > Dendroctonus valens. Next base: position 4,548,001 of record JAJTJO010000038.1, on the reverse strand, counting down.
ACTGAAAATCAGTGTGCGCTCTCCGACTAACTAATTACGAATAATTGGATTAGACAAGCGATGAATCAAAAAACCTCATCATTTAAGCAATAATTTACTTCAACAAGTGAGATAATTTCGTCCAATGTTTGCCTTCACAGTGCACAAGCCCAGAGGACAACGAGCCCAGGAAAAAGAGGCCCAGACACCAGCTAGCCCAATACGGCAATAAATAGGTACAGCAGTTTACTGTAGAGTGCTGTACGTGAATAACTTTTTAAGATAGTGTGATTAAGTAGTATTGAGTAGTATAGTGCTTGTGTCAAATTAGTAAGATGCCCATTCTAGCAGCTAGCTAGCATGGAGAGAATGAGGGGTGAAGGCATACGGATGCCAGAGCTGAACCATTCTTAAAGAAGACCACAAGTTTTAAAGGATAACTCCCGGAAACTTGCAGTCAAAAATGGGGGTTTTTTAGTTGGTAGAAATCCAACACTACCTGGTGTCACGGGACACTGGGTGTCTTCGAGAAGATTTTTATCCTCCAGCCGCCGCCGGGCAAACAAAACAAAAAAAAAGTGACAGACCCAAAACCTGTACTTTCGAACACATTTTGCCTTGCAACTTCAAAATGAAACTTACTTGCAATACCAGCTCTACTCTTTCTGATTCGTCGTCGACGAAAGCGGCCACATCTAAAGCTTTCTGGAAATCGATTTCGGAGGAGTCAGCGTACTCTTCGCTGACATATAAAGCAATCAATTCCCTTGGTTTGAAAACTTTCGGATTCTTGCAATCAAATCCGTGCTGTTGCAGAACGTAATCAGGAATGCCTTCTTGGTAGGATATAAGCTCCAGACATTTGTTTACTTCCGCAATGTGATCTGATGTATCACTTGCGAGAGGCGCTTGAAATATACACTTTTTTATTAATAAGTTTGGACAAATCGAACTAGACTCTACCTGCGAGCTTAGCTAATTTGCTTAAACTGTACATTGCTTTTTGTCTGGTGACTAATTCAGTTTCATTTTCGGCCAACATCCTCAATGTTTCAGAGGCTGAAGTGAAATCTCTATCATAAATCTGTTGCATCCAGCAAAGCGCCGGATAAGCTGACAAAAACCTGGCAAGTTTCTCTCGTCCTTCGGGAAGACAGTCTCCTATTTTACGATACCTGCAACAAAACAAACATTAACTTCGAAGTAAAACCGTTCAACTTGAAACGAAATTTTGAGTGAAAAAATGTTTCGAACTAGGTCCCATACCTGTTTAATAACCTGGCCTGCTTTCCTTCTCTCAAATACCAATTGTAAACATACTCCGGGAATGAGGTATCTTTAAATCTTCGCATATATTCATTCAATCGGTCTTCATCTTTATTTTCCTCACAAATATTCATTAAAACCTCAAAATCAAGGTATTTTTCTGCTAGTATCGCAGCCTTTTGATAAGCCTTTATCGCAACTAAAGAAAGCGTAATTAAATCGTTAAGATTCAACTTGTTGATTGTAATATTACAACTTACTTAATGGTTTTATGAGTTTATTCCTGTCAGAACAGTATTGCTTGTATAACGGTTTTTCTTGCGCTGATTTTACTGTGGAAATGTGAGTTTTTCTCCCATCTAGGATAATATCAGTAAGCATCACAAATTCGTCCAAAAGCACTGCTGTAAGTTCTCGTAAAACATCTACCTTCAGGCCGTAATTCAGGGTAAGCGATTGCTAAAATGTGTAAAAATCGGACTTGCAGATTTGACTATTTTAAAGTAACGTGCTCGTACCTGTAACATCAGTGCATCTACTATCCCTTCCGGTCCACCTGCAGCAGTCCACGGAAGATATTCCAAGTGCATCGATTTAGCGGCATCATTTAATTGGAATGTTTCAGCTGTTTGCTGTCGGTAATGTAGAGTTTCGGTTAACACTGTAAGAATAATTTGATTGCCTTCATGCAAAATTCTGGAGACTGCTTCCGGCTGCATTGCGGAATGACATGCATTTTCGCACACTTCGGCACAGGATAAAATCCCTTCTTGTATTCTTGTAACCTCTCTGAAGAATATGTCTTGTGCTGATAAGACGGATTTTTCAACCTTAGTGTAATTTTTAACTGCCCTCTTAATACTATCTTCTAGTATAACGCCCATTGGCAAACTTTTCATGACGATTGCGGCTGTATTTTTTTCTGCTAATTCTGCAAGCACTTGGATCGTGGCCGTCAATCCACATCGAATGGTCAGGCCAGTTAATTTATTCCATAAACCAGATTCTTGCAGAAATTTTAAATATAAAACAAATGCGCGTTGTTTGTTCTTCAGTTGGTTCAAAACGAGCATAGAATTTGAGCTGCCAAGACCTTGTGTGCTATGTCCCTCGATATTCCATCTATGGTCTCCAGTAGGAATGTCGTCCAAAATGTCCTTTCCAATCTTTACTACGACGGTGTCTAAAGGACCATCAAATCCCAGTATGATAGGTGCATCGGTCGGAAACAGTTTATTAACCATGTCATAACATTCAGTCTGGAAACAGGCCGCTGAATATTTACTGTAACATTTTTAAGAACATACATACCAATTGATTTTTCACGTGAAATATAAAAGCAGCTTTAAGTTGACCATCAGTTTGCTGATGGGCTGTGTATATTTCGTGCGGATCAAGTTGATAGAGAGACAGGTTTTGACCACCGCCAGAAAATGACTGATCAGTACCTGATCCAGTATCCAAAACTAACGGAGAAACTCCAATCGTGCATCGGTCTTCATCGCTTGCAATTACGGAAACCAGACCGTGTTGGCGGGAGAAGAAAATTGGCACGTTGAGGCAAGTACATCCACCTGATGAGAACGGACATATTTCTGGTAATTTCTAAGCTACAGAAGCAGGACTTACTAAAAATGTGATCCGAAGGATGAAGAAACTCCAGAACGTCCAGTTCTTCTTCTGGTTTAAGTACTGATATACTTTTGGCAGAGTAAACGTATGCATTATTTCCGCAAAGATTGAATCTGTAATTTAAAGCGTCGCCAGGGGTGTTTTCTTTATACATATCATTCATTTTTAGTAAAAAAACGTCATTTGGTACCGTAGGAGCCGTCGGGCCATTTGTAGGGATAGAAATCATTGCATAATAGATCTAAAAATTTTTGTAACTGAAAACTATGTTACTTTAGAGTTTAATTATACATACCATAGGTGACATGGGTAAATAAACTGCAGCACATAACATTAAAACCCCTTCACGGTCTGGCCGTAAGTCTAAAATCCACGCGTCCACATCTTCAGAATCATTTACATCCCAATGCCTTAAATGTCGCTGAAATGCATCTTTAACTACCCGTGATAAATCGGCGGACCAACATAATTGCTCCGATTCTTTGTCATTTAAAATCCATTTTTGAAAACTGAGGCCCGCCAAGACATAAATATTGCAAATCTGCTGAATACCTGGGACTGACAGCAGTCGTATTATTCTCTAAAAAGTAACACAAATCGTCAAAGTTCAATCAAGCGGTTATGTTGAACGTTTAACATACAGCCTCACTTCCTTGATCGCTTGACATTGGACCAAAGAATATTGATGTTACTCTTTTACTGATTCCCCCCAGCCAGCTTGCAGGCGCCTTCAAAGTTCTACAGTTCAATTGTTCCTCGTAATTTCCAGGTTTATGCTGTACCAACACCACGGTACATGAAGTGGTTACAAATACACATCCAAGAATGCCAGCCTCAATCAAGCTATCACATTCTTCACCATTTAACTCTACATTCTGATCAATTGAACGATGGTCATGGGTGATATCCATCCAATAACGGACCATTCCTTCAAATTTATTCAAATAGACAATACATCATGCCGTTATGGGAGTAATTAATTGTTTAAATTAACTGTCTATGTTTCACTTCAGCTGATCTACTATATTGAAGTTAAATGTAAAAGTTAAGTTAAGTAAAATAATGTAATTATGCCAACGATCAGAAGATCGAACATCTTTTAGCGACAGAACGAAGGAAGAATCCACAAAGCCAGCAAAAAAACATCTCTTTAAGGCAATGAGGGTCAAAATAAATTTACCGGTTATTTTACCATACAACAAAATACAAACCTTCTGGAGAGACTGCTACGCAAGATGGGTGTGTTGCGTTTTTGCTTAGATATACTGCAACCAACTCAGCTCTATGCGCTAAGTCGCTCTGTGGCAACCTCAGTTCATGGCAAATCGGAAAACTCCATTTTTTAGGAGATGCATTAGATTTAATGTTTTGGTATCTCCATACCAAGAGCTTTCTACCACAAACAACCCACGCATAACCTGATTCAGACACTTTTGCTGTGATTACAGTATTTTCTGAAAAATAAAATCGTATGTCTCAAAATCAGTATTTAATAAAAAAAAAATATGTCTGGATGAACAGCCCACGATTGCTATTCCAAACGGGCGCTAAACCTTGAAGGTTTGTCAAGTAGAGCTTCCTTCCAAAACCCCTAACAGTAATAATTTTATCTAATTTAACATAAAAAGAGTAAAGTTGCCTATGCCAAACATGTTTAGTTTCCGGGATATTGTCTGTCAATTTTATATTTAAATCAATGCGCTAAATGTCGAAAATGGTCAGTTGAAAAATACTGTCACGTGAGTTTACGTTTGAAAAATCCAACAAAAAGGCCTAATGCGCCCCATCATCGGATTTGTTTACCTTTGGATGACAAAGCTGTTTTGTTTACGGTGATCATCCAAACAAGTTGGAACGTGAAACTTGTCTTTGAAAATATTGCACTTTCTACAAAAATATCAACAATAAACAAAATGAAATCGAACTGCAAAATAAATAAATGACTCATCCGAAGGGCGATCAAGCAAATGATTATATCACCATGTTGGTTCTGTATTTCCGTGCCTTCGGAATGCGGGAAAAATTTGGATCACATTAGTTTTTTTCGACAAACTGTTCGAATAATCAGTTTATTACAGACAGTGGAAGAAATGGGTCGACAGTCCGCTGTGTCGTGTGAATCGCGAATGAACAATATAGAATTACTGAGACCCTTGTGGCAAGTGCGGTGGTTGATTCTGCATGCTAATTGCAGGATTAAAGTTTTCATTCAGAACGCATTTTCATTGTGTGATCAAGTGTAGTGTGAACTTTTTGAGGATTAATGGGTTGAAAGTGGAGGATGGGAAGCCAGCTTGCAGAAAGCTGGTAAGAATGATCTCGAATCTATAAATCTCTTAGGTTCGAACTGAATTTAGTTTTTCGAAAAGCAGATGAAGTTTTATGCATTCTTTACATTTCTGGTACTTTGCTTTTCTGATTTCCGATAATATGGATTTGGACAGATTTTCTGCTGTACTAAACAGATTTTCTTCTGTATTTCCAGGTGGCACAATGCAGTTTTCGGTAAGTTTGGCATTACTTTGCGGCTGGCTGGCCTCACCAATGATGTTGAGCAAACATCAGGGTTTTAGGGAATTTCACCGGTCTGGATCCGGACAGCAGTTCATTTTGAAAGAAGTAGATCTCAAGCAGAGTTGTAGTTTGTCTTTGATGGTATTTATGCTGCTCGAAAGTGCAGATTTGTGGGTCAGATTTAGCGCTTTTTTGAAAATAATGGCGCACTCATTTCTCGTTTCCTTGGCAAATTGCTGATCTATTTTAAAAAAATTTGCAGCTTTGAACTATTCATATCGTTTGTTGTGTTGTGTGTTGGTTGGTACTATGAAAATAAATTAACGGGTGCTCGCGAAGACCTCTGCTCTAGATGACAAGCTTCTGGGGAGATTTCGTCCAGTTTTTTTTAGTTTACAAGGAATTGTATACTTACTATCAGAAAATGAAAATGCCTCTTCTACCTGTACAGGAATAGGATACCCAAATCTTTCTACAGTATTGTACAAGCCTTTTAAAACGACCTGGACTGAATTTCTGGTGTTTTGCCGTCTGCAAATAAGTAACATAACGAACTTTTAGCAACACTATTGCTAGCTAGTGACTTACGACTCATTTAAGCTGCGATTTTGGGCCATTGATTTGCCTGCAATGCTGGATCGAGATGTGTGTGATAAGGAGTTAATAAACAGCGAGTTGCCTTTCAAAGACTTATCCATTCTGCTAGGGCTAATTATTTGTTTTGGTCACTACAATTTCCTCAAAAGCCGCTTCTTTGCCTTACTCTTAACCTCTTTTTCTGTTTCGTGGGTTCTGTGACAGACAGTTTCGTTTGTTGTAGGTGATGCCAGATTTCGAAAAATTGTTGAGAAATACTATACGTGAAGTACTAGTCGAATGACTGCAAATTGTAGTCAGTTTACTTCAGGATTGCTTGAACTTGAAACACCACCCAGCACGTTTATATGGTCTTAAATATTCAAATTTCCCGCTAATAACCGGCCGATAATCTAGAAACTCATATCGTCTGTCCTTGCCACTCGTCAAAGCTTCCCTTCTTGCCCTGCCAGGGAGTTTTGGCATCGAATAGCAACCCCCGTATGCGATCTCGCATCATTTTTAAGTTCGCTAGGTGGCAGATTTCCAAAAGCGTTTTTTTGCCAATACTTTACTTAAATTATGACTTACTTATCGATTGTTTCGATCGAACTTATTGCAGGTTTAATGTTAATTAAATGCATTTAGGTGTGGGCTCGAGTCATACCAACAACCAGTTGTCTGATTTCAGCTTGTCAGTTAACTGAACTGTCAGTTACTAGGAACATTTTAATTAATTTAATTAAAAAACTAATGATTAAAAATGTCTAAGAATGAGCCAAGATAACATGCCAACGTATCTGTCTTTATCATTGGGGTGTATTCACTTGATAATGGATAAATCGAGCAACAATTTGATAAGAATTTTACGGATTCGCAGCGTTTTTTTTAAGCCACTATGAGTTATTGGCGCCCCAGCGCATTTGGATACCTGTTCTGTATTACAAATGTATTAGCAAGTCATTAGTTAAAATTAGAAAAATACTCAGTCTGGCCTATTTTTTGTAGCTTGATGCTTCATAAATAACCAGCTGACGTACACAAAAATATCGAAATCCCACCAAAATGTTTTTGAGACGACATGTATTATCTGTCTCTGTCCTTAGCGCCTGATTGCATATGTTTATTTCTATTCCGACATTATTGTTTAGTTTTTGCCCAGGTAGTAACTAGTAACCAAATAAACTGCAGCGAATGTCTAAAAATTTGACAAGTTTTAATTAGTAAATCTGTGGAAAATGATAAGTTTTTATAAGGTTGAAGTTAATAAGACATTATGGGAGATACCAGTCAGGTATCAGAATCTGTCCGCAGTAGGATCTGGAGCATACGGCCAAGTTTGGTATGTACAACACCTACAACAATAACAGTTGTAATTTGTAACCTTTATGTGGCCTAAATTCGATTAGCTTGTCTCTAAACTCGCTTAAATCTTATTGATAAGGTAGGTTTCACCCAGTTGACCTCGATAACCCGGTCTACCTGCAAATTAGGCTTTTATTCTGCTATTAGGTTAATTATACAATTGAAATTAAAACTTGGATAGAAAAAATCAACTGTGGCTTAAACTGCAAGTGTGTAAATTGATTGAAAACATTTTTAGTCTAGCACTTTGGACCCTGTGGCTTTTGATCAGGGCGTCTAAGAACTCAAGTACCAACCCAGTGCAGAAGCGCAAAACAAGGATCAAAATAATAAAAATAATATATTTATTGCCAGCAAATTCATTTAAATGACCCAGCAGCTTCAAAGTATGCTTATATATAATAAAAATTAAAAAATCACTTGCACAGAATATAAAGCAACAACTACACCAAAACATCAAAATTCAAACCATAAGAATTAATCAGCCCTAGAAAACCATTTGTTGTATGTTTTGCTTCAGCTGTATTTGTTGATATTAAAAACGAATTCTTTATTAAAAAGTAATAGAACTAAATCTGCACAAATGAATGAACATTATTCCAGTGTCTATTATTATTTAATTCTTGCCACTATAAAGAATGAAGAATTCATCCACTCATTACCTGGAATCATTTTGTATTTGCTCTCTTCAATAGAGGTTTCTTAGAAGCCATTCATCCACTTTTGTATGTAACTTCAGTGAATCCAGCTGTGTTATTTCAATTTCCCGTTCTGCAGAACTTTTGCCCCTATGAGTTTTTGTAGCCACAGCTAAAACACCGGTTAAGTACAAGTTATAAATTTCTTGAATGCTTTTGTCTTAATTTCCCAGAAAATTAGACATACTTTTCTTCGAAACAAATTGAACTTTTCCATGATCTATTCAAAGACACCGTTGTTTTTTTCATTATAATCCAATCAAACGAAAAGCACTTTTGTCTATCTCCAAAATAAAATGATACCAAACTTGCAGCATTAGAGGGCGAAAAGTCAAAACATTCTTACCCAACATTATTTAAAAAAGCCAGACATTTGTATGCTGTTTTACTCCATGTGGCGGGATACTTTTTCTTTTTTTTTTCTCCACGATTGTGTCGCTGTTTTTTGTATATATTCGATCTTACATTCTTCCTTTCTTCAGTCGCCTATTCTACCTAGCTTTGTCATCAACTAAAATAATCAATTCAAATGAGAAACCCAATATTTTGCAGATGATGAAGGGACCGACAGACTTCGGTGTGGCAAAAAAAATGCATGCAGAGTACGTGCTTTTTCCTAGCTTAATGCGCAGATGACTCCAGCTAAAACACGAAAATAATTTTCATAATTAAGAGTTACGTATATTTTTGTACTTTAATTCACTTCAAAATATTCCTGGGTTTCAGTTAATTTTATTGTTTATTATTTAAAATGTTACAAATACGTTTCGGTGTCTTTCTCCACCATCATCAGTTTGTTTGTATGAACTTTGGTATGATCGCCAAATTCTTGCATCTGGTTAGGAAGTTTTTCTTGTTCTTCTCTCTTGCCAATTTTGCCTGCAATCTCCCATATGTCCCCTTCAACCTTTCTCCATCCATCAGATCTATCCTGCTTTTGTTCCCAAGCATCTCAATATCGTTACGTATATTTTCCTGACTGTACTTTAATTCACTTCAACATATTCCTGGGTTTCAGTCAATTTTATTGTTTATTATTTAAAATGTTACAAATACGTTTCGGTATCTTTCTCCACCATCATCAGTTTGTCTGTATGAACTTATGTAGGAATATTTTGAAGTGAATTACAGTACAGTCAGGAAAATATACGTAACGATATTCAGATGCTTGGGAACAAAAGCAGGATAGATCTGATGGATGGAGAAAGGTTGAAGGGGACATATGGGAGATTGCAGGCAAAATTGGCAAGACAGAAGAACAGGAAAAACTTCCTAACCAGATGCAAGCATTTGGCGATCATACCAAAGTTCATACAGACAAACTGATGATGGTGGAGAAAAACACCGAAACGTATTTGTAACATTTTAAATAATAAACAATAAAATTGACTGAAACCCAGGAATATTTTGAAGTAAAATAATTAAGAGTAAAACAAACATGCGGATAACTTGACTGCGCTGTCTAGTGTCTAGTAAAGAACTATAGGTTCCTTGCTTAAAGTATAATTCCTAGATTTTCAACACACTGCGGATCCCCCTATTGTTCTGGAAGAACCAGGCGGAATCGTCCGGTCAACGAATGTTCGCGACAGTTTTGCAACATTCCAAAACAACTGGAACGAACGCACCTAAACACTAAGGGTTTTGAACGTACGAGTAAAAGAAATCGAAGTCTGTCGGGTCCATTGTTGTTCGTCAACTTAGTTCCAAATCAATCAGTTATTAAGATGATTATTTGGGTTTAAATGATATAGAAATTACACTGCATATGACAAACAAGCCAAGAACAGTTCGTCTGGTACAATAAGCAAATTAAGTTCAATTCTTACCAAAAAAAATATATTTCATGTGCGGAGCACTCGTTATTACACCTTGCACCCTTCATGTTCACTTTCATTTGAAATGCGTGATTCGGATAAATTTTAAGTGTTGACCTCTAGCGGTGTAGGTACTAGCAAGAACCAACTCCTTCTTGTAATGCATGATGCCAATTATCAGAATTACCGAATTTTAACCAATTTGTCATATAATCTCCCTTGTCCATAACCAAATGAAACAGTTTTTTTTACAGAACAATAGTTAAATTTGCAAAGAATTAACCAATTTGTTAAAATAAACTGTACATTTAACTACCGCATGAATGCAGAGGGATCTAAGGACCTGAATAAAACTGAGCACTTTTTAGTAACAATAATATATTATTTAAAGGGTGCTTTTTTTATTTAAAAGATGAAGCTTAGCAAAATTTAACTAAATTTGAAACCCTTTTAGGCTTATGTAAAATGGACATAAGAATGGATGCAAGATCCCTGCTTAAAAAAGACGCTCTTCAAGCGGTATTTGTTCATTCCTTGATTCGCAGCACAAATTCAGTTGCGATAGATCTTTATAAAAAAACCTTAAGACTTTAAAGTCTTAAGACACCAGTTTGTCTTCTCAAGTACCGAACTGTTTGGCTGTAAAACATTACCTTCTATACTAATTGTATGAAATAACTTTTTATAATCATTATTATTTGACAATGATACATATTCGGCTATTGCACTTAATATGATTCTTCACAACATTCCTATCCCCCACATATTTCTGCCCCTTTGCAGCTTAATCGATTCTCTATGTTCCAGTTCAGCCTTGGATGCCCAGACCCGAAAAAAAGTAGCAATAAAAAAACTAGCCCGTCCATTTCAAACTGCTGTCCATGCAAAAAGAACCTATAGAGAACTTAAACTTCTCAAACACATGCGTCATGAGAATGTTATTGGGCTTTTAGATGTTTTTTACCCTAAGCATGATAACAGCCAGGTAATTTTGTTGCTCTCTTCAATGTGATTCAGTCTAGCACTCAAAATGTATACTCGATCTCATCCACATTCACCAGTGTCTTAAGTGGAACATACACAAATCGTATTAAGAAATGTACGATGTAAAAACACACCAAAGTTTAAAAATTCATTCTGATGGCACCAGTGTCTTGAATGGAACGACACACTTTAGTGATATTATTTTAGCACATTGAAACAAAACTAGATACATTAGCGTTAACTGAACATTAATTGCTTCTAGATCTATTTAGTAACGCATTTGATGGGCGCAGACCTAAACAATATAATTAGAACACAAAGACTGACCGATGAACATGTTCAGTTCTTGGTTTATCAAATCCTTAGAGGCTTAAAATACATCCATTCTGCCGGAATTATTCATAGGGTAAATATGCAAGCGAATACTCTGCATCCACCAACATCTAATCAACCGACCTATTGCTTAGGACTTAAAACCTTCGAATATAGCAGTCAATGAAGATTGCGAGTTGAAAATACTGGACTTTGGTTTAGCAAGGCCTACAGAAACGGAAATGACGGGCTATGTGGCTACAAGATGGTACAGAGCGCCCGAAATTATGTTAAACTGGATGCATTACAACCAAACTGTTGATATTTGGTCTGTTGGTTGTATTATGGCCGAATTGTTAACGGGAAAGACTTTGTTTCCTGGGACAGATCGTATCCTTATTATATTAAACTACAATATGTTACTGTAGAAAACTTATCACGGCTATTTCTTAACCAAAATCAGATATTCATCAGCTCAATTTAATCATGGAAATTTTGGGTACCCCTAACGAAGAATTTATGGAACGAATTACTTCAGAAAGCGTGCGTAATTATTCACTTGTATTCGACAGCAGCATATATTATATCTAGTTTACGAAACTCCAGATATTTGAGAGTATAATAAATTCCAGGCCCGACATTACATACAATCGTTACCTGCAGTACCGAAAAAGGACCTAAATCACTACTTCACAGGCGCAAATCCTAAAGCTATAGACTTGTTGGGGCTTATGTTAGAAATAGACAGCGATAAGCGGATTACCGCAGAACAAGCGCTGGCTCATCCATATCTTGCCTCATATGCAGATCCAAACGATGAGCCTACATCGGCTCCGTTTGACGAAAGTGAGGAAACAATGAATTATCCAGTTGAAAAATGGCGAGGTAAGAACTGCGGGCGAATGAAAGCGATAGTATCCCTTATTTGTTGAATTTGCAGAACTAGTATTGGAGGAAGTAAACTCCTTTGTATATGTTCCAATGCTCAACGAAGATAGTAGAGAGTAGTGATGCTCGTACAACGAATGCGTAAATCGCCAGATACTAATTGTGAATTGTTATATAAGAAATCGTTGTAGTAGACCGGTGCTATTAATGTCAATAAGACAACAAGCGTTGTTCCTGCAACTTGTTGATCATAGTATGTATGTATATTTTGTAAAAATAGTTATCCCCTGGAATAGGTGTATTCTTTCCTTATAAGAATTTTTTAAATTTTATTTGTACTTTTACTGTACTTTACTTTACAGTAAAATCCAATTGGCATGCAATAATTGGTTAGGAGCTTACGGGGTATACAGCAAACACTAACAGTATAACAATATATTGTTACTACATATATGTAGTAAGGTGTATTCACCTTAATAGTTTTATAAAGTTTTGAAACAAACCTTCAAGTGTTTTGATTATTGTTTGCTTATTATTGCTACTTAGCTGTTGTGACTTAAAATTAAATTCGTATGAAAACTTGGAATTGAGCAGTAGTTACATAATAATCTTATATAGCTTTATACTTTATTTTAATAGTAAGTGTTCAGAAAGCACATTTATTTATTCGGATTTTGTTCGATTTATAACAGATTAAAAAAATATATTACATTTTTAGTTAGTTTGAAATCTGTCAGTAGGTAAAATAAAATGTTAGTGAACACTTAAATTGCTTAAAAAACCTAAAATAGGATTTATTTACATTTAACATGATATAATAAGAACAAATAGTTACTACACAAGAGTTTTTATTTCCTTATACAAAACATAGAGCCATATGATGAAAGGAAGGAACAAGATCGATTGTCTTTTCAATTAGCAATAATACCGTAATACAATATTCGGATACTATTTTAACCCTGAATTTTGATTTGGGTTAATATAAATCAATGTGAAAAATCTTATCAAGCGTTTAGTTAACATTTAGTTCGGTGGCTATTACCTGAAAGTTCGAGGCGATTACCGGAATTATTGAGAAGAGGAAGGCGCAAATGTTCTGGAGTCTGCTGCTTTTGAAATTTATTTGAACTACGATAACAGACACCACTGTAGATCAGTCAGATAAATGTTAACTAATACTTTTAATAAATAATGTTTATTGAGCTTCAACGACTGTTCAGTTGTAATTTATTTATATTTAAGTACACTATAAATGACCATAATACTTAAGAGAAGAATTCACAGCTTTATTAAATTAGTAGATATATATTTGTTTTTATAAAAAATCGTTTATAATCATCTATAACCTTTTTAAATTTATTACAATAAAACGTTTAAATGCAAAAATAATTTAACATAAAATAAATACTGTTAACAAATAAGTAACTATTTATATAATAAAGACTAATCACAAGAAGTTTGTTGCTTGCTTGAAATATCACTTTTTACACTTGGCTATATCATGCAGCTTTTTCCACAAGTCAAACTGTTCAACACTTTTTACCATGTGAATGCTAATCTCTTTTTGAACATTACAGGGTGTAAAGGAGACTCGTTTGTTCAAAAACTCGGGAGCATGTACCCTTTTGATCTTAAGCCCATCTGCTACAATTCCGGTGAGGAACACATCTTCCAACTTTAAATAAGTATGATTTAAAGCGGATAAATAGAGCGGCTTTGCTAAATTAGCTGGAAGTAAATAGGCCGGACCTGTAGTGAAATCTGGGAAAACTGGTGGTTTATACTGTTGCGGAGAAATGTAGTATTTCGACTTTTTGTTCCTTATCGGCTTCCATTTTTTGGCGAGTCGGCCATATATAATTTTTTGATCAGGCTTATGTTTTGCTATGAAGGCTAGGAGGCGGGACACGTTAATAAACATATCATCGTCCGTTTTAAGTACGAAAGCTGCTTTAGGACAGTAATTATCCACCCATTCCAAAATCGAAATAGTTTTCAAAGTAAGATTGTCGTATGTGTCAACAAATTTGCCTCTAATGATATCACCGTATAAAGTTTGTTCTTCGTCTAGTTTCTTATTAATTGTTTCATTGGCTATTGACCCTAACATAAAGGCTATAGCGACGTCCTTTCGGCTACCGAATGAACCCCAAGTCTTTCGAATTGCTTCTCTGGCACTGTCATGGCTTGGTGCTGACGTAATAGCTACTAGCAGCTTCACACCTTTGCCCAAGTCAGCACAAACATCAGAACTTACATCTATATGACCAGCTTCGTAAATATATTCAGCGGGAACTCCTTGAGTCAGATCTAGGTTTGCTTGATGAATATTCGTAGTATGATTCGAGTGATTGCTTGCGTTTTGTGGTTGAGGGGGCGCCTCCGATGATGTACTGTTGTGCACACCAGGAAAGCTAATGTTACCTTGGATCATTCGGACTTCTGAGGTTAAGAATGATCTTGTTGGTGGTATTGTCGGCCTTAATGTAGCCGGATTTAAGGAGAACAAGTAGAAAACCAATATCAGTAACGTGAATGCAAATGCCAAGTGCACGAAACGCACTTGGGCTAGCCATGGCACCCCCATACCTAAAAAAAAAACAATTTTGTTAAAACGATTAAATAATATCCTAAATATAATGTTTCTTTTAGTCATTTCATATTGAATGATTCCTCTATGCGCAATACTTGTATAGAATTCGAAGAGCTTAGGGCGAAGGGTTAACTTCGTATTAACTTTAAACAAATCTAAATTATAAATGGCCATAAATTAAGCGTGAAAATGAAATGAATCCATCCTTGAATAAAAACATTGTCACTGCGAGTTTTCAATTGCCGTATCAAATTATGGTCTGTAAAGTATTCCACTGTTTCGAATTAATTTTGCAACAAACAAGTCTTGGTAACTATTCCATTATTTGCGATTTTGACCACAGGATTTTAATGCTTTAGAATAAATATCAGTGAGCAGTGCGCGAAGGTTTAAAAAGGCCTTCCGCTTGCCATGTTCCTTACTATTTATTGATATGTGGAAGTCTTCATATCCCAACGGTTTAATAATAGTATAAAATATACCTACTACAGCGGAAAGTTCAATGGACCGACTCCAATATTAATGTGCAAAATTTCTAATCTGGTTTCCCACTTATTTGTCATTTAAATACAATTGAAATTTATTAGGTAGCTCTGCACAAGGTGTTTTTTCGGAGAGATCATTTGAGAGACAATTTTATGTCAATGTTTGAAACCTTGGCATTTTGTTTCACCTCTTACCGCAATATCTCGACAAATATTTGATCAATTAATTTCATAAACCGCTTCAATTGTAAAATTTCTCGCCAGTATAACACTTTGCAGATAAGAACAACAATAGCATTGTGTGGCTTTTCTTAGCCCAGCAGCTCTTAATCCAACAATTGAATCAAATATTGAATCAATTCATCGACTTTTCTCGCAATTTTTATCAACATTTCCTTAACGCCGCAGTCAACAACATGCATTCAAAACGGTGAAAAGTAAAAAACACGAAACCATCTTAACAGTTACAAATTAACAATTCGGTAACTAATGCAAATCGGAAACTTGCCAGGAAAGATCATGGCAACATGTTTAATTTTAGAAATTAAAGCTACGTGTTTTTTGCATGCGTTTCCACGCTACAGGCAGAGAAATTCGTATTAAAATTTACAGTTGCATAAAAAATATGTCCATTTTTGCACCCTTAAAAAGGGATTTGTCAACATTTATCAAATAATTTCCCTGTGAAAAATGGTTTACAGTGGTTTATTCACTGAACATTCACTTTCATTTAAATGCTAACTTTTTTTAGCGGAATTGTTTGGCAAATATTCCAGAGCATGACTAAATACTGGCATTAAACATCATGTGTGATTTCCGATTTAATGACTAAATGATTTAATATAAGTAGTTCGAGTAATTTTGTGGATTTCTTCGAAACATCGGACAAAAGCATTTCTCCGCAAAAACGAATGTAAAGTTACCTGATTATGATGATAATCCAATTAAAATAAACATTACATCACTTCAACTTGACTACCTCGGGGCAGTTTCAACATATCCCAGGGTTATATTTTTTTAAATCATTCACAGAGAAAATTGATAAACTAGATTTCACTCGCGCAGCAAGCAAGTAAAACTAACTCAACCGTAAATTTTTGTATTCAACTGTAACACTTTGTGTATTCAACTAAGTAAATCATTTTCTTAGACTTACCAATTTAAGTAGATAAAAATAAAGATATTCCTTTTAAGAGCATACGTATCAGCGACATGTCGTTCAAATCTGCAACAAAAGGATTTTCGTTAAACATGAAGCCAAAACCAAACCGTACGGGGATATTTGTCACAGCCAATCACATGGGAATTGCCAGCCTAGTATTTAGTTGGGAGAAAAACAATAGAATTGCTAAAACTCGCGTTAAAGGAGAGTGAAGACAAATCATTGTTTGCAGATAGCGTGGCGTGACAAAACCATTTGAAAGCAGTTTTTGTCGTTTTGGCGCTAATAATTGGATCCAAATTTCGAAAAGCAGCTTGACTACTTAAATTTTGCTTGTTCAGAAAGTTCATGTCGAAGCAGTTTATTGAATATTGACACAGCGACTAAAAAATACAATTCCCCATGCCAGTGTGACGTACATTCGTGTTTAACGACTCGTTTTTGTCAATACTTTTGGGGACCAACATTAGCTGTGTGTGTGTTAATAGCAGCACTTTCACCAGTTATTTCAATCTATTGGTATAGTGGAACTTTACAGGTCAAATTCACAGTACCAAAACTAACAAATAAATTATTGTAAAGCGCAAAAGTTCAATTTTGACTGCACGTAGCAGTTTAACTATATATTTTTTGAATTTCAAATATATTTACTCTTATTTTATCATTGAGAAAATATTGAAAAATTCCAGCTTTTAACGTAAATATTGGTTTATTTTTAAAGCAAAAACCGCTTTGGATAATACAGAATAAATTTACCTTCAGACAAGGACACTTCTTAATTAAACTCCGATTATCTTTTAAGCAGCTTCGCACTCTCGGCAATTATGCATTATGTGTGTATTGTACGTACATATTATACATACATGTGCATACTGTATTCCGTTCACTGTTGCTCGCTATGAACGCACAAATGACTATACCTACCATAAAGCAGAAAATCGTTTATACTAAGCCAAGACGAGTAATGCTTAGTTTATAGAACATTTGTATAGCGTAACATTATCGTTTTAGTCAAATCCACCCACAAGCCATTGATTGAAATTATGACCGGATATAACAGGTTTTTAACAAGAGCAAGACAATAACTATATATAGTAAATGTAAGATTTTATTATTGGGTTTTGACGGCTTCCGCTTTTTACTTCAGTTAATTATTCGTCAGCTTCACGTATAAAGCTCTAAAGTAAAACGGATTATCAGTGATTTTATGCACTCTTCTGCCCTTAAATAACGTACTAAAACAAGAGCCCGTTGACGACACGACGTACGTTTGTATTTTACTTGATACGACTTGTCTAATTGCACAATTCGTTCGATAATACCTTGCGTCTACACACCGTCCTTTTTAGAAATACGTTCACACAAAAAGAAACATTTTTATTAACCCATTTATTGCCTGGTCATAAAATCTTTGATCATTGTTTTTACTGTAGACCGACAAATTACAGTGAGCACTTTGAAAAATCGTCAGAATTGGCCCTTTAAGGGCAAAAAAAGCATCGCGTGAACACGCAAGGAGCAAAACTTACTCTTCAAAATGACTCTAGAAGAAACCTTCCAAATGCCCCGCTTTCGGCGCTACTGGACTTTGAAAATTATCATGCCACCGCGCGGGAAAAAAACACGGAAAACTTTTAAAAAAATCGCCAAAAATCCTCCACTTTGGACGCTAGATTGCGTCTAGACCGTCCTCAACACATATAAACAAACCGTAAATATTTACTTTTTGTAACACATACACTAAGTAGCTGAAATGGATCTAAATGGCTATTTTCAATAATCAGCCTTGATCTTTAGCTGCCGGCTAGGCCAAATCAAATGCATCTAATTGAATCACGAAAGTCCTAATGTTTGAACTGCCATTGGAATAATGTACGTTCAAAGACAAAAGTCGCATGTTTTTCAAAACGGTCGTCAGATACAGTTCTGGGCTGTGGCAATCGAATGCCTTATTTATTAGTTCTACTTTCACCCATCACATCCGCACTCTTAATTAATTCGTTTTAAGATCTGCATAATTTGGTCAAAATTATTTCAAACAAAAAATAGACCAATCAAGTGGGAGAAAAAGAACGGAAAAAAATCATAAACAACACAAGTATATGATGAAAATTAATTATTTAGATCGGTCGTTGTATAAATTCGAGATGGCCCTTAAAAAAAATACCTGCCAACCGACCTTTTTTTTAAAGACAAATAATAACCCCATTTTTAAACCAATGAAAGTCCGATCAGATTATTTAAATGGCCTGCAGTCACGAAGCATTTACAGTTGCCTTTGAATGTTGTGTAATTTCGTGTTTTGTCCCTTTTGCAATATAATTAACGTCGGATAACGAGTCAAAATTCATCATTATCTTCGTTTTCAGCCTTAAAAAAATAATACACAGACCATCTTCCTCGCTGCGTATAACGGTGCATTCACCTGCATTAATTATTTTGTTTGATCAGTCCTTCTTCATTAGTTAAAACCCTTTTTATGCTAATTACCCGCTATTGAGTTAGTTGTTTTGCTTTCTCGCAGAAGACCTTATTTAAATCACATTATAGTACACATTTAATGAGCCTATGTGGAATCTAGGAAAACATAATCTTCGCATCATAGGTCCTTCAAAGCTTTTGTTCTTTCGACCTTGTCTACTTCTGCTAGACCTCAATTCGTTTTCCTATGACGCGATAGATTAGTATTATCGTCTTAACAATAAGTGTCGAAATTTAACAGGATCTCGCATAGTTGAGTGAAACTCTTAATAATAACCTTACTCAAATTTCGATTATTGTTTTTTGGATGCCGAAAGACTTTGCCCTTAATCAGTAACAGGCTACCTACTATTTAACATTCACTTTTCAAAATATGTAGCATCTGATTTTCCAGTATAGGTATAAATCAAATATGTAAATATTTTGCCAGGTAGTTTGTGTGTAAAAGTAAACATTAATCGTGAGAAACTGAAAGGTGCGACGTTGATTTTAGAAGAGTTTAATGTTTTTACATTTCGTCCAAAATAAAGGTGAAAGTGGTCCATCTAGATTAATATCCAGCAGCAACATACTAACAAGCAATACGATAAAATACAATAGTTTGAATAAACAGCCATCAATCCAAAAATAAAATCAACTTTTAAATAGATGCATTTCTTTCACAGCCCGCACGAGATTAATCTTCTTGGTAGGAGTACTGGTAAGTATGTGCCCGATTGCACGTTTCATCTATTATTACATGTGGCAGTAATATTATAGTGGCTCATTTGTTTTCTATATTAGACATCGGATGTGAACATAAATTGAAAAATCAAAAGGAGTTGCATGGAAACCACATTTTAATTATATAATCGGAAATGGGTTGATTACAAAGTATTTTAATACAGTAGTGGTTTGGGTGGAGTAACGATAACTGGATTAAATGGGAAGGGCATGATTTAATACTTTTAAATGTTCGACGTTAATAAAATACAGGGTGAGTTTTTTAATGCATTGTGAAAGGATCGGGTCTGCATCGATGGTAGCAAAAATATGCAAAAAAAATGTTGCAGATAATTGTTCGGCAAGTGTGCGAAAATACATCACTTTGATTTAAAAGTTTTGAACCAAACTTTGATGAAATATTGAGCGCGGGCAATTTTTATTCATACACGGTGCTATTGATTTAAAAAAGCGTCAATTTTCTAGTGCTATTAGCTGTTTAAATTGATTTCCTTGTGAGTTGGCTTTGGAAAAAATAGAACTAATCTTGGGTACAGAAATCAGTTTTCGCTGATCAGCAAAAGAATTATTTTAGACATAACCGTTGTGTATATTTTCCTGCCTGTATTTCAACTTAATTCAAAAGAAATCCCTGGGTTCCAGTCAATTTTATTGTTTATTACTTAAAATATTTTACAAATACGTTTCGGTGTCTTTCTCCACCATCATCAATTTGTATGTATGGCTGTTTCTACTGCAGGTGCAGGTAGAAACAGCCATACATACAAACTGATGATGGTGGAGAAAGACACCGAAACGTATTTGTAAAATATTTTAAGTAATAAACAATAAAATTGACTGGAACCCAGGGATTTCTTTTAGAAATAACATAAAAATAAACAATATTTGTGCTTAAGTGTGAAGTATTTCACACTTAAAAACTATGATTTACACATACCGATTTACACTAATAAAATCCAAATGGCCATATGCTAGTACATGACCCGTCACTACTATACGAATAAAACCACTCTAGACTTGTTTCAAAGTTTTGTCTGAATTGCTCCCCTCAAAACATGTAATTTGCCGTCAGACTTACACCCATAATGACTGGTCGTTTCGAAGCAATATTTGATTAATATTCTATAGGCTCTTGGTTTTTATTTAAATTTCTGAAAGGACGTTCTTGTATATCAACATTAACTAATTGCTAATTTTATAGCATGCCGTAATTTACTATATACAGGTATTTCAACAGTACTAATTAATTCATACATTTGCCGGGGTACAATTTTGAATATGTTGGATTAATCATTTTTTTATTACAATATCGTCCAATCAAGGTCTGCGGAGATATTTTAGATTTAGCTAGTTTTTGAAAGGAGGAACACGTAACTACCTAATTTTAACAATAAAACAATGCTGCCTGCAAGGGCGAATGGAAGAATAAATAGTTAACGAAGAAAAATAATCAATTTTCAGCTGATAAATATACATTTTTGGCATTTTTCGATCACCTGAATTGTTTATAAGAGCGGCGCACAAATAACTCAGAGTTTGTAATCATAACAGTTACAAAAAGCCGGAGACTTGATGGTTGAGTATTAGAGAAAATTACCTTCATGATAGAATTTCCCAAATGAACACCAAAAATTGTTTAATGCTTCTGTTTTCTTAACTTTAACACGAACCGGAAGTTTTGTTAAGACTGAAGCAAACGATACCTACAGTTGACTAACGAACCGTATTGATATGCGTGTCCACTAATGCTTCTCATCTAGTACCATGCGCTCGTTAAAAGTTTATATCTCGTAAGTATGAGCAATATCTTCTATGGCCACACGTACATTCTTCTGGTTATTAACAGTTATACTACGTGAAGTAACATTTAATTTAGTTGTCCACAATTTTGAATATTTACTGCCTTGTTTGCACACGACGATGGAAATGTGTTCAGATCGTAAAATAACACAGCAGTTTTAACAAGTGTAATGATAGTTTTTCACAATGTATAATGGCCAAGCATAATGAGATAACAATTTCGCTCAGACAGCATCTCAAACGGCGAGGTTCTATTAAAAAATGTAGTTGAATTAATAATTACACGGTATCATAAAAAATATTAAATCGATCCACCGAGTTAGGGTCATTGTCCACATTCAGGCACATAAACAGAATTATTAAAAAACGCCAAGCCGAATAATTGGGCATAACGCAACAGTACAATTCAAGGGAAACACCATAAGGCTCGCATTTCTATTTATATAATTTTGTGCAAACTATATAATCAATAGCATATTGGTACAATTAATCACTGATAATGCACATATGCTACAATTCTCATGAAAATCTATGATGGATCAGTTATCATAAAGTTAGTACACAGTCCTTAATAACTTTTCCAAATAAACACATGCTGATGCAATTCAGTTATTCTTTTGAAATGTTTTGTTCACACTAAATAAATACAAACTCTCACAAGGATTTTATGACTGTATTTCTTCAAATGGATTTTATTATTACGTTGTACCCACTTGAACACGTGTGTAATACAATATCCTTATTGCTACCAATTTATTCAGAAGACTGGCTTGTGTGTTAAAACGAATTTATTACAATGAACTAATTTAGTGTCGTAATTGGCCAAATCATATTTTTTTAAATTCAAAACAGTTTCTCAATAGCACGGCAGATCAAATGAATACAACAATAAAATTTTATAGTTCCGGACCTCCTCAAAGGATTTTTTATCGGGCAACTAAAAATAACTAGGCGCTATTAAATTCAAATATAAAACGTGTTCTCGGTGTTTACTTGCGAGTTAAAGAATAATGGGAAAATCTTTTTGCCTAAAAGAAGCGTCCAATAAAGATTGATTGCTAATTTTTATGGGCTGTTTACAGGGGTACAAAAACCACATTTTAACTTTTAAAAGTGTTTTCACAGCATCAAGGGGGGATTAAATTGAAGGGTGGATTCCTCCTCTGAATATCACAGTGTTTTCGAGTAGATAAAAATTCAGCAATGGTATTTTCCAGTACTATGTCCTTATTGAGAAACAAGTTCTTATCATTTACATTTGTTAATCCTGAAAACCTTGTGGGGACCACATAAATCCAAGGCTGACAGTGTTTAGATGGAGTCAATTTAATACATGTTTGGATAAAGATATTGGGAAAAGCCAATAATGATCAGGGATTTTAAGCTGTTTAATTGTTAAGCGCATTTGAATTTGTCCCGTCCACATTTGCTTTTTGTGGCGCATTAAATTCGAATGTGGCGAATAACTGCCTTCGCTTCGGGCTGCAAGGGCAAGTAATAGATATTTATATACGTCTTAAACGAACTTAAATTGATGGTCAGCCTTGACATCCAAAAATTAGGATAATATTCGGTACTTCCTCTCATATGTACTTCCTTAAGGAAATTAAAAATGCCGCCTTCAAACCAAACCGTTAGGTTACATCAATATCAATAAGAGATAACGAACGGGTATAAATACAGCTGTAGTTTAACTGATAAGCAGCTTACCTGGAAGTTTTGTCGCATTAATCACAGGTTACAACAAAATATACATAACCATGCCATTGGGTTGTGGGTTATACTAATGACACTGACACACAACACGTCACAAGTGTTGTCAGTGAAGTACCGATTTTTATGTCAATTGTTGTAAACTCAAGAACATTCCTATTGCATTGATTTGAACTGGCGGTATGTCTGTTTCGCTCTGCTCCTATCAATTAGATAAAGATAAAAAGATTGAAGCTTAGAGATGAGACTAATTTTGCTGAATAGAACAATGGTATTGTCTACATGACGTTTCATTTGTTATTGCGCTTGACCATAGCGCTGTGCCATAACAAAGCATTGTGGATTGTGGAGAATGGTAGAAGTGAAGTAAATTTGTAATAATTAATTTTAAACAATTATGTGTGTTTTTAAGTGTAAATAGGCAGTACGGTTTTTGTTACAAACCAGACATTCATCAGGCAACAAGGTAATTAAATCAAACTACTCCAAGTCCCCTGTATTGATATTCTTAATGGCAAACTTGTGTTTGTTTATGTACAAATAAATATTGAATTTTTTTTAGATCCTCATGCCTTTAAAATCATGACACATTATTGGTGGATGCACTGGTTTTGGATAACATTCTGCTTCTACCAACAGCTGTGTGGTAAGCAAGTGGATACGTTTCCCTTTACGTACAAATCCTAAATTGACCATAAAAAAACATGATTGTGCAATAGGTCAATCATAAGCCTTCAACACCCAACACCTACATTCATTTATAAATTAGCGATTCCTTTATAAGGATGCTCTTGGTTCGGTTAATTAACTTACCTACTTACCATTAGTTAGCCTGCCTGGTAATCACTACGAGCATGCGATTACAATTAGGAATGTTAATGCGTTTGGCTTATCATAACTTAATCCGATTTCAATAATCTTCAGTATTTTGCCTAAAGATTCGCAGCTTATTTCATAAGTGCGTTAACATATAAATGACGTTTTTATTGTTGTTATTATTATTAGAAATTCAAGTGAATACAATAAACACAATTATAGTTTGGAAGACAATTCAGTTTTGCAACAGTTTCTTCCATAATTAAATATTGTAATACAGCTGTTTCTAACAATAATTTGCATCACCAAAGATATTACGTTTCCTTTCACTTGCATCACGCTCCTTTTTTAACAATGAAACCAGTCAAGTTTCATTTTTTCAGCCTGTTTTAGTATGAGTTAGTAGATATTCATTCTTATGACACGTATAAGTTGTTACAAGAATGGGCAGTGAACAATAACACTGTTTTTGTTGTTTTAGCTATAATTTTATTTAAAAAAAATAGGAAAATTCTCAAAATGCCTCGATTGTTATACATCATTTATAATGCAACTAGCTGGTTGAAAAACACGCTAGAAGCCCCAGATCCAAAATAATCGACGTTTTGTCCCATTTTTTGCGGTTTTTGAGCGTCTGCGAACATTAAGCGACGGTGTCTTCCTTATTGTCGATCCAAAAACTGTATATGTGCATATTGGGGAGCTCTTAGATCGGAAACAAGCCATTGAACGCAAAAAACACGCATGTGAAATTTTTATTTTTGGTCGAAAATTTCATAAGGGTTAACCCCTTATGAAATTTCATAAGGGGTTAATAAGAGAAATATTTTTCCAAAAAATTCAAGTCTCCCAAATCAACTCGAACTCTACATCATTTTCACCGGAACGAGGCGAGGAATGCAACGAGCTGTTTAAAACACATGACGGACTTTTCAGATCCGAAATAATAATCATTTTTTGTCTTTTTGAGCGGTTTTAGCGCGGTCGCAATCTTTAACGGGCGATATCTTCCCTGTTATAGACCGGAACATTCCATATTCGTTATCGGGCAGGTTTTCAGGTCGGAAACAATCCAATGAACGCAAAAAAGACGGTTGTGAAATTTCCATTTTTGGTCGAAAATTTCATAAGGGTTAACCCCTTATGAAATTTCATAAGGGGTTAATAAGAGAAATATTTTTCCAAAAAATTCAAGTCTCCCAAAATAACTCGAACTCTACATCATTTTCACCGGAACGAGGCGAGGAATGCAACGAGCTGTTTAAAACACATGACGGACTTTTCAGATCCGAAATAATAATCATTTTTTGTCTTTTTTGAGCGGTTTTAGCGCGGTCGCAATCTTTAACGGGCGATATCTTCCCTGTTATAGACCGGAACATTCCATATTCGTTATCGGGCAGGTTTTCAGGTCGGAAACAATCCAATGAACGCAAAAAAGACGGTTGTGAAATTTCCATTTTTGGTCGAAAATTTCATAAGGGTTAACCCCTTATGAAATTTCATAAGGGGTTAATAAGAGAAATATTTTTCCAAAAAATTCAAGTCTCCCAAAATAACTCGAACTCTACATCATTTTCACCGGAACGAGGCGAGGAATGCAACGAGCTGTTTAAAACACATGACGGACTTTTCAGATCCGAAATAATAATCATTTTTTGTCTTTTTTGAGCGGTTTTAGCGCGGTCGCAATCTTTAACGGGCGATATCTTCCCTGTTATAGACCGGAACATTTCATATTCGTTATCGGGCAGGTTTTTAGGTCGGAAACAATCCAATGAACGCAAAAAAGACGGTTGTGAAATTTCAATTTTTGGTCGAAAATTTCATAAGGGTTAACCCCTTATGAAATTTCATAAGGGGTTAATAAGAGAAATATTTTTCCAAAAAATTCAAGTCTCCTAAAATTACTCGAGTTCTACATCATTTTCATCCGAATGAGGCGAATAATGCAACTAGCTGGTTGAAAAACACGCTAGAAGCCCCAGATCAAAAATAATCGACATTTTTGTCTCGGTTTAACGGTATTTAACCGACTAATTCTTCTTTATTATAGGTTTTTCCACTTCAAGTTCCCTCTGTATTTTCATGTGTTTTTATTTATACTTAATTACCTTGAGAGGAAAATGCATTAGCCAGAAAACAGTTAGTAGAAAACTACATTATCATCATTGCATAATTACTTGTTGGTATATTTTGATCTATCGTAATTACTGCCTAATTATCTTGTTGCATGTACATTTCGCATGCCCTCCTTATAATTAGCAAATCTGTCCAGTTGAAATGCACACTAATTAATTGAAAATTTAGTCTGAATGCGTTGTTTGAACTCTAAAGTTTTCAAAGCGTGAATGAAATTATAATTTCAAAATGAGGAAGAATAGGAATTTGAAATATCCTCATGTAGTCAGTCGAATGAATGTCATGTTCATTGAATCTTCAAAAAATGGATGAACGAGAATGGCTTTATCTCACATGCGTATTCGCAAAACCAGCAACTTCCGTAATAGAATTGCATATAAAAACAATTATATTTTCGTTCCACTTGCCTGCAACTGCGTCTTTGACTGACTTGCTCGACATTCAATTTATAGGATTTTATTGGGGAAGAACTACCCAAAAATCACCATGATACCACTCACTGATAGTTTCGACTCAACAATATACATGTTTATATCAGCCCTAACTCTCTTGACCCCCGTTTATTCACCTATCGAACTAAGGAAACATTTCAGTTGAGACATGTTCAGCTTCCTAAAACAATGCGATGTTTTGCTATATTAATATCAACAATAAAATGTTGCTGTTTGAGCGGACTAGGAGTATCCTTAGTGTGGTGTAAACTATATAAGCAACTAGTCGATTTTTTGTGGTGTGAATGCTTTACTTCAGCAAGGATGCTTTTGATACGAATTATTTGTATGTAAATATTAAGTTATTCTTTAACGTTTATGTGCGTGGATTTTCCTTTGCAGTTACCTTTGGCCACTCTTTGCTGACCACTTCACATTCCAATCCTGCAACCACAGAGTCGCCAACGACCAAGCAAATCAATGTGATTGAAGCGAATAGTACGGAAAGAAATGTATCACAAATTCCGCCCAGAATTCTAAGTCCCATAGTTTTAAGAAATATTTCCCAATATGCAAGAAATGCATCAACCCGGAGGCCAGATGGGCTGCCACTAGATGTTCCCTTAATACACAACATAACTGAAAGTGTAAATTACACTAGAGATTCACCTGTGATAAACCAAAATGATACTGACCATGAATTAATCGGAAACTTTACTGGATTTATTTCAAATATTCCCAATGGAAACAAGAGCATCAGTGTATCTAATCACACTGAAAATATCACTTACTTTGGAGATGAGCTTAGCTATAATCATAGCTTTGTGCAGTCGGAGAGAATAGGTAACTTAACAGAACTTTATAAATTTAGCAAAAATACGAGTTCATCAAACATCAAACATCAAAATCAATAAATGATTTTGATGATTTTAAACAGGTATAGAGGCGCAAGACTTAAGCTTTGAAGACACTGCAGGAAATCTCTCCGCTGCAGGTATTACCGGAATAACGCTAGGTTGCATAATCATCGTTGGCATCATTTGCGGAATCAGTTTTTTCGTGTACCATAACCAAGGATTCAACAGGCCTCAAGTACTTAATGATAGATGCAGCAATCCTGACTCCAGCGGATATATCGATGATGCTTCAGTAAGAGTAAGCAGTTACTTAAAATTGAGTTTATCTTGCTGGATTTTGGTAAAGGAACGCGTTTTCAGTGTTGTGACTGAGAATTATTTTACACTAATTTATCTGTACCACTGAGGAACTGTAATTTATCTGTTTGAGGTGAGCGCAAAGAAATATGATGAACGAACGGGATCCATTAAGATATTCTGAAAAACGGGGGTGGTCCTACTTTTGGGGCTTGAAATCCCTTTTCCACTAGACTGTTAAATAAAAAAATTATATATTGTTTTTAATTAAGTGAAATAATGAAGTTTATTTTGATTGCAGGATAATTCGGAAGAAATGTATAGTTTAGACAATGACTCGTTCTTAAACAGCCTGGAAGCCATGACAATTCAAAATTTCTGGACGGATACAGTAAAACATACAAAACTGTAAATATAGATCATTTTTGTATATAAGTATTTTAGAATCTGTGATGCATATCAATGATAGTTTCCGATGTTAGGCGAATATTCTTATTGTTTTGTTATGCAATCTTTTGGCATTTATCGTTTTAAATTAGAACAGCACACTAACCAAAGTTATGGCTTATGCTCAACGATAAACTGAAATAACCATAATTTGGATATTTTAGTGAACATTGTTTTTATTTTTACTCTTTCACGATGCCAAAGGATTACGCCTTTTAATGCATATTTACTTATTAAGCCTTAATCAAACCTTCGGTTGCTAGACTAGGATTTTCCATATATTTGGAGCATTATGAAAACTGAAAACACTCCAAATTTGCGCAACTTTTATTTCCTCGTCGAGGATTTAATTCATTTGGTAACATTATCAATGTTCCATTATTTGTACTGTATTTATAACTATTGTGATGTTTATCTATTTAATTTTTACTTGTTACTTTTATATATTTATTGAACTATTGTTTATTATTTTTTAAAAGAGTACAAAACCTGTTATATCTTGTGCTGGTGATACCATTTATCATTTGCCTTTATTGTTGTGAGATTGTTTTCCTCCTTTGTTTACTTTTCATTCTATTGAACCAATCAAAAGCATTCTTGTATAGTGTAAAGTAGCTATCACATAGAAGTACACAATGCGATGATATTGTGCAATATACTATACTATTACTTTAGTGGTAAGATAAAAAGTATATATATCACAGTTTAGCTCTATTTAGACATAGTTATTTTTTGAGCTAATTGAAGTTTCGTTGTAAAGACAAATCTTGGTTCGAGTTACATGTTGTAAAGGCCAGAAGATAAATAGAGTTTTTCATCACGAATTTTCTTATTATTTAGTCCCCCCTCGCCTGTTTCCTAGAATTTCCGCCCAATATGTGCATAGTGGTCTTGTACTGATACAAGAAAGAAATCAAGACCGTAATGCCAATTGGTGTTTAAAAGCCCGGAGGATGGCTCAAATATAGCGGAAACGTTGGCCCAATAAGTGTTTTATTTTTTTGCACCCAAACAGGCATCTTTTACCGGTAATAAGCAATGTCTAACACATAATAAAAAGCAGGTAGAATGTGAGCTGGACGCTTTTTCTTGCTCATATGCAACACTAAGCAGCAGGATAGTGTATTGAGGGTCCCATAGCTGCCAGTTTATTTCAGGTTTCATCTGTTCGCTGAAAATATCCTGCTGATCCTGAAAGGACAATAAAGGGTAGTTTATCGCGCTGTGCCTACTGACACAATTTTTGGGCCATTGGTAAATTGAATCTTGAAATAATCAAGTGGTAAGATTTAGGAATTTCTCAGATAATTAAAGTGGAATTTAAACCGGTGAGTAATCCTGCTTACATTTATAAATATAGACGTGTCGACTTACAGTGAGAATATTCTGAGCTATTTTTATTAGGTCATGTAAAATATTTCATGTAACACCCTTGGAAGAAATACTATTTTAGATTTTTGCCATTATGCATTTGCCTACGTTCATTTCATATTATTGAAACCAAACCTGCATGCAGCTAAAGCACATATTTTTACATTTTTCTAGAGACTAGCCAGTGAGCAGCAGGATTTACTCGACACTATTTGCATTTGTTCGCTCAACAGCGATTTTTTCAGTTCTTCCAGCACATCAAACAGTAAGAAAAAACATGTTCACCTTATGGTACACGGTTCTGTCCTACAAGGAATACCGGTAAGTACTCATGATCTTGATATTTACCAGTATAACAAAGGTTCTTTTTTTCTTAAGAAAAACGTACGAATTGTTTAAACTGTTTTATGAAAGTATTCAATTTTTTCTCCAGCGTGTGGCAATTTAAAAAAATAATAAATACAGAGTGATTCAATTTTCATTCGAAAAAATCACTCAGATAAGCAGAAAATATTAAATAAGCCTGGGCCCGCAAACGCTTCGCTTCCGATATACAAGGTGTTGAAACTAGAAAATATATTTTGTTTTTCTGTTCTAACTTTGCAGTGTTTGAGGCATTTATCTCAAATTTTGGATCATAAGTACACCTTGAACTTTTTTGTGGTGTACCTCTGAAGTCTATCGACATTTTCTCGGAATTCCTTGTTTAATTTAGAAACTTTCTCATTGTTTGCCTAAGTGTAAGTGCCTAATTGTAAGTTGTCGCTTACCGCAAATAAAATTCAATGTTAATCAATAGCAAAAAAACTAAATAAAGTTTCCGATTTCAACAGCGGACCTAAGTTTATAGGAATTTTTCTGCTTATTTTTGTGAGTTTTTTTCGCCCGGATTTCCTTGAATATTGCGCATCCGCCACTTAAAGTTATCAAGTACCTAAAGAACATGTCCTAATGTGATGAATGCAATAGAATGTAATTAATTAAATTCACTAGCTCGTGACACACAAGCTATTTACGGTAGTTGTTCCATGATTCATGGGTGCCTGTACTGAGTCATCAGAGGCAGGTACAAGATGGAATAACGCATATTTTTCATAGAACAGCATTAGTGATTCTCCAGAACATTTATAGCTATGTAAATTCCATACAGTGTCAACGAACTAGTTAGTATATTTATAAACAGTACTATTCGTGTGAGACACACATTTTAGAGCCTTTCATGTTAATGATGCACAATTTACTTGGGTGCGGTTTCCGAAAATAACTCGAAAATGTCATTGCTTCAGTTACTTTTGTGCACTTCTGGTCGTTTATTAGTAAAAGTAAATTGCACTTCAAACAGAATCAGCGCTTACTGACTTGATGGACGAAAACTTACGCTCTTATCGCTGCTTTCAGTCATATGTTTTGGTTATTTAATTTGCTTTGCTTTTATTGTTTATTTTGGTTTATTTTTTAAGACATTCAATTTGGGAGAAATTGTCCTCGAAAAAAAGTCCAGGACCGAAGGAAACCGCAATTGTTTGCCCATTGCCTCCCAAAAAGAATGAGCCACCATCTAGAATTCCTGTAGTGGAACCTCAACCTCCGAAGCCTTCTCGAACGCCCTCACCCCTTATTCCTGTCCAACCTCCTTCTCCTCAGCCGCAACCGAAGTCGCAAGTACCCGCCACTCCTCCAACACCTCCTGCACCTGTTGCAGCAAAAATGGAACCTCCATCCAAACCTCCTCGTTCGCCTTCTCCTCATCCTATAAGGGCTGAGGCTTTTGACGACATCGAGTACGAGGATGAGAGTGATGAGAGCAGTGAACCTGAAGAGGAAGACTCAGTTTTGGCCACTCCTCAGAGAAAACCAGTAGCAAAGTCGGTTAATGACTTTATTGATCGGGAAAAGACTAATTAATTGTTATAATTTGTTGCCTGTTTTTTCCTTGCAATTATTTCTTTAATTTTTAGTTTTTTTACTTACGAAGCTTCAGGTTTAAATGCAGAGTACTTTTTAATTTTTTATAAGTTTTTGGATCGAAATCCTGGAAACTCTTTGGCGGATTATTCGAATATTATGTATGTTATAACAGTATATTAAGTCAGTGCCTTTAAACACTTACAGTGATATTTCCTTGCTGATGTGCCTACTTTTTTCGGCTGTTGAATAAAGTTGATATAATATTTAATAAAATGTTACTCGAAAAAGTCATTACTAGTGGCTTTAATTGTTTTATTTATCAGCGAGTTCAGTTATGTTATTATTGCTTTAATGGGCAACTATCGTGAGAACAAACCGGCTGGGTGTTATCAATTACAGCTAAACCCAAAATCGATAGCCCCTAACAATATTTGCCTAAGGGATTAATGCATTTTTTATTCCAAAAGTATATTTTCAGTTGCAAAAAAATGTAGGTGCTTAATTATCTGCGGTTTAAAGAATGTGACAAAATAACAGTGGCAGTGGGTACATAAGAGCTGCAGTGCTGCAGAGCTCTTTTAGAGTGAGTTACTTTCCTTGCGTGGTTCGCTCTTCGTTTGCAGTTTTGCACCATCGCGAATGCGAATTATTTAGTCTTATATTGGCTAAATAAAACTAACGAAGAATTGTTATGAAAACTGATCGGAGGATCTGATTGAATTAATCGAATTTACGGATGATTGGTGGCGAAATTACGGTGTGATATTTAGAGGCCGGCACACCCAAGCCGATAAATAAACGAGCAGAATTGCAATTGGTTGAAAAAAAATTGCAGTGATATAAAATTTTCGTTACGCAAATTTGAGACGTAACAATGCACAATCGATTAATTGAGGAAAAAACAACCTTCGGTTAAGAGTTGCGGGAAAGTGTCCGCTAAACTAAACCGCAAGTGCTAATTTTGGTTTAATTCAGCAATATTAACTGATAGAGGGTTTGGATGATATTAAACTCTTTTGAAATCAAATCTATTTTCGAAAAGAAAATGTTAGCTCATTCACACTAAAATCGCCCAGACCACAGCGAAACTAAACTGGTCCAGATGTTTTTGCCAAAAATCTGATGATTGACATAAAAACACAGTTATATAATAATCACATGAGTTTGAACTAATATTTGGCTTTGGGAATTTTTTGGTAAAACGGAAGTGGGTTTGGACATACGCCAACACCTGATTTACTTGGCAAATTATTTTTTATGGGCCTTTTGTAATGGTTTCACCCAATTATTTCATTTGGTTGAAGCCCTCTTTCATAAACTAGAGATATTTATTTTATTATATTCTCCTGAAATTCCATATCTTATCTAACGAGCAAGATTTCAAATAAGTAGGAAAAATCGACGAATTATCGGCAATATCAGTGCTATTTTATAGTTCACTAGCTTTTCCCTTAAAAATATGTTCACTTTTTGCTACACAGTTATATCTTTAATATCCCGGTGAGTACCAATTAGCAAATTAATTATTATGTTTTCACGAATATTCAGAACTAATTTGACGTTTTTCTGGATTAGTTCCTGATGCAATCACCTTGATAAATAATCCTGAGTTAGCGCACATGATTAAACTCTCATGTGCATCTCTTTCAATCAATCGTTCCTGCGTTAAAATTGAATCCAAAAATAAAGCCAATTATATAATAGCGATCGTCATGTTTTCTCGGTTTATGTGGATGTGTAATTTACCGTCAAATAAACTAAAATTAATTTTCTGGGAAATTTTCAAAGCACTTGACCTTCCTAAATGTACATTTTTGCCAGCTGGCTAGATACGATTTGTTTTTGAGCTGAATGGAGCAGAAAACACTCGTATTATGTAATT
Source organism: Dendroctonus valens (assembly GCA_024550625.1). Lineage (NCBI taxonomy): Eukaryota > Metazoa > Arthropoda > Insecta > Coleoptera > Curculionidae > Dendroctonus > Dendroctonus valens. Next base: position 4,514,862 of record JAJTJO010000038.1, on the reverse strand, counting down.
ATTTCAAATGGACGGTGTGAAGCCGATTGAAAACAATTTTCAAAAATCACAGAACGTCTCTTGAAAAATGCCAATTTATATTAAATCAAAAAACAATAATAATAAGTATTAAATATAGATTGGAAACATTCAACAACAAATTCCTGGGTTTCAGTCAATTATACAATTTCATGCCAAAACTGAAGGTAGCAACAACTACAGATACAAACTGATGATGGTGGAGAAAGACACCGAAACGTATTAATAATAAAATAAAATAATAAATAATATATTTGACTGAAACCCAGGAATTTGTTGTTGAATTGAAGGAAAATATAGTCAGGAAAATGTACACAATTGGAAATATTCCCAATTCAATGGACCGTCCTATCGAAATTCTCATACTCAACCTGCGAAAAAGTAAGATTTTTCAATCAAATGCTTGCTTTCTTGAAATGCGTGGTTAGCATTATATCTGTATGTTGATTTTATATCTTTTATACTTTTGAAGAAAATTTAAAAATATGCTTTTATAATCGCGGTAGGTTTAAATTTGCTTTTCAATTCCAATCATTCTTTTGAACGTTCTCTTACGACAATTTCCTTTGGGATGCTTTCACTTATTTTTCAAAAACCCGTTAATTTATTTGCAACTTCAAGTCAGATTAACGTGAAGCGTGGAAATGTTTACTCCATTTTATATTTTTTTCGATATCAACATTCTTTAAGAATGTGGCAAAAATGTATCCCAATCCAAAAATTCACTGTAACAAATTTTGGTGAAATATTTGCATTTTGAATTCGTGTTAACTTTAATGTTATTTCTGCTGCTTTGTTCAGTGCATGTTCTTCAGCAGGGTTTAAAAGTCTCATAAAATGACTATCTGTTGTTTTCGGTAAGTTTTCTTCTGCATATTATGTCACTTGGACTTTGGTAGCATTTAAGAAAAATAGTTATATATAAAATAGGTACTCGTTGATTCATAAAACCATTGCCAGACTAAATAATGCATATTTTCGAGTGCAGTTGAGCGATAGTAAATGCAGAAAATATCAATTATGACGCCGCAATTGCATTTCCTGTGCACCAAACAACTTTTATAAGCCACACTGTCAGCAGTTGGTTGTAGCCAGTTTACGTTCCCATCAAATCTTTTACATTGCAGATATTTCTTCTCTATAATTTTACTGAACAGTGCTGAGATAGTTTGAAATCCAAAAAAAAATGCCGTTTCCAACACCTGTTTACTTCAAACTAATTTTAGCCCCAAGCCTAGCTGAGAAAGTTTGCCGGTTTGTTAGCGCATAAATTAATTATATTTTTTGGCAGAACAAAGGAATGTTTAAAACTTTTAATTAACGTCTGGTCGAACTTGTCCCCCAATTTCAAGCAGAACCATTGAATGTCGACCAAATGGACCTAAATCTGTTTAATTTATGTAATTGGACTTAGAATTGAAATGCCATACAAAAGGACTATCGCATATAGATTAAATTTAACCTGATCCTGGATTGATTCCCAGTTTAAAACCTTGGCATTCAGATTGCAAAAATTTGGCAATATTTGAGATTTTTTAAAGCACTTTATCGACGGAAAAAAACTGTATGCGTGAGGTAAAACAGCCAAAGTCCATAAATTAATCATAAAATTATTATCATTTTAATTATCAGCTTATTAGGTAAATAGGTACTGCCAAAGTTGACGTCATTGGTAAATCGCAAAAATTTGCTCAAGTTTGCGACAATACGCGTAAAAAGTCACGTATTGGCACACACCTGTATCTTAACTACAAGAGGTGATTTCTCCAATTTAGAAACAAATTTCTCAAAAATGATATAATCGTAAAGATAATGTGATTAATAAGTCATTAAATCTTAACTTATAATTGTTAGGCTTAAGCAGATAAACTGGATATTTTTTCTACATTAGAAAAAATCTTTAATAGAAGAGATTAATTTAAAATCTGTATTTTTTTATTGTATTAACACTGAGAATTTCTTGAAATATTTTCATGATACAAATCACACTGATCCTGATTTATTGCACTGTTCTATGCAGCGCTCAGAGCTTTTTCACATTAGTTATTGCATTCATCCTTCATAATTTTTGGACATTCGAAACAGGGATCGAAATCTAACATTCGTTTTGAATTTTCGCTAAAGTCTATGCAGGTTTTTTAAAGGTTGTTAAACTGCAGAAGGTCGACTAAAATACCTCTAATTATGCAATCTATGCAGGACTTAGCAGGTCGTCTTGCGTTAATTAAAAAGTAAATAAGCTAATCATGAGATATGACTTTATGAAACATGCGAATTGTCAAGCACTTGCTTGAATCACCTTTTATCATGTAATCAAACCGATAAAAACATTTGTATTATACTTTGCCTGGAAACAAGACCACAAAACATCTAAATATAAAATGTACAGAAAACTTGGCTGGATCTTGAAAATAACAACGGACGATCCACCGTATATACAGCCACAAGTTAAATAATTTTGCCCGATCAATTAGACAAGCAAAATGTATAGTAATAATTTAGGCGAAAAACTATATAATGAAAACTAGATATTTTTATCAGACTGGATTCAGTTCACCTTGACAGGGTAGATTTGGCTGGTGTCCAAGGATCAATAGAAAAGGGGGTTGTAGGTTGATGTTATACGTTTAGCTTTAATTCTGCATCAAGGTTGGATCAGATTAAATGTTTTTAATGGGCAGTTGGAAGTTCATTATACTGAGTGTTATTTAAGTACCTAGCCAAATTTCTGGAGGTGATTTTGTTGTGATTTTTATATATGCAGGATGTTGAAACTGATATACATAAATGGTTTTTTCTTCAATAACTTCATAATTTTTTTGTAAATTTTTTTGAAAATTTGCAGTGCTATTTACAAAGGAAAGGGGCTTTCTCCCGGTGCAACCAGGCAAAATTTGGATAAAAAAATTAGTGCCACTGAGTTCTGTTCAAGTTTTTTTTGGGATAAGAAGCAACTTTTGTGCCTCTCAAGTTTTTTCGTTTCGCGCTTCCTTCTTGAGACAAAAATTCAAACCAGTTTGCTCTACGTCTCTGGGAGAAGATAATTAGCAGTTAAAAATGCCATTCTAATCAGCATGGTACGTTATTCACAAAAAGCCCTTTTTTTTTATTTTACCTCTTGAAATCTGCCGAAGTTTGGCTACGTATTTAATTAACCCTCTGTATATCAAACATTTTTGCAGTTTTATATTTCCGCAATAATTTACTAAAAAGCTTGATTCTAAAATTAAAATCAGTTGCCTCATTTCACTTTCACCGAAAAATCATTGTCGTATTCTATGGTTTGGTTGAGTTTTTCCGAACCGTTTCAATTCGTATTAAATTACTGGAAAAAAGCGCTTTTCTAGTGAACTTAATTTGAAATTCCATTAAATATTTTTGTGTATATTTTCCTGACTGTATTTCAATTTAATCCAAAAAAATTCCTGGGTTTCAGTCAATTTTATTGTTTATTATTCAAAATGTCACAAATACGTTTCGGTGTCTTTCTCCACCATCATCAGTTTGTCTAAAATACACAATGTATTTTAGACAAACTGATGATGGTGGAGAAAGACACCGAAACGTATTTGTGACATTTTGAATAATAAACAATAAAATTGACTGAAACCCAGGAATTTTTTTGGATTAAATTAAATATTTTCAAACCAAAACAGATTGCAGAAAAAAGCTGCAATTTCCAGAAGAATTTAATTGATTACGTGGAAGACTTACTATTTGGTTACGCCAAGACAGTATCAGAACTAATTATTATCTAGGTATGATCGCAGATTTTGGCAAAAAACCACTTACATAAAGCGAATTTATCTTAAAAGTCAGGAAGCCAGTCAGTAAACTACCAAATAACATGAAATAATCATGAGTCTGAACGGCTGGAAACTGCAACATTCACATAAAAAATCCAATTAATCTAGATGACGAGTGAGCAGTAAATTCCAGCTAAAATAGATATTTAGATAACAATGAAACTTTGGATTCGCGACAATGCTGATGGTATAGATTTCCCAGCCATAGGACTTGCGGATTAAAAATAATTTTCTCTATGCCCTGAAATGCGATCGAAAAATGCGAACCCATTTGAAAATTTCAGTGAGGAAACGTAAAAATTGACGATTGGTGAATTGCATCTGACGTCATAGGGTAGAGTGGGGTTAGCACCAGGAGCTAATCTACAGAGAATGCTCCTTCAGAGTCACAGTGGGTTCATTCCTAGTGGAGTGTGTTTCTGACATTGTTTAACGGAATTCTCCAAGGTACGGGCTATTTTATTCCATCGCTATTTCCCGCATATTTAATAGATTTTTCGCTTTGCCTTACCGAAACGTGTAAGTAACATTCGCTTGATTTATCGTAATTTTTTTTAATTACTTGCTTTTGCCTTAAGGGCTTTTTCCTTTCATTTGATTTGCCGGTTCAACTTTTTCAATGTTTCAATTGCCTTTGATTGAATCGATGCAGTGAAACAATTTGCGTTGCTATTAATGAATTTTTCGCGCGAATGAAACATTTGAACTTGGAAAATCGAATTTTCCTTACGTAACTTGTGAAACTGAACTAGTAAACTGCGCTTGCAGCTGGAGGAGGCGGACGAGACACATTACAGACAATAATCCTAATGTATGCACCAATTATTTAATGAACATTATTTCGAATTTTATTAGTGAGTCACTGAAATAACGTTAGAAGTCGTTTGTTTAATCACTAATCGAGAAATGCTGTATAGGTATTTTATCGAGGAAAAGCACAATGCAATGCCGGTGCCTACGTGACTTATTTTACAAGTGATCAGTCTATAGATGCTTTAACGGTAAATCATTCACCTTGGTTCATAAACTTTATGGTTTTTTAATAACGCAGCACTTTAGATGCACAATGGGTTTTCCGCTTAATATTAGGAAATTTGTTACCAACCATTATTATCTGGAAGTGACTACGTTTACTGCGGTATATTTCCATACAATTTGATAATTTTTCCATTAAACAGTCATTTTATATAGCTTTTATAGCAGTATCATTCCCTTCAATACATACCTATTATATTTTATTTCAAAGCGCATTAAATTCGTTTTTTTCCTTGACTGTTTTTTTGAGAGAATTTAGAAAACATTTTTTTCCAACAGTTTTTCTTTGCTTTTATGCATTTCTGTATCAGTCGATTTAAATATTGATTCATCCATGTGAGGAACCTACACTTTGAGAAATTTGGAATAGATTTATGAACGTTTATTACCAACTTCCTCCATTCAATTTTATCTGAGTTTAGTTGACGATTTTTGTTTCTTAAAGTACGAATTATGAATCAATTCCCAGACACCATATACAAGGTGTTTCAAATTCAGTCCCCTTTGAAATAAAGATATTTTTCAAATTTAACATATTGCCTAATAATTCGTCAGTTTTTTAAAAAATGTCGATTGAAACATCGAAATTTGCGTAATTTTGTGGACTGTCTTAATTTGCTGACGTTTGCATTCTTAAGCTGCGTCTAATTAATTTAATTAAATTATTTAGTCGCAGTGGCGGCTGCTGCATAAGCGCTGCAGTGCTTCAGAGCTACTTTAGAATGAGAGGAGATAACTTTAGTTTGTCTTTGTATTGTCGTTTTATAGCCAAAAGAAATAAAATCAAATCCAATATAAAACTAAATAATTCGCATTCACGTTGTAATAAATGATAAAACTGCAATCGAAATGCGAAGCCTTTCACACTAAACGAGCTCTGAAGTGTTGCAGCGCTTATCTTATGCAGTAGTCGCCACTGCATAGACGAATTTGATTAGAAAAAGCAAACACAGACAGACTGGCAAATAAATGATGTCAAACTGGATTTGTTTAAAATGCCAATTAAAGAATACACAACATATTTCACACTTCTGCTTTAAAACGTTGCTCTCGCTTAGCACCTGAAGCTCTAAACTGTAAACAGCAGGTTGAAAATTGAATTATTTTTATTATTTTCGAAATTAATCTACAGCCTACAGCAGCTTTTACTCCGCAAATTTAGTCCAGGTTCTGTAATTATTTTTTCAAACCCACTCGACTTTTTGTTGAATATTTCTCAAATGACTTTGTAATAGTTAATGGTTTAACCAGCATGACTAATAATTTCCGCAGGAATTTACATCTGATTGGCTTACAATGTCATGGTTTATACACATTGCAAACTGTTTTTTACTTTATTTTTAATGCATACCAGGAGGCAGACAAGATCTATTTGTAGTTCTGAATAATGACGACCTGAACATCTTCTTCTGACTTCTTCGAAACATATTTTTAGAAAGTCGCCTTGAGCCAGCTGTAATTGCTGGGGTAACCGAACTATAAGCTTTATTATACACCTTGTTCTATTTATAATTGTTTAAAAATAGACACAGACCATCAGATGAGTTGTAGTGCTACTCATTTTTCCAAAAAATGCGCAATTTCTATTGAGTTTCTCTGTATTAATAGATCATATTTTTGGGCACATCTGGTATATAACAAGTTTTATTACTAAAACAGTGAATCGCGAGCGACTAAAGTCTAAATCATTGATCGCTCAATATAAAAAACTGGTGTATCGCATGTCTACCAGCAAATTAAACTGGACATTTCAATGTTAACATGATATTAAATTCACTTAAACTGACCTTATCCTATGACTGTAACTTGCAGTAGCCCCTATTGATTTCTCTCGTAAGTTAAAACCATAAAGAGGGTGAGCCGACCCCACATCGATAATGCTTTTATATAATCAATTTATACTTGCAAATTCTTATTTCATTACTCTGCGCCCTCATGAGGGTTTTTACATGGCTTCCAGTGAAGGAAATTTATTCGATCAGTTCATTTTTCTGTTTGTTATATGTTGTTTAATGTTAAAACCCCCTATAATTTTGAAAAATGGCAGCGGGGTTTTTGTACTTCAATCATTTCTCATCTCAACTTTTATTGTGTTCGATTATTTAATTTAAAATAGGGGTGCTTTAACTGCAAGTAACAAGCTGTAGATGTGAGTCTTCATAAAATATTTTCTCAGGTACACTAGTAATCAAAATTAATACAAAATCTAAAAATCCGCAAAATATTTGTTACATAAACCCATATAAGTATTTATCAAATTTAATACACCTAATAACCTAAGGTTTTATGGGAGCATCGATATGAGGTAATTAGTATTACACTTTTTATAGCGTCGACACATGAAACTGATGTTCGTGGAGATTTTTGTTTGGTTTTATTAGCAGATTTATGCGCGATTAGCATCTCATATCGCAAACTGCCCGTTCAAATTGCCTCATCATCTATATATTGAATCTAATTTCAAACTCATTACACGATTTAATGAAAACTTAAGTAAATATCGGAATATTAACAGTCGCTACAGTCTGGTAAACGCAAATGTATCTACATTAATTAATTATTATATGCCTGGCCGAACTATTATGGATGGTGAAGATCAGGAACTTTCACAATCTCTTTTGGAGCAGATAATTCGGTTTTTCTCAACAATAATCAGATGCATCGCGGATTTTGCATAGAATGCAAAACCATAATGAAAGAACTCAGTTATTCGGAAATATTTCACATCACTAGCAAGATGCTGAATGGTCTTTGTGGGCAGATGCAAGCAAAATCTCAGGTAGAAATACCGATGAATCACCATTTGATAAGCTCCAAAACCAGTTTGGTTCCTATCATGAAAGAGCACTTTCCTTAGCGACTCATTTCTTACCACCATTTGCAATTAATAATGATAATTATTGTGTGCATAACTGGAGTGAGCATGGTTCTCATGTCGTTTGTATGAATGGCTTTTTTTGAGGCAATTTCCTTATGCATTTCTAGCAGTTGGGACTATTAATCGAAAGATTTAAGCAGATTGAGTTTCTGAGAGATTATTTGATATGAGTGTTGGATGTTACATAATATTGAAATGTTGATTGAAGTACATATTGGGATTAAATTTCATTTGTTAAGCGTTTCTCGATAAGTGCTGTAAAAAATAGCAATAAAATATTTAGTAAAATTTGTTGAAGTGATAAGTTTTATCCATTATTAAGTAATTAGTGTTATCTTTATGAGGACAAGTTGAGCACAACCTCCGCCTTTGAGTTGAGATAAAAAAAGAGCAAACAGAGTAAAAAGCTGGCACTCAAAGTTGGTATGAACATTTAACGGGCCAGAGTGGAGCGGGGTTGACTTGAAAAGTTGTTAATTAATATTCATTTAATTGATTCGGTGATATTTGGTGGACGAAGAAGGAAGTTGTTAACGAGGGGTGTGGAGTGTGGATGACTAAGGGTGGCAAAGTTGGAACAGTTGTTATAGCCACACAATTCTATTGGTTGGTGACACGCGCCGAATATGCGTCTATCGATTACTACAAAACTGCGCCCCGTTTGTTGAAACTTCGATTCAGTCAAACGAAAGTCGGGTTTAGGTGGTTGCAGGGTGTTTTTAAACCCGAGCGCCTTAGACTAAAGGGCGTCGTCACAACCCCATGCCGAATAGTTGTTCCATCCACTTAGTTATAGTGTTATTTCAGTGTTTGTCATATAGCTAGTTAGATTTGCAAGAATGGGTGGGTGCGCTTCGAAGGAAAATACTGCTAAAGAGCCAAAAAAAGAGGATGATACTGGGTTTGTACAATTCCTGTTGATGTCTCATGCATGGGTCAATAGCACGATGTCCATGGGACGCGCCTGGAATTATGTGGAAGCTTCTCTATATGTTGTGTTACCTGTCTCTTGGCTATATATATTAAGTATGCATTTTGACTGCTTTTTTCGTTTTAAATCTTCAAAAATATCCGATCGACATTTACCTACTTAATAGATTAACACTTCGTTCAACGCTCAAACTCATTATCTATACGTATCGCGATAGCATGGATTTCAAGTAAAACTTACATTCCTCTGGAATAAAATCTAAATTCTTTTATCTCCATTGACGCATTTAATTTTTTTTTGTATTGTGTGCACTAGATTTGGTTGTTAGATATTTGTTTTTTTTCATCATAGTGATCGTTTATTTTGTGTGGTTTTCGTTTTTGTGCGTTTTTAGTTCAAAATATTAAACTGTTTAGACTTCTCTCAAAAACACTTGGTAATAAAATTTCAATATCCATTTTCAAATACTCGCTTCAAGTCACCGCCGGTTTCAAATTACAGTTTCACCCTAAAAGGGCGTTTTGATGTAATATTTTTGGGTGTGGACACGAAATCAATACTATTTTTCATTCTTCAAAATTCCCTTTCTGAATCCCCATTCTGAAGCAAATCTCTAACCCCCGGCATTTCAAGTAAATTATTTATCAAGCCGCTATAATAATTTCCAACAAACTAGAGCGAAAGGTCAACAATATAACTAACTGGCTTTGCTGTTTCAACTCCAGAGCTGAATACAATTGATTTTGTGCAGATTCTCCGATTTATTTCACCCAAACGGTCGCTTAATCAAACCAATGGAAAATGGGAATCTTTATCAATTGTAATTAATGGAGATTTTATTCACTTTTCAGAAAAGACGCCATGGTTGACGCCGCAGTCCTTGAGAAGCTCGAAGCGGGTTTCAAGAAACTCGAGAGTACTCCTTCTAACTCTCTTCTGAAGAAATACCTCACCAAGAACCTGTTCGATTCCCTCAAGACCAAGAAAACTTCCTTCGGTTCCAGCCTCTTGGATGTTATTCAATCAGGTAAAAAGACTGCTTTGTTCAGCGTTTTTTACCTATCAAAACTCATAGGAATTTTTATAAAAACTTTTTTGTCACTGGCAACCACTCCCAGAACCGGTTTAGATGAGTTTAGGTGGGAAATGCCTCCAAAGGGTTTGGGATGTGTCATTTGCAAGCTATTATGAAAAGCGCTTGAAATATTTGAATGGAATTTATTGGTCAACAATAGATGTTTCGTATTTAATTGTTATACTTTCAAATCAATTTATCATGTATTTTCGGTGAATAAACCATATAATCTTTCATGAATGTTTAGACGGAATTACTGATTGCTGTATTTACTGCCTGGCTCGGCTCCAGGATTTATTTCTAGATGCTAAAACTATCTGCCGTCAACAAAAATATTGTTGATTTCAAAGTGGAAGATTTTGCGCTTCACTCCACGGTGAAGCGTTAAGTTTGGAATAACTTCAATGGCCAGTTTGAGATTTTTTACACCTTTTCACAAATAAAATTCCCCAACTTGCCAGATTTTTTTGTTTCGTCTTCGAGTCGCGGATATTTATATAATTATAATATATAAGGATACTAACAAGTACACTTTTGCAAACATTTTTATAACAATTTCGTTAAGTTTCTCAAAAGATATCAGGTGTGTGTGGAATAGTAATGACAACGTTCAAAGTTTTTTCAATTATTTGCCGACGTTTCGACCTTTATTGGAGTATTCAGGGCTAAAAGCGCAAAACACAATCAGTAATATCTGGTTCGGAAATAGAACCAATCACATCAAACAATGACAAAATAACGAATTATAAAATAGATAAATAAAAAACAAAAATACACACATACACAAATTAGGTGTAAACGTTATGTCTTTAAATATTAATAATAAGGTTTAGTGGTACTAAACACTAAACGTTTAATTTGCAAAAAGCATCGATTTGTCGGTTAAAGTATGTTTTTCTTTTACTTTCAGGTATTGAAAACCCCGACTCTGGCATTGGTATCTACGCTCCTGATGCCGAGTCTTACACCGTGTTTGCTGATTTGTTCGACCCCATCATTGAGGATTACCATAAAGGATTCGGAAGGAGCGACAAGCACCCTCCTAAGAACTGGGGCGATGTCAGCGTTTTCGGAAACCTGGACCCTGCCGGTGAATACATTGTATCCACCCGCGTAAGATGCGGGAGGTCCATGGAGGGCTACCCATTCAACCCCTGCTTGACTGAGGAGCAATACAAGGAAATGGAACAAAAAGTGTCCACTACTTTGTCTGGTTTGGAAGGAGAGTTGAAGGGTACCTTCTACCCCTTGACTGGAATGAGCAAAGACGTTCAGCAGAAATTGATCGACGATCATTTCCTGTTTAAGGAAGGAGACAGGTTCTTGCAAGCAGCTAACGCCTGCCGTTTCTGGCCCAGCGGTCGTGGTATCTACCACAACGAAAACAAAACCTTCTTGGTTTGGTGCAACGAAGAAGATCATCTGCGTCTCATTTCCATGCAACAAGGAGGAGACTTGGGAGAAGTTTACCGTCGTCTTGTAACTGCTGTCAACGACATTGAAAAGCGTATTCCATTCTCTCACCACGACCGTCTTGGGTTCCTGACTTTCTGCCCAACCAACTTAGGTACTACTGTACGTGCATCAGTACACATTAAAGTGCCTAAGCTGGCTGCTAACAAAGCTAAGCTTGAAGAGGTTGCCTCCAAGTACAACTTGCAAGTCCGTGGAACACGTGGAGAACATACTGAAGCTGAAGGTGGCATTTACGACATCTCCAACAAGAGACGCATGGGTCTCACTGAATTTGAAGCTGTTAAGGAGATGTACGATGGTATCGCTGAACTGATCAAAATTGAAAGGGAATTGTAAAGCCCAATAATGCGTGATCATTACATATAAGCAATGATATGATATAATTTTTAGTACCTTCCGTACTTTTTATTGGTTGCTCTAGAAGCCGAGACTGCTTACTGCAATCAAAGCTTCTTATATTAATTTAATGTATTCAAAGCTTTCTAGTTGGCATTATTTCAGAACAGCGTTCAGTTCACACTAAATTATCTCACACATTTAGTATAAACTGGATGTGATGCGTTGGAAACATCCATTACCACTTTTATTTATACGTAATGTAAAAATATACCTAAGTATTATTTTAATTGCAAATTTATTAAAAAAAGTCGTTTAATAAAGGACGGCCAATAGAAACCACTGTTATTTATTTACTCCTCATCATCGTCACAAGCTTTGCATGGAAAATTCCACAACGGACGTCAATTCATCTGAAGGAACCCTAGAAAACTATTTGGGGAGTTCAAAAAATATTTCCCAAAAACGACACGAAAAAAATATATTTTCCAAAAACGAACAGCGACACCTGAACTAGGGATTAGTCCTTATTAACTCTAGAATTTCGCCAATTTAAAAAAAAAACAGTAAAACTGTACTGCTTGCTATTGATTGTCAAGCTCTACCTTGAGGTACTGAAGAATATTTATAAAGGTAATATAATACAATATTTTTAAAGGTGAACTGTGAAAATGGCTTTTACGCAACAATTTTTTTAAATAGATTTCTAGAAAAAAAAAGGGTTTTAACGATAAGTATGTGGCGTAGACCACACTCGGATTGTTGTTTCTTTTTTGTCAGATAAGAAGGAAACAACACACATAAAAAGAAACTTTTTTTTTAAATTAAATTATTGAATGGTAATATTTCAGGTTCATGGTTTTTCACAGGTTTTTCCATATGAAAAGTTTAGATCTATAATAAAAAGGATGTCGTCGGCTAAAGTTCGTGAATGGTAACAAACCAAAAAAAAATAGCGATTATTTCGGATCTCAATCATCTGGGGAGAAAAACCTGCCCGATAACGAATATGAAATGTTCCGGTCTATAACAGGGAAGATATCGTCCGTTAAAGATTGCGACCGCGCTAAAAACGCTCAAAAAAGACAAAAAATGATTATTATTTCGGATCTGAAAAGTCCGTCATGTGTTTTAAACAGCTCGTTGCATTCCTCGCCTCGTTCCGGTGAAAATGATGTAGAGTTCGAGTTATTTTGGGACACTTGAATTTTTTGGAAAAATATTTCTCTTGTTAACCCCTTATGAAATTTCATAAGGGGTTAACCCTTATGAAATTTTCGACCAAAAATTGAAATTTCACAACCGTGTTTTTTGCGTTCATTGGATTGTTTCCGACCTAAAAACCTGCCCGATAACGAATATGAAATGTTCCGGTCTATAACAGGGAAGATATCGTCCGTTAAAGATTGCGACCGCGCTAAAAACGCTCAAAAAAGACAAAAAATGATTATTATTTCGGATCTGAAAAGTCCGTCATGTGTTTTAAACAGCTCGTTGCATTCCTCGCCTCGTTCCGGTGAAAATGATGTAGAGTTCGAGTTATTTTGGGACACTTGAATTTTTTGGAAAAATATTTCTCTTGTTAACCCCTTATGAAATTTCATAAGGGGTTAACCCTTATGAAATTTTCGACCAAAAATTGAAATTTCACAACCGTGTTTTTTGCGTTCATTGGATTGTTTCCGACCTAAAAACCTGCCCGATAACGAATATGAAATGTTCCGGTCTATAACAGGGAAGATATCGTCCGTTAAAGATTGCGACCGCGCTAAAAACGCTCAAAAAAGACAAAAAATGATTATTATTTCGGATCTGAAAAGTCCGTCATGTGTTTTAAACAGCTCGTTGCATTCCTCGCCTCGTTCCGGTGAAAATGATGTAGAGTTCGAGTAATTTTGGGAGACTTGAATTTTTTGGAAAAATATTTCTCTTGTTAACCCCTTATGAAATTTCATAAGGGGTTAACCCTTATGAAATTTTCGACCAAAAATTGAAATTTCACAACCGTGTTTTTTGCGTTCATTGGATTGTTTCCGACCTAAAAACCTGCCCGATAACGAATATGAAATGTTCCGGTCTATAACAGGGAAGATATCGCCCGTTAAAGATTGCGACCGCGCTAAAAACGCTCAAAAAAGACAAAAAATGATTATTATTTCGGATCTGAAAAGTCCGTCATGTGTTTTAAACAGCTCGTTGCATTCCTCGCCTCGTTCCGGTGAAAATGATGTAGAGTTCGAGTAATTTTGGGAGACTTGAATTTTTTGGAAAAATATTTCTCTTATTAACCCCTTATGAAATTTCATAAGGGGTTAACCCTTATGAAATTTTCGACCAAAAATTGAAATTTCACAACCGTCTTTTTTGCGTTCATTGGATTGTTTCCGACCTAAAAACCTGCCCGATAACGAATATGAAATGTTCCGGTCTATAACAGGGAAGATATCGCCCGTTAAAGATTGCGACCGCGCTAAAAACGCTCAAAAAAGACAAAAAATGATTATTATTTCGGATCTGAAAAGTCCGTCATGTGTTTTAAACAGCTCGTTGCATTCCTCGCCTCGTTCCGGTGAAAATGATGTAGAGTTCGAGTAATTTTAGGAGACTTGAATTTTTTGGAAAAATATTTCTCTTATTAACCCCTTATGAAATTTCATAAGGGGTTAACCCTTATGAAATTTTCGACCAAAAATTGAAATTTCACAACCGTCTTTTTTGCGTTCATTGGATTGTTTCCGACCTAAAAACCTGCCCGATAACGAATATGAAATGTTCCGGTCTATAACAGGGAAGATATCGCCCGTTAAAGATTGCGACCGCGCTAAAAACGCTCAAAAAGACAAAAAATGATTATTATTTCGGATCTGAAAAGTCCGTCATGTGTTTTAAACAGCTCGTTGCATTCCTCGCCTCGTTCCGGTGAAAATGATGTAGAGTTCGAGTAATTTTGGGAGACTTGAATTTTTTGGAAAAATATTTCTCTTATTAACCCCTTATGAAATTTCATAAGGGGTTAACCCTTATGAAATTTTCGACCAAAAATTGAAATTTCACAACCGTCTTTTTTGCGTTCATTGGATTGTTTCCGACCTAAAAACCTGCCCGATAACGAATATGAAATGTTCCGGTCTATAACAGGGAAGATATCGCCCGTTAAAGATTGCGACCCGCGCTAAAAACGCTCAAAAAAGACAAAAAATGATTATTATTTCGGATCTGAAAAGTCCGTCATGTGTTTTAAACAGCTCGTTGCATTCCTCGCCTCGTTCCGGTGAAAATGATGTAGAGTTCGAGTAATTTTAGGAGACTTGAATTTTTTGGAAAAATATTTCTCTTATTAACCCCTTATGAAATTTCATAAGGGGTTAACCCTTATGAAATTTTCGACCAAAAATTGAAATTTCACAACCGTCTTTTTTGCGTTCATTGGATTGTTTCCGACCTAAAAACCTGCCCGATAACGAATATGAAATGTTCCGGTCTATAACAGGGAAGATATCGCCCGTTAAAGATTGCGACCGCGCTAAAAACGCTCAAAAAAGACAAAAAATGATTATTATTTCGGATCTGAAAAGTCCGTCATGTGTTTTAAACAGCTCGTTGCATTCCTCGCCTCGTTCCGGTGAAAATGATGTAGAGTTCGAGTAATTTTGGGAGACTTGAATTTTTTGGAAAAATATTTCTCTTATTAACCCCTTATGAAATTTCATAAGGGGTTAACCCTTATGAAATTTTCGACCAAAAATTGAAATTTCACAACCGTCTTTTTTGCGTTCATTGGATTGTTTCCGACCTAAAAACCTGCCCGATAACGAATATGAAATGTTCCGGTCTATAACAGGGAAGATATCGCCCGTTAAAGATTGCGACCCGCGCTAAAAACGCTCAAAAAAGACAAAAAATGATTATTATTTCGGATCTGAAAAGTCCGTCATGTGTTTTAAACAGCTCGTTGCATTCCTCGCCTCGTTCCGGTGAAAATGATGTAGAGTTCGAGTAATTTTGGGAGACTTGAATTTTTTGGAAAAATATTTCTCTTATTAACCCCTTATGAAATTTCATAAGGGGTTAACCCTTATGAAATTTTCGACCAAAAATGGAAATTTCACAACCGTCTTTTTTGCGTTCATTGGATTGTTTCCGACCTAAAAACCTGCCCGTTAACGAATATGAAATGTTCCGGTCTATAACAGGAAAGATATCGTCCCTTAAAGATTGCGACCGCGCTAAAACCGCTCAAAAAAGAGAAAAAATGATTATTATTTCGGATCTGAAAAGTCCGTCATGTGTTTTAAACAGCTCGTTGCATTCCTCGCCTCGTTCCGGTGAAAATGATGTAGAGTTCGAGTAATTTTGGGAGACTTGAATTTTTTGGAAAAATATTTCTCTTATTAACCCCTTATGAAATTTCATAAGGGGTTAACCCTTATGAAATTTTCGACCAAAAATTGAAATTTCACAACCGTCTTTTTTGCGTTCATTGGATTGTTTCCGACCTAAAAACCTGCCCGATAACGAATATGAAATGTTCCGGTCTATAACAGGGAAGATATCGCCCGTTAAAGATTGCGACCGCGCTAAAAACGCTCAAAAAAGACAAAAAATGATTATTATTTCGGATCTGAAAAGTCCGTCATGTGTTTTAAACAGCTCGTTGCATTCCTCGCCTCGTTCCGGTGAAAATGATGTAGAGTTCGAGTAATTTTGGGAGACTTGAATTTTTTGGAAAAATATTTCTCTTATTAACCCCTTATGAAATTTCATAAGGGGTTAACCCTTATGAAATTTTCGACCAAAAATTGAAATTTCACAACCGTCTTTTTTGCGTTCATTGGATTGTTTCCGACCTAAAAACCTGCCCGATAACGAATATGAAATGTTCCGGTCTATAACAGGGAAGATATCGCCCGTTAAAGATTGCGACCGCGCTAAAAACGCTCAAAAAAGACAAAAAATGATTATTATTTCGGATCTGAAAAGTCCGTCATGTGTTTTTAAACAGCTCGTTGCATTCCTCGCCTCGTTCCGGTGAAAATGATGTAGAGTTCGAGTAATTTTGGGAGACTTGAATTTTTTGGAAAAATATTTCTCTTATTAACCCCTTATGAAATTTCATAAGGGGTTAACCCTTATGAAATTTTCGACCAAAAATTGAAATTTCACAACCGTCTTTTTTGCGTTCATTGGATTGTTTCCGACCTAAAAACCTGCCCGATAACGAATATGAAATGTTCCGGTCTATAACAGGGAAGATATCGCCCGTTAAAGATTGCGACCGCGCTAAAAACGCTCAAAAAAGACAAAAAATGATTATTATTTCGGATCTGAAAAGTCCGTCATGTGTTTTAAACAGCTCGTTGCATTCCTCGCCTCGTTCCGGTGAAAATGATGTAGAGTTCGAGTAATTTTGGGAGACTTGAATTTTTTGGAAAAATATTTCTCTTATTAACCCCTTATGAAATTTCATAAGGGGTTAACCCTTATGAAATTTTCGACCAAAAATGGAAATTTCACAACCGTCTTTTTTGCGTTCATTGGATTGTTTCCGACCTAAAAACCTGCCCGTTAACGAATATGAAATGTTCCGGTCTATAACAGGAAAGATATCGTCCCTTAAAGATTGCGACCGCGCTAAAACCGCTCAAAAAAGAGAAAAAATGATTATTATTTCGGATCTGAAAAGTCCGTCATGTGTTTTAAACAGCTCGTTGCATTCCTCGCCTCGTTCCGGTGAAAATGATGTAGAGTTCGAGGTATTTTGGCCGACTTGAATTTTTTGGAAAAATATTTCTCTTATTAACCCCTTATGAAATTTCATAAGGGGTTAACCCTTATGAAATTTTCGACCAAAAATTGAAATTTCACAACCGTCTTTTTTGCGTTCATTGGATTGTTTCCGACCTAAAAACCTGCCCGATAACGAATATGAAATGTTCCGGTCTATAACAGGGAAGATATCGCCCGTTAAAGATTGCGACCGCGCTAAAAACGCTCAAAAAAGACAAAAAATGATTATTATTTCGGATCTGAAAAGTCCGTCATGTGTTTTAAACAGCTCGTTGCATTCCTCGCCTCGTTCCGGTGAAAATGATGTAGAGTTCGAGTAATTTTGGGAGACTTGAATTTTTTGGAAAAATATTTCTCTTATTAACCCCTTATGAAATTTTCGACCAAAAATCGAATTTTCACAACCGTGTTTTTTGCGTTCAATGGATTGTTTCCGACCTAAGAAACTGCCCGATAACGAATATGAAGTTTTCGGGTTCATAATAACATGTATTCGTGAAAAAAACGTGTATAAAATCCGTGTATAAAATCCATTCTCAAAGAAAACTACATACGGGGTGTTTCTTTAGAGAGGATTTCACGATGTATAAAAGAAAAAAACAGAAAAATGATCTAATAGAAGTGAGACTCATCAAAAAAATGTTGATTCTAAATCCATCTCAGTTATTGTCGGCGACACTGGCGGGGAATCTGCAAAAAATACAAACTCTTACAAATGTTACAATGGCTTTATCCACCTATTAGTGTCTTTGGATGTATCTGATAGTGATGGCATTCTGGCAACGTCGTAGCTGACTGTCACAGTGACAAGGGGGTAAACCTACCCCTTGTGGTGGTCCCAGTCCAGAGCATACATGCTGTTTCTCTTTCCAGCTTATGTGTGCAAGTGCAACACTAAGTGAACGCTCTGGTCCATCACCAGCTAACTTCACTTGTTATTGAGCTTACGACGGGAATAACACAGATCACAGAGGTTATAGATAGGAAACTGCAATATAAGCCTGTAGAAACCTGCGGAAACTGCTTGCAGAAGAAATCTTCTTTACCGACTGTGTTCACTGGGAATCTGCAAAAAAATACAAACTCTTACAAATGTTACAATGGCTTTATCCACCTATTAGTGTCTTTGGATGTATCTGATAGTGATGACATTCTGGCAACGTCGTAGCTGACTGTCACAGTGACAAGGGGGTAAACCTACCCCTTGTGGTGGTCCCAGTCCAGAGCATACATGCTGTTTCTCTTTCCAGCTTATGTGTGCAAGTGCAACACTAAGTGAACGCTCTGGTCCATCACCAGCTAACTTCACTTGTTATTGAGCTTACGACGGGAATAACACAGATCACAGAGGTTATAGATAGGAAACTGCAATATAAGCCTGTAGAAACCTGCGGAAACTGCTTGCAGAAGAAATCTTCTTTACCGACTGCGTTCACATCAAAATTAAGCGGGAGATTTGAATTCAATTTATGATCTGTCAAATCTCGGCTTAAGTTCCAATAATACTTCAGGCATCTCATAATGCCCTTTAATTGTGCTTTAATTTAATTAATGTTATACTAGTGCTTCAATTAACATCAACCGCGCTAAAACCGCTCTAAAAAGTCAAAAAATGTTGATTATTTCGGATCTGAAGAGTCCGTCATGGGATTTAAAATGCTCGTTGCATTCCTCGCCTCATCCGGTGAAAATGATGTAGAGTTCGAGTAATTTTGGGAGACTTGAATTTTTTGAAAAAATATTTCTCTTATTAACCCCTTATGAAATTTTCGACCAAAAATCGAATTTTCACAACCGTGTTTTTTGCGTTCAATGGATTGTTTCCGACCTAAGAAGCTGCCCGATAACGAATATGAAGTTTTCGGGTTCATAATAACATGTATTCGTGTAAAAAACGTGTATAAAATCCGTGTATAAAATCCATTCTCAAAGAAAACTACATACGGGGTGTTTCTTTAGAGAGGATTTCACGATGTATAAAAGAAAAAAACAGAAAAATGATCTAATAGAAGTGAGACTCATCAAAAAAATGTTGATTCTAAATCCATCTCAGTTATTGTCGGCGACACTGGCGGGGAATCTGCAAAAAATACAAACTCTTACAAATGTTACAATGGCTTTATCCACCTATTAGTGTCTTTGGATGTATCTGATAGTGATGGCATTCTGGCAACGTCGTAGCTGACTGTCAAAGTGACAAGGGGGTATACCTACCCCTTGTGGTGGTCCCAGTCCAGAGCATACATGCTGTTTCTCTTTCCAGCTTATGTGTGCAAGTGCAACACTAAGTGAACGCTCTGGTCCATCACCAGCTAACTTCACTTGTTATTGAGCTTACGACGGGAATAACACAGATCACAGAGGTTATAGATAGGAAACTGCAATATAAGCCTGTAGAAACCTGCGGAAACTGCTTGCAGAAGAAATCTTCTTTACCGACTGTGTTCACTGGGAATAGTGACAAGGGGGTATACCTACCCCTTGTGGTGGACCCAGTCCAGAGCATACATGCTGTTTCTCTTTCCAGCTTATGTGTGCAAGTGCAACACTAAGTGAACGCTCTGGTCCATCACCAGCTAACTTCACTTGTTATTGAGCTTACGACGGAAAGGACACAGATCACAGAGGTTCTAGATAGGAAACTGCAATATAAGCCTGAAGAAACCTGCGGAAACTGCTTGCAGAAGAAATCTTCTTTACCGACTGCGTTCACATCAAAATTAAGCGGGAGATTTGAATTCAATTTATGATCTGTCAAATCCCGGCTTAAGTTCCAATAATACTTCAGGCATCTCATAATGCCCTTTAATTGTGCTTTAATTTAATTAATGTTATACTAGTGCTTCAATTAACATCAACCGCGCTAAAACCGCTCTAAAAAGTCAAAAAATGTTGATTATTTCGGATCTGAAGAGTCCGTCATGGGATTTAAAATGCTCGTTGCATTCCTCGCCTCATCCGGTGAAAATGATGCCGAGTTCGGGGTATTTTGGGAGACTTGAATTTTTTGGAAAAATATTTCTCTTATTAACCCCTTATGAAATTTCATAAGGGGTTAACCCTTATGAAATTTTCGACCAAAAATGGAAATTTCACAACCGTCTTTTTTGCGTTCATTGGATTGTTTCCGACCTAAAAACCTGCCCGTTAACGAATATGAAATGTTCCGGTCTATAACAGGAAAGATATCGTCCCTTAAAGATTGCGACCGCGCTAAAACCGCTCAAAAAAGAGAAAAAATGATTATTATTTCGGATCTGAAAAGTCCGTCATGTGTTTTAAACAGCTCGTTGCATTCCTCGCCTCGTTCCGGTGAAAATGATGTAGAGTTCGAGGTATTTTGGCCGACTTGAATTTTTTGGAAAAATATTTCTCTTATTAACCCCTTATGAAATTTTCTACCAAAAATTGAAATTTCACCAGCGTCTTTTTTGCGTTCATTGGATTGTTTCCGACCTAAGAACCTGCCCGATAACGAAGAGTTCGAGGTATTTTGGGAGACTTGAATTTTTTGGAAAAATATTTCTCTTATTAACCCCTTATGACATTTTCGACCAAAAATGGAAATTTCACAACCGTCTTTTTGCGTTCATTGGATTGTTTCCGACCTAAAAACCTGCCCGTTAACGAATATGAAATGTTCCGGTCTATAACAGGAAAGATATCGCCCGTTAAAGATTGCGACCGCGCTAAAACCGCTCAAAAAAGACAAAAAATTAGTATTATTTCGGATCTGAAAAGTCCGTCATGTGTTTTAATCAGTGACCTGTTAAAAAAGTTTTTCACCCTCAGTGGTGAATTATGATGCAATTTTTTCCAAACGGTTTGCACTTATTTTTAAATTGCCGTTATTGTTTTTTCCGTCGATTTATTTCTGAGGCCCTGCTGTATCCCGGCAAAAGAGACGTTGAGGGCGGGCGAAAAAACCAAATAAAAAAATGTTTATCGATAGATCTATTGAGTGAGCGAACACGTAAATTAATTAAAATCGGGGGGAGAACTGGATTTCTATATGAAAGCGGGTTCTTAGAAAAAATACATAAATAAATGAGAATTAATTTATTTAAATACATATTTAACATCACAACATAAACCTTAAAATAAGTCATACTTCTATTTTGAATCTATAAACGAATAATGTTCAAACTGTCTTTTCAAATTGATGTTAAACTGGAAATTTCAGCCCGATGCTGTTGTTTTCGAAAGGTGGAAATAACAAAGTAATACAAGAACTAGTTTTTATTTAATAATATAAAAATACAAAACGGATTATGCATAGGACCACCAGCTTATGCTTGGATAATTTACAGGATCAGATGAGAAATATTACTTAGCTTTGAATTGATCTTAAAAAAACTTCTAAAGTTTAACTTGTTAAGTTGGTTTTGATTGAAAAAGAACGAAATAGAAAAATACAATTTCACTCACGAGCACAACTAACCTTTTTTGAGGAATGAAACTCCAGAAATCCCAACTGATTTGTGGGTATAAAAAATACAAAAATACTAAAAGCGAACTCTCTAACAATCTACAATTCAGTCTTGGCGCTCTTGGTATTACCATCTCTGTCCCATCCTTTCAATTCGTTGGTTGCCTCCTTGGCGATAAATTTAATGAAATCATCTACAGTTCTTCCACCCTAAAAGCACGGAAAACAGTTAATCCTTGCAACTAGTAAAAGTTGTGGCTAAATCAACTTACATCGTATCTCACAGGACTGTCTTTCTTGTCCTTAGGAGCCCAGTATAAGGTAGGGAAACCCCTAACATCAAATGGTGCAGAAACATCATTGGCGGTAGCGTCAAACTTGACAATGGAGACTTCTTCATCTTTAAGCTGAAATGAAAGAAACAAGTGTTAGATGAAATAATTTTCTCCAAGTAAAATGACGTACTGTTTCAGCAAGTTCATCATAGACAGGAGTCAACTTCTTGCAGTGTCCACACCATGGAGCGTAGAATTCAATCAAAGTGTCTTTTCCGTTGTTGATGATGACTTCGTCAAAGTTCTTTGCTACTGCTACAACTACCGGGCCTTCCTGGCTTTCGGGAATGGCTTCCGACTTGATGTAGGGCTCCAGTTGACCGTCGAGAATGTCATTAACAAAGGCCTCCAGGGTGAAAGGACTGCAATTAAAAAAAACGCAAGTTATCAAATATTTGACCGATTTATCCAGTTCATCAGCACTCACGAGAATTCATCCCTAAGTACATATTTCTTGTCATCAGCACCTCTGGCCGCAACTCTTGGTTTGTCTACTGGGGCGTATTCGATTCCAAACTCGTTCAATTCGTGCGTGAATTCATCGGTGGATGCAATCGCAAAGTTAATTTTTCCTTCGAAATCTTTGGCAACCTAAAAAAATTGTTTTAGCATTAGTTTTGAGGGTAAAAGGCAGTAGCAATGTGTATTTACCTTCAACACACGGTTACGCCAGTAGTTGGTTCCTTTGGGATTTTTCACATAGTCTACAGCATAGTAAACGATAACGAGCGGGTTCTTGAATTCGCGTTGATTGTCTGATTTACGCACACCAACCAACCCATAGCTGCAATAGATTTTTTTTGTATCAGAAGAAATTATGTATATCCAATGGTCCACGGCTTATAAGTCCGGAAATTTTCCAGCCGAAATTTTGCGCGGTCGTCAAAGCTTTCATAGTGTTTGATTGTTATGAGAGCGAGCATTTGAACTACTTACAAATTTTTGGTGATAAAGTCGTTCAAATCTGAGGTTTCCGCAGGTCCTGAATATTTAACCGATGATGGTTCGAATTTGTTTTTCAAATGAGCAGGGCGGAAAAGGACTACAGCGTCACTAAAATATTAAACTGGATTAGTCTCAGCTAGAGTGCTTTTGGATGTTGTCGTTACGTTTCTCCTTGCTTCTCCAACACGCCTTTAAATGACGAATGGGCAAATTGCACTTTTTCCCTCAGCTTGTTGGCCAGTTGCAAGAAGGCAGCTTTCAGATCGGACTCCTTTTCGAAGAATCCCACAACTACAGACTCCTTTTCTGAGGCCAATAACTTGTCTAGGTCAGCAACGGATTTCAATTCTTTCGAAGCGGGTCCCACTTGAGCCTTCATGTACTTTACAATACCTGAAACAATATATATTGTTCAGTTTTGCAAGGGGCGACTAAATTTTCCTTGTCTTACCGGCAGCTTCTCTTGGGCCATTGTAATCTTGAGAGTACTCTCCATTACGGAAAATCTTCAATGTTGGATAACCACTAACAGAGTTTTGGTTACAGGTTTCTTTGCCTGCCTCTGTGCAGTCGACTTTGACTAAAGCGACTGGAGGGTCGTTTCTGAGCAGATCTTCAGCCGCTTTGGCGAATTCCGGCTTCAAACGCTTGCAATGACCGCACCTAAAGGATATTTGTATCAAAAGAGTTAGAGTTAGTTTAAGAATTTTTCAGACTTTTAGGCCGTCGTGAAAAACCCACTAGTTTAATTACAGGCCACTCATTAAATTACTCTTTGTTTTAACAGTGCGAAGCTAATGGTCTTGATATGTTCCAAATGAGCCATTCAAAAATATTCCTCTGGAGACATTGAAGACCATTTCAAAGATATTTCAGGGCAATTGTTAGCAATCTCAATAATTCGATGAAAAATGCTTCACTTTTTCAGGCTGGTTGGGGCCAGCTTTAAATACATGTAAAGTTAGCAGCTTTTAAAAATGAAGGTGATAACTAGGGAAACATTGAATAGGTTCCTTCATGTCTAGGAAGGAAAATTCTCGATTTCCGATTAGGTTGAACTATAATTGAGTGTTAACTGCCTGTGGATGTGTGGGGCTGTTTTCGATTCAGTCGCAGGGCTAATTTGAGCGAGTTATGACGACTACAACTCGATAGCGTAAACGCCCTTGCTAGCGTCTTCTAAGGGGGTTTGAATGGCAACTGGGGGCATTAATACAGCTTGTGAGAGACCAGGGAAACTTACCAAGGGGCATAAAACATAACTAAGGCTGTTTCATGATCTGCAAGTCCTGACTCGAAATCGCTGTCACCAAATTCCAAGACATCTTCCTCTCTAGCCGAACCACAGGAGGCGACAAGAAGTACAGCAAGTAGCTGGAATAGATACATTTTTTTCTTCACTATTTCTGTCCGGAGTAAATGATTAGCCGGCTACAACCCAGTTGAAAAATTTCGACGAACTGTCACTGAATGAACTGTAATCTGCACAGTTCACTGTACGTGGCCACCGTTTTATGGCAGAAGCCATGCGTTAGCTTTTGTGTTGTCTAGATTTGATTGGCTACCGTTCTCCGAATGTCCACAATGTAAAGCAGCCATTGGTTGAGATTGCCGGCTAAATTCAAAACGCCAATAGTTGATAAAAAGTGATTATTCACACTAGACAATAGAACACACTTTTAAACAAATAAGAGCGATTAAGTTCTAGTGGTTTATCTACAAGTCACATCTTGCTTGAGGAAACGAGTCTTTTTTAATATGAACTTGTTTGTGTTTCAAAACGTTTTTTTTTTGTGAGTAAATAGATAAAACTGGGCACAATTTCAGCAGTGCTTAAGAAGCAATTCCTGAAGCTTCTTGAGAAGTTATTGAGTTTATTTGTTATTGACTGATTACTCAGATACAAATGTATGGCAAAAGTTAACCCAGGACCGGTTTCGAACCAATTAGTTCCCACCCATCCGTTGAGCGTAGCTTGATTTTCTCAGTTAAACATTTTGCATTTTAGTATCTTAATGTATGTATCTTCAACATAAACACTTAATGCTTGTGCTAAATTACGAAAATACTTTAACATTTTTTCTGCATTGTTTTTAAATACTTTCTATATCTCATGTAAATGTAGCAAATTTGTTCTAAAACAGTTCTAAATCAAAAATAGTTTTCATGTATGAATATGCTTTGGGAATCAGCTCGTTTTACTTGAAATTACCGAATATTTTTCGTTGCACTATAGTGAACATTTCTACTGCAAGATTTAAGGTTTTTTTTTCCATAGAGTAGTGTTCAAGGACTGTATAAGTCCATCTACAATTCTGCCTGCAATTAATAAAAATCAGTATTCCCAAGATTTATAGATGTAAAGTGGTGTATCCTAAAAACTCAATACTCAGTTGGAGACACGTACATAGATGTCTCAAGTAATATTGAAGCACTAAATTAGTAAATGGGGTGTATTCACCATTTTGTCGCGTTTTAGTCATAGGTAAGCGCATGAAACAACTGTACTAACGCAACATCTGTACTAGTTCGGTTTCGGATTGGTAAGAAATATATACTTATTATTACTAATAAGTTTATTTAACTACAAATTAGGAACGTCCACTAATTTTCTCCTCTCTCAATATGAAAAAAAACTTCATGCCGTATTCACCCGGGAATTTATAGACGCAAATAATGAGAAAGGTCTCTCGCTGTCTCAAATCGCAGCTTAAATGGGTTTGAGGAATCTTTTAGTCAAAGTGCTTTACGTGAAACGAGAATAGACAAAGTAGGGATAAAACGTTAACAATTCGCATGAACAGATTTATGAATGTCTTGTAAAAAAATCGGAAAAACCGGTTGAAAAATGGTCTAAATCACGTCGAAAATAATACGTCGTTAGCACTTATAAATGAGTTATTGTTGCAAAAAAACATACAAAATATATGATACTTAATAAATTGTTTAATAATTATGCAAATTAAATAATGTAAAGTCAGTAACAAATTGCTATATTGCTAATAGGAGCTATAAAGCACACGACAGTGGCGAATCCAGGATGTTCACCTGGGGGACGCTGAGGTCAAAAGTTATATCGTTGTACCAACGTATCGTCACCTCCAAGTTCTTCTGGAAGGAATTAACGCGTTTTTGAAATATTTAATTTATACATTTCCAGAATTATAAAATATTATTAAATTATTATTAAAGTAAATTCAGAGTGGCGATGAAATAGAAGTATTGTACTGTGTCGAAGGTATTCCTCCCCCATGGATTTGCCACTGAAATTGATCAATTGGAGAAAGTGGAGCAATGGCTGGGCCACCTCGATCACCTGACCTGAAGAATCCGGATTATTTTGCTAACTTTCGACGTTTACCTTGTGGGCGAAAGAAAAGGGAGGAGTTCCTTTTGAGTCAACAAAATCCCTACACGAATTTTTGCTAGTTCCGATTTGTGCTGCCACGACGACTAAAAGCTGAACTGTATTTAGAATTTCTCGTAAACAGGTGATTTATATCCATGAAAGGGCTCCGCCTCATTCCTTCCCATTATTACATAAAATCGATCAATTGGAAAAGGTGGAGCAATTGCTGGGCCACCTCGATCACCTGATCTGAAGAATCCGGATTATTTTGCGAACTTTCGACGTTTACCAATCAACCTTTAATTGACTATAAGAAAACAAATGTGAAAATCCTGCAAGGGATTGAGACAGAATAGAGCACATAGACAAGCATCAATAAAAAAATGAAACAAGCTTAAAAAACGCAGCAGTAGAACATGAACGCACCAAATTAATGTAAAAAGTCGAAAAGTCGACGAAAACATCACGATAAGTCGAAATAGAACTCAAACAGATCAAAGTAAATTGAAAGAACACAAGTTTGACACATAAATGAAACAAATAAAAACAAAACATGAGGGTAACGAAAGATAAACTGAAAAGCTGGAAAACAGGAGACACAAGAAAATGAAAGTTTGCTTAATAAATGGAGAATCTATGAGCCAGCACAAACCGGAACAAGATCATTAAAGTAGAAAACAAATTTGAAATAAAAGAAATCCAGAGAATCTAAATAATGAACGAAGAGGAATGAATGGAACATAAAACAAGTTTTATACATATCATGTAACATTGGCAGGAATGATGGAACATGAATCAGATGAAGATGTAGATCAACAAACAAAAATAATCGAAGGGCCTATTTGGAGTTGTAAGAGAATGGAAAAGGGCATAATTTTAACGAAACATAATAAAAATTTGCGAAACGAAATAGACAAAAGGGTAAAAATTTTTTGAAACGAAACCTGAAATTTCGATGTGCTCGAAAAAATCACCAGCGTTGAATCTAGAAGCTACTGTTCATCTGCCCTGCTTCTTAACATTTCTACAACGGATTCAAAATACAAAATAACATAGCGTCCAAAGATTTGAATTGAAATTCTATCAGTTATTGTAAATAGACGTTATTTGGACATACATAGTTGGTGGCTGGGTTGTTCTGAAATAATCGGCAAAGTACAGTTAATAAGTAGGGCGCAATAAGTGGCTGAGATAAATCATAAGAAGGCCCTCTGGAAGACTATGTTGTCTCGAGACTACGTCTATACCAGCACCTGACATCGAAATCCGAAGATGCATGGGCTATAGAATCTTAATTAATTTCGTCTCCATAATCTCAAGCAACTAAACGGCAATTTCTCCGCAAACATAAAGGATTTTTGAGAAGGTGGCTGGGGAAGCGAAATGGAACCGGGAAATACCGCCATAATTCATCTATCCTATAAGATTACTGATCTTTAATCCCCTTCCTTTCGTGCTTTTCTCTCTTTACCGAGTCGCACACTCCTAAAAGTTGAGATTTACTGCCTTCTTGGAATTATATTGTTGGCTTGCGAACGCTCGGGCAGATCCCTGCTTGCAGTTTACTGAAAATTATTATGATATATCTATACAGGCAAACCTAGTATCTCCAAGACCAAGCCAGCCTTATCAGCAGTTGTTTTACAATTCCTGCCAGATATATTATGCAGGTAAAACAATGCATCTCCATTAGTTTTTCTTTAATATATCCACAACGTTTCATATTTTTCACTGTTGCACCTTTTTCTTCCTGGATTTATTTCCGAGGGCTTTGCAAAACTTCAATATTTGCTCCCGTTTGCATTCCAAAATCCCACTCTTAAATAAAATCCCATGTTTAGACGGTACTCGATATCTGGCTTGATCTTTGGTAACAAGGCTAAAAGGCAGTCGAGGATTTACGTAAAAGCGTATCTCGATTCTCGGTGATCTCTTATCCAGGATGACAAGGAGTCGAGAGGCTTTTCAAATAACTTCAATTGAACCGCAAATATACCTCGGCTTTATATAGTTTGCCAGGGGTATTTATCTTGATTTATGATATTTACTCAGTCAAAAATCAGGGAAATTGTTCCAAAAAATCTGTTTTTTTGCGACTCAAAATATTTCAATTGACCATTTGGAGCAGATATGAAGGGGAGTGGACTAAATGCAGCTATTTGAAGAATATTTTGTGAGAGGACAGTACGGGGTCGAATATTGTAACAACATTGCTAAGTTCGCTTTTCCTTAGCCCAATGCAGGTAAAGTTATGATCAGCCTATTAAAGTAATTATCGAAGATGTCACCAACAAGGTCCCTACAAAATCAAGTTATCAATTCCATTCACTTTGTAGCGTTATCCTATTTGGAGAGTAAAACTTAGATGCGGTCACCGTTCGAATCTGAGTTAGATAGAATTAATAATGCTCATGCATCAATAGATCTTTATAAGTCCAAGACCAAAGGGAACTCCGCTTTCAACTAATTAAGTAGAAAGGCCTGGATACTTAGCAGTTGCGGCAAGGCGGTGGGGTCGCCTATCTGACCACATACACACCACTTTCAGCGACGCCTCGAGCACAAAATAACCCTTAATGGCCAATTAGAAGTCTTTAAAGTCCACGCTATCCGCTATATACGGTTTTCGCAAAATTAATCTTTTTACACTACCAGTGAAACGGTTTCCAGTGTTTATCCGTCTATTCTGCCACGAGATAACCTGTTGCTTCTGGCTCATCCTAATTTAAAAGCCCTGAACGTGGAAAGAATGGTTAACACATTGTTTTACCCTCTTTTTCTCTTCCTTTTTCCATTCCCAGTAGGTCAGCGCGATTTCTCTTCGCTTGATTTAGTTGGGGAACATTCTTCATAACAACAGTATTAGGTTTTTAACAAAAGAGGGATTTTCGGGTTTGTAGGTCGTTGTGGAATAATTCTTCTTGACGTTTCGCCAGCACGAGTGGCTTGCATCTTCAGAGGCAGTTTGCTCGACCTGGCGCCACTCTAGAACGTTACTTCCTTACTTTTTCTATTCAAATTATATGAACATTTTGTATTGTCATTCTACTAAGTACTCATTTACACTTTACACTTTTTTACTGAAACCGTTGGCTTAACACCTCTAAAGATGCAAGCCGTTGGTGTTTGCGAAACGTCAGGAATAAATTCTTTCCACCACGGCCTAAAAGCCCGAAAAGCTCATCAGTTTCAGTCTTCATTATCGTTTGAATAACCATTTAGGGCTTGACAACAATTCACCTATAATTATTTCGACCGCGTCCAGATTGTGGATACATTGGCTGTAAATTTTCAACGACGGCGGCATTTAACAAAAATTCAAGCCCCGTAATACACAATAAAATTCGCAAGTTTATCGTTGATAAGCAAACGGAGGCGATAAAATATAACAGACGGAACGTCAAACGGCCAACCGTCCAAAAAGCACGCGAGCAACTCCGGTTTTATCTTCTAAATGTGTTGATTTTCTTCCATTTAAGATACATTATTTCATAGAAGGCAATGCAAATGCTGACAATTTACTATTTAAAATGTTTTCTTAGGCAGAGCCTGAGGAGATAACACTTTGATAAATGTCATCACCGCTCTGATTGAAATTTAATTAAATTTTGCTTCACCAGATATATTTGTGATGAACATTTTAGTACGAGGGTTCAATTCAATTATGTTTACCAATTTTAATCAAGGCGAAATATCGAAAAAACTCCATATTATGTAATAGTTTAAAGAAGGCCTCAACTCACCGTTCTACCAACTTTCCTTTAATATCAAGCTGGAGTTTTATGATGAAATAAAATGTATATGCAGGTAATTGCTTTGCAAACTCTGAGTTATATTCGACTGCTTAGAGATCCACTTTTTTTTTACTGGTAGTGACTGAGAGTGAATTAACAACGTTGGTGATTTTAAAAAAAACATCAATTTATACAACATTTTTTACAGTTAAATTGCGCCAACTTACTTCGTTTCAAATCGTCCCCGTAAGCACAATCTGAAAGACCGTTAGAGTTTTTCTTATTAGCTTCGCAGCAAACAATATGCGGTTAGCTGGAGAAGTCACAAATGCAGTGTGCTTGTCTCCCCTTTTTTAAAGAATGCCAACAGGAAATTAATTCTCAAAAATGAAAGCTGCCAAAGTGGCCCGACGTTTGCCACTCCCAACCGATAACAACGTATACGTCTTATTTCATTTAATAAAATCTCCGCAAAGAATGGGTTATCAGCGCCTCTTTCTGTTCGCATTTGCGATAACTTCTTCGTCGAATAATCGCCATATTTAGTTCGGTGTAAATGATTTTTGTCGATTTTAGTTATTTCATTGCTTTTGTCGAAATATCCAGGCCATCATTTCGTTCTTTATTATCACCGTTTCAATCTTGATGTTCATCACCTGCTTTCTTTAATGTTATTCGAATATCTACCCTTGTGGATCACAAACACATATAGCTTCGAATCATCAACGAACTTCTTTTATATAATTACGTTGGTGTATTGATATGTTTGCGAAAGATTTGAGGGCAATTTGCAGTATATCAGACTCAGCAAATTTAAATTTTCTAAATCCCATATTGACCGGAAAGACTAAGCCCTGGACCTTTCCCTCAAAGTAGGAAGTCATCCAGTCAGGCGAGCAACAAAAATGCTGTTTTGATTATTCGAATATCGTATTTCAGAATAGGAATGGCTAGCTTAACGTGATAGGGGAGTTATTTTATCTCATACCTCATTTGGTTTAGGAACATTTATTGAGGGATTTTTCTTCATCAAACATGTTTATCTTCAACTCTTTATACATAGAAGTATATACAGGGCGATTCAAAATTGATGTCATTCCTCTGGGGTTGAAATGTGTACAAATCACTAGAAGTGTTCGCATGTTTGTCCCCGTGTAATCACGTTATTCTGCATTCTTCGCAGCATTAGTGGGTGCATATTTTGAGCAGCGTCTCGTATCCTCGACCATCCTGGGGTTGCCTGGGAAAGTGTTAATTGTTCAATACCTGTTCCTCTTTGTCTGGAACCCGAACACCTCTTGGTCGTCTACTATCTGCCTCAATCCCTGGAGCCAATCGTCCAGTGTCTCTAGCCCTTTGTTGGCGTAAGTTCTTAGAGCTTCTGCTATGCTACTGTGGCATTCCCGCATAACTAAAAGTACATCCGCATATTCGATATTGGTGAACATTTTGTGAAAGAAGCCTATAACTAGCTGATAATGACAAAAAGCTTTATTGCCGCTTTGAATTTTTAGCAAAAAGTGTATTTTTTTAACATAAAAAATTCTCGTAATTTGAAGTAAAGATCGTAATTTTTCTTTTTCAATCCGGTATTCCAATAGACTACCAATGAAACATGGGGTCATTTCAAAATGCTACTTAATGACAAAGTTAAAATTCGATTTTCAACTGTTAATATATTTTTTTTTTCGAATTTTTCGAAAAATAGTTTAGAAATTTTTTTCGTACTCTCCAAGTGCGCCCCTATAACCCCTTAAAAGAATGACGGCAATTTTTAATCACCCTGTATAGTTAATGACTGACAAAATTCCAAGTGCATAATTTATCACTGTATGATGGTCATTTCTTTTTCAAGCGTATAATTTGAATTTTAAATTTTTTTAAATTATTGTCGATTAATTGCAGTTACCTGCCATAATCGATATTGGAAACTTTAGCGGCCGATCGTTTTTAGAGAAACATCTCAGCTGCTCACTTGGGACATGGCAAACTAGAAGCTGGGCTTAAGACTTCCGGTCCCAGCTTCACACTTGATCATATTTATGCGATGTCTGGATTATCGTTGGGACTTACTCCTTAGACTTCCAAGACGAACATATCGATTTATAGGACACCTACTTAAATGATCCAGTAAATCCTAATTAGAGAGTAATTTGTTCAGGAAGGGTGGAAGGAAGTAATTGGCCTAATATCTGCTATAAATCGCTTCAAGATTAGTAGATAGGGGATTATTTTTCTTACCGATTTAATTGGATTGCTCTGGATGGTTTTCCTTTAAGAAGCAATTTTAGACACCAGGAAATTAGAACGTCTGGCTTCAAAGGACTGTTACATTAAATATAATTTTCAGATATAAAATGACAAAACGAAAATTATATCTAAAGCATAAAGGTTAAGAAAAGTGGAAAAGCAGAATCAAAAGCTTTGTTTCTGACTCATAATCGCTAAGTCTACCCCGTTTTGAGGAGGCTAATTAGGTTTGTTCTCTTAATAAGCTTGTTTCCAGCGATCATATCTCTGTAGGTTTTAAATGATGTTGCTTATATTGTTTTATAACTTATAAAGCAGAGTTTACGACTGCAGTTTTTATTGGGGTAAATTAAAGTTGACAAAAATTTTAATTTAATCCAAAAAAACTCCTGGGTTTCAGTCAATGTTTATTATTTAAAATGTCATAAATACGTTTCGGTGTCTTTCTTCACCATCATCAGTTTGTATGTATGGCTGTTTTTACCTTCACATTTGACTGGCTATCCCCTACAGAAACAGCTATACATACAAACTGATGATGGTGGAGAAAGACACCGAAACGTATTTGTGACATTTTAAATAATAAACAATAAAATTGACTGAAACCCAGGAGTTTTTTTGGATTAAATTGAAATACAGTCAGGAAAATATACACAAAAATTTTAATTACGTTTTTTTCAAAAACCGTTATCTATGCACAAAGAGTAAATAATCATTAATTAATAAACGCCTTAATGAATTTAGTGAGGTTTTTGCATTAATCTGGAAGTTTCCTTAGGAATAGCAGGCGGACGGTTTTGCGTTCAGGGACTTATCTCCTGGTGCAAGCAAGCAAGAAAGCAATGCCGAGGAGCCGAAGCCGCTCACGAGGCATTACGTTAGATAGGGACAATATAAAATATGGCGTCCTTTCATGAATCTTATTAAGATATCCTAACGCCGAACGATACCGAGTTATGCGACTTGGAGAGAAACGGTCCAAGCAAACTTATGAAGAAGAAAGGAGTAGGTGTATACTCGTAATCCTTTTAGCTACACCGCCATATATCACAACTAAGTCCTGCAAGGGAAGCAGGATAGATATTTATAAGTTACGAGCTCTTCGCCGTATACTGTTTATTTAACTCAATAACCGTTTATCATGGCGATCAGCATTTCGCGGCCCGCCAACTAGGAGTTCTAATCTTACTCCGCGTTCCTGCCTCCGCACGATACCTCGTAATCACCCCAGCATTATCCCAGGTGATATACTGCCTTTTTTGGACTTT
Organism: Dendroctonus valens; assembly: GCA_024550625.1. Taxonomy (NCBI): domain Eukaryota; kingdom Metazoa; phylum Arthropoda; class Insecta; order Coleoptera; family Curculionidae; genus Dendroctonus; species Dendroctonus valens. Next base: position 4,481,210 of record JAJTJO010000038.1, on the reverse strand, counting down.
ATTTTCCCAAACGCCTTCTTGACGCTAATCTTCTATGTACTACACAACCTATTTCGCTTTTACGTGACTGCAAACTATTAATTTCAACTCGATTCTACCAGATTCTCCTCACTAAGCGGACATGCTTATTCTAACTGTCCTGGACTCAACAGCTGCCTTAAATCGTCGCGTACACCATGACCATCCAATCAAATTGTTCGCCTACGGACGCTTGACTAGCCCACCAGTTTCAACTCATTTCATTGATTCGCTCAACCACTTGGACTCAAAACTTCGCACTGACTTCTCACGCCGTAGCTTGAATGCTGGATTTAAGTCAAGCAAATTGAGCTTCTTGTTCCGCTGAACTTTTGTTTCTTCTTCCTTATGTAACTTCGTCCTTTAGCAATCTGTGGGTTATAAATACTTATTCTGATGCAATTTAGTACAAAGCTCAGATTAAACGGATGCATCTGTTTACATTTTTACATACAGGGTGAAAAGTTGCAATGGCTGTATCTGAGGAACCAAACAGACAGGCGAAATTCCTCGGAACCGATTATTCCGCTGCGAAGCAGAGAGAACCAAATTTATGTATCAACTACACTACTCCCACCAACACCCTAGTTTCTAGCCACCCCACCTCTAAAATTTTAAATGGCCACCCCCTACTTTTGGTAGCTCCTTTTAAAGCCCTTCGAATATTCTTTACGGTTGCATTGCATAAAGTTACATTTGATGAAGTTGTTACCGACGTTATTAATTAAAAAACGATTTTAGAGTTTACATTTTTCTCTTATCTAATGAACAAGAGGGGGGAAAGTAGTGTTTTAATTTTTTGCCACTATCTATTGACCGATAAACAAGCATCTTGTACCCATTTGATAAATACGTTTGAATCATTCGCAGCTATTCCTGGTTTTGTTGTACATGTCGATTAAAAAGTAGCACCAGTTTTTCCATATAAATTCTTATAAAACCGATTTATTCCATTCCATTATACAAAAGGCGTTCCAGTAAATTGGCGTTAAATTCAGCTAAATTGAAACTCTGTCATCAGGTGACGATTATAATTTTATTCGCTCAATTCTACTTATCTCGGTATATACCAGCGTCGGGTTATCGGTGAAATCCGTTGGCTGGAAATGAATTTTTGCCTTTCGGCTCTCTTCTACCCTATTATCCCTAATTTTTATTGCCGTTTTTATCATTACTGAGATTGGGAAGACGTGCCGTGACGAGTTAATCGGATCAGAACCAGGAGTTTTAAGAATCTGATCAGGATTTGCGGTGTACGCTAGTTGACGCTTTATTCCAATGTTATGGGCTCGTAGATAAGTTTATATATAAGAAAAATCACTTAGCTGGAGGCTGTTATTTAGAAAAACTCGTGTCTATTTGTCAGCTGAACTGCGATTTAATACAACGGAAAGATTTCATTAAACACGCTCTATTGACTTGCTAGGAAAGGGTTGAAAATCGTATTTTCTACCCTTCAGAATTGCGATTTTAATTTGCGAGAGATAAAGCCATTCGAATAAAAATAAAACTCCTCTATATAATTTGTGGGTAAAACGACACATGGGTCGGGTGTCTCTTAACATTGGAAATATATTAGAGGTTGAAGCTAATTCCGACATGCAGTTACCCAAGAAGAGAAAATGTACGCGTACATCTCTATATACAATGTTGCGGCTCCATTCAGAGTGTTTAAATCGGCGGAAACACCTTGGGAAGTGCAAATTAATCTGTAGCACGGGGAACAAAAATACTTCCTCTTATACTTAAATGATATCATGCAAATGACGGGATTAGATCATAATGTATCAGATCAAAAATTCACCTTTCATACAATTCAGGTTTATGTTTAATGCGTTATAAACCGTTGTTTGTTTTCTGGTATTCACATCGTTTTTTTTATAGTTTTTCCAAAGAGCATCACAAAGGAATTTTCAGTTCAAACCTAGAACTGAGTCCACTCAATTTACTCCAGCAAACGGCCCATTTTCTAATACTTGTTTGGTCAAAGGTTCAATTGAAGCTGGTCAGCTAATATTGGCGTCCAAAGTCTGCAAATATGACTTGTTATACAGGGTGATTTAAAATTGGCGTCACCCCTTTTAAGGGGTTATAGGGGCTCACTTGGACGAGAGCTGGTCAAAATGTGAGCCCAATATGTTTGGGGTTAAACGGGCAGAACTTCGAGCACCTCGTGTGAGTTGTCCACATTTCAAAACGCTTCTTTTCAAACCCCCAATAAGAATGCTTATTTTTTACTATTTTTCCTGTACTCTATACACACCCCCAGAGGGATAAGGTCAATTTTGAATCACTCTGTATTCATTTAGACTTAATTTTGCTTTCAATCAGCAGTGGTAAATCTGAATAATTTTGGGCAATTAATCGGCTACGTGAATTGAAACTACCAGATGCTGTCGATTTCCATACCACTCAGTTTTGCGATGGGTAATTATGAATTGGTTTTTTGTATGTGCACCGACATGAACAAGCGAAATTTGATTTAATTTAAATGAACAGACAGTCCGGGGTTTCAGTGTATCCTGCTGTTTATTAAAAACAGGGAGATCCTTCCTTTGTGGCCACATTACACCCCGAAACTTATCTTTTAATTGAAATACCTTATTATTAAACGGGGATAAGACCTGTGTCTAACTTTAGGGGTTAGCGGCGACCATTTTAAATGGACAACATTATCTAGCGACAAAACTGACAGATTATCACGCCTGCCAGTTGTTTCCTGCAAACTGGAAACTTGCTTGCGTTGACGTAAATGCTTTGTGGCATACCCCAATTGTCACCCCGTATCTGATCTAACGAATTGAGACATCTGAAAGACATTCCAAACACTATTTCAAACTCTCTTCTGATAGCGCGAATGTGGTACAAATCTAACGGCCTTTTAAATGATTTTACATTTCCACGCCTCTTCTGCTACGAATTTCAAGCACATTTAAGCGATGTGTTTAAGCTAGATTTAGACAATACCTGTCTTGTCTGTTTATCGAATTTTGCAACTGTAGAAACGAAATTTATCAGATTCTGCCCAAACAAAGCACATTTTATCAATGTTTAAATTAGCTTCGTAGTGCGGTTTAATCCAGAGTTGAGCTGAGCACTCCCCAAAGAACATTCAAACTTGTGAAAAAACAGAAACACGCAATAAAAGCGGAATGTGCCAGAAGATGATCTCTGCGGACGCCATTTAAAAGTCCTTTATCATGCGTTATAGTAGTATTTCTCGTTTTCCGCCGCTTATGAATAATAAATACTGATACGAAAGCGTAATCTTACGACCAAAAGCGCATATTCTCGGGCTCTTCTTGGCGAGAGCTACTTATCAGCTCCCTGCTAAATTAAAGATAAAAAATATACTGTCACGTCCATTCTAAGTTGGCTTATTCAATTTCCATCTCCCATCTAGGAGTTGGCTGAGAGTTAGCGGGGCGATAAAGCAATAATGGTGTTGAGTGTTTTATTCGAAGCCTTTTCAACCTTAAACATTTGCACAATCTTGAAAAGTTGTCACAACTTCATTAAAATGAAAACCATACACAAAACACTACCATTCAATGCAAAATGCATTTTTTTTATCACAATCACTCCATTGGTATAAATCATCAGTTTATCTCCTCAGAAGGGGCATTAAAAGAAACTGGAGCTAAGTCGCAGATTAACTTCATCTGGAATAAAATTAGCGAAACAAGCCGCTTATCGAATATTGAAACGAAAGCCATTTAAAATTAAAATCATTCCAGTATTGACTGTGGATAAAGTCTCTAAATGGCTTATCCGTGGTGAGTGCGAAGTACGGTTTCCATAAAATCCACTTACGAAAACACTGCCTTAACCGGCAAAACTAGGCTTTTTGAACTTGTAAGATGCAGGCTTCATATTAGATTAATTCTTCGCTAAAAATATGTCTTTGTGCTTCAGATTCAAAAAATAATCCTTTTTGTATTACTGTAACCCAAAATAAAACACCGTTATATCTAGAATTTATTTATTCCACTAATTAACATTTAAACTTAAAAACAAAACAACGTAACAAAAAGTATCTTATGGCTTATCACACATCACTTTATTCACAAAGACGGTTACATCTAAGATATATTTTAATAATTCTTAAGAAGATTAGATATTATGATAAATGACGTCAAACAATTTAGAGCCATATTCAAGCGCTTTGAATATTAATATTGTTGAAAATCCATTCATAGAAAAAGTTGTTGCATGTAAATTAAAATCCTCGCATAAGCTCTAGAATGTTTAAACTCTACATATATACAGATTTAAGTACACAAGTTGATTTTTAGAGGATTTTTCACTCAAGGCATTCAAATGTTGAAACTATGAAATCAGCAAAAAAAAACTACTACTAGGGAAACTGATAAGTTAATTTTGAAAAAGGCAAATAATTTTGCAAGAGGGCTAGTGGTACTTTAGTACATTCTTTGGTATAAGAAAGTTATCAGGTTCAGCAGAACTAACTAAATTGCATGACAATGTCCAAGCACCCTAAAATGGGGGTCATAATACTATGCTAATACTCATAAATAGAGCAGGTTCTAAAACATGAATTGCGCATATATACACTTTGACGTTGAGTTAAAAAAATGTAATTTGAGCAATGAGAACACCTACACTAAAATGGTGCTAAAATAACTGTTATACGCTCTAAGTGCATATTTGGCACACGGGCCTCTCCAAGCCCTACGTATATTATTGCATATTGGTGTCGAAAATCAACTAAAACATAAGAAAATCTACTAAATGCGAAGTTAAAATTGATTTTCTCTGCAAGGCTATTGCGTTGGATATATGAACGAAGGAAGGCACACCTAAAAGCATCATTTGTACTTCATTGCGTTCATAAAAATAAGCTAAGGAAGCTAAACTCAAATAAATCAAGTATAAATTATTGTCTTAATATTACCACATTAAAATATTTGGTAAAAATCACGATTCGATCGATGTAATTTGACAAGCATTGAACCAAAGAAGCTGACAGGTAAAGCGTTGAAAAATAAATAATTTGTAGTAAAAATACCAATGCTTGCAAACCACTTGTAAGTAATAAAATTCAAGTACCAAAATCAACCACTATTTAATCTCGATCACTATGATGATACTGACCAGAAGGAGTGTCATATAATGACATCTTTAGTCTTTTGCATTTAGCTCTCCTATTCTTAAACCAAAACTGTACATTCTTCGGTTCCAATCTTGGAAATTTTTGCCGATAAGCCATACAATTTAGCTCATCGGTATATTTAATAATTAAGTTATGCGAAGGATGAGTATTTAATGAAAACCATTGCTCTAAACGTGGTACCTCCGTAACTGGATCTATGAAAGTCCTGTTTCGTTTACGCCGTTCATCCACAGTTAAACTCGACATATTTAAGGCGCTGGAACAACTTGAAGGTACTGAATGTGCAAGACTAGGTATATACTGGCTCATGTACATTATGTTATGACTGAACATTGTATTGGGAACCAACGGAAAACCCGAAGCAGCAAGCTGCTCGAGGTTCTCATGGTTCCTTGGGATTAATTGATTGCTCATTTCAGGAGATAAACGATGCGAAATCGACCTACTAGGGGAGGTTGTGTCATCGTAATGACTCTTACTTTCATCTTCAGTTTCACGATCAGCTTCGTCTTTGTACATCACTTTGTTGTTATTGATATGATCGCCCGATGAATAGTTGACCGGCTCGTCTTTGGGTTCTTCTTCGCAATTTTCAATCTGAAAACAAAGATTTTCTTTAGAGAAAAATAAAAAGAGTTCAATTGACTTTAAAAGCTTTTAGTTTGTTGCTTGGAAAAGCGGCTTTTTACGGAGGAAAATAGAGGAAACTTCACCTTATGTTTACTCAAAATTTGGTTTTATTCGAGTTTTTGGAGGATTGTGTAAAGTGAAACTTCTCTCCGTGTTTCAAACATTTCTTCCATTGAGTTGATATGAAAAGGCGTTTTTTGCGGAACAAAATAGAACAATCCTTAGTGTATCTTTCATCAAATTTTGGCTTCCTTGGAAGTTCGGGTTGATTTTTGAAAATTATTTACAGGGAGACTTGCAATGACTTTAGCGACGACATTTATCCGGCGTCATTCAAAAATAAATTACAGCAAAACTAGTTGATATCGAAAAGCGTTTTCTTGGGGACAGTAATAGAGGAAACTTTACTTTGTGTTTACGCAACATTTGATTTTATTCCAGTTTTGCATTCTGGTTTTTGAGAAGTATTCCAAGTGAAACTTGCAATGACGGTTCCGACTAAATTTAATCTCCGTGTTTCAAAAAGTTATTCCGTTGAAACGAGTTAATATCAAAAAGCATTTTTTTGCGGAAGAAAATAGTGCACTCCTTAGTTTATGTTTTTTCAAACTTTAGCTTCCTTGGAGGTTTGTGCTAATTTGTAAAAAGTATTCATAGTGACACTTGCAATGACTTTTGCAGCAAAACTTTCACCGTTATTCAAAACTTTATTACGTCGAACCGCGTTTGATTCGAAAAAGTGTTTGTTACGGAAGAAAATAGAGCAAACTTCGTTCTATGTTGGCTCAAAATTTCGCTAGAATTGAGTGTTGGGTTGATTTTTGGAAAATTATTCAAAGTGAAACTTGCAATAACTTTACAATGCGGTGAGCTCCGGAAGTAATGTCTAAATTTATTTAATAAACTGTTTTTTGGAAAGCTGGGACACGTTACAGTACCTCTGAAGATGTACGCCTCTCGTGCTTGCGAAACCCCAGAAAGAAATTATTGTCCACGACAGCCTAAAATCCAGAACAACTAACCACTTTCCAACTTGACATTAAGAACTGTTAGGACCTTGATGAGGCAGAAGAAAAACGAAAAAGTCTTCAGTTATAAAGTAATTTATGTCATTTAGCAGCTAGGGCAGCAAATGATTGATTGTGTGTAGAAAAATCGAGTAAATTGTTATTGATTAATTGATCAATTGGCACAAAAAAGTTTTTGATAAAAATAGTCATATGCTACCCGAGTTTTACGGTCCTTTACCTACTTGAATATCTGGAGCTGGAGATGGTGATGCTACATTTTTTGGACTGCCTCCCCTAGATTCCGATTTTCTGCTGGTAGTCAATGAAAGCGGAACTAAAGGGCTGGGAGATTGGTCTTCGCCTAATTCGTCATCTTCCATGTCAGAGCCAACATTGGAGAACTCATCGGAAGTGTGGGAATTGTGTGGAGCGCGCCTGGGCATGTTTTTCATTCTTGGGTCAGTGAGCCGTTCGGAGTTGAGATAACTATCTCCAAGCAGGAATCCTCCATTAGTGGGGCTGGGACTTGTAAATCCATTGACAGATAAATGCAAATTTGGATTGATGTTTCGGACTTCTGCTCTCTTTTGGGCAGCGCGAGCATTTTTGAACCAATACACCACGTTGTTGATGTCTAAAGGTTTTCTTCCTCTTCGCGATTCCAAATTGTTGAGCTCCTTGACGTACTGCTGAATTTGCTGACGACTCGGATGTTGATTTTCGTTAAACCAGCGTTGTAATTTCGGAAGCTCTAGCTCGGGATCAAAGCTGGTTCGCATCCGCGTTTTTTGAGTTGGGAATTGATTATGCACTGTTTGCATAGCGGGGTGGGAGTCAGAGATTGGCCGCTCCATGGGCGGAGTTGGTTGTGGTGGTACCGAATACTGGCTTGGATATGATGAGATAAACTGTGATCTGCTGGGTGGAATTTGTGAATTGAATTGCGTTGACCACCAAAGATCAAATTTTCGTCTGATTTCTTCAGATATTTCTGGATAGTTCGATGACGATAAATTACTTCGGCAGATCTGAGAGAGAATCATCTGCAAGCAAAAAGTATATATTGAAACAAGCCCGTATGCTCTCATTATAGTTAGCGAGTTCCATTAGGAAATTATCAGGAATGATAATCCCCTCAAAGCCGCCTTTAACTCATAATACCCCCTTCTCGAATAGCAGGAGTTTCCTTATATATTTTCTTGTTTTATTCTCACGATTGAAAAACAGAATAAACGACATTTTAATCGCGAGGTAGGGTTTCGGAGATCAAGCTGCCGTGCTCTGTGCTGTGTAGAAGGATTTTGATCTTATTAATTCCATGAAATAATGCTACATAATCTTATTAAAAGCGAGGTTACTGCTATTCTCTGCACCCTTAATACATTCGTTGCCGTTTAATTCGTAAGATGTAATTCATAACCTTGTTACATTCAGGGCAGGAATTCAACATTTTCCTCCAACAAGCCCTAGACATTCTCATATCTTTCGTGCCTTTAAGAATAAAATTTCCGCCAGCATTAAATTGCCTAAAAATATACTCGACTCAACAAAGTTACATGTTTTATTAGGTAAATAGAACTCAATCATGTTTTACACAGTTTTAACGAAATTTTATTATGTACGGCACTGGTAACTAGACGGCAGTAAGCTGTGTAAGTTCTGCTTTTTTAAGGATTTAGCTTTCAGTTGCGGATTAGCATCAAACATCTTGTTGGCATTTTCGATGATAAACAAACCACTTTTTGTAACATTGCGAATTAAATGCAAATATCATTCTCTACTTAGCGACTAATATTTTTTGCGACACTGAAAATATTCATTTCATTGTAAACGTACGTGAGCTTAGGAAAGTTTTTTTTTGAAAATATTTGGCATAATAATTAGCTACTAATTTGACACAATTAAAAATTTCAAAGCGCCTTCTGATTGGTGCTTTAGTCAATTAGTGTCACTTTTCACGTGAAATGATGTTGACTTAATACCAAAATTTATGAAAATATCAATAATATACATATCTATTATTTATGCCAGTAAGGTGTTCTCGCCTGGCGGCTTTTAGAGCCAATTAAGATTAATTTGTTTAATACCATCGGTTTCACTGTTCCGTATGCTGCTTATTCGCATTCTTATGTATGCCCAGTAGATCATATCGTAGAACCAGATGAGTTAAGCATCATATTTGTATTATTAAATGGTCATAAATACATATTAATATTGTTAAGCAACAGGATTACAAGAACACGTACCATCAGGTACTTCGACAAAAAGTGTATACACGAAACGTCAGACTTAATATTAATTGCGATTTTCTTAATACTATGAATACTTCAAAGTCACTGAAGTTTGAAAAATATCTAATTATCACTTATCATATTAAAAAAATATATAAATGCCTTACAACGCACGCACTTTGTGATTTCATCCATTAAATGAACTGAGCAATCTGGATAGATGGTGCTCTGCGCCAATGGCTTGTATGTAGGGATTAAAGCGCTTTGCCAGAGTCGGCTTTATCTAAGGTTCAGCTACATTCAAATGAACAGCGTGGAAATGTTATGATTTATAAGCCCTCGTCAACTGGTTGCGTTTTAAGTTATTTGGAAAACACTGCGAATTTCGCTGAATTATTATAATCCACCCTTCATCATTAACGAAATTTTAGACTGTTTTTGAAGTGTCTCCTGTGCGTAAATTATTTACTCACAAGAAGCGCTTATGAAGAAGCACTAAAGGATATAGCCGATTAACAATTTCAGAAAGGAAAGGGAATCACCGCAGTTTAATTTAGCTAAATAAATTCTTTAATTTCCTATTTTCTTAAGGCAAATATTTTCCTCCTCCGACACTGACTAGAAGATTTTTTTTTGGCAACGTTACTGAGTTATTAATTTAAAATCAGGATAAGGCCAGCAAGAAACGATGCTGCTTATTAGTTGCGTATAAAATAGATGTAAGATAAAACGTTCACTATAGCCGGAAATCCGCGTTTTTATTTATAGGTAAGCTGCAAATCTTCAATCAGCTTAAGTTAACTCGGAGCTTTATTCCGTTTGTAAGGCAGCTTATCTTAAGCTGTCAAGGAACGGAAATAACGTATGAAACTTATATTGACTTATACAAAGGCGAGAACAGGTACGATGTTTAGATTCATTGCGTATTTGGACAATTGCCTTGGAAAAAATTTATTAATAAGATTGATGGCAGTATTGCAAATTGTCTTCAGCATTTTATCAATACATAGTTTCGCTTTCTTTAATAAAGCTCAATTAATATCATATCCAATGAAAATGGCACTTTACGTCGGATCCATCCCAACCAGTAAATCCAAAGCTCTGCAAAAATTAAGAAATACTCGCTCTATTCAGACATTTTTGTTTGTAAATATTTTAAAACTTTTAGCGCTATATACAGGGTGTCCCGTAAGCAATTGATCAAAAGGGTACTGCGATGTTTTTTGGATCAAAAGAAGACGATCTGATCTAAGTCATGTAGTCTTCATTTGAGCCAAAGAAAGTCTCAGTGCCCTTTTGATCAAGTGCTTACGGGACACCCTGTACATAGTGAGTCCCAGAAGTAATGTCTAAAGTCATTTAAAATTAAGCGGTGTGAAATATTAGGACCACTAAATTTTAATTTTTAAATGCGGTTTTTCAAAAAGATACATTTCTTTGGACAGGGTGATACAAAAATAAATTACGTCCATAAACTTCATTTTTTCAAATTCTGTCTGAAATGTCTGAAATAAAGTAACGTACGCGAACGAATGTATCTATTTTTTACTTATCGCCCTGGATACGATTCATTTTAAAGCATCTTGTTATTTTGATTTGATAAATCATGTTTTAGCCTCGTAAGTTTCTCGAGTCCTGTTGAGTTTAAGCATAGCACATGTCACCTGAATCATACTTAGAATTCAATGGATAATTCAAAATTGAAATAAACAGCAAATAAGTTGCTGGTCGTAACTTATTTTTGGACCGCCCAGTATAAATAAATTTGTATAAAGAAATTTGTATTTGCAAATAAAAATTGACGGGTCCAAGCTTTTTCCAAAAAACAGACCGGTAAATTTTAAATGGAATTAGACCTTTCTGGGAGATTAATTGGGGCCTTTTTGGCGATTATAATATATAAAGGATTCATTTATTATTGATAGCTCGTACTGGACCTGGCAATAGTTCTCCAGTGAGCAAACAGCAACTAGTTGATTCAAAGTCAAACTTACCTCATCGAGTGGACAGCCTGAAGACAGCAACATGCCGTGCGACTGGAGCAGCAGATATCTTAAAAGCTTATCCTTAACATCATTGAGCGAGCCGGGTTTTCCTCGGAACACCTGAATTCTTAATGTTGCCACAGTTGAAAGTTCGCTCAAAATATCACCAACCGTCACTAACGGATCGTCGGATATCTGATCAAAATTCAGTGGTTTCCAATTCTTGATCAGCACTGATCCTTTAGCCGCTGCAGCACTTTCTGAAGAGTATCCCAGTCGAAATAAGGCCGCTTGAACCAGATTATGGAATGGAGTACCAATTGGTATGATAACGTAGGTGTCTGTTTCCACCATGGGCCGACGTCTCCAAACACCATGTTGGAATCGATTATCTTCTAACACCGATATTGCTTCCACTATGCAATGGACTGGTATGGATTTTCCTGCAACAAAAGAGTAACCTTAAGAAACTTCCTCAGCAAATCATAAACGTTCAATTGTGGTAGGAAGGACCTGATCTTACTTTGTCAAAAATTGATAGGAGATTAAAGCCATATCAGAGATCGTTCTGAAGAAAGTATTGTTCATGGCAAAACAATAACCTGCGTTTTGATACCGAGCCTATTTTGCGGCCTAACTTGTAATCCAAATCCGACATATTTGACATACTACTAATGAATAAATCAGCTTTAACAAGCGTATTCTATAGAGTCCAGAGATAATCCGGTCCAGAATGGGCTGGCCAATCCTGAAACGTTTATCTGCTTTCGTCGTTGATCCTCTGGAATCCAGTGGAGGCGATTCCCTTTGCTGCTTTCGCTATTAAATACAAATCCAGCTCTATATTTTATTTGAAACCTGCATGGAGTTAAACCAGAAGCCAAAGCTTTTACCTGATTACTTTTTCCTTTTTATTAGATATCGAAACGTCAATTTTATTTCAAAATTGTTCTAGCATGTAATGCGTACCGAATTATCGTCGAATCAATTCAAATTACTCGAGGTTTGAAAAAACTAGAACGTGTTGCGTGTATTATCGGGAAAGTCTACACATGAAAATTCCATATTTTATGATTGACATGCCTGATTGACAGAAGAGGATTCAAGAGAATGAACATGCAATTAGGATGTAATTAATTCATTACCAATGAAGAGTATCTTGCTGATGTTTCTAATCAACTAAATACCGTTTCAGTCTCATTATATGATTAATACAAGTAACGTTGCTGGTATACGAGGAAAAGCTGCGTTTTTGTCATACTACAACGGACAGTTTTGCGTCTTAAAAGCTCTTCTTATCCATTCAAATCCGCTTTACAAATCCAGCGTAAAATTGAATCAGAGCGAAAACCGGGACTGAGCGAACAACATTGCGGGTTCAGGACCCTTAAAACTATATGGCAGCTCCTTGCGCTTACGGACTGTCAACTCTTTCTAAGTTGTGAGAATTAAAACTTTGGACTAACAAGTCTTAAGTTAATAAGAAAATGGATAGAAATAAGCCGTGTTGTATAAGTCGCTTTGGCCTTGTTTTAGCAAGTCTTGCGGCATTACTGAACGGTCCTATTTTAAACCCGGTCCTATAACTCTTTATACCAGTACCGTTCTTGTTGGATTTGAATGATTTCACTTTAATAACCAACTATGCCATTTGCAACAATCAATTTTAAATATTGGAATATTTAATTTAATCAAGAATCGGATTATTTAATGCGAAGGCAACTTATTAAATTGCGACCTGCTACGCGTAATTCACAGTTGCAACGTAAACGCATCACGCATTCGCTAAATTAAGCGACAATTTGCATGGCTCTTCGTGTGTTATTGGGTGTTTAACTTTGCCTTAACCAATCAGGCACAAAGCTAGTTGCTAGTAATCCTTAACTTTGCCAATCTCGTGTTTTCTTTAACTTTTTTCTCTGTTAACATGAAGCAAAAAAATTCTGCCACAATTTCCGAGACGCATGCTAGGGAAGGTTAGTGCGAAGCTAATCTGGCTCTTGCTTGGCACAAATGAAAAACATCATTGCATTATTGAAGAATAATGATTTCTCGGCTTAAAAGTGTCCGTGCCAGCGAAACTGAAACCATTTAAAATGCCTCAGACCAATCGTCGTCAAACCAGGGATTGCAATCTATTATCTAGATGAACGAGTTTTTATATTCGGCCCGCATGGAGCATGGAGGATACCTTTACCTGTATCAGATTGAAACACTCGATAACAGTTAAGAAGAATTCATATGATTTGTGCAGGAAAAGTTTGGTGCGTCTGAATATAATTTCCTAATGGATCAGGAAGTTGAAGGTTTTTCAAGTTGGATATCAAGGTTGTCATGGCTTGTGGAGTCTAAAGCCATGATGTCTTGGAAGACAAGTCGAGATGGCTTGAAGAGGACGATGGAAAGTCCCTAACATCAACTAATAAACCCACGCAAGGAATTAGATCCGTTAGCCTGCCCTGTCTATGCTAATCTTGTTAGGTTAAGAAGGTTTCTGCATATTACAGAGCTTTAGCCTAAGGCGGGGGTCGGGCGCTTCTCAGGATTAGTTGAGAGCTTACGCCGCACACCCTGCCAAACAAAGGCCTCTAAGGTATTGTAAGTCGGTCGACTTATTTTCCTTTTATTAAGACCAGTTCGGACGGTCTTACGACAATGCAGATGCTGCGGGCCGCGACAGCAGGACCGGAACTTCTTGATGGTAGTGACAATGACACCCGCCACTGTTTTCAATCAAGCATCCGCATCAATGATCAAGACTAATTTTTACAAATCCTCAATCATTTTAGTTAACTATTCCAGACGGCACTATTTTCTGTAGTGCGTGTAACAACGTAGGGACAGAGTGATTTACCTCGAGACTCAACGCTCTATCTAGGCATTGTATACTTTTTCGGGTTTTTGAGCCTTTGTGGAAACAAGTTTCTTCTTGACGTTTCGTCCGCACGAGTGGATTGTATCTTCAGAGTGGTGCTGCGTCGGGAAAACCACCTTTAAAATTTTTGGTGAAGATATACTTTTCCAGACCAGAAGCTAATATTGAAACCGAAGCTGAGGGACCGATTGAACAGAAATGGTAGGACGGATCCAAAAGCTGCACTGAGGAACATTTAAGGAGAACGAAAGAACGGCAAATGAAAACAAATGACGAAAACTCCTGAAAAACATCAGATGAAATGAACTAAACTGCTCAACAAAATGAACGTTACACAGTCAAATTTGTACTAATTTTGGAAGTGAATAAATTCTGATTGCTGAGAGGGATTTGGTTTCAGTTTGAAGCGTTATTTAGCCCCATTTGTTTTCTGTTAGTCAATGTTTTGGTAAAAATTAAGCATCTGAGATAACTTTTCTACAGGGTGGCAAATGAAAAAATGCAAAATTTCGGACAGTTCGGCATGCTCCCAGTTAGTCAAAAAAAAAGAAGTTTTTTGGCCCGATTTTCACGATCTAGACCTCATATTAAAGCTTAAAATTCAGAGACGCTTTAATACCAAAATTCAGGGTTGCATAGAAAATTATCCAAAACAAAATCGCCCTCAAAATTCTGGAAGATTTTCAATTAAGTGAATATCGAATAACGCTATATTGAATTTTTCTCTCCATTCGTGTGTGAAGGTTTAGCTTCAATATGAGCCCTAGAGTTTGAAAATCGGTTTAAGGAAAAAAAATATGACTGCAAGACCAAAAAGTGGATTTTTTTGAGACCACTCTGTAAATAACCGACATGGGCGAAGAATTGAAAAACGTTTATCGAGATATGAGGTCTACCTTAATGGTTGTGGTGTTGAAATCCAAAAAATCGTTTTTTTGCGAACGTTCTTGAACCTTGAAAACAATCGTTTTTTGAAACTTTTTCTTCTTTAATTGATTAAAACTATATATGCTTATATTAATATTAGTGATTTTCACAATACTAGGGCGATCTATATAAAAATTGGTTCAATATGGGCACCCTCACCCTACATAGTGGAAATAAATTTGTTATTACAGAATGAATATTTTAAGATGGTTTCCTTTAAAAAATAATGAATAGAAAAATGATGTAAATGAAGCAGAATTATGCGAAAAAGGCAAACTGGACATTTTAAGAGAAATTCCCCAACCCAGCAGCAGGTACTTGGCGATTTGGAAAGACTGAAAGGAGCTATTTTTATTTCGTGTAGCTTTCAAGTCTCAAGTTGCACCTTGGGACAATTTGCAAGTGAAAATGTTAGTCGCCTGAAGAAGATCATTGTGAATAGACAAAATATCGTTAAGCCTAGCGGATTTAATGTCGAGCTTTCGAACTGAAGATAGCGGTTCACCCTGTACAGTAGCAATAAACTGCTGAATACAGATGTATTATTATGGCTGCGCTATTCGAACTAAGGGATGTAGGTCCTTGTGGTTTGTATTTTATTGATGTAAGATAGTTAGGAAGAGTCTTAAGTGCTACGGACCTGGCACTGACTACAGCCCGGTCGGCAAATCTCAGGGATCCGGCTAGGATCCGGACCAAGACCTAATCCCACGGCTCACCGCTTGCTCTATAGTCCACTAGCCGCTAATCCCACTGGCTCTAATCCAGCCGGGCTGACCACCGTCTTAACTAGGGCTCATATTGCCTTCCGGTCCTTTGTTCCAGCTCCACTGATCAATATTGCAACCTTATTAAATAATAAGACCAACTATAATAACAGTGTGTCCGAGGAAAGCTTCACCTATACAGGATTAAATCCAAGGCAAACTTCTAAAACCCTTTCTTAAGACACCGATTTGCGGTCGTTGTTGTTGTTGAGATAAAACTGCAGCATTCTGGCAAAAAAGTTTTAGGTCATCATTTCGTGACGTTTCGCAAGCACGAAGGGCTTGGATCCTCAGAGGTGTTTCCTTCGGAAGTCGAACACCTTTGATACTTCTTCATCGAAGCAGGCATCTAAAGAAACTTTAAATTTGCTATGGAAACTAATTTAAGTAAATGTCTATGGAGGTTGGATTGGATATTTGCGGGTAACACACCTACAAAGTTATTTTTTTCGTGCGTTGAATGTTGTTCAACTAGTGGTCTATCAAGCAAAATGTCACCTTTGCAACGAATTTCTGTAACAACTTGTCGATTTTCCAATACTATAATTATCCCACTAAAATACATAAGTGGATCACTTATGTAGTTTTACTCGAAAATTTATTAGGGCGATTATCTGACAATTAGCTCCAAATGTTAGAAAATTGACGTGGATGCTAGCTGACTCGTAAATTTTAAGAGGTATACTTATTACCACCGGGAGGTTAACGTGAGTTTAAACCGCTTAAATAATCAACAACTTTTAATCGATTTGTATGTTCGTGTTAATTCAGTTTGTTAAAAAAGAAACCGTTTACGTCAATGTAGTTATGGTTATCTTACATTTAAATACATAGTAACAAAAGATTAAAGTAATGCACATAATTAAATATAAGGATGAGTTCAATGTATTTATTTGCTCATTAGTGTTAATCCGATCCAAAATAGTTTCGCTTTGTCAATATCAACCGGTATCTTGGAGGAACAATTTGAGAAATCCCCAACAAAAATATAATCAAAAACCGTCGTCTGTAGGAATTTTTTTTCAGAAGAGTGTTCGCTTCAAGTGCTCAAACAGTCCAGTGGAAACTGTAAAAAACTGCATTTTTCAAACGATGGCATTTGGGGTTGAGATCTCAACACTCCACATTTGTTTTAGAAATAAATTATTTTCATACATACAAAAAAATCCTTCTAAAGAAGAAAAGCTCCAGTTTTGAATTCTTCAAAGCAGGCAAGTGTATAAAGTGAGTGACTATATATTAACGTATAATCGAAAATAAGTCAATCTTGACAATAATAAAATAAATTATATTAATTTTTAACTTCAATTTAAATTTATAACCTTCTATGCCCACCTCCATTGCCATGTCACTGGCAATAGCCTTTTCTGTCCTTCAAAGTAAACATTAATTAACTCTCACTTGACACAGCCTAATTAGCAAAGTGGGGTTTGCGATAGATAAATCGGAGGTAATTTGAACATTTATCCCAAACTGCAAGATGATCAATTACAGCCAGTGGCGGGCTCCATAATTTTCATCTTCCAGACAAACTTTTTTTTTGTCTTGAGGATGGTCTGATTTGCATACTGAAATTGACTGAGTCCGGCAGGAATTTGATTATTTTTTTTATAATTAAGAAGATTCACTACTGACGAGTTGACGCTGTGGCATGTGTTTACAAACGCAACCCATTAAATTATCTCTGAGCTTGATTAACCAAAATTTCAAATAATATATTTATACGAAGAAACACTTGGATTTTATAAAATAATGTAATAAAAAATAATGAGTGAAGCAAGATTCAATAAAGTTTGTGTTGATTTAATTAATTATGAGCCATAATCCCTCTAACTACAAAATCCTCATGAATGCCAGTCGTTATTATAATCGTGGCCAGGCAGAGTTCAATAAGAACAATAGCTTTGCACAGAGTCGGACTTAGGCACTTGTGTTCAAGAGTATTTATTTTTGTATTGACCTTACAGACCTCCAAAATCCAAGAATCGAGAGACAGAAAATCCAAGAATGTTTGTTTAATTAAAATTGTTTTATCATTCAGGTTTTCCTAGTAAACTTTTCGTGGTCATTTTACTACTAAGATTATAATTCCTTCAAAGTCCTCTTTGTCCGTTCTGTTGCCTTTCCTTTTCACCATATTTTATATACACGTGCAGTGTGTAATAAAATGAAAAAATATAAAGAATCAGATACATCAACAACACTGGAAACCCTATTTACGATCGAACGAAATGCGGAAAAGGGGTATAAAACCACTTGAAACCGATACTGTAATATTAGCACGTGTCGTAAGAATGGGGTTTATCGGATTGTGGATGACGGCCATGGGGCCAAATCCGCCCGAGAGTGCGGAATAAAGCTCGCGGCCTGTTTGTCTAGACTGGCAAAGAAAAGATGAAAGACCCATTCGAACAGATAAGCACGCACTGGTGGATTAGGTCAGTTATAGATGCACGTTTCAGCTTGATTAATATCGCGTAAACAACGTTTTAAATCAGGAAATTGTGTAACAAAGACACATTAGCGAGTGATCCAGAAGCTTGGCAATATACAACAATGGGGTTCACTTATTAGTTGACAATTTTAATCGGCAAATCAAGCAGTTCGAAAAAGCACCCCCTTACACCACAGTAAATTAGTCTTGGGAATCCACATCACCGCAGGCCTTTGATAACTTCAATAATGGATCCTTAATGAAGTAAGCGTAAGAATTTGAAGGACACAAAACCCCTGAACGCGCCATATTTTACGTGAAAAGGAAATAAGGAGGCCTCCGCTGGATGGCTCCATTAACTGTCATCTGTTCACTGCTATCAATTGATCTGTCTGTCTGTCTTTCTTATCACTTTGCTACTTTTCCGCTTTACACGTTCGCATTAAATTGGTTACGGCTTAAAACACCAAGTCATAGACGTTCACTTTTTGTAACCAAATCACTTTATGATATTTTAAATATTGAGTGATTAACACAAAAAACACCATTCACTGGCTGTGAGCTTGAATCCAAAATCTGACAGCATGGAGCAAAAGATCGCTGAGCTTAAATATAAAACCGACTTATTGGTTGGTGGGTTTTAGAGTACAGGCGTTTGAAAAATAACACACGCCGACAATTTGCCCATGCTAAAAATACGATAACTTGGCCGGAAAAAAATATAACAAGTTAAATTGGACAGATTGATGCCAAATGCCTATAGAAACTTTTTAAATGTGAATTACTTTATAATTGGTATAAGGAAGGCAACTACAGCGCTCCTGTAATAAGCCTTAGGCTCATTCAAAGCTACGGCAAAAAGAAAATCTGCGCTTAATGATGCAAAATGAAAGGTTAGGATAATTTTCGGTAAGGCTTCTTAAATTCATAGCAACTTTTCTAAAACTCCGGACCAAACGATCAAAGAAGTTATTAAATAAGAGGTTCGATGCTCTGCTTTGATTTACATTCCTTTTTATCGCTAACCTGCTTATTAATTTATATGGCTTGTTTCCGAAAAATCCGCTTACTCTAATAAGTTCTTTTGTTTCTTTTTGTATTGAGCAAGATTTTCCACTCCTATAATGTTAATAAATTATCTTAATATTAAAACGAAATATTTTTAATTAAGTACGGATCGTTGCCATTGCAATTTCGCTTCAGCTGCAAAAACCATGTATCATTATTGTTTCATGCAATATAAAACACATTTCTGAAAACCAATTCAATTAAAGGAATATTGGAGTTTAATGCCATAATTACTGAGAAACGAATTCTCTTATACTGAAGATTTATTTGCCGAAAGTCATAGGTCAACATCATATCAGCTGGAGACATAAACTTTGCCATTAATGTTTCATAAAAATTTATTAATTACAACATTCTGTGTTTACCTTTAACTTTCTTTACCATTTCGTTCTTAGATTTATTTTCGATAGATTTAGATCTAATTTCGTTCTTAGATTTAGTTAGAAACTATAGATTTGAGAAGCGTAAGTCAGTCAACTATACAGTGAGTCCCAGAAATAATGTATAAATTCATTTCAAATTAAGCGGTGTGTTTTTTGGAAAAAAATTCGCACCAGAAAATTTTTACTTTTAGTAGTAGTGGTAGTAGTAAAAAAATCTTTATTTCTTTCGAAAAAGCTATCGACCTACGGCCTTTCTGCTATACTTAAACACAACAGTTATAAATACATTTGGTATAAAAAAATCCCATTTACAAATAAAAATTGACGGGTCCGAGCGTTTTTCCAAAAAACCGTCCACTGAATTTTAAATGAATTTAGAGATTACTTCTGGGACACACTGTATAGTTTCTAAATGTTTGAAATTTCCTTTGCGCTGCTGCCAGAAGCTTAAGCGCGGTTAAAATTATATTTGAGGGGTCGCATATTCAAGTTTCAATTTTTCTATATCTGATCCCCTACGAATGTTAATCCATAGCAAGGCTTAATCCTCAGTTTCCCTTCTCAAAGCAGACAGAGCGGGCAGGAGAGAGGCCACGGCCCTCTAATCCCGGCTTTCTCTAATTCCCTACCTTTAAAGCCTAATCCAGCTTTAACTGGCCTACCAATGCTTTCTGGATCAATTCCCGCTCCTGTTGAATACACTTGCAGAAATAATCAGCTCGTCATCAAATACTTTACGTATAATCCCTAATTTTCATTGATCTTAATGCTTAATTCGGTATTCAAATTAGCGGCTGTTTTTTCATTTTATCCTTTTTCCATCAGAATCCTAATTCTATAGAAATTATTAGCAGGGTGCAAAAAGTGGAATTTAAATGAATTTTTTCATGAAGAAATTGCATCTCTATAAAACTCTAAAAAAATTGGAGAAGCACTCGGTTTCGAACCTATTACACAGCCAAAAACCTGTTCGTGCTCAAAAAATTGAGTAGTCAGCCAATGAACTGTTTTCGTACTGAAAAAATGCTTCGGATGTCTTAGAAATGGTCCACTCACGTTCAGTTCGTTGTATCAAGTAGACCCATTGTTCGAAGAAACTTCTTTGCAGTGAAAAGCGGGTATAAAGCAAACTGGCAATCCAGCGTGTATTTCTGGACGGCACCGATAACACGCACCAATAGCTTAAATCTTAATCCTGAGCCGAATTAATCATTATGCAGGATGTTGACAAACTATACAGCAACTGTGTATTGTGAAATTTCCGAAAATCATCAAATCGCCCATAGACTCGGCCAAAAACACACTAAATGTGATTAATACATTTTGGTGTCAATTCTGCGGCAGTAACGTGCAAGTAAAAATAGATTGCTGTTTCAAAAGCAACTTCAACAAATGGCTTTACATCCTGTATTATGAGGATTATACATAAGTTAAGAGTTAAACAGGTTTCAAGTCGAATTCGGAGGCCACAGCAGCGTGTGACCCCAACATATCGAAGGATTAGCGGTTCCTCTGATCCTTAATCGCAACTTAACGTACCTAAAGAGACTTGGGCTTAGTTATAGAACGTCGAAAAGAAATACAGAGGATTTTAAGCGGGTATTTTAATTCGTTTGTCAGTCGTAAAGACCCATCAAGCTTCCACAAAAAATTAATCCCGAATATTTGTGAGGAGAATTGGATTGGAACTGGAGTCAAATTTTCCACAGTTTAACTTAGAACAATATATTACCTGAAGATGCTTCCTCTTTGGTCGAATGAGGAGATACGGTATTATCAAGAGGAGTAGATGATAATGCAGGTGTAGGTGTTGATGCTCGTTCTGCCGAGTCTCTGCTAGTTCGACCAGTTGCCGAAGAAGGTGGCGTCTTGCTGCTTCGCGTTAAAGCCAATGCTTGGTTCTGAAAAAAAAAATTTACTCAGAATGCCATCCATATTCCTGCTTCCTGCTAGACTACTAAAGGTGTTTTATATCAATAATAATCTCATTGCAGCTATTGTTACGCTGCTTGATCCCAATTAACCTAGATTAAGAGAGCTGGAAATAGAGACATATTTTGCTCAGATTTATCTAATAAGCCAAATTATCGCATACGTTGACGCTTATACCACCGATATTATAATCTAGTCTGTTTGGGCCTTATATTTTCAGAGTTTCGGCAAGGTGTTATTTTAGCTTTGCGTAACTGTGTCATTTACCTTCTTTGCACAGATTAACCTGCTTCAATACAATGTTACAAAAAGGTATTGTTTTATAGTTAAGATTAAGTAAAATTACTTGATCATGTTCTGGATAAATACGGCAAACGTTGAATGTTAATCTTTTCTAAAATAAAGGCTCCTGATAAGCAAAACGAGTCAAAGACAGTAGTTTAGTGGATTATTTAATGACACGGTAGCGTAGGATGTAATTTGGAAATATCTATGTATATTGTGTAATCTGTGAAGAA
Source organism: Dendroctonus valens (assembly GCA_024550625.1). Classification (NCBI taxonomy): domain Eukaryota; kingdom Metazoa; phylum Arthropoda; class Insecta; order Coleoptera; family Curculionidae; genus Dendroctonus; species Dendroctonus valens. Next base: position 4,459,298 of record JAJTJO010000038.1, on the reverse strand, counting down.
ATGAGCTCTTTTAAAACGAATGTAGATGTATTTAACTCCAACGTGGATAATTTTAAAATGAATAATTTATAGAGCTCTTTATTATTTTACCCAACAGCGGCTAACACATCTGCCTAGTAATAACACGTTAAAACTTGTAAATACCACATTTCAATGAACTTCATCATTTTAATTTCGGGTAATCAGTGATTTTTCGTTTCAATATTACAATCCCTGAACTGGATTTAGGCACTGAATTAATAAAATACATTTAAAATATATAGAATATAAAATTATTTTCGTAATTAAAAAGCCATTATAAAATACGAAATTATTATTAATATTTGGGTGGTAATAATGGATTACCGTTTACCTTTTATCTCTATATGGAATTTAATGTCGAAATTTAAATTAATTTCAAAAACATTTAAATAAAATAACATGTGTCTAGAATAATACACATACAATAGTAATTTACCGATATTTGATCAATTGTTCAATGTGAATGCTTGTTGCGTATGGAAAAGTTAATTGTAAATCATTGTTTAAGATTTAGTTTTTGATGCCTTCAGAAGATAATTAATTAAATTTCAAATTTGCGCTTCAGAAATGAAAAACTACAAGCCAGTCAAATGATTATTTATTATAAAAGTCAGTAAATACATGCACACATTTTAAATATGTGCGTATTATTGGAGCATGAATGATATCGGGCTTGCGGAAATAGTGGTAATCCCACTCACAGGAAGTATAATACAAACTCGGATAATCCTGATATATAATTTATTTTATTTTATAAATCATGTGCCTTTATGTTCGCAGCCAAATCCATTATCTGAAAATTATTTAATTTAAACTCTTTAGGGGCAAAATTTAATTTTTCAACTACAATGCGTTATGTAATTTGTGCCTATCCGAAATTATATCAATGCTAATGGATGTTTGTTTGTTCTTCTTTCAGGAAATAGAAGAGGAAGCGGGATATTTTTTCGGTAAATGCGTTTTCATAAATGCGCAGTTTCAATTGCTTTTTAGTTTTGCTCTTGTGCCCTATTCTCAAAGTCTTCAAAGACAATTATGAATTGTTTTTTTTGCTGGAACGGTAAATTTACCTTGTGACGTGCAAAAATATTATCCATTGTTTTTCTCCTAATACTCGTATTACTTTATTCCCCCCAAAAAGCTTTATAAAGTTACTTAATTAGCATTCAAAACAAAAGCCATAATAAACGTTGTTTGCTTTAACATTCCTACAGAAAACATAATCTGGAGAAGTATACGCTCAAAACGACTGCATGGAAGATTATTTTGATAATACAAATACAGCGGACTTGCTCTTGATCAGCTTAGTTAATAATTTCAAAGACTAATAATGCTTAGGGCTAAAAAAATCGGGCATACGAATGCTTGTTATATACGGATTAAACGAATTATGAGTCATGCAGATCTTCTTATATCTTGCCGTTTCCTACGAAATAAAAAGGGGATCTCTAAGGATATAAAATGAGAGGGTTAGTAGGAACCTTATCATATACGGAATAGACTCAATCGCCCCCTTTTCTTAGGGTAAACGGATTAGCTAAGTTAGATGCCTTTATCTTCATTTGCCAAAAATGCAGACGTTATATTCTTGTTTATTTTACATGTTTTCATTCTCGAAAGGTCCCCAAGCCCACATATACTGCATTGCTGAATATTTAAAATAGGATAAGAATAATCTGTTTAGGAAGTGGTTTAGTAACGGTTATTTAGCAATAAATAAGTTGGGGATAAATTCAAGGATTAAAATAAAATTGGTTTCAATCAGAGATCGGCTCGACATAATCAAGTCGTTGATGTCGCCGAAAATTGAAGAAATACGTTTCTTTTTAAAAACCATTTCAAACGAATAAAGTCTCAACTCAGAACATGAAACAAAGAACATAAGGCCAACAATTGGCCACAATTCACTGAACTTTATAGCCTGGGTCTGCTGGTTTTTACAAAGTTATGGGAATTTTTTTAATGTACTAGGGTCGAACATGGTATGACATTATACAGGTGGCACATACCCTTATTACCCTACTCCGGACGTCATTATCCAGCTGACCAACTTTAGCGGCTTAGGAAAGCCATAATCTAGTATGAAAGGGTATATTAAAACATGCCTTATTGAACTGTTGGTTTTTAAAAATTTTAGAGGCACGAAAACCGTTTAAAACAGATGCCCTATCATGAGCCGGAAAACAGAACCAATTTAAAGGAAAATACATAAAACAGAACCTAGAGTGAAACTGGCAAGTTAGTCTTTTGGGAGTTTAGGTCGTGATGATGCAAGCCACTAGTGCTGTCAAAACGTCTGGAAGATACTAGTCTAAAAGTCCGAAAAACTAACCAGTTTCAAGCAACCAGTTTAGGCAAAAGCCTAACTCTCTCTGAACTAACTAAGTTGTAAAAGCATATTTAGTTAGACGCATTTTATTGCGTAAATTATTAGTAGTAGACAAAACGCTCTAATGTTGCGGCTGTAGGATCAACAGGTTTAGGAAGGGTATACATTTCTTGCTAGGGCACATAAACGATCAAAGGGGAGAACCGTTACGACTTCATTGACAAAGCTTTTGCGGAGGTTTGCATTTATTACAAAATGTAATGAACATGTGGTTCAGATATCGTAAATAAATTACGGAATGCGTCGGAATCCTCTATGGTTTTAATTATAAATTTTTAATTATTATTTACATTGATAAAATATATTGGTTAAAGGATTAGCAGAGGGATTGAACAATCATTTTTGTTTGATTTCATTGGTTTCATTTTATCCAGTTTTAAATAGAATTATTTGGGTTGAGAATATAAATGCACGTTATTTTGTAGCTGTATTAGTTGTCATATGATTTCTGTTGAAATAATGGAACTCATTTGAAAAGCTTTAAGTATGCGTATGTACATGCAATAATTCTATATGTATGTATTACACGAAAACGATTCATACTTTGATTTTGAATATCGATAAATTTACTGATTAGTAACTTACTAAGTGAAGAGCAAAATAACTTAAAATAGGTAGTACAATGCCAGAAATTTCCAAAGTTAAATGGATTAATGAAACACAATGCACAGATATATTGGCTTTACGCCGGTTTAACAACAGTATTAGTGTCTACTTTGCTCTATTGTCTATTTATATTATAATTTTGGATTCTATGGAAAATTATATGTGAATGCTGGCGTTCATTAATCTGCATCGATTTGGTCGTATTGTAGCTGGAAAACTTCTTTCCAACATACATGGATTATTTCAGAGAGATTTTAACTGGTTGACGTTATATAATTAGTTTCACTATACAAAATTACCCATTCACTTTAATATTAAAAGTACGGCTGCCATTAAAAATATTGACCTCTGAATAATGACATACTTTGGTCTAATTCTATTACAATCGACATTTTCATAAACGCAAGCTTTTAATAAATACTCGCAGGACTACCAACTTACTCTTCAAAACCCTAATGCGAAAATTCATGGCAATACTACTGGACATTTGAGAAGCAATTGCTCAGGAGTCGTTTTCTTGATGATGAAGACTGTTTGCCCTTTGCTGCAACATTATTAACTCACCTTAACCGAGAGCGACACAGCAATTTTCGTTTAATAGGTGAAGAAAGAGCGCTAAAGAGATAATTACATAGGTACTTGAGGCTATGCTAATTAAATAAACAGCAACAAGCTTTAGAAGGCCGTTCCAAGAGCCGTTCTTTATCGACATTGAGTAGCTCGCAGCTTCATAGATCGGTGGATGAAGAGGCGGAATTTCACGGACTGTCACACACAAATAATCAGCAAAATCGAAGTAATTTGATGAGGAGGGAGTTTTCTTATTTGGACAAATTGTTGTCAGAAAAAAAATGTTTTTAAGTATGTTAGTATGGTCGACTTTTTTTTAAATTTCAATTCTCTCAAAAATACCTTGAGTTATACATCATTTTCATCCTAGGGAACCGAAGAATGCCACTCATTGCAAAACACGCAAACATCGCAAATTTGATGAAATTAAAACGTTCTCGAAAAACCTCGAGTTCTACATCATTTCCATCAGAAACACCCTAGAAGCCTCAACGTGGCCCATTTAGAGCGGTTTGAAAAAAACATGAATGGCAAAAAAGTGACGAATTCAACGAACCCATAAAATAAGACATTACGAATGCCTTAAGTAAGTAGTCAGGAGATTAAGGAACTCAACCAAAGATTAAGGATAACATAAACCGACTTCATGTATGTCGATAACACACTTCAATATGAAAAGATCAAAATTGGTATATACTTATGTAAATGTGTCTTATCAAAAATTATCGATAGAAAATGAAATACGGCGGTAAGTTCTATTAATCTCGGATAAACATGCGACTTGTAGATCGTTTTTATTTATTTTTGATAGCGGCTTATAATTTAAATCAACAAAAGGGGAGACGTACAAAGAAAATAAAATCTGAGAAAACACTTGAAACGCCGATTAAATGGATTATACTGTAATCATTTCGAAATTTCGTTCGAGTAGTAATATTAAAATTGAGTATTATTTATTCCCACTGAACCGCACAGTAATGGCCTTTTAAGGCTTGATATGTCTGCTGTGAATTAACTATTTTATAACTTGCAACTGGCAGTTAGCCATCGTTGCTTGGGAAGTATTTTTGTTTAACGAGAAAACATCGCCTCATGCTTAATTATTTTTAACCCTTAAAACCTAGTTTAGATTTAGAGAGAGAGATGTTGAGGAAAGTCCAACCAGCTCAGGAAATTGATGTTTCCACAACCACTATGCATCGAATTTTAGCAAAAGATTTGAAGCTTCATGCGTACTAAGTTGAATTGGCTCAAGAGCTAAAGCCGGAAGACAATGGGCAACGAAGAGCCTTTGTTGTTTGGATTTTGGAACAACGACAATTGGACGGTGATTTTTCAACGAAAATCATCTCTAGTGACGAGGCCCATTTTCATCTTGATGGCTTCGTTAATCGAAAAAATTGTCGCATTTGGGGTTCCGAAAATCCACGAGTGATCGTTCAAAAACAGATGCATTCAAAAAGAGTCACTGTTTGGTGTGCATTGTGGGCTGGAGGCATCATCGGACCAGTTTTCTTCGAAAATGCAGATGGTCAAGCGTTAACCGTGAAAATTGCAAAATTTGGATCTCAACAGCATGTGGTTTCAACAGGACGATGCAACATGCCATGCAGCCAGAGAAACCATTGCATTACTGCACGAGTCATTTTCTGGTCGTGTTATTTCTCGTTTTGGAGATCGGCATTGGCCGCCCAGATCATGCGATTTAACGTATTTGGACTTTTTAAAAGTTACAAGTGTATGTGAACAAACCAACAACGATTGAAGCATTAAAAGATGAAAGTCAACCCTGTATTTCTAAAATTTCGCAAAATTTATGCGCAACAGTTCTAGAAAATTTCATGAAAAGAGCACGTCTGTGCCAGCAAAGCCGAGGCGGTCATTTGTCCGATGTCTTATTCCATTCATAACCTTATGATGTGTACTTCGTTTTTCAATAAATGTTTCAAACTTATGCCACAAATATATATGTTTTATTTAAAATTTAAATCCGCCGTTCTTGGAACACCCTTTATATTTAACTTCAACCCTCTGTTCATTAACAATTGAAGGAGAGATATTTTCAAGTTGTAACGTATTTCGACATTGAAAGCCATCGAGATCGAGGCGCTCAATTCAACCATAGAAAGTACAGAGAATGTTATGAATTTATTTAAACAAAATATCCAACAATTAAACACGCAAGTTACGTGCTTCTTAATTGTGCAATTTCAAATAGAATGAATTAATATGTGAACTTGTAAAGGCATTGTTGACGTTTCATAAGTCTGCAATTCCTAGCTAATCAAAATCATTGGTGTCACCTTCTCAATTTCTGAGAAATATGGTGGAAATGTGGCACATATTTGGGTGCATGTTTTGATTTTGTAACCGATTATTGTGCTTTAGTGATGAAAATAAAATGAATGTATGTGATATAATTCAAATTACTCTGGTCAATCAATTTCGAATGATTCCCGGAATGGCTTGTTGTTTGAAATAATTTATGATTATTTGCTGTTTTCAAACGATTTCTTACTGATAGGTGACAATTAAAGCGAATATGATTTAAAGGTTCATATTAATAATGAAGACATCATTCAAGGTTTGGTAGGTAATTAGGAAGTTCATTCGAGTAATTACAGCTACCTCGAACAAGGTTGATTAAAGGGTGTTTTAAATGAATGTGTCGTTGGGGCGAACGTTTTAGTCGCGAAATATTTTATTGGTTAATGGAAAATAATTTCAAACAAATTCTTTTCCACGCCGGCCTAAATGCCCGAAAAACTCACCACTTTCTTAACGGGTATTGCCCCTGATTGATCATTTATTATTTAAATTCATAATTATGTAGTTTATAATGGATCTCATTGCCATATACTTCTCTAAGTATTTGTGGAAATAATAGATTAACTTTTCAGAAAAAACAACCATAATTATCTCTAAGGATTGCTATTTCATTTATCAATTTGTTGTCGAATGTAAAGTGCAATAATACGGGATCTATATAATTAATTTTTAATAATAATTAGACAGACTTTACGAAAAATGATAAAAACTAAATTGCTCTGCACCATTTTATCAAAGGCATGTAAGTAAACACTCTTCGCTTTAATTTATTGGTAATAGTAATTGCTTGACAATTCATAGATAAATTTGCAGCTATTAATAAATCTAGATGTAAATGCTTTACAAATCCTACTAAGCGGACAATTTTGTTTAAGCTATCACCGCTGCTGACCTAAATAATCTTGGATTTAGGAATTTCTTAATGTTACTATCTTAAAGGGTTATTTGGAATATATGGCTTGTTTGGAGTTAACAGTGATATTTGCAGCCGATTTTACCACGTGTATACCTTATTAATTAATTTGAAAAAAAAATGAAACTTTCAATTTCCAGTCTTCTATGTATAACGGCTAACTGAGTTATTATGTATATAGGTAGTTGGTAGTTGGAGTTATAATTAACCTGTAAGCAGTGACAATAATTGTTATTACTTATTACCGTCCATTAGTATGAAATAGAACTGATGGTAATCATTCAAGGTTTTAAAAAAATAGCTTAAACTTTAAACCTTAGATCTTGGCACTTTACACTTATATTTATAATATCGCTATTTGACGTATGCTTTACCTATATTTCATGTTGCTTATGAACCAATTACATATAGCTATGACACTGGTGTTTTTGCGCTCTTGTTTACCTAGAAGGCAATTAGTTATATTATTTACCGAGGCTTAATGGAAAATTCATTATTAATTGGACTTGTTAATAATATATTCACAATATTACGTCAAAGGAAAATGAGTTAGAAAATTGTCATAATGTGTCTAAATCTGGGATAATTTCCCTGCAATGTACTTTACCGTCCTCGACCACACCGTTCTGGCCACAAGGAGGATATAACTATAATTTATTTGATCAGTTATGTATGAGCATAAGATGGTTCAGCGACTGAAATAGTATCTATGTTAATAACAAAATCTATAATGCGTGTCGTAGAAGTCGCTTTTCACAACCTGTAATAATCATCAGATCCAAATCAAATATCATGCTTTAATAACGACTGGTTAACAATAGAACACACTATTCTATAATAACAACAAAATATTTTAAATTTTCCAAAACCGTCCAGGGAAAAGGGAAGTATTAGTCAGACACTTTTCACAAACTATACGATAATTACCATAATATACAGTTAACAGTATCAAACTCATTGTTGCAACGGAGTTTGGCCAGGATTAAAAAACACTTTTTTTAGGAACACGTAAGCACCTACATTTAAGGAATGATTTATAACACTACGTTCATACAAACGTACCAAACTAGTAATTATCTTCTCAAAACTTAAAGTATTATGTATCTGAGACGCGGTTGATTCGTCCTCAAGTTCTTCATTTAAAGTGATTTGCCATTGAGTGACTCCGGTTTCTGTGTCTTGAATTCGGTTTAATGCGGATTTTGTGATAAATCTATTAGTATTTATCGATGGAATAGGTAATTACGAATAAAATGCATAACACGTGAATTATGAGCTTATTTTCACCAATCGAAAAACGGGATTAGCATTTAAAAAAAATATAACGTGAAAAAGCTCGCCGGTTCAAATCCGAAATTATCCTTTAATGATGATTCAACGCAAAGTGAAATACATCGATTTCCATTTATAATACAACGTGCTTATACACGGCTAACCTAGGATTAACCCAATCTGGCATTAACGTGGACTAGGGATGAGTTCTCTATTGACATTTCCGGTAATCCGGTTGGCACCAACCGATTTACCTCGGAAATTATTACAGTGAGTTTGCTTATATCAGAGAAATATGGAAATGAGATTGTTTAGCACCGGAATAAATAATTGGAGAATATTCGCTAAATCCAGATTATTTTCATCGATAAATATAAACAGAAATGCTAAATGAAATCAGTGAGCAAGAGAAGAGAGAGGAGCGAGGATGATTGTCGTGTTTTGACGGGTTGACTTCATTAATAAGCAATTTCCATGATATTTAATAAGTTCGAACACTCGTCTAATGACAGTACTATAAAACAGGTAAAGTGTAATTCATTTAACGTATTACCCTCAAATAATTAGCCATAATTGTATTTAAGTATGCGTTTATGGTTGGGTATCTAATTAAGACGATATATAGGTATACATACGTGCAAAGTACAGAAACGCGTGTTAATGTATATTTAATTTATTTTAAAATCAGACAAGGAAAGTGTGATCTAAATACTGTTATGGTGCTCATTTTCTGAATATTATGTAGCTGACAAGATGTCTTGCACTGGCACTTATTTTTTAAGTCTGTGGATGTTCCTAACACTTAAAAAACAGATATTTTCCAACCCTGTATGGTTTAGGTGAATTAAAAAGCAAAATAAACGATCTACTATTAAAAATAGGTCCAAAAAACCATTAGGCCCCAACTGAAGATATTTCTACCTGAGTGATGACTTTGAAGATGAGTCCAGTGAATTTTATTGGTATATCTATCTTGAATGTATTTTAGTCGTGCTGTGTAGAATGTTGTGAAACTTCTTTTATTGATAAATTATTAAGCATTTTGACAAATCAGCCGAAATGAGTTTGTGAATGATAAACCGCTAAAGCTTCAAAAGAACAGATATGCAATTTGATGAATAAGCATAAATAGGCGTGATTAAGTAAATCTGTGTTTTCGAAAAATATATTTTTTGGACTAACAAATATGCGGTGATTTTACATTTTTTTTGCCAATTGTTCCTGATAATGATCAATTATTTTTCCAAAACATTTCTTGACTGATCCAAAAAGTTGCAAACCTAGTTCTAGAGTGAAAATTTCTTACTGAACTTGTCACAGGGAAAATGTTGTTGTTTTGTATAAATGAAGAAGTTACCTGGCTGGTAACTTCAGAGATTGGTGCTCCCTTAATGCTGGCAGCTACCCAGGCTTCCGCAAAAGTCTCCATTGCACTTTGAAAGTCCATTGCCATCGTTCAAACCATGCGTATTTGGTGGTAAACACAAAAAGTCTTGTGAGCCTCTATGCTTTCTCCATTACGACGACAACGTGACTTTTCGATCGTAAAGCGGACGCGCGAATATCACTTATACGACAGTAGAAACGATACTGAGCGCGCTATTCCGCTCATTTCGCGTAGCTGGAGTTACCGGAATCGAGAAGGAAACGACGCCGACGGTGGTGGCAGCGGATAGCTCCGGAATTCGCACCACCCCCGAAGAGATCCACGGTTGTCGGATTTTATTGTTTAAAAACCTTTGGAGTCTTTTTCCTAAGGTCTAAGGTGGCGCTGGCTCAGCAGCTGACCAACTGTGTCTAATGGAAGAATCCACTAGAATTTTGACAGAACAAGCTTTGAAAAATTATTTGGCGTTTTTCCATGGGGGATCCGAAGATGCTTCTTGAAATAAAGCTCTTTCTTGCACGCCCAGAAATTAAGCTTGCAGAATTCTGGAATGCGTATATATGTGAACATCTTTAGTCACTACAAAACATTAAAAATAAACCTGTTGTTGATTTTTTTACAAAAACAGTAGTTCGATTGTCAAAAGAGTTAGAGTTTAGCGGCTATCGGTTGAAACTCGTTTTAGGCCTTTGTGGACAATAATTTCTTCCTGACGTTTCGCAAGCACGAGCACTTTACATCTTCAGAGCTGCTTGCTGCGCCGAGAAAACAACCAATTTAAAGGAAAATTCATAAAATAGAACCTAGAGTAAAACTGCGTATCCTTAATAGCATTTAAGTATTTTTTCGTTTGTAACGTTTCGCAAGCTCGACTGGTATCATCAGAGGTTTTGCTGTCGAATGCTTACACTGGACTAATAATCAGTGGATACACTGAATACGCTTTAATCTTTCTTCGTATCCTTAATAGCATTCAAGAAAAAAAATTGTCCATTACACGTATTTATCATAAACATAACCATAAACCATAATAGCCACCGTGTAAGCAGTTATATATTTTGTATGTGAGGAATTAATCATTTATAAGTGCTAACAACATATTTTTTTCGACGCAACTTGGACCATTTTTCAACATATTGGTCCGATTTTCTTACAAGATATTAATAAATATGTCCATGTCAATTGTTAACTTTTCATTGTCTTGTTACTTTGTCTTTTCCTGTTTCATTTAAAGCTCTTTGATTAAAAAGTTTCCCAAACCCATTTAAAGAGCGATTTGAGACAAAGAGGGCAAAAAAAAAACAAGTTTTATTGACTGAGGATTTTCTGAGGTGATACATCATGAGAAAGATATCATTATGTATCACCTCAGAAAATCCTCAGTCAATAAAACCTGTTTTTTTATATTTTTATATTGACGGAGAAAATTGGTAGACTTTCCTATCAATCCGAAACCGAATTAACACAAAAAAGTGAAAGCGACAGGTGGCTTTAACACCTCCATTTGCACAAGCACAAGCCGAATTAAAAATTCATGAATCAACGTCGAAAAAAAAATCTTCTATTCAACTTGCACTTCTATGCACTTTAAATCCTTGATATTGTATCAAAAATGCTAGATAAAGCGGGTGTTTGCAAAGCTATGCAGTCTGCAAGAATAACTTAATGGAATTGCTAGAATAAATAAATTAAAATATAAAAAAAATAAAAAAACATTTTTTTCTGCAAAAAAAATTGCATGTAGATCGTTTGTTCAAGATTTTTGCTTGACACGAACCTCTACTATTCATTTTCTAACAGTCTGCTCTATTCCAGTTGATCAATCAATTTCAATGGACTCCAGCAGCTTCCAGAACTCCAAGTAAAAAGCTGAGTTTTATTGCTTTCTCTATAAAATTGACAACATTGTCTGAGTGCCGTCAAGACGTTTAACGCTTTTTAAAAGCGATCAACCGACGCTTTTTCTTAATGAATATGGCCGTCCCGCCGATATCCCGCCTGCAGGATTGAACCCGATCCAAGCGATACTGGGATCAATCGGTAAAATTCTGGCGTGTTTCTCTCCCGCTCCCGCTGTTTCCCGATTTTTCCACCTCGCTCTTCCTGCTAAGCGTCTCAATCGTTTAACGAAAATATATTCTTGAAGAATGTTTGAAAAGGTAATCCGACGCCTGCGCCCGATAGCGTCGGCAGCGTCCAGACGCCAAACGAATAGATATGGAGGCGGGGTTTTCTCGCAAGAGAGAGGCGGTTCAACGAAAAGGTATGTCCCACAGGCAACAAAGGGTTCCGGAAAATTATTCATCCCTCCAGATTTGACGTTCTCCTCTCGCGGATCACACGTTTTTCCATATTCTCCTATCTGTTTGTCCGCTGTTCTTTTTTACACACTGTCCTCATTTTCCATTGCGCCACAATCAACCACCACAATTAAGTGAATAGAATGCACTTAATTCTGTGTAATTAATGTTGCACAGTTTTTATATTCTTAAGTAGGTATTTATGGAGTCTTTTTAATACACCTGCAAATGCCTCTCCATCAACTGAAAAACCAAAATATCCATTATTGAACAAAATTGATTGTTTTCGGGTTTTATCATGTGAAGCAGTTTAATTTCCAATTAAGCCTAATAACACCATCAGCAACAGGTGATGAACGCATCTACATGTAGGCAAAACTGACCGCTAAAACACACACGCACAATTAGAATCTTGTAGCCTTTTAACTTTGAGCTTGCACTTTTTTTTTGAGAGAAAGAAGAATAATAAATGCGTAGTCAATCGAATAATTAGCATCAAGCGAAACGGAAAGACATGCATTATGCCAAAAAAACTAGTTATCGAGAAGAACAAACTGTTAATTATGTAGGCGCTGTTATGGTGGAAACAGATAGCGTGTGGCTGAATTCAATCAACGGCCCTCATAATTGTTTTTGAACACGTTTGCTTTAATATTTTCATAATTAAGTAAATCAAATGCACTAAAAACTAAAACATTGCAAATAGTTGCTAGATATTTCTGTAATTAACGCAATGTAGGGTATTTGGTTACAAGTAGGTGCTTCAATGTAATCTGTTTGAATACCAACTTTTTTAAATTAGTTTATTTGAAATTCCTGTTAATTGATTTTTGATTACAAATAGAAAACAGCATGCTTCAAGAACTTATTAAATAAAATCAGATATATATCTAGGGATATTCAAGAAGAAGAACCAGAATACTGATTCTTTTCAGGCGCCGTTTTAGGCACCCAGAAAAGTTCAAATCTGGACCTTTCTTTGTCTGATCTTATTTCTGTTAATTAAATCTCATTATTTACGTTGTTTTTGCTGACACTTTCGATATAATTTGTAGTGACAAACCTGAAAATTTCCTACTTAATCTGTCAGGCAATAAAGCTGAATTTCATGCTGATTTAAAAACAATGAAGGTAAGAAAAGCTGCTGGCAATTTATAAAAATCATAAAATGCTTTCTATGCAATTGAATTAAGCCATGATATTCAACTAAAGAATGTAAAGGTCTGTCATCGGCTAAGAGGATTATCCCGTTGATTGTGGCGAGCTATGAGGATTTTTACCTGACTTTAGCCATCGATCAAACTTAATAGTCGTAAACTTGGGATCATCATATTATAGTCGATTTAAATTTAGCTGGCATTAAATAGGTTCGAATTTTTACGTTCTATTTAAAAGAAACTGGTACATTTTCAGATTAAAAGATTACGTTAAGCTGCCATGAGTTATGGCGATATAAGCTGTGGTTAATCTGCATTCTTGGTGCGTAGAGTGATGCTTCTGTGTATTTAAATATATATTGGATGAACACATAACATACAATATTTAAAGGCGGACACATCGTCAAATTGAGATGATTACCATTCATTTTCTTAACTTCAAGATGTGTTAAATCAACAAGATAAATTAAAACCATGTAAACCGTATATAACCCTGATATATTTCTCGAATCATCCTATTTGGTTTACATAGAATTTTACTATTTATTTTTCAGATTATTGGACTAGGCTACTGTAATGCGCATAAATACTCATTACAGAAAATCCTTTTATAACAGCATTATCTTAATTTGGTAATGTTTGTTCTTGTTTAGATAATTTTTAATCTGATGTTCACGTTGGCTGCACAACAAGCTTTAATAATGTCTGCCCCTGTTTTTTCCGTTTTTCAATCTGCATGACGCCTCAACATTATTTTATGTTCCGTAGAAGTAAAAATACAGGAAGATCTTAAACAGTCACCTTTAGTCATCTAACACCTGCGGAAATGGCTTTTCGGATCGTGTGTTGAAAAAATATTGGCTTTTATCTAAATATTTTCATATTAATTAGTCACCACAACACGGCTCGTCTTCATTTGATAACACAACAATTTATATTTTAATAACTCTCATTTTAGCATAGATTTTAGATTAAGCTTAGCGTGCTAAGGACCCCCCTTGGTGAGTTATGGCTATTTATTTTCTTTAAAAGTCCGTTTACTTAATGAAACTATATACTAATGAATTTAGAAGAGAAAGCACATAAATCAATAATCCATAAGTATTGGTTGAGTATTAGGAAATATTTGTAATCAGCATCAAAGGTAGAATGGGCAGCATTTCTTATGCAACTGTTATCTAGAAATCTAGTAATGGAGTAAATTTCATAGTTTTTAGTGCGTGGTATTTGCACAAAACCCAAGGAGCCTAAAATGCTGTTTTATGTCCGGGGAGAGCGCATATAAAAAAGCATTTACCAAACCTAATCCAAAACAGCCTAAATTTTAGTGGCTAAATAAGTCGCTTCATTTCGACGGTCAAAAACTATAGAAAACTTCTTATATTCAATATATCATATTCAGAAGCTCATTAAAATTTCGAACACTCATTGATGAATCAGACAAATATTTATAGTGGTACTTTGTTAGAATAATTAATTAATAACCTGCGTTTTCCACTAATGAATTCAACTTTGGCTGATTTAAACCCTTTTTAGCAATTCACATAACAATTTTATTATGTCTAAACATACAAGCGTTGGGATTTGCTCAATTTATACTTATCATTACTTAGTACGTTTATCATGATACCTAAATCATTGTTCTGATTTATTTAACCAAATAAGGCCACTGCTTAGGTTTGGCTTTATTGTTTTTAAATTTCCATATTTACAATTGCTAATCGCATCTTTAAACTTTTCACTTAACACAAGCAGCAATTGTATGCAATCAAATTTTAGAATTTGATACAGACTTTTAATTCTAGGGCTTTATTTCATCGTAGACGTGGGTGTCGGTCTAACGTTCATATTTATAACATTTTATCCATATAGGATGGTTAATTATTTACTAAACGGTATTAGGTATCACGAGTCTCCTTAGAGATAAGCAATCGATTAGCGGAATAATGCTTTTAATGCTTATCGATTGAATAATATAAGATAATCACTTAGAATCAATGTTAAATTGAATGATGTGGATGTATTATTAGAAAGTATTTTTACCAATCATTTCCCAAATCTTGAGATATCAAATATATTTTTTAAACCCTTGACATGCCATTTTGAACCAGTTTTTTAGGCAATGTCGGTTGCCGTTTGGGTGTTTTGGGAAAACTTCGCTTCATTCTACTTGAAAGGTTTAATAATGAATGGGTGGACAATAGAGCTTTGTCTGAAACAAATCAATCTTAACACACATGGCTGTTTAACCTACATTGCCCAATACCATCGCAAATAAACAATATTAGATCTGTGCTTCACAAAATCAGCACTGGCAAAGGAAGTGAGATAAGGTTGCTCTTAATTTAATTTAATTTACAACTTAACATTCTCTCATCTGATTTTTATGCCTGCAATGAATTATCTGTCCGCCTAGGGATAAGTGATTATAATTTACACACTTTAGATAATACAGTCCAGATTAATGATTACCGAAATCTTTCCTCGAAGACTTATAGAGATAAGTATTTGAATCAACAAGTAAGTCTAATTATTTGATTAAATGAACGGTATCTCGCTTTATGCTGCTTCAACAATACACTTAATAGAATTTTTTTTAATTGCTTTAATGAAGTTGAATGATAAGTATTATTCAGTAGGCCACCGAGTTAATCCGAAACTCGATTGCAATATCCAACGAGTTATTGTTTATCGATGTACTACTTAAGTTAAAATTTTTATTTTTGTGTCACTCCAAATGCGGAACATCTACAATGAATAAGTAGTTATTTTCGACACAAAATGAATACCTATCACGTCAAAGTTCAATACTCAAGTATTTTTTATTATTGAATGAATTCCTGTATTAGCATAACCGATTACATCCCAAAGGGGAACGATGTTTTTAATAGGGTTTTTAAATCGGTACGGTTTGCTGAACTTAAAAAGACGTAAATTCGTTGTGTCGGGATTTAAGGAAGGGCCTTAGGTAAGATGTATTTCTTGGCTTTCAATAAAAGGGTGGAATATAAGGAATTAAAAATAAATGGAAACTTTTTCCATAAGTCCCGCTAGATTACAAATAATAAAAGCTCGGCTCGTATTGCGTTTAGAGTTTTAATGGTCTTATGGCACATCGCGAAGAATTAGTCGCTATAACAGGAATTATATAGGGTGCCAGTCTTGACTTGAACTTCGATCATTGTCCGATTTTTACCACTGTATTGCTGCTTGTTTAACTGATAACGCAACTGGATATCAAGCAGATTGATTTTCTTTTTAAATCTTCTCAAGCTGGCTGCGGGCAAATCAAGCAAATTTATTAAAATATAAATAAACCAAGCATTGTTAATCGAAATACTCAGCAGCACAATTTCTTCGACTAGTCCTTTTTAGCGAATTAAATTTCAATGTATTCCATTGTTTGCAATGTGGAGCGCACTACTTCATTCTGCTAATCCACGAAATAGGTAAGTAGGCACTTTCCTGCTGGAACGCCCTTCACTCATCCAGACTGTTCACTGTTCAAAAAATTCTGGCTTTCAGTTTATCACCCTATACGAAAGAATCTCCAGAGATATTTATTCGTTTTTCCAAACGACCCCGTCCGAGACAATACGGAGCTAAGAACGCTCGTGATTTCGCTTTAATCCTCGTATAATGGTTCTGTAATTCTTCCAGCTTGGCAATGCCGAAGCAACTCTTTCCTTCAATGATCGTCTGGCCTAATGTATTCAGAGGCATTTACTCCGGGGGATATGACGTTTGGGCCCGATTACATTTTTTCGCCTCGTTTAATTGCATCCCCATAAAATTTCACCCTGATGATTTTCGCTTTACTTTCATTTCTCAATCGAAAATCCTAATAAGCGGTTTAAGAACAGAGGCCTGCTCGATCACCTGATTTGTCTCTCTTTGCGTTTTCTTTGGGTGATCTAAACTCTAAAGTAGATTACCCAATTGGCAAAATTAGGCAGGTTTGCGCCCATAATATTTTCAAAAAGTGAATTTTTCACTTCTAAAAGTCAAACCTAAGTTTTCCTAATAATCTACACCGTCCCAAAGATAGCAAGTGAAACTATTGAGCAGCTTCTAGCTATGCAATGAGCGCTAAAAAGGCATACGTGCAGAAAAACTGGCAAACAAAAATGTTTTTGAAGAAAACCCTAAATTGCGCAAACAACTACGAAAAAACCAATTAGGGAACCGCACAAAACTTTGCATTTCACCCTCATTGCCTTTCATCTAGGACTATTATTTTCCTCATAAATTCCAAACTCATTTTCTTTTAAATAAAATTGCGCAACATATTCTATGTAGTAATAGATTAAAGGCAATTATTCGTACCTATTCAACTAATACTCTTGGTTTATTTATCAACTCTATTGTCAAGCATGGAAAAGTTTCTGATCAAACGAAATGGGCTGTTACGCTTTATTAAAATATATCGAAAGATTAGAGGCTCTTTTAAGGAATGAATGTGGTTTTTTTGCAGAAGAAAATCGGATTCTGTACCAATTGAATCAGAAATACTAAAATACATGGTGCAGTGAACTGGAATCTTAGCAATTAGTTCTTTGAAAGGATGTTTCACCATCTGCAAATGAACGGATATTTTTCTAAGGGCAAATCATTAGGAGGGTTTATCAGTCATTATTTGAGGCACTTTGATGTTTCTTAAAAATGAAAAGCTGCAACTTAGGAACTAGTTTAGTATGCAGTCAATAAACAAAGCTGATCATTATTGCCGAGCTTGTTTTGGTATTGATTTTTTTGTGTTAATTTCTTACCATACTTATTTCTTGTCTCAGGAGTAGAGTAACAAAGCGAGCATTTAGGGAATTTACAGCTTACCTACAAGATCAGACTAGTCCCAATGGAAATTTGGATGGAATAACTGATTTAAAATTCTAAAGACCGACCGGGAAAATGGTCCGTCCCTAGTTGAAAACTGAAATCAACCCTTTATAAGATCCATTAGCTCTCAATAATAATGTCCGAAGTATCACAAAGAGCGATTCACCATCTAAGAGCCGGAGCGAGACTTATGCCTATGCAACAATTAGCTGGAAAGGCTAAGTATATTACTAAGTACTTACCTAAAGGCTTTAACTCTAAAACTCAATTTACACGTCTGTACTGCGTGCACACGGGACCAGATAACTCATTTAACCGTCTTTTTGAGAACTTTGAAAGAAAATGTACGAGAAAATTGAGTTAATGAGTCCTTTTATAGTTGAATAAGCTAATTTTACGATTTAATACTGTGTATTGATAGATTTTACTTAAATTGCTTAAGAATTTTATATATATTTTTTGTGGCAGTGGTTCAACAAAGGCCAGTATTCCAATACCAACTTAATCCCTCTGAAGTCAAGAACCGTAAATAGTGTTTTCTAAGAAATTACTAATCCACACTAATCGGATAATCGAAATCACGGGCTGGCATATGTAAGGTCTCTAACTCAAATATTTTTAATATCCCTCTTAGGCATGATATTATGTTCGTTTATTGCGGATTAAAATAAAAACGGTTTATTTTAAGCCAGTCAAAGTAAGCGGATTTCTCCATGTTTAATTTGGTAACTCGCTTATTTAGAACGGCTAATTAGCCCAGGATAAAGCAATTCTTCATTATGTATCATATATGTTAAATCGTGCCAATTGACAATACGTTTATTGTCCACTTTCACGAATAGGATAAATTTCACAATTAGTTAGATGAGTATGCGGAAAACAGAAGTTCATTTGCAGAAAGGAAAGCTTTGATTTTTTGCACTAAGTTGCTGAGTCGGCAGGAACTATTGGTTGCAACCACGGTGACTTATTTGTAAGCTGGGAAGTTTCCCGAGCTTGAGTTTTGTTTAGCTGGACACGAATTTCATGCTGGTAGTGGGATGTGAGGTGGTACCTGCTTTGAGGCATGATAATTGCGTATGTAGAAGATTCGAATAGATTTCATTAGCTTAAAATGACCGTTGCCAGGAGTAAGCATATGGAATACTACCGTACTATTTGCAGATAAGCTATCGTAATTAAAACATTAAATTGTTTACCGACAAAACGGTGAATGTTTCAACCAAATATCGCATAATTGTTTTTTGCTTGTAAAACAAATTGAAATCAATGACTCATGAAACTGGTGAGTTTTTGGTCCGGGGTGAAAAAAGATTTCTTCCTGACGTTTTGCAAGCCCGAAGCACACCACCTCTGAAGAGGCAACGCGCTTTAAACGGACATAAAATCTAAAACATCACCCGCAAACAAAAAAAAATTAATGACTTAAATTTTTCACAACTCCAAAAGATAATGATCTGTTAACTATCATCAAAGTTGCTCTTACCTTACTTTCTTCAAAAAAAACGCCACACTGACAAATTTGGACTCACACAATCTGAGTGAAACTGCTGAGTTTTTCGGCATTTTTTTGCATCTTCAAAGGTAGTCTGAAGACGCAAGCCACTCATGCTTGCAAAACGTCAAAAAGAAACTCTTTTCCACGGCGTCCTATAAGCTCGAAAAACTCACCAGTTTCTATCGAATAGCACGAAAGCTTATAACACTTTTGATGAAAAACTCATGTTTACTAGAGAGTGTAGCATGCGTCTAAAGCGGAATTGAATTTAATCTAGAAAATTTTATAGAAAAACGTCAATTCTCGGTGAAACTAGTCTCGAGACCAAGACCGGGGAGCGTCTGAACTAAGTTTGTCAACGTAAGCCTTCCTAAATGTTACCCAACAAAACAATATTAAATCTTCTAAGATATATCCATCTCAGGCTAGGCGTGAAGTGAATCCTCTTTGGCCCTAACTCGATAAACCAATCATCTGATCTAGGGCTTCTACCTAAAGCGCGAATCTTTTAATTTCCCTATTGTAACGAAGCTGGGATCACATTAAGGGGGCGATACATGTCTTTCTGGAATTAGCCAAATGTGTTTTCGCATATTAGACATAATACCGAATTAATTCTCGCTTCCCTTGCGGTGCTGAGCATAGTAAAGGCATTAGCATGATCATGCTTTACCTGAGCTCAATGTCAATCTGGGCGTCTTAACTTAACCCAGTGAGAGCGATGCTTTCGTCTCCACAAGAGGATTATCAAGTTCAGGTTCAACGAAATAACAATCTCGATATAAATTTAATACTAAGTAGATCTTCCTTAATGCTTAAAAGTATAAGAACTTTTTAATATCTCCTAATAAGCTTATATTTTTAGCGGACTTTAAAAAAGAAAGCATTGCCTTTGAGACCGTATTCCTTCGAATCTCCGCTAACAAGAATTATTTAAAGAAATAAAAAATCCATTCACTTTAATAGCGTAGATATTAAACAATCATGCAAAGAGCATTGAGAGTTTTCGAGAACGAAAACACATAAAAACCAAAGACAGTTTTACAGACAGATCAATACCCATATCAGTTTTATTCCTCTCTAAACAACGTTTCCATTAAGCAAAATATTATATCTTCCATACTGTCAAACCCTGCCTATTTGAAAGAATCGTTCGATTCCTGCAATGGAAAGAACGAACTGAAGTAAATCAAACCAAAACCGAATCTCTACTTTCGTACATTCATAAGCCATATTTTAAACATTGAAATTGTATACTTCCTTTTAGAAGCGTCGTGGAAGATTTTGTGGGATTGATTTGATTTGTAGTTTTGAAATAATATTACACCCGTTCGCTTGTTTAAGACGTTTTGTATATCGAAGACCGAAACTACCCATCTCAAGGGAGTAGTTCCGCGTAATATATTCATTTTAAATGTGATACTAAGTCCATAACACTAAGTGAACCCCATATGTATGTCACTGATAAATTTTCTTATATTTGAATGGGGTCTGAAAAGCGTTTTGAATACTTACGGCCAACTGTTTCAATGAGAATAATATTCAATTAGAAAAATACTCTTAAATAATTAGATATTTTAACAATCAATAGCAGTTAGTGGCTAAAACCAAGGTGTGTTTTAATTTACGTAATTGCAAATATTTTTAAATCAATTTTTAATTAATTACAAGTCTGCTCAATAAAGCATCATTGTAAAGCTCAGTCCAACAATCTTTTTCCCCACATATCTATCAAATTAATTGATCCATCATACTCATAAAGGTTGTGTTTATTTTGGAAACTGTAACCCCTTTCAGTTCTATATGGATACTTCGACATTTCAGGACCCTCAAAATAGTCTAACTCACTTACCCTTGAATTAGCTGTGACGTACCTTCATTTAAGCGACGATTGAGTCTGGTTGCAATATGTGATTGTTAAGCGACTTTAATTGATGGCATCGTGAAGACCATTAGCGGTTCACCGTGAAAGGGTTATATAATCTTTGCGGTCAAAATCGCTGAAAGAACAAAAGACAGAACCGTTTTATTTGAACCTTAACTTGAATTAAATAAAGAATGGACGGGTAATGAAGGATTAAAAATTCTCGCCTTGGGGGTTATTTTTTATTAGAATACTCAAAACACCACTGATCTTTTAAATTGGTCCTTTCGAAGAGGGGTGTCATCACGCCTACTGGTAATTAAAGCTTTGTGTACAAAATTCCCGAACTCTTTATTTAGTGGCTGAAGGAAGAAATTAAAAACGGGATTAAAGATTTTTTGCTGGGATCTTCGCAGAATGAAATGGACGGGGAGGGCATTAAGTTGGTGTCTCATAATTGGCTGGAACGTTTTTCTTAACTTTGCCTTCAGGGGCGCCCGAATAAACTTTATGAAGACATTCTATTTGCTCGTTCTTCATGTGGCACTTCCAAAAAAGTCAAAGCATATCGTAAACTAATTTACCGTCATCTGCTCTAGTTACGTGACAATGTCCTAAATATTGTCATTGATCCTGTGGGGCTTAGGTAATAATTAAGTCAAAAATCTTGTTCGAATTTTGCGCACAAGACTCTACAGAAAATGTCAGGAGGTCAGTGGGTTCAGCCGGCTTGGCTTTAAGAGAGGGTTTGGAACTAGAGAGGCTAACTTCAGCCTACAGACACTAGTGCAAAATTGTCTTGACCAAAGAAAGAAGACTCATTGCTAATCTATATTGGCATCAGACAGCTGAGGTACGATTACAAAACTTAACAACTGAGAAATTTGAAATAAGGAGGGAAGTCATACAGGGATGTATTCTGTCCCCAATGTTGGTTAGTCTCTCCAGACAGACAAAGAAGCGCTTTGGTATTAAATTATTGTTGTGTATATTTTGCTGACTGTATTTCAATTTAATCCAAAAAAATTCCTGAGTTTCAGTCAATTTTATTGTTTATTATTCAAAATGTCACAAATACGTTTCGGTGTCTTTCTCCACCATCATCAGTTTGTCTAAAATATACATTTACAGTTATCATTAATTTATATAAAAAAATTTTCATTAAATTCACATATTAAAATACAAATCACACACATATTAAAAAGTACATTAAAAACAATGGTTTTCAGGTGATGAGTCAGGACAATCATGTCTGGGAAAAGACTAGAATCTATTGTTTAGAGATTTAAATTTATTCAACTTACGTGTATAGTTGCTTTATACCTTCACATTTGACTGGCTATTGAATTCAATATTTTATTCGATATCGAGCGAGAGAACACAAAAAAACTGTTTATATTTCGCCTTTTCTTTGCATTCTAGGAATTGCTCTGCAATTCCTCAATGTTAGGTGTTTATATTTCATTTACTTGGTCCAATCAGTGTATGCATGCGCTTATTTAATTAGTGTGTGATATACAGAGCTAAGATTGTCTGTGTCTGATCTAAAATTTATTGCATTCTGATGTTTTTTAATCTGTATCATTTCATGGATTTTTCTCTTATTATAATTGTCTTCATTGATTAATATTTTTGTGTTTACAAAATCAAAACTATGTAACTTTTGTTGTGCATGTTGTGCTAATGCTGTTCCATTTTCGTTAACCTTTCTTAAGCCTATATTTATGTTCGTATATTCTTTTCTTTAAATATTGTCCTGTTTGACCTATGTATGTGTTGTCACAGTTCAAACACTCAATCTTGTATATTACGTTAGGTGTGTTTAGCTTATCACTTTTAGGTTTAAATTTTGTGAAACATTCCTTTGCTAAGTTGTTTTTAGTTTTTTCTGCTATGGTAATATTATGTGGGTTTAAAACATTTTTTTTTGGAACAGTTTTTGGATTAAATTGGTATTAAAGTTAATGGTATTCCGATAAATAATATACGATATGCAGACGACACCGCAATAGTGGCCAACAATGCCAACGACATTGAAACCCTACTCAACGCTGTCAATGAGGCAAAGCCAACAGATAGGTCTTCAACTCAGTGGGGATCAAATAGAGCGGGTCAATAAGTTTGAATACTTGCGATGTATTGTGGACGACCAGTAGGACACAGAACGTGAAATCGGGTGCAAGATAGGAAAAGCAAGAGCAACTTTTCTAAAGTTAAGAAAATGCCTCATCAACCGCAGTCTAAATTTCAAGCTCAGATACAGAATGTTTAAGTGTTATGTCTGGTCGGTTCTGCTATACGGAGTGGAAGCGTGGACGCTTAAAGCTAACGACTATCAATCGCATTCGAGATGTGGATGCTGAAACGGATGCTCAAGGAAAACTTAATATTCGAACATATTAAGAAACGAATGACCTCCTACCTGGGACGCATTGTGCGTGGAGAGCGATATGGCTTCCAGCGCCTGGTACTACAGGAGAAGATAGAAGGTGGAAAGAGAGGCATAGGAAGGAGGAAATTATCTTTCCACTTCCACTGATAAGGAAACGAAGGACGCCTACGCAGGAATCTGCATGACCCCTTTAGAAGAAAGAAGAAGTCAATAATATTCCCATTCAAGTGTATTATTTTAACTTTTTCAAATCGCTCAATTTAAAGCATTAATCTAATTACGCCACTGGCGGACTTCAGTTCATCGTTGGCAGTCGATTTGTTCCGGTTCCTTAGTATTTTTACCAGTCCCGCACTGAAGCCGGAATCTAAGGACAGGGGATTAAAATGTAATAAGTTTGCTGCAAGAGAAATTACATTTTTAATTTAAATAACTTATTTTCCGTGTTGATATAAGAATTTGTCGCGCATACAATCCCGCTAAGACGTGCCCAAGCTGGAAAAATTGCGATTCGGGACTAGAGCTAACTGTTAGCAATAGCAAATACAGGGCGAGAAAGTTATTAAACGCTTTTATGCATTTCATTTGCATATTTGCCACTAAGCTGGAATCGGATACAATTACGATCACAAACGTTTTCTGAAGACCCATTTAATTAAATGTTGGCTTTTCTTAAAGATAATTCGTGGTTTTCATGTAATCTTCTACAGCTTCAAACATCAGCAACAAATGTAGAGGAATTTAAAAAGTCGCCTAATAATCGTGAAAACTAGTCGAATTTCATGTAGGTTTGTGGAGCGAGCTTAGAAACGAACGCTATTTCCAAAATGTAGGAAGTGCTCTAGTTTAAAAGACCGCTTTAGTGCTAATTATGAAAAGGAGTAGCCGAGCTATATCACCTTAACTAAAACCTGATCACGTCCCGAATTTGATCTGGGCACGTAATGAAAAATTACATTTTCGTTAAAGCATTCTAGAGATGGGGGTTTAGAAGCATAAGGAAGTAAAGAGTCGACTTGTGATGGAAAAATTACCCTAAGTCTTCAAAAATCCTCCGACTGCTTTTTAAAGGAAGTATCAAGGAAGAGGGCTTCCCAGTGTATTAAGTGATAATATAAATAGCTTACATTGGAAATTTATTTTCGTATTTACACAAACTCTTAATGTAAATGCAAATATACAAATTTATTCATTGAGGTTTGTCAATTGAAATATTTAACCGTTACGTAACATAACTATAAATATTATTTGAAGCAAATAAACCTGGAAATGCCACTCGTACGTAGGTACACATGGTCAGGCATAAAGCCTCAGTGACGCTTTATAGAATATACATAACAAGAGATAGATCAAATTAGTAACGTAGCGGCCTATGCCACTGTGGCCCAATATTTACTTTACTAGAGTTAGTTGACGTAAATACATGGGTTGGCAAATTTTCCACTTCAACTGAATAAAAATATTCCTTGTTGAGTCGGGCATCAAAGCTGTATATCCAGAGACGCACTTAACTAATTGCCTGCACTGGCATCAAATGACGGAAAAGCAAACGACGATAAATGGGAATAAGGCTGGGCTGAGAGAGAATTAAATACCTGGCAGTGGATAAAACAAACTTCTTTCTTCGGAAATTATATAAGACCATGCCAGGCTCAGCTAATAAGTAAATGGATCTTAATTAACCGATGGTCAGTTACCAGCCGAGCGGCTTTAGAAAGATTACCGACTTCACCAAATGATCTACTACTGCTTAAAATATCCGTGTAATATACATTTGCGTCTTCACTGGAAATATATCCATTAGAGAATTAAATCGCAACAATTATACAAATAATAAATATTTATCATGTCTTTTATCCTCTTAGTTCTGTTCGGATTCCTCTTCCTGTTGCTTTTCCCTCTCATTACGTATAATCCCGGTCGTATAGCTTTTTGATATCTGTGCGTTTCATGAAAAGAGTCGTTAAAGCTGGGGTCACACCGAGCAGCGTCTTTCTTTGCCGAGAGGTTTTTATAGCGGAAGATTTGTGAGCTGGATCTAAGCAACTACGAAGGAATGAGCAAAAGACGCTCTAATTTACTAAATCGCGCGTATGAAATATCTAGTGAGGCAATGAAAGCATTACTCTTTTATTTTCAGAGGCGTGCCATCTTCTACTTAAACCTGATCTGTTGCATCCACTTTTTCCTGTAACTACTTAGTCAATTTTGACATTGTCCTCATCAGTTTGAGGAAGGTAATTACGGACACCTATAGAAAATCTGGAGTATCATTTTGTCCGTCTCAAAGTATACAGTACCATCAATCTATCTTCATTACAGTAAATTAGAAAATCTGAATAATAACTGGAAGATTCTGAATAAAAAGATGCAAACTGCAAGTGCCGTGTATGGATTCACAGGGACTTTACTCCAGACGCTGCCTTAAATATCGCGGCAATTATTCTAACTACCTTTTAGATGGCGATTCTTTCCAGGCCAAGAAGCCAGTAATTCCTCGGGACTTTGCCAGCAAAATAGAATAAACACAAAAGATTGGCTTTACCCTGTCGGACCGCAAAATAAGTATCTTGATGAGGATAAACGATAAAGGCCCTTCCCAGGTGCCGATTTGGCTCCGTGCTTCGTTTTGCATAACAATTGCCACTTAAGCAGACTCTATCATCGCTTTTTCTTTTTTACTTTATTAACGGGGTATATTAGAAAGCACTCATAATGGAAACGACATTTTAATGGTTCCAGTCAAAGCTTTAATCCCATGCTGGTCTCAAATATAAATGGATTTTTCCATTATGGTCCATCGCTCCTTCACTGCCATCTACAGTTGAGCTTGCTGCAAAAGTTTTTCGAACTCAATGCGCAAAAATCAAGCATTTAGTACCCCTATAAATCTTCTAAAGCACAAAGAAGTCGATACTCTAAAGGTAGTAAATCCTAAACCTTAATGAAATCGCTACCTCAGTTATTGGGTCCCAGCTCGGGTAAAACTTAAGCACGTCTTTTTTCTCCTAAATCAAAATTCTGTCAACTGAGTCCGCGATACCGCTAATATCGTATGCAGAAGCCCGCACAATTCTGTTATCAAATAAAATATATGGCTAGTTTATTTACTTAAAAACTGGGGAAACCAGAGATTATCTGAACCCGGAGTTTCGTCTTTGAATTATTGGGGAAATAAGATGGTGCATAAAGAATATGGGGGTGTTTACGAGAAATTTATGAATACGAAAATAACTGAAAGTTATGTATGTGGAAATCGAGATGAATATGTAAATTTCGCTCAACAGCATATAAATAGCTGTAATGGAGAAGGGCTTAATTTGAATTAACACAAAATGAAGAACTGCTGGTTTTCGGGTTATTAGGTCTACACAACCATTAGAAGTGCTCACTACAGTCCAGTCTAAACACTTGAGCGAACACTCCTCTGAAGATGGTAATCATGCGTGCTAGCGAAACGTTAGAAGCAAATTCCTACAGACGCCCAAAACCATTCCACAACACAAGAGTTTTATATGAAATGCGCAATATTATATTATTATTCCATAGTTCGTTGCATAGCAAATCGTTCTGATAAAGGGTCGCGAAATGGAGTAGCAAACTAAATCATATAGTATATCGTTAAAAGCCTTGAAATTGAAGCTTGCAATTAAGCAGCCTCGTTCGAGTTGTCTTAAAATAAGGAAGTCTGCGAAACTCAATTCAATACACCGATCAAGAACGAATCATAAGAGCACTATTGTAGTTTAATTTTTGCTCCCTATATTCCATCTCAAATTTTAACATATTCCCTAAGGTATTCGTCTAAGTTGGGCTTTGAAGGGATTATTTAATTGCCTCTTACCTAAATTTCCTTAATACGGTAGTTAGACAGGCTGCATAAAGGAAACTCTCTTATACCTTTACTTTATCGTATAATATTTTGCAGGGATGGAACTTTGGAAATTGTCGGATATTTAACCATTGAGACCGAATAGAACGCGTCAATCCATTTAAGCATATTGTGCTCTAGGAGCGCATTTGTTAGATCCTGCTTGTAGCATAAGCCTCGAGCTCACGATGGAGAGGAAATGAATTTGTTGCGTTTTATTTGACCCTTTAACCGTCCCTGAAATCTTCTTATTATAACCATTTTAGATCGATCAATTTTACTCTGGCTCATAGAAGGACGTTCGCGTATAGTTTCAACTCTAATACCCGGCAACGAATAGAAAAGTTTCCAAGACACTTTAAAAACTTCCTTGTACAAAGTTGGAAGCTGCCGTTTTAGAAACTGCGGGCTCGTTCTTAATCGATGGTATTAATGGACAATATTTATGTAATTAGTTTTTAAGTCGGAAACTCTTCCTGATATCGCACAGAACGGGATATCTGCACCGCGATATTGTTTTTGGCATAGTTTATGCCGACCATTTTTCAAATAATTCTGTCAAATGACTCATATCTGATAAAGCTCATTTAAGCCTGATAACACCGTTATCTTTTTCCGTTTCATCTCATATAGATTAGTTAGCCATGAAAATAATAATAATTCACTTATAACCTAGTTCGTGAAAATGAAAAATGGTTCATCCAACAGAACTTTTAAGGACAGATTCGACCGGAGATGAGGGTAGTTTTATTGCCCCCGTAGGTGACTATCGAAACGATGTAGATTGCGGTTGCAGTGTTTTGCCCTGTCTAACTCAAAGACTCAACTTAGAAAAGTACGCGAAACCTACGTTTTTTGTGGGTGTGTTATCTGTTGCGGGATTTTTTAGTGGTATTTCTGTTAAGTACTTTAGGGGAACTTCACAGATATGGAGTCACCACTATAATATACCCCAAGACACTATTGGTGAGCAGCAACTCAACAAATACAATTTCAATTAAAATTTATTCATTTTAGACTGGCTCTTGTACATAAATGAAATTTTTGTTGGAGGATTTGCATTGCTCATTGCCTATTGGGGCAACCGAATGCACCGAGTTAACTGGCTGGGTGCCTTTACAATATATCTGGGCGTATCCTGTTTTACTTTAGCAATTCCAGAATTTTATCAACCCTTTAATCGAGAAGAAACCGATGTAAACGTTGTAAATGGTAACTAATTAATCAAATCCGGATGCAAATCGTAGTGGATCGAGTCGAACCCCAATGTATTTTAGGACGGGTTTTATGCAGAATTTTCAACTTGTCGGAAATGAGGAATATTTCCATGGACGTCAATAATCAAGTAGTGGCTTTTGTAATAGTAATTTGTCACCAAATTGTATTTGCTCTCTATACCATATCGTTTGTTGCCCATGGAATCACTTATATTGACGACAACTCTTCAGCAACTCAGAGCCCAATAT
This sequence comes from Dendroctonus valens, assembly GCA_024550625.1. Lineage (NCBI taxonomy): Eukaryota > Metazoa > Arthropoda > Insecta > Coleoptera > Curculionidae > Dendroctonus > Dendroctonus valens. The sequence goes on along the minus strand of JAJTJO010000038.1, from coordinate 4,430,428 downwards.
ACATAGGTAAACTATTGTTAGATTTAGAAACAAGTAAGCTCATCTCATTATGGGACTATTATTCAGAAAATACTATTCCAGATGACTCAAAAGTCATAATTCATTGATAACAAACATCTAAGTTATCTTGAACTATCAGAAGATTCATTAAGCAATCGATTAGTAAAAGTAAACTAAATTTAACAAGCTTAATACAGGGTTAATCAAATGTCCCGGGTAAAATTCAAAACTTATCCATAAACGATTTTTTTCAAAAACTACTGTTCAACCTTTGGCGATAAAATTCATGCCTTATTTTGCAAAATAAGTTGGGGATAAAGCGGTTGCTCTATCTGCAATTTTCAAAAAATCTGAAAGTATATATTTTGGGACATTTGAATAAGACTGTATAAAGCCAATGAGGACCCGTTCTGTCATCAATCTCCGTTTTTTTGGGGTTTGAAACTTCGGAAAAGCTTCGAACTTTGTACACACGAAATAGTTAAAATTTGCCATTTTTGCTATAAAATAAAATCCTCTTTTTCCATTTTGCTCTCCTAAAAATTCCTTTAAAACACGATTCTTCTCCCGCATTTTTACTGATCTTTCTGAGTTAAATTATAGTCAAATTAATCCATTAAATTTTCCATTTTAGCCTTAGCATTTGCGGCGCAAAGACTGGGAAAACAAACAGGAATATACAGCTCTTGGCTGCCATTGATTGTAACCAAACAGAGTGTATTTGTCTCAATAAGTACGTTTATATATAACACATATAAAATGTGGTCAACGTTTTCTTTTAGTCTGGCTCTCACTTGCGGTTCTTCTTTTACTAACAGGATGCTTGATAGCGATGTTTCCTAAAGTGATGCCCAGCACTTTGCTGCGTAAGTCTGTTAACTCATTGCTGAGTATAGCTTCTGGTAATGCTGTTATCGAGAGCCGTCGCTCTGTTGATGGTAAAAGTGTGCGTAAAATATTTACTGTTCATATTTAGTGGACTGTTTTCAGGGTTCTTCACCAGTTTGTATCGAATACTCAGAAACAGAGTATTATTATTAAACATTGTGGCGATGACGTTTATGCAAGCCGCCATAATAAATTTCAGCATACAAGAGAAATTTTTCAATCAGTCGAAATACCACGTCTCAAAATACAACGACGTCTCAGGATATAGCGATCCTATGCTAATACAGTTTAGCACCAACTTGTTGAAACAACCCCTCGTAGCTGTCGCATATATCTGCGTGGGGATTATTATTGCTAAGATGAATCCCACTCCCAAACTCTTGGTTATATGGAATATACTGGTTTTTGGGATTGTTCTGGTGACATTTGCGGCAATTCGCTTCTTCAGCTGCACTACAGACTTGCATAATGAGCTTGCAGGCAAATTAACTATTCCATACTGCAGTTGGTATTGCGGATGTTCCCTCGATGGACCGTTTCAACCGATTTGCCTTAATGGAGAAACTACATTTTTCGCCTTGCTGGGCTGGCTGCTCATCATTCGATTCATCGTTGAAGGTACATAAGATTGAACCCTCTGACTGGATTTATTTGAGCCATTTATTTTAGATCTATGAAAATTGCACCTGTGCAGGTGAAAGTAGAAGAGTGGCATCTGAAGGTTCATGCGATGCAGATAGTTGCAGCACACTTTGGGCTTTGGCACAGGCTCATGGGGTGGTTTCTTCAGCGTTGTTGGGAACGACTTTTATTACGACTTTGATTATAATCTGCGATGCATTGCACGGAAAGATAAGGCCCTTGCTATAGGGTTACATATGACTTGCATCAGTTTGATTCCTTATTTGCCTATTAGGGCCCTCTACAATGTCATAGCAGGTAGAGTTTTGTCAGTCGCCTTCGGGGCAGAATCGTGTATTCTTTTGTTTTAGGCAATTTTTGTCAAATGTGGGGAAAATCCACTTGTCAGTTCTATTCAGACCAGTTTGCAATATTTATAGCAGTTATCACTGTATCGCTGAAAGCTGTGGCAATTTTGTTTTCAATTGTTTTGCTGTTCTTCATTGGCAAAATCAACCTCTATAGTACTGATAAATCCAGAAAAGGTTCAGATGAAGACTTAGCCGTTTTACGGCGCCCTGGCCTCTTATATGGGAATACCAACATGAATGCTTCAACTAGTAATGATCCCAACGGATTTTCTGAAAATAGTCCACGAGCGGAAGAACATGAAGCACAGCAGTATCCACTGCTAAGGAACAAGCAAAAGAGCGAGAGCAAATTAGACACCAGATCGGACAGGTCGAGTAAAAGCGATAGAATCAACGCGTATTTGAGTGAAGGAGATTTGGTTCCACCACTAAAGGCAAATTTGAGGCTTGGAAAGTCCGCGTCGAAGAACTCCAACTCCAATAACTCCGCACTATCAAACGATTCGTCATTGTCGGAAATTGCAAACACAGTGGGTGATGATCATGACAGCGACTTTTCCACTCTGCAACGACCTCAAAGGATCAAGATGTTAGATACTAAACTACAGCAACATCTGGAAGACTCCGCCTCAAATAGTGATAGTGATGTGACTGCGCCAACTAAGAAAGCCCCCTTAAGAAGCGGACCTAAATCAAACAATATAGAAGAAACAGAATTTTAGCTCACTGATGCTTCAAGTATAATCACCGAACAAAAGAGTTTCATGAGTCCCATAAAACATGTCATGGAAGCAAGAAGATTTAGATACCAAGCAGAACTGTCCTCATTCCTCATTACTTACTGGAAATATATCGTTTGTGCTTGTTTTACTGTTCAATTGTCATTTGTTTTTGTCAATGGCAGTAGAAAATACACAATTACTTGTTTAAGTATGAATAGATATTAGGAATGTTGTTGCACTTTTCTTTTAATTCCATAAGTTTCTACATTTAAGCGCTTCAAAACTGAACAGATTCTCGTAGCTTTGTTATCGTTTCTTAACAACTAACATCAAAACATCTTAATTAATTGCCGTCGCTATATCTTCTTCTAGTTCGATTTCCTCATCGAATATTTGTAAGTTTTTCACGTAATAGCACACGCCGCCATCAAATAAGGTACCAATAAATACAAAAGCTGCGGCAGTAAAGTTCATGGTGTACCTCAAACTTTCGCCATTATATAACCAGCAGTTCCCATTGCCAGTGCATGTTCTACCCCACACTAAGCAAGCTTTATCTAAAAATTTAATGAGTAAGAAGTTTTGATCATAGCACTAGATGTTGCTGGAACTTGCCCATGATAATTCCAAATAAAATTGGGGACGGCACAAATGCACAAAGACTCATTAGCATCAACCCAAATCCCATGGCGACTGACTTATCCTTTTCCTCAACGCATCTGAAAAACTCATGTGACTAAAATCGGGCGTTTTCTGATAAATTTCCGAACTTACCTAACGGTTACCAAGAAATTGGCTGCTCGTCCAGTAGCTCCACTAAATTTCAGAAGACACACAACACACAAAAACATGTAAAACTGCGAAAAACAGTCTACAGAACAGCTTCCAGGGCGCACAAAATCCCAGTTTATTGGCGTTGTGATGTGATTTGTCGGTTTTTCATCCAGTTTATTCTCTTGTCTTAAACAGGAGCAGTCAGAAAATACGTCGGTTCCATTAATCCCAATAACTGTCTTACAGCCGGCGTGGCAAGCGGAAACAAATGTCTTTGTGCCATCTGAAGAACATACTGGGTTATATTTTACATAATCGCAATAACAATCGGAGTTGCAGTCGGATATTGGGTTCAGTCTAAAACGAAAAGAGTTACTCAGCAAGTTATAACATGTGGCCGAAGCTAAAATCAAATAGATAATATGTAAAAATGTCAAACTGCGTACTCTCCAGTTGGAAGAACCGGAGCTCTATTGTCGTTTTCCTCGCATCCTAAATACGCATATGAGATGATTCCCATCACCGATATGGCCCCCACAATAACGTTCCATGCAGCCAAATATCTGGCTCTGGGTTTAAATTTCGATATGATGAGGCCAGATATTAAAATTCCAATAGCTGAGAAAATCAATCCAGCGCTTCCAGTGATGAGACTCGAAGCAGACGCAGACTGTCTGTACTGAGTCTCAATATACTTAGGCAGGAAAATCCAGTACGGCATGTATCCCAAAAAATAGAACACTGCTGCAAAGTTATTGAGCATCAACGTCCGATTTGATGCCAATCTGCGGAAGGTTTTGATCATATCTGGAAAAAACACGAAGACATTGACGGTAACTGCAACAGACAATCAGGCCCACCTTTAAAAGAGGGTAGAGTCTCGGGTTCCGCGTCCATAGATTTATTGGATATTCTGGAGGCTTGTCTTTTGATCTCTTTCCTGATTGCTGCTCTGGGTAGAGTTTTGGGAAAAAACGCGAGCAACGAAGCAAAAATAAAAAGAATCAGAGCCAAAATGATCCATCCCAACCACCAAGCGCCCAACCATCGGGGATCTGTGGTATCTATGGTAGGGGTCAGGGATGGTGAAATATACACCTTTAGACATATTGAGGCCAGACCGTGTCCAATTGCTGGGCCCAGCATTCTTATGAAGTATGAAAAACCTGCAATAAGATTTTTTTATATGTTTATCCTATGGATGCATTTAAAAAAGAGGAGCAGATTCTATTCACTTTTTCATATAATGCGAAAACGAGATGAAAAAAATTGCATACGAAACATGTTTGATTAGAATTTCGTCGTGGTTCAATCCTCTAATTTATCTACTATGTAAGTTTGAAGCAGGTAACAGGAGTGATTAAATATTTGATTTCATTGTTTAGGTTTCTTCAAGGAAACCTACCAAGTAGTCAACGATAACATCATTATCTTTCACTCTGTGCAGTGACGTACAATATTAATTTCTCTTCTCTATCATTTTCAAACTTACTGAATAATGCGGGCGTTTTTGATCTCTTAATGTTGTCATCCATGTAGGAGATTCCTAAAGTGTAATACAATGATCCTCCTATTCCAGATATGAACTGCGCTGCAAAGAGAATGAGTTGAGGAGAATAGTTGCTGCCTTCCTCTTCGCATTGCGTGTCGTTCTTGTGTCTGCTGCTGCACAAGAATCTGCTTTGCTCATCCAAAAAAGATGTGTCAGATGTGGCGTTATCGTTGAGCTGAAATTCTTTGGTAAGCGACAGAGCGTCCAATCCGGGTCCATACAAAAAATGCGGTAACGCTGTCATAATGCAAAATAATACTACTGTATACATTCCTAGGGCCATCCATCTAGGCCTATGTCCTCGGCCTGTATAGTAGCTGAGTATTACAGACATCAGTAACTGACTGAGGTCATTTCCTACTGATATAATGCCTGAAATTTCCTCATCAAGTAAACTTCATAAATTAAAACTGAACCGAAAGTTCATCTTACCTGTTGTGCGGCTGGGGATTTTAAATCTCTTTTCCAGAGTTGTTATAGTTCCATTGAAATATGCAAATGAGGCTGAGAAAATGCAACCAAGCAAGCCATACAGTATAACGTAAGCTTTTTTGTTAGCAAATTTCTGCAAGCAATTGCCCTTTAAACACCACACACCACAAGTCGTATCCTTTTGGTTTATACTTATTTGTCGAGACACTGAAAACTGTTCACCATTTGGCAAAAATGCCCTATTTTCTGCTTCATTTTCCAGATTATTTTTCTCGAAGCCGTTTTTCAATCGCGAATCCATTGCAACTTGCAATTATTACCGATCAATGTTTCAAAGTGATACATATTTGGAACACATCTAGTTTGGATGGCCGAAAAAATAGACTAAACCATCCAAATAACTAGAAAATTTGCATTGTAAAAATTAATGAACGAACAAGCAAGATAAGACAACAATATCGTAAGAAGAGATTAACTTTTATTTGACATGCTTGGTATCATATAAAGATTTTTGCAATTAATTGTTAGAAATTCGGTGTTAGGTCAAAGGCCGCCGCACTCTTTCTAGCTCACTTCTACTTCTGTCTAATTTTTCACAACACAAATAAAACTACGATCTATTATCCAATTGTAATAGTTAAAATTACATGCATGAGCTCTGCTCTTTAGGCAAACGCAAAATTAACTACATAGTAAGTATCTGAAAGCATCCGTTAACTGTTTTAGTGTTCAAATGACCAAATTGGCTGATTTTCCCGAAGACTAAGTAAGAGCCAAAATGGAGCAGTCGGTTAATTACCAAATTTAATCCTTAAGTGGATCCTCTCATTAATTTGCCGAATGGCCTATATAAATATTGATATTCTTCATGATACTTAACGGAGAGCGAAATCATCCAAATCCTTTCATCCGACTAATCAATGTGAAAGACATCCCCTTTGGTTTTTTCCCTAAACAAACAAATGAGGCTAAATGGCTAGTGCGTGTTTTTCAAAGCAGTCATTTAATTGATTAACTTAAGATCTCGTTATTTTTATGACATAGAGGCTAATTCAAAAAGTAGAATCTAAGAAGGCTAATCAAAAACTCCCATAGTTCAAAATTGTTTTTTGATATGTGCAAAGTCCCCATCAGTTTGAAGCCGTTTTTCAAAAATGTACAGCCCAAATTCAACTTTTTTCCCAGGTCATCTTGGATAACTTATTTTATTAAATGTGAACTTCTAAGACGTAAAGGTGAACGCAGTTATGAGCTGTAGAATGCGACGTTATCGAGCGAATTGGTATATCATTCTGCTGAGCGAAAATTGTCTAAATTTTGCCTCAGCATTCTTTTAGTGGTTCAATACGATTTAAATATTCTACATACCAACATTTTCTTTTAGTTTCAATAGGAAAAAGGCGGGTAGAAATAAACATAAATTAAAACGGACAAAAAACCTTTTGCTTCGCCATGTAACATTAAAACACAGCTTTTCTTTATAAATAATATGTTTTATTGTATATAACTGGTTTTTATACATTTGGTAAATTAATATGGATATAAAATAATTTGTTTTTTACTATAGGCTGAACGATAACAACTAATAAGAATTTGTACTAACATGTTCTTTAACTTAAGCCGTTAACTAATGAGAGGAGACATAATTGAATCGATTAACATTAAAGTACAACGTTTTTGTAAATAGCCTGATAACGTTCAGATTCTGGTGGTGATTTTGAAGAAAACGGCGACATTTTAAACCGTGATTGTGTGCAAAATATCTTACATACAATTTGTCTTCGCTGCTATTAATACATGCTAGATTTTTTTAAATTTCTAAAGTCTTAAGAATTAAGTAAGTATACATTTATTTTAATATATTTTTAATGGCATTGGTGTGGGTAAGGCATCAGTTAAAGGACAAATTCCTACTTTTGCTTATTAAAAGTTATCAAAAACTGCGACTTACATTATGAGATAAACCTTTATAAATTAGAAGTATACATACATACATGGCCAGCAGAAAAAACCTTATAAATTTGAATTTTTCTAAAATAATTGGTAATTACGTTCCTAATAGTTTCGTGTGTAAATATGTTACAAGATTTTTTCAGTCAAAACCTTAATTATACATATTTACATTTTCACAATATCGAGTAACAGTAATAGTGAATTCCACAACCATTTAAGAGTTACTTACCAAAATGTAATAATATTTTGTAGTAAGTTTGAGATAGTGACACAAGCACGTATTAATGGACGGACCCATAGGTAAAGTGTATTTAGAATTTGCAAACAAAACCCAAGAAAACACCTTTAACACTTGAGAAGGTTGCCTCATGTCATTGCCATCAACTAAAACTGAGTATGAGGCAATAAAAATAATAAAATTAAGAAAAAAACTAACCAATGAAGAGTTAAAATTTATTGGGTGAGTTCTTAACATGACTCGGTCGTACCTAAATGAATAAAAACGCAACAAAACGATTGTGACACAATGTTTTCCACTTGGAACACAGTAACGTGAAAATGTAAATGAATGGCTAAGTACCGAATTAATAAATAAATTTCCTTAAGTACCATAAATGTAGTTGCTTTGGATGTCCAAAGTAAGAGAGTAGACAAAGTACACAAAGAATATATTAAATATTAATATCTACTTAATTAAATATTTAAGTACTATGTAATAATATAATACATATCGAAACGAAATATAATCCAGCTCTTTCTTGGCAACAATAGAAAGCTTTTGGTCATTGTTGGCAAGTATATTTCGCTAAGATAGAGTCGACTAGAACTATACATGATTCATTTAAGTAGTCAGCTATTATCTAATATTTTCTTTAAAAAAATATCGAATATAACTATTGCACTTCCTTCTGCAGATCCAACAACTAAACAGTCTGCAAAAGAGCCGCAATGAAGTCTATTGGTTTAAAATTTATTGAGCATTTAACCTTATTACTTGGGGTAAACTATTCACTAAACATACTTCCAACCGACAGACTCAACTATTTCTTGCAATATATTTCTAGCAACTTTTGCTAGAGTACAATAAATACTATCGACCGACATCGTTGTTGAAAAACCATCTAAGAAAACTAAAGTGAGGTGCTTATAGTAACTAAGTTGTTTAAAGCAGTTTTCATAGATCAATTAGGTAATATTGATTTATTAAAAAAATAGAATTTTCTAAACAGAAAGAATTTTCGGACAGAAAGACCGATAGGTCGATAGCCGTTTTTAGAAAAAAAGATATTTACTACTACTAGAATTTTCAACTCTAATTTTTTCCAGATCATATTTTCCTTATTCTGGCTAACAGCCATAGAGAAAGTAAAATAAAATTATTTTAGTTTCTCCATGCTAACAGTTAGTTTCCTATTTTAAATAGCTTCATAATTGTTTTATATGGTCCTTGTGGTCCTTAAGCATATTTACCCAGAGTCAGAAACTAAAAAGGTTAATCAATTTATTTACTGTATCGTCTAACAAGCCTGTTACTACACTGAGTTCTATCCTGGAAATGCACTTTTCAAGTAAATCTGTATACGACAAATGAACAATATACGATCTTTTATATCGAAGGGTATGATGCTTAAAGAATATCCGACTGATTGTCTCATTTACCAAGAAGTAGATAAGGCATCTTCTACAGCCAACCGTCGACTTACTGTAATCTGGCCTCCTGTAAGGCAGGAGCTTGGGCAGCAGCTTGATATTGGATTCCTGGAAACGCTGTTGTAGTTGCTGCTGTTGGTATACCAGGTGTTTGAGGCAAAGCTGCATATGTATAAGGCATATAACTAGCTGCACCTAAAAAAATCAATAGTTTAAAAAAAAATTAAAAAAAGGCTCGCGGTTCAATTGAAGCGCCCAGTAACCGACAACAAAGGAGAATTGTAGGATTTTCAAACAGGACACGCCCCCAGCAGAAAACGTCTTGTTTACAGTTTGAAAATTGGAGAGGGTGAACAAATCTATCGAAAGACGGATTCTATTGGGAATTTCCAATTGAAGTTCTGTGAGTAAATCGTTATGCTGAGGTTCCACATAAGCCAGATCGCCAAAACAGCACCTTTGGACGCTGCATAAGCGAACATTTCAAATAAAGCGCCAAGTCGAAGTTATGAACTTACTTGCAGCCCCTGTATAGGGTGTATATGCGTCAAAACCATTGGTATATTGGCCGGTATAAGGTGCAGCTGCTGCCGCAGCAACGGCGGCAGCATTTTGGTACTCATAAAACTGTGAGGTAGCTGCAGCTGCGACCGCTGCAGCATGAGATAGTTGCGTGGCTGGTAGTTGAACTAAACTGCCTGGAGCGGTGGCTGCCAAATAGGGCGACTGGTACATGTAGCTGGGCGGCATTCTGAAAAGAAAATCTTCAGTTATATTCTAACATCAGCGGCACCAACAATCACAGCAAGCAACACCAGAAATATCAACAAACCATCCCCTTGGTGCAGGATATTCGATAAGATTAATGAAACTTGCATCGAATATTCTCACCAGAATAGTAAAATCAATTTTGGATACAATGTCCTGATTTCTAAACTGCAACTATCTGTCTAGGTTAAATTTTCACGATCAAGTCATCGAGCTGTTATTAAACTAATTGATAAATGAGGGAAGAAATTTTGACAAGAATGTGGCTGATGTTGCAACAAAGCGAAGATGATATTAGAGCCAAAAATAACAACGGGCAAAAGAAAAGTAATTATTTGAGAATTGCAGGCTAATTATCTGGATTAGTGGTCATTAAAAATAAGTATAAACAGCAAGAGCAACAATGCTAATATCGACTCAAGTATAGCAAACTTTTCCTGATGTTACACAAATGCTCGAATTTACACTTAAAAACTATAGTGGTGCGAAGTGTAAGGGTGCACAATATTTTGCAGAAATTTATAACTAAAGCAACGTGCAACCACTTATAAGAACCAGAATTTGAAAATATCAAACAGACTAATTTGATTTAAACATGTGCTGCTAAAGTTAATGCTAAATAATGGAAAAGGCTCTGTATATACCCAAATATTCACTAATACCTAATTGTGTTATGTAATATGTACTTTAATTTCGTCTGTCAAAATTGATTTTGCAATTTCATTAAAATGCATTTCATTTGCTGGCTGCCTTAAACATGCTTTTACCGAAATTCGTAATTCTGGTGAAAAATATAAATGCATAAATCCTGTTGTTTGTTGCATTCACTTTGCAACAGAATCGATCTAAACCTGCGAGTTGCCACAGAAAATTTTTCATCTCAGTTTTTACACTATTAAATAAAATAGTTGTTATTATCACCGTAGTAGTTGTTCAACTTTTTTGGGTTGAATCTCACCATGTAGGAAATCTAAATAGATACGAAATGTTGCTATCAGAGTTCAGCAACAAACAAGCGATATTATTTAAATTATTTAATTATCGTTGACTAGTAAAGGAAAAACGTCGTCGACCTAGAACGTGGCCAGGTAGCTATCGTGCAATGGTATAGATAACAGAACTAGTTACGAGAAAATAAAACTAATTGCCGGGAAAAAATATGCACGACTGTCTATATGCATTTGGAGATAGTGCATAGTTATATAAATATTTCCTCACATTATGGGGTAAACCAGTGATATTGAGGATAGCATAATAATATGCCCCATGAGGACGGCATAATTTATTGCAAGCCCCGTGCTTTAAAAAAATTTGTAGGCAATTATTTTGTGAGCCAGGGACATGCATGTATTTAATCAAAGAACAAGGTAGTTGTATTTGAGTAGTTAAAAATAATGCATTAGTCAAAACGCACAAACAATGTTAAATAGGGCGACGGAAATAGACTTGGCACGTTAAGAAGAGCGAACGAGGAGATGTCTATGTCTACTTAATAGTTTTTCAGTTGAAATCCTCTACAAAACTAATACATTAGTAGAATATGAGCTGCTGAAACTAATGAGATTGAAAACCCGTGTATTTTGGAGCTATTAACGCAACTTTTATAACATCCACCGTTAACTAATCGCATATCTACATGTAGTTTCCAGTTTTAACGTATTGACGAATCGAAATTTCCTTGAATTTATATACTATTTTCATGGGACACATTAACCTAAACAAACATTATTTCTAGCCGGCATTCAATAAAGAAAATCAATAACACATTAAAAACGAAAACCGAGTTGTACATATTCACCAAACTTGTATTCCTATCATTATTTTTTTATTTGAAAAATCCCTCACGGAAAATTGATTTTTCCTAATCACTTTGGGTAATCACGAGGCGATTAATCATGGTGAAACATACAATTTATAAAGAAATTGTGGAGGAGTAACAGGTAGTTAAAGGGGAGAAATTCATTTCTTTACAGTAAAATGTGATTATAGGAAATAGCCTTTGACAGCTTTGTCCAATTAACTACTCAATCTTTATTATTTTTGAAAAGTCTGACATGACTGAATATTTTATTTTCGGTTGTTTATTCAATTGAATAATTCGGAATTTGGGAAATCTGGTGACCAACTGAAGGAAATTGATTTTTTAACAGTTATATAATATATATTCTCCAAGTGTTCAATTGGGTCTCTAATTGGGGCGTTTTTGGGGTAGTGAAATTTCCCGCGCCACTCCAATATCGGGCATTTTGTTTGTTCACTAGCCTCAGCCCGAACATTCAACATTAACGTGTCTCTGATATTAATTTCGGATTGAAATCCAGACTTTATTGCGTAATAAATTCAAACCTAGTAAATGATTCCAGTCTGTTAATAAACCGCTGTAACTCCGTACTTATTTCTGGATAAGTTTTATTGGGTTACGCAAAGACGACTAAACCTATCTGGCATCCTTGTTTTGTTTCGCACCTCTATTATAGTCGACGTTTTGAACCGTCCGAATCTATTTCCTTAATTTCTATTTTTATTCCTTTAATGATCATGTTTCTTTTTCTGCTCATATTTTACCTGCTTGGATAGCGTGAAATCCGCACTGATATATGGTTTTCGATTTGTTTGCCATCAATTAAATGTAATTACAAAAATATACTTTACGTCCAGAACGAGTTTATGAAAAAGCACTGGGAATATTTTACCAAATAGTGCCAGCTAGGCAACTATAATGATCTGACTGATCCAGAATATCCAAAAAAGTAACAAATTTGAAGCGCGAATTTCCGTTACAGCCTCAGGGGTAGTCCTAATCCTGAGCCGGTTTAGATTGGGAGAAATTTCTTATATGGGCAGACTCGCCGGTCAATAAGACCACCGTAGTTTGGATTCCGGAATCCGGAGTTTGCCCGGAGCGGCGCGCAAACTTCGCTACTTTGCAGCTAAGTCCGGATTTGCGAGGAGATTATCCAATCGTGAGGCCGACGCCGCCTTCCGCGTTTTTTTTTTGCTTCATTCGCCAGGTTTGGATTTTCCCTGTTGAATGTCCATAACAACTAACGATTGAAAGTGTAATTACCACGACTCGTCAGGGAAGAGCCAAAAAATGTATCTGTTGATCGTTTCCACTCCAAAAATCGTTTGAGCCAGCCTACGTGTCTCTAATTAAAGGAAGCGTTGTCGCCACAACATAAAACCCGAGCCAAAATCTTAAAATGCGTCAGACTTGGCCGTATTTGTGAATTATATATCAAAACGAAAATAGCTCAAAAATTAATTGCCTAAGTCTTGCTTGCTCTCCTCGCCTGGTTTTTAGGGCTCTTTGACACCAGATTGTATATATAGGTGATCCATTCTCCACAAATCGCACCATTAAACGAATCCATTTAATTGATATTAGCGAGTCAATGTAACGAAATCAAACCATCGAGAACCGCAAGGCGTCATAATGCTACATGAACTAAACAACGACAATTGTCCAATTTTACCATTAGAAACTTTTGAGTAGGAAACTCCCCAGTGAGCACAAAGGAAAAGAGGATGCACTAACAATGTGTGTGCGAGATGAAGTTTCTCAAGAATAACCCAAATTCATATTTTTATCATTGCTTCACAGATATAAACAGCTGGCAAGCATTCTTCGTTGTCTCGCGATCTTTGTCTCCAGATGACAATTCCGATGCTTCAGCGCCCACGTGTTTGTGCGACGCCAAAAATTCTGGATTCAACAATCTTCGTATTTACCAAACGAGCCAATGAAAGATGCTTTAAAAATATCCTCAAACATCATCAATCACCTTATTCTATGGAGCGAGGGAAAATCCTTTTCTTGAATTCAGCAAAGATGTAGGTAGTTGCAATGAATATTGAGCCATCCATGTGTAAGTGGGAATGGGGAAACCCAATGAAAATTAACTGCTGAAACCTGGTCAAAACTTATGGATATTGAAAACAATCCTCCACAATCAAATAGATTATTCGATTTTCCTTCCAACTGCCGGTGTTTACTTGTAGAAATGAAACATGCCAAAACAATATCACGTTAAAGCATAAATTTCATTATGTTGGTTTTTTCTTTGAACTGGGGCAATTTTCACTTAGTAAGAGAACAAACGAAATGATTTATTTCCACATTTCGGTGTCGATGCGTTTAGTATGTAATGACGGAAGTCGAGAGTATTAAAAATTCAACATTTTAACCATTGCGACGGAATTAAGTTGGCGTTTAGTAAACTTATAAATTAATATACCTAAGTTAGTAATGGAGTAGAATAAAATTAGGTGCAGTTAAGGCGAAAAGTCTAAATTAAGTAGTGGATAAAAGTTCTAACGAACTCTACGGATCTACGTAACCGTGAACGCTCTTTCCAAACCCGTCAAAAGATTCAAGCATACCAAAATGTCTAGCAAGTAAATGTTTAATACGTATTTGAATCATTAAACACTTTCGAGTGTATGTAGCAAACTAATAAAATTTAAACATTTGCTAAACATTTAAAACTCTCACACAAATGCTACTACCACCCCTCTACCGCGGCTGCACTGTAACACCTCCCCAGGTTAATAATCAGAGGCGCGAGCAACAAAAAACGCATTTAATCACTCAACAGAAAAACCAAAACGTCTATATTTAGGTTTTTGTTCGCGCCTCTGTTAATCGTCCTCGATAAAGAAGCTTAGGAGGTTTTTGGCATAAACAGTGATTGATAAACGAAGGAAACCTTCAAAATTCTTTATCCAGCACTTTCCTATGACAACCAAGCACATCGACATCCTGTTAGTGTCGCATTAGTGTTACATTGCAGTCGTAAGTTACAGAAAAGAACGTACAAAGTAGTCAGCCCAAATAAAAAACAAAAAGAAAACCCCACAGCAAACAGTAATATGTCATCCTCCAATCGGTTATTAGATTGTCCGTTTTCAATTTTTCAGAAATGCTTGTTATGAAGATGGAGCGGAGGACGATGAAAAATGCTTTTCTACATACACCCTCAAGGAGATAAATAGTCGTATAATTGGGCTAAGTAGGATATTCGAATCCGTTTAATGTGGCTTTTAATAAATGTGAGTTTTTTTTGAGGCGAAATTTTGATTGGAGGATATCGTGCACAAACATGGTAGTTGTCGAGTCGTAGGAATGATCACTGCAAAATACGCAATCAGATATTGGGAGGGTATTTTTAATTATGGTTTATTTGCCCTAAAAACTAAGAGACTATCAGGTTCCAGCGGGGAGAGCTTTACAATGTGAAAAGAAACCTGATTGTGGAATATGGAGTGACCACCTGGGGATAATCCAGTTGACTTGACAAGGACCATTCATTTTATTGATAAGTGAACTCAGTAACTAATCAAAATAAAAAATCCACACACACACAAACACACACTCATCGAAGAGACTAACTGTTTACATTATGTTCGAGTCGTTTCTGGAGTCTGCCAAATTCAATTAAACAATTTTTCAATGGATTTAGGAATCACCAACTCCGTGAGCTTAAGTGGCTAGAAAACATGAAATATTCATTATGATATTGATCTTCATGGTGATATGTATGTGTCACATTTTATTTCATATATCTCAAGGTGCTCAGAGGACTTGCATCAACGACTTACCCATATTGGCTAGGTAGGAGTGTGGGGTAAGCTCCTGGTCTTACTGCAGTAAATGGGAATCCTGGAAAAAACAACTGTTTAAGACACGCAACATTATGAAACATATTTTCGTTGGGTATTTTGCCTCAAACTTTCTTTTGAAAAGACAGCATTTCATCACGTCAGCGGATGGGGGAATTCGGTCGTTCCAAAAGATACGAAATTTGAGGCAAAATGTCCAACAACCATTTTTGAAAATATAGTCAAACTTCAACTTTGCAAACCACATTGAAATAATCCCATTTTTTTTCATTTCTGCTATAAATCGCCACATAAGAATGCAACCAAAAGAGTTTATGTGTTCCAAATCCGTCCTTCCTTCCTTGTCGTGACTTGACGTACAAAGCGAAATAACACACAGGGTGATTCATTAAAAATTGTCCCAAAACAAACTCACTAAGCTCATAAAGGTAAGAATCGAACCGCGGCATCAAGGGCCGTAATTAATTAAGTAGAAATTTGAGTGTGAAGTATTTGTGGCATACGCAAAGGAACTGAGCTAAACGAATTGTTTTGGGTGAGTAGCGTAACGCAAGTGTCCGTTTCCGGGCATGCCGGAAACTAGAAAAGGGCGAAAGATGGGGAAACAGTGGGCCCGTGCCGGTTTGTCGAGAAAACAATACTTTATGTCCTGCTAGTGTCGTATTACCAGTGGCGGAACAGTATTTGTTCTTCACTCAGGAAATGAAGCACACCAGGAAATGTTAAAGATCAGCCGGAGCTCTAAATAATCAGCTGTAGTAGTAGTAGTAAACATCTTTATTTCTAAAAAAGGCTATCGACCTATCGGTCTTTCTGCCCTTGTTTAATACATGTAGTCTTAATCTAAATAAAAAAACAGATATGAAAATTCTCTTATTCTAGGTTAACGATATTACTAAATAAAATTTCAGTGGCAAGAAGAGATTATTTTATTGTCCACTAGTCAGTTGCGTTTGTAAGTGTTCGAGTAGCATTAATGTAGGGAAACGGAAGCGGGATTGTCTGGTTGGTCTTGTAAGACAAAGGGGATTCAGTATGGTCCAGTTGTAGGGGTTGTTTGTCCATTTGGTCTGTAGCTGTATGAGTCTTTCCGAGATCTTTGTCATGTTTGTGCGTTCGTATAGTAGTTGGGTGGGGGGGTTGTGTAGTGGGTTTTGGGGGTGTCTTATTCGTGTTATTAGTCTTAGTGCAATTTGTTCTGTTGTTTGTGTATAACGTTTTGTACTTTCTGTTCCGTTGGTCATGAGTATATGTCCAAAGTCTAGCAAGGGTCTACAAATAGCTTTATATATTTTGGTGGCGGTGTTTGTGCTGATTCCTCTGTCTTTGTAGGTTAGTGATCGGAAGTGTTTTGTTCTCTTTATTGTTTCTGCCCTGATGTTTCGTATGTGTTTAGTGAATTTAAGTTTGTGGTCAATTGTGATTCCAAGGTATTTTACGTCGTTTTTTGGTTGTGTCGTTTGGCCGTCTGCAGTTATTGTAGGGGAGTCTAATCAGCTGTTTTGGGATTATTTTCATAGATGAGCCATTGAGTAATTTCCCAATGGGTGTTAATTAGCGGATTCAATTACATGAAAAACTGAATGTTGTTTTCCGCTATAGAAATAAGAACTATTGAACCCATAAATAAAACCAATTATTATAATTGGAATTAGCTGGAGCAGTGTGTGTACATGAACTAAACTTTCTGAATGTAAAACAGCGTCGAAATTAAAACCGGATTCAAACTATACTTGAACCATGATTAATTTACACGTAAATGTATCAACGGATCAAAATAGTTTGATGCAAAAGTTTATTCCGAATTTACGTTGCCATTGAGATAAAATTCAATGACAATCCACGTCGAGACTGTAGTTTGTTCTGATGAAATAAACGCCACGGAACTGGCACAGTTTTTACACGTAATTAACTTCTGTGAATAACCACATAAAATTATTTCAATAAAATGATGTTTTCCATCTCCAGCAATTATTAACTATTGTTGTAATATTTCCTGGTTCACGCCAAAACTTTTGAATTTCCAGAGAAAATTCTGCAATATTTTCATTTTTTACCGGTGTCTTTGAACCATCAAGCGCAGCTATAAAGACGATCCTTCCGGCTGTGATTACAAATCCTACCAAGTGTCGCCTTCTCAGATTCCAAAGCGTTTAAAAGCTTATTTTTAAAACACATAAATAGAAAGTGACATGGAAAAGTTAAAATAAAAAAGCGCTTACCGGTAGGTACGTTTCCTCTGGGTTTCGCTCCAAGAATAGCTAAATTTACGTTGGCTTTCCTTCCGTCTATTATGGGATTTGGCTCTTTGCATGCTCTCTCTGCTGAAGCTCTGTCTGCCATTATAACCTGGAACAATTAAAGAGCTCTTTGAAAAAAACTGTTAGAAAATAAAGCAGATGAATCATCAAGCTTATTTGGTGTCTACTGCGATAATCACTCGACCCAACCAGAACAGGAGACATCCTCAATGAAGGTCAATGGACGCATAGGGGTTTTTTTTTGTCAAGACAACAGATTGGATTTTTTTAGAGAATAATGAAGGTTGAACGGCTGTTTCGTTCGATAATAGCAAATGCATTTAGCCATGGGTGCCGTTATTCCCTTCTGAACAGCTGTTTCTTCAATTCATTCACCCCGACTACCTACAACAGTGGTATATGAACCCACATCTGTTCAAGGGGATCCCTCGGTATAATTGGCAGGCAACATTTTTGATTTGCCTCAATCGGCACCAACATGTCCTTGCTGAGATATAAAAAATGTGAATTTAAAAGAATTAAAAGTCTACATAAAATCCCCTCAAAGTCCTAATGCAACTTTATATATTGATGATAAAAAAGGTAATAAATTAAAAGCCTCAATGAAGCCTGCATTGAAAAGAAAAACAAGTTTACGTGTAGATAAATTTCCTGGTAAATTGACAGCCTTTGATAGTTGTGTCAATATTGTGTAGACAAGAACTCCATGGGGCTTTTCAGTTATTTTAAATACCTAAAATAGTTGAGCATTTGCGTCGGCACAATTCCGTAATTGCGGGCTACTTTATTATTTATGGTAAAGCCACAAGGTGGAAGGAAAATGAGTGTTTTTGAACATTTGGGCGTTGCTTATTATTGACTAAAGCCCAGGATTCACCATCGATCGTTGAATGGGTCATAGTGTCTAATAAAACCATATGCATGTGTTTGCTGGCCATTAATCATTTGCAAGCTTCGGAGTGAATTTTATAACAAAATTTTCTATTGAACTTGACACGCGCAAAATAAGTCGTAAAGTTGAGCGAAGGCAAAAACAATATTGGCCGCAAATATCAACAATATTCAGCCAAACAGAAACATCATTAACTACAATATTTGGCAACTGTAAAATCGATTAATCAACTATTGAGGATATTAGTGGTATTTTCAATTTGCTTTCTTCATTGGGACGCCCCTGCCTGAAGACAGATTAATTTTCTTAGTAGCATCAATATTTCGAAAGCTATCATTCTTTTAAATGTCCGGCTGCTGCATCGTATTGTCGTAAAATTGTATTTATAGAGTTTTTCACGGTTATTTTCGTAATTCGGATTGTCTTACCAGACGCAAATACTTACTTTTATCCGTTTGGAATTGCTTTAAAAATCGCGTGTTTTTCATTTTGCACTATTAGGGCAAAACATTTTTAAATGAAAACTGTAGTGACTCAGCGAGGAAACTCAGTTTAGTTCCAGTTAGGAACTATTATTAAACATCTATATTGGGCCGAATATCCAACTCTCATCTTATAAAGAATATTGAAATTTCCATGAGGGAATAGTATGCACTCCATCAATAACTCATAAAGAAAGTGCTCATTTTGACGTAATATTTAGTAAACTAGTCAGAATCGAATCTTGGATGTTTATTTCAATAAATTGCCAAGTTAGTTGCATTAAATAGGCATGTAAAAACTCGAAGACTTCGGAATATCAGAAATGGTATTAGTTGATACGCTGAGTATTTATGTTACTAGAGATGAAGAAAGACAGAGAACCAGACAGAAGAGGAAAAACAAGAAAAATCCATCAAAATAGGGCAAGGGGGAGTTAGGCAAAAATAGGGGAAGGGCATAAGTAATTCAGCCTTGTGAAAATGAAACGCCTCAAGTGCAAATCATGAAGGGAATTGCCAACAGGCAACGATTTATTTCCAAAGAGTCTCCTTTAAAATTAACTGATTGTTTTCGCCGGCTTTTTCTAATGTTAATTGCTCTTTGGTACAGAAACTGTGAAACTGAAATTATTTTTAAGCCATAGTCCGAATGACGTTCGAAGCGATTTTATTTATAACTACTCCCTTCTGGTCGAGCTGATCAAAAAAATGAGCATATGTGGTCCTTGAAATAAATCTAGTTTTGTTATTTTTGCCCGAAATGCTGTCAAAGCCGCCAGTTAGTAAAATCATTCATCGGGGCTCATTAGCAGTGCCGAACACAGTCGCAAGCATTAAAATAAAAGTTAGTTGTTTCGTTCCCAATGTGCTTTTTCGCCTGGATAAATTTAGATTGAATATGGAATACATAGAAACTGAACAATCTAAAATCGAAAATCACTGTGACTTGGCAATGCATCACAGGTGTGAATTTGCTTTACATGCACAACACCCCTATTTAATAAAAATATGTATATAAAAGGGGTCGAGTGTTTTTACCATAGAATACTGGCCAGATGGCACATGGCTTATCAGCTTTAATATACTTTTTATCATGGTTCCATGGACAAATGGCATGTTACCCTGATTTTAACGATGTTTAGCAAACAGCAACTGAATTTCATATAGGTACCTATATATTTTGACGCCTAAGTTCGACTTGAACCACCAAAAAACTATCAAAATCGATATATATCTAAAATTCCGAAAAATACAAATCATAATTTAGGGCATACCCTATTAACCCGCCATGAATATCTATTCTGGTTCAACTGATTTAGGCCTGCACCTATTATGTAATTTGGGAATTCTCTTTGATTAAATATGAATGTACCTAGTCGATATTAGTGGCTTCAAGAATGATAGTCTTTCAGAAAAGCAGTAATTGATGATTCTTTTTGTAGGGTCAATGATTTTCCTATGGAAACTTTATCTACATACACCTATATTTCCTTTAGAACTTTTTCCTAGTTTTGGTTCTTGTAATTGTCGGCAAATATAGTTCCTCTTTTAATAAGTTTTAAAGAAAATCGTTATTAAAGCAGTTTAGTTTCCTTAAGGCTCCAGCATAATTGCAACTGATAAAACAGTGCAAACCAGCGTAAAGTTAGCGCGATACTTCAAAGGAGATAAAATGATATTTCAAGTCACAGTTTTATTAATAACGACTTGATGTTGATAATGCAAACAGACTGACCTAAAGCGATTGAAATCCTTCAACGAGTAAAACCTTTTTAAGTTATCAAATGGCTGATAAGCCCAAAAGCATGGATCGATCCAAAAGCTAATGTTTATTCAATAAAAGTCTATGAAATAATATTGAAGATAACAAACGGGGCCGTATTTGAGAACCTAAATAAATATGTACCAACAACAGTGCCTTAACGTATTACACCATTATACTGTTATTGGACGCGGATCTTTTGATACCAGGTACTTACAAATCCATATCCTCTGCTTTTGCCAGTTTGCCTATCAGTAATGACTACTCCTTCTTCAATATCGCCATAGACCGAAAAATGGTCTCTCAAAGATTTATCGGTCGTGTGATATGGCAACCCGCCAACGAAGAGTTTTGTGAACGTTGTGTCTTTGTTCTGTACGGCAGTACCGTTTAAGGTACCAGCTGTACCCAAGACCCCCAGTCCTGTCAGTCCAAGGGTTTCAGCATCTGGTGACCCTATGCCTGCACTCGGCATTAGCATATTCTGAAAAAAAGAACAAGAATTTTACCAACGCATTTATCTCAATCGCCTTTGTATGGACCATTCAACTATTGGTTCTTTCAGCGACACAATTCAAATTCCCTTCTTTGCATCAGAATCCAGGTCTCTAATTAATCAACTAAATTAATAATTGGAACGAAGTTGTACTAATTATTGCGTAAGTTGAATTAACAAATAACATTAACATGAACGGCATTATATTAAGTTACGCTTGTAATGGATCCGCCGAGAGGAAATGTGTTTAGGCAGTAAACTTTTATTGATTCATTATTTGATTCGTCCGCATATAAAGATTTGATTGGCAACAGAAAGCTGCTGAGGTGTTAAAAATCACGCTGGATAATACAACTTGCATTCGTGAAATTATAATTGAAACTGAAAATTCATCTTCTATTTAACAGTGATTATGTTGAGCAACTCAGATGCTGTAGAAAGAGTAAATTACATATTGTTAATTCAGGCGCTCTTCCAGAAAATGGTTTATTTCAATTGTTGATCTGCTCAGTTAAAAAAAAACTGTGACCAAATTTCGCTTCTCAAGAAATTCTTCTCTGCGTTAAAAATGGCTGTATTTATGAAAACTATTAATCAAAGGAAAAAAAGAAAAGAACATTTGATAATAAATGGATTAATTCTGATAAAAAATTGTCTCCTAAAATATTTGCACGCCGTTATGAACCCTGTATAGTGAGGCTTTTCAGGTATTTGCTTCAAGAGAGCGAACTCTGTAATCAATAATTGATTTATTGGTAAATCTTCACCTGGTGTTTCTAGTGGTCCGGTCTGATTTAATTGTAATTTAATTTAATTCAACTTTTCAAATCCTTGAATGAATTTTGTGCCCAGAATTTTTGAAAAATTTGTAATTTATTTGGAACAGGTTAGTCTCTCCGGCGGCTCTTAGCACGTCGTCGAAAAAAATTTCTATTGACGACGATTTTCTGACCATTTCAGAGGTGGTGTGCTCGACGCAGTAGGTACCAATAGTCTTCACAGCCTTAAAAACTCTTCATTGATTTATAAATCAGCAAAGCTTTTGTGCCTCTCGCTGAAGTTACGTATAAATCGCTGTATGCAGCATAAGATAAGATGGGGATTGGATTGAGGAGTCTCCTCTAAACGTTCGGAGTTCGTTGGTTGAAAAAGATGCCATAAAACTTACTTTTGGTGGTTCTTCTGCGGGCTCTAAGACGGTAGCCGCGCGCTCTTCGTTAGCACGCGCGATTTCTGCAGGTCTTGCTGGCCTATTTCCTAACGGATTGACGATGTTGTTTATGTACTCTTTGGTGAAGTTACTCCGGCGATCTCGCATAGGGGAGCAGGTCGTAGCGATTTGCACATAAATTTCTGAAAGTTCAGGAGAACGAAGCGACGATGTCTACTCGACCACGTGCGTATTCAACTAGTCTCCAGACCCGAACAAACTTAGTGTAACCACTGTCGACTAATTTTAGACTCAACTCTACAGCTGTTTGAGACTCTGAGGGTCTGCAAGATCCACGAAGGGAGCAGAGAGTATATCAACGAGACGCGTGATGTTAGAGCAGAAATGTGTAACAGACTACCGCTCAAACTGTTCAAACGCGAATACACACGCGGGATCCCGGTTTAGGTATTGCGCCCCCTGCTTTGTGCTTAACTGCACGGGACAGTACGTAACAAAACCCCCTAGTCCCACCAGTGGCGTACTAAACCATATGCCCACTCACACAACAATTAAATATATGACGCTCAATACACAGGCTTTCAGCTTTGCCACTACATTATTTTCATTAGTTCGAACTTTCGTAGGAGGGATATTTCCACCGGAATGGTCTATTTACTAAATTACCTACAAATGCTCCCAACCGCAATTACTTCCCTTCTACTACTTTTCATTTAACGGATCCTTTTATGTTTAGTCAAATATACAAAGTAATACGCTACGTAGCCGCGTAGTTCTCAGGATATGGAATTAAGTGTTTGTAAACAGCAGTTATTCTCATTGAACTTAATCTAATCTATATCTTTCATGGACGCAGTCAGCGAGCGTTATCCAACATTTTGCTAGAGACAGAAGCCATAGTCAATTAGCAACAAAATAGCTTTTCATCAGCTTCAATCGACCAAATGCCCCAACCTCTTTAGATTTGGAGAAAATTATCATTTGAATCAATTAAGTTGGAACCTTATGAAGAACAGAATCGATTAGCTAAGCAAAAGCGCAACAAAGTAACCTAGACAACCTTTGATGTCTCACATTGGCATTGTATAACGCTTGCTGCAGCTGCAAGCGAAACGTCAGGTAGAAAAGGCCGGAAAGCGGTTGATTTGCAGAATACACACCAGGCCTGAGCAGCATTGCTTGATAAAATCACAGTTTCCCAACATTTACATTTAAAATGCTGACGCTACTGAGCTGCCGAACAGTATCTGCATAGACATAGGACACGGGTAGCCCAAGTAATAAAAAAACAGGGGTGCAATGAAGAACTGAAAATCTAATCGTTTGTTCTCTAGCTCAGATCAGTGTCCGAAGCAGACAGTTTGTTTAACGGCAAAGCTGGGCGCTGCTGCATTTATTTCGGAAAGATTCCAATTTTATAAGGCTGTAAATTTTTTACGGCCAAATGTGTGCCAAAATAGTAGCATTTCGTTCCAGTAAACTCTGAACAATGTACGGAAGGATGAACATTTTCAAACAAATGTATTTTCGGTTAATTTTAATGACCAGTGCGACGGATTATTGCAACGAATTATGTTTCTTAACATTTCGATGTTAATTCATTTCTCACGGGCACTTTCAATTATTATACTCAGAAAGAAATATTGGGAAATTTGAAATTGTTTTTTGCTTCTCACCTTCAGCTGTTACACGATTGTTGCACTCAAAATCGCAACATTTGAAGAGTTTTTCAGACCGAAATAATTGAACTCCCTGTGGAAAGGAGGTTAATCTAATTTTGTTCCAGCTGTGTCTACCACTGAAATTTTGAAGTAACCAAAACGAGTTTCTCAAAAGGTACGAAAATAAGCAAGAGTTGTTGATGGAATAAAAAATTTTATAATTTGCAGAAATGAACAATTGAAAAGTCTTCCTCGGTCAAAAGAAAATTGCAATTCGATTTCCAAAAGATAAAGCCTTTATGTGCCACACTCCAACAAAGAATCTTCAGTTGTAGATAAGTTCTATATGGTTGAGGCGGATTCATGTTTTATGAAAATTTCTTTTTTGGTATTTTGCCACAAAATTTTTGCTTGCTCAAAACATGTTGATAATAATCCCGGATAAGGCCAGAAACACTACACATTTTCCCCGATTTATTAGCCAATAAAGTGGGCCAATTATTGAAGGTCATCTTTTTGGCCGTTATCGACTTTACACTTCGATATTGTTCTCGCAATAAATTGGTGCAATTTCAGAAACTAACAGAAATGTCGATACTTTTGCTCCGTTGTTTTGTGTTGGTGACGATGTGTAGATCAAAGCACATGAGGCAAGAGCCAAATTTTTGCTTATGCCTCCAACGAAGCAACAAATTTTCTTTATTAATTCATTCAACACAGATTTTCAACATCTGAAACACAATATGAAGAAAAAAGATAACGAAAGTACCTAACAAAAAAGTTTTAAAAAATTCAACATCCTATATACAAATAATGGAAAATTGTAAAATTCAAGCAAGAAAACTTTAGGCTTGCAACACGCGTCGTCGATTTATACAACCTAATCCATATATACATTGTTTAGTTCCGCAACGATAAAAAACGTTTCATGGTAACGATTCAGTACCAGCGGTCGTGCTCAACGTCTGTACAAAAAGTAACACCTTTAAGAGACCAGAAGGAGACCAACAGCTGACATTCATCAAGCCGGGGGTATTTAACCTAATATTTGTCTTAACGAGTTATTTTTGATCATTTTCGCAGTGGAAACTGAAGATTGATCATTCTGCTAATAAACGTTAAAAAATAACTTTTGGGCTTTGAAAAATAAAGCACACAAACTGTGCAAAGAGTTGAGCTTTAAAAGCTCGAAAGCTTACAGCAAAGCAAACTTTCAGTCGACAGAAATTCTATTACTTTTTAACTCAAATTCACCAGTTTTTAAATGTTTTGAAAACGATTTATTGAGCCTGTGATCCTTTAAAAGCGTATCAAGATAAAGCAGCGACAAGAGACAGAAAAGTTTGCAACCATGGTACATGAAGAGAAAACAATAAAACTGATGTGCATCAGAATAAAGAAAAAATATAATCGTGCAGTAGATAATAAGGGTGCGTAGTCGAGGGCAGAAGGGTGCCCATAGCCAGGTGTGCACTATGAGGCACTCGCCAAGTGGAACAAACTCATAAGTTATAGGGTAATACGCAGTGGCGTACAAGTCTGTATTAGACAGCCGATCAATTTATTTTTGTGTTATTCTACTCATTAGGTATGCGCCTCAGAAAGACATCGGGGTGGAAAATCTTTTAAATCCTCAAAATGGGAAAAGGGTGGAGTATCAATTTTGCTTCTCAACGTACAACAAAAATATCCCGTTGCATAATAATATATACTGCAATTCCGAAACTCGGCCGCTTGATAAATAAAATAATTTCAATGACTATTTCAGTGAGTATCTCAATCGTCGGGCACATTTTAATTTAGAGGAGTGATATGTTTTAAATGTGTCTCAAAATAAACCATATCATTAGCACACGCTGTGCTTAACTGTCTTCAACCGAAACACCATATGCCGGCAATTTTATTTATTTTTATTTTGCCTTTACAAACTTCTTCTCTAGTAATTCAAATACTTCTCACAGACTTTTATTGAAATGCGACCGTAAAATTTATAGCTGAACAATCTTTTTCATGGTAGAGTACGAGGCATTACTTTGGCCAAACTAAAACCCTAGTACTTTATAAATACCGACGATTTTCTATTTCTGTAACAATAGGCCATGTCGTTTGCCATTAGGCAAATATTTTGTACTTGTGCCAAATTAGATCAAAGATGCGCACTTTTTGCATAGCCATTTGACAAAGATACGACATTATATTCAATGCGTTTTAAGCTTTATTTTAGTTAGTTAAAATAAAATGGGAAATTAAACCTAAAAGTATGCTTTCCAGTTGCGCCTAATAAAATTACTCACTCCTGCACCTAATTATTGGGTGAAGGATATTTTGCAAGTAAAAAAAGAACAGAGAACAATACGGCCGAATTGTATATAAGTATAAAATAATTTGAAAAATCGTACATTTTTTTAGAAGTATACTTTCCATCGACATACTCACTCAAGAGTGAAATATTGCAGGACTAACTCAGGCCTTTTAGGTCGTCGTGGAGTTGAGCTAAAAGGAAAATAATTTCTTCCTTCCAATATCAAGCAGTGAGCTCGAAACTCTTTTTACAAATTAGTGAAACTTTTGACTTTTCCGCGTTGTCAGGACGTCTTTGAAAATAATTTTTTTCTCAGCTTTTTCTAGGGGCTAGCATTTTCACAGTGGTGCTGCGTCGATCAACCCACCTATGAAGATGCAACCCACTCGTGCATGCGAAACGTCAGTTTTCATCACGAAAAACCAGTCTCAAACAGTGACCGCGAAAGTTTAACTCTTTTGATGGGGTTGAGTGAGTGTTTTAGTTTAGATTTTCGACGCCCATGGTTGCTAATCATTGAAAATTCAGCGGTTCATTTCCTACACGATCGTTTGCGATAAAGTTTGGCGTCTAAAACAGATAGGCTGGCCAAAAGAGAAGGAAAAAGCTCTCTCAAAGAGTTATTTTTGGAAGGTCACATTTCTAGGTAGCAAAATTGAAAAAGAGTTTGGTTGCTTGCTTGATTACAGGTGACAAAAATAGTGTCACAACAAACACGACTGAGAATCCTAGATTATTGGTTTAATTACGATTTTTTTGACAAAAATAGCTAAAGTTTCAAGGAAATTCTAGTAAAAAAAATGACCCGCAGCTGCTGTGACAAGAACATCTACAAATCTAATTTTGCTCTAGTGGCATCGTAACTATTACAGTTTTCCGGTCTTCAAATCGATTTGGGTCAGTAGTCTTTAAGCGCGATAATTATAGAAAAAAAAACTTTTTGCTGATGCCAGAAGCGCCTACACCTTCACGTTTCACGAGAAACATTAGCATCAATGTCGTCATTAAACTAAACATTCTACGGTGGTGCATCTTTCATAAGATTAAAGTCTAATAAAGTTTTTGGATAACCGACCAAAACTAGTTAGACAGCGTAATGAAAATCGACGTGTTTCTAAATCAACGCTCACAGATCTATTGCTGTGACATTTTTGAGATGCTCTAATAATATAATTTTCCCTGGCACGTTCCTTGGATATTTTGGCGCCTGCTTTACTCAAACTATATATACACATCAAACCAAAAGAGTTTGCTTTCAATTACATTTAGGAACAACGTTTTGGGGTGGCTAACGAGTTTCCTTGATAACATTGATATTTCACTATATGCGTGCCGACGAAGCCGATAAGGGCGAAATCTCACTTTGAATCTAAAACTCATTTTTTGCCTGTTGATTCATGGACTTTAACTCCTTGTAGAACATTGCTCTGTCAACTTTTCTGTACATTTCGTATGCATGTTTCGATATGTGTGTTAATAATGTTCTAATTACCTTATGTAGAATTACTGTGTATATTTTCCTGACTGTATTTCAATTTAATCCAAAAGAAATTCCTGGGTTCCAGTCAATTTTATTGTTTATTATTTAAAATGTCACAAATTTTTTTTTACGTTTCGGTGTCTTTCTCCACCATCATCAGTTTGTCGAACATACACATTCATAGTCATCATTAATTTAAAAAAAAAGAGCTCTATCAAAATATACATACTAAAATACAAATTACAAACATATTAAAAAGTATATTAAAAACAATAGGTTCACAGGTGATGAGTCAGGACAATCATGTTCGGGAAAAGACTAGAATCTATTGTTTAGAGATTTAAATTTTACTTACGTGTATGGCTGTTTCCAACTTCACATTTGACAAGCTATTGAAATCCTTACTTTGTTGAATTTCGAGCGAGAGAATAAAGAAACTGTTTATATTTGGCTTTTTCTTTGCATTCTAGGAATATTCAATTGCTCTGCAATTCTTCAATATCAGGTGTTTATAGTAGTAGTAGCAAACATCTTTATTTCTAAAAAAAGACTATCGACCTATCGGTCTTTCTGCCTTTGTTTAATACATGTAGTCTTAGTCTAAATAAAAAAACAAAGATGAAAATTCTCTTATTCTAGGTTAATAATCTTATTAAATAAACTTTCCAATTCTAATGACAAGAAAAAAATATTTTATTGTCCAGTAGTCAGTTGCGTTTGTGATTGCGGTGTTTAAATTTTATGTAGTTGGTTTAATTAGTGTATGTATGTGTTCATTTAATTAGTGTATGATATACAGAGCTAAGATTGTCTGTGTCTGATCTAAAATTCATTGCATTCTGATGTTTTTTTAATTTGTATCATTTCATGGATTCTTCTCTTATTATAACTGTCTTCATTGATTGATATTTTTGTGTTATCAAATCAAAACTATGTAACTTTTGTTGTGCATGTTGTGCTAATGCTGTTCCATTTTCGTTAACCTTTCTTAAGCTATATTTATGTTCGTATATTCTTTTCTTTAAATTTGTCCTGTTTGACCTATGTATGTATTGTCACAGTTCAAACACTCAGTCTTGTATATTACATTAGGTGTGTTTAACTTATCACCTTTAGGTTTAAAATTTTGTAACATTTTAAATAATAAACAATAAAATTGACTGGAAATCCAGGAATTTCTTTTGGACTTATGTAGAATTTTATAACAAATGTATGACATTTTTCAAAGCAGCACAGCTGAAAAAAAGATCGCGGAAGAACCAAGTGCGCTTCATGATGGCATTCATGATCACATTCAATGGCTTTTCGCAGGTTTTACTTTCCGTTCAACCCATTTCTGAAGAAGATAACGGAAAATAAATGAAATTGCTTGAAAAAATTATCCAAGTTTACATAAGGGTACCTAATTATAAAAATGCCCGCATTTATGCAAATGTACTTTCACGGATTTCAGTAAATTATTTCAGTTGTCCTGCAAACTAACTCCTGGTAGCATCTTCAATGAGCAAATAAAGTAGTGAACATGAATTTTTCTTCTACAGACTTGCCGAGTAAGTTACATTTTGTTGAAATGTTTTAAACCTTACATTAGACCTAATACATTTGAGTGCGCGCTATTTAAAAAAAACCGGCATTTGCTGATTTCTTTTTAATATATTTTTTTTATTTAACTAATAAAGAATCAGCTAGTGGAAAATTGTAGATTTTAAATTGTGAAGGGTTTCAATGTAGGTAGCGACACCTTTTCGTAGAATGTAGAGCCCTGGTGCAGTCAATGGGCGATTAATACGGTAAGGTGAATGTGACGAAGAAAATGGGGGAAAATTTCCAATCGTTTTCAAGTAGTTTTCACAATTAAGTAGTAGAGTTCGCATTAAGCAAAATTTAAAAAAATATATTTAATTGATTTCCCGCACTAGATTTATATAGATTCAATAAAAAAATAATAAGGCGCCTTTATTATTAACTAATCAGGTAATACCTTCCTATTGTTGATGGCGCAAACCTACAGTTTTTATTCCTTATGTTTGCAATACAATATATATTTCGAACCGATTGTTTGCTTACTAAAGAGCACAAAGAAGTATTTTTTATACTAAATATAAATAACTATCTATAAATATCTAAATACCGATAAATCATTTTTTTCAGATTACACCAGACTAGATGTTCTTCCATCTCAACGTCAAGCGCGTTTCCTTGGTCCCTTATTAGGATTTTTTCTCGCTACTTTGTTCCCCAGTTTGGCAATAGCCCGATTGCAACAGGGATCCATTAAATTTCAGTATGATCCGGCGCCATCAGTACACCCCCCTTTAATTAATGTATTTCAAACCCCCCTGCCTACTGAGGCACCTATCAAGAAGGAGCCTCCAAAGTTTCAGCTGGAAGCGACGGTCCTACCTGGACATTATGCAGGTGGACCAGACATAGGCCTCACTAATATCGGAAGTGCTGATTATCTAATACCAGCTAACTCTGATAAGGTAGCGGTGAAACGAGCAGTTTCCTCTAGATACATGCCAGCTTATAGACGAAATCGGTACAACACTCGCAGGAGATTTCCGGCCTATTTGGACTATGAGAACTATGACTATTTCACAAACCTTAGACTGAAAGATAGGCGAAGGAATCAAGCAAGAAGGCCCGCAGGTCTGAATTACGACTACGACTATGACTATTATTCCCCCGATAGAAATCAAAGGAGGAAGCAGCAAAAGAAAAAAATTAAAAAATAATAATAGGAACTATGCAGATTATTACAGCGACGAGGATTTGGACAATGATGTTGAACCAGTGACGGTGGGACTGAGACCTAGACAACAGCAAACTACTACTGATAGTACTGATGCTACTGATACAACCACAACGGCTATTACCAATGGAACAACCCCGGCAACTACCACCAGTAGTTCTGCTGCCTCAGGATATGGCAAGTGTTGCTCAAAGAGTGTGAAATATATTTCAGTTTTAACTATTGGTCGATTCACAGGTCCGTACAGCGGGAATGAAAACATCAGTATCACATACGGACCTCCATCAGCAATTAAGCCCGTTTATGGAGTCCCCGGTTTGGCACCAGGGACACCTTTAGGCGAATGGACGCCAAGTTATTCCTATGAACCAGCCAGTTCCTACCCTTCTCAACATCACGGCTCCTATTACAACTCAGCGCCTAACGTATACGGGACTTTAGGTAGCTCGTATGCACCACAAGGAGCCTCCTACTCCCCTAGTGTCTCATATGGAATACCCAGCGCCACTGGTGATACCCAAATTAAACCCTACCCTAGTCCTTCGTATGGTGCGCCAAGTACTTCATATGGAGTCCCAAGTCGGACTTATGGAGTGCCTGGACAATCTTCCAGCCATTCGCCAGCATCCTCCAATGCGAGAGCCAGTAGCTATCAAAGCTACCAACTGCCCTTATCTAGCTGGTATGGAAGACGTGCTAGTCACAGTGACATTATTGGGCGCGTCCAAGATATCATCAAATATGACTAGGACTGATGATAATTATAATGATTATTGTTATTATTAGACACCAATGTACAGGGTGTTTGAAAATAAAGGGATGCACTATTGTAAAAATACGTTTTCATTATTTTCGTCGCAATCGGGATAAATCTTATAGCGAGGAGAATAAAATAAAATAATTGTAAATTTTGGAGTTGTTCTCTTTTTAAACGAATAGGGAGAAGTCTCTTTAGCCGCAATGAACTCAGTTACGGTTTGTGCTGCCGCGAACTATAAAAGCGCAGGTTTATTCAGAATATCTCGTAAACAATTTGAAACATGCCCATGACAGGGCTCCACCTCATTTCAGTCGAATATTACATAAAACCATAGGAAACTGACCAATTGGATGAGGTGGAGCAATGGGTTAGGCCACCTCGATCACCTGACCTGAACAATCGGGACTTTTAACTTGTGGATAGACGAATTGGGAGGAGCCCCTTTTGCGGCAATGAAATCATATGAAATCCAGTTCCGATTTGTGCTGCCACGACGCTTAAAAGCGGAAGTTTATTTAGAATCTATCGCAAACAAGTGATTCAAGGCCGTTTCAATCCTACCAAATTTTACATAAAACGATTGGAAAAGGTGGAGCAATCGGGACTTTTTTGGGTACCTTCGATCTTTAGCGACGCAATACGAGGGTGTCGCTAAGAGAAATGGGTGTTTTATTCCTTCTACGCAACTTCTACCTAAAATAGGAGGCAGATGATTGGACAACCAACCAATCGTCTAGTCGCTCCAGATAGTCACTCAACCAATAGCAGGGGCGGTAGCAAAAGGACGAGAAACTCAGCAACTTTTGAGATGCTCAAGAGTTTTCATATTTAAAGGACAGGAACTAAGATGCCTACTTTATAAAAATGTTTGAATAGGCTTTTAACAAAGAGTTTGTAATATTATATATTTTTATTCTTTCTTTTTTATATTCAAAGGTATATTATTATCTATACCTAGTCTTTCTAATTAATTGAATCCAATGTGGAGTTGTCCCTAGGCAACCAAAAATACAACGCGACATACAAGGCGTGTAACAGAGTGAGACAAAACATAAACAACTATGACATTTTTGTTTGAGGACATGGCAAAAAAGGGGTTTTTATTTTAAGTAAACTTGAAACTCCAGAAAAAAACAGAAAAACACAGAAAAATTAAAAAAATAAAATAAAATGGCGAACAAAACGTGAAAGGAGTAATGTTTAGATTTCTATTTAATCTGATCATTAGTTGCCACAGACCACGAACACAGTTCTGTGTTAGCAATTAACCCAACTTTGCAAATAGACCCGAAAAACCAAAACAACAAAATGAATTTAAAAGATTTACCAGAATCAACTGTAAAACTGGTGTCGAGTTTCCCAACGGAACATACTGGAAAAATTTTGAAACGTATGGCGGTTTTCTTATAAAATCGTGTAGGAATTTTAGTTGCATTCTAATCGCAAGTGTTTTCTAGTTGCTTTGGCTAGTCTCCAGCCCCAAAGACAGAATCTGATTAAACCCATAGAAAAACTGGCTATTGAAAGAAATATACCCATGGAAAATCTATATAAAATATTGAGTGTTTACATAGGAATTATTAGATTATTTCTCCATAGCACAGATAAAGACTTTGTTGCTGCGCTAACCGATTTAGGGCTTTCCAAATGATTTTGTGGCAAGTTTGCCATTTGTAGACAATAGAAAGGAGCTGGAGGACACGTTTTTCGTGCCCAATTATGACAATTTTCGAAATGTGGCCAGCATGAAATGGAGAATAGATATCAGTTTACTCAATAGGTAACGACTTATGCATACATAAGCCCTGCAAGTTTAGCTCCCTATCCATTTTTTTCAGCGCACTGACGACTAAAACACCGTCGAGTGTGATACTTTCCATAACGCTCAAACATGGGAAATCATATACAATCGAGCTAAACCCCAAAGCATTTCATTTGTTAAGATTTAATGTTGCGCGGTTACTCAGAGAAATGAAATGCCTGCAACTGAACTAAAATTAGCCGGTAAATCATTAAAATAAAAAAGCATGTCATATAGTGGACTCATATATTACTAACTTGCTTAAAATATATTTTATTTATATAACAACGCATTTTATTATGTAACAGCTTGAAATTAGATTAATAAGAATAACATGAAACCTATCTGTTGGATGGGACATCCCATAGCAGAACTGTAAACACCCACATATGTAATATCACCTATTAAGAAAACAAAATTCTCATTACAAAGCCCACAGAACCTTCTCCAACTTACCATATATGAAAATACAAATACTCTAGCCAAAGGATACCGTCTTAAGAAGATTCCAGTTCTAACACTGACTGCATCTAATGTTGAATAAGCACGTTTAACCCGTCGCGTCATTCCAGCATCATGTGGTAAAACCCTCATGAAATTGGGTACTGAAACTCTGTCTGTAAATAAAAAATTGAATAAACTTCTACAATAGTTCCAAACATTAAACTAACCATCATTTGATTCCTGTACATTGATTATTTTCACACGGTCTCTCTTCAGTTCAGCGACATTCCTCTTGAACTCTGCCTGAAATATTTATTTTACACATAATCCACCCCTAGCGTGAAATAACTGACCTCAAGTTTTTCCAGCTTGCAGTCTTAAAGCATTTCTTTCAGTAGTCACAGTTTCTAAATTATTTTGCTTAAGCATCAATGTCTGTGTCAAAGACTTTAGTCTATTTTCGAATTCATCATTCTCAGAGCTTTCGGATTTCCTATGCAACGCTTGGCGATATTTCGTTACTTCTTGAATTGCCTGATTTAAACTGCTTTGCAACTGGTTTATTTCTTGTGATTTCTTTTCCAGCTCCTACATTTATTGAGGAGTAAGAACACATTTACATTAATCATACGATGAATACCTTAATTTTCTGGGAACAGTCTTCTTCTGCAATTGATCTAAGATTCTTTTCGCCGAGAAGATTTTGTTCTAGTAACTGATTCGATTTGTTTAGGCCTTGTTGAATGACCTGATGTTGCATTTGTAGTGACTGTAAGTCGTTCAGCAGCTTAATGTTCTTTTGGTTTAATTCTGACACTTTTCCTTGTTGGAATTCTAACTCCTTTCTGAAAAATGGTGAAGCAGAGTTAATATACACTCATAGCATATTTGCCTCTGCTTACTTTAGCTCTTCGTTGTACGATGCAAAAATGTCTTTTTTAACTGTCTCATTATTATCACTTGTCTGCTTCATGGTTATTAATTTTTCCTTTTCCTGTAACACCCTCTGAGCTCTAGCTATATATTGCTCTTTTTCATGCTGAGTCGAAGCAAGCTGTTCATTTAATCTCTCCACTTGGAATTGCAGATTAACATTTTCATTTCTCACTTCAGAGTACAAATGCTGAATGTTTAGAAATTGTTTATTAACATCTTGATTTTCCTGCTCTAATTTGGCTACTCTAGTCTGGTACTCTTCTAGTTCCTGGCGCACCAAAAAACTGTTGTGCAATGAATTGGAAGATACAGATGTATGACTACTTTTCACTGACTTGTCAGTTATGCTTTCTTCAATCGCAGCCCCTACAATCACCATCAGTTACTGTCTGACTTTTGAATAGAAACAAATCTTACCTGTTCTTTGGTTCTCACATACGGATGTGAATACATCTGGACTGTTCTCAAGTGGTCCTTCTAAAGGAATATCGGGAGTTGGAGGACTAGGAATTTCTCATAGGCCCTCGAAATTTTTCAGGCTCCTTTTGTGGTTCTCGGCCTATCCTAAAAACAGCAAAGTGAATCTTGGGACGCAAGTTAAGGCGCGGTTTGAGCCTCACTCTTCATCAAAGCTTTGCTTGTTTCCATCATTCAAAACTGTTGCAGCATTCTGGTCGATTTTGTTCAGCAGATTCTCTGCATGTCCGGCCAGATTTTGGAAGCCATGCCATTGTTCAATTAGTTGATTTAATTGAGAAATAACATTTTCCCCGTTTGTTATTCTTGCTTATATTGTTGACGTATGTTTCTAGGTTAGAGTCATATTTTGAATCCACTGGTGGCGACTTTTTTATGTTTAATATCTTAATTTTCAAAAAGTTTAATAAATATTAGATATTACAATGGTATTTGATTTAAATTATTTATTTGTATATCATGTGGGCATTGCCACAGTGTGTATTGCAACATAGATAACTATAAGACTTTAGATCTGTGGACGCCTCTGGATCAACTTTTGAAAGTAGTGAGGTTATAAATTTGTTTATGCTTGTGTTAGAAGTTATAATATTAAAATGTGTTTTTGTTGCTCAATGATTTATTCATTGCCTATTGATTTGCAGGATTGGTAAGTTTAGCATATTTAAATCTATATATTAGAGCTAATTGTATAGGTTTCCATTTTCTTAAAATTTCCTGAAAATGAATAAACCTGTGGGTGGAATTATTAATAATGTTCATAATTAATGTTTTTGATATATTTGAGAGGACGGTGAACGTGTCGTTTGAGTTTTCAAACGAGTTACAAAGAACACTTTAAATTAAGCAGTTTCAGTGAAAAAAAATCTTGGATGATCCTTATATTAAAAACTTTTGAAATTCGCTTGCCCAAAACCA
Source organism: Dendroctonus valens (assembly GCA_024550625.1). Taxonomy (NCBI): domain Eukaryota; kingdom Metazoa; phylum Arthropoda; class Insecta; order Coleoptera; family Curculionidae; genus Dendroctonus; species Dendroctonus valens. Next base: position 4,394,477 of record JAJTJO010000038.1, on the reverse strand, counting down.
CTTATTTATGCAAGAAAATGAGATTGTCCGATGGTATTTGCAGCTAAATCGTGTTTCAGATATCAACAATTCATAACTCCACATGCAAAATTGTCGCTAGGATGCATAATAATTGTGTTTTTCGCAAAAGTTTGAACATCTTTTCTAAGCAACTTTTCTTTATTTTCCTCTTTCGGGAATTCAACAAAATGCCCCTTACTTTTTTTACACATTTGAAATATTTATAGTTTATTCTTAATTTTTTGAGCATTAACGATATGTTCACCTTTTTGGTAGTGTTCTAGTTTTGCAGGCCGTCGCGTTTGTAGTTAACAATGTGCCCTTATGGATAATCCTTTTACTAAGGGCTTTTCTAATATGTGTTTCTAGTGGAAATGCGGTTTTCTGCCTGTTTTAACTCATTGAAATTCAAACCAGGTACAAAATAGTCGACATGTCGAAAAGACAAACTAGAAGCCTCAGATCCAAAATAATCGATATTTTTGCCCCATTTCAGGCCGTTTTTCATTGGTCACTACTGACGTAGATTTCTTAGTATATATATATGGACATTGGAGACCTTCTTAGGTCGGAAACAATCCATTGAGCGCAAAAAACACGCATTTGCGACAATTTAAAAAACAACCGGTAGAGGTCGATTTTTCGAAAAAATAAATATCTCTCAAAATACTTCGAGCACTACATCATTTGCATCTGAATAATGCGAAGAATGCACCGAACTCATAGAAAAGCACGCAAGAAACTTCCATATAAATTAATAATGTAGAATAACCCGAAAATCGCCAGTTCTTCTGGCATGATCGTTACTACTCTCATCAACTGGGGTGTTTAAAAAGCGAACCCTTTATTTAGCATTTTGCATCCAGAAAGCTATTTATATTCACGTTATTCAGCAACAGCAATTTTTTGAAGTAAAAAAATAAAATATGCGAATAATTGTAAGCTGGTAGCTAGAGGGTCAGCGACAGTGACAAATAATTTAGAAAATACCCTCAAATAATTAATTATCTGTTCAAAAACCACAGCGTATAAAACCATAGAGACAATACAAAGGATTTACAAAAAGGCGTTTTAGAGTCGTCACCCCTTTTTCACGCCTTTAAAAATTAATCTGATTTTAAAGAGACCCTTCCAAGGGCTTTTTTTTCGACAGTTACTTGATCTGTGGCTGACAGACGTACATATTATTAATGCGACTGTTATGACCACAATAGGGTTTAATTACACTTTTAAACCATGGTAAATTTCAACGATTCAATAGTTGAAAAAAATCTGTATACAGAATATGCTTTAATTTCCTCTTTCATAGCCAATAGAATGGTTGGAATGGTAAAGTTTAAATGATTTAAAAATAATTAAAAAAAATAATGTAAATGCTCACCACCAGGGTCGATTAGGAGGAACTTTTAGCGTAAAAATATTTCACTTTTAGTCCTCCTAAGCAAATTACAATTTCCCAGTTTATGCCTAAAAATGTTCGCCCACTTCTCATTTCCTTTGAAATTTCTTGTTACTAGTCTAATCCTCCATAGAATACCAATTCGTTGGTCATCTGAAAGGGCCGAGTGTAAGAATAGGGAAATAATGATTACGAAATTATAAAGTATTCGTAACGGCATCAATGACTGCATTAGATCAAAATTGAAATATGAAAATGTCCATGTGAATGGGAAAGTTGATTTAAGATCGAAAACAATTGGCTGATTTTGCATTTTACGATGCGTGAAGAAGCCAGATGCCAGCCATTAATTTCTGTTTAGATTCAATTATAAGGGTGAACTGGGACATTGCGTAAATTGACCACTGTCCATGCGACTGCTACTGCCCTTACACGGTCCATTGCATTCTGGGCTAGTGAAGTGCCCTTCAAATCGCCTCTCATAATAAGAACGCGTGCTACTCAATACTCTTAGGATTAAACTTATTCAATTTCCTATTGAATGTTTCTATGCACACTATTTAAATATTTGCAACTAGAAGACGGATTGTTTGAGTATTTCGCATTTGGTAACAAGTATCATGCAATAAATAGCTTCACGTGCGTTATTGGAGAACTAGACAATTACATTCCAAATCATCATAAACAGGTCAATAAACAAACGTTATTATTTGTTGGAGTGATACTTTGGGCTGTTAATGAATTAATTAGTTCGATGTTTTTATTAGGCGTAGTGACTTCCAATTGGAAAACAAGGGAGAATCTTCAGTTGGGCTTTTTTCCAAGTAGTCTGAGAAGTTTCATAAATGTTCCATTTTTGTGGAGAGTGTGGAGTTCCAGTGTCAGAGTCGTCAAAGGGTTTTTATTGTAAGCAGGTTTAGGTTTCCTGAGTGTAATTTTCAGCTAATGAGAGCTAGTAGGTTCAAAACCGGTCCTGGGTCGTGTCTGAGATCAGCTTTAGTTACATTAACAACATTTCCATTTGCATTGCCAAAGATTAAATTTATCTCATTAGCAAACTGCACTTTTCATGTTTATCGGATGCATACTTACCATTGGCAAATGCGCCTTCTATTTTTAGCTAATTATTGCTTCAAGTGGTTGTTCAAATAAAATCAATGTCTTCTGTTCACTGAGTTTCCCATTGTAATTTCCTTTGGACTAATATGTTAGTTGGATATGAGGGTTGCTTAAAAATGTTCCTGCACTAATAAATATTATTTGCTCTGTTTTATGAGTCACTCTAATTCTTTCTCCGCATATCAAAGTGCTATGTTTCACAAAGACTTTGAGTCCTGTGTGACGTAATGGACGCGTGCTTCGCACGTGACTTCGTCCATTCAATTGTTTCCGTTTCTAAGACCAGCACGTGACAAAAATGGCTGACTTTAATACTTTAAATATTTTTGCTGTGGGATTTCAATCGAAAATTGAAAAGTGTTATTACATGTCAAATATTGCAACTCACAGGGCGGTTACTCTCTACTAATTCATTGTGAAAATCGCTATTCATTTGATTTTATTTCTATTAAAAACCAGGTTTCCCATCGGACAAGTTGGTTTTCACGTATTTGGGAGTATTTGCCGACATTTGATATTCGCATTTTTGACAAAAACAATACACTACCCCCCACCCAACTACTATACGAACGCACAAACATGACAAAGATCTAGGAAAGACTCATACAGCTACAGACAAAATGGACAAACAACCCCTACAACTGGACCATACTGAATCCCCTTTGTCTTACAAGACCAACCAGACAATCCCGCTTCCGTTTCCCTACATTAACGCTACTTGAACACTTACAAACGCAACGGACTAGTGGACAATAAAATAATTTCTTCTTGCCACTGAAATCTTATTTATTTAATAGTATTGTTAACCTAGATTAAGAGAATTCTCATATTTGTTTTTTATTTAGATTAAGACTGCATTTATTAAACAAGGGCAGAAAGACCGATAGGTCGATAGCCTTTTTTAGAAATAAAGATGTTTACTACTACTACAATACACTAATTGAGTTGTTCCACTTTTTCGAAACTCTATTTTATACTTGAGGGGCGTTTCTGTAGCTGTGCTGCCATCCTCGGAGGAAGATTAAAACTAGTTGCAAATTTTCCAAATTTTTTGTAATTAAACAAAAGTAAAAATTGAATTTTTTGGTTTAAAAAATCTTCCTCTCCCTACCAAAACGCGCGCTTTGTAACGTTTACCAAAGAAAAATTAGATTTGCTTTTGGTGAACGTTACAAAACGCACGTTGCTGATATGAGTGAGATCTAATTTCACAATACGTTTTTAATTCCACGGCAAAACACTTTCCACTTCATTTAAAATTCAGTGAACTGTTTTTTGGAAAAAAGCTCGGACACGTCAAATTTTATTTGTAAATGCGATTTTCTATATACCCAATTTATTTATACAGGGTGGTCATAAAATAAGTTACGACCATCCACTTATTATTTTCAAATGGAATCATCCATTTTTTATTGCAATTTTGAATTCTCCATTGAATTCTAAGTACAATGCAGGTAACATTTGCTATACTTAAACTGAACAGTTACCGATAAATTTACGATTTGACCTAGCAATAATTAATAGTTCAAACTTCTGTAGTTCTGAAAAGGGTCGATTTATTTCAAGAATTAAATGTTCAAAATGTTTGCCATTTACAGCTTGATAATATCCAAATTATTATCTATTTTGCACATATTTTGCATGCTTCGCAAAACTCATTTCCTCTATCAAAATCATCTTCAATTAACTTTTGCACTGGAATAACTTGTAGGGATGATATTTGTGCTTTAGGATTATTAGGTGAACAACAGATTTTCGCAAATGTAAATTGGCCCCAATCTGCGAGAGAGGATATAGGATTTTCTTCCAAATAAAGGAAAACTTCGAGTTGATCATTTGCATCTTCAGCAGAACGTCCAGATTTAGGCAAATCTCTTACATGACCAATTTCTGCTGAAATTAGCTTCTATTCTACTCACGACCTTTTGACCTATGGGAGGACGATCACGGTGGACTTTATTAAATAATTGAGCTGCATCTATTTGGATACATATTCTATCACAAAACCCAACAATTCAGAGAATACTTCTGGGACTCACTGTATATGGATTAAATCCAGGTTTCTCTTATACAGGGTGGTCCTCAACTAATGGATTTGTCATTCTACAAAACTCCCAAACACAAATTGTTATGGTCATAGTGAAACTGGTTAAGAGAATCTATTAAAAATCAATTTACACTTTGACACCCTGTATCTCAGAAACTATTAACTTTCAGATAAGACAAATTTGCCTGAAACGCAATAGTTTTACCACTCACCCTGTATATAACGACAAAGGCAATTGGAGCAATTTGAAATAATTCCCCATTAGATGCGACTGGCCAATAAAATGTGAAACGCTGATGGACTAGTAAAATCCATGTGGATGCCAAATAATCGGCACAATCATTCAGGGTGTCACGTATAAGTTTTCGATAATCGGATTCCAACTAAGAACCCTTAATTTTTATTGTAAACTGCGTTATTGCGAAAATTTTATGACCTTTGTCAATATAGGACGCTCAACGTAACATGCACACAATCTATGCAGATGTAACTTGTTAATTAATATTTATTGGTTGAAGCGATTTCGAAATATTCGCGGATTTAAATTTCCTTTCGTTCCTAGGACCCGTTATTTCTCTATTACCTTGCACCATTGGATTTTATAACTTTGGAATGGCTTACAATAAACATGAAACATGCATAATAAAATCTTATCTAAATCAGATCTCCCAAAATTAAAATTGCTATTCTGAACTGCACTTTTCGGTGCGAGATTGAAAATCAATCAATCATTGAATTATATGACGGGGTGATACACTTAATTCAATATAAAATTACTAGAACTCCACTTTAAATGTCCTGTTATTGATAAATCGGCCAATGATGATTGGTTAATTTTAACGAGTTATTCTTTCCGATCAACCCGATGTCCAGAAATCATCAGTCAATGATAATCCCATAACCGGCATGTGTGGATGAATGCATGTTTACTTCCGGGAACAGATGTGAAACGTGTAGACTTTTCAATAAACACTTTTCAGTTTAGTGTATATCTATACATCCCAGTCAGTACTAATAGCATTAATCAAAGAAAATCTATTATTAATTCCGATTTGCGCACATGGGTAATCTGGCAAACGTTACACACTTTCTTTCAAATTTACGGGCGTAAATTTTGTTTTCTCATTACCTGCGAGAATACATTCGTGAGCGTCTTATTAGTTTCAACCGGGAAATCTGGATGAAATAAAAAAATCTGTTTATTCAAGCAAATTTATAGAGTCGTTAGAGCTATTTTTTGTGTCATTGTAAGTCAATTTACAAATTTCAAAGAAGAAATAGCAGCGATATGAAGGATATTTTGAAATAGTGCAGGATTTCTTGGGCAACTCTACTTAGCATATCCAGATAATTTTTCATGGATAAATTATGACTTTATCGAACGTTTAATAATTGTTTATTTTTTTATATGTATGACTTTTATATATATGACTTTATCGAACGTTTAATAATAATTTAGAGCTTCGTCAAATTTCTGGTTATTTATATTTATGCTGTTGGGATATTTTTGGAAAAAACTAAATCAATCACTAATGATCAACAGTTCTAATAAATATAGTAAAGAACATTCGCCTGCTATTTACCTGTTTGACATGGGTTGTTTTGCACAATTAATGCGTCGATCTTTCCTCAATTTGTTTGATTGGATATTAGTGAGATATTGAAATTTTTAATTATTCAAGTACCGAGATCGCTCTACTCAGAAAGCAATAGGTAATTCAGCACTTGATAAATTTAATCGAGGTCCAGATAAATAAATAGTATTAAATTTCGTCCAACTGGTTTGCGCCTCGACATCTGTTGTAGGTATAAAGAAAAATGCAATAAAAATCTGTATTATAAATTTATTTGCAAAAAATAAAAACGTATCTATTTACCATAAGTAATACATCATCACAGCCATAAATTAGGAATTACAAAAATCACTTTACAAAAATGTACACATGTCGAGAGACAAAATTCTTCTAATAATATTTGCATATCCATCGTTGTTCTATACTTTCGTTGAATTTGTTTTCGTTGATTTCGTTGCTGTTTTGGTGACACATACAGGGCGTGATCTCATAGTCGAGCACAGTTATTTCAGTGGATATGCTGGCCCTTCCAAATGTGGATACCGAATAGGTCGAATTGTGGCGGCATTTCTTCTTGTGGTACTTCTTTTGGATGTTGCTGGTCCAACTTTTGAATACCTGGAAAAATCATAAAATGTCACGATCTAGTGTTGAACTATGGCACTATGTCCTTAAGAACATTGTTCATGAGAGTCTTTATTGTTTCTTAAAACAGTTCATTTGTGATGGCGCCAACAAGAAACGACTACTTACATTTAGGCAGTTTTGTCCAGCACCGGTAAAAAACTTTTTCACTGACATTTTAAGCTGTTTCTAATACTCTCGTAAGTAATTAATGAATAATTTATTGATATGGCGTCGATTGGGATCAAGTTAAAGCGCTTCGAAACACTCACTCAACCCGGCGAATCATAACGTAATAAACTCGGTCTCTGTTTTCACACAGTTTTATCGGTTCCTCGTCCCCTCCTTTACTTCCGCGCGCTTTGCACTTGACTCTGCACCCTCATTTTATCCACCCTCTAATTATTAACCAGCTAAAGGAAATGTAATGTCTGTTTCCCACACTTGAATAAAATTTGCTCGTGAGAACTATCCGTTTTCTACTTTCCAGGCGGACTTTAGCACCACTTGTTTTTTTTTCACTAACTTGTAGTTACATTTTTCCGTTTTCCGAATCTGCATTTTTTCTGCATTGAGTCTTAGGTTCGTATTCACATATGAGTATCTCTCTTTTATTGGTGTCTCTCAACGATCGTATTTTTTCGCAACTTTTAACATAACATTGTGGGCAAATTTCCATATTGTTGCTCTCCGAAATAGTCAAATTAAAAGAGTTACTAGGTAGATTGATAATAGATCTTTATTTGTATAAATTCCACATCACTACGGATTAACTGGTTATTTATTTAAATGACGGCGAAGTTCTTGTTTGTAACAAATACTGTAAATTACAAATTAGCGTTGGTTATGGAAAAATAAATGGAATGATTGAAATTAATGGATTTCAAGTGAAGAAGCGGATCTTGATTATGAAACGATCGTCTTGAGTGGAGTTTTCCCTTTTTGGCAAAATTCATTTTTAGATGCTGCAATCAATTTTTAACTGGAAATAGTCAAGTAATTTTCCATCGAGTTTATGCGTCATATAAATATTTAGTCTGAAATGCCTATGACATTTTAGAGGCTCGGTTTTACGCAATTTCAACATAGTAACATGCAATTTGACCCAGAAATTTCAGCTTGCCTGCTCATTAGCGCAATTTAACTATTTTTGCGAAGTGCTTAGCCCTATGGACTAAATCAGGTCAAATCGTCGATCAGCTTGGGTCACAATTCAATTAAATACACGACCTTTCCCAGCTGAATAGAGGCACGTTTTCCATATTTGTACTGTATTATCATATAATGTGTCCTCTGTAATACGCAGCTAGGATTTCATCTGTTTTTATTTACGCGTACTATATTTTACGTAACTTATTTACTATTCAGCGTCAATTGTCTCATTTCAAGTTTAATAATCACTTGGAAATGAGGTCTTGCTGCTGAGGGGTTTTCTATTGAGTCAATAACAGAACTGTTCTCAAAACTCGTTTCCATTAATTTGAGCATCTACCATTGCAATTTCATACCTGCGTCACACAAGTGTGAAGCAATGATTACTTTTCGAAAAATTTGCCATTCATAAATTCGCAAGTTGTTAATTGTCCGATCAACGAATATCCAATTGCTCTGATGATTTGGTTGAGGTCACATTGTAGCGGAAGTCCGTATCTAACGGATGTAAATACGGTTTTTTACTTATTTCAATTTCAAGAAATTCAATGTCGAGAAAAGCTATCTGGAAATTTTGATCGGAAAGGATAGAAAACGGATTCAACTTCTATTTATTACAGTACAGTTTTTTCGTTTAGGATCAAGTGCATGTTGTTGTATGAAGGGCTAAAGAAAATGTCAGTATTAAAAATGCAATAATAAGTTTATTTTCAGTTCTATACATTAGGTACTACTGTGAAAAACAACTACGATTATTTTGCTAAATTAAATATTTGTGAAGTGGTAAAGAAAATACACTGATTATTTCGTTGAACATCTGTCTGAATGTCTAGGATTATTATTGTTAAAAGAATTATAACATTTTAGTCAAATATTGGCTTCAAAATGTGAGACACTTAGTTAAATTAAGCACACAACTCGTTAGAATGAAAGTAAATATTTTAATTTTTAATTTTTTTACGCTTTAATTTCAAAATTTTACACCGATTTTTTATAAGCACGCATCGGCAAGGCGTCGATTCAATGAATAATCAATGCATGAATTCATTCAAATATTTGCTCTCCCACGCCGTGTCAAGATAATCCCTGGAATTAAACCCTTTTTTAGCATTTTCAGCAAAGCGCTCAGTATACAATCGGCGACGGGGGAGAGCAACGGAAAATGAAAATAAAGTTGCTTTTAGGCTGGTGCACGTCGGGGTTGCAGTGTAATGATACCACTGGGGTGGCTAGTCGTGGGAAATAGTTAGAAAGCCGACTCTCATACGTTGACGAAGTTTAAGCCCGTTTGACTACGGCCATACACACGCCAAGCTCTTTCAATGACTATCACCCTCCAGCAGCTCTAATTTTTCTTACCACTATAGAGTGAAATTGATTTCCATCGCTGTCTTTTTCGACAATCGGTCGTTCATCCAAGTTCGAAGAATCGTCGAATATAAAAAATAAAACGTTTTGCTATCGTCAGGTTGACCATGAGTTCATAGAATAGCTATAAACAATTGGCAAAATCAACGTCATATTGATGATTGTTTTCATTTGTTTATTGTCGTCATTGGCAAAATATCATATGTAATCGATAATTTGCAAATTTGATTTCACCGAAGACTAGCGTATTTACATAAAGGGTGTGTAAAACCACTTAGATGATCATTTGAGTGCGAGTAAAACAGTTAAAGTTGTTATGAGACCGGCTTTTAACTACATTATGACGAGAACCAATTTTATTGCTGCCCGTCAGGCATTTATGATTATTTGTCATCTGGTTATGCAAATGCATGGGGGAACGTTTTGATATATTTCGAGTTTTTCGCTCTAGTGATCCACAAAATGCTTTCAAACACCAGACATTTTTGCCACAATTTATAAATCAAACGGCACTACATTTGATGGGAACCTACTTGGATTATTTGCCGATTTGATACATATAATGTAACTTTCCCCTAAGTGTCTGAATCATTTGATTTTTGGGGTTGCAACTTCTGGTTATTTAACCCAAAGTCACTTTACCAGGATAAATAGTTTTTGTCGGGGAAAATTGCAGTTCAAAAACTGAGCCATGAACAGGTTTCGGTGTTTGGTAATGCGGGTATTTGCAACCAATTAATTTGGGTGAGTTGCAAAATAATTCTTTAAATGACGATTTTATTAATTTTCATTTCATAACAGGGTTTTTTTTAAGTCAATACTGGCGGTTTCTTCGAAATCATTAAACTCAACTCCAAAAACATTGTTTTTTTATAGTTCCATGAGAAACGTGATTTTTAGCTAATCATTGCTACAGCAGTTTAGAGTTGCTTGTACGCTTTTTGTGCACTAAATCGTAAACAATTTTGCCATTAACTTGACCGTTTCAGTGTTCCAGTCTCGTTTTACTTTTCAAACGATTTCAAGCGAGTTTCTGAAATGACCCATATATTTGATCAGCTGATATGCATTACAATAAACAATATGCAGCCAACTTATGAAGTTAAACGGGTGGTTTACATAAAATACTTCTAGGGCTTAATTTGCAAATCGGTATTCCTTCTAGAATGAGTAGGCTGGCCAGGATACCTAGGTGGATAGTTTTACATAATAACAACCTGAATAACATGGGCTTATCTACAGTTAAACTCCATATGTGTAGTACATAACTAATGAACTTCCGGTAATACCTTCAGAATAAAAGAACACGTGCAGAACGCTTGTCCCAAGTTTTAACCAACCGTCGTTCGAAATAATGATGCAAATTTGAAAATATTTACGCCGATTCGCCATTAAACCTGGACCATTGTGGACATTGGTCATCCTGTTATTGTTCTGTTTCATGCCTGAGAGGCTGCACTGTTCAAAAACTGGTTTTCATGTCTAAGGGTTGCAGTTTTAAGCTCTTATTTGCAAATCTTTTTATGAAACGGCCCCTCAAATTGTTCCAGTTTTTCTGGTTTTTATGTATTGCCAAAAGTTCCTTTTACAAAGGGACAAAAGAATAGAGGGTCAGATAGTTATGACCCGGTTTGTACTTTACTGGGGAATATTTCTAATGAGTTCTGATAAAGTGTCGCCTTGGGACAATGGAAATTGTGTCAAGAATGAAAGAAACACTTCGGGAATTATCACTTCTTTTATAATTACTGTTTAAACCGAGTGTGCATTAGGATTGTATCGTGCTGATTACGCAGTAAAGAAATCCTTATTTTATTTAGGTAATACTTGCTAATTATCTCTAGGCGTATGTTCAAGTGCAATTCTTTCGGCAGCACGCCTTGTGCTATTCAAAAAACATTCTTAGGGGATTCTCAACTGTTTGTTCAGTTAGTTAATGCTAATTTTATCCTAATTCCACTAATCTTGACATCATAATTATTTGATTCAAGGGTAATATTCTTGACTAGAACATGTTAATGAACCCTATTGTGTGAAGCTAATTTCATGCTAATTGTTTCCAGAAATATCCGAGGTCCAGTTGATTGACGCGTTCTAGTTTCAATTTGTTGATAGGTTTATCTAATAGGAAAGTTTCGAACGTTTCATGTTTATCAAAATTCGATACATTTTGCCCAATGAAATCAACTGTTAGATAGAATGGAATAGATATAAAGGGGTTATAAAATGTAGCTTGGTCATGTGATAGTGAAGATTTGCTCAATGCAGCACAACGCCCTGGTCAGGAACCCTAGACCTAAACCCAGTTTAACGTGCCGAATTACCGTTTTAATAGTGTTGCTGTGTAAAAAAACTTCTTTTGTAGAACAATCAATTTTTGCTAATTGCAACGAATTAGCTTTCTAGTTAATGATGAGTCTCTAGTCTATTTTATGGTGTTTTTCGTATCCATTGAGAATTGACTTGTATAAATAGTTAGAACCTAAATAGACATCTTGTTAAATTAGTTAGTTTGGAACTTACCTTTGCGTTTTTATGATTACCTGACGCGTACCGGTAGAAATATGTTCTGAAGATTTTAATTCGCATAAAATGCAAAAAAATGAGGATGTAAAAAATAAATATTTATTTCACTTTGCTTTAAAAAAATCACATACATTTCACGGATCGTGAAACCGTCATAAGTTTATATAAAAATACATTGCCCTTCGACACTCTGCTATGTACAAAAAATAAGTTAGTTTAAGTAGGTACCGCAAATGACTAAAACCTACAGTGCTTATCACTTTTGACCAGAAATTGTTGACAGTGATCGCTATCTTGAATATAGCAACTAGGTATATTTAATATCACAACCTTTAATCCATGATTAAAAGAGCCTGGAGGGTATGCATTAGGCACTGGAGGTGGGACACATTAAAATCAATTGTTCACTGAACTTCAACCGTCAGGTCAATAAGCAACTTCTGCGCCCCCAAGGCCTGTAGGGTTTCATCCCTTGTGAAGTTGGAATACTTTGGTTGTAATTCTGATGGTGACTAGATGCTGGAGGTATTCCAAACGAGTTGACTGGTGGAGGATATTGGTGGTGAGGGCTGTAAGCTAAAGCTGAAGACGTGGTAGTAGTCAGCGGTGTTAAAAGTGAGGTCGAAGGAGGTGCTAATCGGCTCGTATCCGTTGAAGGCACTGGAGTGATACTTTGCGCACACGAGGTTGAAACATCATAATGCCCCAAATCGTGGTGCATATTTTGGTGGTGTAGCGGAGGCGGCAACGGCTGATGCGTGTTTAACGAAGGGTGGTTAGGAGACGACAGCGAATTCAACGGAGTTGAGTAAGCTTGTGAGCCTCCATAAGTCCAAGGAGCTGTAGCTGCTTGTTTCAAAGCTAATTCCTTTTGTGCTGCACAACACTGTAGATGCGAAGTCAGTCTCAACCTCATTGGGTTTTGAGCGTCCATTCCTTCAATTCTCTCAAGGTACCTGGTCACTTCAGCCAGACATTCTCTAAAGCCCATCCCATGGTAGTCTACAGCATATTTGTGCGGGTCAAATGCGAAGGAATCTAATCCTGCAAAAGAAATATTTTTTATGTATTTTTTATAACTTGATTGTGACAGTTGCAAATATGTGCATGTAATCCTTAGATGAGATAATCATGTTCGATTAAAATTTATGATACAATCTGATGCTTTCTTAGTCAGTTTCGGAGTAAGGAGATTATCTACGCAACAGGTGCGTCACAGTTACGTTTGCAAGTTATCTTAGTACCTACAATTGTTTCATCGAGCCCAGAATGAAATATTTCTCGACTTGCAATGACGGCGCAAAAATCAAATCAAATTCTTAATATGCGGGCAAATAAATGCAAAAATCTTCAGCAGGTGGATAACTGCATGTGAAAAGGGTTAAATGGAAGTGGCGTGGGAATAGGTGGCGATATGAGGACGCTTAACACGCCAGCTGGGCAACCGCATACGCTATTTGCCTGCCTCGTGGGAACTTTTTGATACCAATAAGGGCAACAGGTTTTCGTCCACAACCGTATGTTTTACACCCTAAGTTTAAGCTCTATCAGCTTTATTATTCTAATCGAAGTTACGATAACACGCTCAAAATACTCTCTATTGATCGAAGTTTCAATGATTTTTTCTGGTATTGAATGCAAATTTAAGCTGCTTGAGCTTAAAAGAAAGAGTAAAAATAAATAAGATTAAATATTCATTTGATATTTTAAGAATTACACATGGACTTGGTGAGTTTTTGGGTCGTGGAAAGGAATTGCTTCCGGACGTTTCGCAAGGTCTGGCAGAAATTCTTTTCCGCGACGGCATAAAAACGCGAAAAAGTCACCAGCTTCAGTAATTGATTCAATAAAAGAGTCCGGTTTTCGCGGTCATTGCTAGAAACTATTGAGTCTTTAGGGTGTTAAGGCCGTCGCGAAAATAATTTCTTAGACGGCCTAAAATGGGCAATAAAGTAGGTTGCAGTGAGAGCAGCGTACGTCGAATCAAAACCAAGATGCGCTTCAAGATTTATAAAGTTCAGACGACACCAGACAGAAATGCAAGTAAGAATCTGGAAGCAAAAAAACGGGCTCGAAAATTGAACACTGATTTTTTCCTAAAAAAGGATTGGTGTGTGATGGATGACGAAACGTACGTTCTTTGTGACTTCTCACAGCTTCCGGGTCAAGAATATTACGCAGCACCAGAGCGCGGAGGTGCGAATGAAGAGTTCAGGACAAAGAAAAAGTTAAAGTTTCCCGAGAAGTTTCTCGTGTGGCAAGCAACGGATGGGACGCTAAACACAGAAATGTACGCGACCATGAAGTCGATGATGGAAAGGATTCCAGAAAAAATCAAAAATTTCTGTCAAAATAAATGATTTCAACTTCAATTTTTTTTTTAATTACTCGTAATAAAATCGTCTTTAAAACACTTTTTGTTTCATTAGAATTTTGTTAAGGGTTCGTAAGTTATTAAGGTTTTTGTGGGTAGCGATTTTTTCTGACTCAGTCCTTATTGCTAGAGTACAAAGGGCTGTGAACATTACGTAAATCAAATCAGGGTGAATTGAAATTCGGGCAATTCTGTCATAAATAGTTTTGTTTGAAGTCATTTAATGAAACGCCTGACGTTCCTAAGCAATTACATCAGCTGGGATTAGATCAATGAATGTGTAACAACGTTCCAATAAATTAATATTACGTTGTAACTGTATCTTTTAAATCCCCAAATTGAGAGTTGTTGCCTTAACTGATCTAGAATATAAAGATAAGAAAAATCCGTACCTTTTGCATGAAGCATTTTGAGATGATCGACAGTCATCTGCAGGATTTCCGCTTTCTCCAACTTGGCAGATCCCTGCTTCTCAAATGCACTTGGAACGAGTCTCTTGAGTTCTGATAGTGACATATTGATGCGGTCACGTCGCTTTTTCTCTATGACACCTCTTCGTTTTTTCCGTGACAACATCTGACAACTATCAGTATCACCAGGAGAAGTACATCTGGAACAACCGAATTTATTTAGAACCTTTGTTTTTTTTAATAAATCCTGGCAAATACATGAATTTCCTCCGAAACTTACTGGTCTTTGGAAGACTCCTCCGAGTAGGCATCATCACAATCACTTTCCGAAAGAGGTCTTTTAACGCCTCTGTTGACCGGCTGCCAAGAGGAAGGAGTGTTCGAAGACGAGTATCCCCAGTGTAATGGGGGGTTCTGCGGCAAAGAATGATCCATGGTCACTTATCACAGAATCACGGAAAAATTAAAAATCGGAAACAAGTCGCGTGTCAAAACGTCCGTCAGCTGATACGAGCGCGTGCATCAACGGTAGTCCGAATGTTGAAAGTGTTTTACCCTGTTGATCAAACGTCGGCCTTAGCGGCGCTCGGTCACGTTTTTACCCCCACTTTCATCCCCACCCGGTAGCCGGGCGTACACGCGACCGCCTCACCCTCACTGTTTCAACCCTGCACCGTTGTCGATTTTACGGTACTCTCAACTAACGGGATACCGATCGCGAAGCCACCCTCAATTAAATCAAAACAAACCAAACTTGGTAGGAACTTTCCACCAAACCGAAGAAAAAAATTCAACTTTCAATTAGAGTTTCCACTTTGAACTCGAATCGTTTTGTTCTTACACAAGTTGGACTCTCAAGCCAAAAGAACTCGGGGTTTTAAACCAGAACATTCCACTAATACTCAAAACTCCAGCTTCAAATTCCTTCTGATCCAGAAAGTTTCAAATCGACTTGGGAGTTTTTCCTGTTTGCCATGATAAAAAGGTCGCATAGACAACAAGGGTTACCATTGTTTTTTCTGTCTCTCCATGGAAAAAGTGTTCATAATGGAGGCGCGTGTGAGCACTAACAACTAAAATTTCCCATTCGTTTTCCTCCTTCGCACTAATTCTTGAATAATTGCGTGGGGTGACTTGATTAGGACCGCCACAAATAAGGGCTTGTCAGACGCTTAACAATTTCCGATTAGTGTTTTTTCTTCGCTCGTTGGCTTTGCGTATTAATTGTCACCAGAAATTAGGAAAATGGACGGAACAAGCAAAAAAATCTAGATGAAGCCCAATCTTTCTGGGCAGATAATGAGGCTCAATTGATGAAGACCTTAAAAAAGTTCAGGTAGAAAGTTGGTTACCGTTAGTGTTGGAACGCCTTCCGCATTTGGATCTGCGTATGTCCGTATGCTCAACCACTTTCTTTTATTAATGTCGGATTACGGTAAAATAATTGTATTCTCATAGGTATGAGAGGGCAGGTTAGAAAATTTCTAACTGTACCTTTGGGGTGCTGTAAACACATGTTAAACCTGACACAGTGCAGTAGGTATCCGGCAGATCAGGTAGCTACTGTTTTTTGCTTGATTATACACCAATCAAAGTTTGGCATAGTTTTCTTACATTTTAGTAACCAACTTATAATTTGGACTACAAAAACCAACAACTCATTTCATAGTTTTGCAAATTATCTACAAATGAGAATCTGAAGCCAATGTTTAAACAAGAATACGACAAATTCTGGTTATAAAAACAGATTCTACTTTTAAAGCCAGTATTATGGGTTATCGTTTCGTATATTTTCCTGACTGTACTTTAATTCACTCCAATTTATTCCTGGGTTTCAGTCAATTTTATTGTTTACTATTTAAAAATACATAAGTTACAAATACGTTTCGGTGTCTTTCTCCACCATCATCAGTTTGTATGTTTAGATGTTTCTGCCTTCACATTTGATTGGACATTATGAGAATGTCCAATCAAATGTGAAGGCAGAAACATCTAAACATACAAACTGATGATGGTGGAGAAAGACACCGAAACGTATTTGTAACATTTTAAATAGTAAACAATAAAATTGACTGAAACCCAGGAATATATTGGAGTGAATTATGGGTTATTGTACAGAAGCTTTTGGATTGCTTTTCAGTCTTCCTATTTGGTAGAACGTGGATTCAGTGCCCTTATGAGCCTCGTCACAAAAAAAAGAAAGCGACTAGAAATTAGTACTCGTGGGGATGTGCGGTTGCTACTCACAAACATTGAGCCGGACATAAATACACTCATAATCAAAAGTCATAATTTCAAAAAATGCTTCTTCAACAAACTGTTTTATTTTTATCTTATTTTTACGTTATTAAATTTAGAATTTTTCTATTATGCCTTTATGGGCGTAGTTTTTAAGAGTCCGTAAGAAAGTTTTGACTATGAAAGGGAGTCAAGGAAGAAAACATTGCAAAGTTTCTAGCGAAGGCACCTAGAAAACTACAAATTTAGCTCTAAATCAAACCTACATAAAACGACCAATCAAAACCCGTTGTTAAAACAGGACCGCACCCTACAATTTCGTTCTAATCGAGTTTTTCTCTCAACCGCCTTTAAAAGTTTCCAAGTCAATTTTTAATTGAACACGCTTTTTTCGCTTGTTTCTGCCGTCGACTTCACATATATTCGCATTGAAAATTCTTTAAGCCAGCTACTATTGTTTCATTGGACTTCAAGTCCGAGCCTGCAAAGTTGCAAACGCTCGAATCGAACTGCGTTTTGACTTGATATAAAACCGATTAGCATGCGAAGGGTGACGATTGTCGATGGAAGGGAGTAAATGGCCTCTTCCAAGGGTTCCGAACGTGGGAAACGGGAATCTTCAATAGTCACACCGTCGCCACGCGCCTTTATTGTATTCCACCCATTGCCCGATTTCGATTTCCAAACAAAATGAAAAAAAAACCTTAACATGCGTTTACCTGGGGTTGAAATCCGTGCCCACGACTTTTTATAGGAGAGGATTAAAATTGGCCTGTGCTGGCGTGTGTGCCCTTTTAGGGCACATCGGAAAAGGTATAACCTTTTTCTGATCATTTTCTCGCCTCTGAGTAAACGGAACATGTCAAGTTAACAAGTTCTAGTAAAATGACCTGACCTAACAGCAATGAATTTAAATTAAACTTTTCGGATTTATTTATCAACTGTATTTCTGGAGAAACCACAGTATGTTGTTCATTGAAAGAAAAAGTCAAACGGTGTTAGTGCCGGCAAATCTGCTGGCCATCTGGAAGGCCCGATTTAGTCGGGAAGTTTGGTAATCTTTAAGCCAGTTTATCAACGGCGTTTTGTTAGTATACCTACCTCAAAGGTTTCCCCAGCCTTTTTGTTCAGTTTTCTTGAAAAAACATCGAGGTAAAAATGAAATGCAATTGATCGACAACACTCTCTATCGGACAGCGCCGAATTTACATTTACATGAAAATATATTCTAAAACCAAATGACCGTCTTTGATTCATTGAATTCAATTTACATTAATTTGAAACTGATTTGCATTATCGGTACTTGGTTGTTCGATTTTGAAAGGCAGACAGCTTTACTGGAAACTTTGTCTAAATTTATTTTCCTTTTCTATTTCAGAAAGTAACATTGCGGTCGTGGCCGATCGTGCCAGTTCGACGTACCACCATTGTTAAGTAACTTTGGACTCAGTATATTTTTTTACATGGTGGTGTTACTCGTCTAAATTAGCAACCTCTTCCCGAAAATGTCGGGCGATGTTCAACCCCGGAAAGCGAAAAGACAAAAAGAAACGAAAAGGTACAAATGATATGCACATTTTATGTGATATTTTTAGCCTGCTTTGCTTAGGTGCTTAATTCTCTATTTATAAAGTTTGGCACGTTGTTTATAACCAGGTATTAATTAGATTATCAAAACCGATTTTTTCGGACAAAATCAATTAATAACACCTGGTTCACCAGAAATGCAAATAAAAGTTTACCAGCAAATGGGCCTTTTTAGATGAAGGGGATTCTTATGGGTCTCTATCATCAAACGAGGACGTCACGATTCATTTACACAAGGATGGAGACACGGGGGGAAACATCTGCGCCAAAATCGTTTTCTTCTTTCTTTTTTCCGCTTTAATTGTACTGGTCGGCCTTATCATTAAAGAAAACCGGGGACTGAATGAACGTAAGTGCCATTCTGAGCCGACAATATTTTAAATAAAAACGCAATCTGCTGCTTTAGTGGACAGCGCAGAAGAGGAATCGCGTTTTTCACAAATCTTCGAAGGATGGGTGGATAAAAGTGTGGATGAACATGAAGATCATTCTCCTGAACTCCACAGCCATGAAGAAAGCAACGAGGATGAAGAGGAGTACGAAGATCATTCAGAAGAAAGTAATATAGAGGACTCCGAAGAAGTCCAGTCTCATGAACTTGAACAGGAGGAGGATGAAGATTCCACAGCTAGATCTGAAGAGGACGATTCACAAGAACTCTCCTCATCGCGCAGGTCGGAGGACGAAAGTGGAGTTGACGAGGATGAGGAGGACCAAAACAGCCCGGAGTTGTCTGAAGAAAAAAATGACAGCAGTGATGAAACTTTGCAGGATGAAGATGATCAGGAGACCGAGCAAAGTAAGGAAGTAAATGAAAATAAAGAAAACAGCAGCGAAGAGGTTGGCGAAACTATCGAAGGCGTCGACGCCAAAACTGAATCCCCCGATACCAACGACTTAAACAAGGTAGCCAGAAACTGTTTCGGGTAAACATTTTTTGCCATTTTGCGTTTTATATGTTTACGTTTACGTACAGGCTGAAGATGCTACTATTCCCGAGACGCAGGACGCAGAACAACCCGCTAAAGAAAGCTCCGGCCGTAAGTATCGAATACATTTCTAACATCAGTTTATTTGGAAACTATTCCTTAATGTATAGTTTTTAAAATTACCCAAGGTAGAGATTGAAACGGAATATGTATTTGGTTTGCTGCAGTTGAAAGCAAGCAATGAAGCCAAATTCGCTTTTGAAACTGATCCGGCTAAATTGAAATTGGATTAAGATTTAAAGCTAACCGCGGTTAAAAAAAATCTTCCAGATAACACATACAATTAACACGAATATTTTTGCAGTGGTCACAAAAATTGGCGTTGGACTAGCTCTTTTGACAGTAGCCTACAATGTGTTCCTAAGAAAGCGAAGATCCGGTCAGTAAATGCATGAAGTTGTTGATTTCTCCTGCTTTACATCTTTTATTTGCAACTAACATTGCATTTCCTGGGGTTCTCAGCCTTCTTTACACTGATACTAAAGTCCAATGGGTAACTTCGATTTTTTACTAAGTATTAGGGAATAGTTTGTGGCTTTTGTATTTGTCAGTAGCTTTTGATGTTAAATCGAATTTCTGCATTACGCGCAAGGCTTCATTTTTCAAGTCTTCAGAGGAAACGTCTAATATTTTATTCAATGCGTCGTAGCATGTGCCACTAGTTCAATCAGATTTGATAAGAACAATCTTGTAGCCCATAAGTTGTCTTCGGTTTGTTGTCCACCACCTGTAAACGCCTGCACAATAAGCTATTAATATTAACCCAAGTTTGGGACTAATTTCGTGTTATCTTTGCCTATATTTCTGCCGAGCATTATCTGAATTCGGAATTTAATAAAGATGTATTGGAAAAACCAATATCGAAAGCCTCTAAAATGGAAGAGGAAGAAATAACACCAAGTTTATCCAGACGAAATACCATTGTTCCACCACCTACGCTTCAAGAAGTTGAACAGGACTTACCTGAAATTGAAGTGGAGGATGAAGGTACCACTGAATTCTTTAATAAAATATAGAGTGCATCTAAATAAGAGTGTTTTCTAAAATCTATAGAATATTCCGAAGAAGAATATAGCGATGAAGATAGTCATAGCGAGCATCGATCTCCGCGAGAGGAATATCAAGAACTTAGAACGACGTACTCTCGATCTTTGACTCCCGAAGGTTAGATACCATACAAGTGTTCTTCATCAATATTAACATTAAGTAAAAAATGGTTGATTAAAAACGAAACACTCATGTTTTGGCAATTCTTGTCAACTACGTTCAATCAAAAGAGATAATCGCTCACAACAAGCGTGTTTCGTACTTAATGTGATACCCGGTTAAAATACTGGAACGTCTCAAACAGGAGATTTTGAAGTAAAAGACAAGAATTATGAGGAAGAAGTTCTTGAAGACGAAATCGAAGAAGAGGAGATCGAACCGGAAGAAGTCGATGTAGAAGACTTAGAAGACGATATCGATGACGACTACAACAAATATGACGAAGACGAAGACGAAGAGCTTCTGAAAAGACTGGAAGCAAAATACGGAAAATTAGGCAGAGGTAAACAATTCCAATGTTTGAACTCATTGAGTTGAAAGTGAATACATTTGTAAGCGATTTTTTCTACCTTGGGTAACTTTACAAAATCATTCAGCGTCTATTTAAATATCAGTGTAATACGTCTTGCAGACATCAATGTAGGGGACGAACTGGAATCAGACTCTGACAAGGACGACGATGAACATTCAGAGATTACCAATAAAGATGATGTTGCTCTTAAAGAAGATCTTGATGCTGCGCAGCACCAGCTTGATAAGGTAAAGTAACTGCCTTTATATTTTGATATAAATTCTTGAAATATAGTATTATTTTCAGGGGAAATAAACTAAAGGCAATTTCCCACCTTTAAAGTCCTTGATTACAATGCACTACAACGCTGTTTGTTTTTAATTGATTTGACTTGGTGTTGTTTTAATAATGGAATGTTTCTTTTTAAGAGTGCATTTTAAAATATTTTAGTACAATATTCAATGCGCCTTAACGTATGCGTAGATATTTTTACGTTTTATTAATCGATTTTTATTAATACACCGCACCTCTATTAATAAAAATCGGTTGTCGATACAAGTATATTTTACTTTTTATACTAATATTCTTTAAAAATTAACATATTTTATATTGGGATTTGCTATTATTTCAACTAACTGTTTTGTTTAAGTAGAATGCAGCTTACGCTAACAAAATGTTTGAGGCACTTCTTGAGCAATATCCATTTTCCCCTCGGTCGCTTTATGGTAAAGCCAGAGCATTAGATATTTTAGCTGAGAAAAAGCAAAGCAACGATCTGCTTTACGAAGCTCTAATTTATTACGCAAGAGTTCTCAATGCTCCGAAAGTACCTGATCGTTTGTTCATAATTAGTGCTGAACGTTACATTGATCGAGCTCGTTTTATGGGTGAGTGTTTCAAATTGATGGTTTTTTTGTCATTCTTCATATCCGCTTGGGTTTCAGGGCAGTACAAGAAGGCCATTGCGGTGCATTGGCAAATTATCGATAGGTTTCCGGACAATTCCACCTACTTTAATAATTTAGCTGTAACATATTTGACCGTCAACCAGTAAGTCGGCTCTAAGTTTTGCTTACGCAATACTGATTATTTTTCATCTACAGAGTTGAAGAAGCACGATCTGTACTGAAAAAAGTAATTTCGAAGTGGCCCAATGATGGGTTCGCTTTGGTTCATTACGGTTTTATCTTGAAGACTGTAGATAATAATTTGGAAGACGCCATCGAGTATATGTCGAAAGGGCTAAGTACTGAAGCTGCTGGCGTTGTTGACGGAAGATTTTACTTCCACCTAGGCGATGCACTTACCCGTGTGAATAGAAAAGACGAGGCTGATAAAGTACGTTTTTCAATAATCGCTGATTTTCTCAAAAACGTAACGTTTGGTTATAGCTATACGAAGAGGGTGTTGAGAAGAAGGTATTTCGATCCAAGTATCAAAGATCACTGTATAACGTAGACCGTCTACCAGCGAAGCCTTGGTTGAACCCGAAAGATGTTCCCTCCTATCAGAAGCTTTTTGCTGCCTTAGTGGAAAATTGGGAAGAAATCAGACAGGAGGGGTTGTCTGCGTTAAACGACCAAGGATACTTTCAGGATGAGGCAGAAAACCTTAAAGACTCAGGCACTTGGAAGCAACTGGAATTGTTTGCTCGAGGCCGAAAGTTTGCAAAGAATTGCGAAAGAACTCCCATAACATGTTCGGTTATTGAAAGATTTCCGGAGGCTAGCCGATGCAAAAGAGGCCAAACTAAGTTTAGTGTCTTGCATCCGGGAACACACGTCTGGCCGCATTGTGGCCCTACGAATTGTAGATTAAGGATACATTTAGGGCTCAAAATTCCCGCTGATGTCTTTTTAAGAGTTGCAGAGGAGACTAGGTGAGTGCACCGAAATGTGAAGTTCTTTAGAATAGTATCTTTTTGCTTCAATTTAGGGGTTGGAAAGAGGGTGATATCATAATGTTTGATGATAGCTTTGAGCATGAAGTCTGGCATAATGGGACTGAGTTTAGGCTGGTCTTAATTGTAGACGTTTGGCATCCAAATCTGACTGCTATGGAGCAGCAAAGTCTCTCGGCAATTTAACCTGAAGATACCATTACATATTTTTATGTATAACGTAGTTTTAGTAAGTGATTTTTTGTATCAAAACTGAAATGATCTTGTCATGTTCCAAAATACATGTAGGATGAATACTTACTTAATGGGTTTTGGATAAAATCGCAATCGATTGCTTTTCATAGCAGTTGGGTTCCCATGGCTCCAAGCCTTTAATCAGCATTTTAATTGGGGTAATGCAAAGTAAAACTTCCAAGTAGACAGTAATGTTTTAATAACGTATTCAAATGTATTAAACCAAGCATACATTTACCCTTCTTAGTAATGTTAACAAAATTAATTACATAAAACAATTCAATTTAGTGAAAACGAAATAGAATGCAACATTTATAAGTTATTAGAAAAATAACTTCTCTGTGATATATAGCTACCCTTTTAGCAGGGTATTATAGAAGGCATAATTTACACTTGAGATTAGGAGATGGGGTGATAAGTTGAGACCCCTAAAATAATAGTGCATTGAGATTTACTTGTGGACATACACTCTTTCAAGATATGTGGCATACAATTATCGTTAAGCACCGATATATTAGTTCATTTTTATAAGATTATGATACATGCTTAAATAGAATGTAGCAATAATTTTTGCACAACACCTTTTTTCCCGATACAAGATCAATAACAAGAAGCACCGAAATATTCTCTTACATAAAACCTTACGATACTTTAATTAAAGCTGCTCATAAATGCTAAAATTAAAATGATTGATATATTTGTCCATACTAACATTATCTAATTACGCCTATATTGCAGTGACTTATTTGGTTTCCTGGTATAGCAGAGAAAATATATCAACCAATTTATTTTTAGTAGTAGTAGTAGTAAATTTTTATCAATATAAGGTCACTACTGAGGCCGGCAACATTTTTTAGAGTAAGATTCATTGAAATGCAGAAAAATAAACAATTTTTTACACACAGCCTTTTGAAGCTATTGACATTTTCAAAATCTGGCTCAATTTAAAAGGTTTATCTAAAATAGTTTTAGCAATTAAGGCAGTTAATGGTTTCTTTACGCTATTGTAGATTTCCAGCAAATTGGGCAATGACATTTTTTAGAAATCCATAACAAAGCAAGTAAATGTTGCCTATAAGGAAGTTTGATTTTTGTTTTTTTGACACCGGTATTTTCTGCTGTAGAATCTTTTGAAAACCCAGGTCTATATGAAGATTTTTTTTCAATACAGCTCACAAACAGCATACATATATGGAAATTAAGAAGTATTTTGCAACAATGTTAAGGCAGTAGAATGCAAGACCTATTCCGAGCGATTCTATTCATTGAATTGAAATGAAAAAAATCTATAGAACAATCGAGGACAAATAATATAGTAAATGTTAAATATCCCAACTGAACAAATGGTGTTTAACAAGCATATCACGCACCCCGTCTTTTAGTGGCTGATTGTTGGCTTCTCTTTTCACGGGTAGCTCCCAATCGGGATTTAAATTGAATGAGAGTTGAGACAATATTCTCAGTTCGCACTTGATTTGAACCCATCCTGGGCTGTATATGAAAGACCATGGATGGTACCTAGAATGGCAGCAATATTAAAAAGAGGTGAGTCGAAGAATGATTGCAATTCTAGTTAATTTATTGCAAATAATTCTTGGGTTTCAGTGAATTTTATTGTTTATTATTTAAAATGTTACAAATACGTTTCGGTGTCCTTCTCCACCATCATCAGTTTGTGTGTATAGTTGTTTCTACAGAAGAAAATGTGAAGGTAGAAACAACTATACACACAAACTGATGATGGTGGAGAAGGACACCGAAACATATTTGTAACATTTTAAATAATAAACAATAAAATTGACTGAAACCCAGGAATTTTTTGAAATAAATTGAAGTACAGTCAGGAAAATATACACAACAATTCTAGTTAATCACAGCTTGAAAGGAGATTTGATGAATTTTCCCATCATATGTTAATACGTACCATTTTTGAACAATCTCACTAGATGAGCAGAGCACTTCAAGCCATAGATGCAAAACTTGTTCATTCAAGCCTATACAGATGAGAGATCTTAGTTTGACATCCATTTGAGCATGAGCGTTATCGTGTGAAAGATTTACAGATTGGACACACCGGTAGAGGAGCTGAAAACACTTCAATTTTATTAAGCACTTACTTATGGAATACCCAGCTCGAGATGGATTTAATTCTTACTTCTTCAGGAGTTAATACTTTTCCATCTTCATCTAATCGATAGGTTTTGCAGAGCACCAACCGGCTGTAAACAGAATTAAAATCTTTTTCAACCTCTTTCGTTGCGGCCTCTTCTATGAACAACCATGGATGACATGGACTACCTAAAGGATTAAATTTCATTATTTTGGCGGCTGTTGTTGATGATTTTTGTAGTTACTTAAAAAGTTTGGGCGTTTCATTCCATGTTCGAATACTTGCTTTATTACAGGGCATAATATGCCACGCACCAAATCAGTGATAGTTTCCGATATACTGTCGTCGCCAGCACTACTATACTGCTTGCTTCGTTCATCCAGTAGCTGGACGAATTTCGCTGGAAACCATCCTGCAACAATTGCCCAGATTATAGATTATTTATACATGATTTAAGTGCTTTTTTACCTCGTAATCCATTCAATTCTCCTACCCAGCAATGCTCGTCTTTTTGGCTAATAACAGTGATTATATCGTTTTTTCGGAATCCCAACTCATCGTCATCATGTCGCTCAAAGTCCAGTAGTGCCTTAGCTCTACGCCGCTTATTCTGCGACACATTTACGTAGTTTGCATGATCCTGAGCGTGACTCTCCATTGAATAATCAGCGATCAGCGAAATCTCTGAACTTAGTTTTGGGTCTAGTTGGAGAAAATGTCTCACCACCTAAATTGTGGTCTGATAAAAAGACATAATTTGACGAACTTTTTTTATACCTGGAGTATGGCTTCTCGGAGGTCAACAAGAATTTCAGTCTGTTTAATATTTTTACTTTTGATTTCATCCTCAGTAGGTTCATTAAAAAGAAGCAACTGAATCACTGACTTGTTCTTCTTTACTTGCCTCCTGCAATTTAAATGATCCCAATTATGTCCGTTTTTTTTCTCCATCGGATAGAATCGATTCAATCAAACCAATTCAACGTTAAATAAACACACTTCAAAAGCATTGAAATAGATTTCAAAAGGATATTTCTAGCTGGGGTCTACTACAGCTAACAATAAAAATCGGATGATAGTAAAATATAGATGCTTTATTTGTGAGAAACAGGTATATTTCAATTTATAAATTCCAATGACCACAGAATGCAAATTTAGAATTGCTTACAGCGTAAGCAAACCCTTTGTATCTTATTGTGCAATTTTATTAATGACAGGATGTATTGGAAAAATGACTAGATATTCTGGGATTCAATCTTAACTACAGTATGATATAATAGAACGACCATCAAATGCTGACAGTAAAATACAACCGGATTGCTTGAACTGAAGGGAATTGCTATTAAAAAATATATCTTTATAATATTAAAAGCTCGAATAAGTTTTCAGTTGCATCCAATAAAAAATATTTCAAAAAAGCATTACTAGACACTGTAACAATATATATATATTAATCCAATCACTAAAAAGACTAAAATTTGACTCCTGTGATGTAACCAAATAAATGTGTTAATCTTTAGCAATTTTAAAAACAACTTTGACGAATACCTGATTAAATTTTGATATTTTTACGTAGATCTATACGGATAAGCCTTAAATTAAGCACGGCAATTTGTTATTGAATACACAGTGCGAGTAGGCAATCAGCGAGACTTAAAAACTATTATAGAGGTATTATTTATCAAAATCTTTTCACGGAAAAGGCACTTCATTAAAACAAGTTAAAAAAAGTTTCCATATCACAAAGTGTATAAACGTTAGGCTACTCTCAAAGGATATTCAATACATTCACCTTGCAAAAAATGTAAATTACAAAACAGCCCTAATAAGTCTATGATACATTTTATCGTATGTAAAAGTATATTTACAATTAGGTACTTAAATCGCTATGAGAAATAGTACCCAGCGGTTTTTTGTCTAGTAAATGCCAAACTATATTTTCACTGGATTAAGTTATAGCAGCTTAACATAGAACAGGTAAAAATATCACTTTGATTTATTGATCCATAGGGGACTATATGTATACAATTAAATCTCCCCGCAAAACCGAATTAGAAATGATGGAAGAACTACAGGTTTACGGCATGGCGTCTTTTAAATACTCGGCTCAAGTTCAAGGGAGGAACTTGCATCATATCAGTAAACGTACTTTGTACAGCATAACATTAAATGCTTTGTATTTATTTACGATGTTAAGTTTGGTTTGTACTGTTATTGTCAACTAAATTATTATTGTTCAACATATTATGTACAAACAATTTTTTTTTCTAACAAAAAATTATCAGCTAACGCATATTACACTATGATAAACTAATTAATACAATGTTTACTAATCTAGAAGATATTTTTTGTCTACTATTCACATATATCCATCCAATTTTTAAGTTTACAAAATCAAATAGGTCATTCTTTTGACTTGATGATGGTTGGTAAATAATATGCATCATACAAATCATGTGGAGAGCATTTAACTCAATGTAGATTTTTTAGATTAATTTACAAATTACGTCCAAGTGCGGGATAATTGCACTAGCAACAAATTTAAAAAAACGTATTCTATATAATAAAATAAGAATAACTCTTTTTCATTCTATAAACAATATTTGTAACAATTATTGACTATATTTATAGGTCTCTATCATATTTTTAGCGAGTTAATGAAACCCATTTAGTGAGTGTAGTTTTTATCCAACAGGATTCTAAAAACGAAAGGTAAACGAGTATTTGTCGATATCAAACGATTTTTTGAAAACTAAAACAATATTTGTAACTATTAGAGACCGATCAGATTATTCAGATCAGAAAATTTTTTCATGTTCCATTTCGATATCAAAAACTAATTTCCAATGCACACAATGTATGTTATAAAGGTAATGTTTCCAGTTTTGAGAACTATAAGAATGTTTTACCGCTAAAAGCAAATTTAAAAAAAAGCATATAGATGCAAAATTCCAGAGGCAAAAGTTGTGGAAATAAATTGGTTTAATTGGGTAAATACCAAAAGGAATTCGACGTATTTTTAACTGCTTTATCCAGAAAAAAAAATTACTGGCCGGCAGCTATTACTGGAACTGTGTAACCCTCTTTATGTTATTGATATGAATAAACCATTGGTTAACAATATAACAGCCTAAATGAGTTTTGCCATTTGAAGTCAATTGAGGAAGTTATCAAGTACCGATAAATGGTTGATTAGGAGTTGACAAACAAATCCAAGTATCTAATGTATAATCCAAAGCTAACAGGCGTCCATTTGTATAGCGTCGCAGTACATAGTCTGAATGTGAATGCTTATGGTCCCTTACATGCTCTTTGTCCTTATCGCGAACTTCCCAAATTTTAACTACACCCGAAGCAGTCCCACCGCACAATTGTTTACCGTTTTTACTCCATGCCAATTGGAACACCGATTCGCGATTTTTATATTCGTGGAATATTTTAGAATTAACTAAACTCCAAATTTTCACTCTTCTGTCATCACTGGAGGCCAAATACTGTCCATTTGGCGAAAAAACCACTGAATAAATTTCCTTTTTGGCTGCATGCAACAAGCGCACTGTTCTTGCGTTATTTAAGCACCAAACTCTTATATTTCTATCAGCGGATCCTGTTGCTAGATACAATGAATTTGGGTGAAAATCAGTACACATTACAGCCTCCGAATGTCCAGCAAAAATCCGCAACAATTTCCCAGATCTTAAACTCCACAGTCTCGCAGTACCGTCATGGGATCCAGATGCCAAGTATTTTGAATTGGAACTTATTGCTAATGAGTATACTGGACCTAAGTGTCCAAACAGTCTTCTAATTAGTTTAAATTTACTAAGACTATAGACACATATAGTACGATCGGCAGAACCTGTACATAAAATTTCATTATTTGAACATAAAGCGATACAATAAATTTGCTTTGAATGATGGATAAATCGGACGTGATCCGCAAGCACCTGGGCTGGCATAACTTTCAATACATTCCTTTCCACAAAGGCAACTAAACCTGCGTTACTCCTGATAATTCCACAGGCAACGAAGTGTTTGGTATTTACTATTCGAAAATTACAAACGCCAGCATGCAATTTTCTAATTTTTCTAATCACACTTTTAATTTTGTTTTTTTGTTGGGATAACTTCTGTTTTTGTGTTATAAAATCATCAGTTTCCATTTTGGCAACTCTGTTGCTCTGTTTAAATTTCTTTAAATCGTTATTTCCTGGACCAAGTTCTTCGCAGAACAGCTGTACAGGTCCATCTATACTCATTGCGTTATCAGCGACAAAATCATTTTGATCCATTCCTGGAGTTTTGGGATTTTCCAATAAACTTTCGTTAAAATCCTTCTTATGCACAAACGAGCTCTTCCCTCGACCAAACCATGTTTGAAAATAATTTTCAAATTTAACACCAGATACTGTACCACAATGACCAGTTACAAATTCCCCCAGAATGTCTAAGGATTCGGGTTTGAGGGCAAGAACAGTTTTAGTATATTTGAACTTCTTTAGCAAATCTTTAAATCCTAAGACGGTTTTACCGTCTAGTGGATCCGTGTTAGCTAAAGTTGTTTCCATAGCTTTGAGAATCTCCTGAGCTTTGGTATCACATTTGGATTTATCTATTTTATGGATATGTGTTTTGACAAATAAATTGCTTGACAATTCATTTTTGCATTTCCTAGCATCAATGATATCCATATAAATACGGCAAAATAGAGGACCCACAAGTCTTTCTAAATCATAGCATCTGTGCCTCTGGTCAGTTTCCTGCTTTAACCAATGTACGAACTTTTGATATATGAAACTATACTCTACCAGTGAATTGTCGTCATCGTCTTGGTCTTCTTCGTTTTGACTCTCATCACAATAATTTGTTGAACTGTACGTTGTACGTTCAGTCGTCCGGGAGCATGAAGAAGGGTTATCGGTTTTTTTCGAGATATCCTCTGTACAGTTATGGATATCTTCACTTGTAGGAACTTCCTTGAGGTCAAACCACGACTGCACAGCTTGTAGCATTACCATATGAGATTTTGTGCGAGATTTCCAGGATATAAATTGCTTTAGAAGTTTCAAGGATTCTGGCTTGAGGTGAACAACAATTTTTGTGGACCTAAATAGATTCATCAGATCCTCAAACTCTAAGTTGTCTGTGCCATTCAAAACTCCCATAGTGTCTAAGCTTGTTTCTATAGCGGTTATAATACCTTGGATATTGCTATCACACTTTGACCTATCAATTTTGTCAATATGTGTCTTAAAGAATAAATTGCTTGACTCCTCATGGTACTTATTATTTTGCTGAATATCCATATATAAATGGCAAAACAAGGGGCCCACTATGTTCTCTATATCATAACACCTTTGCTTCTGGTCAGTTTGCTCATTCAGCCAATGTATGAACTTTTGGAACATGAAACTATATTCGACAAGCAATTGGTCATCTTCATCCTGCTCATCGTCACAATAATTCACGAAACTGTTCATTGCAGTGCTACTTATTCTAGCTCGTAAGGATGTTTGTCTTAGTAAATTTCTTTTGGAAATTATTCGGGGTTTAACATACGAAAGTTGCCTTCTATTTATGTACACGGACACGACGGATTTTACATCGCTTTTGTTATCATCCATAATATTCCCGCACTATTAATTTGCTGGACTTTTCATCCGTATTTATTTGCTATAAACATATTCGAGCAAATCAACTCCCGTTAAACATTTTCCTCTATTTTTAGGTTACGTAGCGATGTCATTGCTGGTGACAGCACTCCGAATGTTCTTCGAAGAGGGGCATAACGAGCGCGAAATTCAAAACTCATTATTTCGGATCAGGTAATTTGGATCTTATAATATTTTTACTAACAATTTTTCTTGATGGTGTTTCGTGTGCAAATGCAGGATTCCGATCACTTTTCACTCATTGAAATTCACTACTTTGCATAAAGCAATAAAGGTCGCCGCGGAAATATTGCTATTTTAAGTAAATTATTTCAGTCGATAACAAAACCTAAACCAAAAATGACCACAAATAACGCATCAAATATATCAGTCGGTTAAGGATTTTCTATAACAAAACTATTACGGTTCTGATGCGTTTAGTCATTATTTTTCGGCTTTTTTTGTGCCGAAACATTAAAAAACCAACAGAAATACTCTGTTTGTTTATAAGTAACATGTTGGTACTTACCGCATTAAATGCTGTTTTGGTAAGTTAGGAGCCGCTTCAGGGTTTCCAACTAATGCACCTTGATCGGCCATCAAATAAGCCAAATGTCTCCTTCGATAAGTTTCAATCATCACCTCACTTAATGAGCTTGTAAGCTGAGTTGATACCTACCAAAATTTTGATTTTGTATCAAATATATTAACCATATTTTCGTATATTTTCCTGACTGTACTTTAATTCATTCCAATGTATTCCTGGGTTTCAGTCAATTTTATTGACTCTTGTCTGGTCACATTGAGTGACCAGTCAAATGTGAAGTTGGTAGCAACTATATACACAAACTGATGATGGTGGATAAAGACACCGAAACGTATTTGAAACATTTTAAATAATAAACAATAAAATTGACTGAAACCCAGGAATACATTGGAATGAATTAACCATATTAAAAAATATATATACTTGGTCACGCTTAGGAAGCATTTATACTACAAAAAGAATGTATAAAAAAATTTCATTCTCAACTAAACACATCGATGTTTTAAATGCGTTTTTGGATTTGAAGTAACGAAGTTGCACAAGTTAAAATCTAGGTATAAAAACAAACCTCCAGTAGTTTATCGACATCCTCAATATCGCCAGGTATATCAGAAAGAGCATTAAAAATCTGAGCAGAATTCTCCAAAGTCTTAAGGTGGGGCTCTTTGATTTTCAACATGGCAAGTGTGATTTGAAATAAAACTAAAGATCCTTCGAAAAAGAAAAGATCCCATATTCTGAGCAAAATCTTCATATGGACGACATTAGCGTATAAAGTCAGGAACCACTGCATGGTAATCAATGACAATTCAATATCGTGGTTCCTTAGAACTTCATCGCTATCTGGCAGGTAATTTGATATTAAGTTCCTCAACACTTTTTGGTCTGCCTGGATTCCTACAAAAAAGCAACAAACATTAGCCTTTATACATAATTGCATCTGAGACAGATTGGACCGTGATCTGCAATCAATTTCCTACCCAACAAAGTAGAGCTGTAATAAGAAGCGGGAAGCAAATCTTCCACTATCGTTACCATAATCCAAAAGGCATTTTCTTCTTCCATAAAAAGCAGCAAGGAAGCGGCTATAATGCCTAAACCCTGGCAATATCTGTAATACGTTTGAAATAAACACAAATTTTAATATTATTCATTTAACCTCCCGTTCACATACTGTTTTTTTTTAAATGTTACTATTGATATTCTAGTTTTCACCCATTAAAATCATACCCAATATCCGGATACAACCAAGCGACACCCCTCAAAATGCGCCTCAATCTCGGTATTCCTGTGCTGTGGGTGTTGCTGTAACATGCATTTGTTGGCATTATATGAAGCAAATCCTTTTCAATTTGCTTTGAAGTCATTAGTGAGTCGTTACTAGACATTCGAAGTATTTCCTTGTAGCACAATTCGGAATGGTGCTTCTTCTCTAATGCACCAGACATTCGCATCCACATTTGCGAGCGAAGCGAATGGGGAATACCCGATCTGACCTAACATTTTCCCAAACATGTTTTGGATGCAATTTACTACATATATGGCTTACCATTTGCAACAGCTTGTCAGTTCTGGGTATTCTTATTTCAACCTTATCCCACGTTAGTTCCGATACTTCTTTATTATGAGCAAATTCTAAATGTGCCACCCATTGTAACCTGAACAAAAGCAGAGCTGATGAACATTTAATACAAAAATACTAGACTAAAAACATGCGATTTCTTTTTCATGCTTGCTATTTTTTACGTATCTACAGGTCCTAACTTTTTATTACTGTGTTGGCAAAGCCTACCTATGTTGAGGATCTTCAACAAGCGGAATGCCAAGAAGCTTGTTTGAATTTTGCTCTGGACCATCCTCTTCTTCGACTCGAAATCCGAATTCATCAAACCTGAAATTACGTTATGATAATGTTTTCCAGAATGGGACGTTGCAGGGGTCTAAGTGCCTGTATTCTGGCTGTGAATTGGGGTCATCTTGTTCCCTAGATTGCCTAGCCATGATTTCCTGGGGCCACATGCTTGGGGTTAAAGCCGAAAAGGGCCCTCCCGGTGTGGGCGTTACGACTTCTCATATTGAGCCCATTAAAGTGGTCTACGTAGGAGTCATCTGCATCATCCGGTTCTATAGCCAGTTCCAGTTCTCTTTTCTGGAATTTGAATTAACACCTAACCGGGCTCTTTAAGACAGCTTTTCTTACATTATGATCAGCTTTACCAACATATCCATCGTGGCTTCTACCCTCAAATAGGGATTTTGCCAGGTCCATTTTTCAATTGGAATTCTACTGGAGCTCAAATTAAGCCACAAATTGCTCCAATATCATTGTCAGATGTAAATCTTTTACACATAAAGCGAATTATTCAGTTCTAGTTAAGTGTCAACAAATAAGAAAATAGTAAAATTAAATACAGAATTTTATTTAAGTTTCCACTTTAATCACAAATCTCCAGTCAACAATCAGCTGTGTTTGACAGCGTATTGATTTGTGGCGGCCTTCACCCACCACCACACAGGTGGCAGCAGCCAACATTCATCTCACCGCTCAAGAGCTACGCCGTCTCGGTCCGGCGTCTAAGGCAGGGTCTAGAGTAAGAGTCTAAGGCAGAGTGCATGAGTAAGATAAGAGATATATTTAAGATAAGAACTAAGGAAAATGGAAAAAGGAACCAAAATGGACTCTTTTAAAAGTGGGTTTCAATAATCAATAGTGAATTTTTAAAATAAATAAAAAATTCTTCGATTAAAAGCCTTTGAAAAATCGTAGATAAAGAAGTTAAATAATTAATTAGCAATACGTTTTCGCCTGTATTTATTTTTTATGTAAGAGTAAGCATTTTTTTATATAACGCAATGGTCAATTAATTTATTGCAACAGCTCAAGAGAAATACAGGGTTGTTTTTCCTTAATGGTATTTTCTATTTAAGGAATTAGAATTATATTATTTTTTAATATTATTATTAGAGTTTAAGTAGTTTATTTCGTGTGAACCTGGACATTATGTCGAATGTGCCTATATGTGTAAAAAGACGCATCGTAGGCATAGATATATAGCCCACATTATGCCATTCTTGCTATTCTCAAGATTAACTCCAAAGTGAAAAAATTAAAATAGCATTAATCATTTCCTGCAGTTGGAAAAATTGCCCTAATACTTTTATCTCAAGCCAATCCCTTAGTTTCGCATTACAAATCACAAATTAAAAGACATTTTTTGTAGTGTTTCATTATAATGCTCTCACAATCTACAAATCACACATCAGACATTTTTTTTGTCATTGTACAACACTTTTTATTACAGTGCCTTTCATAGGTTGAATATATAAACTATATCAACAACAAAAACTAAGTACGTTTGGATGTTTCAACCATCATTTGCATTTCGATGTAAAATAGTCGTGCTTTCGGTGTTTCCACCTCCGCATAACGCAAACTGCCACGTTTTCTCATTCTCCCCAAACGCTTCCCCATCTTGCAAAGTAACTGGGAGTACTTGGTTGAGGGTCTCTGGAAGAAACAGACAAGCGACAGCCCCTGAGATCATCAACAATCCTGGAAAATATCACTGTAGCTTCAAAAATCTTCCGACCAAATGGCCTACAACCTAAAATAATTTCTGGTGAGGGTCTCCAAAACTCAGCTAAGTACAAGATTTGCGTGCTGAAGAAAGTAGCCCCAAATCCAACAACATGCACCACCGCTACTGCTTGCCCCCTAACTACTGTAGGTAAAAGTTCAACCGCGTATTGATGGCCTGAGTTGTAAGCGATATTTATTCCTAGCCTGGCAATAATGGCTAGAACCAAAAGCCCACCAGGTTCCGGATTTTCCACAAATGATAGATAAATGCCAGCGCACACTGATAGGAATCCGCTTACCACTAGAGATCCACTGGCCAGGGCTTTTCTTCCTACTTTATCTTGCACTGCCAGTATAAAAAGACAAGCTGGTAATATTGTAGCTGAGCTGATGGTGAAGACTATGAAAGGCGACATGCCAATGCTGCTGATATTTTTTGAAATCGCGTCATAACATAGCGTGAGAACCATTCTGGAAAGTTATTAGGGCTACTTTTAATTCATGAAATCAAGGCACAAATTTCATGACTTACGATTTGTATATTAAAATAATCGTCTTTCTTCTTAGATTGGGTGTTTTGAGAAGCCCGAAAAAGTTCTCCTGTTGCTGCTTACAGTTAATATTCTCAAGCGAGTATTGTCTTAATGACTCAATTGCTTTGGGTTTGATTGTTCTTCCATTTATTCGTGCAATACGTTGAAAACATACAATGGCTTCTTCTGTTCGGCCTTTGCTTATTAGCCACTGGGCGCTCTCTGGGACTATCAGGTAGAAGAGGAGTACGGTTAGATGCGCTGCAGCCACTATAATGAGTAAAGTTTTCCAATTTCCCACCCAAACAGCGACCCAGGGCACAGCCATGCAGGATAAAGAGTAAAACACCCCAATGCAAATGTTCAGTCCAAAAGTAATCATGCTGGGTCGTAAATATTCCATCACTAAAAACGAATGTTCGCAACTACATATTGGCCTCTTTCGCAACTTACCAATTATGTACATCATGACGAAGTTGGTATCTGTAGCACAACCAGCTAGGAAGCGACTAAGGGCAAAAGTGGTAGCATTACTGGATAGGGTGGTGGCGGCGTTTCCACAAAACGCCAGCATATTGGCAATAACCAGAACATGTAATCTTCCTATATTATCTGCCAGTACTCCAAGCACAATCCCCCCAATTACTGATCCCACAAAAAACACTGACTGCCCCAAGACGGGTTTCCAGTCATCAGAGCACACCCAGTTTAACTAGAAAATTTGAATTTCAAATGGGGCTTTAATCCGAAGCAGGTCTAGAGGAGGAGCTATCGGTTGCTCAACCATATTTCCAGACTAGGACATTTTTTGTGATTTATATCTCACCTCTTGTGTAAGACTTGTATACCCATGGGTATTGGAGTTATTGTAAATCCACCCAGTGGTGCATCGTTCCTCCACATATACAGTGTCATTTTCCCAAAGCATTATCGAACAATCTAAAGCAATCACATTGCTGTGGTTGTATCGGGTTGAATTGCAAACATATTCCGGAACTAAACTAGTGAACGTCTGCCCAAAATAGTGGAAAGCTGATAAAACATTTATAACGCTAAACAAACATATCAATATTAACTGGTATCTGGAAAAATCTCCTACATAAGCCAGCATATCATCAATGCCTTTTACTTCTAGATCCGGCATTGTATCTGAAACAATAATAAGTGTTGTTGGTAGCAAAAAAAAAATGATAGTACTAATTCTACTATAGGGCCAATATTAATGTCAATATTCCAGACAAATTTGCTTAGTTGATTGCCCATTTGGACATTGGACAGTATTTTCATCGAACATTACGGTCTCATTCAATAGCCGACTGCACATATTTTAACCGCAAATTATTTGCCAGTTTCAAACAGCCAACAGGCCATTAATTTATTGGTAAACCCTGAAAAGAATGTATAAATCTATCAAAGGAATATCAATAAATGGTCCAACGTTTTGGTTCCATGTAGAGATTTTAAATATGGGTATTAATGACCGTAAGTAAATTAATATTGAATTTTGCTTCATATATAGAGTGTTTGAAATCTGTTCTGGAAATTTCGTCTGTTAAAGATTGCGACTGCAGAAAAACCGAGAAATATGGGACAAAATATGAAATTATTTTGGATTTTAAGCATGTTTTTCATTGAGTTTGTTATATTTCTCGGCTTCTTGCCATGATAATTGAATGAACATTTGAGGCTCTTATAATTGACCTGAATTGATCGAAAGGCAGCGGCGGTTTTTCATCCAGCTTTCGATTTTTCCGGTCAAAAATCCACTTTTCAATTTTTTTTCAACCAACTTTTGAAATGAAAAACGTA
Source organism: Dendroctonus valens (assembly GCA_024550625.1). Classification (NCBI taxonomy): domain Eukaryota; kingdom Metazoa; phylum Arthropoda; class Insecta; order Coleoptera; family Curculionidae; genus Dendroctonus; species Dendroctonus valens. The sequence goes on along the minus strand of JAJTJO010000038.1, from coordinate 4,357,148 downwards.
CTAGACCATTCAGATCTGAAATGATCGAAAATTAAATAATTTTTTGTGACATTTGGAGGCATTTTGAGCCATTTGCGTTTTTTTTTCCGAAAAAACTTTGATATGTGCAAAGGGCTCTAAAATGATTTATACTAATTGATGAGTTGCGAATGCTTGATTGCTGGTACTTACTGGACTTATGATGCTGTTGGGGATTATTAATTAAAATTAGCACAGGTTTCAAGCCCGTTGGGTGTTTAGTTGTTAAAGTTTAATTGGTTATTGGATTGATGGACATGTGTTGAGCTTATCAGATAATTTCTGAGCAGAAAATTGATATGAAATGATTCATAATAACAAAGTAGCTTTATAATTAAGGCTGATAGGATAGATAGCCGCATACATTAATAACACGGCCTTATTAATTACGATAATTAATTATAAATTTGTTTAGGTTGAGCAAGCCAGTATAACAAATTAAGCATTAAATTATGTAATTATGCTAAAACGTCACACGTGGATATATCAAAATTTTAGTGCAAATTATTTAAATTGACGCCGTTTAGGGCTTTTGTAATTAATTTTTGGTACTAACACAAAGTAGAGGTTCAAATTAAATTTTGGTACATGATTGGTTTCTAGTTGAAAAAAAAATGTATTAAATAACGACTTCTTTATTATACATCAGTGTTCAAATCCTACTTATATACTTAGTTAAGCCATCAGATTAATCAAGCAAAGTTCGTTAGCTTTCCTCTCTGTTCCTCGTTCGCACCAGAGGAAGATGTATTTGTTGGGGATTGCTTACTTGATAAATGATGAAGATTAACTGGCTTTATATTAGAAATGGTCAGTAACCATCGATACGATCTACCCCTGTTAGCCAGAGAAACTGCAAACTATTTATTACCTATTATTAGAATTGATGTGAATTTACCCCGCTTTGAAGTTAATCTAGCAGTGGTGATATATGACAATAATCGCACTGTTAACAACCACAATTTTTAGCATTTTCAGCGTATTTCTAAGAAATCTGCTGTCTATTTGACGGACTATTTAAGAAATTCTTACCAGTTTTCACTGAATTATAAACTACATTATCATTAGACACACTGATAAACGACTTACGCATTACATTTTTGAAATGCAGCAAAATTTCCGCGAGAAAAAAGAATATATGCACGTACCTTAAAATAATCTGCAACAAAGCCCAGTCTCATCTTACAACATGTTTCGATGTGCGAACAAAACTAAGGTATTAACAAAGTAAATCTTTCAAATGAGTTGATACTCGTTGGCATTATCTTGGAAAGTGCAAAGCAAAAGCAAACAAAATTTTAAAATATGCCCAGAGGAAGTTCTAGATTGGATGCTAAATATATGTAATTTTTCTGGGCCAATTATGTATTATTTCCTTGGGATCTGCGTGCCATTTCACTATTATTCAATAAGTATATCATGTCTAGCAAATCTACACTGAAAAACATATAAATTGTAGACTAGTTGGTGCGAGATAATCTCACATTTAAATATTAAGTACAATTGGTAAATTAGCCAGTACGTGGAATGTCCAATTAGGCCCAATCATCATGTCAAGAAGCCTTTTTATTTCAGCGCCTTCAAAAACGGCCCAATTGTTTTAAGTTTTGATTGAAAAATTTTTCTTTGTGTTTAAGCCAAAATATGCATTTCAATAGATTTGTTCTAGATCTGCTCAAAACGCAATCAATCGCCCATTAAGTGCTACAATTCCAATTAGCAGTTTTCAGATAATTTCATGGTGAAGGACATACAATGCCAGTCACGCAGTTGGGATGTGGAAAATTTAGATCGTTTTTTTTTTGTTAATAACAACACCCTTGAAATATTCGGCGTATGGTTCACTTCCAATTAACTACAGAGTTATTGCATCTGCCCCCGAGTGGCAAAAATTGGATTTGGGATTCCGTGGAATAAAACATGTGGGGGATTTAAGACGAATTTCTGATTGATAAAAAATTCATAGAAACTTTGATTGAAAATTACGTTTCGTTTCCATTTTGTTTCGTTCAAAGACGATGCAATGAATAAGCCATCCAATTTCAATGAAATTATGCGAGGAATTGAATCTTTTCAATGTAAATGTTTAACCCCGACATTCATTCACTGTGTTTGGCCTGCGATTGAGATTTGCTAATTAAAATTTGTTTAAAGTCAAACTTAGTTTCGTAAAACAAATTCTTGAACATTATTCAAACTGTTAAATGTCATTAACCGTTTTATAAGTTGTATCTAGAGAAGAATAATTGATTATTCAGGAATTTCCGAGCCAAAACTTTCCTAATGATGGTAACCCAGTTACGATAAATTTGATGTGATCTCCGGACTTCCAGCGGCCTATGAAATCTACTTTTAGATATGAAAGATTGATCAATGATGAACTTAACTTGGGTTCCATACAGAACTATATGTGGGTGGCATGTAATTTATTTTTTGTAGGCATAAAAAACTGCCGCAAATGCCCAAATAGTGAATATGACGATACGAAATCATGTGAGTGGATTAAGCAACGATAAAAGCAAACCAATATTTTTCTTTGGCTGTGTGAATCAGCTACAGGTTCACTTAAACCATGTCAACATCTCGCTTCAGAGAAACAAAGTATCAATCAAATGTCTCATAAATTTCGCCTTTCGCAGATCAATACAACTTTTCTTTTATTACATCCAAGTCGAAGCTTTCATTTTTCCGTCGCTTAATATACTGTTTTTGTTGGTGATTTCCTAGATTCCAGATAAATGAGAAATTGTGTTTTTGGTCAAAGATACAGACTTGTCGGCTTTAAGTCGTTGGGTTATTTAGCAGGAAATATTTATTAAAATTGTACATGTTACATAATGAATTTTGACTTAACATCGCAGAAAGAAACAATATCTTGCACGCCAACAATCACCTAGATACTAAAATACGCTGACGACACTACACTGATTCGTGCACGATAAGGTATGAAAAGCTGTGGAGAAGCTTCAAGCACATAGAGCCACTCTCAACAAATCACCAAATAAAAGACAATAATAACATATCAGACGAAAAAATGAATATTTAGTAAAATACACAAAGCGTAAGAATGAAAGGAATAACTCTAGCAATGATTTTTCTGAGCAAATTTGAATCACCCTGTTTAAAACAGAAATTCGTTTGCTGGCAGGTAAAATGATTGAGGCCTGGCTGTGATATTTTCAAACAACGTACATTTTGGTTTTTTCCTTGTGAATTACTTTCGCTGAAATCAGATTAGGGAGGTTTAAGCGGAATTGGGCGCACTGGAATGTAATATTATTTGGTAAATTTGTGCCGGTCACACGCCTGTGTTCATTAGGTGAGATCCAATTATTGAAAGCGGAAAATTTAGGCTTGCCATATAGAGTTATGTGTGCCCAGTTCATCAACCAGCCTCAAGTTGATGAAAGGACATAAAGCACGCAGGTTTGCAATTTTGTTTGCATAAATGGAACTGTCGTAATCAATAGATTGAAAGAATCGCAGAAACTTTTGCTTTCGAGTGCAATCACGATCGTATATTGAATTTTGATAAACTTTGCGGAAAGCAATTTTCGGTTTTATTTTACTTATTTTGCGACAAAAACTACGAATCCATTAAAAACGGTTGCGACTGGTTTTCCGTAGTATTGAATGGTCCGGCAATAAATAGAAACGCAGAGCAACACTTTTGACGTTTTTATTGTGTTTATCAAATATGAACGGGAGTCATTATCCCGTTTACCACAGAATTCGCCGTTAAATTGCGTATAAACTTATTGACTTTTATCAACTGGGTCTGGATATTATGTTGGTACAACATTGAAAGCAATTTCAGTATTTGCCGTCTCTATTATATCATCGTTTCCGCTGCGTGACGATTGCTATCAGTTTCCCTTTCACGAGTAAATTGAAATGGACTCAGAAACTGTTTGGTAAGACAACAGGAAACTGTTTAGCTTTCATTAAGCTTCAAAATTTAGTTAAGCTACCTTAAGGGTTCTCTGGCATAATACCGAGTTAACGGAATACATGCGGGCACTTTCAATATGTATAAGGCAAGAAGGCCGTATCAGCTCCGAAAATGGATTTTTGCAGGATTAGTCTTTAATTATATGTCTTATCTTAGCTTACCGCAATCAATTAAATCATAATCCCAACAAACTCAATGTCGTTGATAGTAGTAATAATTGTGTACATTTTCCTGACTGTATTTCAATTCAAATTCAAAATATAATAGAGTGTAGCAACAACTCTACACATACAAACTGATGATGGTGGAGAAAGACACCGAAACGTATTATTAATGAAATGAAATAATAAATAATATGAATGACTGAATTCCAGGATTTTATTTTAAAGTAGTAATAATGAGGACATTTCAGGAACAAAAATTCCGGCGCCCCTAAAGCCATTATAAGCTGCTATTCTCCACGGACTAGATAATGGTGGTTAAACAAGTTAATACTGACATTATCGGGTGTATTATCATCACACTTGGCTTGTTATAGATCCGGTTTTAATACGATTAAGTTTGACCGTATGGTAAAGTCCTCGTAGTGACCGCAACTTTTAAGTTATATTAAATCTCAAGCGCGCTAATAAGTTCTAATTAATTACAATCTGGACAGAAACTAGTGAGCTTTTTCACTCCAAAAGATCAGAAACAAATTATTATTCACCAGTTTAAACCCTTTTGATGATTTGAAAAGAGTTAGCAAATAACACATCAAGACACATTACGTTTCGGCAATAAATGTCTTCTTTCATATCAGATTGGAAGATTTGTTTAGATCTTGAGTTGCAAGCAAAAAATAATCCAAGTTTCCCGAAAAAATCGTCTACATCTTGTCTGAGTCAATAGAGGGAACGGCAGTTTGATAGCTTAGAGCTCAATTACTTCCGTTGTAGTACAATTTGGAAGTTTTGGCAAAGCCCGCTGAAACCCGTACTTAATTAATTTCAATTTAGCCCATCGTTCGTTATTTTCTGGCTTTGTAATATTTAGAAAATGAATCTGCAACTCTAAAATACACGCCCTGGGTGATTGACCATCTAACAGGGCGAGACCAACAGTTCGTGCATTTAGGTATCCATACTATTCACTAGGACTGCACCTAAATTTAACGTGTCCGTTAATTTCGTATACAAAATGAGAACCATACAACACGCAAACCAAAGAATTCCAATTTTTTTCCTATGAAATGAGCTGTTTCTCTATGGGGGTTCCCGCTGTTTTATAGTTTCAGTAGAAAGTCATCAATACGTTGCATTTAAATGGTGAATAATTCACTTAACATCAAGGTTCATTAAATCAGTCGAAAATGGTGTTTGAAAACACCTCCAGCGGACGATCTAATTGCTTTGCTTCTGCGAACTCTTCTATTGGTCACGCAAGGGGAATAAATAATCAGTTAAACTGAACAAAGCCCTATCAACAACCTATTAACGATGAATTAAGGATCATAAATTTTCGTTAAAACACCTTGTAGCTAGTGGGCCAATACATAAAGAAAGCACAGCAGCGTTAAAGGAAAATTTAAATAAATCGCTTCTTTTCTTACTGCTAATTAATTTTGAATTAAGTGCTAAAGAAATACCGAAAATCATGCGTTAGGGGCAAACACCAAGAACAAAACGTTTTCCTTTACATTTTTTTTAACGATTAACCATTTTAATCAAATAATTTGAATACCATGCTCCCCTTAAAATACTTGAGTAAATTTATACGAAAAACTCGCTTTGTGAAATGATAAAACCTTTGAGGGGGAAGCAGCAAGGGATTTATTAGAGGCATTATGCTTTCCTCGCTATTCTTCTAAATAGTAGGGCCCTCAATATTTTTCTTTCGTTATAGTGACATTCGTGGGAGTTATTCAAATACACGCAAGTCAACACAATTCATTTGATGGACACAAATGAATAATTCTGTATTTCTAGATGACTTAGTTCATCTTTACCACTTTCTACTTTTGCCACCATAAACCGATACTAAAATTATTTTCACAGTTCTATTTTGAAATGATATTTTCTCAGGCATGTATAATGAGTCTGTTTGATGTCTTAATTACATGTTTACCAAATTTTGGTCCTATTTCTTTCTTGTTTAGAAATGTATTGAATTTTGTAAGAAAAAAGAAACCGAAGTTGTCTGACAAGTTTAATGATGGTAAAACAAACAAAAACCCGTATTCTTTTCGATATTTCTGTATATAATTTTTCAATATTGGAGTCTTAAAGATGGAAGGTCCCGTAACCATGGACCTAGAAGAGGTAAAATGTAATAAAGAAACTGAAACCGGATACATTGTTCATCATCTGCTAGTTGAGAAATGCACGTTGTATGCACTGTTATAACCGGATATTAAAACTAGAGCGTTTTTCTCGTTTCAAACAGGTATATGAATTTTTTACAGATTATGGGTCTTTTAATTGCTTCTGCACTGCCTGCACCGCCCGCCTATTGTGGAATATTGCGATTATTACTTCTGAACCTCCTGTAGTTAAATGACAGTTTCACCAAGTGGAAGTTCCAAATATAACTTGCCCATATTGGCAATTACATTACTCATGTACTTTTTCAATCAAGTCCAATGAAGGCACATTTCAAACAATAAATTAAAATTTCCCGGTTTAATGTCGTCTCATAAACACAAATACCAAACATTTTATTAGCGCATCATTTCGAAACTTTAACATGGATTACTTATCATTTTCAAGTTGGAATGCTCCTGGTGACACCTCCCTTTTAAATCACACTTCATTAAGTCATTAAGGCACAACCACATTAAAAAAAAACTAACTTTGGAATCAGCTCTAAAAATATACCGACACCCCATGAACACGCAAAGAAAAAATAATAGATGACTATGAACATATTCCCTAAATAGCTTTGAAGACTAACGATAGTTTAAAAGAGAATAGAACTGAGATAGGGCTTATGCTCACTTATTATTAATGGATCTGGCTAATAAAAGTATGAGGGTACAAATTAGGCTTGAAGACGACATTACGTAACGGTTTGATCAATTCATCAACTGACGCTTGTTTATTAGCTTAATTATGCCAATTATTATTTGACAAATTAAAATTTAGTTTTGCACTATATGGCATAATTATGTAAACTGTGTTGCAATATATTTTCCAAATAACTTTGTCAAACAATGCTGCAAATTGTCAATAATTGTTTCATTATGCTAAATCATAGATTTGTGTAATTCAAATATATTCATTATCAAACTAAACGGATATATATTATATTACACTCGTCACATTGTGCAACGGCAAAATATTAATTAGACAGCAGAAAGGAAAAGCCGAAAGACAATGTAAAATTATTCGAATATAAAGAAAGGTATACTTCAATTTTACTACCCCTAAATTGCTTAAGTACTCATGCGGGATATAATAAACTCTTACTTGAGTGCGAAGGTTTAACGGTTTCCCGTTTTATTCCAGTTACTTCAAATTGGCAAAAATACAGTTAAAAACTTGCCCTCAATTCAACCTGATTTGTGAACGAAGATATTCATGCAACCAACGTAGAGAAGGAAATCACGATTCAAATGACCTCAATTCCTTGTCCTAATTCCTAATCTGCACTTGAAACATAGTTTTCTGTTTACATTCCTTTTGTACTGCATTTTTCCCCATTTTATTTTTTTCTCAGCTATTCTGGAAGCTTCACCATATGAGAATTTAATTCCACTTTTGCTACTCGTTTTTTTTGCTACATCGAAGCCAAAATTTTTTTATACCTCTAGAGATGATTCTGTATGGAAACTCCGGCATCGGCTGACCCGGCACATTTCAAAGAGTTAAAAGTCACTACCTTTAAATAATTAACAAGCGATTCAGAGTTCGCCGTTAAATAATAAAAAGGATTTTTAACTATGCTTTACGTTAACGCACTTGGTTGTTTAATGTTAGCTTATCCTCATTATATCAAAGAGTTTTTGAGTCACATGATGGTGTGCCCAGATCTAGGGGGTTTAGTCATCAAACAAAGGGCGGATTTATAGTTAGATGGTGGTGAAACTTTGTAACTTGTATATTATTCTCTATATTTAAAATGTACCTGCGGAAACTGACTAATGATTCTAGTACAGAATATTCGCTAAGGATAACTACCAAAAACCTGAAAAGACCAATTATGCATGCACCCCCAATCAGACCGGAGCTGGGCTAAAAACAATGTGCAAAAACCAACATCACCTTGAGGAAATATTTCAACCTAATGCAGTAAATATCGCAGAAACATTGCCTTGTGACCAAGTGACTACCAGAGGATGTTGATGCTTTGTATTTTTCTTATTAGTATACTGTACTAGATTGCTATAGCAATAAAAAAATATATAAAAAAATTAATATACGGACAAGCCCATGAAGGAAAACGAGCTTTTTGCTAATAAAAATTTTGTTAGAAACAATATTAATTTTTAACCACACATCTTTTTGAGCAACTAACTATTCAGTTGAAACCTTTCTGTGCATATATTTTCATTTGGCAGCTGGAAAAACCATTCATTCCATATGCATACGGAATCCCAATATAAGTTTTTTATTTTCTCAGCTCTTCAAATAAAAGGTTTAATTTTCCACTTTCAAAAAGTTGAAAAGGCTCCAATTTAACGGTTTACTTACGCCGCTTAATTAAACAAATGATAAATGTTTCTAAATCTAAAAACCGCCGTTTGGCGAGTGCCTTTCTGCTATAAATTTTGACGTGCAAGCTCTGAAATTCCATGATAAATGCTATTCAATGCCTCGTGAACGTAATGGAATTCTTTTTCATTGAAATGTCGCAGCAGTTAATCTTATTTTGCTATTTCAGTTGATTTTTGGTCAGTTTGAACTCCATCTGCGATGCAATTTAATTTTTTCACTTATTCTATTTTATACATAGAGGAACGAAAAGCGATTTTCCTGCAATTGACTATAACTAAACCCTGTTAAAACGTTATCAGTTGAAAATTAGTTTGTTATGCAGATTTATGAGATAGAAATGATGAAAAACCTTTACGTTTACAGTGGCAAGAATACCGTAGTTATATCATGAAAGGTACATTTTATAGGAAAGTATTAATCAAGAACTGCTGGCAGATATGAAAGTTCAAGAGTTGCTGTTATTTATCGAAAAAGATCCAACGTCTAAGAACCTACACCTAAAAAGTACATTTAACAAACAACAGGCGAACTTCGTGTTAGCTTTCATGGGCTTTAGGAAATAAATTGCACTGCGATAAACAGAATGCTCGCTTTAGTCGCTTAAAGATTTACCAGAAAAATGAAAATCAAATCGGTTTGAAATTATGTGCATATTGGAAGATGGGGCAGAACACGTTTCCCAAAATGTATTTAAATTCGATCAGAAATCCAATCGCCTTTAAGTCTGGTTTCCTCTGCAGCGTATACGCGACAAATTAATTGGCCTTGCCTTCAATAGCCGTGGTTAAATAAGATACACATGATTAATATGCGATAAATTTCAATTGTACTGAGTATTAAAATTTCACGGAGTTCGACTTCTTTAAATAATTCTAGGAAAGGTTTCTGGCTGGCAGTCACCAATGCGGAACACTTTATTTTCGGTACAAAGAGCTGATTCTGCATTATGAGGAGTGTCATAAATTAAACCTTTCAAACAAACTGCAGCCTTAACAATTAAAACGCGCTTAATGAAAACCGAAAAGTGTTAACTGCAAGCACATGGCCTTTTTATTTATGTATATACTTGAAGTGTGAAACGTCAATAAAAGAAACAAAAATGTCCCAACAGTTATTTATACCACATGCAATTTTACTTACTTTTCGCAGCTGGAAAACCAGATTTTATTAAGGCTTGAAACTTGAACTTGATTTGAATTTCAATAGTGTTTTTATATAAATCGTAACACCAGCAACGGGAACTGTTTAAGAGTGTAAGTTAGGTGTACTTGGTAGTAAAACTAATCTTTTTCGATAGGTGGTTGCTGGGTTTTGATCTAACATTTACGAGTGTGGGGAAAATTATTACCCTCGCATGAAATAAATCTTGACTTGGAAATCGGGCTTAAACAACGTGGGCATTAAAACTTACGACCTTATTCCAAAAACATTTCGAATAAATAACGGGGTTCGAAAAACCGGAAACGATAACGGCCCAGCAATTTCAGCGGAATTGGATATTCAAAAAATCAAAATAAACGAAACAAAATACTTCTGAACAAATCTCAACATAAATACATTGCTTTTACACTAACACCCTCGTATAACCCGGGTAAATTGGCTTAGTCTGAAGCGTGGGACAAAATTCTATCAGACAGGCTAAATCTCACGGGTCCGCTTTTCGACTTAAATTTAAGAAGTAAGGTCAGCAGGTTTGATCGTTGCTAAAAATTAACATATTTTCAAAGTTTTTCACAGCTCTGCTTTGTAGTGCTAATTTCCAAATATGCTAATCTTGCTGGCAGTCATTATAATGCACTCGGGATTTTCACTGGACATCCTTTGATTACACCAGAACAAGCATTTGATTTGTGTGGACACTAAGACATGGTCTTTACCATGGCACAGTCTGTTTGCCATTATATTTGTCACACAATTATTCATGAATATGCTGACAGATACATCGAAACAATATCTCCAACCCAATATAGCTTCAATCAGGCAAATTATGTATCTACTTACTGAGAACTGAATACAATATTCATGGAGAATTGCCATTATCCAACCCTATTAGTGTCTCATATAAATAATAAAAAATTAACACCATCGTAAATACAGAGCTTTTTAAGTTGTTTGCAAAATCTCCTGCATTTCACAGCCAAATACTTTTTTATGAACACTCTTTTAACTTTTAAAATTAAATATGGAGTCCCTTTTCTCTTTAGGCAGCGAAAAGTTTTTAGTTAGTTTAGGACAAAGTTACTCCTTAAGCAAATGGAATGCTCGTTGGATTTTTATAAGAATTTGTCCACTTTTGATGAATATCTTGCAAAAAGTGCTCCAGATAATAAAAAGTATCTTCTTGCTCCTCAAAAGTATCAGCATAATCACGTCAATAGCTTTTCTCTAGACTGCTAAATTACTCAACTCAAGTTCAGTCATCGGTTTCTGTTCGTTTTTCAATTAAAGGTGCTTGAAGATTTGAGACAAGTTAACTGGCACAGATGCTGGTTAGTAGTAAAGATGAAAAATTATGAGTGCCGATGACAACGTATAGTGAGTGAAGACATATTAATAGCGTTTTAAAATGTCTGGGAGAGTTCGGTGGTAACAAAACCTTGTTTTCACCCACATGTCCGATATTTCCAGAACGATAAAACTGGCAATTGAGTGATATGTTTACGTTAGATACTACCGCAATAATAGTTCTTGTCGTTGCTTTTCGCTTTAAGTTAATATTCCCCTTTGATATATTATAAGCTTATAAGTCATTTTTTCGTTGCGCTCAACAGATGAAATATTGCATTGATAAAACATCCATTTTTTCAGCTTTCCCAACCCAACAACAGTATGGTTTCCTTACAAATATGCTTGTGTTAATTCGACTTCAAACAGCTGACATGCGAACCCCAGCTTATCGTACAAATCTATTTTATTAACAGCAAACCCTGCTGAAATGAAAGGAGAATAATAAGAACAAAAGAATTTTTACAATACACGAAGTACGCGACTATCAATTATTAAAGTAGCCGCATTAAACAAGCGAATCGAATCGAGTTTACGAAAAAGAAACAGTTATTAAAAGGAACTTTCTAATTTAGGAAATTGAATCTAGTTCCGCAGTATTGTGAAAGTCAACAGCAGCCCTTTCATTAAAATTACATTAAAATTCCATTCTGGTAGGGAATATTTAGACTCATCTTAATGATTCAGAATTCTTAGATCCACGTTGCTCAACTTTTCTGTATTGTTTTGAACGACGCAATCTATTTTCTAATTATATTTCAAACTCAAGCACCTCCAAACTCCAACTATAGTTGAATGATATTATTGAGCGAAGCAAATTATTGAACAGTGAATGACATTTAAAAAGAAAAATTTCGAAACTATTTGCGATGCTTGCAATAATGGAAACGCTTTCTGATAATGTCTGAACCTAGTCCGACTTTTTAAATGGAAAATAAAAAACCGGGCAAAATCCCGAATGATTTTCGACTCACAAACCCTTCTCTACACAAAAGTCTCATAGAAAATTGCGTTTTTATTGTAGGGATATAGACAAAGCATGGAAGCTATTTCCGGTTTACGAATCACGTCTCGCTAAGCTCTGATTTTGAGAATAGGAAAGTGGAATTTAAAATACTAAATGCATTCCATCTGCCAAAGAAATTTGCATGAATATAAATTATGGTTGGAGAATAAAAACATCTCTATTTGAGACGGAGTTATTATGTGCAAATGCACTTCGGGGTTATCGAAATAAGCATCTATGAATGAATGTAAATTGCTGATTTGAAATGAGTTTTCTCAGTGTGAAAATCGTTTGCATCTATCTGGGGATATTGATCCTTCCTGACAGCTACAGACAAAATGGACAAACAACCCCTACAACTGGACCATACTGAATCCCCTTTGGCTTACAAGACCAACCAGACAATCCCGCTTTCGTTTCCCTACATTAACGCTACTCGAACACTTACAAACGCTACGGACTAGTGGACAATAAAATAATTCCTTCTTGCCACTGAAATCTTACTTATTTAATAGTATTGTTAACCTAGAATAAGAGAATTTTCATATTTGTTTTCATTTAGATTAAGACTGTATGTATTAAACAAGGGCAGAAAGACCGATAGGTCGATAGCCTTTTTTAGAAATAAAGATGTTTACTACTACTACTGATCCTTCCTGGACATCTTTGTTTCGACATCCAGTCATCTCGAGCTAGTATTAATCGTTGTTAATGGGAACATGATATGTGCAGTGATAATACTAAATGAATCCACTTCAATCGTTCTCCAAGAAGACATTTGCATCTATTAACTGCGTTGAAACAGATTCAAATGACGAGCTTTTGGGTTCCCCAATACCCACGTGACTGGAAACTATTGAAGTGTGACATACTTTGGAAGTGAAATGTACTTCTAAACTTTAAGGGGGGCAATAAAGACCATATGGCACAACACAAGCTATTAAGCAGCAATTCTGGACCCGTTACTGTGCGATTTTGGTTTAAACATTTTATTTCCCAGCTATATAAAGCCAGGCGTCTTAAGAAGCTCAGCTGGAATTTGAGTGAAAAGCCTCACATCACTTTTTTTGTTCAAATATTCTGGGAATTATTATTGAGACTAAAAGTCTATAACGGGACATAAGGAATCGTTCAATTTTCCATTACTTTGAAAGGAAGCGTTTTAAAAATATCTAAAACAATTGCTTCTTATCGGGTTTCTACCATTCTCAATTTTTTCATAATTCTTAAACCTCTCGACAATTTCCTTTGCCATAAATTGACTCTTATCAAGATCAAGACTATCCTTAATTCGGCGTTTCAACTTCTAAGACTTGACTTTATGCTTCGGATTTTCCGGCTTCAAATTTCGATATTCGTAAATGGACAAAAATATATGATTTTCCTATATTTTTACAGAGCAGCTGTGCAATAAATTCGCGGTCCTGATCAAATTTCAAGCATTTTCTGTTCTTTTTGAGAGTAAATTGGCTTTTAACAGGACCTGCATTGACCTCAATATTTTTTGAAGGAAATATCTGCTGTTATTATCAATTAAAGTTTAACCTTCGTAAAATATCATGCTAACATGTTGCATAGTGTAGGAAATATCTGGAAAACACGTCCAATTTTGGCATACCTGGAAAATATGTTTATGAAGATCCCTGCAATCTATTAAATACCTGTTGAATACCGCAATAAATTCAGCAAAACAAGCTGCGTAAGACAGCAAACTTTACTGTTTGGCTATAATAGTAATATCTTGTAGGGTTGGCTGATTTATTGACTTAAAATTTTAGTACTAAACTTTAGTCATTATCCAAAACTAAGGATATATTGTGAGCGGTTGTGCTTAAAGGCAGTATTGTCAGCCAGGTTTTTATAGGTCGTTCGAGTGTTTACATTAAAACTTTTACAGCGTTTACTGGAAATTCACCCCTTTTATTCGGGTGTTTGACGGCCTTTATGTCTCCATAAAGGAAAGAGGCTACAAAGGGGCTGTTTTTATTTAATTTGAGTTCGGCCACACAATAAAACCTTGGTGTTCTTACGCGTTTTCATTTCATTGCTATCAGTATTCATTGTCTTCATCAAAAATGTATATTGAGTATGTATTTTGGCTCCATTGTAATTCTATTTTGGTAATGAACGGTTCAGACTTTTGGATGGATTTTCCTGTTACCATCCCATCCCAATTGACAGGAAACCGAGGCCCCAATTTAATTAATTTTCGACAATTTCATGGTATAGTTATGCCCTCGACAATCGAGGTATTGAAGCATGTTCCTGATGCTCTCTGCAACAACATACATGGCTCGTGTTTTCGGTTATTTAATTAAGTACAAAATAAATTTAAAACCGGGTGAAAGATTTTTCTGTATTTCCTTGACGAATAAGCCCGACGAACTTCATGTGGCAATATTCATTTCATCAATATCAATCATCATGATTGTGAACCATTGCCAACGAACAAAATCCACTTTGAAGCCCAATTAACGGACTCTTGGTGCAAATTCTGATATTATTACTATATTGATGGATAGCTCAATGTATCGGGAGAAGTGGGTAATTGCATTGTTTTCTCAGAACAATTAAGCTGGACTGAACTAGCTAGCAATTGATTACAATTATCTCCTCTTCAGTACGCATATTTCCGTCTCTCGTTTATCGAACTTTAATTGCATGTATTTATTAAAATTCGAATTATTATTTATTAATTATCCACATGAAGTTGTATTCGCATCTGTAATTTGATCACTTATGATTTATTTAATTGTTTATGGCTTTCGAACTCGTTGAGTCAATTAGTCCAGCTGTAATTTAATGCTATTGTCCTCATTTGAAGCAGCATAATTCAAGAAATTATATTTCATTGCTTTTTGCATTCAGCCATATTTAGTTGGCCTCACTTAAAATTGGCCCGTAGACTCAATTTAGGACTGATTCAAACGGATTATGTATTATTTTGAAATATTGTCCTGATATTATTTGAATGTATTTTTGTTTGTGATGACTTTACGGATGCTTAGTTTGTAATTATTTTTTTGCAAAACACACTGTTGTTTTAGTGCATGATTTTATTTTTTCCTGTATATGTGAAAAGTATATAATTTGCATTACAGAGTTAATATTTGGAAGCGTGAAAGATTCTATTGAAAATTTGCAGATTTTCGTCTTCCCCAGTGCATAAATAAACTAAGACAAGGTCTCAAATCATCTTAACGGCTTTATATAGATTTATTACCTTTAGGCAAACCATAAAACTTCCTTATAATTCTCATAATTGGGTAATAAAAATGTGGAATTTATGAATTAGCTCGAGCATGGTGACATCTAAAAATAATCATTAAAACTTGGGACTCTACTGAATGCTAAATTAGTTTATAATGTAAGGATGACAGACGAATATAAGATTCATAACCCAAAGTTTTCGACTGTGATTTATTCAGTATTCATTAACTGTCTCTTCTGATGTTTTCCAATTTCAATCAGTTAATTGAACCAAATGGGGAAGTATCCAAAACAACGCTTTCTGCGGAAAATTATGCCTTCGTTATTAAGTAATTTTCATTTTCTGGTCTTGTAACAAATTGGTTTGTTTGCTGTCTCGTTAAAATTAATTGGTATTGCTTTGCTACAGTCCAAGAAATCTTTCGTTGAAGTACAAGCACCTTAAAACTTTCCCGGCATCTCGGTGCGTGTCGATTAAAATCTTATTTTCGAAATGTTTTACAAGCCAGGAAAATCAGTATTTGGTACAACAAACTTCTTGTAGCCCTAATTTGGTTTAAAGTTCGAGCTAACCAGTAAATTGCTTGCCACCCTACATGAAAATCCAGCAAACATTATGTATATTCTAAATATAAACTTCGTAATTTCCACTTAATTTAAGGGAGTTATGCTTTGTCACCCAAATTATGGGTCTCTAGTTACGATTCCCCCTATTGATAACTTCATCCGGCCCAATATGCCATCATGTAAGGATGCACATTAAATGATCCGATTTACAATGCTGCAGGTTAATGAGCTTCAGGTAATTAGTGCATGTGACATTTGCTTAACTCGATCTAAGTCGATATTTTACTCCAGGGTAGTATAAATGAGACATTATCAGCCCCCATTTGAACGAGCTGAGCGAGAGGGTGGGCCAAATATAAAGTTCGCCTGATTTGTTTGGAGTACCTATACAGGGTGATTCAAAAGTGGCGTCATTCCTCTGGGGGTGTTGTCTGGGGGTGTTTTGGGAGTACAGGAAAAATAGTAAAAAAAATTAATTTCGTATCAAAAACTGAGATTTGAAAGAAACTAGATCAGAATTACGGCAATGATGCTTCGCAAGGTAATAAGCCTAATTAACATTACATAAATACCTGTTGCTTATTAATGATCCAGAACTCGGGTAACCATAACTAAACATTGAGGTGAAAGTCACAAATGTCACAATGAAACTGAAAATTATATTTGATTGGGGTTAAGACAACCCTGTAAAGAGTTAGGGGAAACTCTTCTGTCAATTCGTCTGTTCGGAAATTAATATTTTATACTAGTGATGACGTCATTTGCGCGTACTAATTTCCTAGTACCTTTTTGTATTTAACTAATGTTTCAAAGCAATTCCAGATTTCGAAAATAAATGACGCGAAACAAAATAATTTTCACTAAATAAGAATATTTTTTAAATACGGCGCGGCTGAATAATTTGAAAATTCAATTTAATTTCAATTATACCTCCAATAAAAAGTTATAGGTTAATGAAACGAACCGACGGTAAGTGAATAACCTATAAAAATTGAGTCATTAACCTTTAAATACGAAAGTCATTTCGGTGCTTGGTGCTAAGACGAAAATCTTGGATATAAATCTGTGGTTCTGAAAAGTGAGTTGAGCAGCTTCTTGTATTCGTGTAACTAACTCCTGCTCATTTTGTACCGGTGTTCGTGTTCGATAGACAAGAGATTTAATGTGTCCCCAAAGGAAAAAATCCATAGGAGTCAGGTCAGGAGACCTTGGTGGCCAGTTTACTGGTCCATTTCGGCCTATCCACTTGTCCGTGTGCTCCTGATTCAGCCAAGCTCTTACCGGAGCAGCGAAATGGGCTGGAGCCCCGTCCATTTGGAGCCACAGATTTTGAACGGAGGCTAAGGACCTCTTGGTCGTCCAATATCTACTTCAATTACAGGAGCCAATCGTCCAGTATCTCAAGTAAGTAAGTCACAATTTGACAAATGCTTGTTATTCTTGACAAAAGATATCGACCTGTGACTACCTGATAATGACAAAAAACATCATTGCCGCTTTGACTTTTCATCAAAAAATTGTAGAAGAGTACTTTTTTAATTTCGAAAATTTTCGTAATTTGAAGTAAAGATGGTAATTTCTCTTTTCGAATGCAAATCTCTCTTTTAGAAATCAGGTTTTCAACTGTTAATATCTTCTATACATTTTCGAAAAAAATGTTTTCAATATTTTTCCCGTACTCTCCAAGTGAGCCCCTATTACCCCTTAAAAGGAATGACGCCACTTTTGAATCACCCTGTATAACACTGAACAAATGCAAAAAAGTGCATTTTCAAGAGCATCAAATACTATATTCGAGTAATAAGCTAACACACTTTTTTTGCATGGTTACTCAGTACGAAGTCACTGTCACTCCAGTGAAATGACACAAATTTTCAATTACCTTGCCGAATTTTAATTTTGATTAATTATAAATACTTTCTCAATTCCCGTGGAAATTGCCAGCAAAGTTCAATTTATTTCTGCTTGGAATTCTTTATCTAGCAGCTATTTAATTAGTTTCGAAATCCACGGACTTTTGTCACGTACTATCATTGCCTGGACCTCTAAAGCTTGGATGTGACCTCGAGCTTTACCGAGATTGTCCGGGAGCAAACCAGTTTAAAGTTGTATACACATTAGTTCTAATGACTGGAAAGATGAGTCTGGAATTATTACCACTGAGCCAGCGAAAGCAGATTCTTTACAGTTGTTGCCCAATTGCAACACTTTCGATTGGCTTTATTTTTACTGACTTGCAACTTTATACTTACAGACTTTATTCTTGTATTTCATGGGGGTTTTGAAATGAACCAGAAAAGACGAGTTACGTTTTCGCGACCATTAAAACTGTTGCCTTTTTCGCCACTTTTAAACCACTCGGTTTGCTGGGCCTTGAACGCATTGAACGAATTGAAGACTGTTTAATGTCAATGTTGTACCGAGCTGCTCTTCAGGCACCACACTGGTTTAAACAGGAAAAACACTCTAAATTTAATGATTTTTCACTTTGTGCCATCCACTCGGTGACGTGCCCGAAGGGCTCGGCACAACTAACGCATTGAAGACATTTTAATGTCAATGTTGTGCCAAGCCCTGTGGGCACGGCACTGGTTTTGGCGCGAAAAATACTCAAAATTTAATGATTTTTCACTTTTTGCTATGCACTTAGTGTTGAACCAAACAAACGCATTAAAAAGTATTAAGTTGTGTCGACATTCGAATTCGCACCTTCGCAACTAAAGGAAGAAACAATGTGAAATTTTGAAAGTCTTTAGAAAATGCTTGATTCTGAAGTGGTTCATGGTGAAAGTCAAACTGAATCCTGCATTTTGCCAGCTTAATAAATATCGGTCTCCAAACGGAATTTTTTGCCCAAGTTTTTACCCCCTTTTATTTAAAAATTCAAATCTTCCAAACTGAAGCAAGCAGGGGGTTGAAATTTGCACAATATTTAAGACACTTCACTCTAAGGACGTTGAAAGATTTATAAAAATAGCCCGGCCAGTAACCACCTCTGAAGATGCAAGCCACTCGTGTTTGGGAAACGTCAGGAAGAAATTTTGCTTCCACGATAGCCTAAACGCCCGCTAAGCACAACTGCATGTTTTTTAAAATTTTTAGAAAGTTCTGCAGCAGATAATTGATTCAAAATCATCCCGTGTAATTTAATCATTGTGTTGAGTGAGTTCCTGGCATTGAATTTGTTATATCGTTATAAATATTGTAAACTCAAGGCCTAATGCTCTAAAGTGATCGTTTAAACCATACGGAGATACAAAACATCCCGCTGGAGCTTTTTTAATGTCACTTTTACACTTCGACTTGATAATGCCGACGCCAGACATAAGAGGGCCTCTCTGTTTAATCCCGCTGGATTTAATTTACAGAAAGTATATTCCCACTGGGCTGTGTTCCATTTTAAAGGCTTGTTTTTTGAATTATAAGTAGCTTGCCTGCTTTGGCAGCTCATTGATATTGGAAGCCATCAACCGAGATTAAGTTATTTGTTTCGCTTTTTTCCCGCTCGATTTTACTCGGAAATTAATGTCCTTTCCACATTTATTTGTCTAATTCCATTCCCGGCTTATTTGTCATCACAATCGTAATTGTATTTGTCCATCGATTTTATTTTATCAAATTACCTCTAACGTACGGAATTCAATCGTTCAGTTTATACACATATTTGCCAATTATCGGTTATTGTTGCTCAGTCAGTTTATTTCCTAAACTGCCCTAGTAGGGGAGCTTATGCCTAATTGGGCCTCCTCTCGATTCGATACACAGAATTATGGACATTATCTGGAACTTACTGTTTCACGCCGCATTTCTACATAAAATTTTATATTTTGTATCGTTATGTACCTTGATGTAAAAACATCTCTCATTAAAAAAAAAATGGAAAAAAATATTTTCAGGCTGGTATGGTTGCAAGTAACACATTTAAAGTAGTCTTTGGACCAGCTAATGTATCAGCAAAGAGAGCAGCCATTATTTGCATCCATCATAATGCCAAATTTTCGAAAGACAAACTTTAGGTGGAATATCTAAGCTCGCCCTTCATAAATATGAATGAAGTTTTGTTTGAATTCTTTACTATGGATTAGAGACTTATTCTCGGTTTCTCTGCCGTATGGGTTTAAGCCTTACGGTATTTATTTATTTACGCATTAAAGGGTTTAGTGCCTTTGTGTTGGCTTAGGCATTTGTTTACCCGCAAATTGGTTTTATACATATATGTGTAGTATGCAAATTAAAGCAATATAATCAAAAAATATGTATATAATTTTTCTTTATACATTTCAGTTACGAACACAATGGAAACAATCCTTTTTGAGTCCATGATTGTGTAAAACTCAATTAAAATACTAATTTGCTTCCATTTCGATCGTAGGTAATTATGTAGTTTGGATATATAAGTTATGAAATTCGACTTATTTTGCCTGATCTATGTGAATTAGATTTATTTGTCAACTTTGTGTTTTCCTTCCGCAACGAGATTTGGTTGAATCAAACAACGAGTAAAAAGTTGTACTTAAAAATATACTAATTAAAACTCTTTCCATTTCTTTGCCTTTTGCAAAAGCCATTAATTTCTTTCAGTTAACAGTGCTAATTAAGGGTTACTTTTGTGGAAGTATACAGTTAAATCCAGCTTTTGCTAGAACCGACTTTATTGCATCTGGTTGAACATTAATTCTTGTTGTATTTCCGTCTATTTGGATTATTTCTATTTTTGCTGCAGACTTTTCTGTTCTGGTGCAAAACCATTCACCTTTTGTTCCAACACTTAGAACAAAAGTCTTTATTTTCTAGGTAATTATTAATTTGTCGTTTTGCGTTGCAATTGTTAATAGACACGAAATCAAGCATGTCATTGCTAAAATCAGGAACAGAAGGAAAATACGTTTTATCTGTTTGAATCGAGGATGGATATCGATAAATTTGGGGTCTGTTTGCTTCTGAAAAAAAGTCAAAAATCCTGTATTGTTTCAATGCGTCATTACTGCTATAATTCGACTTTCCTGACGAATTGAGATCCGAAGCCCACGGTCGGAAATTTATTGGACTTTATTTTATTCACTGTCACACTCCACTTTTGCTTTCACTCTTTGGATATTTTGTAATGCTGTATTTATGTGGTTGTTAAACGTTCCTCCAGATATTTCAATGTGCTAAAACAAAGAAGACAAATGTGTATTTTCTCGTTGAACGCATAAAGAACAAAGATGTCAACGACATGCTTACATCCAAACAAAATTCAAAATACCAAAACAGTGAAAGTCCCCTTTTTTGAATAAACTAAATGTATCCAGATACAGTAAAGGCGAGGAAAAGAATCATCACACCTGGCCGGGATCCTAAGACAGACGTTATTTTGAAAACGGCACGTCACCGGTCCCATGTAATCCCTAATGTTATTTTAAGGAAGTTTTATTTTACTTGGTCTTGTCGGATGACTTTTGTGCCGTGACGATCCGAAGAAAATGTGGTCTATTGTTTTGGCATTTGGCGGGACGAGAAATCGGAATTTAAATCAAATCCGACTTACCCACCTTATCCGAAATAATTAATGCGATTTTCGATGTATTTTTGGAATTGCTATTAAAAGATTCCGTTCAAGTTAATGACGTTTAAATCAGGGCTTTATTCTGCAAGAAGTTAGATTTTTTCCTGCTTTGAAGCTCTTCCAATTTTCTTCGCTAATCCAAATGTATTGTATCAAAAAGTGCTTATTGCTGAATTCACTACGGAAAATTGTCTTGAGTCGTTCAAGTCGAATCTTTCAAAGTTTTATGGCACGTTCGTCGTTTGAAATGTCATAAACAATTTACATCCACTAAAAGTGTCCTCTTTAACGTTTCCACAAAGGATTTATTTAGACGTTAACAGTTTATGCGTCTCTTAAATTGGTTTGATGTGCCTAATATTAGACGTTAAAAACAATGCCTTTCCGCCGGTTTGCACTAACTTCTGTGTTAACGAAATTAGGCAAAGTCAAAGAGGCTCCAATATTGGTACTTAGAGCACTTTGTGAATACATTATTTGCTTCAAGGTAATTTAATTTCAGTCTCAATCGACAAATGACTTTTAAACTTTCAAGTGCTCGTTTTATTACTGTTTCTGCCAATTGTTCTGAACAGTTCTATAGAGCTAAGACACAAGGCTGTAGAAAATAGGAGACAACAAACAAAACCAATAATCATATTTCTAAAAAGGTGACAATCGATAGATAGCATTCGCACTCGAATCAATAAGGGCCCGGCTTCTTGGCCAAATTGTTTGCTTACCCCTAATATGTATTTGTTTAACTGACTCTTTTTATGTATTTTGTTTATTTTGCTCTCTGTTATTTGTTGTATATTTACGATATTCTTTTAATTTAAAATATATAGATGTTAACATACTACAATTTTTCACGATGGCATAAGAAACTGAAAAACGAATCAGTACAAACATGCCATATCCGCGAAATACCATATTTTCTTGGTTTACCTCTTATGCCTGCCGCTCTATTATGCAAGGGTTAAGCCTATCCTTCAGGAGTTTAGTATTTAATCCCCAAAAATCCGCTTCTGAGAACAGGGCTTATATAGTACAAACCACACTAATCACTATTATTTGCACGCAAGATATTGTAACTAAAGCTAATGTTTCTAAGCGTGGTTACAGGAGCCTGACATGTTTTGAAAAACCTACTGGCTAGACGCATTCACAAGCAGAAATTAATTTCAATTAAACTTAAGGACTGCCTGCAAGTAAACGGTGTTTAATAAGGGCAATTAAAAATTAGCAGGTGCTGACTTGAGTAATTGTTTTCTCGCTACTTTTTACTGAGTTCCTTGGAAAATAATTAGTCCTTGTCATGGGGTTTTTGCGTGCGCCCTCGAACTAAGCAAGCAACTGTTCAAATCAATGGAAGAAAACATAGTTAGCAGAAACCAACAAACAAACATTTAAATTAAACGAAATTTATATGTTTAAAAAGAGCTGGAAGTGATTTGAATTTTAAAGCTTGAACTAGTTTATCATATAAAAATATTCAATCTTTCGATGGATTGTAAAGTTTACGTTAGCTGTTGTTCCTACCTACAATGTTAAAGTTTACGTCTGCAAAAGTCAATCGGGACTAGCCCGTTGAGCTTATTTTCATTCAATAAGTTTGTGTTTTCAAAGCAAATAATCTAAAATGTTACCCGTTCTAAGTGGCAAGAACGTGCTTATTTCTCGAGAGGTTACAAGAACCGCTAAAAATTGCGAAGTTTTTTTGCCGAAAGTTTTAGGCAAAGGCAAAAACTATTGAAAATGTGTATCAAGAGAAAATAGCTATTTTTTTCGATCGATCGCTCATGGGAACATTTTGTTAATAAGTATTATCGCGTATTTAACAAATTTTGAGTGCTTTGTTTAATTGATTTGCTCCCGAGTGCCAATTATAGAAAAAGAAATCCGTTTGAAATGAGCTAACGGCACGAAGAAAGCCCTTTCAAATTGAACATTACTTTTTGACCCTGGCTGCTTGTTTCTATTACCTAATAATGAGATTTTACTGTTCCGGTCGCCCTGGTAAATCCGACAAAATTGTGAATCCCCTTTTAAGATGAAATTATTTTTAGTGAACGCTCAAGCCTTTTATTGTTTTTATACAAATATAATTTTATTCGAATTCTAGTCGAGAAAAAAAAACAGTCCTAAGGAATTCCGGCAATAATTTGCAGCGATTCGTCAGCCTGTTCAAAATATTTAATTATAATTTATTAAGATTTGAGCAATAAATTTCCCCAGCTGGCATTCTCGAGCGATTTTCTGGGCGGCCAATCCTAAATTACCACTGTCGATTTGTTTTTCTTTTCACCGTAGAACAATCGAGGATCAGGGGCAATGATCTTATAACGACAAATTATCATAACAATTGCCTTTATTTCAGAGTCCCTCACTGATGTTTATCATTTCTTGAAAAAGGAAGATATGCAGGAATTCCTTTGGTACGCCCGGTGCTTTGTTCAGATTTTTTTCAAATTAAACTCATCACTCACTGTTAGGCATATGTCTGGTTTCAGTTGGAAACAATAATTAATGCAAGTACATAACTAAACACGATACGTTCCATGTCCTAGCCCATTCCAGTCACACGAACAATGAACTACAGTCCAAATAATTCAACATTTTCGTCACATGCATATTATGAGTAATTAAAGTAATTGCTGAAAATTTGTTAGTAAATTACATTCTGTTGCAAAGGCATGTATTTGCAAACTAGTGTAATCACTGCACTTCATCCCCAATACTCTGCTCTGGAAACGGTTACATTCTGCAAATCATATTTTGATATGAAGCAGCAACAAATTGATTTTAAACTACCTTCACTAACGAACCTATTTGTTGAGAGAAAAATGTCTCTTACCGAATTCAATCATGGATTTAAAAAAATTATTTGTTGAAAGTAAGAAAATTTATTTGGCTTTTGTAGATTGATTATATAAATATACTCCAATATATTCCTGGGTTTCAGTCAATTTTATTGTTTATTATTTAAAATGTTACAAATACGTTTCGGTGTCTTTCTCTACCATCATCTGATGATGGTGGAGAAAGACACCGAAACGTATTTGTAACATTTTAAATAATAAACAATAAAATTGACTGAAACCCAGGAATATATTGGAGTGAATTGAAGTACAGTCAGGAAAATATACGTAACGATATATAAATATATTTAATTTGTTTTGACTATGCCTTGAAGCTGATGTGATTCGGGGATAATTAATAAGTTTAGAGAACTTAAGGCGTCCCAATCTAACATAGAAAGTGCAAAATTGTACAGATCTAATGTAGTGTAATGGGTAGTTGCCTTCAATGTAAAGCTTATAAGACTGGTGTCGTATATTGTGCTAGGGAGGATTTACGGGTGGAATAACGTACTCTTCGTAATTTTATTGACTTTTTTTGTCCCACCTCGAAAAAGGGATTCTCAAAATATCGCCTGTTTTCATAAAATCAAGGATAGTTTGATGTATTTTCTCACAGCGTTGTTCACATGTCCCGCCTAAAAGTCTTAACCTTCTTACAAACGATTAATTTGTAAAAACGGTAGAAACTATAGGGTGAATGTTATTTCCAGGAGTTGAATAGTAATTTGATTACTTGATTTGATGATTTGATTGAAATTTTGAATAAAAATTTGAATGAACTTTCGTGTCCAGAGCTTTTAAAAACTCGTTCATAAAACAGATTTGAATTTTATGCGAAACATTTGAATAACCGGGTATCGCAAATGATTGGACATCGTCTAAAGCTGGCCTTTGAATATTCCTATGAGATTGCATTCCAAATCGTCGATTTTCTGAATAATATTGGAATAATTCGGATGACCCGAATAAGTAATTCCGATTAGGATAACGAATCTTCTTAGTAGTGGACACCACATGTTTCTCGAACGCTAATTAATTCATCAGATTGAACTTGAACTTCCTGTCGTTTATTCGAAAAGCGCAATAAAATTGCAAGCTGTATGAGAACAAGAAGGGTGCCAATTTGGCAATTATTTTTTATGCAAGTCATTTTGACATCCTTTGTGGCCATCAAACA